>OZ030005.1:6048559-7308559 GCA_964023405.1 Apodemus agrarius | reverse complement strand
CCAGCCCCTAAAGGAAATAAATCTTTAAAAACAACAGCAAAACGCGTCTGGAATCCTAGGTTCCTCTACTTGCGCTCTGGCCACCGCTCAGCTGGGACCGGTCCCGATCTACAGGCCCCGCCCACAATTCGAACCAATCGCGAGAGCCACGCCCACACCCCGGAGCCCTTGACTGCGGAAGTGCCTTTTGTGCAGGGCCGCCTCTCTCCTTCGCTCAACCTCTCACTTCCGCTTCCGGCGAGGGTCGTGAGCGCGCGCGAGCGCAGCAGTGGGAGGCGGCGACCAGCCGGTGAGTGCAGGCGTCCGACCCCGACCTCCCGGCGTCCGAGCGGTGGCAGTCGGGCCTCATCCTTGTCCGAGGCGCTCCGGGGATTGCCGTGGGTGTCCGCCGGGCCCCGAGGGCGGCCCCGCCTGCTTCTGTCCTGACAGGCCTCAGGCTGCGCCCCTCGCCCCTCCTCAGGCCCGAGCCCGGGCTTTGGGGTTCGGCCCGGACCTGGTCCCCAGACCAGGCAGCCCCGTCCCTGCCTTCCACCCATCGCTCCGCCCAGGGCCGCTCTCTCTCTCTCTCTCTCTCTAGCCTGCCTGCCTGGCCCGCATCGCATCCCTCCGTCAGATCTCCGCTGCCTGACTGCCTGCATCCTCCGTCCACGCCCTTCACCTGGCCTCACCCCCTCCCCAGCAGCATGCCCCTGCCGCGCTCTTGCCTCTCTCCACTAACCTTTTTACAACACTGCTGCACTCCCCCACCCCCACCCCCACCCCCACCCCCGCCCCCGCCCCCGCCCCGCACCATGCCTGGTTCCTGCAGAGCGATCTTTGGGTTTCTTGTGAGCCCAGCCCTGGCAGCTAGGATCCTTTTATTTCAGAAAGTCTATTATTATTTTTTTCCAGCTAGCATCTCACTATGTAGCATTGGCTAACCTGGAACTTAGTACATAGACCAGGCCGGCTCCATACTCAGACACCTGCCTGTCCTGCCTTCCCACTGCTGAGACTCAAGGCGTGCAGCATCACTCCCAGGCAATTTTTTTTTTTTTTTTAAATTAGAGCAGGATCTCCGTAGTTAGGCTACACTGGACAGTGTAACCAAGGCTGGCCTTGGACTCAGGACGATTCTGCATCAGCCTTCCGAAGGCTGCCTACTCTATAAGCCTTTCATATGGACCTTAGGGCAGAGACCCCAGGATCCTTTCTCTCCCAGGAGAAGGCTTTACCGAGGAGGTCACCGAGCGCTTTCTCATGGTCCTGGAGCTGCGGCCACAGGGCTGTGAGGAATCCGCTGGTGCACTCTGCCTCCAGCTCTGCGGCAAGGCTTCTCTTCCCCTGAAGCCAGGGCACTTGGGATTTAGCATCAGGATCATTACCAACTTGTCAGAGGACTGTACCGCTACCAGTGTGGTCCTTGCAGCCCCTCTGACGCGTCTGGCGTCCCCTCCCCAGGTAGAAGCCTCAGCACGATGTGGCACGAGGCTCGGAAGCATGAGCGGAAACTTCGAGGCATGATGGTGGACTACAAGAAGAGGGCCGAGCGCCGGCGGGAGTACTACGAGAAGATTGTGAGTGAGCGGACTTGAGCGTGGGGCGGCCGGGCTCCAGAGGGAAGGGCCCGGGCTTGGAAGCGTGTCAGGGCACGAGCTCTTCTCCCTCAGAGCCCTGGTCTCTCTCCCCTCCACTGCCACCACCTTCTGTGGTGTTGGAGGTTGGAGTCTGGGCCTTGCGCGTGCCTTCCGCCTCCTGAGCCGCCTTACCCCGTCTCTTCGAGACGATCTTGTCAGGAAACCCAGGCTGGCCTCAGACCCGACCCTTCCCGCCCGCGTCTCCTGAGCGCTGGGTGTTCGGGTGTGTGTTGTTACTGTGCTCAGCAGCACTTATGTCTTCAGCCTAGTGGCTGGCGTGAACGCCAGGGCTTCTGTCTGCGTCAGCCTACTGTGTCTGGTGCGCTGGTGTCAGACGGAAGACTGTAGCTCTCTATATTCCAGGAGTCAGACCTCTGGAACGGTGTCTGCTCCTGTGTCAGCGTCCCCAGCACCCAGGACAGCTCAGCCATTCCTGAGGCTTGGCTTGGCCTCTAGCAGTAGTGCTGTCAAGACTCAGCAGTGGTATATGACCTGTCCGCTTTCATTGCCTTTCGAGAAAAATAAAAAGATAAACCAAACTCAATGCTTTGGCCAAAAAGTCCTTGAGGCCCCCGGATGGCTTGTGTGGACACCTTTGCTGGGCCTTCCCATGTCTGCGTCATGGGCACAGCACTGGTCTCTGATGCCCTGCCTTGTCTGACTTGATTGGTTTTGGGATTGTCCCCAGCATGAGATGACAACTGCTTACCCGGCTCAGTCCTTTTAGATGACATTCCTGTAGACATCCTCGTAACTGCAGCACTGCTGCCCAGCCTGTCTGCTTCCTCTGCCTTCAGTCTTGTCTCCAGAGCCCACCCAGCAGACTAGAGAGGGCTTTGTGAATGTGAATCTGCCCCATTTCTCTCTGGCTCAGAATCCTGTGGCTCTTGAGTATCTTTGGGAGAAGGCCAGTTTATTTATTATAGCTTTCAAGGCCATATATAGCTTGGATATTCCCTATAAGGTGCTGAGAATGGAATCCAAGAAAGGGCTTGTGTCCAGCAGGGGCTCTCCCACTTAGCCACGCCCCCAGCCCCTCACTGGGGGATTCTAGGCAGGGCTCTCCCACCGAGCCACGCCCCCAGCCCCTCACTGGGGGATTCTAGGCGGGGCTCTCCCACTGAGCCACGCCCTCAGCCCCTCACTGGGGGATTCTAGGCAGGGCTCTCCCACTGAGCCACGCCCCCAGCCCCTCACTGGGGGATTCTAGGCGGTGCTCCACCACTTAGCCACGCCCCCAGCGCCCTCACTGGGGGACTCTGGGGGGGGGCGCTCTACCACTGACCACACCCATAGGCTCCTGCTGTGGTAGGTTATAGGCAAGCAGTTTGGCCCTTAGTTTGATTTTTACCTCTCCTCCAGATCTGTGCCATGCCGCTCTCTGCCTGGCTCCCTTGTTCAAGTTGTCTTGGCCTGTTTCTCTGTTGCCCAGTGTTTCCTTCTGCATGCACACGGCGCACTGTGTGGCGCCATGTGGCTGTAGCTGAGCAAGGGAATGTCAGCAAACGGTGTTAACGTGGCGGACGCTCATCTCTCCAAGGAAGTTTTGTCCTGAGGTCTGAGAGAGCTCTGGAGGCTCTGGCTTCCTCCACCCAGCAGAGAGGAAGGGAGAGAAAGGGGGTGGGGCGCTCATGCTCCTTGGTGTTTTCCCATAAGCCCTTGTCTTGGCCTCAAGGAAGCAGGCGTGTGGATTCCCTTCTAGGTGGGCGTGGCCGAGGTCTGGGGGCCGCTGACTCGGGAAGGAGAGGCGGGTGGCCTGCCTGGGGAGAGCAGCTGTGTGATCGGGAGGCTGCATGTGTAGACCAGCCTGTGGCTGTTTGTGGGTTTTCCTTGAGGCTACTCTTGGTGGGGCACAACATGCCAGAGAGAATTCCTTGAAAGTCAAGCCTGGTGACTTTGGTTGTATTTGCAGTTCCATACAGGGCATGGAGACTTCGTCCATGCACGTCAGCAGAAAGCCTGCCCCGGCATGGTGAGCTCCCTGCCACAGCCACAGCTGGCCGCCCGTGTCCCCGTGTCCCCGTCTGCGCCCTTGTCAGCACTGTGTGCTCTTCAGAGCCCTGCGTGGCATTCGCAGGGAGGAGCAGGCCGCACCGCTCGTGTGTCGGTTTGTGTGACCGAGGCCAGGATGTGGCTCAGTGCCGAGTGCTGGCCTGGCCAGGGCCACTCCATTCCCACACAGGACAGAGAAACAGCCCTGCTGTCGCTGGGTAGAGTGGCGGTTGGCTTCAGAGCACGGTGGGTGACAGGGAGTGACAGGGAGGGGGGCTCGGACAGGGGTGTGGGCAGGGAGCCCTCGAGCCTGTGTTCAGAGCGTCGCTGAGGAACAGTCCTCGCCGGGGACAGGACCAGCTTGACAACAAGTGTCTGTGGGGCTCTTTGTGGTGTGGCCCACACAAGCAACCCGTGCCCAGGATGCAGATGTGACCCGCATCCAGACGTGAGGAGCCTAGCGTGGGAGATGGCCAGGCCGCTGCTCATGCCGCTGGGCTGGGTAGGGGAGTGGGGTGAGGACACCGGGCTGGGCCGTGGCTGCCTGCCCGAGCTTGTCTGTGAGCGGCTGCGTTTGCATTCCCCATCACTCTTGGTGACCGCTTTTCTTCAAGTTTATGGCTTTTCCATTGTCGTTCCTGTTCTTGTCAACATTTTTCCTTTTGAGATTGGATTTTGCTAAGTCATACAGACTGGCCTAGAATTAATTCACTGAGTAGCCCAGGCTACCCCTTCAACTCACATTCCTCCTGCCTCGGCCTCCTGGGCGCTGGGAGTACAAGTGTGTGCCTCTGTCTCTTCTCTAATTTGTACAAAGAATTGCAATCCACAGGACCTGATGGGACATACTTTTAATTCTTGCATTAAGGGGAGGTAGAGGCAGGCGTGTTTCTGAGTTTGCTTGCTCTCTATATCAAGTTTTAGGTGTACATAGTGAGACTGTCTCAAAGGAAAAAGAACTACAATCCCCGGGTGAGGCACAGGTGGGAAATAAGTCTCCTGGAAGGCCTCGCTGGCCCTCTGCTGGGCCAGGCATCCCCCAAACTACTCATGCCAGCCCTTCCTGTGTACCAGGTCACCACTGTGGGGTGCAGGCTGTCCTACACCCTGGACTGTGAGCCTTAGAGGGCGGGGCTTGAGCTGGTACCCGCTGAGGTGTTATAGGAAGCCCTGAATGATAAGGAGCACGCCGGGATGGACTCCTGCCCCATCTGCGCGCAGAGCCAACACAGCCTGGGCTGAGGGTGGGTTTGGTTGGCTTGTTTGCCTCTGGTGCTGGGCGTGGAGCCTCGAGATTATCCGTGCCGGGACACGCTCCGCTCGGCCTGGGTTCAGCAGCTCACGAAGACTGCTTCCCTGCAGCAAGCTGCCTAGCCAGATCGGTCCTGTCAGCTAGCCGAGCCTGAGCACGGTGGGAGAGTGGTGGAGGTGCTCCCTGACGTGCTCCCTAGGCTTCCACGGCAGGTGCTCCCACCCCTGCCCACACTCATGCACACATGCACACGCGTGAAAGTGGAAAAAGGAAAGTGACTCTGTACCCACACGGAACGGCTCTTTACCTCACACCCAGTGTGGAGCACCAAGCTGGCATGCTGGAGGCAGAGGCTCTGTGAGGTCCAGGACACAGCCCACCCCCAAAACACACAAACACCCGAAAACCAGCAGGACGGCATGGCTGGTTTCCACACGCCGGGTGATGCCGACACGGACAGTGGGAGCTGTGGGCTGGCCGAGGAGAGGGGGGTGCTCTGCAAGATGCGGCCGCTGGAGAGGTGGGAAACAGCTCACACAGAGAGCCGTGTGAGTGGGTAGACCGTGCACTCGAGCAGTTACGGCCTGGGCCGGGCTTCGGGCGGGGGAGCGCTTGCCCAGTACGGCAGAGGCTCTGGGCTTTTGTTTGTTTGTTTTGTTTTTTCCGAGACAGGGTTTCTCTGTGTAGCCCTGGCTGTCCTGGAACTCACTCTGTAGACCAGACTGGCTTCGAACTCAGAAATCTGCCTGCCTCTGCCTCCCAAGTGCTGGGATTACAGGCGTGCGCCACCATGCCCGGCGAGGCTCTGGGTTTAATCCCCAGTGCAGCAAAGAAGTTAAAATGAAAATAGTTGATCATAGGTCCTATGTTCGGTACTTTTTTTTTTTTTTTTTGGTTTTTCGAGACAGGGTTTCTCTGTGTAGTCCTGGCTGTCCTGGAACTCACTCTGTAGACCAGGCTGGCCTCGAACTCAGAAATCCGCCTGCCTCTGCCTCCCAAGTGCTGGGATTAAAGGCGTGCACCACCACCGCCCGGCTTGTTCGGTACTTTTTAACCACACTAACAATTATCCTAAAATTGGAAAAAATAAGCAAAAGGTAGAAAGGGGTTAGCTGGGCGACTTCTGCTTGATGCTGGGTGATTGATTTCAAATGCAGGCCTTGTGGCTTTGCCTCAGTTTCCTCATGTGGGAAATGGGCCTCTTTAGGATTGTAGAGACTGAGCTGGGAATGTTCTCATACTCAGTGCGATTTGTAAGAGCCTGGCTGTTCGGACTCCTTGGCTTTTCCAAAGTGTCCCCATCCCACCCCACCTAGGCATGCCCTGGCCTGGAGATGCTTTACTTGGGCTCTGTGCCCGCCATTTCTGAGATGCAGACCCTCCTGGGGCTCTCTCACACTTCCCAGACTCCATGCTGCACCTGGCCCCCTGCAGGCCCTAGAGTCTTGGCCCAGCTGTGGTGCGGAACTGAAGAAGGCTGATTTCACAGCCGCCCGGCCGCGCCCCCGTCAGCTTTTTCACTGTGAGCTGAGGGTCTTGACAGCCAGTGGCTGGCAGAGTCAGAGGAGGGGGCACCCGCTGTGCTCATTGTGGGCCTTTGGGGGCCTGCTTCCACTCCCTGCGGGGTGGGGGTGGGGGGAGTGCAGGACAGACAGTGACACAGTGGAGCTGGGGGGTCGAGATTGTGAGCACCTTGGCCACTGGGAGGCTGTGGCTTCTTTTCTTCTCTTGCCTGATTTACAGGCCTTGAGAGTCCTTTGGGGACCAGGCCCTGGAGACAGACAGACACACACGGCATTGAGCAGAACAGATCCCTACGCCCTGGGAGGGCTCTTGTGGGAGGCGGGTGGTGGGGAAGCCAGCTGAGCCGGAGCAGCGGGTGCTGCCTCGCTGCCCTGAAGAGCACTGGGGGACCACGCGGGCAGCCCGGGGGTGGGGCTGGGGGGAGGCTTTACATGCAAGGGAGGGGAGAGCCCTACAAAGAGGGGGCCAGAGGGCGGCATGGCTTCGAGGGGCATGTGGCTCCCCTGGGTCGGGGCTGTGACCCCAGCATCTGGCAGAGCAGCGCAGGCATTGCTTCCCCTCCACAGCTCACTCTCCATGACCGACGCGCTGCTGGTGACTTGGCTTACGGACTTGTCCCCTTCGCCCTCGTCCCAGGATGAGGGTGATGGACTAGGGGGGCTCCTACCTAGGGGTCCTTTTGGGGGCTGTTTTGTTTTTTAAAATTATTTGTGCAAAGACAGGAGGTGGTGGCGCTCCCCTTTAATCCTGGCACTCAAGAGGCAAGTGCATCTCATTCGAGGCCAGCCTGGTCTACAGAGTGAGTTCCAGGCCAGCCAGGGCTACACAGAGAAACCCTGTCTTGAAAAGCCAAAAAGAAAAGGGGGGAGGGGGGAGAGGGCTTAGAGAGACAAATGGCTCAGCGGTTAAGAGCACTGACTTGCTCTTCCAGAGGTCGTGAGTTTAACTCCCAGCAACCACATGGTGGCTCACAACCATCTGTAATGAGATCCGATGCCCCCTTCTGGTGTGTCTGAAGACAGCGACAGTGTACTCATATACATTAACTCTAAAATCAAAACAAAACAAAATATGTTGAAAGAAAAGAAAAAAATTGTGTTATGTACAGGCTCCTTCCATGTACCTGTGTTAGCACATGTAGAGGCTTTGGCCGCTGTGCCTCCCATCCATGCTCCTTCATCATGCTTTGCACACAGGAGTTCGCCCTGGCCCTGGCCGGTAAGCAGGATCCCCGTGTCTCTGCCTGCCCCGTGACGGGCTCGCAGGCACACACCCTGTGCTCTCCGAGCTCTCCGTGCTGTGCCCCACAGGCTGCCCGTTACAAGTCCACGGTTCAGCTGCGCTGTGTTGAGTGGCAGGTGCTGACCAGCCCTGCACGGCCGGTGCCGCGAGCCCTGGCTGGCTCCCCGCTCTCTCCTCCGGCCCTGTGCTCACGGCTCAGCTGTGCGGGAGCAGAGAGCATGTCAGCCCACCTCACACATGTAGTCTGCCGGGGGTTAGCGCTCCGCTCCTGTGAGTGGTGCTGGCGTGGACGTGAGCAGTGGAAGAGCTGGACCTGGAAGGGGGCTTGCTGGGTCACGTGATAATTCTTTGTTGAACTCTTTTTTTTTCAAGATTTTATTATATACACATACACATATATACATATACGTATACATATATATGACAAGTACAGTTTAGCTTTTAGACACACCAGAAGAGGGTGTCAGATCCCATTACAGATGGTTGTGAGCCACCATGTGGTTGCTGGGATTTGAACTTGGGTCCTCTGGAAGAGCAGTCGACGCTCTTAACTGCTGAGCCGTTTCTCCAGCCCTGAACTCTTTATTCATTGTAGTTTTTGTTTTTTTCCCAGTGCCTGAGGGTGGAGCTGGGGCCTCCTGCCAGCCAGGCAGCAGCACTGTCGCTCCAGCACAGCCTCGGCCCGGGTGTGCCAGTGTGGGACTGAGTTGTGTGGTGCCTTTCCTGCGCTGTTCTCAGTCCCACTGTCTGCCCTACTGCACGTGCACCACTGCCCTTACCCGTGTGGTGTTGCTGCCCCAGAGGCCGCACCAGGGCCGGGGCCCCCACCGTGCTCTGAGCACGGCTGGAGAGTTGGGGGACACTTGAGACAGTATGTCTGTAGCTCCAAAGTAGCCAGCATAGACAGGCGGGGCTGGCAGACGCCTCACCTAGAGCAGAGCAGCACCCCTGGCCACACCTGGGAGGGCACAGGACCCTGTCCCTGAGGGCGTGGCCCAGGAACTTGACCCAGAGGCCAGGTGGCCACTAGGTCTACTTAAAGTAGGGAGGCATGGTGGGCCTTGGCTCCTTGGTGACCTCTGACCTGTCCATCCCTGCAGAAGAAAGACCCCGCCCAGTTCCTGCAGGTGCATGGCCGAGCCTGCAAGGTTCACCTGGATTCTGCAGTTGCCCTGGCTGCTGAGAGCCCTGTGAACATGTAAGACTCGGGGAGGGGCCACGTAGTGTCTGAAGGGACTTGGGGCTCTCTAGAGTCTGCAGTAGAGGCTCGGTGAAGGGCAGGCCAGGGCTGCATGTGCAGCTGGCTCTCAGGGAAGGCACGGAGGCTCGCGAGAGGGAGGCGTTAGGACTAGCCGATGCCAGACGGCCCGGCTCAGGGCGACTGTGCCTCCTTTAATGGCCTCCTCAGCCTGGCTCCAGGAGGTGAGGCCTAGCTTGTGGACTGGCAGGCAGGCGATTTGTGGGGCCCCAGAGCGCAGGGGTAGATGAGGGGAGATGTCGAGGAGCCTGACGTGGTGGGGGCCGGCTCTGGACTCTGAGCCCGCCTCTCTGACTGTTCCCACCTCAGGATGCCCTGGCAGGGAGACACCAACAACATGATTGACCGCTTCGACGTCCGTGCGCATCTAGACCACATCCCCGACTACACACCCCCACTGCTCACCACCATGTATGTGTCCTGCGAGGGGGGCACCCAGCAGCCCCTTCACCCTGAGCCTTGCCCGCTCCCTCTCTTAGCCAGAAGCCTCGCCCCCCCCCACCCCCACCCCCACCCCCTTTCTGATCCTGGGGCTTTGGTTCTTACCTTCTCTTGAACTCCACTCCCTCCCAAAGCTCCCCGGAACAGGAGTCAGACGAGCGGAAATGTAACTACGAGCGCTACCGAGGCCTGGTGCAGAACGACTTCGCCGGCAGTGAGTGGCGGGGCGGGGCATGGGGCATGGGGGCCTGAGGCTGGACCACCTAGACAAGGCTCACTCAGGTACTTGCTGCTGGTCACCCTTGGTTCTGTCCTTGTCTGTGTGCCCTCCCCCCTTTTGGGTCTTTGTTCATGAAACTGGCACAGGGTCTCTGTGGAGTTAGTGAGTTGGAGGTCCCGGCCCAGGCCACCTCCCATCCCGCCCCTGTGATTCTCTATAGAGCCCTTTTCCTCAAAAAGAGGGAGGAGGCACCCACTGCATGGGTGGGGGTCCTAGGAAGAAACTGTCCCTTGTGCCCAGAGCCCCTGGACATGCCAAGCCTGGCCTTCACCGTTCCCTTTTGTGACTGTGAGGCGATGGTCCAGGAGGCAAGGACTGTCCTGCTGGCCTTCCCCAGGGGCAGACGATCCCAGGCAGGCCTCTCTGTCAGGGCGTCAGGGCGTCAGGGTGCACCTGCACGGGCTGGGGACCCAGGGCCGGGGCTTGGTGGGTGGCAGTGCGGGGACGTGTAAGGCTCTGGGCCCCAGCTAGGGAACTGAGCAGTCCTTGGTCATGGAGGGAGGGGCAGCCGGGCAGGCTGAGTGCTGAGGGGAACCCAGTGCTGACTGCGCCCCGACCTCTGCACACAGGCCTCCTTACGTGTGCACATGACATGCAGGAGCAGATCGAGACTGGCTCTGCGCCTAGCACTGCACACAGAACAGATATCCGCACTCCACCCCTGTGTGCCTGCATGGCTTCCTGCAGGGAGAAGACGCGGTCGTTCTCCTTCCCCTGGGGTCTGTGTGGCTGGGGACGGTCCCTGGTGGCACACAGGCCGGGACAGTGCTCCCTCGCGAGCTGCACCATTAGGCCCAGGGGTGTTTTTCTCACTCTTGTGTGTTTGAGACACAGTTTTACTCTATAGTCCGAGCTGGCCGGAAACTCATGCCCACTGCCCCGCCCTCTCCAGCACTGCAGTTGGCAATCCGGGCCGGAAGAACTGGGTCCAGTTTGACGCCTCCATGGTAGACAGAGCTCATGGGTGTCTGCATATTCCATCGTCCCTGCCTCTGCCTAAACGTGGAGCGCTCCCTGGTGGGCGGGCGCCCTTGGCCAGGGTCAGCCACACAGACCCCTTTCCTGGCAGGCAGGCAGGCCTCATTTCCCTCTCTGGGGAGCGTTAGGTGGTCCATGGGTCTGATAGCCCCGCTTCAGGCCGGCACAGGTGGCCTGCATGTCGGCTTCCTGGTCTCGGACTTCACGTTTCTAAGGTGCTTTTATGTGTTTAAACTCAGCGGTCGCCACGTCCTAGCAGGCTGCGCAGCCTGAGAGTCAGGACTGTCATTTGTCACCATGGCGTTGTCATTTTTGCCATCAGTGCAGGCCACATGGTCCCTTGCAGCTGGCGCCCGGGTTTCCCTTAGTCCTTTGTCCCTCCTGCACGAAGCGTGTCCTGTGCTGCCCCGGGGGCAAGGCCCCATCGCATGAGCAGTCCGAGAACGTGGCCGGGCACTGTCAGCTGTGGGGCGGTGGAGTGCTCCTGAGGGAGGAAGGCCAGAGCTGGGCGCACTCATGCTCTGCTGGGCCAGGGGCGCTCTAGATCCCAGCCCCTGGAACAGGGTGCCCAGAGGTCCTGGGGTGTAGGCGTGGGGGACAGGTCAGAGAGCTGTGGAGAGGACAGGGCCGCAGGGCCTCTCCGAGGCTGTGCAGAAAAGGCAGGGGTCGGGTGTCACAGCCAAGGAGCCGCCAGCAGACACTGATGCCACAGGCAGGAAAGCTAAGCACTCAGGCTGCTGCCATGGCCCAGTCCCAGAGCTACTCCAGAGGCTGAGGCAGGGGGATAGACCTCAAGGTGGTCAGGGTGTGCCTGGGACAGCCCCGTCTCAGAAACAGGGCTGGGGACAGCCCCCCGGCAGAGGACTCCTGCGGCTCAGGTGTGCTCCCCGCTCCTCACCTGCCCCTACAAAGGGGGAGAGCGTAGCTGAAGCCTGCGGAGCGGCGGGAAAGGGCTCACGTGAGCCCCAGGGCAGGGTGGGGGGCGGCTGTGGCTAGGAGTTCCTCAAGTGGGTGCTGGGGGTACTCCGGTGATAGAAACCAGCCCACAGTACTAGGTGGCAGCCAGTGGGGCCTGGAGGCTTTCCCGCACTTACAGGCGTGCTTGAGACGCTCCGTGACGGGGTAGGGCACCAGTCCACAGCACTCAGTCTGCCAGGGAGCTCATTGTACAGAAGAGGAACTGAGACAGGGGTCAAAGGTCACAGTGTGAGTGATGGTACACACTGTGGTCACTGGGTCCTAGACACAAGAATGGTTTGAGACAGGTGACTCTGCCTTGCTGTCCCTCCCCCACCCCTCCTGTGTCTTCTGTGTCCCACGCCGTCCACATGTGCCCGGCTGCACTGACCTCTGCCCCTTCTCGCCAGTCTCTGAGGAGCAGTGCTTGTATCAGATCTACATCGATGAGCTGTACGGAGGCCTGCAGAGACCCAGCGAGGACGAGAAGAAGAAGTGAGCCAGGGCTCTGCTCTGATGGGGCGGGGCGGGGCGGGGCGGGGCGGGGCGAGCCTTCCCACCCCATCATGTGGGTCAGCACTCAGTGGGCGCTGCCTCCACGTGTGTGGAGAGGAAGAGGCAGCAGCAGTGGACAGGCTCCACCCGAGCTTCTTCCTCAGAAGGGAGGCATGAGTCCTGCGTGGGGGCCGGGGGAAGGCAGCCCCTTGCACAGCCGTACGTCAGGAGCTGCGAGGACCACGGGCGATAGGGAGCCATGTACTTCCGGTGCCAGCGCGCCGCGGGCTTGCAGCCCACAGCACTGATGCCACTCTGCAGGGCCTGGAGGCATCAGTCAGTGTTTCCAGCCATCCCAAGCGCCAGCCTGGCCTGGTGCTCAGGTCTGGGAGCAGCCACTTGGGGTCTGCTTGGCTCCAGGACAAGGGTGCTGGGCTGAGGCGGGGCACAGCGGCAGCTCAGGTCAGCGGCAGCCCTCATGTGGCCCTGGAAACAGAGCTGCGGTGCACGCTGTCCACGAGGACTCTGGGATGGCAGGCAGGCAGGATCCTGACAGGAGGAGGCCAACAGGGCGAGCCTGGGCAGTCGGGGCAGCGCCTAGGCAGGAGAGGGGAACAAGGAGGACTTCCTGAAGGAGGCTCCGCCAGGACAGGAATGCGAAGGGCCGGGCCGCAGTGGGGTGGGCCGTGTGCGGCAGCAGTGGGTCCGTGTAACCCCCGCGGACTCACCTGGGTCCTGCCCCTGCCGGGACCCCCGGCTCCTGGCTCTTTTTCCAGGCTGGCAGAGAAGAAGGCTTCCATCGGCTACACCTATGAAGACAGCACTGTGGCCGAGGTGGAGAAGGCGGCCGAGAAGCCAGAGGAGGAGGAGTCACCAGCAGAGGAGGAGAGCAACTCGGATGAAGATGAGGTCATCCCCGACATCGGTGGGGTCCCCTCGCTGCCCTCCCCTCCTGCAGTCCCTGGGCATCGGTTTTGTGTCTCGTTCCTCACCCTCTGGGGTACCCGAGCTTACAAGGCCTCTCCCCTCAGGGAGGGCCTCGGCCTCCTGCTACTCCCAGCCTTCCCTGCCCTGTCCTGCCTCTCCTGTCCCCGGTGTGGGGGACGTCCCCTCTCCCCATTTCTGGGCACCTAGGAGCTGGCCCTTCTTCTACCTGGGCTGGCCTGGCTTTGCTCTGGGAAAGCAACTTCCCCATTCCTAGAGCGGCCCTCGGCCTCCAGCCTCTGTTGCTCACAGCCGCAGCTGCCCTGTGGGCGTGCCAGCGAGGGGACTGTCACTGCCCTCTCTGTCCCAGCGAGGGGACTGTCACTGCTCCTGTCTGTCCCAGCGAGGGGACTGTCACTGCCCTCTCTGTCCCAGCGAGGGGACTGTCACTGCCCTCTCTGTCCCAGCGAGGGGGACTGTCACTGCCCTCTCTGTCCCAGCGAGGGGACTGTCACTGCCCTCTCTGTCCCAGCGAGGGGACTGTCACTGCCCTCTCTGTCCCAGCGAGGGGGACTGTCACTGCCCTCTCTGTCCCAGCGAGGGGGACTGTCACTGCCCTCTCTGTCCCAGCGAGGGGACTGTCACTGCCCCTCTGTCCCAGCGAGGGGACTGTCACTGCTCCTCTCTGTCCCAGCGAGGGGACTATCACTGCCCTCTCTGTCCCAGCGAGGGGACTGTCACTGCCCCTCTGTCCCAGCGAGGGGACTGTCACTGCCCCTCTCTGTCCCAGTGAGGGGACTATCACTGCCCTCTTTGTCCCAGCGAGGGGACTGTCACTGCCCCTCTGTCCCAGCGAGGGGACTGTCTCAGCTCCTCTCTGTCCCAGCGAGGGGACTGTCACTGCCCTCTCTGTCCCAGCGAGGGGACTGTCACTGCCCCTCTCTGTCCCAGCGAGGGGACTGTCACTGCCCCTCTCTGTCCCAGCGAGGGGACTGTCACTGCCCCTCTGTCCCAGCGAGGGGACTGTCTCAGCTCCTCTCTGTCCCAGCGAGGGGACTGTCACTGCCCTCTCTGTCCCAGCGAGGGGACTGTCACTGCCATCTCTGTCCCAGCGAGGGGACTGTCACTGCCCCTCTTCCCTCTCTGTCCTCTTTCTGGTGTACTGCAGACTCAGCCCCAGGCAAAGCAGAAGTCCTAGTCCGCCCCCCCCCCCCCCGCCCTCCCTCCAGTGCCGCTCTGCTGCCCGCCCCAGCTCCATCTCTTCCCCCCTCCCATCCTCTTCTCTTCCCTGCACACCATCCAGACCCATGCACCCAGCCGCGTGCTCCCTGCTGTGCTGTGCTGGCCAAGCCTCAGCACAGCAGCGCAGCCCGGTCTGAAGGAGCTGCACGCGGCAGACCTGCCCCGGCTCGGGGTGCCCCCCTTTCTCCGGGGCTTGGGTCCCTGACAGCCTTTCTCTTGGTGCAGACGTGGAGGTGGACGTGGATGAGCTGAACCAAGAGCAGGTGGCCGATCTCAACAAGCAGGCCACGACCTACGGCATGGCTGACGGGGACTTTGTCAGGTGAGCGTGCTGGCCGGCGTGCCATACCTTGGCCCTGCCCTGGCTCCTGCGCCACATGCCTCCTGCCAGCAGCTGTTCTCAGCCTGGGAGCCACGAGTCTGTGGCCCCACTGTCTGCAGAGACAGATCCTGTCTCACAATGTGACTTGGAAGCTAGTGGGTCCTGGGGACAGCACCCTCTAGTGGTCAGCCTGTGCATGGTCATATGCTAATGATGAGCCAGCCTCTGCCACTGTCTTACCTGGTCTTGCCACACCAAGCACTTCCTTTACATCAGTGGCTCCAACAGACCAGAAACAGTTTTTGTGTGAAACTAGGGGTCAGTCCCAGGTCCCTGTCCTAGTCTGAACCTAGAACTCTGTAGCACAGGGGTTCGTCCTGACCCTGCGGCCCTTTAATACAGGTAGTTCATCATGTTGTAGTGACCCCCAACCATAACATTATTTTCACAACTAATTTCCTAGTGCTAGGAATTGTAATGTAAATATTTTTGGAGATACAGGTTTGCCAAAGGTGTCAGGACCACAGACAGAGAGTCACTGTCCTAGTACTTTTGCCCTTAAGGGATGAAGGTGTTTGTTGCTGCCACCACCACCCAGCCCAAAAAAATGTTTGAAGAGAAAACCTGGAGCTCTGCCAATGGCTGGCAAGGCCCGGCCATCTTCCCGGCCCTGCCTTTCCGTTACAGGCGTGGAATAGCCACACGCAGCTTTTAAAGTTTTCCTGTGGGCTCTCCTTTTCGTTTTGTTCCGCGTGTTATGTGTGTGGGTGTTTTGCTTCTATATAGTTAGTTCTGTGCATCGTGTGCAGTCCAGAAGCGGGCACTGGGTCCCCTGGGGCTGGAGTTACAGGCAGTTGTGAGCTCTCAGATGCGGGACTCAGAACTGAACAGTTCTCTGGAAGAACAGGAGGTGTTAACCTCTGAACCATCGCTCCAGCCCTGCGTGCCAGCACAGAAGGAACCTAAGAGGGGGCCTCATAACCACTTCCAGGGACCCAGCACCCTCTTCTGACCTCCAGGAGCATCAGGCACACATGGGACACACAGACATCCATACACACAGACAAAACACACGGAAAATGGATCTAAAACCAGCTTCTTCAGGTGCTCATTCAGATCTACTGAGCGTATCAGAGAAATTGGGTGTAGTAGTGTACACCTATGACCCTGCAGTCTAGAGGCTGAGGCAAGAAGGCCACGAGTTCAAAGCTGGCCTGACAGAACAAGACCCCATCCAAGGGCAGGGCCGGAAAGGGAAGGAAGGGTAGGAAATGCGCGCCACACATCTCTTGGCTGCTCGGACTACATAGTGCGCTCAAGACAGCCAGCGTGCACAGCCAAGCCCCGACTCGATTCGGAGAGGGGCAGAGTCCCGGTGCGGTGCGGCAGGTTGCCGCTGCCCCTGTTGCCTCTACCAGGGCTCCGCCCACTGGGGGCCGGCCGGCCTTCATGGTGCTGCTCGCTTCCTCTGCAGGATGCTGCGGAAAGACAAGGAGGAGGCAGAGGCCATCAAGCATGCCAAGGCCCTGGAGGAGGAGAAGGCCATGTACTCGGTGAGCTCTGGGTAGGGCTCAGGGGCAGACCTGTATGTCCAGCGAGGGTACTCCTCACCATCCTGGCACTCCCCATCTAGGGCCGCCGTTCCCGGCGACAGCGAAGAGAGTTCCGGGAGAAGCGGCTGAGAGGCCGCAAGATCAGCCCTCCCAGGTAGGCTGTCTGAGGAAGGCTTGGGGGTGACAGTGGGGTGGGGCTGGCTGCAGGCCACAGGCCCCTTCACACATGGCAGTGCCGCCTGGGAAGTCACTTGCCCTCCCCTATGGAACTTGAGAAAGGCACTGAATTAGGTTGGACACACTGTTGTTTGCACGCCAGCATTGATATGGGACTGGTCATCACGGCTTCCCATGTGGCACTGGATATCTGGGCAGCACCAGGGCTGTAATAAGGAGACAGATGTGGGATCCCCACAACGAGATGGGGTGCACAATCTGCAGCACTAGGGTTCAGGGTGGGATAGGCCAGGTTCACCCCAGCCAGCCGGGTCTCAGCTCTCCTGTCCTTCCCTGTTCTCTCCGTAGTTACGCCCGCCGCGACAGCCCCACCTATGACCCCTATAAGCGGTAAGTGTCGGTGCCCTGGAAGAAGCTGTCATTGCCGCAGACCTTTGGGTTCCTGTGGCAGGTGGCATCCTGTCGTCTGTGGGTGGGAGTTGGGTCTACATCAGTTTTGTTTTTCCAAAATTTTTTTAAAATTCTGAATCTCTTTTTTTTCTTCCATGTTAACATGCAGTCTTGAGGTGTCCTCACATGTGACACGAATGGACATGGAGATTGGGTATCTTTACCACACGGCTCCCAGAATTAGCCAAGTGCCGGGCATTGCCGTGGCCCCTGGGCGCTGCCCAGGGTGTTGGGCTGGAGAGGGCAGTCCAGTCCACCCCGCCCTCTCCTAAGGCGGGAGGTGGCCTTTTGTGCTGGCCTGCTCCTCCCTGGAGGGGGCCCACTAGGCGCAGTGTCTACGGTGCGGGTCAACTGAGGCCCTCCTCCCCAGGTTCCAACAGGCTCACAGCGCCCGCCCCTGCTCTAGGGCCGCAGCCGGGGTCTCCTGCACAGGCGCGGCCTTCTTTGAGCTACACCCAGCCTTTCGGTTTTTAATAGCACTGGAAGCAAGTTTTGTTTTGCTTGTTTTTGTTTTGTTGTTATTGTTTACTGAGATAAGGACTCTTTTTTTTTTTTTTTTTTTTTTTTTTTGAGACAGGGTTTTTCTGTGTAGCCCTGGCTGTCCTGGAACTCACTCTGTAGACCAGGCTGGCCTTGAACTCAGAAATCAGCCTGCCTCTGCCTCCCAAGTGCTGGGACTACAGGCGTGCGCCACTGCGCCCGGCTGAGACAAGGACTCTTATGTAGCCCTGGCTGTCCTGGAACTCTCTATGTAGACTAGGCTGGTCTCAAACTCAGATCTGCAGGACTTAGCCTTCTCACTGCTGGGATTAAGTGTGTGGGCCACTACCCCCACTACCTCCTGCCCATTTTCTTTTGTGAAAAATTACATTTATCAGCCTGGGTGGGGTTGGTGTCATGTGCCACAGGGCTGAAGGTAAAGGACAGCTTAGGGCTGGAGAAACTGGCTCTGCGGGTAAGAGCACTGACTGCTCTTCTGAAGGTCCTGAGTTCAAATCCCCGCAACCACATGGTGGCTCACAGCCATCTGTAATGGGATCTGCGCCCTCTTCTGGTGTGTCTGGAGACACCTACCGTGTACTCACATATAATAATATTTTTTAAAAAGAGGCCGCTTAGTCAATTCTCCTTCTACCGTGTGCATTCTGGGACTGACCTGGGGTTGTCAGGCTTGCAGGCAAGAGCCTTTACCTGCTGAGCCACCCAGCCACAGACTCTTAGTAATTATTTTTATTTTTATTTTTTTTATGTTTTGAGGCAAGGTCTCTATGTAGCTCTTGGCTTTGCTCTGGATGCATACCAGGCTGGCCTTGAACTCATACCTCCCACTAGGCCCTGGTGCAGCCGGGGCTCTGAGTCTGCCTCCCTTTTGCTCGCCCTCCGGCTGCAGGTCACCTTCGGAATCGAGTTCCGAGTCCCGTTCCCGTTCCCGCTCCCCGAGCCCAGGCCGCGAGGAAAAGATCACTTTCATCACCAGTTTTGGAGGCAGCGACGAGGAGGCAGCTGCTGCAGCTGCTGCAGCCGCCGCATCCGGGGCTGCCCCAGGGAAACCCCCTGCGCCTCCCCAACCGGGTGGCCCTACTCCAGGCCGTAATGCCAGCGCCCGGTCGGTAACGCTCGTGCCCACCCTAGCTGAGCGCCGGGAGGAGGGCCGTCTAGGGCGGTGCCTCTGACAGCCTGTTTTCCCCGCACCCCGCAGCCGCCGCTCCTCCTCGTCCTCTGCCTCCAGGACCTCCAGTTCCCGATCCAGCTCGCGCTCCAGTTCGCGCTCCCGCCGTGGCTATTACCGCTCCGGCCGCCACGCGCGCTCCCGCTCCCGCTCCTGGTCCCGCTCGCGTTCCCGTTCCCGGCGCTACTCGCGCTCCCGCAGCCGCGGACGGCGGCACTCAGACGGCGGTTCCCGCGACGGACACCGCTACTCACGCTCGCCAGCCCGGCGCGGCGGGTACGTGCCCCGCCGAAGGAGCAGGTCTGTGATCCGGAGTGTGCGCCTTAGCGCGGGAGCGGGTCCTGGCGGGCGGGCGGGCCGGGGCAGACCGGGCCAGCCCCTCTCCTCTTGGGAAGCACCTGATTGGAGGCGGGGCCCCAAAGGATGGGGCGGGGCATGGAGGATCTCCTCGGACTCCCCAGACTGCAGGACCTGAACCTTGTAGGCGAGGCAGCAGACTTTGTAGAAGAGGGCGGCTTCCCAGGGGACAGAGGAGCGTGAGCCGCGGGAAGGCAGCGGTGGCGAGTTTGGATAGGGCCAGGCGTAGTGACAGAGCTGGAAGAACAGACAGCTACAGGGGTCGTTAACTGCCAGGGGAGCCCTTTCTGGCGCTCTGAGGAGGCTGGGTATACACACTCAGTGCGATGCCCAGGAAGGTATTTTGTGCTTAGAAATTGGCTTCTAGGGCTCCCCTGCAGCGCGAGCACAGGCGGGCTGGGGCAGTGGGGCCCATCACAAGTTGATGCCAGCCTGGGTGTGGCTGTTCTTGAGAATAGTACTCCAGGTAGGGACCCCGAGGCTGCACAGCTCTGCAGAGCTTGCAGACGGGTGTGGGGCAGGGAGCACCTCAGCGCCCTGAGCTCCCCGAGGATGTCAGCACCCGAGGTTAGCACCCGAGGGAGAGAAGCGTAGCGCATGCTCACGGGGTGGGGTGCTGGGCCCTGCGGGAGGCCTATGGATTTGGGAGTTGGGGTCACTTCCTGTAGGTCCCTGGGGCCTCACAGCCTTCCACTTCTACACCTAGGAGCCGCTCCCGTTCAGGTGACCGCTACAAGCGCGGTGCCCGGGGCCCCAGGCACCATAGCAGCAGTCACAGCCGCAGCAGCTGGTCCCTCAGCCCTTCCCGCAGCCGCAGCCTGACCCGCAGCGGGAGCCGCAGCCCGAGCCGGAGCAGAAGCCGCAGCCAGAGCCGCAGCCAGGGCCAGAGCCGCTCACCTTCGCCCCCAAGGGAGAAGCTGGCCAGGCCGGCAGCGTCCCCTGCTGTGGGCGAGAAGCTGAGAAAGTGAGTCAGGGGCCTGGCTGGTGCTGAGGGGCCCCACGCAGCTTATCCTGAGGGGAACGTGACAGTCCCCCGGCCATTCCGGGAGTGCAGGGTCACGCCATCATGGCTGTGGCTGGAGTGGGCCGTGGGACAGGGATGTGGTCTTGTGTGGGTTCTGGGGGTCAGGAAGAGGTCCTGAGGAGTTTGGAGCCCACGGCTGACAGTGCTGAGGCCTATAGTAAGAGTGGCAATGCCATTTTCTCTCAAAACCCAGGACCGAACCTGCCGCTGGTAAAGAGACAGGAGCTGCCAAAGTCAGTAAGAATTTGGAACTCGCCCGTCTAATTCCCGTCAGCAGCAGTGTCCAGAGCTGGGCCCGGTGGGCCTGCAGGGGGCCCAGGGGGAGGGGAGAGCCAGCCCAGGGACTGGGGAAGGGCTCCCCAGGCACACTAAGTCCCACCCCTGCCTCCCACGGGCTCCAGCTGGCCCCCACGTCCCAGACTCTTGGCTGAGGTGGGCTGGGCGCGCTCCGGGCACCCACGCCTGTCCCGCCCCTTCTCCCCCAGCCCAAGCTGACCCCGCAGGAGAGGCTGAAGCTGCGGATGCAGAAGGCGCTGAACCGCCAGTGTAAGTCCTGCGTCCGGTCCAGCCGGCACTGTGGGAAGAGTGGGCTGCCCTGCCTTGAGCCGAGCTGGCCTGAGCTGTCAGGCTGGCACGGGGACGGACACAGCCCTCAGCCTCACACCCTCCCTCCACAGTCAAGGCGGACAAGAAGGCTGCTCAGGAGAAGATGATCCAGCAGGAGCACGAGCGGCAGGTGGGGCTGTGTTCAGATGGGGGGGCTCACAGGTGTGGGGGGACCGCCTCTCACAGCTCTTTCTACTGCAGGAGCGAGAGGATGAACTGCGAGCCATGGCCCGAAAGATCCGAATGAAGTAAGGCCCCGACCTGTGGTCCACCCAGCCCCCTGTTGTGGGAGCACTCTGGCTCCTTCCTCAGTCCCAAAGTCCCCTGCGCCTGTTCTCCGGATGCCCTAGCCGTTCACCTTCTGACCTCATGTCTCAGCGGTACCCTAAAATTGCCTGGCCTCCCCATGCCTGGCGACTGTGTCCCCTGTGTGCGATGCCTATCAGGAAGGACCGTGAGCTGGCCTGTGGCGGGTCACATGCCTGTGCGTGGAGGCAGGGGGAGAACCTGTAGACGGCAGGACTTCCCTGCAGCGCAGGGCCTCAGGGTGGAGCCTGGTCGGCACACTTGCAGTGCAGGGCTTGCTCGAGTCACTGTGTTGTGGCTCGCTCGTTACTGATTGTCAGACATGGCTGTCGGAGGACGAGGGTGGGCATAGTGTCCACGGGAGGATCGTGAGTTCAAGACCAATCCTAGCTGCACCGACGACCTTCTCAGACAGCCCAGGAGAGCCACCGGGGACGGACGAGCCCTGGCTCCCCCCTGGCCGGGCTGGCTTCTGGCCTGTCCGCCACTTCCCCTCCCCGCTCGCCTGCAGCATCCTTGCCTGAGCCCCGTGTTTCCGCACTGCTGGCTAGCCTCCTCCCAGGCCCCTGGAGAGCAGGGCGCAGACGGGGCTGCAGGGCCGCCCAGCCTCTGAGTATGCTAGACTGGCTTAGACGGGCTCTCCTCAGCACAGCCCAGCAGGTGCTCACCCCTCCCTGTTGGTTGCCTCCCCTCTCCCCGTGCAGGGAGCGAGAGCGGAGAGAGAAGGAGAGAGAAGAGTGGGAACGCCAGTACAGTCGCCAGAGCCGCTCGCCCTCCCCACGCTACAGTGAGTGCTCCCCTGCCCTCCTGCACTGCTGGGAGACCAGTAGAGCTGCTGGGTGTTGTGGGACCAGCGTACGTCGGGAGGGAAAGGCCAGCCTGGGTCACCTGGAGAAATCTGCTCCAATTAAAAAGTTCAATTGTGCCGGCCGTGGTGGTGCACGCCTTTAATCCCAGCACTTGGGAGGCAGAGGCAGGCGGATTTCTGAGTTCAAGGCCAGCCTGGTCTACAGAGTGAGTTCCAGGACAGCCAGGACTACACAGAGAAACCCTGTCTCGAAAAACAAACAAAAACAAAAAAAATTCAATTGTAACCTGATAATCAGGCAACTTGGGTAGACAAATCACCAAACTCAGGGTCAGCCTTGACTAAAAAGCAACACACACCCCCAAGCCCCAGCAAGAGGCCAGCACTGTGGAGTCTGAGGGAAGGGAGGCTTGATTGGGTGTTTGGGCAAACCTGATCACACAGGGAGACCCCATCTTATTACTTTAAAAGTCCTAGACAGGCAAGTGTTGTGGTCGTCCCCTAGACAGGCGGAGACAGGAGGACCTCTGAGTTCGAAGCCAGTTTGGTCTACATAGCCAGGTTCAGGTTTGCCTGGACTCAAAACAAAAAACCCTAGACAGTGCTTGACGCGCACGCCAGGCATCCGTCCTTTAGTGCTAAGAAGGTGGGGGAGGGCCTTGGTCCTGGCAGGCAGGGCCTGGCGAGGGTGAGGCGCCCATGGCCCAGAGGCTGGCTGCCATCACACTGGCACTCCGTTTCTTTGCAGGTCGAGAGTACAGTTCTTCCCGCAGGTGAGGCTGCTGGCCCAACCACCACGGGGGACCCTCCCAGTCTTCTAGAAGCCCCCCATGCCCCTCCCTCTGGCACCCCTTCATTTGGTGGGGTTGTACTGGAAGGCACTCCTCCCTGTGCACGCCTGTCTCCAGGCGTGGTTGGTGCTTGTGCAGGAGGCTCCCGGCATCCCCCCCCTCACAGCCCTCCATGTCTGCTTCCCTGCAGGCGCTCAAGGTCCAGGTCCCGAAGCCCCCATTACAGACATTAGGCAGAAGACCCAGGCGGAGCTGCTGTGCTGCTGCTGGTTTCTGTAGTGAAATAAAGGCTGATGTTGTTTAATGGACTTCATATGCTGTCCTGACTTAGCACTTCCAGATGCCGCTGCGGGTGCCGGAGCCTGCAGGGTGTGGGGAGGGAGGCCTGCAGGGGCAGGAGGAAGGCCCAGACTGTGGCATGTGTGGACAGGGCCAGCGGATGACGGGCTAGGACTGGACTGCGCCCAGGAGCCTCTGGTGACAGGTCCAGGCCTCTCCCTGCCCCTGGCCTCACCCACACCAAGAACCGGGAGCACGGCTTTCTGTGCCAGTCCTCCAGTGCCCAGGGCACTTACCCCCCACTCCAAACCGGTCTGTCCAGCTGTCCACACTGTGGAGGGGAGCCTCCACCTCAGACACCCCAAGAAAGTTGAGGCACATGAATGGATAGGAGACGGTTTATTCACAGAGGAAAGACTGAGTGCTTGCCCATTCCCACTTGATGGGGTGACACCACACAGAACACATCTCAGGCCATCTCAGGGCACTTGATGGGGTGACACCCTACAGAACGTCTCAGGCCATCTCGGGGTGCTTCTGCCGCAGGTGCTTGTCCAGGGTGGCCTGCAGGCCAAAGGGCACGAGGCAGTGCGGGCACTTGTAGGCCGTCTCCCCAGCCCCCAGCCCGTGGGTGCGGCGGTGGCGGTTCAGCTTGCTGCTCTGGGCACAAGCGTAGGGACACTGGTCACACGTGTAGGGCCGCTCGCCAGTGTGCGAGCGCCGGTGCACGGTCAGGTTGCTGCTGTTGGTGAAGGACTTCCCGCAGAACTCGCACTTGCCTCCGGGCGTGTGGCTCTTCCTGGGTGTTGTCTTCTCTGCCCTTACAGGGTCAGTCCGCTCTGCTTGGGCAGTGGCATCCCAGCCAACAAAAGCTGGCCCCCCTTGAGCCCCGGAGCCAGGGGCCCCAGGCTCCTGCACCCCCGCGGTGGCCGCCGCTCCAGCCTTCTCCGCGGTCTGGCGCGGCAGAGCGCTGGCTGGAGCAGCGGCGTAGGCGGCTGGCTCTGGGGGGGCTGCTGGGGAGACCCCCCGGCTGCTGGCAGACGAGGGGCTGGCAGGGGCTGGCTGCCGGTGGGTCTTCTTGTGTCTGTTGAGCTTGCTGCTCTGAGCGCAGGCATAGGAGCACTGGTCACAGGCGTAGGGCCGCTCCCCCGTGTGCGAGCGCATGTGGACCTTGAGGTTGCTCAAGGAGCTGAGGGTCTTCTTACACACGGTGCAGGTGGGGCTCTTGCGGGCAGCACTGCTCCCGGGAGGGGCTGGGGGAGGGGGAGGGGGCGTGCCCACAACCGGCCCCGCCACGGCCACTGCAGACATGGCTGCAGCCACCTCAGCCAGGCCCAGCAGCGGAGCTTCCGGGGTCTCCAACTGTTGTGTCTGGTAGATGCATAGCCCGTGGTCCCACTGGGCATGGCACAGCAACTTCCAAGCACTGGTGTACTGCCTGCCACACTGGAGGCAGCTCAGAGCCTTCAGCTCTTTGGATCCTGGAAGGGGAAGGGGCAGGGAGTCACTGCTAGGCCAACAGCACCTCCAACGATGTCTGCACGACAGACGCTGTCCTCAGGGAACCCCCTCAAGTGTACACAGGCTGAACCCTCAGAGCTGGGGCCTCCTGGCACAGAAACACTGCCTACTGGGGGAGGTGGGCTGGAGTCTGCATTCCAAATTTGATGTTCTTCCAGGTCCATGGTGTCTAGAAGTGTCTAGAGGGCACTCCCCAGACCCACTTGACTTTAGATAGCCCAATCCCAGACAGTCCTGGACGGGGCGACCTTTATGATAACAGGCCAAAGCTAAGCAGAGACTGCCAAACTCAAGGCTTTTCCTCCCTAGCTCTGTAATCTGGACTGGACCTGTCCTCTGCCGGGGGATCTGAGGGGTCCCTTCCAGGGCCACCTCAAACGGGACAGCTGAGAGCTTTGATCCCTATATGCCCTCAGATGTTAAAACACACACAGCTAAACCAAAGGTGGTGGCCCAGGCCTTTAGTCCCACCGGGGAGTCAGGGACAGGCGATCTGTTGGAGTTGGAGGCCAGCCTGGTCTACATAAATTCTCGGTCACTCAGGGCCAGCCATGTAGAAACCCAGTCTCAAGACACCAAGTACCCACTGCTAGCCAGGCCTGTTATAATAACAGTAATGCCAGATGTCTAGGCTACTATGAGACCCTGTTTAAAATATTAAACTCAGCAGTGACCCACACCAAGTGCCCACGAGTATCTCTATTCAGGTGAACCCATTTTAGCCCCTCCCTCAACCAAAGCTGATTGGATTACAGACCCTCCCTGGCCCAACCCCAAATATAATTACATTTCCCAAGTTCCACCTGGGCACCGCACTGGGGGCTGGAAATTCAAGTTCGGATCAAGTCTTAAACTCTCATAGCCAACAGGAGCTCACGCGACGGACCAAGCACCACGCGGAGTTTTAGCTCCTCCCCCACATGCAGCGCCTAGACCAGGGGCTTCCCAACACAGCTGGGAGATCCCAGCAAGGGGCACAAGCCGGATGCCCCTCGCTTGGTTCTGAACTGTCTGAACCTCAACGAGAAGGACCAAAACACATGAGGTGTAAGCGGTCCTCTCCATTCCGCTCTCCAGGCCACTGTCCCATCCTCCACTAGGTCCCTAATGTCAACCCTGGTCCAGCCACCTGGTCAGTTATTTCTGTCCGCGGGAAAGGAGAAGTGAAACTAAATTAGGGGTGTATGGCAAAACCCCGGGCCAGTCTCTGGGGCTGGCCACACCTTGTGGGTGGGTGGCCTTCCTCCGCTGCCCAGCCCCCGCCCCATCTCCACTCCCTGCCCTAGGACTAGAAAGACCAAGCCACGCCTAGGTTCTACCCTAAGGGGAGAGCAAGGGGAAAGGGGAAGTAGTGAGATCGGTGCCCCATCTGTCCACCTTAGCTCCTCCGCAGGGCAGGAAGCCCAGCCCTGGATCAGGAGTGCACTGCACCCTCAATTACTTACCTGAGATGGGGCCGGAGACTTGGAGAAGCTGACAGCCTTGCTTTTTGTGATCCATGAAAGCGATGATGGCCCCCAATGGAAAGCTCTCCCCGCAGCGGCCGCAGGTCAACAGATCTGGGTGCTTGTCGGTCCAGGGCTGGCGGTCTGCAGGGAGGAAGCGGGTGGTGAGCGGTGGGGTGGAGCCCTGCTCCGGGTGAGGGCTCCAAGGTGGAAACCCGGAGGTCAGAGGGGAGGGCTGTGGAGGCCAGGCCGGTCCCGGGGCCATCCTCTGGGGAGAGGCACCCACCCGGAGGTCCCGATGCAAGCAGGGGCGAGGGCTAGAGACTCACCGGAAGACGTAGAACTCAGAGGCATCCGCGGGGCACACGTGCTGGGCGCGCCGAGTGGGCGCGAGACGGCTTGGAGGCGACTCTCCACACCGAAGAGCCCCGACCTGACCCTCGCGGACCAGGTTCCTTGCGCCAAGGACTCGAGGTTGCTGTCCGGCTTTACATCTATGACAAGGTCGGCTGTCTCCATGTCGGCGTCGGGCTCGGGGTCCAAGCGGCGAGGCACGCGGCCGGCCTTCCGGCGGGACATGGGGCGAGGGCGCGGATCCAGGTAGTCCGCGCGGCGGGCGAGCGCTCAGGTGAGTGAGTGGCTCTGCGCGACCCGCGCCGAACCTTTTACACGTGCTGGCCCTGCCTTGTCCCCGCCCACTGGGCGGACTCTCTGCCCGGCCAGTCGCGGCGGTCAAACTCGACCTTCCCCGCCCAGCCCGCTGCCCCCGGACCAGTGCGCAAACTGTGCCCGCCTCCACTGGACTTGATTTCACCCGGGAGGGTGGATAAAGCTATTCCCAATGCCCCCTCCTCGGCCCCCCCCGCCCGCCCCCGCGCTGGTGATACCTGGAGGCTCGGAAAGCCGCGCCTCACGCCCCAAGCGAGAAGTGGTGGACATCCCTCTCTAGAGGGGACGTATACTAAGAAAATTCCACTTTAAACCTTTTTCTTTCCTTTTTTTTTTTTTTTTTTTTTTTTTTGTCTTTTAAGCCCGAACTAGCTATGTAACGGATGATGGTTTCCCCCTTTTTGATTCCACCTCTCCAGCAGCGGGTTTACAGGGGCGCATCTCTACACCTGTAGAATGTGTCTGGGCATGGCACGCAGACCCTCCTGCATTAAAATAGGCAAGCATTCCCCCCGACTGGGCTACATCCTAAACTTCGGCACCCCATTTCTCGAGAACCTACCATCCATAACCCTTAAAGTGTGGGGGTGGAGGGTGGCAGTGAGAGGGAGGGGCCACCACATAAAATGTTCGTAAACTGCACGCCTTTAATCCCAGTGTTTGGGAGGCAGAGGCAGGCGATTCTCGGAATTTGAGGTCAGTCTGGTCTACAAAGTTCCAGGACAACCAAGGCTACACAGAAAAACCCAGTTTCGAAAAGCCAAAAAAAAAAAAAAAAAAAAAGTAATAAAAGGACCCCCGCCCCGCCCCTCTCACCACCGCCTCAGACCTCAGTGCGTCCTGGTATTTCCAGCTACTCTGTGCCCGAGAATCACAAAGTCAAGGCCCACTGGGGCTCTTCCACAGAATACAGAGCATCCTTCCTGCGGACTTGCACCGCGGGGACACATCAGGCTAGCAGGCAAGGGTGCCCCATGAGACGGCTTGAGTTGCTTGAGTTTCCTCCCCTGTGCCAGGATCGAGCCAGCAGGGCAGAGTGGAACCTGGGAAGGCAGGGCGGCCATTGCCTGGCCGTAATCTCTGCACATGGGAAGTCGTGGAAGCCAGTTCAGGTCAGCTACGTGGGGACTCTTACACCAGTTTGGGTACATGAGACCCTGAAATAAACAAATAAATGTCTTGGGTTTTGTTTGTTTGTTTGTTTGTTTGTTTTTGAGACAGGGTTTCTCTGTGTAGCCCTGGCTGTCCTGGAACTCACTCTGTAGACCAGGCTGGCCTTGAACTCAGAAATCCGCCTGCCTCTGCCTCCCAAATGCTGGGATTACAGGCATGCGCCACCAGGGCCGGCTTGTCTTGTTTTTTTAAGAGCCCCCACCCCACCTTTTTTTGGGTGGTACACAGTGTAATTCCAGTACTCCATGTTGGAATCAGAGGCAGGAGGATTGCCCAAGAGTTCCTGATCAGCCTGGTCTACACAATGAGTTCCAGGCCAACCAGGATATTATCTAGGGAGATCTTGTCCCAATAAGTAAATAAATAATGAAGACCTGAGGTTTTTGAGGGAACCCAGCAAAGACAGGAAGGAGCTTATGCATTCGGAAATAACAAGGCCAGGGCAGGAACCTGGGGTAGGCTCACAGTTAGAGGATCTTTTGGCTACTCTGAGGTTAGTTGGTTTTCCTTGTACCAGGGGTCTGGAAAGGTTTGAGTCAAAAACATGTATTTTCTTCCTAACCAGGCTACAAATTGAAACCGAAGTGCCAGCTGTCCTCCCTGCCTCCCTCTGGGGCCCTGAACTTCCTCAGATAAGAATTCTCTCTCGGGTGCACGGTTTGAAGTGGCAGCGACACCCGGCCCCACCCTCAATCCTTTCTGAGTTCTCTTTTCTTCCTGGCATCCACCACATCACAGTAAAACTGTCTGCGAATGTCCTTCCCCCACTCACCCAGCACAAACTCCCATACATTCAGGGCCGGTGTGTCCGGCCCCAGGTGTCCTCAGGCAGCGGTGTGAATTCCAAGGCCAAGCTCTCAAGTTCCTCATATTGTTATTCAGGCATGGACTCAATTGTCCTCCTGAGGGCCAGGGCCGCCCTGGCCAGCATATCTAAAGTAGCCACACCCTGCTCAAGGCCTTGCAAATTACTCCCTACGACCTCCATGTGTTCCCAATTCCCTCGAATCCTTGAAAACCTTAGTAGAGGCTGGACCTAGAGCACCAAAGAAGACGACATTCGTTTTTGAGACAGGATTTCTCTGGGTAGCCCCGGCTGTCCTGGAACTCCTGTGGGACAGGCTGCCTTAAACTAAAGACATCTGCCGGCCTCAGCCTCTGTGGAATTAAAGGCGTGTATCACCAAGCCGGGCACAAAGGTGGCTTTTTAAATGTAATCAATAAATCAATTCACTTATTAATCTACTTTAAATTTTTTTGCATTTACTTAGTGTGTGTTCGCATATGCTACAGCGCACAGGTAGAGGTCGAGGACAATAACCAGGAGGTTCGTCTGTCTCTCCTTCTACCCTGTGGGGTGGGGGCTGAACGCATGTCCTTAGGATCTTAGGATCGGCAGCAAGCGCTCTAGCCCCCCAAGCACTCCAGTCCCTCTTTCTCTCATTTTCCCTCCTCCTCCTCCTCCTCCTCCTCCTCCTCCTCGTCCTCCTTCTTCTCTCTCTCTCTCTCTCTCTCTCTCTCTCTCTCTGTGTGTGTGTGTGTGTGTGTGTGTGTGTGTGGCAGGGTCTCTCTATGTAGCCATGGCTGTCCTGGGAGAGATCCACCTGCCTCTGCCTCCCAAGTGCGTGCTGGGACGAACGCTCTGCGCCATCTTGTCTGGCAGTTTTCCTCCCTCCCTTCCCTTGTGTCTGTCCCTGAGGCTGGCCCCAGTTGCCCTCCCTCTGCACACACCTGGCTTAATCACTGAATTTTAAGCCTTTTTCCACACACACACACCCCTCCAAGACAGGGTTTCTCTGTGTAGCCCTGGCTGTCCTGGAACTCACTCTGTAGACCAGGCTGGCCTCAAACTCAGAAATCCACCTGCCTCTGCCTCCCAAGTGCTGGGATTACAGGCGTGCGCCACCACCGCCCGGCAAAGCCTTTCTTATCTTGCTATCATTATTCCTATTGTCCTTATTGTCTCTTCTTTTGGGCGTGCAGAGGATTAGAACCCAGAGCCTGGCAAGTGTTCTATTACTGAGCTATCTACCCAGTCCCATCCTTTACCCTTTGTCTTTGGTCACAGGGCAATATCTTGTAGCACAGGCTAGCCATGCCTTATAGCATAGGCTAGCCTTCCACCTGAGAGCCTCTTGCTCCAGCTTCACCCAGTATTAGGTATAATTGTAGCCATTTTTCTTGTACTAAGGATGGAATTGGGGTCTTGCTTTGCTAGGCAAGCCAGACTGAGTCATGTGCTCAGTGCCTCTGAAGGGTCTCGGCTGATTTGCTAACTTGTAGGTTATTTTGTTCCCCCAACTTGAAAAGGAATGTAGGTTTTTAAGAGGGCATCATCTAAGCCGGGCGGTGGTGGTGCACGCCTTTAATCCCAGCACTTGGGAGCCAGAGGCAGGTGGATTTCTGAGTTCGAGGCCAGCCTGGTCTACAGAGTGAGTTCCAGGACAGCCAGGGCTACACAGAGAAACCCTGTGGGGGGGGGGGGGACAAGAGAGAGAGAAAGAGAGAGAGAAATCATTGGTGTGTCCCATTCCTAAACAGAGCCCCCACTCTTTCAGTGAGCTGGGTCTCACTCTCTAAGTCTGGTTAGAAAATCCTCTCAGCCTTGGCCTCCCTGTAGGTAGCTCGGACAGGAAGGCACCGCAGTGCCCATGCTTTCGTGATTCAATCAACACCCATGCTGGAGCGGGTACTCTTCTCCATGGGTATTTGCAGAGCACCGGTGTGCCAGGCAGTGAGGGAAGCTGCAGTCCTCTTCCTGCCTAAGTGAACTCGGTAGGAAGACAATCACTTCTACCTGGGCTGAGAGCGGTGGGGTCTCACGTGCCCCTGTGTGCGGGGCCTCAGTTTCCCCCTCTGTAAGCGAGGGTTGCCCAGAGGGCTGGAGGACAAAATGACTGACCCCTGGCCATCCCAGCCGCAGCACTCGGGAAGCCGCTTCCTCCGCTTCCACCTGGGGGGAAGGGTGGGACCCAGGGGTACCTCCGAAGCCGCCGATGGGAAACCTCTGCCTCGGCTTCTCCGCCGCCCGCTTCTGCCTGCCTCCCTCCCCCGGCGGCCCAGTGCTGAGATTACAGGTGTGGACCTCTCCTCCGTTCCTCTCCCTCCCCGCCCGCCGCCGCCCCATCCCCCCTTTCAGATGAGCCCTTATTTGTGGCCCAGGTTGTCAGGCCTCGCTGGAACGTTGACAATCCTCCTGCCTCTCCTCCCGAGGGCGCCGGGGATTCCAAACCCCAGTCGGGTGACCCCGGAGCGGCCGGTGACCATGTGGGGAGAGTGGAGGCGCGGGGGGGAACCCGGGAGCTCAGGCCTCTGTGCCCGCCCGGACCGCCGCTGAGGTTGCGCAGGCGGAAGCTGGGCGGTCGGGGCTCGGCGCCTGCACGGACCTGTGCGGCGGCGGCGCGGGCGTCAGAGCAGCGCCCGCAGGGCCAGGCCTCGGTGAGTTCGCGGCGGCCGCAGGACGGCTTCCGCGTCTGCCACGCCGGGTGGGATTGGAGCTGCGGGGACGGGACGACCCGCAGCGGGACCGTCGGGACGCCCGGCGAGGCGGGCGGGGTGGGAGGTGACTGCCCTGAAGCGGGTGGACATTCTTAGAATTTGAAAGGAGGACGCTGGGGGACTACCGGGAATGAAAAGGAAACGGGCGCGCCCTTGGGAGCGGGGAAGGGACAGACCCTGCCCTCGGGCTGCTTGCTCTCCCCTGTGGCCTCCTTTAGCGACTTTGCATGGGCAGACCGAGGACGTCGGGCTGGCACCTTACAGTGTGTGTGGAGCAAGGTAGCTGGTTCATCACACTGGGCTCGTGTGCCAGCCTGCAAGCCCAGCCAGTTTCGTATCCTGGTAACGCAAGGCAGACTTAATGTCCTCCGAACGGACCCATTGCTCTTTAGCTTTCTTCTTGTTTGGGTTTTGTTTTCCCCTGAGACTACCTGGCCGAACAGTCGCCCCAGGCTGGCCTTGAACTCACCGTGTGGCCCTGGGCAACTTTGAATTTTACATCCAGCCTTCACCTGCCAAGGGCTGAGATTTCAGGCAGTTTATGTTAAACTGGTGAAGGATCCCCGTTCACGATTTCGGTACAAGAGCTCTACCCATTGAGCCTCCCCCACCCCCATTAACCCCACACCTCTGCCTCTAATTCACGCTGCTGCAGAACTCTCCGTGTCGCTAAGACTGAGAGGGAAAGTATCTGCTCAGAACCTCCAGGACAAAGTTCTCAGCACAAAGGAGATTGCTTTGCCCCAGAAGGACAGAGAGCAGGGGATAAGAGACAAAGAAAGGAGATAGAGAATGAGGGAGAGGGGAAGGGAACATGGAGAGTGAGGAGGGGTCTTTCTCCCAGAGGAGCTTAGGACCGCAGGACCGCCTCTGGATAGAGAAGAGACAGACATGGCCCTTAGACAAATGGCAGTTTATAAAGGCAGGGTTATTGCTGGACATGGTGGCTTACGCCTGTAATCCCAGCACTTGGGAGGCAGAGGCAGGTGGATTTCTGAGTTCGAGGACAGCCTGGTCTACAGAGTGAGTTCCAGGACAGCCAAGGCTACACAGAGAAACCCCGTCTCGAAAAAAACAAAAACAAAAAACAACAACAACAAAAAGACAGGGTTAGGATGAGGTGTTTAACTTTAAATAGGTATGTTAATTAGGTGAGCCAAAGGGGGCTTTGGATTGCTGCACTTCATACTGTGAATACCGGGCTGTACCTGGGTGTTCCGCAATCCGGAGGAGGAAGTGTCCGCATAAGGGAATTGATCTTGCTCACTAGCTTTAGGAACATAACCAAACGCTTTTTATCTAGGCTGAAGGAGCACACCAGAACTGGCTAGTGTCCCTTCAAAGACTGGCTTTGGTTTGATTTTTCCTGCTGTCTCCATCTCCCCATGCCCCTTCCCACTCTCCCCGCGGCACCACGATGGCCCTGTAAACGGATACCTACTCAGTGACCAAAGGTATCCTGATCCATTTCTGGCTAACTGACTACCTAGCCAGGGAGTGTATGGGTTTGACTGTAAACTGGGCAGGAAATCCATGGTCTCTGGATCAGAGGCTGAGGTCAGGAGAACCTGGAAGAGGGCAATTTTAGCTCTCCTTGCCACCCAGGACACTAGGACATATTCTTCCTGACCTTTCTCAAACCTTTGTTGTTGATTTTTCTTTTCTTTTCTTTTCTTTTTCTTTTTCTTTTTCTTTTTCTTTTTCTTTTTCTTTTTCTTTCTTTCTTTCTTTCTTTGTTTTTTGTTTTTTGTTTTTTGTTTCGAGACAGGGTCTTTTTCTGTGTAGCCCTGGCTGTTCTGGAACTCACTCTGTAGACCAGGCTGGCTTTGAACTCAAGAGACCCTACCTGCCTCTGTCTCCCAAGCACTGGGATTAAAGGTGTGCATCACCATAGCCAGCATAAATCCGTTTTTTGTTTTCTTAAATCTTCCCACCTTGTCTCCAGAACGTTCAGGGTCCAGTTGTGTTAACAAGAAAGGCCAGGAAAAAACACCTGCTCTAGTGGCCTTCTTCTGACACCTGCCACCAGCAAAGTGAGATCTAGCCTTAGGTCCATTCCAGAAATGGGGGTTCTGGATATGATCAAATCTTCTTTAATTAGAGTCTCATTATATGGCTCAGGCTAGCCTAAAATTCGAAACTCTTGAGCCTCAACCTCTGTAGACCGCCAGGCTAGATGTGTACCACCACACCTCGTTCTATATATTTTTTTCTTTATTGGAACAAACAAGAGTCTTCACTGGTCCTCCATGTAATTCTGTCTGGGGATCTAAGAAGGTTCTCTGACTACTGGCTTTGTTTCCAGCTGCCCTTCCTTGAGTAATAGCCCTTAGCCCGGCGTTGGTGGTGCACGCCTTTAATCCCAGCATTTGGGAGGCAGAGGCAGGCGGATTTCTTTCTTTTCTTTTCTTCTTTTTTTTTTTTTTTTAGTTTTTTGAGACAGGGTTTCTCTGTGTAGTCCTGGCTGTCCTGGAACTCACTCTGTAGACCAGGCTGGCCTCAAACTCAGAAATCTGCCTGCCTCTGCCTCCCAAGTGCTGGGATTAAAGGCGTGCACCACCACGCCCGGCTTAGGCGGATTTCTGAGTTGAGAAAAACCTAGAGAAACCCTGAGGGGGGGGGGAACCAAAACAACAACAACAACAACATTAGGATGCTGTTCTTTTCCTTCCTTCCTTCCTTCCTTTTGTTTCTTTTGCTTGTTTGTTTTGTTTTGTCTCCCCCACCCCCCAAAGGGTTTCTCTGTATAGCCCTGGCTGTCCTAGAACGCACTCTGTAGACCAGGCTGGCCAGGATTCAGAAGTCCGCCTGCCTCTGCCTCCCAAGTGCTGGGATTAAAGGTGTGAGCCACCATCCGCTTTTTTTTTTTTTTTTTTTTTTTTTTTTTTAAGATTTAATTGTATTTTGTATAGTCCAGCATGCATGTATACCTGCAGGCCAGAAGAGTGTACCAGATCCCATTACAGATGGTTCTGAGCCTCCTTGTGGTTGCTGGGAATTGAACTCAGGACCTCTAGAAGTATAACAACCAGTGCTCTTAACCCCTGAGCCATCCCTCCAGCCTAAAGATGCTTTTCTTTTTCTTTTTTTTTTCTTTTCTTTTTTTTTTTTTTTTTGAGACAGGGTTTCTCTGTATAGCCCTGGCTGTCCTGGAACTCACTCTGTAGACCAGGCTGGCCTCAACTCAGAAATCCGCCTGCCTCTGCCTCCCAAGTGCTGGGATTAAAGGCGTGCGCCACCACACCCGGCTTTAAAGATGCTTTTCTTAAATAGCTCAAGTATTAACCTGTTGGAAGGCAGACTTAGGGCTTGTGGGCAGCTGGAGTGTAGCTCAGTTGGTGGGGTACTTGCTTAATCCAGCACCAGATACACAGGGCCACAGTGTCCCAGGCCTGTAGTCCTAGGATGGGGGCATGGAGGCAGGGCCATCACACTTGGTTTCTTTCTCTTTCTCTCTCTCTCTCTCTCTCTCTCTCTCTCTCTCTCTCTCTCTCTCTCTCTCTCTCTCTCTCTCTCTCTTGAGACAGGGCTTCTATCTATAGCCCTGGCTGTCCTGGAACTCCCTCTGTAGACCAGGCTGGCCTTGACCTCACAGGTATCTGCCTGCCTCTGCCTCCCTCGTCCTGAGGTTAAAGGTGTGTGTGCCACCATTGCCAGTGGAGGGTCAAACGTTCACCTGGAGTCACAGGAGACACTGTCTCTAAGTAAGGCTCCAGGGTGCAGGGTGCTTACTTAGAACCACCCTGAGGGGCTAAGGGTGTGGTTGCCTAGCTGCTCGAGGCTCTGGCCACGCACCCACACACCCAGCCTTTAGTCCCCTTAGGCTTCCCCACCTGCTGCGGGGCCTCGGAGCCTGCCCTGAAGACCTCTTACTCAGCCTGCCTGCCTGCTGCGTGCTCGGCATGCCCCGCCCAGCGCTAATCCAACAGCTCCTCTCACAAGGGCCAGCATGATCAGGGGGACACAGGAGCCTCTGTCTCGGACTCCCTAGCCCTCCCTCAGTCTCACAAGTCTGTGTCTGGACAGTAAGCATGGGGGTCCTGGGAATGGATGGCTCATGTTCCCCCTTGCTCAGAGCAGTATGTGGGCACCCACCTCTCTCAGCCTCCAGTCCTGGGGGACGAGGCGAGGCTCCATGCTAGCTGGTCAGCCTCCTCACTCCCACCCACTGCCACGCCTGGGAGTCCACCGGACTGGCCTGACTTAGGCTCCAGTCACCCTCCTGACGCTCCTGTGCGGCTGCTGTGGCTGTGCTCTCCGCCATGGCTAGGGTATTTCATGCAGGACCGCACTCTGCTGGGCCTGACCCAGCACTCTCCCCAGCCCTTCTGGAAACCTCTGTCCTCTTACTCCTCCTGCCTCCGAGACCTTGACTCTCCTCTGGCCTCTCTCTCCAGCCCTGTCTGGATAGCTGCTCCTGTGTTCACCGCCGGGCTGCGAGCAGACCTGCTGTGCAGGTGCCTGTGCCGGGGATGGTGGAGAAAGCCTGAATCCTTAAAGAATAAATACAAAGCTAGGCGAGGAGGTACTTCCGTGGAGTTTCAGAGCTTTCCTAGCATTCCACTGAGGCAGGAGGATCACCAGGTAGAAGCCAGCCCAGGCTTCAAGGCAACCCGCTGTAATCACATCTACCTCAAATCACATACTTAGCTGTGCTGCCCTCCTCATATCTGCACCCCCCCCCCTTCTTGTTGTGCAGGCAGGCCTGGGCCTCAGATTGTGATTACATTTGTGTGGTACTAAGGAAGACAGCTTTTAGGAGTTGCTTCTCAGCATCTGACCCTCTGAGTCATCTCATTCCCCTCATGTAGCTCAGGCTAGCCTCAAGCTGTCTCTGTGGACAAGGATGACTTTGAACTTCTGATCCTCCTGCCTGCCTCACAGGTGTATGCCTCGTGCATGCCAGGAGAGCGTCTCCCAGATGTAGGAGAGCTGCACTCCAGTCCACTGCTGAGCCTCACCGTTCTTTTGCAACATTTCAAGTGAGAATAGATGGTTTGCATGCATATATGCCTGTGTGCCATGTGAGTATCTGGTGCCCAAGGACTTCAGAAGAGGGCACTGGATCCCTCGAAGCTAGAATTACAGATGGCTGTGAGCCATCACGTAGGTCCTGGGAATTGAAGCTGCTTTCCCAAGTGCCCTTAATGGCTGAGCAATATCTCCAGCCCCCTCACTGCGGATTCTCTGTACCAAGAGGCCAGTAGAAACCAAAGTTAGCCGGGCATGGTGGCGCACGCCAGTAATCCCAGCACTTGGGAGGCAGAGGCAGATGAATTTCTGAGTTCGAGGCCAACCTGGTCTACAGAGTGAGTTCCAGGACAGCCAGGACTACACAGAGAAGCCCTGTCTCGAAAAAAACAAAAAAAAAAAAAAAAAACAAAAAACAAAAAAACAAAACAAACAAAAAAGAAACCAAAGTTAGCCGTGCACACAGTACCTGCATTAAGCCTAAGGTGTGGGTCACAAGGCCTAGGCCAGCCTTGTCTACAGTAGAGGTACTAGTGTCTGCACATGGGTGAAAGTCTACACTTCCTTGAGGGAGCCTTGTTTTCCCTGGGCTGGGGAAGCATCCCATCAGGAGCATACACTGCTGTAAAGGGCAGATGGGATAAGGTGCTGGCGCAGGACTGAAGCCTGAAGCACAAGGATCACCTGAACCCAGGAGTTCAAGACCAGCCCCCAGCCCAAGCAATATGACAAGACCTTATGGAGGGGGGCTTGACAGTATGGAGTGAATAGTATAGAATTCCCTCTGCATTGTGTGTTTTTCAAGACAGGAATTCACTCTATAGACCAGGCTGACCTCAAAACTCGGGGAGCTGCCTGTCTCTGCATCTAGAGTACTAGGATTAAAGTCATGCAGTACCACATCCGGTTTGGTCAAGTGCTGGCCTGGCATATATGGAATCTTGGACTTGATTTCCAGTACTATATAAGACAGCCTGATATCCCTGTACTGGAGAGGTAGCAGGAGGGTCAGAAATTCAAGACTAGCCAGGGCTGCACAGTGAGCTTGTGGTCAGTGTGGGCTGAGACCCCTTCTCAGAAACGGTGGTTTGAAAGTGGGCAAAGCATGGTGACAGGTCAGTGGGGTGAGGAGAAAGTGAGTGTGGCACCCCCAAGTCCAGGGCAGGGCAGGGAGTGCTACAGTCCTGCGGCAGGGCTGGGTTTGCTCTCCCTCAGGAATACTAGCTGATCCAGAGGTAGAGAGGGGAGAGGCGATGTGGTCAGAGGGTGACAAGGCCATATAACTTCCACTGTGAGGACTCCAGCTGAGGGAAGACCCCAGGGAACAGTCCTAAACAGAGGTCACTCTGGGGTTTAGTTGTAAACGTTGTGTTTGTTTTTAACCTGTGCACATGTGAATGTGTGTGTACTCATCGGTGTGCGTCTGGAAGTCAGAGGACAAGTTTTGGACTCTGTTCTCTCCTCGTACTCTGGGTTCTAAGGATTGAGGTCAGGCGGCCAGGCCTTGCAGCAAGTTCGGAGACCTACAGAGGTCTTCACTGATCCAGGATTTAGATGTAGCAGGAGCCAGTTTACCGCCTGTGGGGAGACTCTGGGCTGGAGTAGGCTGCCTGCTGGGAGTGGGCACAGCAGCTCTCACGTCTCCATTCACACCCACAGAACAGATAAGCCAAGTTTGACAGCCTACACCTGTAATCCCAACTCTAGGGAGGCGGCGGCAGGCGTATTGAGGTCAGCCGCTTCTAAATAGTGAGTTCCAGGACTACACTTCAAGACTCTTGTCTCAGAGAAGGGAGAAGGTTGGGAGAAAGAAAAAAAAAAAAAAAAAAAAGATCCACCCTGGGGAGGGTGGCTTTAGGAGCCCAGTGGGGAGGTCCCCGGGACAGCCCAGGCATTTGATGGTGCTGGCGGGACTCAGGAAGGGACCAAAAGGGTTGCTCTGTCTAGACCGGGTTGGCCTTGAAGTCAGTCCTCCTGCCTTGGCATCCCCACACCTGACTGTCAGGAGGAACCTTAGAATAGTGCAGGTGGCCTGAGGCCACAGGCGGTGGGAGGCTGAGGCTGAGGCTGAGGCGGACAACGGCGGCTGCCGTGGCAGTGCAGGCTATCTAGTGACAGCCTGTGCCCGTCTCCATCTCCCAACCCTCCGAAGTGGGAGGGAGCAGGAAGGCTCTCCCCAGCACGCTGACAGCCTTCGGGTGGTCCTATCCCTGGTAATGTACTGGGAGGAGAGAGCTGGCTCCTGCAAGCTGCCCTCTGACCTTCAACGCTACACTACCATCTCACACACACACACACACACACACACACACATTTGAAAACAAAAATCCCAAGATACTGTAAACTTTTTTTTGTTTTTTTGTTTTTTTGAGACAGGGTATTTCTGTGTAGCTCTGGCTGTCCTGGAACTCACTCTGTAGACCAGGCTGGCCTCGAACTCAGAAATCCGCCTGCCTCTGCCTCCCAAGTGCTGGGATTACAGGCGTGCGCCACCACGCCCGGATACTGCAAACTCTTAAGTTTCCTGGCAGGGTCTCTAAGCACGGGCTCTCTTCACTCAGTAGTTGCAGGGTGGAATGGTCCCTGGGCCACTCTGGATCTAGCTGTCAGGACTCCGACGGACTGAGAATAGGCTATATTTGAGAGGGGCTTGGAATATTCTGACAGTTACCCTGGAACCATAATAAAGCTATGATCACAGTAGACAAAAGAGGGCTGGGGTGCAGTTAGTATAGTTTGCCAACCATGCAGGAGGCCTTGGTGTCCATCCCCAGCACCCCATACAAAGAAGGCGGCAAAGAAAGCCTGTCATCCTGGCACCAGGTAGGAGGTGGCGGGTCAGGCATTCAAGGTCGAGGGCTAGGGCCCTCTCACAAAACAACAGGAGGCAAAAGAGCCCTGCTTGGGGCTGCAGACCTGCACAGCATTTAGCAGGCAGGGGAGGGGCCTGTATATTCCGGTCAGCCTGAGCTACATAGCAAGACCCTGTCTCTAAAACCACCCAACAGCAGACAGACAAAATTCCTGCCTGGGGTGGAGCCGGGGGATCCCAACGTTAGACAGGACAGCTAAAGCCGAGAGGGGAAGCCAAGGGCCCAAGGGCGGGTTATTCTCTCTGAGGCCGTGTGGCTTTAACTCTTCACCTTCTTCCCAAAGCCTGGGCCATGCAGAGCCCACTGACCATTCCTGTGCCGGTGCCCGTGCTGCGCCTCCCTCGGGGCCCTGATGGCTTCAGCCGAGGCTTCGCCCCTGATGGCCGCAGGACCATCCTGAGACCAGAGGTCGGAGAAGGTCGCGTTCAAGATCCCCCAGAGGCCCAGGAGCAGCGGGCCAGGGCCGCGCTGCGGGAGCGGTACCTCCGCAGCCTGCTCGCCATGGTGGGGCGCCCTGTGCGGTTCTCGCTGCACGAGGGGGTGCACGTGAGCGCCCAGTTTGGAGCCACGGACCTGGATGTAGCCAACTTCTACGTTTCCCAACTGCAGACTCCCATCGGCGTGCAGGCCGAGGCCCTGCTTCGGTGCAGTGACATCATTTCCTACTCCTTCAAGCTCTAGAGCTCCTTTCCCAGGCCTCGGCTCTTCCTGGGCCCTAGAGTCCTCAGCCCCTTCCTGGACTCCCAAAGCAAGCTCTGACAGACTCTGGCTTTGAACTCAGGAACTCCAAACCGGATATCACCTGGTGCAGTGTGCTGATAACCCTGGCTTTCAAGAGGCTGAGGTGGGAAGATCATACAATTCAAGGCCAGGCTGTGCCGCCGCGGCCTTGGGAGACTGCAGCCACAGACGTTTAGATCTCTCTTGTTGAAAGGGATGTTCTGCCTCACAACTGAACTTTACAGAAATAAATCCTCAGGCTTGTCCTTACAGGCTAAGGGCTGTGTGTGCTTGTGTTCCTGTGTGAGTGCACGCACAAAGAGCACTGAGGGCTTGCGAAGGTGAGCCTCTCGGCTGCTTCCCCAGCGCCCCTCCTGCCGAAGAGACCATCGTCTGCGGTCTGCAGAAACCTGGCTCTGGCTGGCCTTTACATTTTTATTATTTTCTGTATGTTGGTGGTTTGCTTACATGGAAGTCCACACCACATGTATGCAGTGATGGCTGAGGCCAGAAGAGGGCACCAGGCTCAATGAAATAGAGAGAGTTGCGAGCCTCCATTCTGGCGCGGGGATCCTTTGTGGGTCCACTGCGGGAGCAGCCACTCACCCCACCCAACCATTTTTAGAAAACAGGATCTGACTGTGTAGCCCAGGCTGGCTTGGAATTCACAGTCCTCCTGCCTCAGCCTCCCAAGTGCTGGGACCACAGGTCAGGCCCGCATTTGGCCTTCCTGCTTATCTTGTTAGTTTAGTCCCATGGAGAATGATGCCACGCTTCTTGTTTAGTTTTAGCAATTTTAAGTGTAGGTGTTAATTTGTGTGTGCCACGTGAGTATGGGTGCTCCTGGAGACCAGAAGATACGGAGTCGGCAGGAGCGAGGGTTGCAGGTGCTTGTGAGCTGTGGGTGCTGAGAACAGAATTCAGGCCCTGGACAGGGGCAGTGCTTGTCTTGGCCACGCTGTGCTCCCCCCCCCCCCCATGGAGTTGTGGGGCTCGGCCATGGTGGGGAGGAGCCCAGATACAAGTACGGGGCGTGTGCTGCCGCTCATGTCCTCCCCAAATGGCTGACGTTATTTGCTGGGCAAGAAGTTGACCCTTGGGCCGGATCACAGCTCAGCGGGTAAGAGCACTGACTGCTCTTCAGAAGGTCCTGAGTTCACATCCCACCAACCACATGGTGGCTCACAACCATCTGTAATGAGATCTGCTGCCCTCTTGTGGTGTGTCTGAAGACAGCTGCAGGGTATTTACATATAATAATAAATAAATCTTTAAAAAAAAGAAAGAAATTAACCCTTAGGTCTATTTTGGGGTGGGCAAGGATGGCCTTTTACTAGAAAGGGCCTTGGCGTACACTAGGTCCCCTCTGGGTGGTATGGTCCACTGCAGTCACCTGCAGGCCTGTTTGCCCACGGAGGGGACAGGGAGTGGTGTGGTGCTCACACCTGTGTGCCGGTGCCGGGAACAAAGGCTGCAGATTGGGGGTCAGCCTTGTGTCCCTCCTCAGTCCGCTCCAGCCTCCGAGCGAGCAGTCTGTCTCACCTGTTTCAGTCCCTTGTCATAGTAATCTTTCAGTGGATGATACTTGCTTGCAAGCAGTTCCTAGCTGAGCACTGTGGCCTAAGCCAGCACTTGGGGTGGGGAAGGGGGTGTAGAGGCAGGAGGAGCCCGAGAGAAGGCCAGTCAGCACAGGGAGTCAGAGGGCAGCCTGGGTTCTGAGAACCAGTAAAAACAAAAACCAAACAAACAAATAGACAGTTAACGCCTTGTAGTTGAAGTTCGGAATGTAGCTGAAGGTTTGCATGAATTATAGGGGCTTTTGGTACTTGTCAGTCTCCAGAGTGTGCCAAGCCACAACGGCGCAGAGGGAAGCAGCTATCCTTAGCAGCAGTCTCAGCTGCGGCCAGTTCACACCGCGGCCTCCCTCCAGTCCCAGCACAGCTCTCCACTTGGCAACGTTGTGCTCGATCCTCCTCAAATCCTAAAGAGCTGAGACGGGAAAGCGAAAGTGCCAAGGTGAATCCTGAGCTAGGAATCGACCCCCTTGGAGGTGTGGCTTAGGCTCGCTCAGGTTTGGTCAGCTGATTCATGGGGGGGAAGAGGGTGGAAAATCGCGCGTGCGCGGCGCTCCGGAGACGGCGTGCATAGGCCCCGCCTCGGTGTTCTGCAGTTTGGCACTGCAGATTCGCCGCTCACGTTTCTCTTCCCCGTGGAGCCTGCTGCTCTTTGTTCCTGTCTTCGTGTCGCCCTCGAAACGATTTTTTTCAGAGCAAAAACTTGAGTCGGTGCTATACTTTTCTCGGTACGCAGCGGACGCCTCAGCTTGTAGCGAAAGTGTGGCTGCGGAAGAGCAGGCACTCGCGGAGCTCGGCGGAGGTGCGTTGGGGCTCCCGGCGGCGACGGCAACGACGACGACGGACGGAGGCGGCGCTTGAGGCAGCGGCGAAGCCCATGCCCCGGAACGGCGGGAGGACCCGGAGAGACGAGTCCGGGGCCCGGGGCATGTCCCCGGGGCCCCCGTGAAGAGGAGGAGGCGGCGGCGGCGATGGAGATCCCGCCGCAGGAGGCTCCGCCCGAACCGGGTGCGGGCGCGGACGCAGACGCGGACGGCGAGGAGGCCCCTGCCGAACCTGGGTCTCCTGGCGGGGCCTCGTCCCCGGCCGATGGACGACTTAAGGCTGCGGCCAAGCGTGTCACGTTCCCGTCGGACGAGGACATCGTGTCCGGAGCGGTGGAGCCCAAAGACCCCTGGAGACACGGTAGCGATAGCGAGGGTTGCGGGGGAGCGCGGGGGCGGGTGGGACCGGCACGGCGCCGACCCGGAGGCGGCCCTGCGGTGAATGGCACCGATTGGAGACTCCAGCGGTGCCTAGGTTAGAGGCGGCGGCAGAGAGGGGCTGGCGGGGCAGTTGGAAAGGTGCACAGGGTTGGGATTTCAAACCCTAACCTAGTTTGGGAGTTTGGGGGGCCGGCAGCCAGCCTTTGAGTTCGTGGTACACCCAGGGGTGGGCGAAGAGAGCCCGGCCATAGTGTTGGGGGAAAGGTAAGTGCCTCAGTCCACGAGGTGGAGCGAAGCAGCTGGTCTGTAAACCAGGAGGCAAAGGGTAGCTGGCTATGGCCGTTTCTCTTCTGGCTGGAACGAGGACGGAAATAAACCCAGACTGTGTACAAAAGCTGGTAACACCCCCCCCCGGCCCCCCCAAAAAAAAACTGGGAACAGAGGGTCAGAGGCAGCAGGCCGAAAAGCTGAGGAGCAGGTGGTCAGTTTGCCTGTGTGCGAGGAACTCCTCAGTAAGGCTCAGCAGCTGGACGCGGAGCTTCTGTGGTCTTTACTAGGGTCTTGTATGGTAGGACTCGGGAATGGTACTTACTCAGGTGTTTGTGGTCACAGGTGACTTATGTTGGGAGATGGGAAGATCTAAGATCTAGGCCTGTTGGAGAAGGCTGGTGGGGAGATAGACTCAGGCTAATCCCAATTCTGAGCTGAATTGTGTTTTGCTTGGGTGGAGTCTGGGAAGTGAGGTCGCCCACTGGCCGGGTTGTGTAGAAGCTAGGCTGCTTGTCCGGGAACAGACAGACACTACTGCCAGGCAGTGGGCAGCAGAGGGGGCAGCTGGTAGCTTTGATGTGTGTGGGGGTGGGGAACTTGGTTGCAGGAAATGATACACTGAGAGCCCGCCATAAATGCCAGTTTGACTAGTAATTACCAAGAGCCCAAGGTTAACATAGACTGAGCTTGGGGAGCCTGCCAGGGCCCGGGGGCTTGTTTTGGGTTCTGGACTCTAGTCCACTGGGCCCTGGTGCCCACTGCGGCGAGATCACAGGAAGGGGAGAGGCGGCCCAGTGTGGCCTCAGAAGGGGTTCAGAAACCTGGTGTGGCTGTACGCAGCAGTGAGCCCAGCGCCTGGAGGCTAAGGCTGAGCCTTAGAGTAGGCCCTCTGGGGGGCTGGGGCTGCATGGTGAGGCCCTGTTTCATTATAAAAAAGGGGGGGCTAGCTGGATCAAATTCTGACTTTCTCACTTGCTGACTTTTGCAACCGCTGAGAAGTTGAGTTGCCTGGCCCCCCTGAGCCTCAGAGTGCCTCCCCCAGAGTGACTGACAGGAGCAGTGGCCCGGGGTCTGCCCGAGACTGAGTGACATCACACATGAGCCGTGCCTGGAGAGGGTGAGCGCCCTCCATGATGACTATGAAGGCAGCATTGGAGCCTGGAAAGAGTCTGCTCTTTAGATGGGGCCAAAGTCAGAATCTTCTAGGGTGAGGGTCAGATGGTGGGCCCTGGAGGTCAGGGCACCTGGAGAGCTGGGCATAGTTCTGGGCAGTTTCTGGCGCACAGTTTTACTGAAAAGGCTGAGCCTTTTGTTGATTTTTTTTTTAACTAAATTTAAGTTTTGTTTTTTTTTTTTAAATAGGCAAGGCATTCTTTCTTTCTAAAGATTTATTTATCATATGTAAGTACACTGTAGCTGTCTTCAGAAGAGGGAGATCCCATTACTGGTGGTTGTGAGTCACCATGTGCTTGCTGGGATTTGAACTCAGGACCTTTGGAAGAGCAGTCAGTGCTGTTAACCGCTGAGCTATTTTTTTTTTAAGATTGTCTTATGTAGCACAGACTGTGTATAACTATGGGTAGCTGAGCTTCTGACCTTCCTGCCTCCCTCGCCTGAATGATGGGATTACAGGGATGTTGTGACACTCATTTACGCAGGGTGGGGACTGGAGTCCAGGGCTCCTTACTGTCGTTAGTTAGGCAGGCACTCTCTTATGGAGCTGCACGCTTGTAGCCTCCGAGATATATGTATCTGTATACATAACAACTTATTATATGCTACATTGTATAGTATTGTATAGCATATAAGTATATACTATATATGTAACAATTTATTATATACCACATATTATTCTATATATTATTTGTTTTTTGAGACAGGATTGAATTGGGCAGTCCAGGCTCTTCTGGAGGCGTGTGTCCTGGCTGTCCTCAAATACTTGACAGTCCTCCTGTCAGCCTCTGTCTCCAAGCTCTAGGATGACAGACATGAGCCACCATGCCTGCAAGGTTTGGCTGTTGAGAAAGCTGTTTTCTCCCCTCCTGCCTCCAGTTTCTTAGTGTGCAAGTGGAGGTGCTAATTTCCTAGTTGTGAACTTTAAACAAGACTGCTCTTGTATATTCCTGTCCTGTAAAGCAGCTAATTGGATTGCTGCAGTCAAGGGTGACAGTATAGGTGATGATGGCTCCCCGGCCTAGAGACTGTCCTTCTCCAGCTTTCAGAGTGGCAGCGGGGACTGCCTACTGCTCTCCTGTGGGGAGGGAGTAGAGAGGTAGCCCTGACTCCTGGCAGAGCGTGAGCTTGACTTCCTGGCCCCCACAGGAAGGGGATGTGAAGGTGGCCAGCTTGGACAGACTTACAAAGCCATCAGCCTCTCGGGACAGGTACCCGGGAGGACAGCGGGGCCCATGGCCTGGGAGCTGTTGGGGTGGGAAGCTGGATGGGCTCCGACAGTTGGTGAGAGCCCAGTTGAGAGATGGGTCTCTGAGGACGGCTCAGCCTGGATCAGGGGTGCCAGGGGTGCGTCACAGTTGGTCTGTGGGCCCGCTGTAGCATAGGGATATATAATTCAAGCCATGGTCCTCGTGGAAGAGCAGTGACCCCAAACAGTGCACCTAGTGACAGTCTTCCGGAGGGTCTGAACTGAGAGACTCGGTTGTTGTTTCAAATCCATTCTTCTGAGGGAGACGCTGGAAGGGCTGACTGGGCCTGGGGGTGTTGGGAAGTAAAGGGAGCCTGGGTAGCGGCTCCGAAGGCGTCTGCCATAGCAGCTCCCGCTCAGCCTCATTCTGGGTAGGAGTGCTGGCTGGGGTCTCTGGAGCTCTAGGTGCCTATCTGAGGGCCAGACCCCCTCAGGCCTTGCAGGAGCCTGGTGTGGGGGCCCCTTGAAGTGAGCTGACGTAAGGGTCCATCCATTTCCTCATAAAACCAGGGCCATTTGTGTTTGTTACCTGTTTTCCCTTTGACCCCCCAGCAGGGATGGGAGCTGACTTCTCAGCCCCACCTGGAGTTGTGAGGCAGTGGGGTCATCCTGACAGGGGAGCCCGGGCCCTGGCCATGGTACAGAGCAGCCCCGTGGCCTTCGCCCTGCAGCTGGCCAGGTTGTCTGAGGGGATGGGATGCCATGGCCGGGGAGCTGGAGGCAGGTGTGCGGCAGCAAGGAAAGCGAGACCTGGGGGAGGGCGGTGGTGGGGGTGGTGAGCGGAGCAGGCACACTGGGCACGTGGATGCTGGGAGAGGGCCGGCCAGTCCTCTCGGAGTGAGGGGCAGCCCTCGGGCCCTGCTTCTCTCCAGGAGCCAGGGAGCCCTTCACACCAGACCCCAAGGAAGTGCTCGATTCTGGGTTTGTGAGAGAGACTTGTGATCTGAGCACATGACACCAATGATCCTGCCCGCCCTCGCTGCTGTCCCCCACCCTGCAGCCTGCCAGAGTCCTGGATGCCTACCACGAGATTTCTTGTCACGTTCCAACATGTGACCGACCATTCCTACCACCTGGAGTCAGGGAAGAGGTGGTGAGGGTAGTGGCCATGCGGGGACAGCCATGCTGTGTGTTCTCCCTGGCTCTGTTCTGTACTCCAGGAACTGGTTTGACAGGTACAAGCACATCTCTTAGGTCTGTGGGGTGGTGGGGTGCAGTGAGCGCACAGCACAGGAGCCACAGTGCGCCTGCTGCTGCCCCATCATCCTGCACCCGCCCGCCCGCCCCCCTGCGCTGTCTCCTTAGACCTTCACTCCCCAGCGTGTGCCACCCACCCCTCCCCGCTTTCCTCAGGCTCGCTCCCAAAGAGCCCAGCCTCTCTGAGTAATTGAGCCGAGGGTCTGAGGGGTACCAGCATCACAGGCTGTCAAGGTACCAGGCTCCAGACTGGGGACACTGCTGGCCTGTCTACGGTGCACTAAAGACTTTGGGCCAGTTGCTGCTTCTATCATACACTTTATGCTGCTGCTCTCTGGCCCACGGACTTGGGTGGTGCCCAGTTTCTTTAGAAAGTTTCTAAAGAACCTTTAGTTCTTGCTGTGTGGTTCTGTGCTAGCCCCACTTCAGAGGAGAGCCGAGTCACTGCTCTGACTCCAGTCTGGCACTGAGTACAGATGTGGGAAGGGATGAGGTTTTTAGATCTGATACCCTGGGGTGGCATTTGGAGGACATTCTGGGGCAGGTGATCCAGTTTGTGCCAGGATAGAGCTCTTGCTCCAAGGTGCCAGGCAGGTGTTGGCAATACTCAGAGGCACTCAGAGCGTGCACTGGGCACAGTCCCTGAGCTGATGGTGTCTCCGGGGCATTGCTCCAAAAGGATTAAGATCTGGGCAGCTTGGGCCTGGGCTGGGCCAGCTGCAGGCCTTAGGGCGTTGGTTTTGCACAGCCCTTCCCTGCTGTCTGTCCTGCGCTCAGGCCCTTCCGAGCAGACTGCAGGCCACAGGTGACCGCAGGAACCCAGGTGGTGGCAGCTCCCTTCGCAGTGACGCACGCACGGTGCGGGCTGCAGCGTGGGTTCTGGCTGGCCTTTAGTGCTCGCATGTCCCCGATCTCCATGACCAGGTGCCCGCGGGTGCCAGCCTTGAGTCCCATGGCCACCCCTGTAGACAGTCGTCGCTCTGGCCGTGAGGACTAGAGACAGAAGTGAAGGGACTCCCCTGCTTATGTCACACCGCCAGGGAGGGACTGGGCTGGGACTGAGAACCAGGTGGCCTGGTTCCTGTACTTGTGTCCTTGTGCTGTCTGTAGGACCAAAGGCAAGCAGTGTCACTCTCGGTGACATGTGTGGTCTTGCAGGGCAGTAACAGGAATAAGAGACAGCGAAGGGCCTTGACGTTGGGTAAGCTGGCTCCTGGATGGCTTCAAAGCCGCACGGGGCCGCGCTGCACTCTGCCTGCCCTTAGGACAAGCCTTCGTGCCGCTGCACGGCCTCGCTGCACTGCTAACTCGGTGGCAGCCCATTTAGGCGATAGTTGAAGGGGAAGAGGATGGCAGGAGATCCCAGAGTGACCAGGAAGCACCTAGGCTCGGTGCTGAGGCCTGTGAGGAGAAGTTGAGGGCGGGCGTGGGCATCTGGTAAGTCTAGGAGTCAGTCTGGTATGGGCCAGCTTCAGCTACGTGGGGGTAGTGCCAGAATCAGCTAGAATGTAGTATACAGGGCAGAGAAGAAAGCCAGGTGGGCCCCAGGTGAGGCTGGGCAAGACCGCAGAGGCACCCGAGTAGACGGAGCTAGAGGCTGTAGGGTGTGTGTGTGTGTGTGTGTGTGTGTGTGTGTGTGTATACGTACATACACACAGGTATGCCTATATATGTAGATAGACAATTTTGGGTTGTTGTTTTTGGAAACAGAGTTTCTCTGTAGCCCTGGCTGTCCTGGAACTCACTTTGTAGACCAGGATGGCCTTGAACTCAGAGATCGACCTACCTGTCTCTGCCTCTTGAGTGCTGGGATGAAAGGCAGGTGCCTCCACCACCCACCATAAGTTTTTTTTTTTTTTTAAGAAATATTTATTTACATTATGTATATGAGTACACTGTCGCTGTCTTCAGACACACCAGAAGAGGGCATTGGATCCCACTACAGATGGTTGTGAACCACCATGTGATTGCTGGGGTTTGATCTCAGGACCTCTGGAAGAGCAGTCAGTGCTCTTAACCGCCGAGCCATCTCTGCAGCCCCAAGTTATTATTTTTTAAGAGATTTCTCTGTAGCTTTGGCTGGCAATTCTATATAGACCAGGCAGACCTCAAACTCAGAGATCCTTCTTTCTGCCTCTCTGTTTAGTGTTGAGACTAAAGGTGTAGGGTACTGTGATAGTTCTGCCTCGTCCTCCAGGGCTGCTGCGGAAGCCACCATGCCTGGTAGCTTGTAGTTTTTATTGAGCCCAGGGTCTCCTGCACGCTAGGGTAGCACTCCTCTTCCAAGCCGCCGCCTGCCGCCTCAGCCACAGTTACGGGCTTTGGTCTGAGCCACTGCTAGTTGTTTGTTAAACCCGTCAGGTGAGGTGCGCAGTGCCCGCTAGCCCCACCCCACCCTGGGCTCTCTGTGGCAGTCCCGCGTCTCCTGTGAGCGCATTCATGATCTCCAGTAGAGCCCACCCAAGCCTGGGAGGGCTTTTTTTTTCTTTCACGCTTGGAGACTGCCATGTGACCTCTTGTAACCCCACAGTCCCCTCACGTCTCTCGGAGTCCTGTGTAACACTGATAACTTGTCATTTCCTAAGACAGCCCTGGTTCAAGGGGCCCTGGCAGGAGAGTGTGGAGGCTGAGGTGGGCGTTCTTCTGCATCTGGGAGATGTCAGTTGCCGCAGAGAGGCGTGGGACCAGTGACTGTCCCTCGGCCCTGAGGCAGTGGCTCCGCACCGAGAGTGACACTGGTGTGTGCTACAACAGACAAGCATGCGTGGGACTAAGTGTGGCTCCTTTTCTCAGAGCTGTGTGACGTCCCTGCCTCCCTCCTCTTGCTGTCAAGACAGCAGGTGACTTGTGGCCAGGAGCAGTTTGCCTGAGGGTGACATCAGCTTCTCCGCCCCCAGAATGCGAGACTTTGAATGTGTACTCCTCTGCCTCGGTCCCCTCGTGGGCAGAATGCAGTGGAGGTTTCAGTCAGATCGTTTTGGTGTGTGGAGGAGCAGCAGGACTCTGGTAAAGACAGGCTTCGTGAAGCGAGGCCAAGCCCGCCCGCCCAGCGTGCTGTGGGAGCCTTCGGGGAGTGGCTCGTGGCTACCACTGTAGTCCAGGCCTGTCCCCTCCAAGGGCTGCATCTGCATGGGCAGCTGGTGTCTCTGGTCGACGTGGGCGGTGAGGTGGAGAGCCCCCACTTCTAGGAAGGAGCTCCGAGGCTGGATGCCAGAGTCCTTAGAGAGATGGAGAGCCTGGCGGTGTCCCTGCACTGGGAGAGCTCCTCGAAGGCCAGCTTCCTTGGAGATGCCAGCCCTTCATAGCACCCCGCCTCCGGCACGGGCAGGCTGGACAGTGATGATGGCGCTTGGTCGGCCTCCTGGCTCGCTCCACCTTGCCTTCTGTCCCCTCCCCTCCCCTTCCCTCTCCTCCCCCTCCCCTCCCAGGCAGCTGCAAGAATCAGCTGCCTGAGGCCTGGGGGAGGCTGTGGAAGGGTCTGGCAGCCCTGCTCTCTGGGTTCCTGTGACTGGCCCAGCACCCCCCCTTCCCAGCAGGAGCCTGCAGGCTGCTGACCCCAGCGGGCTTGCTTCCCTGGGTTTGGATGGGTGGCCCCACTTGCAAGCTGCAGCTTGAGACCCAAGGGTTCAGATTACAGCCGGCTCTCACACACCCCTCCCTCCTGCAGCTGTCGGCCTTGCAGTCACAGGGCGCTGTCTGTGCAGAGTGCCACTGGGACTGATCCCCAGAGAGGAGAAGGGAGGAGCTACCCTCCCTCCACGGCAGAGGTTGGCTTCGGGGCAGCATGGCGATGGGAGAGAAGGGAGTGGTGCCAGTGGTGCTGACTGGGAGCACGGAGGACACTCCGCTCGCTCGCACTAAACCCTACCAGGTCTCTACTGTGTTATATTGACTTAGGTCATCTTTGCAGTAGCAGGAGCTGGGTGCCAGAGCTACCCAGGTCTCAGAGTGTGGGCTGGCGCTCCAGGAGGACTTTGACACTTTGCCCTCCCCTGGGGTGTCTTCAGAGTTGCAGGGTGGAGCCCACAGCAGTGCCCCACCCCTGCCCCGCGCACCCTCAGCCTACTGGGTCCTGTTGATTCTCCCACTTGGTTCAGATGACTCCGCCTCCCCTGAATCCCCAGACAGTGCGCTGCCCTTCTCCCTAGTTGCTATGGCGCCTCCTCACCACGCCTGAAGCTGCAGGGGCACGCCGTCCTGTTCGCTTGACTTCCGGGAGGGGCTCCGGCTAAGCCCTCGGGAAAACTGAAGGGCTTGTGACAGAGCGCGGCAGTGGGGACCTTGGAGCGCTTAAGATCATAAGAGGGTTGGGGATGAGATGACCAGTCCTCCCTCCCTGTCCCCCTCTTTCTCCCCCCTCTCCCGTGTATGTGCGTGCTTCCGGACTGGGTGCCCTCGAGGTTTCAGCAGTCCTCCTGCCTCATCCGGGTTGGATTGTAGGTGGGTGACCGCTCTTGGCCCCTCCATGAATATGTGTGGTTTTGTTTTTGTTTTTTTTTGTTGTTGTTGTTTTTGTTTTTTTTTTTGAGACAGGGTTTCTCTGTGTAGCCCTGGCTATCCTGGAACTCACTCTGTAGAAGACCAGGCTGGCCTCAGAAATCTGCCTGCCTCTGCCTCCCAAGTGCTGGGATTAAAGGCGTGCACCACCACTGCCTGGCAAAGATTTATTAATTTATTATATGTGAGTACACTGTAGCTGTCCTCAGATACACCAGAAGAGGGCGTCAGATCTCATTACAGATGGCTGTGAGCCACCATGTGGTTGCTGGGATTTGAACTCAGGACCTCTGGAAGAACAGCCAGTGCTCTAACCGCTGAGCCATCTCTCCAGCCCCTATATTTGTTTTGTTGTTGTTGGGTTTTGTTTTGTTTTGTTTTGTTTTGTTTGATTTAGTTTTTTCGAGACAGGGTTTCTCTGTATAGCCCTGGCTGTCCTGGAACTCACTCTGTAGACCAGGCTGGCCTCGAACTCAGAAATCCGCCTGCCTCTGCCTCCCAGAGTACTGGGATTACAGACTTGCGCCACCACTGCCCAGCTCCTATATTTGTTTTTAAGGTAAAGTCTCATGTAGTCCTGGGTGGCCTCAAACTTATAAGTGACTTGAGGATGATCCTGAACCCCCAACCCTCTTGTCTCTACTCCTTAAGTGAGGGGGCTGCAGGCTCATACCACCATACTTAGCTCTTGTAGTATTTTTGAGACAATCTAACTCTAGCCCAAGTTGGCCTGGAACCCGAGAGCTTTAGCCTCCTGAGTTCTGGGAGTCAAGGTGTGTGTCTGGAGTTGGGACTCTTCTCGTCTTTGTCCAGCCAGTCTTTTGGACCCTGCCATGCTGAGTGCTGTGTCAGCCGGCTGCTCCCTGCCTTTAGCACAGCAGCCTGCCGTCCCCTTTACCTCACGTCATCCGTCCTCCACCTGCCACCAAAACCTGGAGCGCTACTGTGACCCGCCTCTGCCTGCCTTCCTGGCTGCCACTGAACTTGCCCGGCCCTGCAGCACCCGCTTCCTAGCAGTGCAGGAGTGCCCCATGTTGCATCTGTCTAGATTGATAGCCCTGTGTACACAGCTCGCTCTAACTAACAAATGTTCTCTCTCAGTCTGCAGGGGTTCCTGTGGGACTCTGTAGATCTGCTTTAGACTGTGTCAGAGGCCAGAGGGCATTTTCTCTGGCACTACTGTCTCTTCCAAGTCCACACCGTGTAGCGCCATCCATGGCTTCACCTGAACGTGATAGGGTAGCAGGGCAAGGAGGTGGTGAATGGTGTTGGTCTCCGTGGCCCAGGAACAGCAGGATAGCTCTAAAAAACCTTGTGTGAAGCCAGGCGTGGTGGCGCATGCCTGTAATCCCAGCACTTGGGAGGCAGAGACAGGCGGATTTCTTGAGTTCGAGGCCAGCCTGGTCTACAGAGTGAGTTCCAGGATAGCCAGGACTGTCTCGGAAAAAAAACAAACACAAAAACAAAAAAAACTTGTGTGTAGATGGGTGCCCTGCCTTCTTCCGATATCCTACCACTCTGCTAGAAAATGCAGTTCAGAACTGCGGTGCCAGGACACAGGGCATCTGCTCTTGGTTTGCCCTTTGTCAGAGGCCAGGGCGCTGACTCACTGCAGCAAGGCGGTGTTCAAGGCCCTTGCCAGTGTTGTGCTTCCCGGTCCTCCTGCAGGAGGTCTCTGGAAACTCAGCTATCATCCCACCTGTAGGACAGAGGTGCAACCCCCAGGTGCCCCCAGCGGCACTCAACCGGACAGAAGCCAGTCGCCTCCCCCAACCTGTACTGTAACGCCTGTCCCAGCGCCTCCCCTTTGCCTCAGTCGCATTCCCGCTGGACCTGACCGTCCCCCATGAGGATCCATGCGCTGGACCTGACCGTCCCCCATGAGGATCCATGCGCTGGACCTGACCGTCACCCATGAGGATCCATGCGCCGGACCTGACCGTCCCCCATGAGGATCCATGCGCTGGACCTGACCGTCCACCATGAGGATCCATGCGCTGGACCTGACCGTCCCCCATGAGGATCCATGCGCCGGACCTGACCGTCACCCATGAGGATCCATGCGCTGGACCTGACCGTCCACCATGAGGATCCATGCGCTGGACCTGACTGTCCACCATGAGGATCCATGCGCTGACTCCCTGCCCAAACCATCCGGAGCTAAGGCCAGGGACTTGGGTTCTCAACTCCCCACGAGTGCACTTGTGAGCATTTAGCAGCCATAAGACTTTTGAGGAACAGCCATCAGCTTCCCAGCACCTGTCCTGTAACCTCACCCTGGCACCTGTGAAGGGCCAAAGCACAGTTGCTATCTGTCCTGATTGTGTTCTGCCCTGGGGCATGAAATAGAATCTCACGGAGGCCTTCTGTCTTGTTGACATTTTAAGAGTCTCTGGGCTGGGCGGTGGTGGCACACGCCTATAATCCCAGCACTTGGGTGGCAGAGGCAGGCGGATTTCTGAGTTCAAGGCCAGCCTGGTCTACAGAGTGAGTTCCAGGACAGCCAGGGCTACACAGAGAAACCCTGTCTCAAAAAACCCAAAAAAAAAAAAAAAAAAAAAAAATTATGGCCAAAGGGCCAAGCATGATAGCTTATGCCTGTAATGCTAGCATTTGGGAGGGAGGCAAGGATCACGGCTAGCCTGGGCTATATGAGTATGACTCACAACTTAGCCAGGTGTGATGGCTCGCCTAACTTCCCAGCACTCAGAGGAGTGCCACAGTTTAAGAACAGCCTGGTTTACAGATCTTGACTCCCCCCCCCCAAAAAAAAGGCAGTTTAAAATGCACTGTGCACTGCGAGGACCCCCTGCCCGCTGCTGTCTCCAACCGGTGCCGAGCCAGGGGTCTATTGTCAGCCTCAAAGCTGACCAGGCTGAAGCGGCCAGTCCTTAAGTCTCCCTCCCCACCCCTGAGCAGCTTGGAACAAGTCCCACCAGGTTACGGGGTGGGAGCATTTGAAACATCAGGTTCAGTTTGTGTCTCTGCGAGCCCGTGAGGGCCGAGGCCCCGTGCTGTTCACCGCGGTGGTAAGTAGCGGTTGGTGCTGCTGCGTGTTGGGGGTCTTCAGGCCATGGGTGCCGTTTGGGTTGGTCGGGTTTTTTTGGCATAGAGTCTCACTGGCCTCGGATTCTCTAGCCCTTCTGCCTTCAGCCTCTTGACCAGTGGACACCAGCGTCCCTTGTAAAGTTCAGGAACTAAAGGACACAGATATTCACTCATTCATTACTAATTAGACAGAGGAGAATAAAACAGACCTGTCCATCGGGGACTCACTGTTAAGACAGCAAATGAGTCACATCAATTACTAATCCTATAACAATACGGCACAGGCCTATAGTCCAGCTACTTGGGAGGAGGAGACAAAAGGACCCTAAGTCCAGCAGCTCCCTGGCCGGAGTGAGCCTGAGTAACTTAGCCAGACCCTGTCTCAAAGAGTAGTGTGGGAATGGACTGGTGGCTGGATGTGGTGGCGCACACCTTTGCAGCCAGCCAGGGACACACAGTGAGACCCTGTCTCAGAAAAACAAACAAATGGGCTAGGGATATCGCTCAGTAGTGGATGCTTGCCTAGCAAACACAGGGCCTCGGGCTCAGTCCCAGCTTCTTTAAGAAAGTTACAGAAGAGCCGGGCGTGGTGGCGCACGCCTGTAATCCCAGCACTTGGGAGGCAGAGGCAGAGGCAGGTGGATTTCTGAGTTCGAGGCCAGCCTGGTCTACAGAGTGAGTTTCAGGACAGCCAGGACTACACAGAGAAACCCTGTCTCGAAAAACCAAAATAAATAAATAAATAAATAAATAAATAAATAAATAGAAAGTTACAGAAGATTGAGGCCACCCAGATGGAGAGTTGGGTGAGTAGCCACTGAAGAGCCCCTAAAAAGAGGGATATTTAGGGACCAGAGAGCTGGCTTAGCAGTTAAGGGCATTGGCTGCTTTTCCATGGGATCTGGGCTCCATTTTAGCGCCCACACCGTTCAGCTCACAGCCTGGAACTCCAGCTCGCTGGGGTCTGCCGTCCTGCTGACCTGTGGGGTCTGCACATACGTGAGCTGCATAAACTTATACCCTGCACTTTATTTTTGTCGTTATTGGTTTTATTGTTTGTTTTGTTTTTGTGACAGTTTTTCTGTATAGCCCTGGCTATCTTGGAACTTGCTATGTAGACCAGGCTGCCCTGGAACTCAGGCTGCTTCTGCCTCCTAGTGCTGGGATTGTAGTGTGTGCCACCACCATCCAGCAAAATTTTGTTTTTTAAAGTGTTTCAGCGTGAGTTGTAGAGACGGCTCAGTGGTTAAGAGCACACACTGCTCTTCCAGAGGACCTGCGTTCAGGCCCCAGTCCCCACATCAGACTACTTTAGCTTTGAAGTGGTTTAAACGCCCTGTGAGTGGTGAGGTCTGAAGCTTCTGCTCTCTTAAGGCACCTGCAGTCATGTGTGACCCACTTATTAAACAAACATGGGGACATAAGAATCTTTTATTTTTATTATTTTTTTAATGTATATGAGTACATTGTAGCTGTACTGATGGCTCTGAGCCATCATGTGGTTGCTGGGAATTTTGAATTCTGGACCTCTGCTCGATTTGATTTTCGGCTCTGCTCTCTCTGGTCAGACACCCTACCCTACCCCTGCTCTCTCTGACCTAAAGATTTATTTATTATTAAATCTAAGTACACTGTGGGTGTCTTTAAATGCACCAGCAGAGGGCGTCTGATCTCTTTACAGATGGTTGTGAGCCACCATGTTGTTGCTGGGATTTCAACTCAGGTTCTTCAAAAGAACAGTCAGTGTTCTTAACTGCTGAGCCGTCTCTCCTACCCGGGACATAAGATTCGTAAAAATAAGTCTTTTTAGCCCCAGATGGTGGTAGTGCATGCTTTTAATCCCAGCACGCTGGAGGCAGAGGCAGGCAGGTCTCTGTGATTTCAGTGCCAACCTGGTCTACAGAGGGCGTTCTCAAAACAAAACAAAAAATATATTTAAAAAACATGATTTAGTAGTAGGCCTTTATCTGTTTGTGGTGGGTTGAAATGGTCTCTGGGGGCAGAGGCAGGCAGAGCTCTGAATTTGAGGCCAGCCTGGTCTACAGAGTGAGTTCCAGGACAGCCAGGACTACACAGGGAAAGGATGTCCAAAGGGCCCTCCATTATTTCCTTCCTTTTTGGTGATGAGGTAATGCATTGCTCCTGAGGTACGTTGGGTAGGCTCAGGGGCTGCTAAGAAAACCCACGACCATGAAAGCTTCCCAGTGGAGCGAGGAGGCCTGCTGCTGCTGTAGCAGGAGTTCTGAAATGCAGGCGCTCGCCAGGAAGGGAGTGAGGTCATCCTCAGGCCACACACACAGGTCTCAGTTCATGGCTGCTTTGCTTTTTTTCTTTTTTTTTTCTCTGTGTAGCCCTGACTGTCCTGGAACTCACTTTGTAGACCAGGCTGTCCTGGAACTCAGAAATCCACCTGCCTCTGCCTCCCGAGTGCTGGGGTTACAGGCGTGCGCCACCACCGCCCGGCTAAGAAGTGAGTTTCAGTGTCCTGTCCTTGTTGGAGTTGACTCTGGTTCAGAGAGAGCCTCAAGCTCAGGCATTCCCTGGAGACCTGAACCCATGTAATAATGCCTGTGCTGGACTCTGGCAGAGGGCGCCGTCCAGGAGAGGGTCACTGTCCGCCGCACACTCCCTGCTCTGGTCAGGGCTGCTGCCTCAGAAGTGCATGACCCAGGCCAGAGTCTGAAGGACTGGCCCAGCTGTTGTCTTGAAGAGAGGTGACATACTGCTTTGCTCCCCTTACAGAAGGTGATCGGGGCCGGCGACAATGCATGCAGTTAGGGCAGCATGGGGCCTGCAGATGAATAGTGACAGGGATTGAAGGTCGGGGTCAGACTGCAGTCTCAGGGGCTGGCCTCCTTTTTTTTGAGACAGGGTCTTGTATTAGCCTAAACTCGACCGGTGGGCTAGGCTTGGTGCACTGGGAGCCCGGCACAGGTCTGCTCGTCTCTGCCTCCCCAGCGCTGGGTCACAAAGGCATGCTTTCGTGCCCAGCATTTTGGTTTTCCATATGTTATGTGGTGTGTGTCTGTGTGTGTGTGTGTTCCTCCCATGCATGCATGTGTACTGTATGGCATGCCTGGTGCCCAAGGGGACCAGAAGGTAGCATTGGATCTGGAAGAGTCAGTCCGGCCTGCCCTGCCTCCAGCAGCTGCGCTCTCCCTCCTGGGACAGCACAGTTGTTTTGCTCATTGACAAACTGAGAGATGGTTCCGCAGCCCTACCCAGCGCCTGCTTGGGCGGCACCTCTTCCTGACACGCGCTGCACCTCTAGCCTAGCAGCCGACTCCCGTAGGGTATCCTTTGTCCTGCCACGCCTCCCCTGCGGCTCGCTGCCGTGCTGTCCCCAGGCCTTCCCTGTGTACCCTCAGCTGTCCAGCCCTGGGTAAATACTTAAGGGTAAACAGTGGGTGTGGAGTGGTGTTCCGAGGTGCAGCTGTCCCTCTCTGCAGGGAGTCGTGTCTGCCCCTCCCCTCCTGGCCCCCGCGGCGTCTGGGCCTGGACTGTGAGGGTGGCTGCTGGGGCAGAGGACGAGCCCTCTGCTCGCACTCTCGCTGAGTCGGCTCAGTTCCCGCTCTAGAAGACTCTGTGTCCTCGGCGGTGGTCTGGATATGGAGGCCCAAACAGTAGATAAGATTCGGGCCTGCAACAGTTTGGATCTTCTGGCCGTCAGAGATCCGAGGCAAATGAGAGTGGACAGTTCCTTGCTATTTATTGGACCACACTTCTCTCTCTCTGTCTCTAGAACCTTCCTTCTGCGGCTGTGTCTTAGGTGACACAAGCCTGGCCATCCTGAGGAGACAAGGTCTGGCTCCCAACTGATGTCCTCACTGGGTCACTGATTCCTCTGTTGTGAAGATGCATTCGTGTCCCAAGACAGAATGTCCCCAGGGCCGTGAGGAAAGCCTGCATGCAGCTCAGCAGAGAGCTTTAGTCAGTGAGGCCCTTAGTCTCCTCAGCACCAGGCTGGATGTCCTCAGAGTGCAGGCATTCTCCCAGCCAGACTACGTTCTGTGCCCAGTCTCGTGCTAAAGGTGCAGTAGTTACTAGGGCAGACCTGTCCCTGTAACCAGAAAGGGAGCTGTGGGGGACAGGGAGGAGCAGCAGCAGCTCCACGGTCGCCCGAGAGTTGTCTGGGAGCACGGCATGTGCAGTGGGGTGAGTGTGGAGGCCAAAAGACAGAACAGTGGTCCCCAGAGCTGCGGGTTCTGAGAAAGAGCAGCGGGGCGCCGACCCACTGAACCCGCTCTCTCTGGCAGATAACTAAGAACTGAAGCAGGGCACACAAATGGCTCAGGGGAAGACTGCTGCCAAGCCTGTTTGTCGGCTCGAGCTGCATTCTCCTGACCTCCATGGTAGAAGGGAAAACCAACTCATGTGGTCCTGTTCTCGACCTCTAACCTCTGCGTGTGTGCACACAGGAGTTAAATGAAAAAGAAAATACTAAAATTTGTATACTAATGGGGTAAGTGTGCTGTTTAACACAGTACGACTACTGCTGCACAGGCTCTGCGCCTGCCTTGGATGGCGGCTGGAACCGTTGGCAGGCTATCAGAGCAAACTGCGCCGGTGCCGTCTGAGCAGAGGCCTGTAGAAAGCACCTGTGAGCTGAGCGTGGGCGTGTCCATGGTGTGACGGCATGAGCTGTGCGTGCCAGGCGTGCTTGGGAGCCACAGTCAGACCCTTACAGGAGGAGGTGCTGTGGGAGCTGCGGCCTGAGTGACAGCTGGTTGAGGGTACAGCACACAGGGTAGAAAGGAAGCCAGGTGCACAGTAGAGGAGACGGAGCCCCGCCTCAGCCGCGGCCACCCCTCATTTTGGGCTATTAGTCCCCGTGCAGGTCATAGCCAGCATCGTGTGTGCACTGGTAATGACAGGAGGTAGGCCTGCCGTCCTGGGGTCTCGTTTTCTGAAGCACCGGATGCAGGCGAACCTGGATGTTGGTCTCTGCCTCAGGCAGCGTTGGCGAGCTTGTGGGTGCCGTAGACGGTTGCCCGCGAGTCGGGGCTCCTGATGGTCACGGCCGGGTCCTCTCTCATTCTCCACCTTCCATCCCACAGTACCCTGCCTCACACAGCAGCATCCCCACGGCGCCAGCTGCGTGCTCGTGAGCCTTCCGGGCGAGCCTCTGAGAGCGGGTCCTGGAGGAGATGCTGTGCGCTGTGCGCCTTGCACTGGCTTTGCCCAGTCTCCCCAACAGCGAGTGCACCCTGGCCCCGGCTTTTAGTTGTTGACATGATCTCACAGGTGCACATGACCAGCCTGCTCCTCTGGATCTGTTTGTCTTACTGACTCAGTGGCCAGTTGTGGAGGCAGAGGATCAGGAGGTCAAGGCCAGCCTTAGAGGCACCAGGTCCTTAGCTGTAAAACAGTGATGGATAGATAGTACTGAAGGGCCCTTGGAAGGCTGGCGGGCGTTAGAAGAGACCCTCCACACGGCTCCAGCCTCTACGCGCCCCCACCCGCACCCCCAGTGTCCTGGGTTCTGGGAGTGAACCTTGTCTCAGCACGTGTGGGAAAGGAGCGCTCTCTCTCCTGGTGGCCTTATGTCCAGAGCTGCTGGCAACTGGAGTCTGACTTCCCTGGGCTCACAGGACCGGCAGGACCACCGTTTCTGCCATGCTGCTGAGATCTGGACTTGGCTGGGTGTGATTGTACTGTTAGGACTCCAGCTCAGAAGGCAGACAGCTTCCCCCTCTGTTCCTCCACCTTGAGGTGGGTGTGGAGGCCTGGTGTACCTAACTCAATGCAGGGCCGCTGTGGGCGTCTACAGCTGTTCTTGAGAGGCAGCGTCTGCTCTGAACAGTTCCATGAAGAGCAGGCAGCGGGCAAGTGCAGTCCTAGCCTGAAGGCTTGCTAAGGAGCCTGGCCCTCCCACTGAGCATGGCACCCCTGCACCCCAGAGTCTTCCCCCAGAGCCCCACCGTGCGCCCCCCTTCCTGTCTCACACCATCTTCCACTCAAACACTCAGCCAAGAACCTGACACCCCCCCCCCCACACACACACACCGGAGATAGGGTTTCTCTGTAGCCCTGGCTGTCCTGGAGCTCACTTTGTAGACCAGGCTGGCCTCAAACTCAGAAATCCACCTGCCTCTGCCTCCCAAGTGCTGGGATTACAGGCGTGCGCCACCACGCCCCCCCAGAGCCTGACCGGGCAGCAGCTCCCAGCTGGGCATAGAAGTTTAGTAAGTTCTTCCCAATTTTAATGTGAAGTTGTTATTCCACCAGATGAGGATAAGACCACTAAGACAATTTACAAGCCAAATTTGAAACAAGCTTTATTAAATCCTGGCCAGGCTGGTGGGCATGGGCTGGGCTCATACCTAGGATGCCTGAAGGATGGCGCCAAGTGGTGTTAGTCAGAGGCTGGTGCGGGCAGAGCCCACAGGGACACGTGCACCCACCTTCCTCCAACTGCAGGCGAGTGGCCGCTGTCCTGGACTTCCCGCCTGCGTGCTCAGGCTCAGCCCGGGCCGTTGGCCAGGCTTGTTCCCAGAGCACAAGCACACGGCTTGTTACCTTAGATGAGTAACCGTCCCCATGTTCCAGGCCGCCTGCTGTCTTAGGCAAGGGGGGCGGGGGTCACAGGCTAGAGGTGGTGTTGTTTTATAGATCTCACAGTGGTTAAAACTTAAAACACATCGTAACTTAAAACTGAGTCACCACAAAGCCCCCCCCCTCTGGAATCTGGGCTGGCCTTGAGGTCAAGTTAATCCCTCTGCCTTAGCGCTCTCTCTGCGTGCTGGTATTAAAGGGTAAGCCACCACGGTTTTTCTAAGTGAGAAAATGTCTAAATACCACACAGGCCTCCCTCGGTGCTGAGAAGTTGGACGAGCATGGTGATGTTTACCTTTAATCTCGGGATTTATGAGACTTAAGTAGGGGGTCACCTGTATGCTTCAGGATAGCTAGGGCCAAGTGAATGAACATGAGGATGTGGCCAGCACTATATGCTTATGGAGAAGTTTCATTATAGATGATTGCAGGGTGCAGGACGTGGGGACATAGGGCTGGGGGACCCGTGTCCCACCAGAGCCCACCGCAAAGGACGGGGGACACGGGGGACTGTGCAGGACGGGCGTCGGGCCATGAGAGGCCACTGGGGGAGAGCGCACAGGCTCGGGGGTCCCTGGGCCTCACGGAGGCCGGGGACAACAGGTGCTAGCTCGGGCATTGCAGGACACCACTGGCCACTGGATACTGCATAAGAGTGGGGGCGGCTTGGTCAGCCCCAGAGCTGAAGCCAGGGGGAGCAGGGAAGGCGCTCCGTCGCCAGGCGGGGGTCTGGCCGGGAGAGCCTGCGAGACCCCATCCACCCCGGTCTGGTCGCAGCTGAGAAGAACTGGACCCGCTCCAGGCGGGAGGGAAGAGAGGGCAGTGAGGGAGGCGCACTCTGCCAGGCCTTGTACGTGCGGGGTTGAGCGCCACCCGTGGAAGCCAGCCGTAGAGGAAGCCTGGCCAGGCGGGAAGTCCTGGGTCCTCTGGGGCTGCTGGAGACACTGAGGCCTGTTCCATTTCTCCAACACAGAGGGTTTAGAGAAGAGGCAGCCCATGACTTTAAAGCTTTATTATAGAAAAGCAGGAAATAGAAAAGAGAGAAGTAAGGAGAGAAAAAGATAGAGGGGTGAGAGCTGGCCATGACCACGTGGAAAGAGGGGAGAAGAATGGGGGGAGAGAGAATGGGGACAAAAGCCAAAGGGTAAGAGAGAAAAAGCAAGAGCGCAGGGAGGGGCCCGGCAGCCCCTTTAGAGTGGGCGGGGCTACCTGGCTGTTGCCGGGTAACTGTGGGGCTGGAGTCCAGCCAGAACCCTGGGGGCCTGGCCCTAGTCACTGATGGCCAAGGATTCTTAGAGTTGAGGAGTCGGGAGTATGGAGTTGGTGTCGGGAGCATAGTGTCTGGGAGCGTGGGTCTCCAGAGTGAGCCTCGCCTAACCAGGCCACAGACTGCCTTTCACGGTCCTACAGACAACGACGTAGAGAAGCAGCAAAGGCACCTGGAAGAGTGCAGACTAAACATAGTCAGCAGAATGTGGAGGGGAGGAAAGGACGGGCGGAGGGGCACCAGGAGCCGAGAGAGCGTGTGGCCAAAATGGCTGCATCCTACAGGAATCTGACGGCGGAGGAAGGGAAGCCCGGTTCCTTCCGTCCTGTCTGGGCTGCGAAGGTTTAGCATAGGGCTTCAGGAAACAACAGCCACAGCGATGGGGAGAAGCGTGTGCCGGGTTTCTTTGGGACCTGACACTGTATGCTGAGACACTGCTTCAAAAGTAAACAGTCTGCCCGCGGCCCCCTTCCGCTGTCCTCGAGAGCAGATCCTGTGTGTCCTTCCGGAGCTCATGTCTGACCGGAAGACTGTCTGCGCCATGTTCCTCCTCTGACGTGGAAGTGAGATCCTCACTTGAGGAAAATGAGGGGCTGACCCGTTTGCAGAGGGAGCTCGTGACAGCCTGGCAGGGGTGTCTCAGTAGCAGTATCACCTGTTGCAGCCACAGTTGTCCCAGCAGCAGCAGTGTCCTGGAGCGCCCGGCCTCGGTGCAGCGAGCCCGCAGGACCTGCACGTCCGTCTGCCCTGCACTCCGCCTGGGCCTCTGCTCTGGGAGAGCCTCTCGGGACTGCTGAATCTGCCGCAGCTGGGGCATGAGCCTGCCGTGCCTGCTTCCCAGTCACACCCCGGACCCCTGGTAGACACCAAAACCTCGGGCCTCGTGAGCTGGCGCGCATCCACCTCAGAGCGTACTTGAGTGGATGCTTCTGGTGGCCAGTCCCAGCAGCCTGCGGCGGGACACGGAGGCTTCAGCAGCTCTGCTCTGCCCGCTGCCTCCTCAGTGGCCTCCTCCCACCACACCAAGGCCGTCGGGGGGCCTCCCTCTGCAGTGGTCTGCCCCAGCCATCTGCTCTGGCCACACACGTCCAAGGACTGCTGCCAGCTGCTGTGCTGTCCTCTGTGTCCCCACCCGAGGCTCCCCCAGAGCGGGTCAGGGTGGGGGTGCCTGCTGCCGATCCAGTGTGCCTGCTGAATGAAGGAGCCCTGTGGGGGAGCCTGGGGAGCCACCCGCTCTGCATTGCCAGCTGGCCTCACTCCATAAGAGCAACACAGTGTTGCCAGGTGTGGGGGCTCTGGGGTGACGCCCACAGACCACCCAGGGCCTCATGAACATCTAGTCAGACCCTAGGTGGGACCTCCCAGGTGGAATAGCGTTCTCTGAGCCTAACCAACCAGGTCCCCCTGTCCATGGTGGGCACCAGGGACCCACCAGGGAGATTGTTAGGGTGTGGGCTAGTGGGCAGCCCTGCCTCCCCTCCGGGCTATGTGCACTCTACCCCCATTGTCGTTCTCCTGGGAACCCCTCCAAGATGTCCAGTTCCTGCCAGTTCCCAGCTGCTGGCGCTGCCTCCCCTCCCCCCACATTCCATCTTTACCCTTGCAGCTGTGTGCACACGTGAGGCCATGTCTCCTGGCCACCTGTCACCTGATGGTCTCTCACTGTCCCTGTAAGAGCCGCCACGGCCTGTCCCTGGAGAGAGGCGGGCCCACTGCCAAGACTACTTGCCAGCCACGTCCCAGGGTCTCTGAAGGGACGCAGCCATCCCTGGTGCCCGTCCTTGGGTGAGAGGACCTGTATCCCCACCCAGCTAACTCCACTGCTGCAGCAGTGAGAAGACGGAGCTGGCGTCGTGCTCCCGAGCCCTGCCGCGTCTGGCTCTGTGACTGGGCAGATGATGGAAGAGTGTCTGTCTGTCTGTCTGGGGGGGTCTGTCCCAGGCCTGGCCAGATGAGGCCACCTGTGGAAAGTCGTCGGCCATGCAAGGAGTCCAGTGCTTGGGAGGGCAGGGCACGAGGGCTCACCTGGGCTTTCTAAGGCGATCCTGGCTTATAAGGAAGAAGACTGACTAACAAACAGACCCACAGGCGAGAGTCCCACTGCTCTCCAGCTGACAGGAAGCCAGCTGCTTCTGGTCACCTCATGTCATTACCCCCTGAAACTGGGCTCCCTTTCAGAGAGGTTGCTGGGATTGTTTGTCCAGTCTTGGCAGCCTGCCTCCCTCGCACACACAAGGTTGGATTTGGGTTGAGTGGACATATCCGAGCTGTACCCCAGCAGAGCCCCTGCACTGCCCACCTGCCTGCGCGTTTTTTTCCTGCAGAGTATCTCATCACAGCAAGCACTATACCAAGGTAGATCCCCAGTCAGCTTCCCCTAAGATGTATTTGTGGGTTTTCTTTGTTTGTTTGTTTTATTGTGTTGTTGTTGTTGAAACAGGGTTTCTCGGTGTAACCCTGGGCCTATTCTGGAACTGGCTCTGTAGACCAGGCTAGCCTTGAACTGAAGAGATCCTCTGCCCTCAAGATGTTGAAATTAAAGGCATGTGCTGCCACCACCTGGATTGACTTATTTTATATGTATGTGTCTGAGTGTATACATGTATATACCATGTTGGATCCTCTGGAGCTGGAGTCAGTTTAACGATTGATATGCCCACTTCCAAGCTGCTCGCCAGCTTCTCTCTGACCCCACTGGAGATGCTCTGGGTCACACTGATGAGTCTAGGCGGCATGAAGCCAGCTGTGGGAGGCCAGGGCCACCAAGACAGGACGCCAGGGGTTGGCTTTGAGCCCCTTCTCTTGTGTCTTTACTGTATCTGTCACCACTTAGAAGGTGGGGAATTGATAAAATGTAGTTGTCGTTTTTGTTTGTTTTGTGTGTGTGTGGCTGTTGTTGCCTGCATGTCTATCACATGCATGTTTGGTGTTCCTAGAGGCCAGAACAGGGCATACAGACACACACCTGTGCGTGGTGGAAACTGGACCCCCCCTCCCCGAAGAGCAGCGGAGAGAGTCATCTCTCCAGCCATGTCCTAGGAACGTTAGTATGGCGACAGGAGCCATGTCTCCAGCTCGCTTTAATCCTCTCTTGGGCCATGGCCTCACTGAGTTGCCCAGGCTGCCCTTGAGGGTTTTTGTAGCTAACGCTAGCCTTGAGCTCCGTCCACCCCAGCCTCCCGAGCACCTAAGATTGTATGCCTGTGTCCCCGTGCCAGGCTTCGCTGTTGTCCACAAAGCAGCCCCTGCTAGCCCAGGCCCAGCTCCACCCTACCTAGTGTTGTGGGCCTGGGCCTGGGCCTGGGCCTGTGGTCTTTGATTGAACTGGCTCCGTGGGACTCCTCAGAGTGATCTTGAAAGGCAGAATATTAAATAGATGTAGAAAAGATGCCAGTTAAGCCGGGCGGTGGTGGCGCACGCCTTTAATCCCAGCACTTGGGAGGTAGAGGCAGGTGGATTTCTGAGTTTGGGGCCAGCCTGGTCTACAGAGTGAGCTCCAGGACAGCCAGGGCTACACAGAGAAACCCTATCTCGGAAAAAAAAAAAAAAAAAAAAAAAAAAAAAGATTGTCATCTGCCATTGATGTTTCTTCTCTTTATAGTCCCTGAACACCTCAGTGGGAGTGGCTGTAGTTGCTGCTGTGTTCAAGATAGTTGTGAGCACCCAAAATCTTCAAGTGTGTGTGTATGTGTGTGTGTGTGTGTGTGTGTGTGTGTGAGAGAGAGAGAGATGTGAGACAATTCGCACTTTGGTTGTTTGGTGGGTTCATGGGGTTTGTAAACTAAAACATTTTATGAGTTTTTTAACTACTGAGCCAAGTCCCCAGGCCCTCACTGGGGGAATTCTAGGCGGGGCTCTACTACTGAGCCACACCCCAGCCCCTCACTGGGGGATTCTAGGCGGAGCTCTACCACTGAGCCACGCCCCAGCCCCTCACTGGGGGATTCTAGGCGGGGCTCTACCACTGAGCCACACCCCCAGCCCCTCATTGGGGGATTCTAGGCAGGGGCTCTACCACTGAGCCACGCCCCCAGCCCCTCCCTGGGGGATTCTAGGCAGGGGCTCTGCCAGTGAACTACATGCTATTTTATTTATTTATTCATTCATTCATTCATTCATTTATTTATTACTGTAATTGAAATAGGGTCTCACCTAGTTACCTACACTGGTCTTGTATTCACTCTGTAGTCCAATCTGACTTTAAACTTTTGACTCTTCTTTCTCAGCCTCCCAAGTAACTGCAATGCCTGACTTAAATTTATTTTTCTAAAAAGTCTGGAAGAAGCCAATCTGGGTAGACATTAATGTGTGTTAACCTGCCACACAGGGCTGCCCAAGATGCGTGGGCGTGGGCGCGGGCGCTCTGCTCCGTCGGCTCTGTCCCGTCGTGAGTGTGGCGGCCACTGCCCACCCCGGGAGGGCTCTCACAGCTCGTGCTCTCCTTTACCCTCTGTCCGTGGCCCTGTGGACTGAGGGGTGGTTACCACGAGCTGAGTTTCAGGAGGAGGAGGAGTGCGAGTCCTGGCTGTATCGTGTACCCGCTGTGTGCCCTAAGAAGGTTCTGGATCTCTCTCTGAGCTTTGTCTTTTCCCGGGATTAAAGTGAGCAGAGCTCAGTGGCGCACACATGTGTGATACCAGCATTCCAGAAGCTGAGGCAGGCAGGTGGTCAGCCATTTCAAGCAGGTCATGGTGGGCGAACACCTTTAATCCCAGCACTGGGGGGGGGGGGGGCGCAGCAGAGGCAGGCGGCTCTCTGAGTAACTGAGACCCCGTTTCAGACTACCAGACTCTGACTTACAGTTGCACCGCTCATATTTCATATTGTTGGGGAGCTGGCGCTTCCCCCAGGGCATGTGAGCGGGTAGAGGAGGGCTTGGTGCATTGGCGCTCGCTCTCCTGCCACTCTGGGCCTACTCAGGGGTCCACTCAGGCCAGGGCTGCATGTGGAACTCACCAGCACGCGGGTTAATGGGGACGACTGAGGGGTTGCCTAGATCGAGTGGGGCTGTGGCCCCATGCGGGGTCTCCTTGGTTGTCACGTGAGGTCACATGGAAGGTCCTCTTAGTGCAAGGACAGCACAGCCTACGGACTGGGCCTTGATCTGTGTGACGCCCTGCATCAGCAGCTCTCCAGGTCCCTGGCTGCCAGTGTGGGGTGTGGGGACTGCTCTGTCTCCAGCTCCTGCCCTGTGGCTTTGCTGCAGTGAGGAGGGACTGTGTGGGTGTTACCCGTAGCTGAAGCCGCACACCCCTCCGTGGGGCTCTGTTACAAAAGTGCCTGCTGGGCACCTGCCTGCCCTAAGCCTGGCCCTGCCCCTGGCCGGGGGCACCTGGGAGCTGGGGCTCCCTGTGGCAAGGAGGGGATCGTAAGCAAAGGTGTTTGGAGTTGCGCATGTTTCTGTGGCCGCCTGAGAGCCCGAGTGACTTGTAGAGGGTGGTGCCAACTTCCTGTGTGCTGCCTCTGCTGGCACTGCTGTGCTGCTGTGGGGAGGAGGGGTGGGTTCTGAGCCTGCTCCTCTGCCCACAGCCCAGAACGTGACGGTGGAGGAGGTGGTCAGCGCCTACAGGCAGGCCTGCCAGAAGCTCAACTGCCGCCAGATCCCCAAGCTCCTCAGGCAGCTGCAGGTAAGGGGGCTGGAGACACTGCCGGGCTGTGTGTGTGTGTGTGTGTGTGTGTGTGTGTGTGTGTGCGCGCGCGCGCGCGTGCACTCTGCACAGCCCTAGAACCTGTCTAACCTGCCCCAGCCTTACCCAGGGCCTGTGTAAGGACAGCTGCAGAAGAAATCCCTAGTTCAGCTGTGAGATTAGCAACAGTCCAGAGTTACATAAAATGATAATTACCAAGTCTTTCAGCCCTAAAGAAATTCTGTCCTCAAAGAAAAGCCTTCATCTTGTCAGTTAAGTCTCAACCTCAATCCATTCCTGAGGGGCGAGAGTATAAGCCAAGTGTCAGCCTGGGCTCCGAGGCCTGTCAACAGGAACAAAGAGCAGAAACCCGAGTCTGGGCTCCGGACGCCACTATCTGTCCCTGCTGTTCAGGAAGTTAGAACAGGCCTCAGTGCTGCCCTCGTCCCAGCACGTAGAGGGTGGGGCAGCGCCATTGTCAGCGACATAAAGAGTTTGGAGGCCCTGTGAGACCCCCAGTTATACGAGTCATATGAGACCCTGTCTCACCCTGTCTCCAAAATAAAAAACGAGCTGCCCAGATGGCTGAGAGGTATAGGTACTTGCTATCCGGGACCCACATGCTAGCTAGAAATAGAGGACTACATTTTTTACATGAACACAGTGATGTGTAGCACACATACATGTGTGCATGTGGAAAAGGTTTGAATATAGCTATGGGAAACAAAATTGATGTTATCATTTCTCCTGCACATCGCAGGAGGCCGCTGTGCTCAGTCTGGGAACAGGCTGTAGAAGTGGGGCTGTTGGTCAGGGCGCGGCACGGCGCGCTGGCTGGGCTGCCATGGACGCAGGCCCACCGCCCACCGCCACCCGCTTTCCTGCGGTCAGCCCTTGTCCCACCTCCACACGGGGCCCTTGTGCTGCCTGGGACTTTGTACTCGCTGAGTTCCTGGGCTGTGTGTATTCTGCAGAGTTGGCAAAGTGGGGCCTTGCCACTTCCAGGGAAAGACAGCCACTCAGTGTGGCGTCTGAGGCAAGGATGAGGGCCGGCTAGACCAGCCCCTGACAGACAAGTATGTTGTCGAGCCAGCCCGAGCCTCTCTGTCCTGGGCTTTGTCATGGTGCTCAGCCCTTGGGTGACAGTGAAGCCCAGAGAGGGACCTGGTGTGGGGGGGTTAGGTGAGCCCCACAGGGAGAGCCTGGGAAAACGCCGAGTCAATGCCTTTGTGACCTTTGCTGAGTACCACAGGGTGGCGTCAGCCTGGCCATCTCAGTCCCTTGAGCCAGACTTCCCCAAGTCCAGGCAACTCCCTGGGCGAGCTGGATGTCCTCAGTCTCACTTTCAGCTGGAGTGACAGGTCTGTGGCTGGCTGGCTACAGGCAGGTTCCTCTCTGCCATCGGGGCTCACACCGGTCCCAACTGTCCTCTGGGCCCAATCCCATTCCAGATGCCATCTCGCTGCAGGGCATGGCAGAGCCCAGTGAGCTTGGCCACCCACTGTCGAGCCACCCCTCCCCGGGGTGTCTTACCTGCCTTGACCAGTCCCGCCCTGCTTTCTCAGGAGTTTACAGATCTTGAGCAACGCATCCACTGCCTGGACCTAAAGGGTATGTGTCCCCACAGACAGCCGGGTGGTCAGGGTTAGTGTGTCCCCCATAGACAGCCGGGTGGTCAGGGTCAATGTGTCCCCCATAGACAGCCAGGTGGTCAGGGTCAGTGTGTCCCCATGGACAGCCGGGTGGTCAGGGTCAGTGTGTCCCCACAGACAGCCGGGTGGTCAGGGTTAGTGTGTCCCCCATAGACAGCCGGGTGGTCAGGGTCAGTGTGTCCCCATGGACAGCCGGGTGGTCAGGGGTCAGTGGTTCCTGCAGGGGTCAGACTGGTACTCGTGGTATGGACTGTCCCCCTAAGGATGACTGCCCCTTCTCAGGGGAGAAGCTGGACTACCGGGCCTGCGAGGCTCTGGAGGAGGTCTTTAAGAGGCTGCAGTTCAAGGTTGTGGACCTGGAGCAGACCAACTTGGATGAGGATGTGAGTACCCACTGCCACCAGGCTCGGACGCGGACAGGGCACGGGCAGGGCCTCATGACGGCCAGAAGCAGGTATCTGATATGGTGAGGGTGGACCTGAGACCCTGAAGGTGAGGCTTGGGGAGCAGGGGAGGGGTGGGTGTGGCCACCCAGAGCTCTCCTGCTGTCACACCACGGGGCTGGCCGGTGTCTGGAGAGCAGACTCTGAGGGCTTGTTGAAAGTAGCTTGGAGACGAGCCCCCTCCCAGGGGCTGCCTGTCCTCCTGAGGCTGCTGCCTGCTCAGCACCCTCCTGTCAGCCCATGGGTCTCCCTTGGCCTCCTGACCTGAGGCCAGGCCCACGCGTGCCTGCCTCCAGGGTGCCTCAGCCCTCTTCGACATGATCGAGTACTACGAGTCGGCCACCCATCTCAACATCTCTTTCAACAAGCACATTGGCACTCGGGGCTGGCAGGCCGCTGCCCACATGATGCGCAAGGTGGGTCCCGCACAGGCTGGTAGGGACAGGGACGTGTGGGGAGCCCCACCCCAGGCCCGTCTCCCCTCCTCCTGCAGGGTGATGCACCAGCCTCCCTCCCTAGCATGACCTTGGGGAGAGGCCCTGCCTCAGCCCTGGCTTCCGCAGCAGTGCGAGGCTGGGCCAGGGAGGGGCCTGCACGCCAGCCGGGATGCTGAATGACCCCGCCTCGTCCCCCCCAGACGAGTTGCCTGCAGTACCTGGATGCTCGCAACACGCCCCTGCTGGACCACTCGGCGCCCTTCGTGGCTCGCGCCCTGCGCATCCGCAGCAGCCTGGCAGTGCTGCACCTCGAGAACGCCAGCCTGTCCGGGCGGCCCCTCATGCTGCTGGGTAAGTCTGCTGTCCGGGAGGCCTGCTGCTGCCCAGGACGGGAGCCGGCCAGTCACTCCCACCACTCCCCAGCCACAGCTCTGAAGATGAACATGAACCTACGAGAACTGTACTTGGCGGACAACAAGCTCAACGGCCTGCAAGACTCGGCCCAGCTGGGCAACTTGCTCAAGTTCAACTGCTCGCTGCAAATCCTGGACCTGCGGAACAACCACGTGCTGGACTCAGGTGCGTGGCCCCCGACTCCTGTCCACGCTGTTACCCACCCGCACCTTCCTCACCGTGCTTGCCCAGCCCTGGGCTAGGGTGGGAGATGCCGGGTACAAGTGTGAGCTCTCCCAGTACTGTCCTCCGGAGTTTACAGATGGCAGGGATGAGCTGGCAGCGAGAGCTGTGTCGGAGCTTACAGGAGTCAGCCCAAGGGCTAGAGTCAAAGTCAGCCTGAGCCTCTAGATCTCCCTGTCGCAGCATGGCAGAGGTGCTCCCGGGGACGGATGAGGCACTGAGCACCTGCTCCCCTAGGTCTGGCCTACATCTGCGAGGGTCTCAAGGAGCAGAGGAAGGGGCTGGTGACCCTGGTGCTTTGGAACAACCAGCTCACACACACAGGCATGGCCTTCGTGGGCATGGCGCTGGTGAGTCCAGGGGCCTTGTCTGTGTGTGTGTGTGTGTGTGTGTGTGTGTGTGTGTTTGCATGTTTGCATAGGGGGGTCAGAAAACAGCTTGCAAGAGACAGTTCTCTCTTTCCACCATGTATAAATATTTCAAGAGCCGGGCGGTGGTGGGCACGCTTGTAATCCCAGCACTTGGGAGGCAGAGGCAGGCGGATTTCTGAGTTCGAGGACAGCCTGGTCTACAGAGTGAGTTCCAGGACAGCCAGGGCTACACAGAGAAACCCTGTCTCGTAAAAACCAAATTAAAAAAAAAAAAATTCAGGTTTCAAGCTTAGAGCCTCAGGCGATCTCACAAGCCCTGGGCCCTGTTTCTTTCATTCATTTTTCTTTTTGGGGGTTTTCAGACAGGGTTTCTCTGTGCAGTCCAGACTGACTTGGACTTGCTGGGTAGAACAGACTTATCTCAAACCAGACATCCACCTGCCTCTGCCTTCCAAGTGCTGGGATTAAAGGCGTGTGCCACCAGTGCCTGTCTGGGCCGTTTCTGTAATTGCATACTTTTTTGTAACAGATTATGTAGGACAGTGCTTTGCACAAACTGAATATGTTGGCTTAAAAAGTTAATATTTCTGAAAGCAGTCAGCAAGTCTCTAGTCTTTTGATCATCACGTGACATAAGGTAATTCTAACGGCTACAAATGCTCTCAGGGGGCGGGCACTTGTGTGCTCCTGCCCAGGGCCCCTTCCCCAAGGCCTAGACTCCTGAAAGCCATTAAGAGACAGGCTGAGTGAGTGTAGAGCGCCAGTCTGTGGTTTGGGGGCCAGCGGGCGTGGGAGGGGTTTGTGTGCCAGGCCTGTGGCAGGAGGAAAGGTGTGTGCGTGGCTCCTGCCTCCAGCTCCTTTCCTGACAAACGTCCTGGCCTTTCTCCACCCGTGGCTCCCTCCCGCCTTCCCTGTGCCTCCCAGCCGCACACACAGAGTCTGGAGACACTGAACCTGGGCCACAACCCCATTGGGAACGAGGGTGTGCGAAACCTCAAGAATGGCCTCATCAGCAACCGCAGCGTGCTGCGCCTCGGCCTCGCCTCCACCAAGCTCACCTGCGAGGGTAGGGTGCGGGCCAGGCGCGCTGGGGCCGGCGGGGCTCGGCAGGGCGGCCGGCCGGTGGCCAGGCACGGGGCCCTTGGCCAGCCCCTGCGGTCCCCCTCCCAGGCGCGGTGGCCGTGGCAGAGTTCATCGCCGAGAGCCCCCGCCTCCTGAGACTGGACCTCCGGGAGAACGAGATCAAGACGGGCGGGCTCATGGCGCTGTCCTTGGCCCTCAAGGTGAACCATTCCCTGCTTCGGCTGGACCTGGACCGAGAGCCCAAGAAGGAGCCGGTGAGGGAGCGCGCTTGCTGTGTCCTGGGCTGCTGTGGGCGGGGCCAGACGAGAGGGGGAGGGGCCAGGGGAGAAGTGGGTGGAGGCCACACAGCCCTAGCCAGGCTGGGTCCCACAGGTGAAGAGCTTCATCGAGACGCAGAGGGCGCTGCTGGCTGAGATCCAGAACGGCTGCAAGCGCAACTTTGTGCTGGCGCGCGAGCGTGAGGAGAAGCAGCAGCTGCAGCTGTCGGCCTCCATGCCTGAGATCACCATCACCGCGCCCCAGCCCCTGGAGGAGTCTGGGGACCTGCCAGCCATAGGGGCTCAGAATGGGGCCCCGAGCCCTGGGCCTGGCCCTGACTCAGACTCAGACTCAGACTCTGACAGGGAGGAGCAGGAGGACGAGGAGGAGGATCACCAACGAAACCAGCAGAGGGACGAGGGGGGCACTGACCAGAGTTCCTCGGCCCCCTGCCCTGCCCTCATACCCTCTGCGGACTCCCTAGGCCGGGGTGACAGGAGCCCCCCGGGGAGCCCCTCCCCTCCCGCTGAGCAGCGGATCTCTGTCTCCAGCCCAGGCCGAGGCCACAAGGTATTTGTGGTGACCCGGGTGGAGAGTCCACCTGAGCGGCCAGAGCCCCCTGTTCCCCCCGCCTCTGTCTCCTCTCCTCCGCCCTCTCCTCCCTCCCCGCCTGCCTCACCACCGCCTCAGACCTTGGACACCCAGGACCCAGAGTCACCCGAGCCGCAGCAGCCGCTGCTGGAGCCACCTCAGGCGGGGCAGACCCTGCCCAATGGCCTGAAGCCTGAGTTTGCCCTCACACTAACCCCGGAGCCGTGCCCAGGCCTGGAGGCCAAGGGAGGCGGCTGCAGCCTGGAGCACGGTAAGGAGTGGGGGGGCTACGCCTGCGAGGGGCTGGGGGGTGGACGGAGCCCCTGCTCTGCAGAATGGCCGGCGAGGACATAGGAAAAGGGGTTCCCAGATTTCCCGCGGGGTGGGGACTGTGTGGGGAGGGACAAGGGACGCCCACACTGCCTCTAAGGAAGCCACCACTCCCCGCCTACAGCACTGCACCGCCCCCAGGGTGTCAGCAAGCTGGAGGAGCTGCTTCTAGAGGCCAGTCAGGAGGGCCCGCGGGACACACTGTGACACTGTACGTAGATGCCCATGCCGCCTGTGAGGACTGGGCAGGAAGAGCAGAGACCCTGCTCTCACCATCCTCCATCTCTGTCCTAGTTCTTTTTGTTCCGGATGGTCTGTGATGAGCTGAAGCCATCCCCAGGGATCTGCTGACTCCCCGCCTAGTCCCCCAGGAAACCGGGCGGAGCGTCCCAGGCCGCCACAACACTACAGCCACAAGGGGCACAGGGCTGGGAGCGGCTCCCTGGACTTGAGCACGTATTTATGGGTCTGCCGCTCCCCAGGCTGGGGCTGTGGAGGGACAGCAGGAAGCGGAGCAAGGAGCTCTCCAGGGTCCTGAAGGGCCCAGTGGCCAGCCCGTCCTGGGAGGAGGAGGGGTGGGGCAGTGTGCGACTCCTGAGCCCTCTCAGGACCCGGCTGGTGAGCGCGGTGGTAGTCTGCCAGCCCCTGTGGGGTGGGGCCAGCGAGAATGAAGAGAGCTTTTTTTCTAAAGTGCAATAAAATCTATCAGGGAGCTGGGCAAGCAGCAGTGTGGCTGCGCCCTGGCAGGCAGGCACTACAGCAGGGGCAGGGGTGGGTGGACGGCGAGGGCGGGCTGGGCTGGGCTGGGCCGCTCGGGCGGAAGCAGCTCTCACGTCTTTTCTAATAAACGGAGCTGGGTTCACCAGTGCCTCTGTTTCCTGCCGGGCCCAGAAACACAAGCCATGGGAGGGAGTGTGAGTGGTCGCAGCACCCCTGTTGGTTTGGGGCCAGTGATCCCCAAAAGAAACCCAGGAGGTTGGACACACCTCCTCGCTTCCCCCCCTCTGTCAACCCACACCTCAAGAAGACCACGGCTGCTGCTCTCCTGCCCGCTCGCAGCCAGCCCGAGGCTCCCGGGGTGCAGGGTGAAGGCTGCCCGGGCTGAGACAGCTGGTCCAGCCTGTTCCCTCTTCGCCCATTGTGACGAGTGTGTGTGAGGCCCGTAAGCTCCCTGCTCTGTGGCTAGCATGGGCCGGCGTCCCGGATGTGTGTGGACCAGCGGCGGGTGCTTTCCTCCTTGGAAAGGCCTTAGGTTAGAACCGGGCACTACAAAAACAGAAAACCTAGGGAGAGCCTCTGTAGGAAATGCCTGCCAGCTGCCTTCCCGTGTGGACGCAGGCTGCTACCTCCTGGTGCCCATGTCCTTTGCTGTCATAACCTGGGACCCTCCACCCCTCACCACTGTGTCTGTCGGAATCGCCTGCTTGCTTGGGTTTTCCTCCCTAATGAATTTTTAGGCACATAGGTGTAAGTGTACAAATCAGTGTGTAAATGTGGTACGTGCCTACCTGGGCACACTCGTGGAGCTCAGGAGAGTCCTGGGTATTTGTTCTATTGCCCATGAATTTGGAGAGTTTCCTGTGTCTGTTCCAGTCTCTTCATAGGAACACTGGGATTGCAGAGACCCAGCTACACTGGCTGGCTTTTATGTAGAAGCTGGGGTTTGAACTTGGGTCTTCAGGCTTGTACAGCAAGGTTTTTTGTTTTATTTTGTTTTTTGTTTGTTTGTTTGTTTGTTTTCCCACTGAGCTGTCTTCCTCAGGCCACACTGGGCCCTTATTCGGGAGTGGGGCTTGGAGAAGCCACAGGCAGTAACCACTGCCAACCACGTCACCATCTGTCACGCGCCATCCCTTAAGTACCCAGGAGACAACCAAGGTGCCGTCAGCCATCCTGTCTGGGCTCCGGGGTGCATCCTTTCTTCAGGCGTGGGGGACCTGTGGGAGGGGATTGGGAGGAGCCCCAGCAGGCCACACTGCTACCAGCCCCTTGTGGGCAAGGCTGGGGGGTGCTGAGCTATCCTGGGTTCTAGGGAAAGCCTTCTGCCTGATGGAGGCACGGTCCTACAGTCCCAGCCACCACAGGGAACGTGGTCAGCGTGCTAAGTCTCGGCAGCTCTGGCCCAGGGCACGCGCCATCTGTGAGCCAGTGTGGGGCTGCGCCTGCCTGCCTGCCTGTGCTCACCAGCTCATAACCCGGCGCCAAGGAAGACGCTGCCTTCCCCACTGCTACAGGGTCAGCCGTCACCTCAGAGGTGCCTCCCTGCATCCCAGGGGCTCGGCTCGCAGCCCTGTGAGGAAGTGTGCTTCACCATGATGACGGGAGGGACCCATGAGTCCCTCAGGAGGACTCCAAATCCTGTGACAGTACAAAAGGGCAGTTGGGCTGGGCAGTGGTGGCGCACGCCTGTAATCCCTGCACTTGGGAGGCAGAGGCAGGCGGATTTCTGAGTTCGAGGCCAGCCAGGTCTACAGAGTGAGTTCCAGGACAGCCAGGGCTACACAGAGAAACCCTGTCTCAAAAAAAAAAAAAAAAAAAAAAAGGCAGTTGGGGGCCAGAGGGCGAGGTTCAGTGGTATAGGACTTGACAGCCATGCCCCAGTTCTACCCTTAGCACATCCGAGAGATACATAGACACACACAGGCGACGTCATAGCTGCCTGTACACCTATGGACCCAGTTACTCGGGGAGGGAATGAGGTTCACCGCAGCTCAGAAACTCCAGGCAATGCCACAGGGCTGGCCATGTGACAACAGTATTGGAGTGACAAGCCACAGGCTGGGAAGGCTCCCTCATTCTCAGACCTCTATGCAGGAGACGACGTCCAACAGCAGCCTCAGCCGCTCAGGGCCTGTCCGGGCCAGCTCTAGACCGCGCTGGGTTCCAGTGTCCTGGGCCACAGTCTTCTTCCCTCTGAAAACAGCCACTTGTCTTTTTTGTTTTGAGACACTGTTTCTCTGTATAGCCTTGGCTGTCCTGGAACTCAGAGCTGGGCCTGCCTCTGCCTCCTGAGTGCTGGGATTAAAGACGTGTGCTGCCGACTGGCCTGGTTTTGAAGCTGTAGTGAGTCCCAGTGACCTGAACGCCCTGACAGGACGCGTCCCTAGCCAGTCTTCCGGCGCTCGGCACAGAGGCAGCCACTGCACCACGTGACTCATGGCCACTCTACTGCAAGCGTGTGCTGGCCCGTCACCATGAGACCTGCAAGCCCTCGCCCTGGGGCAGGCGAGGGTCTTGTCTGCTCAGCCCATGGCAGTAGCAGGAGAGGCGCGTACAACACTGGACTGCCCAGTTGCTTGGCCAGTGTGAGCGCCCACAAAAGCCGTGTGGTATACGGGGCAAAGTGCTTACATCCTGCTTGGGTACACCTATCCCAGCCTCAACCTAGAGAAGAAGCAAGCTGAACCTGGCAGGGAGGGAGAGACATCGGACCCCACCATGCCACATGGACCGGACCTGATGGTCAAGAGGGCCCGGCAGTACTGAATCTTCACCCTCGGCAGCAGTGTCTGCCTAGCCCTGGCTGGCCTGGAGCTCACTGTGGAGACCAGGCTGGCCTCCAACTCAGAGAGATCCACTTGCCTCTGCCTTCCAAGTGCCGGGATCAAAGGTGTGTGTCACCACTTCCCAACTGCTGTTAAAAAATAAATACTTTAAATACTTTTTTTTTCTGTTTTTGTTTTTGTTTTGTTTTGTTTTTGTTTTTTGTTTTTTTGAGACAGGGTTTCTATGTGTAGCCCTGGCTGTCCTGGAACTCACTCTGTAGACCAGGCTGGCCTCCAACTCAGAAATCCGCCTGTCTCTGCCTCCCAAGTGCTGGGATTACAGGCGTGCGCCACCACTGCCCGGCTACTTTTATTTTTTCTTGTTTTCATTTTTTGAGACAGGGTCTCTGTCTCTGCCTCCCTCCCTCTCCTCTCCTCTCCTTCCTCCCTCCCTCCTTCCCTCCCTCCCTCTCTCTCCATGGCCCTGGCTCCTGGCTGTCCTGGAGCTCAAGAGACCCGCAGGCATACTTACCAAGAAGAGACAGAACAGAGGGGTGGGGAGGGGGTTCAAAGGACAGGGACAGCCTGTGGGAATGGGTTCTCTATTGAGGGGGGCTTAAATTATCAATTTAGATTTTTAAATTATATTTACTTGATTTTCTGTGGGGGTGGGATTTGCATGACATCACAAATTGGCAGCTTGCTGGAGTTTCCCTTCTACCCTGTAGGACCACGGGACCACACCTGGTTGCCAGGCTTGGCCACAGACACGCTGAGCCATCTTGCTGGTCTGTGAGACTGTGGGAGGGAGACGATGGAGAGGGACTGGTTGAAGACCAGGTTGGGTTCTTGGCTGGCACCCCGAAGTATCCCTCCCTATGAAGGGTGTTTGACCTGAGGGGCCTCATCAAGGCCTCCTATCCTAGCATGCTGGAGTGCACCTGTTGGCTCACTGCCCAGGATCTCGGGTGGTGGTCAGCAGCGGGTCCTCCTGGGCACACTGGAACTTTTCAAGATCTCCAGGGTGCAGGCACGGCCGTCAACCTGGGGCAGGGGCACAGCTGCCTCTCTGCTGCCTGTTGATGTGGACGACCCCCCATGTGTGTACAGCTTCTCAGAAGTAGGCAGTGGCAGCAGACGCCACGCTACCGCAGGAGGATTTGTCTGTCTCACGGCCTCTCTGTAGTCCTGGTTATTCTGAAACCCATTGTGTAGAGCAGACTGTCCTTGAACTCAGAGATCCTGCCTCTGCCTCCCGATTTTTAAAGATTATCGCTTCGTGTGTGTGAGTATTTGCCTGTGTGTTGTTTGTCCATATGTGCGCGTGCAGGATCCACAGAGGTCAGGAGAGGTTGTCAGATCCCCTGGAACTGTGCTGGCCAGGTTCTCCGCAAAAGCAGCAGATACTGCTAACTACCAGACCTGTCTCGGCACACCTCAGGGTCTGCCCCTAGCCCTGACGCCATATTTCAGTCTCGGGATGGACCTGGTTCCTGGTGGGTGGGTGGGTGCTGACAGATTTCAGACAGTTGGGGCTTGGAATAATGTTTGCCACTCCCATACCAAATATGGACATTTAACGGGGTATGGAGAACCCCTATTCTTTTATTTATGTATTTGTCATCTTGTTTATTTTATTTTTATAGGGGTAGGGGTGTGTGTGTATGTGTGTGTGTGTGTGTGTGTGTGTGTGTGTGTGTGTGTGTGCTGATGCATGTGAGAGCAGTGTCCAGAGGGGCCATAGAGTTCCTGGAGCTGAAATGACAGGAGGAGGCGGTGGACCTCCTGACAAGGGTTTTGGATCCACAGGTGTGTTCTCGTGCTCTGAACCACCACATGAAGCACTTTTTCTTTGTGTGTGTGTACATATGTGTGTACATGTGTGTACTTGTGGGGATTGGTTCTCACCACTCTGTGGGCCGTAGTGGTCTAATTCTGGTTATCAAGGTTGGCAGCAAAAGCCTCCATTGGCTGACTGAGATGGGGTCTCCCTCTGCAGCTCTGCTAGCTTAGAACTCAGTAGACCAGGCTGGCTTGTTGGAACCCACGGAGATCTGCCTGCCTCCGCCTCTGCCTCAAGCGCTGGGACAAAAGTGTAAGGCGCGGCCACGCGTGGCCCTTGGGTCTCTAACGCAGGGCTAGGTTAGCTCTGCGGCTCCGTCCTCACCGCACCGGCTGGGAAACCCCGGCCTGAGTGGTAGCTGCGTATGTGGCCACTGTGCACTCGGGAGCCGCCCACGGGACAGACTCCACGGGACGGGACGGACTCCCGTCCTTCCTCTCTGAGCATGCCAGCAGGGAAGGGCCCAGCCCCGCCACGCACAGCTCACACTCTCCTGCCTGGCTTGCTCCGACTGCACTGCCCTCATTCCCCAAGCCCTGTCCCTCAGCTTCCCTGCTGGTGATGTCTGCACAGAAGATGACCAGGCCCAGCCAGCGGCCCAGGAGTGACTTGTAAACAAGTGCCTCCACAGTTCCTCTGGACAGCTGCCTGCCTCTCGGGGAGGCAGTGCCACCAGACCCACCTGGCGGAGGCCTAACCCACATGCTGAGGGACGGGCCACCTAGTGAGGTCACGGCCCCACCCTGGGAAGTGCCAGTTCCTGCCCTGCCCACAGAGGGCAGGCTAGGGCTTGGGGACAAAGGCCTGGGATGCCCTGAGGCCTGGGCGCTCCCCTTGGCCTGAGTCAGCTTGGTGTAACCTCAGCAGCCCTGCAAGCCTCCTACAAGCCAGAGGCCTGGCTGCCTGAGGAGGAAGTGGGTCAGAGGCATCCTCACCGAGCCAGACATCCAAGACATGAAAGACAGCCTTGGCATGAAAGACAGCCGTGGCTTTCCACAGCTTCCTTTATTACTTCTGTGATTCCGTGTTTCACCGCCGCCTCCGCTCGCTGGCTCAGACACCGGTGGGGCAGCCGCAGGCTCCAGGGAGCGAGTACCTGCCGCCCTTCGGCCTCCAAGGTCATCACGGTGTGTGGCCATCCCATACCCCATTGCTCTGAGCCAGCCCTTGCCTTCACACCCTCATGGGGCCTCAGCGGGATGTTGCTGTCCCCTGTGGCTGGTGTCCTCCGTCCCACATCCAAGCAGCCTCTACACCCCTGAAATTAAAGGACTTAGGCCGTCGGCCTCGGCTTGCCCCCATGGGTCCGGTCCCGGGTCTGATGTGCCTCTCTACTGTGTCCTGATCCTTGGCCCGCTTGGGACGTGCCTGCGGCGATAATAGGTCTGGGACTGGTCTGGGGACGGTCCTGGGATGGGGACTTGGGCGGGCTGGGTGGCTTGAGCGCGCTGACCGCCCGAATGAGGCCCATGCGGCGGCGGATGGAATGGTCCAGGTTGACTGTGCAGCGCAGCAAACTCTGCGCCTCGGCCACGGTGAAGGGGAAATCAGTGCCCAGAAAGCGCTCGAAAAGCTCGGGGTCGCCATCCAGGTCCAGCACGTTCTGCAAGGCCTTGGTCATGGAGTGCAGCTCGCGACTGTTGTCGCAGAAGACATCCCAGAGACGCGCGCGCCCCTCTGGCGCGCCCCCTGCCTGCTGCCGGTCCTCCAGGCACTGCAGCACCCAGCTGAGTCGACAAGGCCACTGGTTGGCGAGCACGACCCAGGCCACCGCGTGGCGCGGTGTGGGTCCCACGCGGTCGGGCTGCTGCTGCTGCTGCTGCTGCAGCAGGCGCACGGTGATGGGCACGGTATTGACGATGCGCCGCATGGACACCACGTTGTCGGGCACATACTCGTACAAGCAGTCGCCCTCGTTGTGCAGGCAGCACAGCGCCTCCTGGATGCGTCGCGCCGCCTCCGCGTCCACGCGGCTCTGCGTGCGCTCGGCGTCTGCCTGCGTCTCTACCGCCAGCAGCTGAGTACCCTCGCCTGCGCCCAAGTCCCCAGGGCTCTGCGGCTGCAGCTTGATCGTCAACTCCCGGAACAACAGATCGTCCCGGCTACGCACCGCGTCGTGCAGGAACTGCAACTTGGTGCGCCGGCCCATGACCGGCACCGAGAAGGGCAGCGTGACCGTGCGGTTGAGGAACAGGTAGCCGTTGTCGGCTGTGCCCTTCATGTTCCCCGCGCTCTCCAGGCACGCGGCCAGGATGCTGGGGTCCACCACCAGGATGAAGATGAAGGGCGCGTGGCTGTCGGACAGCAGAGTGTTGATGGCGTTCAGCACGCCCACCACACGCTCCGGGTAGCACGTGTCCAGCCCGGTGACCTCGAGGACCACCCGCAGCCGGCGCCGCTGGTAGATCTCCAGGAAGCACAGGAAATCGGTGAGCAGCTCCACCTCCTTCTTCACCTCGCACATGAAGCCCAGCTGGCTGCCGAACTTCTCACGCGACACCAGGCGCTCGATCTTCTTGCGCTGGCTCACGAACAGGTGCTTGCCCACGGAGTACACGGCCATGAGCAGCCCGGAGCCGGACAGCGTGGTGGCCGCGCCGCCCAGCGCTTTGAGCACGCCGCGCTCTCCGTGGCCCGGCGCGTGGCCTCCCAGCGACAGGTACAGCAGCCCCACGCCCAGGCACAGCGCGGCCAGCAGCGCCAGCAGCGCCAAGCACACGCGGCGGCGGCAGTGCCACTCGCGTTGGCAGAGGCCGTCGCGCGGGCCACAGGGCTTGTTGCCCAGCACCGAGTACACGCTGAAGGGCAGCGCGCCGTAGTGGTGGCGGATGCCCTCGCACAGCGTGGTCACCAGCCCCGCCCACAGCTTGTCGGTGCCCGCGTACTGCCAGGCGCTGAAGCGGATGAACAGGAAGCGCACGTTCCTGCGCCGCAGGTGCAGCTCGGTGATCACCGGCTGCAGGAACACCAGGAACCACAGCAGCTGCGGGACGCCCCAGCCGCGCACGCGCCGCGGCTGCCACTGCACGCGCTGCAGCTCCTCGCTCTCGCGCTGCGCCGCCTCCTGCTGCATCAGCGCTGGGGGACAGGAGAGAAGGCGGCAGTGAAGCCGGCCGGCCGGGGAGAGGCTGGCGGTGCACACGGGCGGAAGGAAGAAGCCTGGAGGCCGAGGACAGAGATAGGGACCTCCCCGAGAGAGGATGAGAGCGAGGTAGAAAGAGCCGGGGCCAGGCACGGGGTGAGGCAGCCTGGACGGTAGAGAAAGACCCGGGCTGCCGCAGGGCGGTGGTGGCGCTCGGCATGCCTTTAATCCCAGCACTTGCAAGGCAAAAGCCGGCGGATTCCTGAGTTCGAGGCCAGCCTGGTCAAGAAAAGAAAAGAAAAAATAGAAGAGAAGAGAAGAAAAGAGAGGAGAAGAGAGAAGAGAAGAGAAAAGGAAAGGAAAGGAAAGGAAAGGAAAGGAAAGGAAAGGAAAGGAAAGGAAAGGAAAGGAAAAAGAAAAGAAAGAAAAAGAAAAGACCGGGCCTTAAGTCGTGGCCACTCCGGGAAGGGGTGGATGGATAAATGACCGGGTACAAGACTATTGGTGAATAGATGAACGAATGAATGAAATGCTCTATACAAGAGCGTGGAGAGATACATGAGCAGAGGAAGAAATGCCTAGGTGCAGAGGATGGATGTCTACACGGATGGGAGGATGGATGGGAGGATGGATGGGAGGATGGATGGATGGATGGGTGGATGGATGGATGGATGGGTGGATGGATGGATGGGAGGATGGATGGGAGGATGGATGGGAGGATGGATGGATGGATGGGAGGATGGATGGGTGGATGGATGGGTGGATGGGAGGATGGGAGGATGGGAGGATGGATGGGTGGATGGATGGGTGGATGGGAGGATGGATGGGTGGATGGGAGGATGGATGGGAGGATGGATGGATGGATGGGAGGATGGATGGGTGGATGGGAGGATGGATGGGAGGATGGATGGGTGGATGGGAGGATGGGAGGATGGGAGGATGGATGGGTGGATGGATGGGTGGATGGGAGGATGGATGGGTGGATGGGAGGATGGATGGGAGGATGGATGGATGGATGGGAGGATGGATGGGAGGATGGATGGATGGATGGGAGGATGGATGGGTGGATGGGAGGATGGGAGGATGGATGGGAGGATGGGAGGATGGATGGATGGGAAGATGGATGGGAGGATGGATGGATGGATGGATGGGAGGATGGATGGGAGGATGGATGGATGGATGGGAGGATGGATGGATGGATGGAGTAGATGGGTGGATGGACGGACGGATGGAGTGGATGGAGGACGGATGGATGAATGGATGGGTGAAACGGAGGAAGAGAATGGACAAGGTAGCAGGTGCAGCCCGTGTCTTTCGGTTGTTTCTGGGTCCCACACACCAAGGAGGTGCTGGTGGGATCTGAACAGTGGGTGCTGGGCACTCCGGGACAGGGTGTGCGGCCTGTGGTGAGTGAGCAGGCTGTCATCTCCCCGTGACCTAGCCCAGGGCTGGACCTCAGAAGCATCCTTCTCTACAGCCTGACGCCTTGTCTCGTCACAGCACGGGCAGGAGTGGACAGTCAGCACAACTCCAGTGACTGACAGGGCCAAGGCTGCCACGTGAGACCTGGGTGTGCGGGTTCTTCAGAGTGGATTTGGTGGGGATGGAGGTGACAGGGAACAGGCGTGACTTGAAGAACAGGGCAGGGACCAGAAACCGTGTTTCCTGTCCCCCACCCACGCTCAGCGCATGCGGATACTCACTCATGATCTTATCCAGCATCAAGTGAAGGCGGCAGCCGAAGGGGGCGTAGAAGCCCACCGTCACGGGCACAGGCACGTGGCACAGGGTTTTAGCCAGGCAGCTGCAGTAGACATCATCCTCCGTCAGGATGTCTAGGGGTGGGAAAGGGAAACTGAGTCAGTGGGGCTGGTCGGGTGCCGCCCTCCCTCCTCCCGCATCTCCTCCATGCTGCAGCCCTGCTCTGGCCCCAGCATACTCCCCTGGAGCCCCAAGGTGACCCAGGTCGAACCCCGACATGGGAGGCATCTCTACCCCTTCCGGGCTCTGGCCCTGTCATGTCCCCACCTCTGCTCTGCGGCCCAGGGGCTGTGGGATCTGGCTGGCTTGGTCCTACACCGCTAGGCCTGCTCAACCCCTTACATGCCTGTGTCTCTCCCGGGAAAATCCCGTGGGCCTTTCTTGGGGCACAAGACCCCTGGCTGCCAGACACCCTCACTCCGTCAAAGCCCCTCCCAGCCCCCACTCCCCAGGGCTGCTCTATTCCCCACAGGGACTTAGGGACTGAGGCCTGTGAGCCTCTTGTCTCTTCTTGTGACAAGACACTAGGAATCATGGGGACAGAGTCATGGACGTTGGTCAAGGTCCCTGTATCCAATGGCCACTTGGGAAAAAGTTCCTCGTCCAGAGGACCTCAGACACAAGCACCATAATGTCCCTTTGCAGGGGGCACCCTGTCCCCTGAGAATTGCTTCTTGGACCTAGAATTGGGGTGTCTAAAAGGTGGGACCCAGTCATGGGCGCTGAGTCAGCCTTACGGGGTGTAGTGGGCTGCGGGATGGGACGTGCCTGGAGACAGCCAGGAGGAAACTTGGGACAAGGTGAGCTGAGGTGACAGTGACCTGCCTGGGCAGGCCTTGTCCCCAACCATGCCTAATCAATGGCTGATGTCACTTTGGTTAAGTCCTTTTCTGAGTATGAAATGGGCAGCCCGGCCCCAGGCGCCATGCCATGCGTTCTCACGAATTACCCGGCCCAGCTGTGTCCTCTGTCACACCCCCGGACCCGGGCAGGCTGCTAGCTCCCCCTCCTCCTGGTGGCTCCTGGCCCCCTTCTCAGGGACACAGCAGGCCTGTGCTTTTGTCTCCTTGGCTGTGCCCCCTCAGAGCCTATGCCCAGCGTGGCCCTGCCGTCTGCGTGGTACTCTCACGAGGTCTGGTATGATGGCCCCATTTCAAGCCCAGGTCCTCGGTGTGGTGGTTGCCTGGAGACCCTACAATTCCTCACCGAGCTGTCCTCCTATGGTGTGCCGTATCAAGTGACCGCATTCCCCATCCCTGTCCCCGCCTCCTCTTTAACCTCCGCTCTAGACCTGTGTCACCGCCTGAGCCCCGCACCAGAGCTGGCCAACAAGTTGCCCCGGGTCCTCATCACCCCCTGCCCCTTGTCCTCACTGGCCTTGTGGGCCAGTGAGGGAGGCCGAAGAAGACAGAGAGCAAAGGCAGGGACAGCCAAGGGACGGGCAGAGGAACGGAGCACAGGCCGGCCTGGCCCGGAAGTCAGGGACCCCAAGAGTTGAGGCAGAGACCCAGGAGCTGGGACGAGCACCCTCCTGACAGGGCCCAGAGTGCGTGTGGAGTGAGGACAGGCCCAGAGTGCCGGCCAAGGAGCAGAAGGCCCAGGCAGAAGCAAGGCGGGCGCAGCCCCGGAGGAAGGCGAACGGAGCACCGGCGCCGTAGGCGGTGAAGGAGCCGCAGGCTGCGGGCGCAGGCAGGGGCCGCGCCTCGGTGGGCTCGCTGGGCTCCAGGAGGGCGCCGGCTGCAGAGGGCGGGGCGGGGCCGCTGCTGGCCGCGGCGGATACTGCGGTGGGTGAGGAGGTGACAGGCTGGGGGGCGCTGGCTGGTCCCATGCGGGCAGCGGCGGTTGCTGGGGACCCTTTCTGGGCCCTGGGAACTGGACAGAGCCGATGCCGCAGCGGGCTGGGAGGGAGGGGTGGGGGTTGACGCTGCTGCTGCCGCCGCTGTCGCTGCAGAATGAGGGGCTGGGGACACCGGCGACAGCCGCCGCCGCCACTTCGGTGGCTGCGGTAGGTCTGCTGCCAGTGAGCCTGTGGGGACAGCTGAGAGGGCCCATGGGTGCGAGTGGCCACCGGGTCCTGGTACCACTGACAGCAGCATCCTGGAAGGAAGGAAGTGGGGGTGACTGGGACTGAGTCCCGGTTCCCCGGGGGACGCTGGCTTGAACCAGGTTGTGCTGCTTGGTGAGGCTGGACTGGAGCATCCGTGGGAGCCCCAGAGGCCCCAGAAGTGAGAGGGGCTCAAAGGACCCAGGAGTGCGGGCAGGGGCATGACACACAGGGTTTGTGCTTTTCAGGGGGGACGGAGAGAGGACACCATCAGATATCTGTGCATCTCGGCACCCCAAATCCTGAGACTAATTTCCTATATCCAAGGGGTTTCACTACACAGTCTCAGGGTGCGGATGGTTGAGGCCTGGCTGGTCAGAAGTGGCCAGAGCGGCGACCATGGGGGAGGGAGGGACAGGCCGAGAGCTGAGAAGGCAGGGCCCCCCCCCCCAGCTGCCAGACCCAGGAGTCTGTGACAGTCTCAACAGGAAGTCACCGGCCCGTCCTCACTTGCCTTGGTCCGTGTGGGAACCCACCTGAGTCACCAACTCAAACCCGCTCCGAGGGTGCCGCCCCCGCCGCCCTCCCTTCTCCCCCATATGGCTCCTCTGGAGGCGGTCCGCGCCACAGCGTGGAGATCTGCACTCAGGGCCCCCTGCTCCCACCCCACATGAAAACCCAACCTCGGACTCTACAGGAGACCAGCGAGGTGGTACACACCCTAGTCTCAGGTTCATGGGAGGCTGGGGCAGGAGGAGTGTTTGAACCTAGGTCAAGGCCAGCCTGGGCTACAGAGTGAGTCTGGTCTCTCTCTGTAGCCCAGGCTAACCCAGAACTTGCAACAGTCCTCCGGTCTCATCTTGGAAAATGCTGGGACTGCAGGCGTGCGCCACACCTGGCTCCTGCGGCTTTTCTCCCTGGAGCCCGGTTTCCCGGGTCCCCTGACTATCAGCTCAGCTCCCAGGCACCCCTACCGGCCTCTCCTGCCGCCACCCACCCCCCTCAAAAATGAACCCTTACCTTTTTGGTGCCCCAACTCAGGATCCAAAAAGTATTGTTCATTGGGGGTCCGGGCGTTCTTGGTGAAGTGCACATTGTAGTTCTTCTGCATGGCGGGCCGCGGCTTCAACGGCCCTGTCCTACACAGGAGGGTTGGTGTTCAGCTTGGGGCCCCTGGCTCCCTGGTTCTAAGATGGCCCCCCTGATTGGACAGGCAAAAGGCACAGAAAAGATTTGGGGGTGGGGTGTTCCCTGGGTCACTGGAGTGAGCACCGAATGGAGAGGTCTCATGGTCACCTGAAGGACAATGGCTGGGGGTTCCTGTGGGGCCCGCCCGGCGGGGAGGACAGAGGTTGTGGGGAGGGATGGGGGACACTGATGTGGTCTGACCTGGGCACCACCAAGGAGAGATGGACTGAGGTCTAAGGGCTAGAACCTGCCCAACATGGTGGCACATGCCTTTAATCCCAGGCTCAGGAGACAGAGGCCGGGGACCGCTGAGTTCGAGGCTAGAAAGAGCTACACAGTGAGACCTTCTCTCATAAATCAAGAGCGTAAACAAACAAACGTGGGGACTCAACAAGGAGATGGAGAGAAGGGGGGTCTGGGAAACAGGTGGCCTTCTGCGAGTCACAGGCAGCCTCTGGAGGGCAGCGTGTGTCACGGCTGGGGAGGACAGGCTGGCCCAGGACGGTGAGGACCGGGTGGTTGGAGTCGGGGCCCGGCCGGCGGCCCCCACCTGTCCCTGCACGCCGCCCTGCCCCCACCCCTGCGCCCACCCCAGCCTGAGCTCTGAGGACTTACCTGGCGGCGGCCGCGCGGCCCCAGCTCCCTGCCCGTGGCCCCGCGCAGGCCTGGCTGGAGCCCGGTGGCGCCCGCTCGCTCGGCCGGTTCTCCTGCGTGCGTCCCCGCCCTTTGGGCAGGCGCCCGGCCTGCTGCTCTCTAGGACTGGGTGCCCCTGACAGGATGAACCCGGGAGGGGGTGGGGAGCCCGCGGCAGCCCTCACACCAGGCTTCTGGGCACCTGTTCGGGTAGGGAGGAGGCAGGATGGATCTCAAATAGACGCGGTCTGCTAGTTCCTCTGGGGCCCAGCTGTGTGACTGTGGGTCGGTGACTTCATCTCTCTGAGCCTCCGCTTCCTCCTTGATGAATAGACCAGGTTGGCACCTGCTTTTTGAAGTTGTCAAACAGATGAGTCCGCCCAGCCTGGGGCTGGCCCTTCCGTACACCAGCAGCTGACCCACTTACCAGGTGCCGCTGTGGGTGCCTCACATAGTAGGGGGGGTGGCGCGGCTTCTGAGCCTGGCCACTCAGCACCCCTTTATCATCACAACCCACAGAGCTGTGACAGTGCCCACTTCACAGATGAGAAAACTGAGGCCCAGAGACACAACGCCTCTTCCTTGCCCCAGACCACACAGAGTAGGGAGTTGAAAGCAGGTGGTGACTTCTGGGGCCCTGCTCGGGTCTAACAGGACCAAGGCGGTGCTGGGCAAAGGGACACTCTATACTGTTGAACTCTCCTCCAATCAGCTGGGGTGGGGGTGGGCTTCCTGCTGTCAGGGCTGGCCACCTTCCCCCCCACTGTGAAGTTTCTTTTCTGCCAGCTGTCCTCAAGCCCCTTCTTTAGGGACAGTGTCCTGGAGGAGGGGAACTGTGGGGTGCCAGCCTCTGGCCAGGCTGTGCAGCGGGGGACGGAGATCCATCCGAGGCTGCTGGTCCTGAGAGGGGACCAGGGTGGAGCTGGCCAGGCAGGGGTCCTTGGTTAGTTGTAGGAGACTGGGGAGGGGCGGGCTAAGGAACACAGCTCCTGGACTGCGGTCCACCGGGATGCTTGCCCTCCCCACAGGGACCAGCTGGGCCTGGCAGCACACACCTGCCATCACCCGGCAGGCTGAGGCCCCTGAGCTACACGCCCTGACCTTTTCACTGACTGTTACGTGCTTGAATGCTTTGCTTGCCTATATGTGAGGTCAGAACACGGCATCGGATCCCCTGGAACTGGAGTCATGGGTGGTTGTGAGCCACCATGGGGTGATGGCAATCGAACCTGGGTCCTCACCGAGAGCAACAAACACTCTTAACTTCTGACACATCTCACCCCCGAGAGAGGCCTCGCCTTAGCGGTGGCAAATTGGTGAGATGGCTCAGACGTTAACAGTGCTAACTGCTCTTGCAGAGGACAGGATTCCACACACACACACACACACACACACACACACGCACGCACGCACTCGCACGCACACGCACTCGCGCGCGCGCACACACACACACACACACACACACACGCACTCGCGCGCGCGCGCGCGCGCACACACACACACACACACACACACACGCACACGCGCGCGCGCACACACACACACACGCGCGAGCCCTTGTCACTTCTCAGCACTTCAGCTTGCAGCCGCGGGCCCAGGTGCTTGCCCGGGCAGCAGTGGGCAGCAGAACCAGCCTGAGGCCCGGGGCAGCCCGGATGCTACAAATTCAATCAGAGCGAGTGGCAGGGCGGGACCCGCCGGGCTGGGAGCAGCCCCACACCTGTGGGCTGCCAGAGCCCATGAGCCGGGCCAGGTGTGCCTGGAGCTTACAGGGTGGGGGTGGGTGACAGGAACACGCGATGAGCCACTGCACACGTCTGTTTCCACAGAAAGAACCTTTATTGGACATTTGTCATCTGGGTGACGCCCTAACGTCCCTCCATGCCAACTTTGAACTCATGGGACGACCCCACCTTCCTGGTCTGAAGCGCTGTGACCTCCCCAGAGCCTGTGACCCCAGCTTCAAGCCACCTGCAAAGGTGAGTGTGAGGCAGGGCCAGGCGCCACACCGAGGCTGAGGTTAGGACAGGGCAAGCCTGGGGTCCTCAGGGCTTCTGGATCACCACCTGGAACTTACCTGGAACAGAAGAGCCAAGAGAGAGAGCCCATGAGAGGGCCGGCCGGCTGATCACCCCACTCTGCGCCAGCAGCCTGGTGGCCCTGGCAGTGAGTGGGTCACAGGGGTACCACCCCACCCGACTGGCCCGCATTCCAGACCACAGGGCAGGAGGGCTAGCCTGAGATCCTGACATGCCCTGCTCATTGACTCAGGTCCTCACAGTGGCAGGAGGCGCCATCTAGGCCCAGCAGGCCCTATGGGGTCAGGATAATAGCAGACAGGTGTCAAGCCACCGTCCTGGCCGTCGGGAACCTGGCCAGGGTATGAGATGGCCCATGGGCCCTGGGCCCGTTTCTTCTCTTAGAGGCTCTCCAGGGCTGCAGGAGGGACACACGATTCCATTCACGCTCCCATCTCTGGGCCTCAAATTCCATGTCAGATAGTCTGGTCATCTGGTTCTCCTTCCCAGCACTGATGGGGGGGCCAAGGACACGGAGGCCCCGAAGCCCCCCTACAGCGCCGTTAGGGAGGCAAAGCGTCCTTCCCCCAGTAACTCACAGGCCGGCAGGGAAGCCGCGGAGGCGGTGACCAGGCTCCGGAAGCCCAGCGTCTCGAGGGCGCCACACAGAAGGCCGCAGGTGAAGGCCAGGAACTGGGGAGGGGGCGGGGGACAGAACACTGTGATAGAGGAGGCCAGGCCCCGGCCCCAGGAGAGGCCAGGCGGGGGTTGGGGGAGGGCAGATGGCCATGTCTGTCCCTTAGCCGTACCTTGGGGGCCTCCTCTAGGTACTGCGGCCCCGAGCCCATGGTGACGAGGAGGGGGAAGCTGTTGTCCTGCAGCACGTAGGTCCCCTGGCAACAGAGACGGGCCTGGGCTGGGCACTGACGGGGCGGGAAGGGCCTCGGTGCCCACAAAGCCAGCACCCAGTCCTAGGAGGGTGCTGGCCCTTGATGTGGGGGCTCAGTGGGGACGACTGGACATGCTGAGACGGGAGCCAGCACGGCGGGGCCCCGGCTCACTGTGGTCACTCCCGAGGGGGCCTGCCACCCACTGCAGTCCTGGCCTCCCTAGGGGCTCCGAGAGAAGGGATAGCGGGTAATGGCAGGCTAGGGTCCCGGCCCCCTGCGTCCCCAGGGCGCTGGCGGAGTTCCCACTGCCCCTCACCGGGGACCGGGGCCGGGCCGGGCTCGCACACACACGCACCTGGTGGTTGGTGCGGAGACCGTCCATGTGCTTTTGGAACATGGCCGCCCACAGATCTCGGCACAGGAACTTGAGGGCATCGAGCTCCTCCCTAAAGGCCAGTGTCTCCCGGGGCAGCCTGGATGAGGGTGTGGAACAAGGCCTGGGCCACACAGGACATGCGTGGGCCCGCGAAATCTTCCCCACCCCAGGCCTTGTCAGCAGGAACCCCAACTTCAGGTCTGCCCACCCTCCCACGCAGCAGAGGAAGGCGGGTGGGGCCGGCTCTCACCTCTCACCCAGCGCCTGGCCCACACGGAAGCCCAGGCTCTCCAGGACTGACCGGCCCTTCTTCTTCCCCTAGAAGGCCAAGACACGGAGGCTCAGAGGACGCCACGCAGGTGTCTTCCCCAGTGCCAGGCAAGCTCAGCTTCCAGATCCTTCTATCAGATCCCTGGAGGCAGCGCTGGACCCCGCCCAGGCTGGAGGTTGAGTCCCGAGCCCAGTCCCTCCTGCCTGCCCCAAACCCACGCCGTCCCCGGGAGGCTGGGGCCCAGCTGCCAGCTTCGCCTCGGCCACCGGTGGCCTGTGCAAACACCAGCCAGGGAAGCAGGAGTCTGCGGCCGAGCAGGCCACTGTGGCAGACGCCCCTGGAGCGCTGGCTTCCGGTATGGGAGGCGGCGGCGGGGGCATGGATGGGTGACTAAGGCCAGCTGGGCTTCAGAAGCTGCCTAGTGCCTCTGCTGACCTGCTACCTGTCATCCCCTCTCGGGGAGGCTGAGGCAGGAAGGCCTTGTGTGCCTGACTACAGAGTGAGCTGTGGCCAGCGTGGGCAACAAGGCCCAAACCTATCTTAAAAAAAAAAAAAAATACAGTTTGCTGGAGAGATGGCTCAGCAGTTAAGAGCACTGACTGCTCTTCTGAAGGTCCTGAGTTCAAATCCCAGCAACCACATGGTGGCTCACAACCATCCATAACGAGATCTGAGGCCCTCTTCTGGTGTGTCTGAAGACAGCTACAGTTGTGTACTTATATATAATAAAAAAAAATTACAATACTACAGGCCATGCCTACTGTCCCTGCATCAGGGGTCAGAGGGGGAGGGTCAGGAGAGTGAGGCCATCTTCAGCCTGGGCTCCGTCTCACAATTACAGAAAGGGCTGGGGCGTGGCTCAGCACAAAGGTGCATTCAGTCCGACCCCAGCACCACCGAGTTCCGACGAAATGCCAGCTGAGTGGCGCACGTGGCCTGGGGGAAAGGCCGCTACATTTCAAATCCAGGGCTAGCGGTTCAGTGGGACAGGCTGTGAGCTGGCGGGGGGGGGGAGGGGGGGACGGCGGGGGGTGGGGGGGGCGGGGGGGCGGGGGAGGGTTAGCGGGCTCAGTGGTGCAGGCTGTGAGCGCAGTGCTTGGGAAGCTGAGGCAGAAGAACCAGCTGGGACTACACACTGAGACATCCCACGCTCTGGAGGCAGAGGCAGGTGGAGCTCTGTGAGTTTAAGACCAGCTTGGTCTACAAAGTGAGTCCTAGGATAGCTAGAACTTCAAAATCCTGAAACTTTGTTTTGAAAAAAATAAAATAAATAAATTAAAAAACCAAAGCAAGCCAGCAAAACGGCTCAGCGGCAAAGAAGCCTGAGGCCCACGTTGCATTCTGGGGAATCACATGGCAGGGCAGAAGCAGTCTTCCGGCCACATGTGGTGGCACACGCCTTTAATCCCAGCACCTGGGAGGAAGAGCAGGTGGCTCTGAGGTCGAGGCCAGCCTGGTCTACAGAGTGAGTTCCAGGACAGCCAGGGCTACACAGAGAAACCCTGTCTCAACAACAACAAGCTGGCGTGACCTTCACATGCATGGTTCACATTCCCTACAAAATAAGCGAATGCAATTAGTCATGTGATTGAGGAGCCAGGCCTCTCCCAAACAGGCAGAAGGAAGGCTTCCCCTAGGAAGAAGGTGAGGGGCTGGGCTAGCCTCCTCCAGCACATGCGAGGAAAGGGCTAGCTTTGATGGGAGATCATGTGCAGAAGACAGACAGGGGCGCGCTCATGCACACGGGTGGGGACAGTAGAGGCACACCCTGACACTCCCCACATGTAGGGGGTCCGTCAGGAAGATGGGGTGGGGCTAAATGTCCGAGTCTTAGTTTCTTTGTGGGCAAAAGGAAGGCAGCCCTAGAAACTGTCCCTTCGGATCCTCGGGGGAATTCCAGCCACAAATCAATTTGTCTTATTGTGACACCCTGCACAGCAGCTGTGTCCATCAGAGAAGGTGACGCCATTGCTGAAAAAAGAACCCCAAAAAGGAGGTGGCTGTGTTCCAGGGCTCTAGAACCCAGGGTTGCCTGGCAGTGAGCGAGCCTGGGCTACCTGCTTCCCCCAGAGTCCACACCAGCTCTACCACAAAGGGACGCACCTGTGCCCACGGTCCCTACTGTGACGAACAAGGAAAGTCCAAGGCTCCGTGGCTCGAGCTTTCTGAACGTTCTCTAGAGGCTGGACTGCCAGAGGGCCGGCGCCCGCCCAGCTCCAGTGCTAACTGAGGCTTAGTGTGAATATAAAAGCGTATGCTATCTGGAACCCCAATTAGTATTAAATATTTACCACAGCAGTGACAGACACACACTGGTTACAGACACAGGGTGGCCCAGCAGCCCAGCCGAGAGAGCAGAGGGGCCAGAAGGGTCGTCAGAAGCTCAAGTCTCTTTCCACACTCAACACTCCCTGGGGTGGACATCCCAGACGTGTGACTTGGATACAGTGGCCTCAGTTTCCCACACGGCACTACCTCCTCGCAGTGATGGTGACACACAGCTGAGGTCAGTGCTGGCTTCCCTCTGCCTGTCCCTGGGCAGGGGTCAGTTAAGGATCTCCTGAGCTGAAAGGACTGCAGTGGCAGGGTCAGGGTGAGGGGACAACAGAACACGGGGGTGGGCAGGGGGGAGAGGCGGAGGGGGGTGGGGGGCACAGGAAGAAGCCCCTACCCCAGCCATCACGCTGACACGGGACAGTGCACCCTGCAAAGGCTCTTGGGTATTCTGAGTCCCTTATTCTCCTGGAGGAGACAGAGCAGGAACCCTACCGCCCGTGAGAACAGACCAGGGTGGCCAGTCACTCCGTTTCTAGGGCTGGCCATACTGGTCACGTGATCATGCGTGGGGTGAAAAATTAGTAATACATAAAGAGCCCATGCTGGGAGAAATGTGACCCGTGCTGGGACATGTGTCAGACAGTAAGAAGCAAAGATCAGTTGGGTCACACAGGCCCTACCCAGGGACAAATCCTTGGAGGTGAGGGGCTGAGTTTTTGATTTTGATTCTCCCCGGGGCCTGTGCAGCTTCCAAAATCCCAGCCCTGAAAAAACAAGTTGTCTGCCTCAGGTGTTGTTCTGAGGATCTGAGCACTTGACCTCTACAGGTAAAATTGCAAAAGTCCTTTTATGAAATGAAGTGTTTGCACATAGCCCACATACATTCTCCCACAGATCTTGCTTTGTTTTGTTGTGTTAAGGATAAAACCTAGCTCATTGCTGTGCGAGTCTAAGCAGGTGCTATTCTGTTGAGCCACGCCCCCCGCCCGTCACTGGGTGATTCTTTCTTTCTTTCTTTCTTTTTTTTTTTTTTTTGTTTGTTTTTCGAGACAGGGTTTCTCTGTGTAGCTCTGGCTGCTGGCTGTCCTGGAACTCACTTGGTAGACCAGGCTGGCCTCGAACTCAGAAATCCGCCTGCCTCTGCCTCCCAAGTGCTGGGATTAAAGGTGTGCGCCAGCACTGCCCAGCCTTTATTCCCCCCCCCCCAGGGTTTCTCTGTGTAGCCCTGGCTGTGTTGGAACTAACTCTGTAGATCAGGCTGGCCTCGAACTCAGAAATCTGCCTGTATTTGCCTCCCAAGTGCTGGGATTGAAGGCGTGAGCCACCACTGCCCAGCTTGCTGGGGAATTCTAGGCAGGGGCTCTCCCACTGAGCCACGCCCCCAGCCCCTCACTGGGGTTTTCTAGGCAGGAACTCCACTGCTGAGCCAGTCCCTACCTTTCTTGTAGACTATAAATCCTTTCTATATGATTACAATGCTAGTACAATGTAATTACTATATAGTTAAAACATACTGTTTAGGAAAAATTTGTAAAGTTTGTAAATAATCATTAGAGATGTAATTAATTATAAAGACATCTCTGCGTCCAATTCCAGCACTTGGGAAGCGTGGGCAGTAAGACCATGTGCTTGAGAGTAGAATAGTATATAAATGAGATATCCTGACTCCAGGGACGCAGCACTCTGGGATGCAGAGGCCGGCGGGGGGTGGCACAGCATGCCAACCACAGGAGGACCCATAATCCTAGTACTTTGCAGGCAGAGGCAGGAGGATTACCAGAAGCCAGCCTGGGCTATACAGTGAAAACCTGCTTCAAGAACCACTCGGGTTGGGGTGGCGATACTCAGGGAAGAAAAGAGAGAAGAGAGAGAGAGCGAGAGCAGCACAGTCTCTGCAGCGGGTCTTGAACTGCACGCAGTCACGGAAATTCAAGGTGCCGTGGAGCCTGTGAAATCAGGCCCAGGCCGCGCTCCCATCAAGTACACACATGCCCTGCACGGACACAGCCGGTGGCAGCAGCTAGGAGCTCCGAGGACAGCCCCCGGCAAGCTCATATCTGTGCAGGCTCACAGAAAGCTATTTTAAACTCTTTATTAGAGAGTCAGGGTGACACAGAGCAGAGAGGAAGCAGGCTCCCCTCTTCCCAGAGCATGTGCCTCAGCGCCAAGCAGCCTCTTCACGACCCCCCTAGGATGGGGTGGGGGACAATGGGCGGCTGATGGGAGTACGACACACTGGGAGGCAAAAAAGAACACTTAAGTGGTAGGGACCATTATGGGTTACAGCATTTCAGTGACCCCAGCGCTACCTTCCACATTACCGAGTGGGGTCTTTACTTATCACTGGGGCAAATCCATACTAAGAAACTCACGGTGTGCTGGGGTGTGGCGCGATCAGCTCGCACTCTATCCCAGCACACGGGAGCGGGGAGACCAGACGGGTATGGCTAGGGTGCATTTTCTAAGAAGGAAACGGAAGGATAGGAAGATTACGAGGTTGAGCTGCACACTAAGTGGGTGGTGAGGCGAGTCCTCATCTGAGCCCAATAATAGCCAATTACCCTAATTATCAACGGCGCCCCAGGACGGGGCCTGGGACGGAGCGCCGAGTCGTCTCGCTCCGCCTCAGCAATGGCCCGCCATAAGGCTCGATCGCACCCCATTTCTCCACCCCGAGCCACGGCGTGCCGCTCACCCCCGAGCCAGGGTCCGGGTCCGGGGCCCACAGCTCCGCCACCATCTCGGTGTGCAGAAACTCGAATAGCACCGCGTCCGCCATGCGCCGCCTCGCGACCCTCACACCTGGCCAACGCTTCCGGCTCCCATTGGTCAGCTCGGGAGGTAGGCCCGATGCGATTGGTGCTTCTATTTAGCCCCGCCTCCTTCTTGAAGGCGAGGGGGCGGGCCCACTGAGCCTCTTCCTGGCCCGCTCCTGTTAACGTCTTCCGCCCTTACTTCGCTGCCTTCCCTGCTTCCGAGTCTTCGGACATCCGCTGGGCTGAGTCTCTGATTCGTGTGAGGGTCCAAGTTTAAAAAAAAGATAAATCCGCGCGTTACACAGATTTTCCCTAAATAAATAAGCAAATAAATGGGTAAACCCACAACACGGAAGCGACTTGTCTAACCGCTCTCCGATTGGCCATACCCCGACTCACGTGACGCTACGAGAGCGCGCCTCACTTCCGCCAGGCAGCGGATCCCTCGGGCTTGGAGCTTCGGAGACCCGGTATGGCCTTCCGGGACTCTGGTGTCGGTTGCTCTGGCTAAGTGTCCCCTCGGGCGGCTGTCCTTTCTGTGTTTGCCCTGGTGCCTGTGCGGCCTAGTGCTAGCTGGCCTGGAGGACTGTGGAGGGTGTGGCCTGTGCTGGCGGACTTGGGAACCCGTGGTTACAAAGCTTTTAACATTTATTCTATTGTTGTCAGTATTATTATTTTTTATTTTATTTTTTTTTCGAGACAGGGTTTCTCTGTGTAGTCCTGGCTGTCCTGGAACTCACTCTGTAGACCAGGCTGGCCTCGAACTCAGAAATCCGCCTGCCTCTGCCTCCCAAGTGCTGGGATTACAGGCGTGCGCCGCCACGCCCGGCTCGTCAGCATTATTTTGAGACAAGGTCTCACTATGTATGTAGTGCTGGATGGCCTGGCGTTATTGTAGATCAGGCTGATCTCGAACTCACAGAGATCTTCCTGCCTCCTCGGGTGCTGGGAATCAAAGGCCTTAGTAGTGTGTTATTTAATGTATATGTACGCGTGCGTCCCCTAGCACGCGTGTAGAACTCAAAGGACAGTTTTACGGCCTTCAGTTCACGCCTTCCACCATGTGGGTCTCTGGGTTCGAACTCTTGGCGTCAGGCTTCACTGCAGGTGCCTTTCCCCCGCTGAGCCATCTCGCGGGACCTAGTTCCGTGGCTTTGCCTTGGTTTCCCTAGTGTGCACACGAATGATACAGAGATGCACAATTCCAACCCGTGTGTACAACAAGAGGAAACTGAGGCCACGCCAGGGCTCGCTGGGGATGGCGGTGAAGGGGCTTGGGGCTCAGGACCTCACGTCCGCTCAACTCCTCTTCTCCAGCTCCGTGTCATGGCGTCGTCCCAGGGTCGGCGGAGAAGGCTGGGGACAGTGGTACCTGGGGAGGCGGCGGAGACCGACTCGGAGCTGTCTGCGTCCTCGTCCGAGGAGGAGCTATACCTGGGCCCCGCGGGCCCTACGCGCGGCCGCCCCACGGGGGTGCGTGTGGCCGGGGAGGCGGCGGAGACCGACTCCGAGCCCGAGCCCGAGCCCGCGGCCGCGGCCGTGCCGGGAGACCTGCCCCCGCTCGTGGTGCAGCGCGACGCGGTGGAGACGTGGGGCACGGAGGAGACCCCGGCCGTGGCGCCTGCGCGCTCGCTGCTGCAGCTCCGCCTGGCCGAGAGCCAGACGCGCCTGGACCACGACGTGGCGGCTGCGGTGAGCGGCGTGTACCGCCGTGCGGGTCGCGACGTGGCCGCCCTGGCCGGGAGGCTGGCCGCTGCTCAGGCCACGGGGTTGGCAGCCGCGCACAGCGTGCGCCTGGCGCGCGGGGACCTCTGCGCGCTCGCCGAGCGCCTGGACATCGTGGCTAGCTGTCGCCTGCTACCGGACATTCGAGGGGTGCCGGGCGTCGAGCCCGAGCAGGACCCGGGGCCGAGGGCCTAGGCTGTCACGCCGTGTCCCCCACCTGACTCTGCCTCTTGGTGGACACTCGCACCTCCTGTGGCATCTGATTCTTTGTTCCTGGATCACCGAGGCCTCCACAGCGTGGTAGCGTTTGATCAATGCCGACGGAAGCCGAATCTTCATTGGCTTGGCCTGATTACATTCTTAGAGCAATTCTAGGATCTCCAACCCAAGACTCGGCCCAGGTTCTGTGGCTAAGTAGCCCCCACCCCCTCATTCTGGGCCCGTTTCCTGAATTCAGCGAGACTCCTAGGCAGGGCGGGCGTTTGCTTTCTTTTTTTGAACCTCTCGGAGTGTAGGCTTTGGGGGGTGGCGGTGGCCGTCTAGTATAATCCCTAAATGATGATCACTCCCGGTCGAGGATACATTCCTCTTACACAAACCCCTACTACACACAGATCGCCGTGCCACATGCAGACCAACCTAGCCTGGGCCTAACCCTAACTCAGGCGTTCGGGTCTGGGGCAGCGCCCCCTGGTGTCCGGATCGCTCCAGGGCCCTGACTCCGCTAGCGTTTCTGGATGCTGAAAGGACTTGGATTCCTGACCTCTGCGCGCACCGAGGGTAACAGGTTCTTTTTGCCTCTTTAGGTTTGGCTTTTGGTCTTTGGCCACTCCTTTTGTTTCTGTCTTAATGAGGAGTCTCTGACCTTACGTGGACGGGGGCTTGGGTGGTGGGGTGAGACTGTAGCTCAGCGGTATGGTGTATGCTTAGTGTGGGCAGCGTGGGTTCGAGTCCTACCACCACCCTGCTCCTAACGAAACAGAGAGACTAGCACATTCTTAGATGCCTGTGTCCCCTATAAAAATTTACCCGCTTAATTCTAACTTCAGCTGACATGCTATTTTGTGTTTGAATCAACTAGAGTCAGGGTTTTGATTGAGAACTAAAGGGCCGGAGAGATGGCTCAGCAGTGACTGCTCTTCCGAAGGTCCTGAGTTCAAATCCCAGCACCCACATGGTGGCTCACGACCATCTGTTATGAGATCTGACGCCCTCTGCTGGGGTGTCTGAAGACAGCTACAGTGTACTCAGATATAATAAATAAATCTTTAAAAAAAGAAAAGAAAATTGGCAGTGAAGATCGGAGTTTAGCTCAGTGTTACAGCTCTTGCCTGGCAAACGCGGGGCCCTGGGTTTGGTCCTCACCTCAAACAATCATAAAACAAACAAACAAACCCCTCCCCTCCTCAGAAACAAAACACGCAACTGGTGCATGTCAGGCAGTGGCGGCACACACCTAGGCCCGGCACTAGCTGGGCGGAGGCAGACAGAGCTGAGTTCGAGGCCAGCCTGGTCTACAGAGCAAGTTCCAGAACAGCCAGGGCTACACAGAGAAACCCTGTCTCAGTTTTAAAAAAGAAAAAACATTGTGTGTAGATTGTGTGGTGTGTGTGTGTGTGTGTGTGTGCAGGTGTGTTTTCCCTATATGTGTGCTATATGCAGGTGTGGCCCTGTGTATGTAAGCAGGTGTGCTTGCATGTGTGCAGATCTTCCTGTGTATAAACAGGTGTGTCTGCATGCATGCAGGTGTGCCTGGGTGTGCAGCTGTGTAAGCAGCTGTGCGTGCGCATGTAAGAGCCTGTGTGTGACAGAGGTGATGTACAGACTACCCTCTAGGCCTTGTCCTCTCCAGAAGCCCAGCTGTGTCGCTGGCGAAAGACCACCCCAGAATGGGCTGTTGACCTTCGAGTTCCCTGGCGGGGGAGGAGCCTGGGCCACCTCACCTGAGGCTCCAGCCACACCTACCAAGCAGTTGTTAACAGCTCTGCCCTAACTCCACCTGTGTCAGGGATTGGGTTGCTGTAGACAGGCTGGGAGATGACAGGGAGGGCTCCATGTACATGCAAGCCAGCCCTACTGTGTGCACGCCAGCCCTACTGTGTGCATGGCTTCCAGTAGGACTGCTCCTGCGCTTAACCCTCACCCTTGCTCCATGGCGTGTGGGCCCGCGGTCCCCCACAGATCTGTGGCCTCAGTCGCATAAGGGCAATGCCTCAAGCCCCCCCACATCCACATGTAAAGGTCGTGACCTGTGCTCACGGAGGTTCAAGACAGATCTCCATTTTGATGAGGTACCTAAAGGCCTGGAGGCTTAGCCAAGAAGCTCTCCTTCCCAGACACTCCTCCCTGCAAAAGGTATTTAACCTCAGGCCCGCCCGGAGACATGGGGCACGGTTTTACACATCCACTTTCTGCCATGACTATAAATGCCTTAAAACCATGGACCGCCTCTTTTCGTCGGGATGCGCCGTGGGGAACCCTGGAGAAGGCCTTCGCCTACAGAGCCGCCATCTAGTCTCCCGCAGAAGGCCTCTCTGCGCTCCCAGCCACGATGACCGCTGAGCTAAGGACCAGCGGGGGCTGCCCCTCCCCGCGCCCCGGCTAGATCCGGCCCACTGACCCAGATTCCGTTCTCAACTCTTCCTCAACTTCCAGCACCTGGGTGTCCAAGAGCCTGGGACCTCCACGGGATCCTCCTGTTCCCACCCGGCTTCGCATGGTTGCCGGGACGTGAGCCCAGGCTGAGGCCTCATCACAGTTCACTGATTAAGGAATCCCAATATAGACCTTAAGCATGATGGTGAGAGAATCCGCAGGCAGGAGCGTGCCTGCGGGTTTCCCTAAGAGTTGCAGTTGGTTGTCAACCTGACAACATTTGGATCAGCCAGGAGGCTCACCTCTGGGCATGCCTGTGGGGATCGGCTTGATCTCCTTAGCGGAAGCAGGGAGCTCTGCCCGCTGCAGCTGGCACCCCTGGAGAAAGGGCCTGAGCTTGCCTTCTTCTTCCTCTTCTGCTGTGACGTAATGTGACCAACGGCTTCAAGCTCCCCTCCCCTCCCCTGGGCTTCTCCTCCCGGTGGGACTCGACCCTCGCCAGAGCAGACGGTATGAGAGGCGGGTGGTTGGAACGCTGCTCCAGGGCGAGTTCACGGGGCGGGGGTCAAGGCGAGGGGAGTCACCGTGGAGCGAGCTGGAGGAGAGGCAGAGCGGGAGAGAGGAAGAGAGAGGAAGGGAAGACCAAGATGTCTGGATTGTACAGGGCGGAGCTTCTGGAGAGAGGGCAGCCCAACCCCCAGGCTGGAAAGTTCAGGGGTTGGGGCAGGGTATGCCAGTTAAGGACTGAAGGATGCTGGGAAAACCTGGAGGCCAGGTCTGCTTTGGGATGTAAAATATGCACCTCAGCCCCTTGTCCCGGGGTCTGAAATCAAAAAAAAAAAAGAAAAACCAAAAACCAAAAACCCTTTATCAAGGCATCTTATTGCTGGAAAAGAAAGGCGGTGGCTGCACCTGTGCTTCGGCTGCCTTGTTTCCCGATGTCTTCCTTCACCAGCACACAAGGGATGTCATGGAAAGAGGCAGTGGGGTCTGTGTGGCTTTGAGACAGGGCCCTCATATGTTACTATGTAGCTTAAGGTGACATCAAACGCACTGTGTAGCTCAACTGACCACAAACTCTCAGTGGTCCTCCTGCCTCAGCAGCCCAAGTGCTGGATTGATTGTAGGCACGACCCATCCATCCAGGAGACAAACACCAGGGTACTCCTGGGTTGGTCCAGAGCAAAGGCGAGACCCTGAGAGAATGGATGGTTCAGCGGCTCGGACGGAGCCTGTGCTTAGAACACTCGAGAAGCCGGGTTATCCCCAGGGCACGAGGAGATCGGCAGCGCAGCCCCGCACGCCTGTGACGCAGACTGGGGGCGCAGACACAGGAAGACCCTGAGAGCAGAAAAGGCAAGTGTCCCATCAGTGGGACCCCATCTCAGAACAGTCACACGGGACGGGGCAAAAGAAAAGGTCACTCAGCAGCCAGCTCTGACAAACACATGTGCACGTGTGGACATGCACACTGTCCATACACCGTGCACACGCGTGTGTGCGCGCGCACGAGCACACACACACATAGAGGTCAAGGCTGGACAGTGCCTCCATGCAGGACCTGGGTGGATCCAGGTTGAAGGTGAACCAGGCCACGGGCAGACCTCCTTATAGGTGCAGGAATGTAGCTGGGGCTAGGTGGGGGCGGGGTGGGGTTGAGGGCCGGACCCTCCCGCTTCTATCCCTCTGCGCCAAACGCTTGCTGACTTGCTGGCACTGGGGGATCGATCTGTCAGAGGCGCTGAGGCAGCCGCGCCTGTGCAGGTGGCAGCCACAAGCCCATCCCCGGCGTGGGCGCAGCGTCTGAGTCGCTCTTCCCTGGGTGGTGGCTCCAGTGACCCAGCTCATGCCTCCCTGGCACAGTGGACGCCTCAAGCGCCCTGGGCGTGTCCCAGCCTGCTGGGTGGCTCCCTGGCTCTCTGCCGCCCTCTGTTGGAAATCCTGAGAAGACACGCTGTTGTTGCCTGTGGGAAAATCAGTTTACCTCGAGCCTAGTTCTGACCCTTCATAGTCTCTGGTTCCATTTTATCAAGAATTACTTACCCAGGGTGGGGGACAGTACTGCCCCCCCCCGGTGCTTGTGGATGATCTAAATTTTTATTGGAATTTTTTTTGGCAGGGTCTCCTGTACCCCAGGCTGGACAGGAACTCCCTGGGGATAACCTTTAGATCCTTGTCACTCACTCCTGTTTTCTGGGATTATAGACCTGTGACACCACAAGTCTCGGTTTGTTTGTTTGTTTGTTTGTTTGTTTTTCAAGACAGGGTTTCTCTGTGTAGCCGTGGCTGTCCTGGAACTCACTCTGGTGTGGAACTCAGAGATCTGCCTGCCTCTGCCTCCCAAGTGCTGGGTTTAGAGGTGGCACAACACACTCAGCCTTATCCTTATTTTAGTTTTTAAAATGTTCTCTCTGTGGGTGTTTTGAGAGAGAGAGAGAGAGAGAGAGAGAGAGAGAGTGTGTGTGTGTGTGTGTGTGTGTTCCACATGCATGCCTGATGCCTGAGGAGACCAGACAGGGATATCAGATCCCCTGAGACTGGAGTTGCTGAGGTTGTGACCGTCTCTGAGGTGCTGGGACTCCAACCAGTGTCCTCTGGAAGAGCTGACACTTGCTGAGTCATCTCTCCAGTCCCAGGAGATACCTATTTTTTTTTAAGATTTATTTATTATTATATGTAAGTACACTGTAGCTGTCTTCAGACACACCAGAAGAGGAAGAGGACGTCAGATCCCATTACAGATGGCTGTGAGCCACCATGTGGTTGCTGGGATTTGAACTCAGGATCTCTGGGAGAGTAGTCAGTGCTCTTAACCACTGAGCCACCTCTCCAGCCTGATACCTATCTTTTAAAACAGTTTTACTGCCAGGTGGTGGTGGCACACGCCTGTAATCCCAGCATTTGGGAGGCAGAGGCAGGCAGATTTCTGAGTTCGAGGCCAGCCTGGTCTACAAAGTGAGTTCCAGGACAGCCAGAGCTACACAGAGAAACCCTGTCTCAAAAACAACCAAAACAACCAAACAAAAAAACCAAAAACCAAAAAAACAGTTTTACTGACTGCACTGAGAGCAGCAACTGGAGGGAACTAGACAGCCACCTGTCTGTCTTTTAAGATTAATGTGTGTGTTTGTGTCTATGTATGTGTCCTGTTTGTGTATGTGTTACTGTCTCTGTGTATGTATGTGTGTTTGTGTGCATGCACATGTGTGTGCTTGTGTGTTGCTGTATGTGTTTGTGTATGTGTGTGTATGTGCATGTATGTGTGTTTATGTGTATGTGAATATGTGAGTGTGTGTATAATGTGTCTATGTGTGGTGTGTATGATTGTGTGTGAATGTGTGAGTGTCATTGTGTGTATGTGTGTGAGCGCGAGTGCATGTGATTGTGTGTCTGTGTGATTGTGTGTATCATGTATGTGCGGGTACTCCTTGGGCCGCAGTGCTTGTGTAGAGGGCAGAAGACAACCTCGGTGTTGGTTCTTGTTTTGTTTTTTTTTTTCTGTTGTTTGTTTTTGGGACAGGGTTTCTCTGTGTAGCCCTGGCTGTCCTGGAACTCACTCTGTAGACCAGGCTGGCCTCAAATTCAGAAATCCGCCTGCCTCTGCCTCCCACGTGCTGGGATTACAGACGTGCCCGGCTGGGTGTTGGTTCTTGATTTCTACCTTGTTTTCGACAGGGTCTGGGGACTCTCGGGCCTCACCAAAGGAGTGCTGCTTACGGATGCCCTGTGCCTGGCTTTATGTGGGTTCCTGGGGGGATTCGAACTCAGGTCCTCACACTTGTGATTCACCCCTAAGGCCCTTGGTTCTGACCCTCTAGACGCTCCTTTGGAGTTCATAGCTTCCGTCTATGACTGGTCAAAGATGGCCCACAGGGACATAGCAGTGACTCACACAGGGCAGGGGAACCTCAGGACGTGAGGCCACAGCCTCTGCTCTCCCTGTCTGGGCCTCCCTCAAGCACGGCTCCCTCTTGACCTGGCGTCACCCCCTGAGTGCTGGGTGACAGGCGCCGGGTTCTCAGTAAATAATCAATTGTGTATAAAAAAGATGTAAGGAATTTGAAGACTGGAGATGGGCTTGTGTTTCCTCACAGGGCTGTCGTGTCTTGGCTCCCCTGTTCCCATCTGGTGGCTCTTCCTCCTGCCCTCGGCCTTCCTGTGCGTGCCGTGGGCTGTAGCTGCAGATGTGTTCCCGAGCCTTTGGTATGTTTGAATACCCTATTTTGTCTCCTGCTTAAAAAAAAAAAAAAAAAAAATCAGTTGGGTCATCGTGATGGTTCGGTACGTAGAGGAGCCTGCCAGCGCTCGGGCCTGAGCTGGAGCCCCGGGTCCCATGTGGCAGAAGCCGAGAACCAACTCTTGCTCTGTGACCTGCGCTCTTCATGTGCTGTGGCCCACACGCATGCACGCACAGAACTAAATAACACACATGTAACACAATCATTTAAAGGTCAAAGTTGGAAGACTGAGAGAGAGAGAGAGAAAAAAGCAAGCTGTGCTGTGGCCCTAGATACTGTTTATAAGATTGCAATATCATGAAGTATTTTCTCTTACCAGAGCGGAAATCAAAATCAAGAGGATATCTCAAAACACCGCAAGTATTTGGAAAGTAAATAGCCCAGAGGTCACAAAGGAAGTTAAAAAAAAAAAAAGAAAAGAAAAGAAAAGAAAAAAATTATATAAAACGAAATGAAAAAGAAAATAGGAAGGGGGGCCCGGGGTGAGATGGCTCTGGGGGGGAGAGGGCTTGCTGGGGGGGGGGGGTGAGACAGCTTGGTGGGTGGGAGGTATGATACTGCTGAGGGCTGAGGGGGGGTTGAGGTAGTTGGGCAGAGGGGGTGGTGGAGGGAGTGGAGGGGTTGGGATGGCTTGAGGTGGGTGGGGGTTGAGAAGAGCAGACGGGGCGGGCGTGAGTGGGAGGGGCTGAGGCTGCTCGCTGGGGTCTTACAGCGGAGGGAGGGCTGTGCAAGGGGGGCCTGGTGGGTGACGGCACAGCCAAACCTGACTCCCAGGGTTTGATTCCGGGGACCCAAGTGACGAAAGAAGAGACCTGGCCACAGGAAATCAGCTCTGACCTCGGCCAACACAGACGGAATAAATAAACACAAAACAAAACAGAATAAAAGCCGGGCACTGAAGTCCATGCTTATGATCCCTGGACTTGGGAAGTCAGGGCGGCCCCAGCAGGGCGTGGGTCACGGGATTCCAAACCGGAGCATCCTCACGGAGCTGAAAGGTGGCCGCGCCCCTTCCGCCTGTGTGCGGGAGGGCACAGGGCAAACATCAGAGCGTACCGTTAGGGTTCTGTGGATTTAAACAGTGACATACTCACCTCCCTTCAGATGGGAAGATGGGGAATATTCTAGATCAAAACAGGAGGGCTGGGGCTGGAGAGGTGGCTTGGTGGGAGGTGGCTTGGTGGTTAAGAGCACTGACTGCTCTTCCAGAGGTCCTGAGTTCAGTTCCCAGCAACCACAAGGTGACTCACAGCCATCTATGGATGGTTGTGACACCCTCTGCTGGGGTGTCTTTTTTATTTTATTTTTTAAAGATTTATTTGTTTATTTTATGTTAAGCACACTGTAGCTGTCTTCAGACACTCCAGAAGAGGGTCAAATCTTGTTACAGATGGGTGTGAGCCACCATGGGGCTGCTGGGATTTGAACTCAGGACCTTCAGAAGAACAGTCAGTGCTCTTAACCACTGAGCCATCTCTCTAGCCTTTCTGGTGTGTCTTTAGAGTCACATACATAACAACAAACCCCAAAAAACCCAGGAAGTCCATCTTGGGGGGAGGGGAAAGTGTTTGTTTGTTTGTTTGTTTGTTTGTTTAGTGTAAGTGATGTGTTTATAAAAAGATAGAGAGCCAGGCAGTGGTGGTGCACGCCTTTAATCCCAGCACTTGGGAGGCAGAGGCAGGTGGATTTCTGAGTTCGAGGCCAGCCTGGTCTACAGAGTGAGTTCCAGGACAGCCAGGGCTACACAGAGAAACCCTGTCTCGAAACAAAAAACAAAACAAAACAACCAACAAAAAAAAACAAGATAGAGAAAAGGAGGGTCCCCTCTCTCAGGCCACATGCATTTAAGACAGAGTTGCCCACAACTGGCCGGGAGGGGCTGCTGGCGATGTGGGGGAGGGGAGGGGAGGGGAGGGCCCCATTACCTTTCTTCTACAAGGGAAGGCCAGGGCCCGACTGCCCCAGCTGTGGTAGGGTGTTGTGTCTGCCCCGCCTGGCTACGAAAATAGTTTGGCTTGTCGGATGCGCCAATCGAAAGCACAAAGCCTGGTAAGGACCTGCCTGGTCCATCCTGGGGACCAATCGCAGGCTGTGAGGGGCCGCGAGCGCCTGCGCCACGCCCTGGGCTCCGATCTCTTTAGGCCACTTCAGACCCTTACCGGACCATGTGCCCGCCGTGCTGTGTGATTCCCTCCGACAACCGCGACGTTAGCCCGCGTGCTCTCCCACAGCCACGCCCACAGCCCCACCCCTAGATCTGAGGTAAGGGCGTGTCCGCGGGACCGCAGCCTGGACCCCTGGCCGTCAGCCCCAGAGCCTCAGCCCAGCATCCTGCTGCAGTTTGCTGACAGTGAGACTGCGACCCCAAACGCAGCCAGAGAGCAAGGCTGTGGGGCAGTGTCTTCGCTCTCACACTTAGTTTGACAGCATCGGTCGGACCCATCTGAGACAGCCCACTCTGTCCCGTTCCCTCAGTTCGAGTCTCGTGGTGTGATGTGTCCAAGGCTAATCTGAATTGCATCTGGTACTGATCTCTCTCTCAGTCTCTTTAACGATCTAATTATTTAACAGGTTTTGTTGTGGTTGTTGTTGTTGTTTGTTTTTGAGACAGGGTTTCTCTGTGTAGCCCTGGCTGTCCTGAAGCTCACTGTGTAGACCATGCTGGCCTCGAACTCACAGAGATGCCCTACCTCTGCCTCCCGAGTGGTGGGACTAAAGGCGTGCGCTGCCACTCCCCGGTGGTCATTTCGAAGTCCCTGGAACCGGACTTGTTGCCACCAGGTGGGTGCTGGCCCCAAGCCCGCCCCCTGAAGAGCAGCAAGCGCTCTCCCAGCCCGTTAAGGAAAATGGCGTGTTTATTCTTACTTTATGTACATCTCTACTGTCCGCGCCTGAGAGCGTTGGGGCTTCTGGGCCAGGAGGGGCAGAGCTACGCAGTGTCGGTGCTGGGAGCCGAGCTCTGGTCCTCTGAAGCCTCCGTGGCCAAGGCCTCAATCCTGAGCCATTTGCCGGCCCTTTCTGTTTCGAGAAAGGGTCTAGCTTTGTAGCCCAGGCTGGCTTGGAATTCACTGTGCGGACCAGGTTGGCTCCCAGTTCATACTCCTGCCTCTCTCCCTCACCCAGCACCCACCCCCACCGTGTGAGCAGGCGCTGCTCTGCTCCCCCTCTCTGTGACAGATGGCACCCCCCCTCGGCACATGAACGCACCCACCCCGTTCACGTGTGCCAGCTACTGGACATGCCAACTTTGACTGTAATGGTCTGGGTGCCTTGGCAGACAGTGGCCAGAGTCCCAGGCTAGCCAAGGCCACATACAGAGCTGTCTCAAAAGGGGGAGGGATTCATGTCCCTCATTCCAGCACTCCCTGGAGGCAGGAGAGTTGAGGGTTAGATTAGCTTTGGCTACACAGCACAGACTGCCCTCGCCAGGTGTGGCGGCAGTGGTGTGCACCCTTTACACCCACTGGGGAGGCCGAGGCAGGTAGATCTGTGAGTTCAAGGCCAGCCTGGTCTACATAGTAAGACCTGATCCAAAACGGGCAGTGGGACTCTGCATTGCATTTGTTACTCCGTTTTAGTGTGTGTGTGTGTGTGTGTGTGTGTGTAGACATTCAGGACTCCGTTTCCCCCTCCATGTGGGTCCCGGGATCAGGCTCAGTCTGTTAGGCTTGGTGGCAGGCGCCTTCCCCCTGCCTGGCCCCACACGCCTTTTTTGTGGGGCGGGGTCTTGAGATGTAGCCCAGTCCAGCTCAATGAACACTTGTGTTATTTTGCCTCAGCCCCTGATGGCTGTCACCAAGCCTGACGACAAGGCTGCTTTCAAATGACGGGGATAGCAGGCCAGAAAGTGGCAGAGATTAGACACGTGTGACTGTGGTAGAGCCCACCGGCGCAGCCAGCGCCCTCCAGCGTGGCACTGAGGGGTCACTTTCAGAAGGTCAAGGAAGGGGGGGGGGACAACCTCTGGGCAGAGAGAAGTTAAGCAACTTCCCAGAAGGGACAGGAAGCACAGCCCAGAGCCTGTCACCTGCCCCTCGGCAGGCACACGGCCGGGAGGCTCAGGGTCTAACCTAGAGCCCCCATGTTGTTGCCGATATCCAGACCTGCGTGAGGTTCCAACCCCGGCCCCTGGGCTGACCCCTGGCTGCCTCCTCTCTCTGACTTCTTAAGGAAAAAATAAAATAAAACCGAACTCGGTCCAGGAAACATCCATCAGGAGCTGTCCAGCTGAGGCCGGAGGGGCAGAGGTCAGCAGGGAGGCGACCTCGAGGGCTCTGTGGGGATTCGGATCCGGCTGGGCTCCGGCCTGAGAGGCTGGAAATTTTCCCACCCCGAGACTTTCCTGCATCAATCCAGAAGGGCGCCCTGGATGCCGACAGCCCAACCCCCCAGCTCCTTCCTCTCTGGGCAAGGCTTCCCCCACGCAGAGCACGCTGGGGCGGGGAGGGCCGCCCGAGACCATCTGACTCGGGGATGGATAAAACAGTGTTATCTGGCTCAGAGAGGGCAAGTGCCAGCCTCAAAACCACAGCTCAAGGTCTTGGCGTCAACAGGCCGCTGAGGAGTATCTGGTCCTGTGGCCTGCCTAGGAGTTGGACCCCAGCCCTGGCGGCCTTGGGTGTGTGCAGGAGAGCTTGGCCCTGGGCCCCGTTTTCCCGCCCCTGCACTTAGGACTCAGCCCTTCCTAGTGTTAAATAGAAACCTCTTTATTCTAAGTGTCTACCATGCCTTAACACGCTGGCTGGGGGCCAGACCTTGAGGTGAGGGAAGAGGAGGTGGGGCCGGGATATTTCATAGAGCCTTCCAGAAAGCTCCCCGCCATGCTGGGATCTGGGGGAGGAGGGTGCCGGGAATGACCCCGGCAGCCTCGGGGACCTCTTGGCTCGTTCTGGTCTCAGTTTCCCTTCTGGAGGGGATGCTCCGGGCTGGGTGAGCTATCTAAGGGGTCTCCGACCCCAGAGGTCGGGGTCTCAGGCGGGGAGTCGAGTGGAAGGGAGGGGGGCGCCTCAGCGATCGGCTCGGGCTCTGCCTGGTGATGGAGGACGAGGCCGCAGGGGCAGACAAGCCAGACTGGGCCTGGCCAGTCGGGACACCGGGAGGCGTCCCAAGAAGAGAGGGAGCCCGAGGCAGAGAGATGTGCGGGGCACAGGGATGTCGGCAAAGAAGGCTCGGTCCCGAGAGGGTGACAGGGCTCCACCTTCAGACAGTTCCAGGTCTCGGGCCACGGCCAGGATCTCCTGACGGGCAGCCGTGTTTCGAAGACCTCTGATATCAAGGAGGGCCGCCACATGCTTCCGCCTGGGGAGAGGAGAGAAAGACGGACGTACATGAGGATCCTGGGGCCCAGGCAGGTGTCCGGCCCGTCCGTGTACCCCGCCTGACCTCTGGAGCTCTTTGTCTCATTTCCTGGTGTCATCCTGTCCCATCCTCTTGCAGACATTCCCAATTTTTCCATGTAGAATTGTCCAGAACTCTCACCTCCAAGCCCAGTAATAAAATCTTTTTGTTCAGTGTCTCTAATCCTCATTAACTTACCTTCCAATCTTCACCGCTAACTTACCTCAGCAGTCCCCTTTAATAGAGCATTTACACTGAGACTGAAGCAAGGAGCTCACACCTAGGAAGTTCTTGGTAGGGGCTCTACCACTGAGCCACGCCCCCAGCCCCTCACTGGGGGATTCTAGGCGGGGCTCTCCCACTGAGCCACACCCCCAGCCCCTCACTGGGGTATTCTAGGCGGGGCTCTCCCACTGAGCCACGCCCCCAGCCCCCTCCCTGGGGGATTCTAGGCAGGGGCTCTACCTTTGAACCTTATCTCTGGCCCCCGTCTTTGTTTTATTTTCAGATGGCGTCTCACTAAATTATCCAGGCGTTCCTTGAGCTTCTGACTCTCTCGGCTCAGTCTCCTTAGTATGTAGATTCACACACGCGAGCTGCCACTTCCTAAATCCGGTCCAGATGTGCTCGCACTGGGCAGATGCCACAGCAAACCCTTAGTTCCCTCACCCCTTTCCTCCCGATGGCCTCGCTCACCCATCACATCCTAACCGGCTCTTTCTGCAGGTCTGGTTTGGAAGCTTTCCCAGCACGGGCATCCAGACCTCACCATCTTTTCATTTAGGTCATTCTAGATCATTCCTGAGCTTTCAGTCCTTGGGATGGTCATTCCACTCCTAACACACGGGCGCCTCTGGAACTCCACGACACACTTCACCGTCTAATCATCTTTGTGCTCAAAAGCACCTCTACCCCACAAGTGCTTATCCGAAATCCCAGCTACTAGAAGTTTCCGCTGTAATACCATCTCAACTCCACATTGCTGAAGACCAACACAAAGCAGGTGCGATGGATCGATGGATCGATCACACCTGGGATCCCAGCCCTGCAGCAGGAGGATTGCAGCACACAGGAAGTCAGCCCAGCCTGCCTCAAAACAAACAATCCCAAACCAGGGCCGGCAAGATGTCTCAAGGCGCTTGCGGCCAAGCCTGAAGACCCAGGTTCAATCCCTGGGACCTCCCTGGTGGGAGGGAGACCTGACTTCTGCCCTCCCCGCGTGCATGCACTGTGGACGCGTGCACCTCCTCCCCAAATAATAAATATGAATCAAGGTGCCAGGCACGGTGGTGCATGCTTTTAATTCCGGCACTCGGGAAGCAGAGGCGGGCGAATCTCTGCAAGTTCAAGGCCAGCCTGGTCTCCAGAGTGAGATCCAGGACAGCCAGGGCTACACAGAGAAACCTTGGTCTTGGAAAAAATAAAATAAAATAAACACAGCCAGGACTAAGCACAGCTCTGCAAGGACTGGCCCCCGGCCCCTTGCTGCGCCAGAATTCAGCCTGCATTTAACCTCCTACCCAACGACAGAGGATGATGTCAGGTTCCCGCTAAGGATGCTGGGAACCCTCCAGGAATCCCGTAAACCTCCAGGACAGAATCCCCTCTCTTGACCTCAGCCTTCAAACCCGAAGCTAGCCCCTCCCACCAGCCCCTCCCACCGTGCTCCTGTGGAGTCTAGCTGCCCCCCAGCTCCACAGTGCCAGAAGCCGCTCCTCCCATTGCTGCTTCATTAGACCACTGTCACTCACAGGTGACAATGTCCTGTCCTGGATTTGAAATCAGGTCTGCTGGTCTGGGTTCAAATCCGACTGTGTCCCTTGACAGTTGTGAGAACCTACATTCTACAGGTAAGTTATTTTGCATTTCTTTTTTCTTTCTTTCTTTCTTCTTCTTCTTCTTCTTTTTTTTTTTTTTTTTTCTTTCCATACAGGCTTTCTCTGTGTAGCCCTGGCTGTCCTGGAACTCACTCTGTAGACCAGGCTGGCCTCAAACTCAGAAATCCGCCTGCCTCTGCCTCCCAAGTGCTGGGATTAAAGCCGTGCGTGCGCCACCACCGCCCGGCTTATTTTGCATTTCTAAAACAACAACAAAAACACAACCAAAACCAAGAAACAAACAAACAAACAACAACAACAACAAAAACAATACTTTCACCATTTCTACAATCCCCCTGTGGTACTCAGCATCTTGTGTGTGCTAGGCCAGTGATCTACCACTGAGCCATCCAGCCCCTCCCTGCGGGTTCTAGGAAGGCGCAGCCCATTACCCACAGCCCTAGCTATCATTAAGTTTTATCAAAGTCAGTCAGTTCTTCCTTCCTTCCTTCCTTCCTTCCTTCCTTCCTTCCTCCCTCCCTCCCTCCCTCCTCCCCCCCCCCTTCTCTCTCGGCTCTCTATGTAGACCAGGCTTTCCTACTTTCCTAGAACTCAGAGATCCCCCTCACCCCTGCCTCCAGAGTGCTGGGATCACAGGCATGCGCACCACACCCTGGCTGGACCGCAGCTCTTGCTGTCAAACTGTCCTAGATGACGGCGAAGGTGCAGTTCCCACAGACAGCTCACAGTTAGGCTATTACCAGCCCTGGGCACCAGATAAGGAAGGTCTGGTCAAAAGGAAGTGGCCCACCTAGATTTGCACGTGCCCGCTACTGTCCCCCGAGTGTGCGCCCACATGCCTGTATGTCCCCCGTGTCCCCGGCGGTTCCCTGCGGGGCCAGCCCTTCCTGCCGCCGGGCGGCCTGCGCCCCCCTTGCCCCGGGCTTCCTGTGACCGCGTGTTTGTTTGCGAGCCTGGTGGAGGCGGCGGCGGCGGCGGCAGCAGAAGGAGGGAAATCGTCTTAAGAATGCCCTAGTCCCAGCAGGAAACAGCCGTCAGACACGCTCTCCGCCGCCACCCTGCCTTGGCGCAGGCCAGGAAACACTGGGACGGATGCCGAGGAGCCCCGGGGCCGCCGGCTCACCTGATGTCTGGGTAGTCCCGCACCAGCACCCCGACCTCCACCTGGATGCTCGGAGTGTCCTCCAGCTGCAGGACCTCGGCCAAGTGTGGCACCACCGGGTCCAGCCAGTACGCCTGGGACTCCTGTGGGAACAAGGGCTTCAGGGTCACCCGGAGCCAGCCCCTTCTCCCCAGTTCCCCTTCCCCACTCAACTTTGCTCCTGCCCAGGTAGCCCTTTAGTCTTCCCCATGGGTAAGAGGGGGAGGGCAGACTGGCGAGGCGTTACATACAACCTCTGCTTACAGGACGGGACCCCCTTATAGAATCTGTCCCCGAGCCTTTACAGATAATCCTAGATTGGGTAACGGACCGAAACCTGCCAGTTGGCTAGGCAGCGGCGCACGCCTTTAATCCCAGCCATCCAGAGGCAGAGGCAGGTGGGTCTCTGTGAGTTCCAGGCCAGCCTGGTCCACAGAGCCTTCTAAAGGTCCTGAGTTCAAATCCCAGCAACCACATGCTGGCTCACAATTATATATACACATATATATGATATATCATATAATGGGATCTGATGCCCCCTCTTCTGGTATGTCTAAGGACAGCTACAGTGTACTTACACATAATAAGAAAACAACAACAAAAAACAGTTAATAAGAGCCGGGTGGTGGTGGTGCACACCTTTAATCCCAGCACTTGGGAGGCAGAGGCAGGCGGATTTTCTGAGTTCGAGGCCAGCCTGGTCTACCAAGTGAGTTCCAGGACAGCCAGGGTTACACAGAGAAACCCTGTCTCGAAAACAAACAAACAAACAAACAAACAAAACAAAACAAAACAAAAAACAGTTAATAAGCGGAGGCCCTGGGTTAATGCCTCGTGGGGGAGGGGGTGTGAGCCGGAGCCGTTCTCATCCAGATGGGTGTTGGAGGGCTAGCACGCGCAAGGCTCTCGGTTCGCCTGCTGCTCTGCCAAAAAGACAAAACAAAAAACAAACAACAAAACACCCACGGCTGAGCCGGGCGTGGTGGCTCGCGCCTTTAATCCCAGCACTTGGGAGGCAGAGGCAGGCGGATTTCTGAGTTCGAGGCCAGCCTGGTCTACAGAGTGAGTTCCAGGACAGCCAGGGCTACACAGAGAAACCCTGTCTTGAAAAACAAAACAAAACAAAACCCCCCAAAAAACAACAACAACAAAATACTTTAGCTGGGCATGGCGTTTGCACACCTTCAATCCCAGCACTCAGGAGGCAGAGGAAGGCGGATCTCTGTGAGTCTGAGGCAAATTTGGTCTACATAGCAAATTCCAAACAGCCAGGGGTGCATAGGGAGATCAGCCCAAAAACAAGATTTCAGTGTATCGGTGCTGTGTCCAGAACACAGCGGTGGATGAGTTAAGGACCGCTATGACTGTCCTGTGGGGGCTGGGACTCGAACCCAAGTTCTCTGAAAGACTAGCCAGGGCTCTCCAGCGCCCCGCACCCCCCCCCCGCCCCTTTCGGGTCTTCTTTGTCAAAATTCGCAATCCTTCTGCCTCAGCGTCCCTAGTACTGAGCGGCAGGTGATCATCACGAACCCCAGCTTCCGTGGACGTCTCTCCCCAAGAACCTTCCCTGTCCTGCACTGGAAGCCAAACCGACCCTGACTCCCGACACCCCCTCCCCGCCCCCGCTCTCCCCCGCCCCCACCCCCACCCGGGTTTGCCCAGCCCAGCCCAGCCTGGCACTCACCAGACGCCGAAACAAGCGCTGCAGTTGCGCCGCGTCCTCGCGGAGCCTTCCCGCCACGCGGCTGCGGGTCCTCGCAGAGCGACAGCGTAGACGCCCGCGGAGCAGTGGCCGCACATACTCCACCAGCGCCCGCCGGTGCAGCTCAGCCACCAGAACCTGGGGACAGCGGGAGACCCGGGGCACGCTCTAGATCGCCCCCACCCAGCAGGCTGTCGGGGGACCCCAGTTTCACGCTCTGCCCACCCACACAGGTGGGTCTCCTCACGGAAGGCCCGCTCCGCTGGAGTCAGCCTGTACGCATCCCTCAGTCAGACGGACACACCATCACCCCGCTAGTGCCGCACCCAGCCTCTCCCATCTTCCTTGCAGAGCCCCAACCTGTCCCTGCTCCCCAGCTCCCAGGGGCAGGCCCCAGATGAGGAGCCACCTAAGAGAAAACCGACTCCCCACTTGGTAGGGTCTCCCCCAGATCAACCACGCCCTGGGCATCCCCGCCCCACCATCAGCGCACCTGGTACGGTTCATCCTGCATCCTGCGCAGGGCCAGGGCCTGCGCGCCGAGCGTGCCCACGATGCCATCCAGAGCTTCGGAACTGCTCAACCACTTCCTGCGCATCAGCTTGTTGAAGTGAGGCTGGGGAGGACAGTGCGGAGGGAGGGTTTCAGCCTCCTCCCTCCGCCCTCCCACACTCCTCCTGGGGAAATCTCCCCCCCCACCCCGCCCACCCCTTTGATGCAGGCAGTACAGGCTGGCCTTGAACTCTTGACCTCCTTGCCTCCGACTCCCAAATCCTGGGATTACAGGTGTGTGCCAGGCTGGAGACACCTTTTTAAACTCTTCCCGAGGGAGAACAAAGTCCAGGTGGCGGCTGGGGGCCTAGCTCCTGAACTGCTGGGATTTACAGACCCTTAGGGCATAGTGTCAAAAATGGCTTCCGGGAGTGGGGAAGCCACAGGTGAAGAGAGCCAGGGGCCCTTAAAGGTGTAGAGTTCCGATGGCCATGTGAAAACTAGAGACCCATAGCTGGGCGGGGAGGGGGTGCACGCCCCTCTAATCCTCGAACTCACCCAGTACTTTTATCTTTAATCCCAGTACTCAGGATGCAGAAACAGGAGAAGCAGGCGTGATCTCTGTGAGCTCAAGGCCAGCCTGGTCTACATAACAAGTCTCAGACATAGAGAAACCCTATTTAAAGACAACAAAAACCTCCTTCAAAAACTATTAGGGCCGGGCGGTGGTGGCGCACGCCTGTAATCCCAGCACTTGGGAGGCAGTGGCAGGCGGATTTCTGAGTTCAAGGCCAGCCTGGTCTACAGAGTGAGTTCCAGGACAGCCAGGGCTATACAGAGAAACCCTGTCTCAAAACAAAACAGAACAAAACAAAACAAAACCAAACCAAACCAAACAAACAAACAAAAAACCCAAACAATTAGGACGTAAAGAACCTTGTTCATTGTCTTCATCTTCATTGTCATCATTTTGGTTTTCTCTGTGTGGCCCTGGCTGTCCCAAAGTCTCTGTAGACCAAGCTGGCCGCAGACTCTGAGATCTACCCACGTCTGCCTCCCAAGCGCTGAGATTAAAGGTGTGCACCAACCAACCCAGCCTGCTGTATTATCAATTCAATCTCTCCATCACTGGGTCAAAGTGGCAACTTCTGGTTTGTTTGGAAAGTCAGTTAAGTGAAATGGCGGTTTCCTGGGGCGCACAGGTGAAAGGTCGCCTCGCTAAAGCAGACAGGCGAAAGACAGACGCCTGACGCAGACCGGGTGAAGCGGTGTTTTTCTATAGTAGACACGCGAAAGGACCCGTGGCGAAGTTGTATAAATATGACCCACAGCCGGTGGGAGACGAGCCCCGGGCCTCAGCTGCTTTGCCTCGGTATTCTCCACTAACCGTGCACGCACTGGCTCGCCCTACATGGTGTGGTTGAGCTCCACTCGTGGGAATGTCACTGCTGAGAGAAACGCACCCAAGAACTTCTCACGAAGTTCCTGGGGCAGCTCGCTGCCTCCACGGCCTTCCCCTGCCTGCCTGGCAGTTTCTTTGGGATTGGATGGCATGCAGCTGCTGGTTCGCGCCTGGTGTCTGCCTGCCGAGAGGACTGGTGCGGACTGGTCCGCGGCTGCTGAGTCATATTTGGTGTTCGCTATGGGACTGAGCTGCAGCCCAAGATCAAGCTCACCCCAAAGAACTATTGCCGAGCAGGCCCACTTCCCCCACGTCCTAATAACTTCCCTTCTGCTCCCGCCGCTGGGTGGTGGGCTAGAGGAGAGGACAAGCCCTTGTTAAAAGCAGATTGCAAAGAACTTATGGCTACACTGCGTGATGTCCTCATCTTTACTTTTCAGAGTGTCAGGTACCCGAGGCTAACTCTCAGTCCTATGCAGCAGAGGATGATCTTGAGTTTCTGATCTGATCCTCAAGCCTCTACCTCCTGAGGACTAGGATCCTGGGCAGAAGCTCCGTGGCCACTTTCCCTGTATTTATTTTGAGATGGGGGTCCCATCGCTGCAGCCCAGGCTAGTCTCCATCTTGGGATCCTCCTACCTCTCAAGCCTCCAGGGTGTGGACATGTCCTCAGGAGGACTTTACACAGTGTGACAATGAAGAATTAGGCCGCACGTGTTCTGGGGAGCTGTGGGACCCCCAAAGTCCAGACTGTTGCATAACAGAGAGCGGAGGGAGGAGGCTGGCCCAAGGAGCAGGACTGCAGCAAACAAGTCCTCCTGGAGTGCGGGGTGGGGGGGGAGGGGGTGGGGGTGGGGGAGGGGTGGGGGAGGGGGAGGGGGTGGGGGAGGGTCGGTTTCCCTTGGCAACACAGGGACCCTCAGTGGGGAGGGAGGGGGCCAGGCTGCCGCCCTCCTGACACACGCCAGCACATCTGTTCATGCGCACACACAGGCCCGCGCGCAGTCACCTGTATGTGCGCACGACTCTGCAAGTGCACAGGCTAAGCAGTCACGTCGGCTCGTCTGGGCCTGCGTGTCTCCTCGGTGACTGCGGGCCAGGGTCATCTCTCCTAACCTCGCCCGCTCTCTTCCTCTCCTGCCTATCAGCAGTCCTTTCGGGCCTCTAATTTCCTATCTCAAAACATGCACTGAGTGAAGGCAAAGACCGCTCTGAAAACAAAGACTCGTGTCTGGAAACCTGACACTGGGAAGGGTGAGGCCAGCCTGGACTACATGTTCCAGGCTAGACAGGGTTACAAAGAGTGACCCTGTCCCAACTACCCACACACATCAAAAGGAGGAGTCAAGTTTGGTATGGTGATGCACGCTTTTAATCCCACCCTGAGGAAGCAGATGCAGGTAGATTTCTGTGCATTCCAAGCTAGCCTGGGCAATATAATGAGACAGGGACTCAGTGGGAAAGAGTTGGAAATGAGGCTCAGTGGTAGAGCCCCGCCTAGAATGCCCCAGTGAGAGGCTGGGGGTGTGGCTCAGTGGTAGAGCCCCGCCTAGAATCCCCCAGTGAGGAGCTGGGGGCGTGGCTCAGTGGTAGAGCCCCGCCTAGAATCCCCCAGTGAGGGCCTGGGGGCGTGGCTCAGTGGTAGAACACATGCTTAGAATCCCCCAGTGAGGGGCTGGGGCTGATCACCTGCCTAGCATGGGGGACTCGGACCTTGGTCCCCAGCTCCTTAAAGGGGCAGAAGGCAAAGGCCTGGCATATCCTGCTTTGTGAGAGAAACCAACAGGGAACCAGAACTAGAGTCTCCTGGACTCATCTTCCTTCCCCTCCTGCAACAGATGGGGTGGAGTTACATGGCATAGATTGACTCTGAATTCCTAGATTCAAGGGATGGCAGCCTCCTGCCTCAGCCTTCCTAGTAACTGGAAGTACAAGTGTGCACAAGTACACCCCTGACAAGTCACTATCCTGTTGTATGTGTGTGTGTGTGTATGTGTGTATGTATGTATGTGTGTACGTATGTATGTGTGTATGTATGTATGTGTGTATGTATGTATGTGTGTATGTGTGTATGTATGTGTGTATGTATGTATGTATGTGTGTATGTGTGTATGTATGTGTGTATGTATGTGTGTGTATGTGTGTGTATGTGTATGTATGTGTGTATGTGTGTGTGTGTGTGTGTGTGTATGTATTTAGAGACAGGGTCTCACTCCATAGCTCTGGCTGGCCTGGAACTCATTTTGTAGACTAGCCTGGCTTCAAACTGCCTCTCAAATGCTAAGATTAAAAGTGTGTGCCATGCTGGGCAGTGGTGACACACGCCTTTAATCCCAGCACTTGGGATGCAGAGGCAGGCGGATTTCTGAGTTCGAGGCCAGTCTGGTCTACAGAGTGAGTTCCAGGAGAGCCAGGGCTACACAGAGAAACCCTGTCTCTGAAAACCAGAAAAAAAAAAAAAGTGTGTGCCGCCATGGCTGCCACCAGGGTGCTGCCTTCTGAGTGGGATGATCAGACATTTTTGAGTTAAAGATTTGAAAGAAGCGGGGAGGAGGCAGCACAGGGCCCCGGGGAGGGCGGGGACGTCAAGGCCCGGGGCCCAGAGGCAGGGCTGTGTTCAGGGCTGGAGGCTGGGAGACAGGAGGACCGGGAGGTCTCAGAAGAACTGGACAGGGGCCCGGGGGCAATGGTAAGGCTTCCGGCTCTCTCTACCAGGGAGCTAGGATGTTGTCTCAGTGGAGATGGGGTACGTAGGGTCTGTCCACACCACCGACTGGATGGGCCCCTCCCTGCTGCCCACACTTACCCGTCCTATTACGTCACCCCCTCGTGGCATTTAAAGAGGCCCTGGGGTATAGTGTCATGAATTTGTGGGGCCTCTGAAGGCAGCACAGGACGCAAGCCATCTCGTGCCCCGCGGCTCTCCGTCCATCCCGCAGCCACGCCCTCCCGCCTCTTCCTTCCTCCCCTTCCCAACAAGCAGTTCCCCACGGCCCCCAGCCCCAGCCCTCTCCGCTTTCCCGAACGCTTGAGTCATGGGTTAGGAGGAACTGGGGGCATGGAGAGTGATGCCAGCTCCTCCCAGCACGCCCCGCCCCGGCCCCGCCTCACTCACCTGTAGTTCCTGGAACAACAACTCGGCAAGGACTCGATGGCAGAGCCGGGTCACGCGGTCCAGGGCGGAGGCTGAGGCTTCCCGTGCAGGTTCACATTCGGGGGGCCCCACCCTGGCCAGTCGCTCCGCCAGAGACCTGTGGAGAGCAACAGGCTCGGAGTCAAGGCCTTCTAAAGCCCGAACGCCCAGCTGGGACCAGCTGTGCCTGGGGCAGCAGATCTGCCATCCCTGTTACAGAAGAAGCTGAGGCAGGGGGATGCAAAGTTCAAGGTCAGCCTGGGCTACAGGGTGACTTTAGACTATCTCGAATAGGGCTGGAGAGATGGCTCAGTGGCCAAGGGGACCCAGGTGTGGACTCCGCATCCACGTGGCAGGTCACAAGCATCTGTGACTCCAGCTCCATGGAATTTCACATCTTCTTCTGACCACTGAGGGGAATGTACTCCTGTGCACATGTGTGAAGACAAACACACACATGAATGCACACATACACACGTGCACACGCATACATGCATACACACACTCACACACATGTACACATGCACACATACATACACACATACACATGCACACACACATGAACACATACACACATACATACACACATACACAGGCACACATACACATGCACACATTCACACATACATACACACACTTGCATACACACACATGCAAACACACACACACACAAGGACTAAAACAAATCTTTTTCTGAAAGAAAAAGACTAGAGGTCCATCCAATTTGAGGGTAAAACTCTTGCCTGCTATGGCTTGGATTGAATGGCCATTGGCGGGGGAAAAACAGAAGCAAAATATATGTGCACACAGTAAAATACTTAATTACATATACTGTGAAGAGAATTCTGATTGCTTGTGAGAGAACTCTAAGAAACCAAGACAGGAGTCTTGTAACCACAGTTTCCTTAACAACAACAGCCCCTGGGGATTGTCCCAGGGTGCGTGCGCCGCTCCCAGGTGCAGAGGATTGACGTGAGCTAGCCTCAGACACTCACCACAGCTGACCATTGACACCCGCTTCGTTGTCTCTATGGAAAAACATGTTTGGCCACGAGCGTGGTTTGTCTGTGATCGGACACCTTGTTCACGTGACTCCTCTTAGCCCTCAGGAGCCCTCATAAGCTGCCTGAGGCTCTGAATGAAGATGGCTACCCAGGAGAGGTCAGTCTGCCGCACTGGTCAGCCTCGCTCGCCCAGGGCAAATTGTCCCCTTCAGCAAGACAAGGTTTCTCTGTGTATCCCTGGCTGGCCCGGTCAGAACTCGCTCCATAGACCGACCTGCCTCTGCCTCCGGAAGGCTGGGGGTAAAGGAGCGAGCCACCAGGGCCGGTTAGACTTACGCGTTCAGTGCATTTGTAAATGTGCGTATCTGTCAGAATATATGCAGGGAGCGCTAACGATACTGATTTCTTCCAAACGGGCCAGAATGGATAGAAGCTTCTCACCGCCTGCCCATTATCATCACCATCACCCTTCCTCCTCCTCTCCCCCCCACCCCGTCCCCGCCCCTCCCCCTCCTCTATAGGAGTATGTCTGCCTTAGCACGCGTGGGAAGGTCAGAGGACGCCCTGAGACAGTCGGCTCTCTCCTTCCACCGTGCGTGTCCCGGGGATGGACCTCGGGGTTATCAGGTTTGGCTGCAAGTGCTTTTCCCCACCGAGAATCCATCTCACTGAATCTCCACTTTTGTAAAAGCCACTGGGGGGTGCAGTACAGTGGTGGTGTGCACGGAGCAAGCAGGCTCCGGGTTCGGGATTTCACCCAGGCGGGCAGTGAGTAAACAGTGCCCATACGGTGGCACTCACCTCGAGGCAGAGGCAGGCCCATCAGAAACTTAAGGTTGTTTTGGGGGGCACATGAGACCCTGTACTAAACCCACTCAATAAGTGAATAATTTAAAATCATATGTGACTGGGTGCTGGGTCACACCCGTTTAGTCAGAGGGCTTGGGAGGTGGAGAGGGGTGGATCTCTGTGAGTTCGAGGCCGACCTGGACTACATAGTAGATGCCAGGACAGTCAGAGCTATGAAGAGACTGTCTAAATGAAGTTAAAGTTCAATCTAAAGCAAGTTGCCGGGCGGTGGTGGCGCACGCCTTTAATCCCAGCACTTGGGAGGCAGAGGCAGGCGGATTTCTGAGTTCGAGGCCAGCCTGGTCTACAGAGTGAGTTAAAAAAAATTAAAGCAAGTTAATAGAAAAGATAGGTGGAGTATGGGTACACAACACACACACACACACACACACACACTATATATATATACATAAATAAAACATATATATATGTATATATATATAAATAAAACTATATATATAAATAAAACATAACTTTTATACAATGTATACACGGTGGGTGTCTCTGCCTGCGTATGTGGGGTAGAAGTCACCGTCAGCTGTCGTCTTCAATTGCTTACATTCTTATGTATAGGTGTTTTGCAGGTATACCCACGTCCACCCTTGTGTCCCGCGCCTTTGGAGGCCAGAAGAGGGCGTCGGATTCCTTGGATGTGGAAGCCTGGGACCTTGGATACTAGGACTCACACCTTGGTCCCTTGGAAAAACAGCTGAGCCATCTCTCCAGGCCCGATCTTGTCATTTGAGACAAGAGTCCCTGGCCTCTGCACTGACATAGGTGTGTGTCCCCGTGCCCGGCTTTTACAGTGTGGCCAGGGGGCACACTTGCGCCTTCGTGAGCGACACTGTCACCATCCTTTGAGCACAGTCCTATAGTTCTCCAGTTCTACCACATCAACTTTCTCCTTAAATGGAAGAGCACCACAGTCTGGGCAGAATCATGGGTTTCCCCCAGGCCCCCACCCCCACACCATTCCTCTGAAGTTCCACGGGCGCTCCCTCCCACTCAGTGACACCCACCCTCGGTTCAGCTGTCACCCAAGACTCCCACACACTGTCATGGATGTCCTCACCTCAGCGGGGGCCCGCAGTTGACCATTGAGATAGTCCTGCTGATGTAGGTGTCAGAGGGCAGCTCGCGGATCCCCGGGTTCTCGTGAAATCGCTCCACTCGCTGCTGGAAGCTGACAGGGGAGAGGGCAATGGGCCGGGTGGTACACCCAGCTGGTCAGGGGCTGTGCGGGTGCTCGGGCTGTCGGTTCAGACAGAGCCTGCTCCCCAGCGTCCCCACCCTCCTGTTCTTATTCCAGCCACCCACCCCAAGTGCTGGAGAGTGAACCCAAGATTCTTACATGCTAGGCAGCCCATCCTGGACTTCTACTGTCAATACCCCAGCCCCTTATTGAACTACTGAGCCAATTCTTGAGCCCCAGTATCATATATACCTGAGACAGGTGCTTTACCATTGAGCCACGCCCCCAGCCCCTCCCTGGGGGATTCTAGGCGGGGCTCTACCACTGGGCCACGCCCCCAGCCTGGGGGATTTTAGGCAAGTGTGAGTTCTGAGCCACACCTCCAAGATTATTGTTGCCTTTCTGTTCTTTCTTCTTAAAGACTCATTTAATTTTTTTTTTTTTTTTTTTTGGTTTTTCGAGACAGGGTTTCTCTGTGTAGCTCTGACTGTCCTGGAACTCACTAGGTAGACCAGGCTGGCCTCGAACTCAGAAACTCGCCTGCCTCTGCCTCCCAAGTGCTGGGATTAAAGGGGTGCGCCACCACCGCCCGACCATTTCATTTTAATTATGCATACGGATGTCTCTGTGCCTGAGGAAGACTATAGACATTGGATCTCCCTGGAGCTAGAGTCACAGGCCATTGCGAGCTACCTCGCCGTGGGTACCGGGATTAGAGCCCTCGTGCTGCGGTTTATCCTGCCCGGCCCACTGTGAACCCGATCCGGGGGGGCCGGCGCGCTCAGTCCTCTCCCCGCCGCCCTCACCTCTGCAGGAACTCTGCCAGTCCTCCCAGGCAGCAGTAGGCCATTCTCTCCACGAGCTCCTGACTGATGTGCGGTGCTCTCTCTGTGTGCTCCTCCAGCAGCTGCGTGGGCCAGGAGGAGGAAAGGAGCCGTGCTGTGGGTGCCCTTCCCCCCGCCCCCAGGGCGTGGGCGAGCCTACCTTCGCGCTCCCACCTCACAAACATCCTGGGCCAGGTTGCTGGGTCGGTAGTCCACGCTGCCCCACTGTTCCTCATCTTCCTGCAACACTCGGAGAAGGGCCGCTCGGGTCTGAGCCTGAAGGGGGAGGGGATGGGCCAGCAGGAGTCGGGCGCGGCCCAGGACCTTGCTGTCCTCCCACTATCCTCACCCCACGGCCTCACCGTGAAGTTCTGGGTTCATCCCACAAACTCCCAGATCAAAGCAGCGCTTGGGAAAAGAAGTTGAAACTCCCCAGCCTCCTCCTTCCCTGTCTGGGGTCGAGGATGACAGACTAAAACCCTGTGAGCTGGTTTTTGGAGTTTCTTGTTCTTTTCTTTCTTTCTTTTATTTTTTTGGAGTTGGGGGGGGATGGGGGATATAAGCCGGGCAGTGGTACACATATAGTGGTACACGCTTCTAATCCCGGCACTTGGGAGGCAGAGGCAGGCGGATTTCTGATTTGAAGGCCACCCTGGTCTCCAGAGTAAGTTCCAGGACAGCCAGGGCTACACAGAGAAACCCTGTCAAACACCAACCAACCAACCAAACAAACAAACAAACAAAACTCCAAAGTTTTGCATATCTGGTTCGCTGGCCCAGCAGAGTGTCTTCGACCCAACAAGTGAGAGTGATTTGACGTATGTGATTCCCACAGACCCACCATCAACTACTTGGTTCTTTTGTTTTGTCTTTTGGAAATAGAGTCCCAGTGTGTGTCCCTGGCTGGTCTGGGACTCCCTAAGTAGACCAGGCTGGCCTAAGCTCGTCTGCCTTGCTCTGCTGGGGGCGGGAGGGGGGGCGTGGGGCGGGGCTAGGATTAAAGGCGCCGCCGCAGTCTTGGCCCCCTGTTGCTCCCCCTGCCCTTTCCCTGTGTGAGTTCTGTCGACGACGCTGTGCTCCTGCACACATCCGGGCCTTGCCATGGGCTGCTGGGCCTGGCTTTCTCTTGCTACAAGGGCTGCAAAGTGTGAACTTATCAAATGTCTTAGTGTTGCAGGGTATGCTGGAGAGGTGACACAGAGTGTAGGGACGGCAGGCTCGGTGGCGCAGGCAGTAAGCTCAGTGCTGGGGAGGCTGAGACAGGAGGATGGCGAGTTCAAGGCCAGTCTGAGTCCTAGAGTAAGACTGTGTCAAAAGAAAAGAGTTAAGAATAAAGAGACGAGAGAAAAAGAGAAAGATGGGGAGGAATGGGAGAAGGAGAAAAAGGAAATAAAGGAAGGAGGGAGGGAGACAGAGGGAGGACGGATGGACAGAAGGAAGGGCCGCTGTGGATTTGTGTGTCCAAGGCCATTGGACAGAACATAGGTCACCACATCGAGTGGGCAAGGGGCGGCCTTCCAAGCCCTTTGTGACCGCCCTCTTTCTACAAACCCCTCCCTCTTTCCACAGAGCCCCTCCCTCTTTCCACAGAGCTCCTCCCTCTTTCTATAAACCCCTCCCTCTTTCCACAGAGCCCCTCCCTCTTTCCACAGAGCCCCTCCCTCTTTCCACAGAGCCCCTGTGGAGGTACCTTCACGTCTGTGACACATTCGTCTTCCAGACCCCGCAGAGTGCCAGCAGACAGGAGGGGCCCCAGCTCCCTGTTCTCCAAGGCAACCACGTCTACCAGGCCCAGGATCTCCCTGGGATGGGAAGTAAGAGTCGGAGAGGTCTGTGAGAGGTGGGGTGGGCCCTGGGCCCCTCCACGTGTCCCACCGCCGCAGTGTTGGCGACCCTGGGCCACTCCCTTCCTCTCTCGGGCCAGCCTTCCTCATCTCTCGAAGGAAGTGTTTAGAATTATGTTTCCCTTGGCTCCGGCACTCTGAGTCAGATCCCCTGATGGATGGTGTCCGGGCAAGGCGCAGCTGTCGAGTTGAGGCTTGACAAGCCGGCAGGGGCGTCCTGCCCAGGGTCCGCTTTGCCTGGAGGAGGCTCCCTTCCCCCACCGTCTCACCTGGCTGGGGACGAGGGTGGGGATAGGGAGTGGGGGCTGGAGGGGGCTTCCCGCCCCAGCTCCACGCGCACGCGCGCCCCCTTCCGGGCAAGCCGGGCACCACTCCACACCTCCCTATGCACACTCACAAGGTTTTTCCTCCTGGGATCTGCCTGCTCAGAAATGCCTTCTTCCTCTGGTGCTTAGTCTATGCCTTATCGATTCCCAGAGCTTTCCGGACCTATATCCTGCCTCAACCTGTCATGGATAGTCTGAGACTTCACAGACAAGAGTTCTAGTGGCTACCAGCCTTTCCTTCCTGTTCTTTTCATGACAGCATTCTGATCTTTTAATCTTTTTAAAGGACTGTGTAGCCCAGGCTAGCCTGGACTTCACTCCGTAGCCCAGGCTCACTTTGAACTCACGATTCTCCAGCTTCTTGGAGATCACACATGTGTGTGACCAGGCTGGGCTCCAGGGACCTCATTCCTTCTTCCCGGGGAGGGCATCTCCGTATCATACCCTCCAATCCCCCCACAAGGATAGTCCATGTGACGATTTAGAGGCTTAGAACCGAGAGAAGGGGCCCCTAGCGCTGTAACAGAACTCAGCAGTGTGGGGCAGTCGATCACCACTGATGAAGTCCAATGACGGGGAGGGAGGGCAGAGGTTCAAGGCTCCTCAGCGCTGCGGGGCGTGGCAGCTGCAGAGCTGCTGTTTGCCACCCCTGCAGAGAAGCTCAATTCAGTTCCCAGCACCCACGCAGGGCAGCTCACACCTGCCTGCCAGGCCAGTCCCACAGGGTTCGGCCCCGACTGCCGGCCGCCACGAGTGTACACATGCGCACACAGAGGAAGAGAGACAGGAAGTGGTGGCACACGCCTGTAATCCCAGCACTCGGGAGGCAGAGGCAGGCGGATTTCTGAGTTCGAGGCCAGCCTGGTCTACAGAGTGAGTTCCAGGATAGCCAGGGCTACACAGAGAAACCCTGTCTCGAAAAACCAACCAAACAAACAAACAAAAACAAACAAACAAAAACACCAATAAATAAATAAATAAATAAATAAATAAATAAAAAGGCCGAGGCTGTAGCTCGGTGTGGGCTGCTTGTTGGTGTGAGAGAACATGAAGGCTGGGGTTGAATTCCCAGATCTGAGAGAGACAGAGAGACAGAGACACACAGAGAGACAGAGAAAAAGCTACTATTTTTGTTTGGTTGGTTTGCTTTGTTTTTTGAGACAGGGTTTCTCTGTGTAGCCCTGGCTGTCCTGGAGCTCATTCTATAGACCAGGCTGGCCTCGAACTCAGAAATCCGCCTGCCTCTGCCTCCCAAGTGCTGGGATTAAAGGCGAGAGCCACCTTGTAACTCCATGAGATCTACTTATTTTTAAAAACTATTGCATGTACTCATGGTTAAAGGGGACAGGCATGCCCCGTGCGTGTGGAGGTCACTAGCCACCTCTATGATGTGGGTTCTCTCCTTCCACAAGTCCCAGTGTCTCAACTCAGGCATGCATAGCAAGTACCTCCACCCCTGAGACACCTCAGGGGTGCCCTGGGTATGACACGGAGATGCCCTCCCATGGGAAGAAAGAAGTTAGCCACGTCCAAATCAAACATTCATTCAGAGAATGAAGGGCTGTGACAAAATGAGGTCCCTGGATCCCAGCCTGGTCACACACATGTGTGATCTCCAAGAAGCCAGAGAATCCTGAGTTCAAAGTGAGCCTGGGCTACACAGTCCTTTAAAAAGATTAAAAGATCAGAATGCTGTCATGAAAAGAACAGGAAGGAAAGGCTGGTAGTTACTAGAATTCTTTACAGTTTTACTTTATTTGGGACAGGATCTGTCTTACTTGGATGTTCTAGAATTCTTGAGGTCCATCTGCCTTTACCTCCCCAGTGGCTGGAAGGCAGGCATGGGCCATCACCCCCTGATGTATTATGACACAGTCTTGGGTCTGGCGTGGGGGACAGCTGGTCCCACTCATGTCACAAGTAGTTCATCAGGGACCAGAAGAGTCCACAACACTGATCTACTAGGAGGGCTGCGGACCATGGAGCTGAGAACTCAGAATGAGAACACACCATGGTGTTCTAGGTCTGGAAAGACCACAGTGCTAAGATTTGAGGTCTCCAAGAGGCAAAGCACTGAGACGCAGAATGTCACTGTGTTCAGACAGTGCTAACGCCCCAGGTCTGGGGGAACTGAGTGCTCAGAGGCAGGGGATAAAGCAGAGCCAGTATAGGGACCCCGAGGCCATCAGCGCAGTGCACCAAGGCTCTGAGACGGGAACAACCGACGAGGCCGGTGTAGGAGTGGACGTGCGTCAGGTAAGGCCAGTGAGGGCCAGCGGCATACGGAGATGGCCCTGCCCTAGTCAGGGTCTCATGAGTCAAGCATTCTAGTGTCCCCCTGCAATCCCAGCACTAGGCATGTCCTAGTTAGCTTAAACTCAACTTGAACCCAGAGGACACACCTCTGCTAAGGAACTTTCCAGATCAGTCTGTGAGGGAGTGTCTCGACTGTTAACTGACACAGGAGGGCCCGGTCCACTGTGGGCGGCCCCTTCCCTAGGCAGCCGGTCCTGAGTTACTAGTCAGTTAGCTGAGACACAGTGCCAGGCTGCAAGCCGCACCTCTCCGCGTGGTTTTCACTCCACTTCCCTGGTCAGAGGTCACTCTGTGTCTGAGGAACACTTAGCCAGTCTGCCTTTATGTTCCTGCTTGAGATCCTGCCCTGGTGTCCCTCAGCAAGGGACAGTGTGACCTGTGAGCGGAAATAAACCCCTTCCTCCCTCAAGTTGCTTTTAGTCAATGTGTATATCTTTTGTCACAAGAAAAGGAATTAGAGAATAAGGGAAGCAGAGGAGGATCTTTTCAAGGTGAGCTTTCTGAGGTGTCAGCCTATGACTGTTGTTAACTGGGGGCAGAGGAGACGGACAGTGTTTTTTGTTTGTTTTTTGTTTTTTTGTTTGTGCAAAGGCTCCCGGCAGCCATTGCGCGCGCACCCTGGGTTGTAACTCTAGCTCTAGGTGCACAAAGTGTCAATTGGTCTCTTTAGGCTCCCGCATGCCTTGGGGCTACATATGCCCAGATACACATGCATGTAAACACAAATGTTTAAGAAAAGGAAAAAAAAAAAAAAGGCTGGGTGCAGCGGTGCTCGCTTTTATAGGAGCCCTCAAGAGGCAAAAGCAGGGGGACCGCTGAGTTCAGGGCCAGCCTAGTCTACATGGCAGTCTCCTGTCTCAGAAAACTTCAAGCCAGCCTGGGCTGCGTGAGACCCTATCCCTAAATCCACTCTCTTGAACAAGGTGCCTGGGGTCAAGGAGCGCGCGGCCCGGGGCGCCCCGGGCTCACCTGGGGTACACGTGATTGTGCCAGTGCAGCAGCGCGTAGCGATCCGCCAGCGGGAGCCTGCGGCGCGCCGCCGCCCCGAGCCACTCGGCCAGCGCCTCGTGGTAGCCGCGCAGGTAGACGGCGCCGGCGCGCAGCCCCGCGGGGTAGGCGGGCGCCAGGCGTCCGCGCACGGCGGCCACGTCCTCCAGCAGGCGCGCGCGCAGCGTCTCCAGCTGCCCGGCCAGCGCCCCGCGCGCGCCCGGCGCCGCCGCCTCCTCCAGCCGTTCGCGCGCCGCGCGCGCCACCGCCTCGGCCCAGCGCGCGCGCAGCTTGCGGGCCGCCCCGGGGCCGCGGCGCGCGTCCGCCTCCTCCTCCTGCAGGAGCACCAGGCCCAGCTGCGCCACCGCGCCGGGGCCGGGCCCGGGGGCGGCCAGCGACTCGCGCACCAGCGCCCAGAGCTCGCGCTGCAGCGCCTCGTACAGCAGCGCCACGTCCCGCGCGCGCCGCCCCGCGCCCGCCTCGGCCTCCGCCGCCGGCGCCTCCGCCTCCAGCTCCAGGATGTGCTCGTCGGCTCGGGCCAGCTCGCGCCTCTGGATCAGGCCCAGGATCTCCAGCACTGTGCAGGGGTGGGAGGGGGGCGAGAAGAGGAAGGGTGTCGGGAAGCGGAGCAGGTGCCCCGGTACCCGCAAAGTGAGAAGCGGGTGATGAGAGTCAGGGCGCGCCACCCATCATGAGAGGGTGTCAGGGCTGGAGACCCGTCCACTAGTTCCCCCCAACAGGAGAGACTGCCTTTAACCTCAGCAACTGCACTCAAAAGGGCAGCCTGGGCTACAGAGTTGAGGACACGGCACAGAAAGCAAGCAAGCAAGCAAGCAAGCAAGCAAGCAAGCGAGATGGGTCCGTGGACAGAAGCGCATGCTGTCGAGTTTAACGACTCGAGGCCCATCCCCAGTCCGAGGACCCACGTGGTAGAAGGGATTCCTGCAAGGTTCCCTCTGACCTCCGCAAATACATGCACTGTGGCACACACACACACACACACACACACACACACACACACGAGCGCGTGGGGAGAGGGAGGCAGGGAGGGAGGGGGAACGGGGCTGCCTACATCGAGCTGGGAGATGGATGCGGGGAAAATGAAGACTCCAAGTTCGAGGCTGTTCTAGGAAATACAAGTCTCTGTCTCAAAAACAGCCGCGAAGACTGAGCGTCCCCAGAAGAGAATAAGACGAGGGAGTCGAAGGAAGGGAGAAGATGGGGGCTGAGGCCAGGGGCTTTGGAGATGAACCTGCGGGGGGGGGGGGCAGAGCACAAAACCGGCAGGTGACACGGATCGAGAAGAGGCACCGGGCAAAGCTGGAGTGGTCTCCTGTCATCCTAGCACTTGGGAGGCTGAGGCAGGGGGATTGTCTTGAGTTCCAGGCTAGCCTGGGCTGTGTTCTGAGCTGTTGACAGGCTAGCCTGGGCTGCCGAGGGAGGAAGCCCAAGGTAAGGGAGGTAGGGGAACCGGGTGAGGAAGGTGGGGACAGTTGCAGAAGTGGCCGGGGACAGGGACAGAGGAGGAGGAGGGGGCTGGGACGCAGAAAAGGGTCTCAGGTGTGGCTTGCGGGGGAGGGGTGAGAGAAAGTAAGGGGTAGAGAGAGCCACGGGGAGAAGGGGGCACGGCCAGGCTGGGCGGGGGATAGTCTATACTGAGCGGAAACAGGGACTTTGGAGTTGAGGACAAGGTCACTCTGTCCGACCAGACTCACTGTAGACAGGGGAGGCATAGGTTTGAGAGGCCTTAGGTAGAGGCCAAGGGGGAGGGTCCCACTGGCCAAGAGTTACCCTCGACACCTCCCCCCTCCGCTTCCTCCCTGGCAGAGAAGCTATTTCCTGAGCTGGGCTATTTCTGCCCATCCGTTTCCAGAAGGCGGGGGCTCCAGTCACCCCCTCCTCACCTCTCTGCGGTGCCCTCCCAGTCCCCAGGGAGACGAGCTGAAATAGCCTCTGTCCAGGATGTGCAGGGCACCAGAGGACAGAAGAGGCTCCAGGAAGGTCCCTGACTGTGCTGCATGAGGTGGAAGTGGGGCTGAAGGGAACGGGGTGGGGAGGAGGGTGGCATTTGGGGGAGCATGGGGAGAAGGCAAAACGACAGGGGGGCATTTTAGCAATGGGGTGAGCTTGCCGTTGGGGTTTGCAGAGTGAACAAGAAAGCCAGGTCCCATGGGAACAGATACATAATCCTGTCCACTGGGGAGGCTGAGGCAGGAGGACACCTACATTTAAGGCCAGCGTGGGCTACTTTGTGAGATCCTGCCTCAAAATGGGGAAAAAAAAAAAAAAAAAAAAAAGAACCAAGGGTCATGGTAGACACCTGTAATCCCAGGACTCGCTCGCTCAGGGGGCAGAGGCAGGAGGATCACCCCTGAGCGGACTGACGGCCTCACCCCCAGCGTGAGTTCCAGGCCAGCCAGAGCTACACAGTGAGACTCCTCACTGCACACAGTGCCTGGAGAGACCACTGGAGCTAAAGCACCGGCTGCTCAGTTTCCAGCACCAACATGGTCCTCACAACCGTCTGAAACCTGTGTGTGAGTGTGTGTGTGTGTGTGTGTGTGTGTGTGTGTATAGCCAGTGCCCTCTTTTGGCCTCTGGAACACGTGGTGCACAGACATACAGGTAGGCAAGCTCGGATGATTGTGGCTGCTGCTGCTGCCGATGATGATGATGATGATGATGATGATGATGATGAAGAAGAAGAAGAAGAAGAAGAACAAAATCCCCCACACAAAAGGGTAGGAAGCCATAGGAGCCACTTTCCTAAGCTGCAGAAAGGGCTGGCAGCGGTGGTGCCCGCCTTAATTGCAGCACTCGGGAGGCAGAGGAAAGTGGAATTTGAAGAGAGCCAGCCTGGGCTACAGAGTGAGTTCAGGGATAGCCGGGCTACACAAAGAAACCCTCTCTAGGAAAACAAAAAAGAAAAACAAAAAACAAAGAAAGATGATGAATTCATCTGTTTCTGGTTTTGCTTGCAAGCCCGTCCTTTGAAGGCAGTGGAAGCCATGTCTGCCATCTCCCCGGACCTATGCTTGCCCTGCATTCTGGAGATATTCAGTCTCCTGCCTTTCCCAGCTCAGCTGTCTCACAGGCCCCAGGAACTAAGAAGAGCACGGCGATGCCAGGTCAGGGAGAGAGGTGCCGAGGCACTGCCGGGTGCGTGCGTGTGCGTGTGCGTGTGCGTGTGCGTGTGCGTGTGCGTGTGTGTGTGTGTGTGTGTGTGTGTCTGTGAGACATGGGAGGGGGTGAGGATGGAGGGGGTGGGGTTAGAGGATGGCTGTGTTCCCTTCAGCAAAGACATGGCTTCCAGTGTCCCCAGTGTGACCGCATTTGGAAATGCACTTTCCGAAGTCAAGGGTCCAAACCCAAAGACTCTAAGGACAGAGCGCTGAGGGCCAGGGGGACAGACAGACAGACACAGACCGACCGAGGAAAGAGAGGAGTCACAGGGACAACCCCACACAAGGGTGGAAGATCTGAAGGATGAATCTAAAATGCCAAGGTGCCCAGGTGCCCAGCAGCCAACCAGAGCCGGGAGGAGGCCTGGGGGGACCCCTGCAGGCTGCCCGCGTGCGGCGTGGGTGAAGCCTGGCTGTGACCGTGCAGGTGGAGGATGGGCGCGAGGTTCAGAAAAGGGGTGGGGATGAGGCCATGCAGCCAGAGCTCTGAGGCGGTGGGGGTGGGGCTGGGGGTGGGGCCGAGCTCGGCTCAGGGCCAGGCTGTTTGAGTCTGGGGTGGGGACGAACCTGCCGGCACTGAGCTCAGGAACAGGGGGCGCATGCTCGCTGCGGTGTCACTGGGTGTAAGACGTGACAAGGCGACAACAAACAGCCTTTGCAGTTGCTGTGAACACTTAGCGTGTGCACGTGCGGGGGTCAGAGCTCACCTAGGAGAGTCAATTCTCTCCTTCTACCACTAGATCAAACTTAGGTCAGCAGACTAGGCGGGGAAGCGCCTCCATTAGCCGAGCATCTCGCTGGCCCCTCTTCTCCTCCTTTCTCTTTCTTACTTTGCTTATGTGATTTTAATAAAACGTTTACTTATTACTATTGTATGTGTGTGTGTATTGAATGTGAGCTCTCTCTCTCTCTCTCTCTCTCTCTCTCTCTCTCTCTCTCTTTCCCCGCGTGCGCGCGCACGTGCATGAGACGTATCCAGACACTACCCCCTCCCAGGGTTCCCCAGGGTTGATAGATACAACGGTGAGGCAAGACGCTCCCACCCCGGGTCTGCATCAGGGGTCCCCACTCACCTGACAGTGGTTCCTTTATTTTGGGGGGCTCCGGGACTTTGGGTGGGGGCTCAGGGGCTGCCTCTCCTGCAGGTACCAGTCTCTCCGCCAGGGATGCCCGCCGGGGCTTGGGTCCACGCCCGAGTCTCAGGAAAGCCAGTCTTCGGGCGGCTTCCCCAGCAGGCTCCTCATCGCCATGGGTTCGGAACCCCTGAAGCCGGTTTAGGAGGCCGAAATCTGCTGAGCTCCTCCGAATTCCTGGTGCCAGCACGCGGCCCAAGAAAGAGCGGACTTGCCCGTCCCCGGGGCTGCCTGCCCGCCTGCCCGAGGTCCAGCCCAGCCGGAAGGGGGCCAGCCCGGCCAGCTTCTCCAGCGTGGCCCGCCGGCGGCACGATGTCCCATTGGGCAGTGTCCCCAGCTCCCTGTCCTCCTCTTCCAGCGTTGGAGTATCTTCAAAGGGGTTGCGAGAGGATCGCAGGGGCAGGGTCCCTGCTCGCGGCACCTTAGGGTCTCCCACCCCCAGGCTCTTCAGGATTGGCATTTTTGACGGGCTGGCACCTGCAGAAAAATAACGACCGAGCTGGTGTTAGTGACAATAGAAGGTGCCGGGCACAGATCCTCACACTTAGAAACATTAGAGGCTTCAAGCCAGGCATCCTAGCACACCCTAAATTCCAGCATATGGTGCTGAGGCAGGGGAATTGGGAGCTCGCTCCGGGTAAACCAGGGATGGTATTAAATCAAAACAGTGACGACAAAGCTGGGCGTGGCAGAAACCCTTCTCAATCCCAGCACTGGGGAGCTGAGGCAGGAGAATCACTCAGCCTTGGCTACACTGTTAGTTTTTTGTTTTTTGTTTGTTTGTTTGTTTTACCAATTCTAGATTTTTATTACTTAAAAACGCTGCATATTTATTTTGCTTTCTGACTGTGCTGGTGCCTTCAACACTCACGATTTCCTGCTCCCCAGTAAGGAGAGCACGCTTGATCCTGTCACGGGCACACTAGTCACACAGGGAGCCACCACAGCCCTGCTGAGGGCTTCTTAGTCTTAGACAAGCTCATAAGTAAGGACTTTGGCTCTCACAGCACGAAGCCCGCGCAGTCTGCCCGGGCACACATGCGCATTTAGGTGCTTCCCCAGCCTTCTCGGTGTTAAGGTAAACAATCCCGTTGCCGGGGGTTCCAGACAGCCTAGTTTTGTCAGAGGCTGTGTTGTAGGAAAGCCTGCGATGGGCGATGGACTGAGTGCCTCCAAGCACCGTCCCCAGGAAGAGCCACTGGTAGTTTTTTAAAGCCAGCTTGAACTAAACTATATGCTTTTCTTTCTCACACACACGTAATCAATCTCTCTCTGTGTCTCTCTGTCTCTCTCTCTCTCTCACACACACACACATGCACACACACACACACACACACAAAACTGATAATATTAGGACAAAAGGGATGTGTGTGATAACAGATCCCTATAATCCTCAGGAGACAGAAAGAGGAGGATTGACATGTATTCAGCAGCATGGTCTACATAGTGAATTACAGACCACCAAGACTAGACGAAACCCAGTCTCAAAACACACAAACAAATAAACAGCAATTATGAGCGAAACAAAAAACATAATGGAAGTTTGGCTCAGTGGTAGAGCCCCTGCCTAGAATCCCCCAGTGAGGGGCTGGGGGTGTGGCTCAGTGGTCAAGCACCTGCCTAGAATCCCCCAGTGAGGGGCTGGGGGCGTGGCTCAGTGGTAGAGCCCCACCTAGAATCCCCCCCCCGTGAGGGGCTGGGGGCGTGGCTCAGTGGTAGAGTCCCGCCTAGAATCCCCCAGTGAGGGACTGGGGGCGTGACTCCGTGGTCAAGCACCTGCACAGCATGGACAAGGCTCAACACTTTCAAAAGCAAGAAACTCACTAGGTCTCGAGATCCTCTCTATTCAGGCAGTGGGAATACAGCTGTGACTAGGCTATACCAGTCACAGGGTTCACACCATCCTGTCCTGTCCATCTCTAAGTCTTCCTGACCTCAAATTTGAGGTGATCCTCCTGCCTCGTTCTCATAGATGTGACTACAGCTGTAAGATCCCTTCAATTTTGCAGGCAGAATTAATTTAGCTGAGACTAGCCTCGAACTCCCAACCCTCCTGCCTCTGCTTCCGGGATTACAGCAGCGCACCGACAGGCAGATTCAGCTTCTTCTTCTTCTTCTTCTTCTTCTTCTTCTTCTTCTTCTTCTTCTTCTTCTTCTTTGTTTTGTTTTTTTGGATTTGGTTTTTTGAGACAGTGTTTCTCTGTGTAGCCCTGGCTGTCCTGGAACTCACTCTGTAGACCAGGCTGGCCTTGAACTCAGAAATCCGCCTGTCTCTGCCTCCCGAGTGCTGGGATTACAGGAGTATGCCACCACCGCCCAGCTCAGTTTCAGCTTCTTGGTAGCTCAGCTTTGAAGACTCCACACAGCATCGACCTGATCCTCCCTCTCCCGAACTTCCTATAGGTCCCCACAGCCCTCGGTGCACCGCTTAGGCCACGCCCCCATCATAACCCAGGGGGCTGCCCCATACGCCTCATTGGGACTAATAAATCTTTTGGTTCCTTTTCTCTGGGTCTCATGTTTGCCTGTCTCTCCATACTTTGGATCTCAGTCCCAAAGCTGCCTCCTCCAGGAAGTCCCCCCGATTGTTGGGTCTTTTCTAACCCTTGGCCTCCCTGAGTTGTCTCTGTGACATGGGACGAGAGCCTGGCAAGGGCAGGGCTGGGCCTGTGTCCCGGGCCCGGAGCATGGCTCAGGCACTCTGGAATGGGTGCTGACAGGAAGCAAAGGCAGGAAGGAGGCAGCCGGCCCATTCCTGGGGTGGGGGAGGCTGTGAGGAGCAGGCCACACAGGACCTGAGCTCTGTGACAAGGGGCTTGGACTGCTTCCCAAGGGCATTGGCAAGCCATAGAGGGGCACTTAGCGTTACCTTAGTTTCCTGTTGTGTAAGGACTCAGGGGCATGGCGAATGTGTTCTAGCACCGAGGTGTCACTCAGCCTTGTGTCATCATTATATCAGTGCATGCATGTGCATGCGCGTGTGCGTGTGTGTGTGTGTGTGTGTGTGTGTGCCTGTGTGTGTGTGAACGCAGTCACCGGAGTGCCACAGAGCTCGTGTAGCCGGCAAAGGACAACTGTGGTCCTCCGTTCTCACCTTCTAGTGTGGGTCTAACTCGGGTTGTGGAGCTTGGCCGTAAGTAAGTGCCTTTCCCCACCAAATGTTTAGAAAAGTATAAAAACAAAATTAACGTTCCGGCGCAATAGCCCACATATGTGATCTCAGAGATTAGGAGGCCGAGAGAGAGGAGAGAGTGTCACCGTGAGGTGACAGCCAGCCTAGCCTGCTGTGGCGCCTGGGGTAACCTGGGATTCAGAGTGAGACCTTGTCTCACAAAACGACCCAGCTGGAGGCTGCAGAGGCCGCAGTGGTCAAGGGCATTGGCTGAGAACCTGGCTTTGATTCTCGACACCACCCCCACCGCCACCCCGCCACCCCCGCCACCCCGCCACCCCCGCGGCAGCTCAGGAACGCGGCAGCTCCGGCCCTAGGGCACCCAGCGGCCCTATTCTGGCCTCTCTGGGCACCAGGCATGCGAGCGGGGCCCAGACGTACACACAGGCAGGACTTGCGCGCACATAAGATAAAGTCACAAGGACGAGGCGGGGCGGGGGGGCGCTTTCCGCGCGACCTTTCCCCTCCCTTGGGTCGCGAACTTGCGGTCTTTATGGCCGCGGAGCCTCACCGGCTCTGGCTCACTGGGTTTAAGGGCTGTGTAGTATTCCAGACAAAATTGGGTAAATAAAGCGTTGGCTGTCCACTTTCTCTCCCCCCTGGAACAGCCCCGCGGGTGGTTTCGAACTGAGCAAGCGTGTGAGGCGGAGACTGGAGGGGCAGGACGGACGGGGCGCCCCGGCTCGAGAGCCCCCTACAGCGTCCTAGCCCTGCTGTGTCTAAGCCGCGCTGTCGTCACCTCCCCTGCAGCCGCCCCGGTCCCCTACCCCCAGGAGGCAGTCGCCATAGTGACGCTTTGCTGGGAGCCCCGCCCGCCCCCCATACACAGACTTATTGGTCTTCCCTTTCCTGGAAGGCTTCGCGCGCCTCACCTGAAAATGGCTGGGGGTGGGGTGGGGGTGGGTTGGGGGAGGGGACAGCCTGTGGCTCAGTGGGTAGCGGCGCTTGCCACCAAGCCTGACGCCCGAGTTTCATCACTAGGACCCATAGAGCAGAAGGTCTGAATGGACGACAGAGGCTGCTTCTGACCTGCACCCGCGCACTGGGGCACGAGCGGCCACGCTGCACACACACACACACACACACACACACACACAGTAAAGACTTTGGCTCCCTCCCTCCCTCCCTTCCTCCCCCTCCCCCTCCCCACTGGTAACTCTCCCTCCCAGTAATGGCTCGAATATCCCAACCAACTACTTCCATCCCCGAAACGGCTGGATCCAACCCAATCTAGTCCTGCCCAGACTTTAGCCCCCGCTGGCTCGCGCAGCCGGTCTAACCTCCACTCCCAGAGCTGGCCCTGGTACCCATCACTCGGGTCCCAGCGTATTCCCAGCACTCTCCCCAACCGGCCGCGGCATTTACCCCAAACTCCCCCCCTTCCCCTTCCTGGCTCAGACACCTCCCTCGGCAACCTGGCTCCGACATCCTGCCCTCTCCAACGCCCTCCGCTGCCTGCCGGTGCCCAGGCCCCTGACTCACTTCCGAGCCTAGCGCGAGCCCCCAGCCTCCCGCTTCTGCAGGATGTCTAGGCCACCAGCGCTTCCCTCTCACGGCCCCTCCTCCTCTTCCTCGCTGCCAGCCTTTCCCCAATCCCTCCTCCTCAAAAGTCCTGACACCCTCAAGCCCCCAGCACGGAGCAGGGTGGGGGGCGCAGTGATCCCAGTCCCCGGGAGGCTGGGCCGGAGGACCACATGCTTTTGAGATTTTCGAGGCCCGGGGTCCGTAGTGAGACCCTGTGGACAGACAAACCCAGTACTGACAAGGGGAGGTGACGCCTTTCATCCTGGCAACTCGGGAGGTCAACCTGAGTCACGTGAGATCAACACTTCAAAAGCCGAGGCAGGGGCGTAGCTCAGTTGGTAGACTGCTTGTCTGGCTTGCCAGACACCCCGGATTCCCACCCCAGCAGCGGCACAACCTGTAACCCACGCACTCTGGAGAGGGGGCAGGACCAGAGCTCCAGTATCATCCTTGGGCACATAGAGATTTGAGGCCAGCACAAGCACCACGAGACTCTGTGGGAATGTTTTTTCCTTAGTTTTTCTAGTCAGTTTCTCTTGTAGCCTTCGATGTTCTGGAACTTACTCTGTAGACCAGGCTAGCCCTGAACTCACAGATCCGCTCGCCCCTGCCTCTTGAGAGTTAGGATTAAAGGTGTGCACCACCACTGCTCAGCTGAAAAAATTATTATTTTTTTAAAAAGCCCCAAGGTCCGTGTTCGGAAACTGATCCTTAAGCATCTACGCCTGACTCGAACAGAGGCAGCGGCATCGCCAGCCGCCAGCCGAGCGGGGCAGCCTCCATGTCCTATCCTAGGCCTCGCCTGCTCGCTGGGCTCCCTTCATTTTAATGAAATAAATTCGTTGACTTTGTGTGTGGGCACACGGGCCGCGGGCTGGCCGTGGAGGTCAGGTGTGAACCCTACCGCTGAGCCATCTCCACAGCCCTTCCTTCTTTCCTATTTATTTATTTATTTTTATTTATGGAGACAGAGTCTCAATCTGTTATCCAAGCTTGTTCAAACTGGCCAGCCTCCTGCCTCAGCCTGCCCTCCCTAGCGCTGGCCCTGCAGGTGTGAGGAGCCTGTAGCCCGGCTTTCCCGCTGCTGCAACCCTCCTTACTGGAGGCAGCCGGGCCCTGAATGCCTGCTCCACGGGCCGCCCCCATGCAGCGCCAGAGCGTCAGAGCGCATTGGACCTAACACCCCGTCTCCCTGGCCACGGGTGGTCCTCAAGCCCGTCCTGTCTCTCCGCAGCCCGGAGCCCCCAGGCTCGCCTGCCTGCCCTCTGCCTGCTCCGCAGTCCTCACCAAGCCCAGCCCGCAGCCCGCCTCTGCTCCCCCAGTGCTCCTGCCTCCTGGGTTCTGATGAGCGGTCCCATCTTTGGAAAGAGTTGGGGGCACGCCCTCTTCACCCCACACTCACCGTCTGTCCGTGCCTGTCCTTCAGTCCCTCTTGCTGTCCAGTCCCCAGACTACTCGGGCCAGGACTGCTGAGAGCTTGGATCTGGGGGTGGGGGGGTGGAGGAGGACAATTTCCTGTCAGGAAGCCCCTCCCTCTCTGGGGCCAGGGGCTGGAAGGCCCCATTATCTGTCTGCCCTTCTCGGCCAGGCTGTGGTTGGGCCCTGCTGTGACAAGGGCCACAGACCCCTGTCCCCGCCCCTCCCGCCCCTCCCAGCCTTGCCGGAATCCGCCCGCCCTCCTGCCTGCTTTTCACGCCTCCCAAGGTAACAACACCATCCTGTGTACCCAGGGGAGCCACCCTGAGCTGGACAGGCGCCCGCAGCTGAGCTCCGGAGTGTGGCCAGGGTCTCCAGGGAGGCTGTGTCCCTCTCCTACCCTCTGCTGGGAAACAGGAAACTCCACCTGGGGACCCAGTGGGGTAGCCTTGGCACAGCGTTTAAAATGTAGCGCTCAGGCCTGCAGAGAGGGCTCAGCGGTTAACAGCACTGGCTGCTCTTCCAAAGGTCCTGAGTTCAAATCCCAGCACCCACATGGTGGCTCACAACCATCCGTAATGAGATCTGACGCCCTCTGCTGGTGTGTCTGAAGACAGCAACAGTGTACTCACATATAACAATAAATAAATCTTAAAAAAATGTAGCTTTCAGCCAGTGGGGCGGTGGTGGCGCACTCCTTTAATCCCAGCACTGGGCCGCTGAGGTAGGTGGATCTCTGAGTTCGAGGCCAGCCCGGGCCTCACGCAGGAGTCTGTCACTCCTCTGCCTCGGTCCCCTCGGGGGGCCAGTCTCCCGGGGCCTAGCTGTGGCGAATCAGAAGCGCAGAGCACAGCCCATCCGATGGCAGACCCACTGTGCCTCTCTCCTTTCTTCTCCTTTTGAGACAGGGCCTCATTATGTAGCCCAGGCTGGCCTGGGACTCACAGATCCTGCCTCCTGTGCTGGATTGAAGACGTGCCTGACTCTTCTTTGCATGTGTGTGTTGGGGGGTGCTGGGGATTTGAACCCAGGGCCCTGTGCACAGGCCACGTGCTCTGCTTCCCAGTCCACACCTGTCTCCTTACAGATTCCCCGACCCGCCCACTCCAGTGTGAGTGCAGTGAAGCTGAGGTTTTTAAAAGTGTATTATTTATTTATGTATTTTTTTATGTATGTTTGTGAGTGACTACAAGTATCTGGTCATGCAGTGCCCAAGTCTACTAGGAGTCGGATCCCCTGGGCCTGGAGTTACAGAGGCTGCCCACTGCCCTGTGGGTGCTGAGACTCGAACCCTGGTCCTCTGCGCGAGCAGCCCGTGCCCCTAAGCGCTGAGCCACCCCTTCTCCAGATCCATGTTGACACCTTCAGACCTTGGGGTTTGCTGGATGTCTGTGCACTCGCAGGGTCGCAGCAGGAGGTGCCGGTGTCAGTCCCAGAACATCTCTGTCTCCTCGGGGAGAACCCAGGACTCCAGCAGCCCTCCCCCACCCCCTTTCCAAAGTCCGGGGACACCAGGAGCCCAGGGTTCCTGCTTCTCCGCCCAGTCTCCCGCCTTTGAACATTTCATAGGAACCAGATTGTATGGTGTGACCTTTCGCGTCGCCTCCTTTTACTAAATGTAACATTTTCAAGCTCCATCCACTTCGTAAGCCTCAGTCTTCACCCCTCGGAAATGGAGTTTAGGCCGGCGGTGGTGGCTCACGCCTGTAATCCCAGCACTCTGGGAGGCAGAGGCAGGCGGATTTCTGAGTTCGAGGCCAGCCTGGTCTACAGAGTGAGTTCCAGGACAGCCAGGGCTACACAGAGAAACCCTGTCTCGAAAAAGACGAATCAAAAAAAAAAACAACCCAAAAAACAAAAACAAAAACAAAAACAAAACAAAACAAAACAAAAAACAAAACAAAAAAACAAAAAACAAAAAACAAAAAACAAAACAAAACAAAACAAAACAAAAAACACAAAACACTGGAGTTTAGGAATCCTTGGAAAGGGAAACAGAAAAGACCCTGATGAGTAGACAGGCAACCATCTGCCCCCTGGTGGTGCATGTGAGTACTGCAGCTGCCAGAGAGGGACCTGTCCACTGCGGGACCCTCTTCTCCTGAACACCCCTTGGAGCTGCAAGGCTCCTAGAAACACACTCGGAGATCTTCCCTTAATATTTTCTAGTTCCCACTTTTATTTGTTTATTTGGAAGCAGGGTCTCACTATACAGCCAAGGGCACCCCAAAACTCATTCTGGCCTCAAACTTAGAGATCTGCCTGCCTCCCAAGTGCTGGGATGCCTGACGTGTTTCCAGACTGGCTTGAAGCATTTTTCTATGTGTACACTGTGGTCTATAGTCACACCTTGGCTGTACTATTACCGAGAACAAGAAATCACTGCAGTTAAGAGATGAGGGTTCTAGACTGGAGACATGGCTCAGCGGTTAAGAGCACTGACTGCCCTTCCAGAGGTCCTGAGTTCAAATCCCAGCAACCACACGGTGGCTCACAGCTATCTGTAATGGGATCCAATGCCCTCTTCTGGTGTGTCGGAGGACAGTGACAGTGTACTCAGATACACAGAATAAATATCCATTCCTTAAAAAAAGGAGAGGGGGAGGAGAGAGAGGGGGGGGCATGAGGGTTCAGGAGGATTGAGAGTTGGAGGTGAGCTTGTGGTGCACAGTAAGGTGTGTGTGTATCTCACATAAATAAGCTCAGTATTTGGGAAGCTGAGGTAAGAGGTTGGCCTCAAGTCCACAGTCAGCCTGGGCTACAGAATGACGCCCTGTCTCAAAACACACCTGCCTGGCAGGGGGACTGCTCAGGGCGGGGCTTCTCGGGACTGCTGACCCTTAATTTCCCCAACGCGGAAGTGACTGAATACTTTGTGGTAGCGGAGACGACTGTGTTCTCCAGTTAAAACAAAAGGAAAACAACAACTCCCAGAGTGAAAACTGGGTGTGGTGCTCACACCTGCATTCTCAGCCCTCCCCGAGGTGGAGGCAGGGGGTCAAGTCCAGGCTCAATCCAAGGAGAGGCCCCAGGAGGCCTGAGTTCCACGGTAACTGGTGTCAAGTCAGTGGGGGCACAGGGCTGACTGCGGGGCGGGTGCGGGGTGGGGTGCAGTGAAGGCACTGGTGACCTTTGAGGCTGGTGACCCAAGTTTGATCCTGGGGACCCATAGAGAGAGGAGACAGCTGACTTCCAAAACCTGTCCCACCACCACACACACACACACACACACACACACACACACGCCCCGCTCCCCAAAATTAATAAATTGTTCAAATATAATAAATAATCCCAGTCTAGCTGGGCGTGGTGGCACACGCCTTTAATCCCAGCACTCGGGAGGCAGAGGCAGGCGGATTTCTGAGTTCGAGGCCAGCCTGGTCTACAAAGTGAGTTCCAGGACAGCCAGGGCTACACAGAGAAACCCTGTCTCGAAAAATAAAACAAAACAAAACAAAAATCCCAGTCTGCCACTCACTCTCACTTTGGACTTTTTGTTTTTTTTTACTTTTATTGCTTTTATGTTTACTTTATGTTTTGGGGCATTCTGCCTCTGTGTGTGTGTGTGTGTGTGTGTGTGTGTGTGTGTACATGCACACAGTGACTGGGGAAGCCAGAAGAGTGTGTCAGGTCCCCTAGACCTGGAGTTACAGATGGCTGTGCGCCCCCATGTGGGGGTGCTGGGAACTGAACCCAGGTCCTCTGGAAGAGCGGCCAGAGTTCCTGGGCTGAGCCACCTCTCCAGCGCCCGCCCCTCCAATTTTAATACAATTTGCTTACTCGCATGTTTGCATCATTTAGCGTTGAAAATGTTCCTGCTTAGCAGCCAGTCCTGAAGCGTGCCTGCTCGAGCTAGCTCGAGCGCATGGCTGTTCTCTTCTGTGTCTTTTGGCTTTCTTTCTGTCTCACAGGTCTCCTGTAGACCAGGCTCCTCTTGAGCTGACTATGCAGTTAAGGATGACCCGGGACTTCCGACCCCCCGGGGGACCACCATGCTCGCAGCATCTCATGCTCACAAAAGGGAAACTGAGGCTCGGGGAGAATTTTTTCTTTTCTTTCTTTTTCTTTTTTTCTTTTTTCTTTTTTCTTTTTCTTTTTCTTTTTTTCCTTTTCTTGAGACAGGGTTTCTCTGTGTAGCCCTGACTGTCCTAACACTCACTCTGTAGCCCAGGCTGGCCTCGAACTCAGAAATCCACCTGCCTCTGCCTCCCAAGTGCTGGGATTACAGGCGTAAGCCACCACCGCCCGGCTCTGGAAGAATTTCTAAGACAGCAAGACAATGGGCTCTGGACCGTTGTGATGCACCCCCTACACACACACACACACACACACACACACACTTCCTTTCATCACACAAGGCACTGTGTGTTCTCAGCACGGCCCTCACCCCTCCAGTCTGTTTGCCCCTGCAAGTCAACACCTGTTTGGGCTTCCAGCCAGCCAGGGAGGCAACCCGGCTCTCTGGTTCACTGTGCCGACTGGGACCGTGAGATCAGCGTGGCTGCGGGTTATCCACCCTCATCCCGGCCGGGGCTGAAGCTCGGGATGTCCTTGAACCCCTGACCTACTTCACCCCGGGGGACTGGCTTCAATCTTGGCTTTTGTTTTCCGAGACGGGGTCTTGCTGCCTATGGGCTCAAGCTCACAGCAATCATTATCTCAGCCTCCAGAGGGGTCGGGGTGGGGATGACAGGCACCCCTCTCCCTCTCCCTCTCCTTCTTCCTCCCTCTCTTCCTCTCCCTCTCTCCCTCTCTCTCCCTCTCCCTCCCTCTCCCTCTCTCTCCCCCCTCTCTCCCTCTCTCTCCCTCTCCCTCTCCCTCCCTCTCTCTCCCTCTTCCTCTCTGTTTCCCTCTCTCTCCCTCTCCTTCTCTCTCCCTCTCCCTCCCTCTCTCTCTCCCCCTCTCCCTCTCCTTCTCTCTCCCTCTCCCTCTCTCTCTCCCTCTCTTCCTCTCCCTCCCCTTTCTTCCTGTCCTCGGCAGACTTCCAGTCCTGGAGTTTCTCTTTGTCTCTTTCATTCCCTCCCTCTGCCTTGGCGTCTGATTCTCTCTCCTCTGTCTTTGTATCTGTGTCTCTCAGTCTCTGTGTGTCTCCCTGTCTGTCCCCTTTCTGTCCTCCGTCCTTTTGTCTCTGTCCTTGGCTTCTCTGTCCCTCTTTGTGACTCTGTTTCTTCCCACCTCGGGTCTGTGTGTCCCCTCTCCCATCTCTCAGCATCCCCCTCTGCTCCCTCCTCAGCAACTCTCTGCCCGAGACTCCCGTACTCCTGTGAGAACTTGCTGGAGACCGGCACGCCCAGACCTGCCTCCGCCCCCAGAACCCCGAGCCAGCCCAGGCCTGTCCCTTTAAGAGCCGGCGGCGGGGGCGGGGTTTCCCCGGGCCCCGCCCCTCCCGCCCCGCCCCCTGACGTCCCTTCCTCCCCGGCCCCTGGTCGCCTCCCTCCGCCGCCGCCCCGGGCCGGCTCCGCGCCCCCTCCCCGGCCCCCGCCCGTGCACCCTCCCGCTTGCCCGCCGCCCAGATGGCGCCCCGGGTCCCCCTTGCACGGGGCCACTAGGACCCTCGCCGTCGTCTCCCCTCCCCCGTCCTGCCCTCTGTGGCTCTCGCTCTCGCCGCGCGAGGACTCGGGCGTCCACGGCGCCCAGCTTTAGAGCTCGCGTCCCCAGGTCGGCTGGGGGGGGAGGGGAGGAGAGGGGACCCCGGGATCCCCACCCCCCCCGCCCGGCCGCCCCTGTCCCTTTCCCTCCTGGGACCCCAGAGAAGATGTCTTCGAGGACGGCGCTGGCCCCGGGCAACGATCGGAACTCGGACACGGTGAGTGGGGCCCAGCCCCTTGGGGAGCCCTGCCCGAGCCCAGCCGTGGCACCCCTCGCCCTCCGCGACCACTGACCCCGCCAGTCTTCACTCCTCGCCGGGCTCCACAGCCCAGACCAACGCTTCCCGTGACTTTGAGGCCTCTCTGCTCCCTCCTCGCCACAGCCCCAGCCCAGCCCGACCCCTAGGGGCGCCCCTGTCTTTGGACCCTTCTCCGGTCCCTCTGCAGAGCGCTTCCGCCCGGTCTCTTCCCTCCAGGAAGCCCCCTCCCCTGTCCGCCGGCAGCCCCTCCCTTCCTCGGCTGCCCGGTCTGTCCCCCGCTCGCCCGCTCGCCCGCAGCCTGGCCTCGACTCTTCCCGGATGGCGCGGGCCCCTGTTCCCCGAGGCGCAGCCCTGTCTCCCCCCTCCCCCTCCCGCAAGGCCCGACCGGGTCTGGCCCTGCTGTCCTCCCTGCCTCTTGCCGAGTCGGGGTGCTGGCTCCCCTTGGCCAGTCCCCAGCTCCTCCTGTGCTCCTGCGAGCTGCCTCCCCCAGGAAGCCAAATGGCACCGGGGCCCAGGGCCTGCCCGCTTTCTTCAAGGTGTCTCCGCTCCCTGGCCTGACCCTGCTGTGCCAGGGTGCCTGTCCTTGGATCCTAGGCGCCTCTGGGTCCCCTAGGTGCGACCCGTCCAGTCTTTGAGAGGGACTCCTTGGCTTCTTATCTGCGGGCTAGGGTTCCAGGCCCCAGACTAGGCTGACGCTGGCCTCCTGAGCCTCCCAGTCTCACCTCCTCACCCCTCCTCACACCCCCTGCTAACCGAGCCCCCTTTCTTTGCGGGATGTTGGGCTTTCTGGAGGAGCCCCCCCCAGTTTCCTGCCCCCCAGGCCCTAAGCCTTCCCTGCTCCCTTTACTCTGCCCATGCTTTGAGCCCCCCTGTCTGGGTCTTTAGCCCTGACCCTGACATCTAGGAGTTTCCTGAGCCCAGGACTGAGTGCACGGACTCCTGACTGCACCCTGTTCCCCATCGCGGGGTCTTCCTTCCCTCCCAGGGGCAGGACCCTGCCCCCCTCCCCTGCATTTCCCACAATTCTGGCAGCTTTCCAGGTGTCTATAAGTCAGCTCACCCATCCCGGTCCCCCCACCCGCCACCCTCTCCCACCTTCAGCGCAGAGCCCAGCCTCACACTTTTTGTATTTGGACAAGAGTTCCTCTATGTAGACCAGGCTGGTCTTGAACTCACAGAGATCCACCTGCTTCTGCCTCCTGAGTACAGCCTTAGGCTCTTATCTGTGTTTCTAATGCATGTGTGATGTCGGGCGACGCCCCTCTGCCCCGTCCCCTGCTGGCTTAGGCTTCCAGTTGGAGGTTCCAGCCAGGCCAGAGAGGTGCATGGCCGCTGTGTCTTGGGTTCGAATGCTGCCTCCATGTGCCAGATTGCTTTGTGTCTTCAGGCTACTGGCTCTCCTTCTCTGAGCCTGGTTCCGGGTGGGAAGTATGTGTGTGCTGGAGGGCTGGGGGAACGACTTGAGTCCCGCAAAGGATCGCCGGAGACATGTGGGTGAGGGCTGGTACAGGGGCGGCGCTCACGGCTCTCGGCGGCTGGCATGACTGCGTCTGAGTCAGAAGGCGGTGTGTTCTCGACGGCAGCTGCCAGTAGTTGACAGGCAAGCTCCCAGAGTCTGCTCCGGCCTCAGTTTCCTTGTAAGTGGGTCGATGGGGACGCCTCCCTGACAGGGACTTCTTTAGGTCACATGTTGTGATTATCGATACTTATTCAAATAAACTCAGATTCACATCTCACTACTGTGCGACCTCAGGCCAGTGGCCTCGCCTCTCTGAGCCTCCTCCCTGCGTTCCTTAGATTGTTGGGGTTACTGGGGGGGGTACTGAGATGGGTAGCGCTGTCCCCTGACTCGAGTCTATGAAGATAACTTTTGGCTTGTCTGGAGTGACATCTTTCTCTTTCTGCAGTCTGAGGGTACAGACCTCTTCCCTGCTCCCCTCGGACCGTTGTGACACCCACAAAAGGTCACATTCTTCTATACCAGTCTCTAGAGCTATGGAGACCAGGGCCAGCTTCCCTAGCAACAGGCATCAGTCTGTCCATCAGGAGGGATCCGGGCCAGCTGGTGGTGCGGGCCAATTTTAGCTTCTGACCCTGACCCCTGGGGGTTTGTCATCCCCTGCCCTGGACACCCCCTTGCAGGGGTCCTCAGCCGTGCAGCCTTCAGTGGAGTGCCTTCCTGCGTCTAAGGGGGCCCCCTGGCAACACCCAACAGGGGTTCTTCTCCAGGCTCCTAAGATCAGAGACCTTATCTTCCATCTCTACCACCGCCTGCTGCTCCAGGGGGTGGTGTGTGTGTGTGGGGGGGGGTGAGCCGTGAGCCGGGGTGGTGGCATCTGGGAGGATCAACACTCAGGAGCCTGAAGCACTCCCCACCCCCACCCCGCACCCCGCTTGAGTATTGGGCTTGAGAATGGTCACTGGCTAGACGCACCGGAGTTGGGGTATGAGTGGCTTGAGCGGGGAACAGGTGAGGGGGAGGGTACCAGCCTGGGGCAGTCTTATTCTTCTCATTGGCCGTGCCAGGGGCTGTGCCAGAGGCCAGGGCTCTGCCCACCATATCCATAGCATAGTCCTGAGGGTTAAAGCCAGGGTTTTCCACATGCTAGGCGGGGCCTCTCCCACTGAGCCACGCCTCCAGCCCCTCACTGGAGGATTCTAGGAAGGGCTCTACCATTGAGCCACACCCTGCAGCCCCTCACGGAGGGGGGGGGCGAGTCCTAGGCAGGGGCTCTACCACTGAGCCACGCCCCTAGCGCCTAATTATCTAGTTCTCTACTGCTGAACTGTCTCCTCAGTTCTCTTCCTTGTCTCTGAGGCAGTATCTCACTGAGTGGCCCAGGCTGTCCTTGAACTCAGTCCACTGTTCAGACAGACCTTGAATTTAAGATGGCCTCGGCTTCCCGAGTAGCTGGGATGACACGCCTGGTGGGCCTGGTCCTTGTGAGGAAGCTGGGTGCATGAGGCTAGCCCCTATCTATCCCAGGCTTTGTTTCTCCCCAGTCTGGGGGCGGTCAGGACCTTCCTCGCTGGGCTCGGTTGGGGGCTGAGTGTAGCTGAGGGGCCTGTTTGTAGACCTGACTGCTGGTCTCGTCTCCTAGTGAAATCAACCTGGCCAGTGAGCCGGTGCAGTAAGCCAGTGGGCTCAGTGACTTGGGAAACTGAGGCAGGAGGATTTCAAGTTTTCAAGATCTTATCTCAGAATTCAAATTTAAATGAGGGCGGGGAGGCGGGATGGGAAGATGGCTCCCTGGGTTAAAGTGCTTACTGTGCAAGTGTGAAGACTGGGGTTCAGATTCCAGCACCCACGGGAAAGCTGGGCATGGTGGAGCATGCCTGCCACCCCAGCACTGGGTGGGGGTGGGGCAAGTGGACATAGGCCGACACCAGGTGCTTGGGGCTAGCCAGTCTAGCTGACATGACAGGCTGTAGGGTCAGTAAAGAGGGAGTGTTTCAGTGGAGGGGGAGAGAGGAAAACGCCTAAAATTGACCTCTGACCTCCACAGATGAGCATACCTGCACGCACATACATATACAAAAAAGAAGTGACATAGCCCAGTGAGGGGCTGGGGGCGTGGCTCAGTGGTAGAGCCCCGCCCAGTATCCCCCAGTGAGGGGTTGGAGGCGTGGCTCAGTGGAGGAGCCCCGCCTAGAATCCCCCAGGGAGGGGCTGGGGGCGTGGCTCAGTGAAGGAGCATTTCTTTAATATGTGAGAACTGCACAAAAAAGACAAAATCAGGTGTCAAGGCACCGGGTGTGAGAGGCCTGAGACAGTCCAATGTGACCCTTATAAGGACGTCTGTTTGCTAAAATGGGTGCGTTCAGATTCCAGCTCGAGGCCTCAGTTTCCCCTGCCTGTAAAATGAGGACGATGCTCCAGTGGCTCTCCCTGCTTGTGAAATCAGGCCGGTGCTGCGGGGTGGCCTGGCCGCGGGTAGCCCGGGCCTCAGCTCGCTGTCAGTCAGGCCTTCGCCCTCCCTCCCTGCCCTGTGTCCTGTTTCCCCCAGCCATGAGGAGGGCATGGAGGGAGATCAGCCTCTGGCTCTCAGAGCTGCGGCCAAGAAAGGGAGGCCCTGTCCCTGGAGGCTCCAGATCAGGACCGGGCAGCCGGGCCTGAGCAGGCCGCCTCGCGGGGAGGCTGAGGAGGGAGAGGCCCGCAGGGGCAGAGGAGCCGGCGGCAGTGGAGATGGCAGGCAGGCGGCAGGCGGGATGTAGCAGGGTTTCGTGGAGAGGTGGATGGTGTGGTTGGGGCGAGATGTGGGGCCGGATGAAGAGTTCTGATGTTTGCTGGAGAATCTGAGGCAACACTGATGGGGCGGGGGCAGTGGCCCCCAGTCCTTGGAATATGATCTAAGACCCTCCCAGGATCCCAGACATGTGGCATTCCAAGCTGGCCCTCCTCGCCTGTAGACAGGCGCTGAAGAGGTCAGTCATAGGCTCGGCACAAGCTGGCATGGTGGTGCAGGTCCGCCCTGCACATGGCGGCCGAGGCAGGGGTATCAGGAATTTGTGGGCTACATGAGATCCTGTCTCATCTGTGACATAAAGCCTGGCACGTGTAATTCCAGCCCGGGGAGTCTGAGGCAGGAGAATTGTTACATGTTCCCGCCCATCTTGGGCTCCAGAGTGAGACTCAGTATCAAAAAATTAAAACTAAATAAAGATGTCAATAAACAGGACACCACAAGAGATTGACTAAAGACTGGGGCTTAAGGCATCTTCAGTTACACACAGTTCAGGGCCAGCCTGGGCTACGTAAGGTCCTGTCTTTAAGGGGGAAAAAAACTCAAAAGAAAGGAAAAGCATCGCTAAAATGCATTGTGACATTCTCAAACCACGGGAGGCCGGGACGCGGAGGCCACAGTAAAGTGTTGAGGCAGCCAGCTGCGGATGAGGCGGGGCCGAGGGAAGGCCAGGTGTGGCCCAGGCCTGCATCCCAGCACTGGGCTGGCCAATGTGGGAGTGTCAGGAGTTCGAGGTTATCCTTGGATACATACTAAGTTTGAGGGCAGCCTGAGCTACTTGAGACCCTTTCCTTCCCTGCCCGTTAGCCCTCCCCAAGAGAAATAGACTTGGGCTGGCCCAGGGGCAGTGACGGAGGAGCTAGGGTCCTGGGATGTGCCGTCGGGGCGGGGCGCTGGATCTGCGCGAAGGTCGGCACTGGAGGCCGAGGCCAGCAGCTAAGGTTAGAAGAACGTCGTCTGGGGATGCTGGACTGGGGAGGAAGGGGGAGGAAGGGCGCTGGCGGACGGGCGCGTCGGAGGCCTCGGTGGTCCATCTCCGAGGCCCCCACTGTGTGTACCGCTAGGGGCAGAAACGGGGCGGACCCCGGAGCCTTGTGCAGGGAGCCGAGTGCTCCCCGCACCACCGAGTGCTCCACAGCAAGCGCTTGGTTCTTCTTGAGACGGGACTGTGTGGGACAGCGTGGGCCACAGTGATGGTTCCAGCTGCGGAGAAGTGGGGCCGAGAAGGAGGAGCTTAGGGCTGCCCTCAGCTACACAGCTCAGAGCCAGCCTGGGCTTCACAGCGGTCTGTCAGCAAAACAAAAGGAGGAGCCTGCTATGTAGCCCAGGCTGGAACTCTGTGTAGTAGAGGAATAGCTTATGCTCCTGATCCTCCTGACTCCAGGGCACGGTGGCCGGAGCTCCGGAGAGCCCCCTGGCCCCGGCCGGTGTCACGCAGCGGGAGGGACGGGGACGGCTCACACGTCTCTCTCCACACAGCATGGCACCCTGGGCAGCGGACGGTCTTCGGACAAAGGGCCGTCCTGGTCCAGCCGCTCCCTGGGCGCCCGCTGCCGGAACTCCATCGCCTCCTGCCCCGAGGAGCAGCCGCATGTGGGCAACTACAGGCTGCTCAGGACCATCGGCAAGGGCAACTTCGCCAAAGTCAAGCTGGCGCGGCACATCCTCACGGGCCGGGAGGTGAGTGGGGCCGGGGGAGGGCGGGCAGCGAGAGGCAGGCTGGGACACGCGGTCAAGGCTGGACCCGGCCGGCCGCCTCTCCTCAGATTGAAAAGGCGGTTTGCTTTGGTTTTGACACATGATCTCGCTGTGTGGCCCTGGCTGTCCTAGAACCTGCTCTGTAGATCAGGCTGGCCTCGACCCAGAGAAGTCATCTGCGATGCCCACAGGCCCCTGTGAGCTGTGTGCCGTGGGCGCCCGCGCGCTCACAGTCCCGGTGGGAGAAGAGGCCAGTTAGAGGCCTGCAGGGGTCACAGGCGCGCCTGCCTGCCTGCCTGCCTCGGCGGGTTTTGTGCACTTTGATTGTGTTGTTTGTTTGTTTGCTGGGTACGTGTGTGAGAGGGACCAGAGCAGGACATCAGGTGTCCTTGGTCCCTGCCTGTTTGCCTTGTGACGGGTTCTCTCACTGAACTGGAAGCTCGGGGCTCCATCTGCACCCCGCCCGGCTCCCGTCCTCGCACAGGGCCGCCCGGCGGCATGGCCGCGGCTAGCTTCCTTAGCCAGAGTGCTGAGAGTTGAAACAGTCCCCAAAGCTGGCGAGGTGCGTGACCTTGGTGCCAGCCCGCCCCCTTCATTTCCTTCCCCAGTTATTCTATTGATTAGTTTTGTTATTTGATAGTTTCATACATGTTTGTAATATATTCTGTTTGCTTGGTGTTTTTTTGTTTGTTTGTTTCGATTGATTGTTTGTGGTTGTGTGGGGTTGTTGTAAGACAAGGTCTCACTGTAGCACTGGGTAACCTGGACGCTCCCACGCAGACCGGGCTGGCCTTCGAACACCCAGAGATCTGCCCGCCTTAGGCTCCTGAATGCTGGGATGAAAGGTGTGTGCCACCGTGCCCTGGTTGTTAGTTTAAAATAATTTGTTGGTTTGTTTGTTTTACAATTTATTTTTATTTTACATTCATTGGTGTTTGTCTGCGTGTGTGTCTGTGTGAGGGTGTCAAAAGCCCTGGAACGGGAGTTACAGACGGGTGTGAGCTGCCATGTGGTGCTGGGAACTGAACCCAGGTCCTCTGGAAGGGCATCCAGTGCTCTTAACCACTGAACCACCTCTCCGAGCCTGTTTGTGTTTTAAGAAACAAGTCTAACTCTGTGGTCTCCCCTCTCTGCTTCCCGACTCTGGGCTCCGTGTCTGCAGCACACTCGTCCCTATGCCTGTTTTCTGTAAAGCAGTAGGTCTACTGTACAAAGTGTGCTAGGATGGCCCAGTGAGGGGCTGGGGCGTGGCTTAGTGGGAGAACCCCGCCTAGAATCCCCCTGGGAGGGGCTGGGGGCGTGGCTCAGAGGTAGAGCCCTGCCTAGAATCCCCCAGTGAGGGGCTGGGGGCGTGGCTCAGAAGTAGAGCCCCTGCCTAGAATCCCCCAGTGAGGGGCTGGGGGCGTGGCTCAGTGGGAGAGCCCCTGCCCAGAATCCCCCAGTGAGGGGCTGGGGGCGTGGCTCAGTGGGAGAACCCTGCCTAGAATCCCCCTGGGAGGGGCTGGGGCGTGGCTCAGTGGGAGAGCCACGCCTAGAATCCCCAGGGAGGGGCTGGGGGGCGTGGCTCAGGGGAAGAGGGGCTTCCTTCCTGGCTTGTACAGGGGCTTGGGTTTGATGCCCAGGAGCACAACACAACCCAGAAGTCTAAGAACCAGACGTGGTGGCATATGCATTTAATCCCAGCACACAGGAGGTGGAGGCAGGAGGATCTCTGTGAGTTCATAGCTACATAGTAAGTTCCAGTCCATTTAAAAATCAAAGCAACACAAGCCCTAAGAGTCAGCGCGGGAGGCTGGGGGAGGCTGGCGCTACTCAGCAGAGTAAGCACCAATGAAAACCCTTTCCTTTTTTGAGAGGATTTTGCTAGCCTGACCGAGGCTCAAATCAAAACTCGGTTTTCTCCATTCATTTATTTTGGGAGTGTGCATATGTATAGAGGTCAAGGGACAATTTGCAAGTATTCCCTGTCTCCTCTAACCCCATAGGCTCCAAGGCTTGTGGCCTTTGCCTCTGAGCACCCCCCCCCCCATCTCAAGCACCGCATCAGGGGCTGGAGCAGCAGCAGACAGGCTGGGCCCTCCCAGGAGTGCCGAGCTGTTTCCTCCCACGGTTACTCCTGTGTCTCGTCACATTCGCAGACGAGAGGGACCGTAGGATCCTCTCAGTGCGCCCCGGCAGAGGACGGCCCCATCCCAGAGGCTGCTGCTTTTTGTTAAGGATTTGTTATTTTTGTTTTTAATTTTTAGGGTTTTTTTTCCCCCTTTTGAGATAGGGTCTTTCTGTGTAATCTTGTCTGGCCTGGAACTCATCATACAGACCAGGCTGGCCCAGAACTCCCTGAGATCTTCCTACCTCTGCTTCGCTGGCGGGCATGAGGCGCTCGCGGGAGCCGCAGGAGGCAGGCGACTGGGTGTCTTGTGACTGGAGCCACCGGGCGGGTGCTGGCCGCGAACTCCAGGGCCCTGTGCACGCGCACTCACGGTGTCTAATATCTCTCCGGCCCCTCATCAGCCGAGGATTGCCCTGCAGACCAGGCTGGCCCTGGCCGGCCCAGCCTCCCAGTTGTTGCCACTGTAGGCCTGGACCACTACACTCAGCTCAATTTACACTTCATATTTAATATTTTAAAACATTTCTTTTTGACATAATGTCTCACATGTCTCATGTAGTCCAGGCTGGCCCCAAATGTGCTGTGGGATCTGGCAGGGTGATTATGACCTCCTCACCTTCTTCTACCCATAGGTCGCTATCAAGATCATTGATAAGACCCAGCTGAACCCCAGTAGCTTGCAGAAGGTGAGGCCCAGAGAAGGACCGGGGTGGGAACACGGTGTGTGTGTGTGTGGGGGGGCCTGACCGGGCCTGGGGGGAGGGAGGGCCCCACCCCACTCACAGCTGTCTTTTCTTCCTTCCTGGCCTTGCCCAGCTGTTCCGAGAAGTCCGAATTATGAAGGGACTCAATCACCCCAACATCGGTGAGGAGAGGGCGGGGGCTGGCCGTGGGTGGAGCCCGTGGGGAGGGAGGGTGGGGCGGCTTTGGAGGGACCGGCCACCGAGCTGCAGCCCTTCCTGCGTGTCGGCGGTCCCCGGGCTTCGGCTCGGCTGTCAGGGGCTCCTCGGCGCTTGGGTTGTAGTGACCGGGGAGCATTAGCCTGGGGTCTGTGTGAACCCCAAGTGGCACTCATGGTCACTGGGGGGGCACAGTGTGGCCCCGCCGGGATGCGGCGATGACCGTACCCCCTGCGTAGCCGCCATCGCCAGCAGCACGGGCACGGGCCTGGGCGCCGGCCGCTGAGACTCCTGTGTAGAGAGAGCGGAGCTGGGGCAGCGTGGACGGCCTGGCCGCGCATAGGGGGCCGCGGGGATCCGGTGGGACGCGCCGTGGTTGGCAGAGTCTGGGAGGGGCGTGGCCGGCGTCCACGCTAACCTAACGCCCCTCCCCCTCCCCCAGTGAAGCTTTTTGAGGTGATAGAGACAGAGAAGACGCTGTACCTGGTGATGGAATATGCGAGCGCAGGTGAGACTCCACCCGCACCCCAGACCCCGCACCCTGCTCGCACACCCAGACCCCACACCCCAGACCCCACACCCTGCTCGCACACCCTAGACCCCGTACCCCAGACCCCGCACCCCAGACCCCGCACCCTGCTCGCACACCCCAGACCCCACACCCTGCTCGCACACCCCAGACCCCACACCCCAGACCCCACACCCTGTCCTCACACCCCCAGACCCCTACACCCTGCTCTCACACCCCAGACCCCACACAATGCTCTCACACCCCCAGACCCCACACCCTGCTCTCACACCCCCAGACCCCACACCCTGCCCTCACACCCCCAGACCCCACACCCTGCCCTCACACCCCCAGACCCCACACCCTGCCCTCACACCCCCAGACCCCACACCCTGCCCTCACACCCCCAGACCCCACAACCTGCCCTCACACCCCCAGACCCCACAACCTGCCCTCACACCCCCAGACCCCACAACCTGCCCTCACACCCCCAGACCCCACACCCTGCTCTCACACCCCGACCCCCGTGTCTGCTCTCACACCCCTCACCCCGTGCCTGCTCTCACACCCTGCCCCTCCTTGCTCTCACGACGCTCCCCTGCGCCCTGTGGCCCAGCTCTCCCCCTTGCTCTGCAGGGGAAGTGTTTGACTACCTCGTGTCGCATGGCCGCATGAAGGAGAAGGAGGCTCGAGCCAAGTTCCGCCAGGTGAGCCCGCGGCAGGTGTGCATGCACGAGAGTGTGTGTGTGTGTGTGTGTGTGTGGACACGCAGACCCAGGTGGGAGGGGGCTGTTGGGGCCCAGGGTTCGAGTGATGGGGGCGGGTGTACAGGTGAGTGGATGCTGAGGTGGGGGGGTGGGAATGCCTGGCAAAGCTGGGGGTGATCAGAGGATCAAGGTCATCCTCAGCCACATAGAGCTTGAGGCTAGCCTGGGCTACACAAGACCCTGTCATGAAAGAAAGAGAGAGAGAGACAGAGACAGAGACAGAGACAGAGACAGAGACAGAGACAGAGAGAAGGAAAGGAAGTCCAAACAGGCTGGGGAGATGGCTCAGTGGATGCAGCCGCTAAGCTAGCGGAGTTTAGTTCTCACCCGATGGGTGGGTGTGGTGCCTGATGGGTGGGTGTGGTGCCTGATGGGTGGGTGTGGCGCCGGCCTCCTTCAGCACGGAGGGGCTGGCTGGCCTCACTGTGCTGGGCGGCTGCACTAGCTGGGTTGTCAAGCTCCTGGTTCAGCGACAGAGACCCTTCCCCGTAAACAGTGGGAGAGCAAGTGGGAAGCACAGCGGGTCAACACGCATACAAAGACTCCGAGATGCCCGGAAAGGGGTGTGGGCAGCGGGTGTGCCTGGGTGTGGCGGCTCACCCACTCTCACCTGCCGGTCAACATTTGTGGGCGAGAGTGTGTATGGACGTTAGAGGACACACCAGGATGAGGCCCGGGTGCGAGGCGAGTGGACGTGCAGGTGTGAGGTGAGTGGACCGGCAGGTGTGAGGTGAGTGGACGCGCAGGTGTGAGGTGAGTGGACGAGCAGGTGTGAGGTGAGTGGACGCGCAGGTGTGAGGTGAGTGGACATGCAGGTGTGAGGTGAGTGGACGCGCAGGTGTGAGGTGAGTGGATGTACAGGTGTGAGGTGAGTGGACGTGCAGGTGTGAGGCAAGTGGACGCACAGGTGTGAGGCGAGTGGACGTGCAGGTGTGAGGTGAGTGGACGCGCAGGTGTGAGGTGAGTGGACACGCAGGTGTGAGGTGAGTGGACGAGCAGGTGTGAGGCGAGTGGATGTACAGGTGTGAGGCGAGTGGACGTGCAGGTGTGAGGTGAGTGGACGCACAGGTGTGAGGTGAGTGGACACGCAGGTGTGAGGTGAGTGGATGTACAGGTGTGAGGTGAGTGGACGTGCAGGTGTGAGGTGAGTGGATGTACAGGTGTGAGGTGAGTGGACGAGCAGGTGTGAGGTGAGTGGACGTGCAGGTGTGAGGTGAGTGGATGTACAGGTGTGAGGTGAGTGGACGAGCAGGTGTGAGGTGAGTGGACGCGCAGGTGTGAGGCGAGTGGATGCGCAGGTGTGAGGTGAGTGGATGTACAGGTGTGAGGTGAGTGGACGCGCAGGTGTGAGGCGAGTGGACGTGCAGGTGTGAGGTGAGTGGATGTACAGGTGTGAGGTGAGTGGATGTACAGGTATGAGGCGAGTGGACGAGCAGGTGTGAGGCAAGTGGACGCGCAGGTGTGAGGTGAGTGGACGCGCAGGTGTGAGGTGAGTGGACGCGCAGGTGTGAGGTGAGTGGACGCGCAGGTGTGAGGTGAGTGGACGCGCAGGTGTGAGGTGAGTGGACGCGCAGGTGTGAGGTGAGTGGACGCGCAGGTGTGATGTGAGTGGACGAGCAGGTGTGAGGTGAGTGGACGCGCAGGTGTGAGGTGAGTGGACGCGCAGGTGTGAGGTGAGTGGACGAGCAGGTGTGAGGTGAGTGGACGAGCAGGTGTGAGGTGAGTGGACGCGCAGGTGTGAGGTGAGTGGACGCGCAGGTGTGAGGTGAGTGGACGCGCAGGTGTGAGGTGAGTGGACGCGCAGGTGTGAGGTGAGTGGACGCGCAGGTGTGAGGTGAGTGGACGAGCAGGTGTGAGGTGAGTGGACGAGCAGGTGTGAGGTGAGTGGACGAGCAGGTGTGAGGTGAGTGGACGCGCAGGTGTGAGGTGAGTGGACGAGCAGGTGTGAGGTGAGTGGACGAGCAGGTGTGAGGTGAGTGGACGCGCAGGTGTGAGGTGAGTGGACGAGCAGGTGTGAGGTGAGTGGACGCGCAGGTGTGAGGTGAGTGTACGAGCAGGTGTGAGGTGAGTGGACGCGCAGGTGTGAGGTGAGTGGATGTGCAGGTGTGAGGTGAGTGGATGTGCAGGTGTGAGGTGAGTGGACGCGCAGGTGTGAGGTGAGTGGACGCACAGGTGTGAAGAACAGATTCAGGGTGAGAGGATCCGTAGGTGTGAGGTGAGAAGGCTCGCCGCGGTGTGAGCAGCGTTTCCGGGTGTGGCCCCTGAGTGGGCGTCACCGTATTTCCTACAGATGTGAGGGTGGTGAGCTGGGCCCGCACACCTGTTCCCCAGCATGGGACACTTTGGGAGTTCCCAAACAGAGCTTAGTCCCAAGGTCTCGTGATACTACAAGGCGTGTGTGTGTGTGTGTGTGTGTGTGTGTGTCTGCTTGTGAGGCTGTGGGGTCGGGTGTGCGGTGCTCTCTGAACCTGGCTGAGCCCCTGGGCCTTGGCTTGCGCCCCGAGACGTTCTGGGCTCGGGGGTGACCTGTGGGGCGGCCTCACGGGCTGCAGGGAACGTCGAGGACTCCGGCCTCACACACGACTGTGTTCAACCGCAGATCGTGTCCGCCGTGCACTACTGTCACCAGAAGAACATTGTCCACAGGGACCTAAAGGTAAGCCCCTCCCACTGCCCCCGCTGCCTGCCACGCCTCTTCCCTGGTCTCCCCTAGCCGAGGTGCCCCGCGTTGTTTCCCAGGCATCTGTGAAGGGGGGAGGGGCAGCCACGGGGGACTCAGCCCTGGACGCCCGGGATGGCCCTGAGATAGCCTATCTCATCCGATAGGCCGAAGGCCATCAGCTTCAGGGTCGCTGTGTCTGACTCGTGACCTTCAGGCCGCCCTGAGAACTTGGCTTCCAGGCCAAGTGACTCCGGAGTCTTGGGAACCCGGACTCTCAGGATGGCACAGAGCACAGGCCGGGCCACCAGGACGGGAGAGACCCCGAGGCCCCAACCCGCGGGCCTGCTGCAGCCACGCCCCACAGCATCCTGTCGAGAAGCACAGATAGTCCAGCGGGCTCCATGCAGGCCAGCCTGGGCTACCCTCCCGGAGGACCTCCAGTGTGCTGGGCTGCACCTAGGGGCTTTGTTTTCTTTTTATATTAATTTACTTATTTATTTTGGTTTTTTATTTTTTATTTTTATTTTTTATTTTTTGGTTTCTCTGTGTGGCCCTGGCTGTCCTGAACTCACTCTGTAGACCAGGCTGGCCTCGAACTCAGAGATCCTCCTGCCTCTGCCTCCTGAGGGCGGGATTAAAAGTGCCCCACTGCCCGCCTTCTTTTATTGTTTTACTTTATTTTATTGCCACTAAGGGCTTTAAAGCAGATTGTGCCTGAGGACCAGAGTTTTCCCTTGTTTTTCAGAGCCCTGGGGACCCACATGGTGGGGGAGAGAACTGGCTGTACAGGGTTAGCCTGTGCACCTCCCATCCCATTCTCGGGCGTATACATGTAATGATAAAAAACAACTGAAACCCCGGGGCTAGCCCAGTGTGGGCACACCCCCTGATCTCAGTCCTTGGGCAGTTCAGACATGCTGATCAGGACAAGGCCAGGGCCCATGAATGTAGTGGGTAATCCAGTGCTCACGTGTGCTAGGCCCTGGGTTCAAGTCTCAACCACAGGGACAAAGGGACCTGTAGGAAGCTTAAGGCCAGCCTCAGCTAGATGAGACCCTGCCTCAAAATTGTAGCAACAGAAGCAAGCCTAGCCTGGGGGCGGGGTTGGATGTGCAGTCCCAGCCCTTGGGAGGGTGAGGCAGGAGAATTGCTGACTTTGAAGCAGGCCTGGGCTGTACAGTAGCTTTTCAAACAGCAAGCCTCATGTCAGGGACAGGGGTACAAGCTTGTGATCCCAGCACTCAGGAGGTAGTTCCCACGAGTTGGAGGATAGCCTGGGCTATGTAGTGAGGTCAGAGACAAGGAGCCGACCCTGGGATGGCCGTGGCTGCCTGTGGACACTGCTCTGTGGGGCTGGGTTGCTAGGGGAATGAACCTGGAGGTGGTGCGCCACCTAGTGGAGGAGACAGACTCGACTGACCAAAGTGGTTTCCCAGGTCCAGATGAGACCATCAGAGCTAAGGCTGGACTGTGGCGCCCCAGATACCAGGGGGGAAACTGTCACCAGGCTTCGGGCGTAGCTCACCCTGAGGAATATCAGCCTAAGATGCTATATTACTAAGATGCCATGGCTGTATTACCAACCCCGCATGAACACGGTGTGGGGGTGTGGGGGTGCGGGCCAGCAGTCCCAGCGCGGGTGGGCAGAGGCCGACTCCGTCTTCATCCTCTGGCTTCGCTTTCCCTCTCAGGCTGAAAACCTGCTGCTGGATGCCGAGGCGAACATCAAAATCGCCGACTTCGGCTTCAGCAACGAGTTCACGCTGGGCTCTAAGCTGGACACCTTCTGTGGGAGCCCCCCGTACGCCGCCCCGGAGCTCTTCCAGGGCAAGAAGTACGACGGGCCAGAGGTGGACATCTGGAGCCTGGGCGTCATCCTCTACACGCTGGTCAGCGGCTCCCTGCCCTTCGACGGCCACAACCTCAAGGTGCCAGGGGCGGGTGGGCAGGTCCGCTGGGCCTGAGGTCGTGTGGCCAGCCGAGGAGGAGGCCAGCTGGTGTGGCTGGCACTGTTGGGGCCCAAGCTGAGAGCTGAATAGCTGGTGGACTGTGCTTCTAATATTGACCTGCTCTGGGGGAAAAGTCATTAGACATTTCTGGGTCATGCCCCATTTAAGGCTTTTCAAATCCAGTACGGGCAAGAGAGACAGAAACATGGCAGGAGGGGCGGCCTCGCCAGCAGCGACAGAAGGCAGGGCTTCATGTCTGTGCAGTGCCCAGACGAGGGAAATCCACAGAAAGTGGGAACAGACTAGTGGCTGCTTAGCGTTGGGGGGGAGGGGGGAGGGAGAGCTGGTTCAGCTGAAGGGCTCAGGGATTTTGCTGATGGGGATGGAACTCAGGCCAAGTAAGTACTCTACCACTGCCACGCCCCAGCGCCTCCCTGGGGGATTCTAGGTGGGACTCTACCACTGAGCCACGCCCCCAGCCCCTCCCTGGTGATTCTAAACAGGGGTTCTGCCTCTGAGCCACGCCCCCAGCTTTCTTTTCTTTTCCTTTCTTTTCTTTTCTTTTCTTTTCTTTTCTTTTCTTTTCTTTTCTTTTCTTTTCGAGACAGGGTTTCTCTGTGTAGTCCTGGCTGTCCTGGAACTCACTCTGTAGACCAGGCTGGCCTCGAACTCAGAAATCTGCCTGCCTCTGCCTCCCAAGTGCTGGGATTACAGGCGTGCGCCACCACGCCCGGCTCTCCCCAGCTTTCTTAAGTATTCTTTTAAAACGATAAAAAAAATTTTTTTTCAAACTAGTGGCGGTAATAATTGTATACTCACTAGAATCACTCAGACTTTCCAGAATTGTGCATTTAATTTTCTCCTTTTGTTCCTACCCTGCCTTGAACGGGATAAGCCTGTCATTTCAGCACTGAAGAGGCTGAGGGCGGAGATAGCAAACTCAAGGCCAGTGTGGGCGTCTTCGTGACACCCTGTCCCGAAAGGACGATCTGAAGGAGCTGGGGTTGTAGCTCAGTGGGCAGGGAGCCCTGGGTCGCCTTCAGCACCACCACAGAAAAGCCCACAGAAAGATTGCGTGCACTGCTGATCACCGCTGGCGGGTCCAGGCAGGACAGGGAGTAAGCGGGACAGAGCCTCTTTATCAGCTGCTGCCTGGGGCTCCTGCCGTGCTAGGAGGGACACAGAAGCAGATAACTGGGACTTACTGGAAGTGTGGGTGTGTCCTCAGCTTGATGGGAAGGTGGGATTTCTGTTTTTATGTTTTGTTCTCTTTTGATGTTCTTGCTTTGAAACATTGCCAGTACTCGGAGAGGTTGCAGGATAGAATAGAGACACTCAGTGCTTCTCGGAGGCCCACGCTGGCTGACGTCCAGCCCGGAGCTGGCCCGATGTGCACGCAGTCCTGTCTGGATTGGTGGGCCACGCACAGTTCATTGTAGACACTGTGTCCCTTGGTCCCTAAGGGCTGCGGTGGTTATCTCCTGAGACTAGAGACATTTTCCTGTTGCTGGTCACACACAGGAAATGCAACATTGAAACAGTGCTGGCCTCCACCCTAGTCCACTTGTTAGACATTATTTGTCTCAGGAATATTGACTCACGCCCCCAGCCCCTCACTGGGGGATCCTAGGCAGGGCTCTACCACTGAGCCACGCCCCCAGCCTCTCACTGGGGGATTCTAGGTGGGACTCTACCACTGAGCCACGCCCCCAGCCCCTCCCTGGGGGATTCTAGGCGGGGCTCCACCACTGAGCCACGCCCCCAGCCCCTCACTATGGGACTCAGTGATTTGACCTGACACTGGAGGAATCTCTCAGCCGCTCCCCGTGCCAGGAAGTACTGGATGCCGCGGGAGAGCGTGTAACAAAGCAGGAGACCCTTTGTACCAGGATGAAGGGCTGAGCGTTTGACCGTGTGTCACCGTCCTTTAAGGACCCCTCACTGCCTCTGTACAGCAGCAGCCGTCACGATTGCTGAGGCTGAACTGTGAGGACTGCGGTGTCCTTCAGGACAGAGAGTGGAGTAAACCTGTGAACTTCCAGCACGAGCTACGACCTTCTCCAAGGATCTGGCTGATAGCTCAGCTGCCCAGGCCCTGCCGTGCCCTGCTGTGCTACCGTCCACACTTCAGTCATGTTGTTTGTGTGTGTGTGTGTGTGCGCGCGCGCGCGCGCGCGTACACACGCACTGCCCCTTCTTTAGAAAATCACAACGCTGACCATCTAGTTGACCTTCCTCTCTCCTCCTTCCTCTCTGTCTTCTTCCTTCCTCTGGCTCTAGCTCCAGCCCGCCCGACTCTCCTCTCCTTCCCTCTCTCCCCTTGAGTTGGGGGTTCAGGGCAGCCCTGGCTCAGGCAAGCCAAACGGTCTCTCACTGAGTAACTTCCTAGGCCCCTCTCAGCTCCTGAACACGCACACGCGCGCACGCACACACACACACACACACACACACACACACAGGTTGTTGATTATTTTTGTGCATGTGTTTGCTCACAACAAATGTGTGGAGGCTCACAGAGGCCAGAAGAGGGCATTGGATCCCCTGGAGCTGGAGTCAAAGAAGGAGGGGTGGGAGCTGTCTACTGTGGGTGCTGGGAATCGAACCTAGGTCCCTTGGGAAAGCCGCCACTGCCATCAGGCTGCTCTGCCCATCTCTCCGGCTCCGTGTCACCGTGTCACCGTGTGTGTGTGTGTGTGTGTGTGTGTGTGTGAGAGCGCGCGCACACACGGGGAGGCCCAAGGTTGCCGTTGGAGACCTGTCTCAGTCTCTCGCCTTATCCGTGAGGCTAGCCCCTCAGCCACACGCCGAGCTAGCGCACTGATGTGCCTGGTCTTGCTGGCTTTGGTGACCCCCTCTCCGTTTTCAAGGCCGGGCTGAGAGGAGTCCACCGTGCTCCCCTGGCATTTTGGCGGGATTTAGGCGTCTGGATCCCTGTCCTAAGGCACGCCTGGCGAGCACTCACCACTGAGCCGTCCGCACAGCTGTCTGAGTTCACATGCCCTCTGTGAGTGCCTCAGGGGTCCCTTCGTGGACCCGTGTCTCTGGCCTGTGGGAGTGCAGGTGAGGTGGGCCCTGACAGTGTCCACTGGAGGCCTGGACAGTAGCCAGGAGCAGCACCTGCTGTTCTGGAGAGCCCCAGCTTGATCCCCAGAGCTGACGGCTCGCAGCCTCCGTGACCCCTGCCGCATGAGACCTAGCGCCCCCGTCTGCCTTCTGTGGACAGTACACACAAAAGCCCAGAGACACATATAACTTTTTTTTTTTTTTTTGGTTGTTTTTTTTTTTTTTTTTTTTTTTTTTTTGGTTTTTCGAGACAGGGTTTCTCTGTGTAGTCCTGGCTGTCCTGGAACTCACTCTGTAGACCAGGCTGGCCTCGAACTCAGACATCCGCCTGCCTCTGCCTCCCAAGTGCTGGGATTACAGGCGTGCGCCACCAAGCCCGGCTCCACATATAACTTTTGAAAAATGTTTATAAAAGGAGTATCTCGTGAGCAGGAGAGTGACTCAGTGGTTGAAAGCATCATTTTCTCTTCCAGAGGACCCAGGTTCGGTTCCCAGCATGCACTGGGCAGTTTACAACTGTCTGTACCTCCAGATCCAGGGGCTCTGATACCCTCACACAGACATACATGCAGGCAAAACACCAGTGCACGTAAAAGAAATAAATACAAATAATTAAAAAATAAGTATCCCCTTGAACCAAGTGCGGTGGCCTGTAGCTTTGGGAGGCTGAGCTTGGAGGCGTGTGTGTTCACAGGTAGAAACACATTTTTGGAACCATATGGCTGCTTGGGAGAGAGACACTGGGTGGGAGAGAGTGGCCTGGCCTCCCCGTACGGGTCGCTCTGTAGGTGTGCGTGTGGCTCTCCCGGGCAGAGCGTGTGCCCAGCTCGCAGGAAACCCCAGGCTTAGTCCCCACCGTTGCATTAGTGGGCTGTGGTGTCTCATGCCTTCAATCCCAGGACAGAGACAGAGGCAAAATGGTTGAGTCCAAGGTCATCCTCGGCTATCCACCAGGCTTGAGGCCAGCCCTGGCTATGTGAGCTTCTGTCTTCCAAACCTGGAGGCAGGAGGAAAAGTCAGTCTATGAAAGGGGGCTTCAGGGTGGGCCGCGTGGGGAGGGCGCAGGGTGAGCCCTGTCTGCAGAGGCGAGCCCACCCTGGCCTGTCCGTGCAGGAGCTGCGGGAGCGAGTCCTCAGAGGAAAGTACCGAGTCCCCTTCTACATGTCTACAGACTGCGAGAGCATTCTGCGGCGATTCCTGGTGCTGAACCCCGCCAAGCGCTGTACTCTAGAGGTGAGTCCTCCCCCGGGGCTCTGCGCCCTCCCCGTCACCTGATCCCTGTGCCTCCCTCCCTCCTGCTGAGGCTGGGATCCACTCTGAGTGGAGACAGACAGGAGGGAGGGGGTTCCTGGACGGTCCCCGCCTCCTCAGTAATTAAGCTAATGAGCTCTTAGGATGATTACAGGGTGCTGGGGACCCAGATGATGCGGAGGAGGGGGGTAAGAAAGGCTGGGGCGGGGGGGGGGAACGGCTGGCTGGGTCTCCGCAGCTCTCGGTTTGGGGGTGGTAGGCTCGGCGGGGAGTCCCTCCTGGAGGCTGGGAAGCCTGTCCTGTGCTGGGCCTTCCCTTCCTCCTTAGCTCTGCCTCCCTCGTCCTCAGCAAATCATGAAAGACAAGTGGATCAACATCGGCTATGAGGGGGAGGAGCTGAAGCCATACACGGAGCCCGAGGAGGACTTCGGGGACACCAAGAGAATCGGTGAGGGCCAAGGGGGCAGGTGCCTCAGGCTCAGGGGCGCAGTGTCCCGGCCGGAGCTGGTGGTCAGTGCCTCTGCTCACCCCTCAGCCGGGGACGGGAGGGGAGGAATGTCTGTCCCCGTGTCCTGTTCAAGCTGTGTGCCCTGAGCTAGTGTTTCCCTCTCTCCTCTAGGAAACAGCAATAGTCACACAGGCCCTTCAGAGCTGTACAAATCAGGGCAGGAAGCTGATCTGTATATGTACTTATGCCTAGAGTCCCCCAGTGAGGGCTGGGGGCGTGGCTCAGTGGTAGAGCCCTGTCTAGGATCCCCCAGTGAGGGGCTGGGGCGTGGCTCAGTGGTAGAGCCCTGCCTAGAATCCACCAGGGAGGGGCTGGGGGCGTGGCTCAGTGGTAGAGCCCCGCCTAGAATCCACCAGTGAGGGGCTGGGGGCGTGGCTCAGTGGTAGAGCCCTGTCTAGGGTCCCCCAGTGAGGGGCTGGGGGCGTGGCTCAGTGGTAGAGCCCTGTCTAGGGTCCCCCAGTGAGGGGCTGGGGGCGTGGCTCAGTGGTAGAGCCCTGTCTAGGGTCCCCCAGTGAGGGGCTGGGGCGTGGCATCTTATGACTGCTCTGTTTTTATGCTATCACTGTGGCCTTGGGGTGGAACTCTTTGACTGGTTTAAACTTGGTGGTGTGCAGGTATTGATCATCCAGTGTGCCTTGTGGCTTGAACAGTGATTGGCCTGACCTGGTCACAGCCCTACCCTGGGTAGGAACAGGCAGGGGTTTGCAAACTGGTCTTATCCCAGAAGGAATGTTCTCCAAAGAAATCGTGCACGTGCTGGTGGAGTGGAGAAGGGCAGACACTGCTGAGAGGCATCGGGGGTGGGAGGGGCAGCCTGGGGGAGACTGACCCTTCTCTCCATCCGTCCCCCAGAGGTAATGGTGGGTATGGGCTACACACGGGAAGAAATCAAAGAGGCCTTGACCAACCAGAAGTACAACGAGGTGACCGCCACCTACCTCCTGCTGGGCAGGAAGACTGAGGTCAGAGGTCATGGGGCCTCAGGCCTTGGGTGGAGGGACTTGGGGGCCAGCCACTTGGACAGAGGACTGAAGTGTCGTGCCTGTTCTCTCTTGTAGGAGGGTGGGGACCGGGGTGCCCCAGGGCTGGCCCTGGCACGGGTGCGGGCGCCCAGCGACAGCACCAATGGGACGAGCTCCAGCAAAGGCAGCAGCCACAGCAAAGGGCAGCGGGCCGCTTCCTCCACCTACCACCGCCAGCGCCGGCACAGCGACTTCTGTGAGTGACCCCGTCCTGAAGGGTGGCCCAGCCTTGACTGGAAGTCAGAAGCTAGCTGGGCCCGCCTGCAGACAGGGAAATGGTGGTGGCAGTGGAGTTGAGATCTTGCTAGATAATCCAGACCAGCCGCAAAGCCATCCTCCTCCTGCCTCAGCCTTCCAGGTGCTGGAAGGACAGGCGGGCATGTCCCTGGCTGGAGGGGAGGGCCTCACACAGGGACGCATGCTAGGTGTGCTCTGTGGGTGCCGGGAATCAAACCTGGGTCCACCGAGCCAACTCTTTAGTACCCAGACAGCTTGGACTGCTTGAGAGCCCGCCTCACATGCAGCCTGCATCCCGAGGCGGGGGCACAGGACTTCAGTAGGGTGTGGTGTGGCTGCTGAGAGCCTGCCTTCTTGTGCAGCCGTGCTGGTGTGGGGAGTGGCTTCCCTGGAAGTCTGGTACTTAGTTTCTTTACTATTGCTGTGGGAAAGTATTCTCAGGAGAGCAGTTTAGGGAAGGGTGGGTTTACTGAGCCGGGGGCTCCTGTCATGGAGAAGTCGGTCCCAGCGGCAGGAGCTGGTCACACTGTACCACAGCTGAGTGGGCGTCAGTGCTAAGCCCACTTTCCCGACTTCTCCAGGTCAGTCTCCAGCCTAGGGACTGGCGCTGCCCACAGTGGGCGGGTCTTCTCGCAGTTACCACGGTGAGGCTGACCCTTCCAACCCGGAGTGCCCCAGGCTGCCTGACCCAGACCACCTCACTGATAGTCCCGGTGGTTGGTTGGAGATTGTTGGCTGCCCTGAGCGTTACAGTGACCAACAGGGGTTTAAACAAGGACTCTGGCTTGCCTGGTTGCTCTCTGCGTAGACCACACTAGCCTGGAAAGGAACTGCAGCTGCTGTGAAGTGTCCCACGGTTCTTGTGTCTCAGTGACCGCAGCTCTGACTGGCCCCGCCCTCCACCAGGTGGCCCGTCCCCTGCCCCGCTGCACCCGAAGCGCAGCCCGACCAGCACGGGGGACACAGAGCTGAAGGAGGAGCGGCTGCCGGGCCGGAAAGCCAGCTGCAGCGCCGTGGGCGGGGGGAGTCGGGGCCTGCCCCCCTCCAGCCCCATGGTCAGCAGTGCCCACAACCCCAACAAGGCAGAGATCCCCGAGCGGCGGAAGGACAGCACTAGCACCCCCGTGAGTGGCCTGGGCAGGAGGGGATGGACGCAGCCCCCCACTCCATTACCGAGACCCGCCCTCAACCCCAAAGCACTCCCTGGGCCTCTGTGATGGTTCCTTTATATACATTACACAAGCATTTAACGTGTGTACAGCACACACAAATGGCTCTACACATGTATAGCTCTCCCCCTTACACACACACACGCACACATGCACGCAAGCACGCAAGCACGCACACGCACACGCGTGCACTTGCCTCTCGCCACAGAGATCATCCCGTAAGCCAGGTAGTGTATGCCTATAGTCCCAGCTCGCAGGAGCCTGAGCAGGAAAGTCGTGGGTTCCAGGACAGCCTGGGCTAGAGAGATCTGTCTTAGAAAAAGATAAAAATGTAAAAACTTGGGCTGGAGAGATGGCTCAGTGGTTAAGAGCACTGACTGCTCTTCCAGAGGTCCTGAGTTCAATTCCCAGCAACCACATGGTGGCTCACAGCCATATGTGATGGGATCTGATGCCCTCTGCTGGTGAGTCTGAAGAGAGTGACAGTGTATTCATAAATAAAATAAATAAATTTTAAAAAAAGTATAAGGAGCTGGGCGGTGGTGGCGCACGCCTTTAATCCTAGCACTTGGGAGGCAGAAGCAGGTGGATTTCTGAGTTCGAGGCCAGCCTGGTCTATAGAGTGAGTTCCAGGACAGCCAGGGCTACACAGAGAAACCCTGTCTCGAAAAACCAAAAAAAAAAAAAAAAAAAAAAAAGTATAAGGAATTAGGAATTCTTGTTAACTTTTAAAGAATTACCCTCAGGGCTGAGGGCATAGGTCCAGGCAGAGCCCATCCCTGTGGCCAGAAGAGAGTGCGTGCCCCTCCCCCACGGAGCTGATGTTAACTGCAGTCGCGAGCAGGCAAGCAGCCGAGGAGTAGCAGCCGTGGGTCTGCAGGAGAAAGGATGACAGGGAAAGAGGGCTGAAGCCTGGCTCGGCGGGCGGGAGGGCGGGGTCTGTAGGGGATGTGTGCGGACCTCTCAGAGGCAGGAGGATCAGAGTTCTATTCTCAGCTACATACTCAGTGCGAACCCAGCCTGGGGTACGTGAGACCCTGTGTCACACAAAGGAGCCCGGAAGGACTGAGTAGCCAGGAGCTCAGTGGCTAAGAGCACTGCCTGCACTTGGAGAGGGCCCGGTTTGGCTCCCAGCGCCCACAGGGAGCTGGCGCCATCTTCTGGCCTCTTGAGGCCACTGCATGCCGGTGGCACACAGGTCAATGTTCCGGGCAAAAGGCCAGTGCCCAGAAAATTAAAACAAATCTTGTAAAATGGAAAAATAAGGCTAGAAAGATACTCAGAAATTCAGAGCACTGACAGGTCTTCCAGAGGACCTGGGTTCGATTCTTAGTACTTACACGGTGACACAGCTGTCTGTAACTCCAGTCTCGGGAGGTCTAACGCCCTCTTCTGGCCTCTTTGGACACCAGAAGCAAACCTGGTGCGTAGCACACATGCAGACAAAACACCTGTACAATGAAATAATAAGAAATCTTTGGAAGAAAAAGATAAGTGTGTTGTGACAGAACACAGCAGGGCGGAAGGAGGCCGAGCAGCGTCTTCTCACCTCTGGTCCCCTCTCGGTGTGTCTCCCTCAGAACAGCCTCCCCCCCAGCATGATGGCCCGAAGAAACACCTACGTGTGCACGGAACGGCCAGGGTCCGAGCGCCCGTCCCTGCTGGCCAATGGCAAAGAAAATAGGTATGTGGATCAGCAGCTGGGGTGGGGGGAGCAGAGGGTGGGTGAGCATGCTTACACACACTCACACACATACACACACATGCACATGCATAAACACACTCTACACACATACACATACTTACACACATGCACACACATACACACATGCAGAGACATACATAAACACACATACATGCACAGACATACACATACACACATACATAACACACACTTTACACATGTATACATACACACATGCACACACATATACACATGCAGAGACACACACAAACACACATATACATGCACAGACATACACATATGCACATCCATACACATACACACATACATAAACACACTTTACACACACATACACACATATGCATATGTGAGCACACACACACACACACAGCTGATCTAGAGGACACGCGGTGCCGCAGCACGCGCAGTACCGCATCCTGGGCAGATCTTGCCCCTGACAGTGCTCCCACCTGGTACAAACCAGGCTGTGGCGCTGGGAAGGTGACGCCCTGCCCTGCCCTGCCCTCCACCCACGAGCCTGGGAGGCACCTGGACTTTCTGAATGCTCCAGGTTTAGAAGTCGAGAGAAGCCCCGGAGCCCTACTTCGCCTGGGCGAGGTGGCCGGACTGGGAGGCGCCCCTCTGCTGGGATGGATGACCAAATCAGGCAGTTGCACAGGAAATGAGTGAGCCCAGCGTCTCTTGGCATAGCGCCAAGCTCCCGAAAGGATGAGAAAGAAGGGTCAGAGTTCAGGGTCAGCCTTGGTTACATAGCTAGCTTAAGGCTAGCCTGAGCTACAAGAAACCCTGTTTGTTTGTTTTTTTAAAGCCCATGGCACACACCTTTAGTCCCAGCACTCGGGAGGCATGGGCCAGTGGAACTCTGTGAGTTTGAGGCCAGCCTGATCTACAGAGAGTTCCAGGACAGCCAGGGATATACCAAGAAACCCTGTCTCAAACTCCCCCCACACACACACACAGGCAGTGCTGGGCAGCGGCCAGGTTGGCAGCCCTCTTACCTGGCACGCGCCAAGCCTTGGATCTGACGCCTGCCCTTTACCTGTGCCCCCGGCACGGGACGGCGGATGCAGGAGGAGCCGAGGTTGACGGCAGCGGGGCTGTGTGAGGCCCTGCCTCAGAGTGAAGAGAACAGGCTGGAGGGACGGTCGGGGGTTAGGGCACTGGGCGCTCGGGCAGAGCCTCAGGTCCAGCAGCGAGAGCCCACACGGCTCCCATCTGTAAGTCAGCTTCTCACAGAATCCGGGAAGACCCAATGCCCTCTTCTGACCTGCAGGCACTGGGCACACACGACCACAGCCATCCGCGTGGGCAAAAACAGCCATGTACATAAAAAAATATCTTTAAAATATGGAAGGGGAAAACGGGAGCGCGAACGGCTCCGTCTGGTCCAGACATAACTTCTCCCTGCCGGACTTTGGCGCATTATTGGCCGGCTAAATGGGACGGGGGCTAACTGTTCCCGGGTCCCATACGCCCTTACCCAGAGTTGAGTCACTAGACAACATTTAATGATAAGGAGATTGTTCAGTTGCTACCAAATAAGAAATAAAAATAAAAATCTAACAATGATGCTTCATCAAGCGACGGCCCTCTGGCTGGCCTGTGTCCTCCCATCTGCATTCTGGGTAGATCCTAGTCCCTCCTCCTGCAGCTGAGAAGAAAGTGGGGCACAGAGGCGTTAGGTAGCTTGCCTAAAGGAGCACAGCCGGCGAGTCAGCCAGCAAGGACGCTAGAATCCTTACTTGGAGTCAGTGTAAGATGTGAGCTTGGCTTTCTAGAGAACTCAGCAAAGCTGCAGAGAAGGCTTCAGTATGATGGAGGTTTCAATTTCTAAGACAGAATCCAAGAACATTTTCATTGAACCTGACCATGCAGGCCCCTGCTCAGGGTCTGAGGCCTCTGTGCCCGCTGCCAGTCTCCCAGCAATCTCTTTGAAGGTATGGCCTAGAAATGGCACAAAGCACTGCTGGCAACGTATTGGACGGTGGCCAGCCATCTGACTCCTTGCAGCAATGCATGCTGGGAAGTGTAGTCTCCAGCCTTAAGGCTATGTGTGTGACTCCTACTAGCCCTAAGGGTTTGGATGCCAAAAGAGAAGGCACAGGTGGATTTTCGGGAGGCCCAGTGGCCTCTGAAATCGGATTTGGGCTTGAGGGTTCCTGGGAAGGTACATATTGGAGGTTTAGTGTTAACAGCACGTCACTCTGAAAGTAATCCATCTTGGTCTGGTTTGGTTAGAAGAATCTGGAAATTGACCCAGTAAACAATGCGAGGATGTAAAGTCGTGGCAGACTTCCGGCCCCACCCTGACTTGTCTTTCTCTGCCCACAGCTCCGGTACCTCGCGGGTGCCCCCTGCCTCGCCCTCCAGTCACAGCCTGGCTCCCCCGTCAGGAGAGCGGAGCCGCCTGGCTCGGGGCTCCACCATCCGCAGCACCTTCCATGGGGGCCAGGTCCGAGACCGGCGGGCAGGGGGCGGGAGTGGCGGGGGTGTGCAGAATGGACCCCCGGCCTCACCCACTCTGGCCCACGAGGCCGCACCCCTGCCCTCCGGGCGGCCTCGCCCCACCACCAACCTCTTCACCAAGCTGACCTCCAAACTGACCCGCAGGTGAGCTGCGCGGATGTGGGGTGTGGGTGTGGGCGGGTGGAGGGGCGGGGCCTAATCTGCCTTCTCTGCTTCCATCCTGCACCTGACCTCTTCGTCCTCTGCACCCCCTGTCACACTCCCACTCCTCACCCTGCAGGGTTACCCTCGATCCCTCTAAACGACAGAACTCTAACCGCTGTGTCTCGGGCGCCTCTCTGCCCCAGGGATCCAAAATCAGTAAGTCCCGCCTCCCAGTTCTCCATGGCTCCAACTCTCTTCTGCATGTCTGACTGTGAGCACGCGTGCATGCATACATGTTTGTGTGTCCTTGGAAGGGCCCTGTGCCTGGGAACAGGGAACAGCGTGTGTATGTAGGACGGCCTGTGGCGTGCTGTTGACGGGGTGCGGCGGGTATCCTCTGCACTCAGTGAGCCGGAGCGAGCCGTTCAGCGGCTCTGCCTCTCTGCACCGCGAACCTAGGACCCCAGGAGCCGCCGCGTGTGAGTGCAGCGACTCAGCTCCTTGCTGTGGAAAATGCTGGAGTGAGTTACTCAGACTGCTACGGCGTCTGGGACGACGGTTGTTCACTGATAGCTACAGTGTGCCTAGCATGGCTAGCAAATGTGACATTCCTGCCCTCACATAGCCCACCGGCTAACCGAGGACAGAAGGTGACACACATAGGCCAGGAGTGAGTGAAGTACTAACAGCAAACGTTCTATAGTCTCAGGCCGAGGCAGGAGGATCTCAAGTTCATGGCTAGGCAGGATACAGAAAGACACTTTTCCAAAACGAGTAAAGCAGAGTGTCTGAGGAAGGGAAGGACATAGCTGAGCTGTAAATCACTAGCCTAGAATCCCCCAGGGAGAGGCTGGGGGCGTGGTTCAGGGGTAGAGCCCCACCTAGAATCCCCCAGTGAGGGGCTGGGGGCGTGGTTCAGTGGTAGAGCCCCGCCTAGAATCCCCCTGGGAGGGGCTGGGGGCGTGGCTCAGGGGTAGAGCCCCGCCTAGAATCCCCCAGGGAGAGGCTGGGGGCGTGGTTCAGGGGTAGAGCCCCTGCCTAGAATCCCCCAGTGAGGGGCTGGGGGCGTGGTTCAGTGGTAGAGCCCCGCCTAGAATCCCCCTGGGAGGGGCTGGGGGCGTGGCTCAGGGGTAGAGCCCCACCTAGAATCCCCCAGTGAGGGGCTGGGGGCGTGGCTCAGCGGTAGAGCCCCTGCCTAGAATCCCCCAGTGAGGGGCTGGGGGCGTGGCTCAGTGGTAGAGCCCCGCCTAGAATCCCCCTGGGAGGAGCTGGGGGTGTGGCTCAGCGGTAGAGCCCCTGCCTAGAATCCCCCTGGGAGGGGCTGGGGGTGTGGCTCAGCAATCCAATCAGTCTGTCACTGTTTGAGTCTGTGCCTATGCCGGTGTCTGTGCCTTTTCTATGTAGGTGTGCCTGCCCGCCCCTTTTCTCACCTTCCAAATCCTTCGGTATCTCTCTTCCAACCTTCACTAACCATTTCTGTCTGGACCCCACTGTGGATGGAAGGGATCAAATCCAGACTGCAGCTCTCTCCGCAGCCAGCAGGCGGGCGGGCGGGCAGAGCCACAGCGTTGTCGGGGCTGCCTGGAGTCTGGTGGCAGTGGGGAGGGGGAGGGGGTTGCGAATGCCCAGATTGACATTTTGTTCCTTCCCCACTCTGCTAGGGTCACAGACGAACCTGAGAGAATCGGGGGACCTGAGGTCACAAGGTGAGTGAAGTCCTCACCCTGCCCGCCTCTGCACACTCTTTAAAGCCAGTCTAGTGCTCTGAAACGAACATGGTGGGATATTCCGGAACCTTTCACCTGTCCCGAGACTCATCTCTGCTACACCCGCACACTTTCCCGTAGTTGCCGGGGACCCGAGTCTTGTCTCCTGCGCTGGCCGGAGTTCCCTCCTTACCAGTGGGCTTCTTACTCACTGCCTCAGGGTGTAGGCAGACCTACTCACAGAGTCGCTGAGGGTGCTGGTACAGACCCAGCGTGGAATCCTCTGGAAAGCCATTCCTGCTGAGTTCTGCCTCCCTAAGAACAAATTATGTCATCTCACAAACTGTGTCATAACAGAACGTTTACAAGCTGGGTCTGCTCGCACGGGTCTGCCGAGCCTAGCAGTTTGGACATCTGAGGTGGGAGGAACGCAGTGTCAAAGCCCGCCAGGGCTACAGAGAGCTCAAGGCCAGCCTTAGGCAAATTAGTACGGGCTTGCCTCAGATTCTCAGGGGAGGAAAAGGATGTGGCTCACCTGCCTAGAATCCCCCAGGGAGGGGCCGGGGCGTGGCTCAGCGGTAGAGCCCCGCCTAGAATCCCCCAGGGAGGGGCTGGGGGTGTGGCTCAGTGGGAGAGCCCCGCCTAGAATCCCCCAGGGAGGGGCTGGGGGCGTGGCTCAGTGGGAGAGCCCCGCCTAGAATCCCCCAGGGAGGGGCTGGAGGCGTGGCTCAGTGGGAGAGTCCCGCCTAGAATCCCCCAGGGAGGGGCTGGGGGCGTGGCTCGGTGGTAGAGCCCCGCCTAGAATCCCCCAGGGAGGGGGCTGGGGGCGTGGCTCAGTGGGAGAGCCCCTGCCTAGAATCCCCCAGGGAGGGGCTGGGGGCGTGGCACAGTGGTGAGTGCCCAGCTTGCCAGAGACCCTCAACTCCAACCCCTACAGACTTACATTTTGCTCTACCCTGATTAGTTCTCCGGTTTAGAGTCCCCTACGGAAATGTAGGCCACATGTCCGTATCTAAACCAATACCTGGAGTCAGAAAAGTCCAGGGCTCTGATTGGTCATCTTTGGTCATGTGTTCATACCTGACATACATTTATTGGTCGAAACATTGTCTGTCCCAAATCAAAGAGTGAAGAAGAGCTCTTCTTTGCTACGAGACACCGTGAGCCACTGTGGATGACACTTTGTGGCTCGGGAGGCTGAGGCAAGCGTGAGCTACAGAGAGAGGCAGAAGCAGGCAGATCTCTGGTTCCAGACTAGCCTGGTCCACAGTGACTGACTCCCTGTTAGCGCTAGAGAGCCCCGGACTAAGTGAGGCTCTTGGCTCCCTGTGGAAATAGCCGCTCTGCTAGGAAAGGAGCCTTGGTTAGGATTCCGCCGGATGCAGGCTCAGCATCTAGGGTGGCCACGTGCACACAACTCCCACGCCAAAGAACGTGGACCGCACTTGGGGTGACGGGTCGCTTGTCATTTGAATCCATTTCTTACAGCTCTGTGCTTTAGTGGCCAGCTTTCTGTTTGGCCCGCGCTGTTGCCATTGTGGTCCGGTGAAGATCGCGGGAATCTCACAGACAGGGTGGGGTGGGGGTGGTGCCTAGCTGCAAGAGAGCCTAGGAACTGCACTGCTTGTGTCCCTGTGCGGATGGAGGGGTGGGGTGTGCCCCTCCTCCGCCCCTCTGAGCCCTGCTGTCCCCTCCTCAGTTGCCATCTACCTTGGGATAAAGCGGAAACCGCCCCCAGGCTGCTCCGATTCCCCTGGAGTGTGAAGCTGACCAGCTCGCGACCTCCCGAGGCCCTGATGGCCGCCCTGCGACAGGCCACCGCGGCCGCCCGCTGCCGGTGCCGCCAGCCGCAGCCGTTCCTGCTGGCCTGCCTGCACGGGGGTGCGGGCGGGCCCGAGCCCCTGTCCCATTTCGAAGTAGAGGTGTGCCAGCTGCCCCGGCCCGGCCTCAGGGGCGTCCTCTTCCGCCGCGTGGCGGGCACCGCCCTGGCCTTCCGCACCCTTGTCACCCGCATCTCCAACGACCTCGAACTCTGAGCCACCGCCACCACTACCACCGCCACAGCCACCATCACAGCCCGGGCCCGTCTTTTCTCTGGTTCCTTTCACTTCCCCAAGAGGGGAGGGGACAGAGGGGGTGCCCCATGTCATGACTGACCTTTCCCTGGATTAGAGTGGTGGACAGAGATGGTGTGGGGACACGACATGATAAGAGGGCTAGCAGGGGGAGCTGGCACCCTCCTGGGACCTCTAGGGGGACCCCCCCCCAATCTTACTCTGCTGCAGGGCACCTGAGGAGACTTTGGGGACAGGAGTGAGAAGGGAAACTGAGGAAATTCTCCCGTTCAGGGAGAGCTGCCAGGCTTAATGACTGGAGACAGAACTTGGGGGGTTCAGGGAGTTGGAGGGGGTCACAGACAGAAACCTTCCCCTCCCCCCATGCTCGGACCTCCGTCATGCCCCAGGCTGGCACGGGGCACTTTGTACAAATCCCTGTATATACTCCTGTCCTCTGCAGAGGTCTCTCGGGAGCTGCCGCTGTTGCCTCCGATTTTTAAGTTATTGCCCCCCCCGCCCCCTCCCCCGTCAGCTCCCCACCTGCAGCCTGTTACTCAATAAACAGTAGGAGTCCCTCCAACCCCCACCCCTCCCTGGCCGACCTGGGGTTTTCCTTCCCGGCCCTTGGCCTGCGGGTGAGCCAGGAGCTGGGGACTTGACCCCAACCTGTGGTTCTGCTTGCTGAGCCTTTGTTATCTCATCTGCAGAATGGGAGCAGTGGGGTTGGAGGGCGGGTCAGGGATGGTTATGGAAGAGGCCCTCTCTTGGCCACTCCCTCCCTCTGCCATGTTACACTGGACCCAGAGCCTCCTCCTACTCCAGTAATACATGTATTCAATAAACAATCGATGACTGGTGCCGACTCCATGCTAGGCCCAGTTCTGGACACGAGACGCACCGAGCCCGTGTATGGGAAGGGGGCTGGGGTGACCAGAACCCTGGGTGGCCTCGGGCTCAGGAAGCAGTTCCATGGGCTGTGGCTGTGGCCAGGTTGGGACAGTGCTTGCCTGGCGGGGGGTTCCTACTTCTGCAAAAACCATTTGTGCCTCTGGCCTGCGGCCCCAGCGCACACGGAGCAGAGGAGGGATCAGGGCCATTCTGGGGTACACAGTGTTTGAGGCCACCCTGAGGTGCAGGGAACGGCCACCTCCCTTAACAGTGTTTTTACAGAAACCTGCCAGCAGTGAACAGGAGGTGAGCAGGCTTTCGGCTCGTCCTGTCAGCGTCCACCTAGCGGCTTCTGATTCTTAACAGCACCAGGCTCATCTCACTTTGTAGCCCAGGCTGGCTTTGAACTTGCAAACAGTATCCTCTGCAAGGACAGCCTCAGCCCTGCCTTTATAGGACCTGCATCCCAGAGGAGAGCTGGCTGGATAGTTGGGAACCATGGCATGCGGGGCGTGGCGGCCACGCCTGTGATCCCAGCACCTGGGGGGCAGAGGCCAGCCTGGTCTACAGAGTGAGTTCCAGGGCAGCCAGGGCTACACAGAGAAACCCTGTCTCGAAAAAAAAAAAAAAAAAAAAAGAGTGGCCGGTGGCCGGGTGGGTGGAGGAGGGGTTGGCGGCAGGTGGCTGGGGGCTCCCGAGGCGACGTGGTTGCGCTACCAACAGTGATTAGGCGTTCTGACTCTCTGTCCTAAGTAATGGCTGTGAGTGGGGCTAGGGCCAGCAGTGATGTCTTCAAGCAGGATGCCCAGTATCTGGCAAGCCATCTTTGTGCCCTAGCCTCAGCTTAGTCATCCTGTGAGCTCTTGGGGACAGCCTGGGCCTCAGTCAGACTGAGGGCAGGACACGACTTTCTTGACTCAAGACATTATGACTTTTTTTTATTTTTTTTTTAATTTATTGGATATATTCTATATTTACAATTCATTTCCCTTTTTCTGGTTCCCCACCCCCAAAGGTCCGGCATGCCCTTTTCCCTCCTATGACTTTTTTTAAATCCTTTTTTGACCTTTTGAAATTTTAAAAAGAGTTACTTGTTTATTTTATATTAGCACAGTATTGCTGTCTTCAGACACCCCAGAAGGAGGCATCAGATCCCATCACAGATGGCTGTGAGCCACCATGTGGTTGCTGGGAATTGAACTCAGGACCTCTGGAAGAGCAGCCAGTGCTCTTGACCGCTGAGCCGGCTCTCTCCGGCCTGAGCTGTTGATTTTTTGGAGTCATTACTCTGTGTCTGAGTGGTTCTCTGGTCTGCTCGGGTGTGGGTTTTCTGCAGTGCCTGCAGGTGTTCCTGGAGGCCAGACGAGACTGCCGGGGCCTCAGGCAGGAGTGCAGAAAGCCTTGAGCTGCGGTCTGAGTGCCGGGTTGAACCCGTGTCTGCTGGGTCAGCGAGTGTGCCTAACCGCTGAGCCGTCTCTCTCTAAGATCTGGTCTCGCTACGTGTCTCTGGCTATGCTCGGGCGTTTGGCAATCCTCCTGCCTCAGCCTCCTGAGAGCCGGGGTTACAGGTTGCTGCTGTCCCCACCTGTAAGGACTCACAACCCGTTTTGTTTTGAGCCGGTCTCTGTGTACCCGTGCCCGTGCTAGCCTTGACTGTTGGCCTGGTGACAGGAACTCCTCGCTGCCCTTACAGAAACTCTCACGGTGCCCGAGTTTGTTTTCATATAGCCCAGACTGGTCTCTGTGTAGCCAAGGCTAGCTTTGAACTGCCAATCCTGCCTCTTTCTCCCATGATCTGGGATTATAGGTATAGGGCACGCACTACGTAGACCAGGCTAGCCTCAAGCTCAGACATCCAGCTGCACCTGCCTCCTGAGCTCTGAGGCTAAACGGGGAGGGTGAGCCGCCAGGCCCGGTCTTGTTACAAACTCCTCTCTCAGAACCTGCCCCTCACCCCTGCTGGCTCTTTCCCGGGACCAAATACCCCCCAACCCTCACCCCTTCCTAGTGATGGCCCAACCCATGTGCTCCATCTGCAAAGGGAAACTCCTGCAAAGATACATAGCAAAGACCGGGCAGGAGAGCAAGCGCTTCAACGCTCATCCGGCAGAGGGCGTGCCTGGCGCGCGGGAGGCCCTGGCTTCGGTCCCCAGGAGGCCCCGTGGCACAGGTCTGTAATCCCAGCATCAAACAGGTAAAAGCCAAGTGATGAGATGCTCGAAACCAACCAGATGTGGGGTAGCAGGAGGCGAAAACTGGCGGAGCTCGGTGAGTTCAAGGCTAGCCTAGTCCACATAGTTCCAGACAACAATGGCTGTGTAGAGAGATCCTGTCTCAAAAAACAAAACAACCAAAACAAAATCATTCAAGGTTTTTCTTTCTTTCTTTTCTTTCTCTTTCTTTCTTTCTTTTTCTTTTTCTTTTTCTTTTTCTTTTTTTTTTTTTTTTTTGAGGGCCAACCTGGGCTATGTGAGATCCTGACCTTGAAGGACCACCAACTAACTACAGATGAGAACTGTGGCCTATTTTTATATTATTCCACTTTATGTATTATCTGTGGAAAGGAACACTTTTGTCAAGACAACTCAGTTTTGAGAGCTGGTTCTTCCCCTGGACACAGGTTCTGGGGCCAAACCCATCAGGTCAGTGCAGGGTCTGGTTCTCTTCTGGAGAGCAGGCGCTACCAACTGGCGGCTAAGCTGGGCGTGGTGGACCTGCCTGCCGTCCAGGATTCAGGAGGCAGACTCGGGAGGCGAACGCAAGTTTGAGGCCAGCCTGGGTTACGTAGTAAGCTGGAGGCCAACCTAAAGTACACAGAGATAGCCCATGTTTGAGGGGGATGGTAAGGGGGATGGCTGAGTGGGTGTATGCAAGCGAGAGGACTCAGGTTTGGGTCGTCAGCATCCGGTGAGAGGCATGACTGTGCGCTGCTGACCCCAGCATGTGGACAGGAACAGGCTGACCCTGGGACCTGGTGTCCCTTCACTTAGCTCAGTGAGAGACTGTCAAAACAGGTGGCGCCGGGTGGGGCAGCACATGCCCTTAGACCCAGCATTCAACAGGCAGAGGCAGGCGGATCTCTATGAGTTCGAGACCAGCTTGGTCTACATAGTGAGTTCCAGGGTTGCATGGTATAATAATAATAATTAATTATAATAGACTGACAGAGGAAGATACCACAGCTCTCCTCTAGCCTGTCACAAGTGTGTGCACCTGTGCCCAGCATGGTGGCGCACACCAGAAGCAGGAAGATTAGAAATTCAAGGCTGCCGGGCGGTGGTGGTGCACGCCTTTAATCCCAGCACTTGGGAGGCAGAGGCAAGCGGATTCCTGAGTTCGAGGCCAGCCTGATCTACAGAGTGAGTTCCAGGACACCCAGGACTACACAGAGAAACCCTGTCTCAAAAAAGAAAAAAAAAAAAAAAGAAAAGAAAAGAAAAAAAAGAAAAAGAAAAAAGAAAAACAAAAAGAAATTCAAGGCTATCCTCAGCTACATAGGGAATCTGGGGCCAGCCTTGGCTACAGGGGTGGCCGTCTCAAAACAGCAATAGCCTGGCAGCTAGAGAGGACTGAAGCGCAGAGAGAAGTCCCCCCTCCCCCTCCCTCAGTAGCTGACACACGCAAAGCTCAGGCACCACGGACTTTTATTTCAGGCAGGGCGTGGGGAAGCCGCGGGCGCTCCGGAGCGCCCCGTGTGGGAGATTAGCAGATGGGCGGGGCTCCGGAGAGGCAGGTTCTCATTGGCCAGAACCGGGGACAGCGCCCATTGCTTGGACTCCAGGGGCGGGGCTCCGGCGCAGCCCGCAGGCCGGTGCGCCACGCGGCGCCTACTTCTGCGCGGGGATCATGTCGTCGATGGACTGGCCCTTTTCCAGCTTCTTCTCCATCTCCACCATGAGCTTCACGCCGTCCACCACCAGCTGCACCTGTTCCACCTCGGATGAGCCCAGCCGATCGGCGTTGGAGATGTCGAACACGGCGCCCACCGCAGCCGTGTCCACGCCACCTGCGTGAGAGCAGAGGCCACGGAGGCATTGAACGGGGGACAGGGGTGCAGGGACGACCCTGCGCCCACCTGCAAACGCCTCGGAAAGCTGCCGTTCACAAGTCACCAGTTCTCGATAGTGGGCACTGCGTGCCTGGACCTTAGGGTGAGGTCTACGCTCAACAGAGATTATAGTACAGGTCGCCGAAGTGGCCGAGTGTACAGAGGCTTGCTGCTAAACCTGACAGCCGGGCTTCAGTTCCCAGGGCTCGCGTGGGGGAAGGCGGGAACTGACTTTGGAAAGTTGTCCTCTGACATCCATACAAGTGTCGCGAAATGGGAGTGCGCCCTCCCACACAGATAAATTTAATTTAAAAAATATAATGGGCGGTGGTGGTGCACAGCACTTGGGAGGCAGAGGCAGGAGAATTTCTGTTCGAGGGCATCCTGGTCTGCAAAGTGAGTTCCAAGACAGCCAGGGCTACACAGAGAAACTCTGACTGGAAAACCCAAAAAGAGGAGGAGAAGGAGGAAGAAGAGGAAGAGGAGGAGGAGAAGAAAGAAAAAAGAAAGAAAGAAAAGGGAGAAAGGAAGGAAGAAAAAGAGAGGGAGGAAGGAAGAAGAAAGAAAGAAAGAAAGAAAGAAAGAAAGAAAGAAAATATGCCAGGTACGGTGGCACATGATTTTAATACCAGCACTCAGGAGGCAGAGGCAGAAGGATCTTTCTAAGTTTGAGTTTGAGCCAGCCTGATCTACATAACGAATTCTGGGACATCCAGGACTACATAGAGACATATCTCAAAACAAAACTCTATGATCTATATCTATATATCTATCTCTATCTATCTGTATGTATGTATATATATATATATATATATATATAGAGAGAGAGAGAGAGAGAGAGAGAGAGAGAGAGCGCATGCGCAGTGATGAACACAATGAACATCTGGTTAAGAGTGGCGGCCTGCGGCAAACGGACGGCATTCCTTTTACCGGTGGCGAATCTGAGGCGCCAGTGGAGAATCGGGGGTACACGTATGTAAGATACACATGAAAGAGACTTGACCCCAGAGCTGAAGCTGCACCCTCCTCCGTGCAGCCCTCCCTGACGCCGCGGGGAGGGGCGGGCGCACCTGTGCCGCGCTTCTGCAGGCGAAGGCGGGTGAGAATCTCCTCGAACTTGGGGTGCTTGCTCAGGTTCGCCAGCTTCACGTGCACGCCCCCGCGCAGCCCGGTGCCCAGGTTGGAGGGGCAGGTGAGCACATAGCCCAGGTGCTCGTTCCACATGAAGGGGTGCCCGGCCTTCTTGAAGATCTCCTCAATCTGAGAAGGGGAGAGGGCACTGGAAGTCGGGCTCCGAGTGCAGCCCGCCCCGGGGGTCTGCCGGACAGGGGTTAGGGTGTGGGCGGGGCGGGGCCCCCAAGAGTGAAAGTGGACAACCAGCCGCGAGCAATTCTGCCTAGAGAGGCCTTGGGCAAAGATGGGGACTGATTTCGGACCCTGGGGGTGGGAATAGGGCTTGGAAAATGGGTGGGGTGGGTTCGGACAAGTAGGGCTTAGGCTGGGGCTGGGACTGGGAATTGAGGATGGGTTAGCGGGGGAGGGGGAGGAATGGTCGGGACCTTTCTGGGAAGTGAGGTCAGGAAAGGCAGAGCTTGCTGTGTGTGCGTGCGTGTGCGTGCGTGTGTGTTCAAGTGTGTATGAGTGTGTATTCATGTGTGTGTACGCATGTGTGTATGTATATGTGTGTTCATGTGTATGAGTGTGTATGCATGTGTGTGAGTCTGCATCTGCCTGTATGAGTGTGTATGCATGTATATGCACATGTGTGAGTGTGTAAGAGGCAGAGATCGGAAAGCGAGTGATGAAACGCCAGTGTGGGCGTGGTCAGTGGGGAAGAGGCGGAGTCTCGGGAACTGGGCGTGGTGGAAGGGCGGAGTTAGGAAGGAGCTTGGCGCGTCCTGATGGGTGTTGCAATCAGGATGCAGCCACAGGTCAGGACTAGGACGCGGACACTCACCTTCTGCAGACCCACGCAGAAGCGGCGGAAAACCTCCTTCATGTTGCCTCCCTTCTCCATGGAGATCACGCGGAGGTGGTCCTCCTCATTCACCCACACCAAGAAGCTTTTGTTGTCGTTGTGCCTAACAAGGGGTGACCCAAGGCCAAGGATTCAGCAGGAGCCCCGTGGCCCCAGAATGGAGACGCACGACTTTGTCCATAGCTGCTCCCTCTGGGCACCAGGGGACAGACACGGGCACCCCGGCTTCCCATTCACAGCTCTGCAAGACTTCAGAGCAGAGAACAGGGACTTTCATGGGCCCAAGTCCCTGAGAACCTTCAGTCTTCGCTGGACTCCGCCCCTTGCAGGCACCGGCCTGTAGCTCTGGCTACAGAAGACTGAGGCAGGCCGGGCGTGGTGGCGCACGCCTGTGATCCCAGCACTCAGGAGGCAGAGGCAGGGGGATTTCCAAAATCAACCAAAAAAAAAAAAAAGTTACATTGATGATAAAAAAAATTGTTACATTGATGATAATTTTTTTGTTTGTTTGTTTTTTTCCGAGACAGGGTTTCTCTGTATAGCCCTGGTTGTCCTGTAACTCACTCTGTAGACCAGGCAGGCTCGAATTCAGAAATCCGCCTGCCTCTGTTTCCCAAGTGCTGGGATTACTGGTGTGTGCCACCACACCCGGCAAGACAGAGTTTCTCTGTGTAGCCCTGGCTGTCCTAGAACTCCCTTTGTAGACCAGGCTGGCCTTGAACTCAGAGACCCTTCTGCCTCTGCCTCTGCCTCTTGAGTGCTGAGATTAAATGTGTGTGCCACCACGCCCGGCCTTGTACAATGGATGTTTTAAAGATGATCTTTGTTGACCATAGTGGTTCCTTATATCAAGTGATCCTCCGGCCTTAGGCCTCCTGAGTAGCTGATACTGCAGGTATGTGTGGTCATACACCTAGTAAAGCTGGGATTTGAATCCAGGCAGTATAAAGTTCCAATATAAATGTTCTATTTTATTTTGTTTGCCATAATAAGGATTAAATCTCAGCACTATGCATGACAGGCAGATTCTCTACCCCTGAGCCACGCCCCAGCCCCTCACTGGGGGATTCTAGGCGGGGGCTTTACCACTGAGCCACGCCCAACTACAGTCTCTTTTCAGTTCTTATTTTGAGACCAAGGTGGCCTCAAACTCACTGTAGTCTGCTCGCCCCTGAACTTGGGACCTCCGGACAGGCCTGTGCCATTAAGCCTGGGTTTAGGCAGGATTAGAAGGCAAGATCGTGATCTGCGATTGAAGGAAGGGTCAGAGGGCCAGAAAACTGCTGGGAAGCTGGGAAAAGGAGGGACTCACCAGATGCCACGGGCGTCCGGCCAGTCGCGGGCCATGCCTGAGGCGAGCAGCAGCGGGGACACGGGCTTGTCGAACAGGAAGTGGTCGTCAATGAGCTGCTGCTGCTCCTGCTCAGTCATGCTCTTCAGCGGGTAGTACTTGCCCTTGAACTCGCCCGTCAGGCTGTTGAGAGCTGAGGGGCCACAGGAGAGCAGTCGGCAGCCCGCCCCGCCTCGCCTGGGCCGCCAGGCTGGAAGGCTGACGCTATTGTTGACCTTAGCACCCTCAGCCCAGACATCAAAGAGCCCAGGCTGGCCTCAAACTCACTGTGTGTGACAAAATTATGGAGGGCTTAGGATTGACCACGACCGGGCTCAGAAGCAGAGGCAGGTGGGTCTGAGACCAGCCTGGTCGACACAGTGAGTCTGGGACAGCCAGGGCTATGGAGAGAGACTGCAAAGAATTAAAAATCAAATAAAAATGAACCAACCAACCAACCAACCAAACAAACAAACAAAAACCCTGAAAGGCAAAACAAAAGCCCAGCCCCTACCTCCGAAAGGTTAGCCACTGTCCTCTGTAGAATCTGCATTTGTACCAGCTAAGGACACATACTTGTAATCTGCTGAGATTTGGGAGGCCGAGGCAGGAGGAGCACGAGTTGGAGGCCAGCCTGGGCTACATAGGGCGTCTCTGTCTCAATAGAACAAAAGAAAGAGGAATCGGCAGGCATGGCGGACGGCTGCTACTGTGTTTTCCTTTTTTTGTTTCTGAGGAAGAGACTCACTATGAACAAAGGCTGGCCCTTCGATTCGTGGTGATCCTCCTGTCTCAGCCTTCCAAGTACCGAGATTACAAGTGTAAAGTGCCAGGCCCGGGCCAACGCCCAGAAACAACCCTCCGTCAGTCTCTGCCATGCTCGCCAGATTCGTGCCTATGTCCCCTCACCTGAAAGATCTCTGCCCCCCACGCAGAGTGCTGAATTAACGAATCAACGAGTGACTGCAGCAGCAGTGGGTGTGAAGACCCTGGGGCAGCTGTGTGCAGGACTTCCCAGGTTGCCTCAGTGCGCTGTGACCTTGCACGCCCCCACCCGCCAGCACCGGTAATGCAGCTCCAGTGGAACCGGAACCTGAACCGGGCGCAGCGGGCGGAGCGGGGGCGGGGGGTGGGGGACCTCACCTTCCACGGACAGCTTTTCCACTGCGCGGCGCTCTCCGCGGGAGCAGTGCGGGGGCAGGGTGTAGCCCTTGATGCTGCGGCCAGTGCGCACGCGGCTGCTTAGCACGTAGTTGGGGTCCAGGTCGTCTCCACCCTGGGGAGGGAGCGTTGGGGTATCAGGGAAGGGAGTCTGGGCCATCCCCGACTCACTCCAAATCTTCCGTGAGTCTCACTGCAGGTCTTTCAGGGTCTCCCTGTTCCTCCTGAGCGTCCCCCCCCCCCATGTCCTCTGGGGTTTCCTGACTTCCTCCTGGGTCTGTCCCTCGGCCTCCTGGGTGTCCCCCATGTCCTATGGGGGTTCTGCCCACTTCTTCCCGGGTTTGCCCCAGATCTTTTAGGCTCTCCCCAGAGGCTTTGGATCTCCCCCAGATCCTGCCAGGCCCCCGCGTTGGTACCGAGCCCCATTCCTGCGCCCCACCCTGCCTCCCTGCCGCACCTGTCGTCAGACACTCGAGTCCCATCCTGACTCAGGGCTCTTCTGTGTCCCCACACCTCCACCTGCTCTGCCTCTCTGCCTCTCTGCTCCCCACCACCTGCCCCGGGGCAGTGACCTTGAGGTTCTCGTGGTTGAGGTCGGTCTTGTGCTTGTCTGTGGGTTTGTAGCCGCCATGGCGGTCCTGGATGATGGGGTCAAACAGGTCCTTGAAGACCGTGTAGGACTCCTCATCGCCGGCCACACAGCCCACCGTCATGATGAAGGGGTGACCTGCGGAGTGGGGCTGAGGTTAGCACCGGAAGCTTGGGTTTGTGATGGATAGAGGTGTCCAGTATGGGGAAAAGGGTCATTCCGGGGGCCAGGTAAATGGGGCCGAAGATGTTAGAGCTCCTTGGAGACCCCAACTCTAGCATGCGCTGAGAACCTCAAACATTCAGTGCAACTCAGCAGTATAGCCTAGAATCCCCCAGTGAGGGGGCTGGGGGCGTGGCTCAGGGGTGGAGCCCCGCCTAGAATCCCCCAGTGAGGGGGCTGGGGGCGTGGCTCAGGGGTGGAGCCCCCGCCTAGAATCCCCCAGTGAGGGGGCTGGGGGCGTGGCTCAGGGGTGGAGCCCCTGCCTAGAATCCCCCAGTGAGGGGCTGGGGGCGTGGCTCAGGGGTGGAGCCCCTGCCTAGAATCCCTCAGTGAGGGGCTGGGGGCGTGGCTCAGGGGTGCAGCCCCTGCCTAGCATGCCAGAAGATCCTAGATATCCTAGATATAATTGGAGGAGGGGTGGGGGAGGGATAGATAGAGAGCGGACAGGAGCTGAGGCTCCTCGGAACAGGCAGGTGTCTGTCTGCTCAGTGGTCTCCAACCCTTTGGTCCGTCTGTCCTGCTGCGGGCTCACCTGGGTTGTCCACCCCGGTCTGGATGACATCATCCAGAGTGAAGCCAGATGGAGTCTCCTTATCTCGAAGCTTGTTGTAGAGGTCAGGGGTCAGCACCTTGGCCATGTGGTTGTTGTGCTTGCTGAGGTCCGGGTACTCCTCCTGCGCCTTGTAGTTCAGCTTGAACTTGTTGTGGGTGTTGCCGAACGGCATGGCGGCGGACGCTGGGACCCTGCGAGCAGGCGGGATGATTAGGAGCCCAGGTGCTAGGGGCTTGCAGCCAGCCCGATAGCGGGCTTGAAACAAGGGGGGGCATCCCTGTCTGTGAACCCCAGCCTTGTAAGGGAACATCGGGAGCCCAAGTTGCCTGATGTGGCCACATCCTGCCTATGTGACCCTGCTGGGGACCCCGTGTCTAGCTGGGAAAGAAGGGCAAAACCTTTTGTCCAAAGCCAGAAAAGGACAGTCACATAACTAACAACAACAACAACAACAACAACAACACAGGATCCGGGGTGGGGTTCCACTGCCAGAGAGCTTGCCCTGCAAACTTCAGACGCTGGACTTGGTTCCCAGCAAAATCGTGTGTGGCTGCTTATGCCTAGTGATCCCAGGCACCTAGAGTATCAGAAGTTCAAGGTCACCTTCAGCAAGGCTAGCCTGAGCTACAGGAGTCTATCTCAACCCAGAAGAACTGAACATAGGCCTTGGCTGGGCATGGTGGTCCATGCTTGTAACTCCAACACTCTGAAACTGAAGCAGGAGGGTTGCAGTGAATTCAAGGCTAGCCTTGGCTACAGAAACCCTGCCTCCAGAAAATAAAATTATATAAAATAATAAGGTGAATAAAAGCAGCAAAGGATTTGGAGTCAGACGATCTGGGTTCAAGTGTTGGCTTTGCTGCTTTCGACAAGCTGTGTGACTCTGAGGAGTCTGTGACTTCTCTGTTTGCCCATCTGTAAAGTGGAGACTATGGCCGTGCCCACCTCGTGGGAGGGGTTTAAAGACGGGAAGCCCGGCCTGTGCCTGGCGTGTAACACACATGTTTTATTGTTCTTGGGTCTGCGGTTGTTCAAAGAGCCTCAGACTCACATTTGAATGTTTGGTCCCGTCGTGGACGTGTTTGGGAAGGATTAGAAGGTGTGGCCTTGGAAGAGGTGTGTCTCTGCTTGTGAGCTTTGAGGTTTCAAAAACTCCACCCCCTCCCCAAGTAGCTCTCTCTCGCTGCCTCTTGGTCGTTGATAAGGACGTGAGCTCTCGGCTGCTGCTCCAGCACACGCCCACCTGCCTGCCACCATGAACCCCAGACCAGTGCTTTCTCTTTCTTTCTTTCTTTCTTTCTTTCTTTTTTTTTTTTTTTTTTTTTTTTTTTTTTTTTGGTTTTTCGAGACAGGGTTTCTCTGTGTAGCCCTGGCTGTCCTGGAACTCACTCTGTAGACCAGGCTGGCCTCGAACTCAGAGATCCGCCTGCCTCTGCCTCCCAAGTGCTGGGACTACAGGCGTGCGCCACCACCGCCCGGCGCTTTCTCTTTCTTAAGTTGTCTTGGTCATATTGTTTGTCACAGAAATTGAAAATCAACTCCGACGAGCTCTATGCGAGGGCCCTGGTAACGATTATATGTGCACGCCTGAGAAAAGCAATAAAGGTTCCTCTGAAACTCTGACACAAAGCAGCCCGGGTGCAGGCTGGGAACGGGTCCAGAGGCTTCAGCCCTCTCTCCCAGCCCCTCCACCTCTGGCTGTCTACCGGGTCCACTTCAAAAGCCACACCTCTCCTAAACTACTGCTCTGTGGCCCCAGGCTGTGACTGGACCTCTCTGATGCGTGTGTCGGCAAGACTGAAGCTTTCTCACGGGACGGGCAGATCTCTGAGCTCCAGCCCATGACTGATGAGTCCATGACCCGGTGTCTGGCATGAAGTTGCAGCCCGGATTCTAGCAGTTGCTGTTAGTACTTGTGTTTGTACAGTGCAGGCTCATGTGTGTGCAGGTGTGCACAGCCCCGTGGTGGCAAAGGATGACCCCAGGTCTGCGACACTGTTGTCATTTTATAGATTCACTTTATTTTATCTTGAGGTAGGGCCCCTCACAGACCTGGAGCTAGGGTGGCTGGCCATCGCCCCACGGATCGGACCCTCCTGTCCCACCTCCCCGGGGATTTGGAGGACCTCCCCACAGCCAGCTGTTTTTTTGTGTTTTGTTTTGTTTTCTTTTTCTTTTTCAAGAGTATGAATTCTGGGATTGGAACTAAGCCCTAGGCTGCCCTGGTCACCTCCCCAGTCACATCCGTGTGTATTTTATTACTATTGGTTTTCTTTATTACTTTATCGACTTGATCCCTGAAGCACTGACCTTGGGGTCATCCGTGTCAGGGCTGGAAGGAAGCCTCAGGAGAAGGTGAGGGAAGGTGGGCGGAGCCGAGGGCAGAGGGTGGGGCGGGACACAGACCCAAAGCCCCTGAAGCTGCTACTCGGGGCTATTTTTAGATGCTCCTCACCCCCCACGGCTCCTGCCCCTCCCTCCTCCTCCCAGTTCGGCTCGCCTTGCACTAAGTCAGCACTGGGACAGGTGGGCTGGAGTGGCCGGGAGGACACACGGCCAGGCCCTGGGCCTCAAGGACACCCTCCGCTAGCCCCACCCCACCCCACCCCCCACCCCAGAGGCACCCCCGGAGACGGGGCACTGAGGCAAGACTCAGAAGCAGAAAGAGCTTCCCAATCCCCAAATTCGTCACAGAGTCTCTAAGATCTCTAGGTAAACTGAGTCATGTAGTCCTGCCTTCAAGATCCCAGAGACAGAGGACTCAGGAGAGCCAGGGACCTGCAATCAGCTTCTCAGGTAAAGGTGTCAGCCCCCAAGTCTCACACAGAGAAAGAGACCCAAAGTAGCCCTATGACCTCTGTCCCATGTGTATTGTGACACTGTCTGTCCCCCCACTCCACACACACAAATAAATGTAATAACTTTTAAAACTTGACAACCACAAAGAAAAAGAGAGAGAGAGAGACAGAGAGAGAGAGAGAGAGAGAGAGAGAGAGAGAGACAGACAGACAGACAGACAGAGAGAGAGAGAGAGAGCCCAGGACAATGAGACACAAGGTCACAGAGGTACAACACAGGCCCCCATGGTTACAAAGTCAAAGGCTCACTGACCGGTGGCACTGAGACAACTGTCTTTGTGTACACGGTTCAGTTGACTCTGATAAACAAACCTCCAGCCCACCCTGCCTTGCAAGGAGGGGACATGTGCTGGCTATTGAGACCTAGGTGGCCCAGACATTTGTGCCCACAACTTGTGCTGCAAACCCCACAACCACACTGGGTGAGCAGACCCTCGGACTCCTGCACCCCCACTCCCACCCCGGGATTCCTGTCAGGCCCTACCTGGCTGGCCGGCTCCTGAGTGTCTGTCAGTGCTGTGGAGGTGGTGGTGACCCGGGGGCCACCCCTGCATCCCCCGGGCTTTATAGAGGAGCCTGCGGGTGTGGCTGGCCGGGAGGGGCTGTCCCCAGGGACGGGCCCCTGCGGGCAGCTGGGCTTTCGGCTCTCTGCACGGGCGCCGTGCCCACCGGGACCCAGCCTGCCGCTCGCCCAGCCCCGTGGCCTTGTATGGAGTGCCTCAGGGGCTGACTCGGTCACTGCTGTCCAGATTAAGTGCTGAGTCTAGCTGGCGGGGGACAGCTGGCCCCTCGCCGGGAACACGGAGCAGTAATGCTTTGGGTGTCCCAGGCACGTATGAGCCCTGGCCCCCAAGCTGCTGCAGCCGGCCCTCAGCCCCCCACAGCCTTGATTGTAGCCAGTACCCCCCCCCCAAGCTTCCCTGCCTGCAGAGCATTGTTAGCAGCTGCGAGAACCATTTCCTTTCATTTTGTTTATGTCTTCGAAATAGGGCCTTAGTCTGTAGCCAAGGCTAGCCTGAAACCCTCTGTATAGTCCAGGCTGGCCTCAGACTTGCGGCAGGTCTTCTGCCTCAGCCTCCGGAGTAGGATTACATGCCTGACTTTAGTTATTTAATTGTTTTGATTTTTTGAGACAAGCTCTAACTATGCCACCCAGTCTGGCTTTGCACTCTTGACAATCCCCCTGCCTCAGCCTTCCAAGTGTCATGGTGTGTGTCATTTTTTGCAGTCACAGGTTCAGAACCGTGCATTCCAGGCAAGCGCTGTTCTTGCTGTTCTTTGCAGCCGTGACCCTAGCCTACAGCACCGGGGTGGGGGAGAGGGGAGGGGGGAGGGGGAGGGTTTCCAGTGCAAGAGCCAGAGACCCAGGAAGGACGCAGGAGCCAGAGAGAGGGGCCTGCAGCGAATGACTGCGGGCGACGCTTCAGACCAGCTCCAGCTTCTCCCAGAAGCCCAGTGCCGGTGCTCCCCCCACGGCGGAACTGAGAGGGAACCTTACAGAAGCAGAAAACCCGTTCTTGGGAAGACAGACCTGGGGCTGAGGACGTGAACAGCCCTAGCCGGCCCTCCCCCTGGACTCACCAGGGACAGGGCTATTTTTAGAGCAAGTTTCTCCTCCATGTCTACAGAGCCCAAGACCCAGGCACGGGGTGGGGGTGGGGGTGGGGGTGGGGCCCAGGCGGCAGGTGTTGGGGGGAACCACATGTCGGGTTAATTATAACCAGGCATCTCGGGTGTCCCTGGGCCCTGTCTCCTTACATGGGCAGCCGAGGCCCACAGTGGCCGCTCTCACCCCTGGAGAGAGGTGGGCTCGGCGGCCCCCAAGCTGTGGAGGGCGGGCCGGAGCGGGACACAGTAAGACAGGGGCCTTTTGCACCTCCGCTGGGACCAAGGACCTCAGTGTCCGAGGAAGTGGGAGTGAGACCCACCGTGGAAGTTTCCTCCTCTGCCTGGGAGGTTCCAGGATTGCCCCTGGGGGGAGACGGGCTTCTCCGGGATTGCCCCAGTTCCTCTGTTGACTCTGGGGTAGCCAGCATGGCTTCACCCCACTCTCCCCCATTTCTGCCCAGTCTGCTGAGGGGATCCTGCTCTAGGGGGCGGGGCGGGCGGAGAAGGTGAGGTTCAGCCTCCGCTCCCGGCACCCCATGTTCCTTGCCAGCATGGTCAGATGAACTAAGACCTTCTCTGGGGCCTTAGAAAGTGATGCCCAAGGAACTAAAGAACTGGGTTTTGAGAGTTCGAGGCCAGCCTGGTCTACAGAGCAAGTGCCAGGACAGCCAGGGCTACACAGAGGAACCCTGTCCCGAAAAACAAACAAAACCCCATTTTTAAAATTGAACCCTGGCCAGGCGGTGGTGGCGCACGCCTGTAATCCCAACACTTGGGAGGCAGAGGCAGGCGGATTTCTGAGTTCGAGGCCAGCCTAGTCTACAGAGTGAGTTCCAGGACAGCCAGGGCTACACAGAGAAACCCTGTCTCGAAAAATAAAAAAAAAAAATCAAATTAAAAAAAATTAAATTGAACCCTTATCAAGGAAGCAGAGGTACACAGTGCCCCCGCCCCAGGGGGCGCTGTGACGTCTGATGGGGACAGAGCCGTCGTGCTGTGCAGCGGGGAGGGGCGGCGAGAAGAGCAGGTGCCCAGGTCCCGCGGAAGGAGCGCCGAGGGCGCAGCGCGGGGCGCGGAGGACCCGGACAGGGCTCTCTGCAGCCTGGGCCGTCCTGGAACGCTCTGACCGGTCGGACCGCGAACGGCGGTGTGTGGCCTGCGTGAGCGAGGCTTACTCCGGAGACCCAGGAGAGAATTCTGCAAGGGACAGACCCGTGAGCCACGCGAGGCTCCTGTCACCACGAGACCCTCAGCCCCGCGCTTCTGTGGCCGTCAGCCACGTAGGGCCACGCCCGAGCCCCGCCCCACTCTGGGCTGCCCCTCCCCCACGGTCACCTGGCTGGCCGCCACTTCTCTACCTTCTCCCTCTCTCCTTTTCTGCAATAAAGCTCTAAAATCACAGGCTGCCTCCTTTCTTCTGGACTCCCGTGCTGGAGCCACGGGACAGGCCTTCCCTAAAGAGCTGGTCTGACCCCCTGCAGGCTTCAGCCCCACCCACCAGAGCCGACCGGGCTCGCCCGCCCGCGGGAACCGCCCAGCGCCCCTCTCCCTGCCCCCTCCCCTTCAGCCCCGGGGCTGACCGAGCCGCCCAGGGACCCCGAGACTGCGTCCCACCCCACCCCACCCCCGTGGGGTCCGGAGGCCTCGCAGGGCCCGATGTCCGGTCGTGGCCCGAGGGGTCGCGCGACAGTCTCCCGTGGACGCCTGTCCAGTGCCGGCGAGCTCTGGCGGGACGCGGGTTCCCCAGGCCCCGTGCCCTACAGTAAACCGGAATGGACTTGAACCCACAGACTCTGCTGGGATTAAAGGCCCCAGTCACATGCCTGGCCCTGACTTTTTTTCTTTTTCCATTAAAAAGATTGCATTTATTTATTTATTTATTTAGTTAGTTAGTTAGTTAGTTATGTAGTTCGCTAGCTAGTTGGTTATTTCCAGGGGTCGGACACTGGGGAAATCAGAGGACAGTTCGTGGTGATCAGTTCTCTCCCTCCACTCTGTGGGTCCTTTGTCCCGCGGGCTTGGCTGCGAGCGCCGTTACCCACCGAGACCCCTGCCAGCCCGCGGCTCTGATGCCGAACACCTGGGGGCTCACCCTTCCCGGGGGGTTCGCAGTCACGGGCTAATCGTGTGACCCGGGACGAGCCAGTCAGAGGCCGCACGGCCACAGGAGGCTGGTGTGCGTGCTGGTGCTAAGTACTGCTCTGAGTGCTTACACTGTAGCTCAGTCACACTCTCAGAAGCAAAGCTCGGGACGGTCAAGCTGCCAGCCCAAGGGCAAACAGCGAGGAGAGGCGGAACTGCCTATCAGGGGCACAGGGGGGCCAGGGGGGAACGCCTGGGTGACCCGCGCAAAGCTGGGCTGTGCCCCGGTTCCTTTCCGGGTCTTCCCGCGCTCCCCGTGTCCGCCATGCCTGTGCCTGTCACACCCGACTGTCCTCTCCTGGTGGCTGAGGGCGGGAGGGTGGAACTGGGCTCACTAAGGAGCCCGAGCCCCTTTTGTTTTGTAGAGTTCACGATTTTAGCCCAGGCTGTCCCAGGCCTCACACCCGAGCCCTTCCTGCCTTGGTTTACAGAGCAACACCACACCATAGGCCGGACCCACCGTGCAGTATTTTGTTATTAGCGGTTTTATTAGCTTCCTACCGTGTAGCCCAGGCTAGCTTGGAGCTCCTAGACAATCGCCGTAGCTCAGTCTCGCAGGGGCTAGGATTACAGGCATCTGTAACGCTCTCATCTGAGGGCTCCGCAAATACTTTGATTTCTCAGAGCCTCGTTCTTCGTCTTCACGTCGGAGGAAGGAGTCCCTCCGGGTGTGGCCTAAGGGTCCTTCCACTCCTAGGCTGTGTGATCTCAAAGAACTCACTCACCTCTCTGGGCTCCGCAGTCCTCACCTGTACAACGGGGTTCATTAGTGCACTTGGCGGGGCGTGAACCCTAACCCTAACCCTAACCCTAACCCTAACCCTAACCCTAACCCTAACCCTAACCCTAACCCTAACCCTAACCCTAACCCTAACCCAAACCCAAACCCAAACCCAAACCCAAACCCTAACCCTAACCCTAACCCTAACCCTAACCCTAACCCTAACCCTAACCCTAACCCTAACCCTAACCCTAACCCTAACCCTAACCCTAACCCTAACCCTAACCCTAACCCTAACCCTAACCCAAACCCTAACCCTAACCCTAACCCTAACCCTAACCCTAACCCTAACCCTAACCCTAACCCTAACCCTAACCCTAACCCTAACCCTAACCCTAACCCTAACCCTAACCCTAACCCTAACCCTAACCCTAACCCTAACCCTAACCCTAACCCTAACGCAGGGAGGGTTTGGCTGGGCCTGCTCCGGGCCCGCTGCCTCGGGGTGTGCAGAGTGCTGGAGCAAGGGCCGCCTCCCTGCAGCTTTGCTCCTAATCCGCACCTCGCGTCACCGGAGGAAGAAGGCGGCAGTCAGGTGCGGACCCACCGGCCCCGGAGATGGAGGGGGGGGCTCTGCAGGGAGCTGGTTCGGATGCACGGAAGCCATCCTCCGGCAGGTCGCGGGCACGGCGGAGGAGGGACCGTCTAGTGAGGCCACGCCTTCCTCCCGAGGGTCGCAGGGCTCGGACGAGTTTTCAGGCTCGGCAGCAAGAGCCTTAGCCGCCGCGTCTCAGCCACCGAAGACCTTCGGGGGAACCGCTGACAGCCGTCTCGGCTCTTCCCTGAATCGGGTCCTGTACACTCGGAACCGGAGGACAGAGAGGTCGCTCTCCACCCGGGGTCACACAGCCAGCGAATGACAGCGCTGGGCTCTGCCCCTGCCCCGCCCCTGCCCGCCTGCTCCACGGCGAAGGAGCCCCAGGTCCTGAGACCCGGGCACGGAGCCTGGCTGCCCCTCCGCCCCGGGATTCAGTTCCCGCCCAGGCGCCGGGACTTCGCCTTGCACTCCCAGTTCACCTGTCCCCAGTGTGGCGACCCGGCGTGTGCAGGGACGAAGACGCCCGCTCGAGGCCGCAGGCTGCGAGCCCGGGGCAGGGGTCACCGAGGGGCTACCGAGCGGCCCTGGAACGGGAGCGCGTCGGCGGCGGCTGCGTGGACCCGCCCCGCCCTCTGGCGGTGACACCACACACTGCAGGGACCTGTCGAACCTGTCCTAGAACTCGGTTCGTTCAGCCCGTCTATATCTAGCGCTCCTACATCGCCGCGATGCCTGCCCTCGAGGACGATCAGAGACACACCAGGCGCGCGCTGTAGAGTATTATAGACCCGGGAGCCAGCATTGCGGGATTCTTAGATGCTGCAGCGTGGGGGCAAGGGCCCGCATTCCCGGCTATTCAGGAAGCTGAGGCAGGAGGATTGTAAATTTGAGCTCAGCTGAGCTTTGTAGGGAGACTCTTCTCAATAAAATAAAGATAACTAGGGTACAGTGGCTGCACTCAGATATATAGTGAGGCCCTGCCTCAAAAAGGGGGTGCAAAGAGAATTAATAAAATTGAAACACACACGAGAGGGGGGGGGGAGCGAGCTGAATGGTGGAAGCTCTTTCTGTCACTCACAGGGCTCCGGGTGCCCCCCCCCCAGCAGTGCACCTTACTGTCAGCTCATGTTAATCGATTCAGTCCTTGTAGTCTTTTTAAAAACTCTTGGGTCCTGAGTTCAAATCCCAGCACCCACATGGTGGCTCACAACCATCTGCAATGAGATCTGACGCCCTCTTCTGGGGTGTCTGAAGACAGCTACAGTGGACTCACATATAATAATAAATAAATCTTAAAAAAAAAAAGCCCTCTTGGGTTAGAGACCTGCCTCAGCTGCTCTTCCAAAGGACCGAGTTCAATTCCCAGCACCCACACGGTAGCTCACAACTGTCTGTAACTCCAGTTCCAGAGGATCTGATACCGTCATACAGACACACAGGCAGAACACCAATGCACAGTAAAACAAGTCTTTAAAATAAACAAAACCCCTCGTATTTACGTGTCCGTATGTGAGCACAAATGCGCGCGCGTGTGTGAGTGTGTGTGTGTGTGTGCGCGCGCGCGCGCGCGCGCGCGCACGTGCACATCCCATGTGTGCATACAGAGGCCAGGCACTCCTTGACAACTTCAGGGGAATTCCCAGGAGTCGTTTTCCGCACGCTCCATGTTGTTCTTGGAGATGACACTCGGGTTATCAAGCATGGCGGTCAGCGCCCATCCTGTCAGCCAGGAAGAAATAGTCGGGCAAGGCTCTGAGGTTGTAATTATTAAAACAATATTTTTGGAGATTTTTATCTTTCTTTTATGTGTATGTTGGGTCTGTGGAGGCCCTAGAAGCTGGATCCCCTGGAACTGGAGTTACAGATGATTTTGAGCCTGCATGTGGGTTCTGGGAATCGAACCTGGGTCCTCTGCAAAAGCAGCCAGCGCTCTCACCTGATGAGAGCCGTCCTTCCAGCCCTTCAAGAAAGTGTTTTTTTTTTTTTTTTTTTTTTTTTTTTTGGTTTTTTTTGGTTTTTTCAAGACAGGGTTTCTCTGTTTAGCCCTGGCTGTCCTGGAACTCACTCTGTAGACCAGGCTGGCCTCGAACTCAGAAATCCGCCTGCCTCTGCCTCCCAAGTGCTGGGATTAAAGGCGTGCGCCACCACCGCCCGGCGAAAGTGTTATTTTTATATGTTTATTTCATGTGTGTATGTATGACTGCACACATGCAGAAGTCAGAAGACAACATGCGGGAGTCCATCTCTGTCCACCCTGAAGGTCTCAGGGGTCGAGCTCAGCTGCTCAGGACTGGAGGCAAGCACCTGCACCGTCTGAGCCTCCTCCCAGGCCCCAGATAAAGGTTTTGTTTGTTTGTTGCCTCCCAAGTGCTGGGATTAAATGCGTGCGCCACCACCGCCCGGCTCCAGATAAAGTTTTCAAAAGTTCTCAGACTTGAGGTTTCTCCGAAAGCTGCGGCGAAGGGCGTGGCCTGAGCAACGACGGGGGCGTGGCCTCCATCGACCCCACCCGGATCCTAGACGGCGGGGTTTCTCAACGAGTGTCAGCCGAGGGCGGGGCCGGCGCACCTGCGGGGGCGTGGCCTCGCCCTGCCCCACCCCCTCTCCGGAGCCTCCGGGCCGAGCGGCGGCGCAGCGGGAGCAGCCGGGTCTCCGCGCAGAGCGGCGCTGCAGACGGGCGGCCGTCAGGTGGGCACGGGGAACGGCGGCGGCTGCTTCGGGATTCCCGAGGGGGCCGCGGGGATGGAGAGAGGGGGCCCCGGGCCCGGCGGCCGGCAGGAGCCTCGGGGTCCCCGCGGGGCCCCGCCCCGCCCCTAGCCGAGTAGAAAAACAGCTGCGGGTGGGGCGGGGCCTTGTGACGCGAAGTCCAGTGCGGGGTCTCCGCGGCCGCGGGCGGGGAGGGGCTGGCCGGCTGGCCGAGGCTCCCCCGCTGCAGCCTGAGCGTGCAAGACACGCATGGTGAGGGAGCCTGAGCGGGGTGTGCAAAGGGGGAGCAAGGCAGGGCGCACTGTGGAAACTGAGGCGGGAGGCGCGGAGTTGGAGGCGAGCCTGGGCTTCGTACTCAGGGGAGAGAGACGGAAGGAGGGCGGATTGCGGAGGAAGAAAAAGAAAAGGAACGAGGGCCGGCAAGGAAGGCAAAGGTGCTGGATGCCAAACTGGATTGCTCGAGTTTGGTCCACAGGACTCACAAGGCGGGAGGAGAGAATGGACTCCCGTAAGTTGACCTTCCACGTACCTCTGCACACACAATAAGTACATAAAGGGGGAAAATTTTGAATAAGGACCAGGCGTCATGACGCACACCTTTAATCCCAGCACTCGGGAGGCAGAGGCAGGCGATCTCTGAGTTTGAGCCCAGCCTGGTCTACAGGACAGCCAGGGCTGCACAGAGAAACCCTGAATCTATGTATACAAATACATACATATGTGTGCATATTAGGGAAACGCTGTATCAATATATACATACACATACATCTGTATATATAAAACTATATTTTATTAAAAGTAAGAAAGAGTCAGATGGGTAGGAGGGTAAAAGAGAGATGAGCTACCATGTCACTCTGTGATGGGGACAGCGTGAATGTGGGTGACCCTGTCTAATTGTGTGTGTGTGTTACATGTGAACCGTGCACAGCACTGAGCATGTGTGACTGAGATACTGGGTCTGTGGTCAGCTCTACTTGTGGCTGATTCACATGTATGGCCGTGTGTGTCGGCGAGTGGGCTGTCTAGTGGGGTTGGATCTAGGTGTTGCGTGGCAGTGGGCGTGGAGAGTGTGGAACTGTGTCAGCGAAGTGTGACTGTCGCTGACTAACTGTTGACTTTCTGGTTGTGTATCCCTGGGATGGGGATATGTGTGTGACTGTCTGCAAGCTGAGGTTTACCTAGGTGTGTGTGTGTGTGCGCGTGTGCATGTATGTGCGTGTGTGTGTGTGTGTGTGTGTGCGCGCGCGCGCGCATGTGCGTGTGCATGTGAGTGTGTGCGTGTGTGTGTGTGTGTGTGTGCGCGCGCGTGTGCGTGCGTGTGTGTGTGCGTGTGTGCGTGTGTGTGTGTGTGTGTGTGTGTGTGTACGCTCGTGCTGCACACCTGCTGTGCACTGGTGAAGCTGTCTTGGGGCTCCCGTGAGTGGCAGGTGTGGTTGCTGACCTGGGTGTCAGGCTGTGGGGTGTGGCAAGCGTTGGCCCTGGCCACACTGGGGCACCGTGGCTGGAGTCAGGACGGCTCACCCGGAGCGCGTGTGGTAATGACACTGACTGCTGACATGTGTGAGGTTGAGCCTCCCCGGCTCCCACCCGTCCTCACGTGAGGTCTTACTTACGTGTCTCTGCATATGGTAGGGTATTTTGGTTTTGTTTGTAGAGACAGCGTGGCCGCACATTTCTGACTCTGAGTATTGGGATGACAGATGTGAGACACCACATCTGGGGAGAAGTTGACATTGTTTTTTTTTTTTTTTTTTTTTTTTTAGACAGTTCACTCTATAGATCAGGCTGGCATTGGACTCATGGGAATCCTCCTGCCTCTGCTTCCTAAGTGCTGGGCTTAAAGGTGGGCCACTATGCCCCTCCAGAGGTTGAGGCCTGGTGGTACCTATTAAGACCATCTGAACTAAGACTTTGACTTTAAGGCCTTTGAAAATGACACAAAGTAGAAACTGTTTCAGTTTGAATTTGGGTCTCTTTCTGGGCTAGAACGCTGCAGGAGCACCCCAATACCCCATTTGTCATGCTGAGTCTTAGAAAACGCTGCTTCTTCAGGCAGTGCCAAGATCACCAAAGGAAGTAGGGTGGGGTGGGGTGGGGTGGGCACTGGACCCCAGGTTTTCTTTTTAAAAGCAGAGTTCATACATAGCTCCTGGACCTATGATCCTCCTGCCTCTGCCTTCAGCATCAGAATTATGGGTGTATGCTCCCACACCTGTGTTCTGGAAAGGAGAAAGTGTGGTGTGGTTTGAATTTCTAAGATGAGATTGTATATTTATGCCATGCTCTTGTTTCCTTTCTTGGGTTGTTTGTTTGTTTGTTTGTTTGTTTGGTTTTGGTTTTTCTTTTCTTTCTTTTTTTTTTTTTTTTTTTTTTTTTTTGGTTTTTTTTGGTTTTTTGAGACAGGGTTTCTCTGTGTAGCCCTGGCTGTCCTGGAACTCACTCTGTAGACCAGGCTGGCCTCGAACTCAGAAATCTGCCTGCCTCTGCCTCCCAAGTGCTGGGATTACAGGCATGCGCCACCACTGCCTGGCTTGTGTTGTATTTCTAATTAGGTAATACGCGCGCGCGCGCGCGAGTGTGTGTGTGTGTGTGTGTGTGTGTTTGGAGAGGGTGCGGGGGCGTGTGAAAGGAGAGAATGTGTGTGTAGAGCTGTGTCTAAGATGGGAATCGGTCTGCCACTGGGTCTTTAAGAAGGACTTGGGCTGGGGCTCAGTGGCTAAGACTCTTTGCTTAGAATGCCCACCCTAGGTGTTCCTAGCATGTCCAGGACCCGGGGTTCATCCTCAGCACCCCATAAATGGGGTGTGGCCGTGCATGTTGATTAAGGCCATCATCAACTATACAGCAAGGTCAAGGCCAGTCTGGGCACACGAGACTCAGTCTCAAAAAATTAATTAAAAATATTACTTTTAAAAGGCTAGGCGGCCGGGCGGTGGTGGCGCACGCCTTTAATCCCAGCACTTGGGAGGCAGAGGCAGGCGGATTTCTGAGTTCGAGGCCAGCCTGGTCTACAAAGTGAGTTCCAGGACAGCCCAAACTACACAGAGAAACCCTGTCTTGAAAACACCAAAAAAAAAAAAAAAAAAAAAAAAAAAAAAGGCTAGGTGGTGGCACATACCTCTAGTCCCAGCACGCTAAAGGCAGAGACAGGTGGATTTCTTTGAGTTCCAAGCCAGCCTGGGCTGCGCAGTGAGACTCTGTCTAAAAAGATAATAAAGGGAGGAAAGGAGAGTTGTGTGTGTTTGCTGAGGTGTGTAGTGTGTGTCTGTAAGGTTCCCCCTCGGAGTCTCTAAACCCCTGAGTTACCCACATAAGAACACACAAAAACCCCTTTGGCAGAGCCCGCCAGTGCTCGGGTGTTACGTGGACACTGTCGCCCGCGAACCCCGCCATCACGGGGCCTCCCTCATCAAGGCCGGCTGCGGTGCTTGGGACCCCAGGCCCTGTCGTCAGGACCTTGCCAAGTTCAAGAGCCCCTCAGCCGTGGGGCGCTCTAGCCGCCTCCCCCACCCTTTCTCCAGCCTTCTGCTCCGCGACTCTGCTTTCAGGGTTCCATCCCTCATCCCTCCCCTCTGCACCCCCCCCCCAGTGGCCTGACTAGTTCCTGACAAAAACACCCGGAGAATGAGCTCACCGGGAGCCTGCCGCCTCCACACGCCCCGCCCCTCGGCCCGGCAGAGGTGGCGCCTCCGGTCCCAGGGCGCTTAGCCGGCTGGGAAGCTCTGAGCCGGGGTGTCTGGGGACCCGGGTCGGTGGGGGGCTGGCCCGGGCGAGCACAGTGCGCCGGGTGGAGGGGCTCTGGAGCCAGCTGGTGACTAATCACAGCTAAGAGCTGTCCCCGGGGTTTACACAGGTAGAATGTTCCCCATCCGGCTGCGCGTGATGGAAGGGGATCGGGCGAGAGCTTAGCCAAGACGGGCGGACAAGGGCGATGGCCGGAGTGAGGAGAGGCTGAGTCTGTGTGGCCCACATGGTGACTCCCTCGACCTCACTGTCCCCCAGGAGCAGCCATGTCTGTGCAGGTGGCAGCCCCGGGAAGCGCGGGGCTGGGCCCAGAGCGCCTGAACCCCGAGGAGCTGGTGCGGCAAACGCGACAGGTTGTGCAGGGACTGGAGGCCCTGCGGGCCGAGCACCATAGTTTGGCTGGGCACTTGGCGGAGGCCCTGGCTGGACCGGGACCTGTGGCTGGTGTGGAGCTGCTGGAAGAGAAGCAACAGGTGGTGACCCACTCGCTGGAGGCCATCGAGCTGGGGCTGGGGGAGGCCCAGGTATGTGGGGCTACGGGGCGGCTGAAGCCCGGGAGGGAGGAGGACCAGAGATGGTGTGTGTGAGTGTGTGTGTGTGTGTGTGAGTGTGTGTGTGTGCACGCGCCGCGCGCCTAGAGTCAGGCTTGGTGGGGGAGGCCCAGGGTCAGGGGACCATAGCACAGGTAGGAGGTCTGAAGGAGCCAGGCCTAGAAAGAAAGACGGCAGGTCAGAGACTGCATCCCTGAGAAGCATTAGAGATGAGAGATTTTGTGTGTACTAGATGGGATTCTCCTGGGCCTGGAGGGAGTTTGGGGGAGGCACTGGGGGATTCTAGGCGGGGCTCCACCACTGAGCCACACCCCCAGGCCCTCCCTGGGGGATTCTAGGCAGGGGCTCTACCACTGAGCCACGACCCCAGCCCCTTGCTGGGGTATTCTAGGCGGGGCTCTACCACTGAGCCACGCCTCCAGCCCCTCACTGGGGGATTCTAGGCGGGGCTCTACCTCTGAGCCACGCCCCTGTTATTCACAGATGGATTTTAAGCAGGTGCTGGCCTACATAGATGGAATAGGAATTAACTCTATGCGTAATTTAGGTGAATCGGGGATTTCTGGGACACTCTTTATCAGAGGCACATAGTAGGGTATCTTGAGAATTTGGAGGAACCCGTGTAGAATGGGTATGTGTGACTTGATGTCAAACCTGGGCTGGGCCAGGGCCGTCCCCGGGATGAATCCACTCCTACTCATGGGCCCAGCGCTTGGCAGGTGCTGCTGGCCCTGTCGGCACATGTGGGTGTGCTGGAGGCCGAGAAGCAGAGGCTGCGGGCACAGGCGCGGAGGCTAGCCCAGGAGAACACATGGCTTCGAGAGGAGCTGGAGGAGGCGCAGAGGCGACTGCGGGCCAGCGAGGAGGCTGTGGCCCAGCTGGAGGAGGAGAAGAGCCACCTCCAGTTCCTGGGGCAGCTGAGGCAGTACGACCCGCCTGAGGAGAGCCAGGTAGCCGGCGCAGGGTTAGGAGGGAGCACGAGCTCCTGGGTGCGGGCCCCGGGTCTGCCGTAGCACTCATAGCCCGCCAAGCACACATGGGATCCCTAGTCCCCTCAACGCTCCCAGGCGCCTCCGGGCTCTCCCCGGCCCCCAAAGCTCTCACCCCACCTCAGACTCACACTGTGGCTGAGGATGGAGGATGCTGTGAGTTCTAGGCCAGCCTGGGCTGTAGTGAGACTTAACTCAGAAATATACCAGTCCTGAAGCCAGGCACGCACGGCGGCATGCCTTTAAGCCCAGCACTTTGAAGGAAGAGGCATGCCAGCCTAGTCTACATGGTGAACCCGCCCCTGCCCTCAACAACAGAAAGCCCCATGGGCAGGTCTGATGTGGCCTCAGGGCCTGGACCTCTGGCACTGCCTTTCTCAGAACTCTTTCCTGTTTTTCAGAGGCCTGAGTCCCCCCCGCGCAGAGACAGCCTGGCGTCTCTGTTCCCCAGTGAAGAGGAGGAGAAGAAAGGTGGGTGTGTGGGAGGCCATATCAGAGGGCAGGCACGCAGGACCACAGGCTCAGCCTGGGGCAGGAGCCTGGCCCGAGGGATGCCCAGGCCTCGGAGGGGGAAAGAAGCCGCCGGTGGCTCTGGTCAGCAGGGAAACCTGGAAGCCAGTCACATGGCGTTTTGGCACCTAACAGGCCACTGGCTGGTTAGATTCCTGAGATCCCTGGGTCCTGTCAGCACAAGGCCCTACTGCGTGCTGTGGCTGTTGGGTACAGGCCGAGGCCCACAGCGGGTGACTCCACACCACCTCCCCAGGTCCCGGGGCAGCAGGGGCAGCAGCGGCCCAGCAGGGTGGCTATGAGATCCCAGCTCGTCTGCGGACCCTGCACAACCTGGTGATCCAGTATGCTGGCCAGGGCCGCTACGAGGTGGCAGTCCCCCTGTGTCGCCAGGCTTTGGAGGACCTGGAGCGGAGCTCGGGCCACTGCCACCCTGACGTGGCCACCATGCTCAACATCCTGGCGCTCGTGTACCGGTGAGGGCTGCGGCTGGCTGGGCCGGGAGTCTGCCTCCCTGGTGGAATAGTGGGGCTGGGGGGACACTGTGATCCCGACAAGGTAAATCGCCTGGGCTGGGGACAGAAAAATGAAAGGAACAAAGAAATAGAGGGGCGGTGAGAGCCAGAGTCTAGATTTGGGCACTACAGAAGGCAAGGGACGTGAGCCATGCCTGACAGGGCGGGCAGTGTGGGGACGCAGAGCCTGGAGCCCTCAAGGAAGCCAGGCAAGCTGGAGGCCTGGGCCTGGGAGGCGTGAGAAGGCCCTGAAGGAAGCCAGGCAGTCCTGGCTTAGCCTGGCCTTCCACTCCTACCCCGCAGGGACCAGAACAAGTACAAGGAAGCCACGGAGCTGCTTCACGACGCCCTGCAGATCCGCGAGCAGACGCTGGGCCCTGAACACCCTGCCGTGAGCAGCAGTTCAGGGAGGGAGGGAGATGGACTGGGGGAGGGGGGTGCAGGGCCCTCCTCTTCCTCTGCCAACTGTCTTCCTGTAGGTGGCCGCCACCCTCAACAACCTGGCGGTCCTCTACGGAAAACGCGGGCGTTACCGGGAGGCGGAGCCCCTCTGCCAGCGTGCTCTGGAGATCCGTGAGAAGGTGCTGTGCGCGGCCCCTCCCCCATCTGGTACACCTGGGGCTTGGTCAAGTCTGCCTCATTTGAGCCCAGAGCACCCAACCTTGTGGCCTTGATGAGCTTACGGACCAAAACTGACTTTGATCTCCTGAACCCTGTACAGCTTAGGTGATGGGCTGGACGCAGCGAGCTGTGACCTCTGACCTCACTAATCCCCACACACCTTTGACTTCCACTTTGTTCCTCTCTTCCCAGCCTGGGACCCTAGAATGATAGTAGCATCTCACGGGCCACCTTATGTGACAGACGGCCCGTGTGTACCCTAGGTCCTGGGCGCGGACCACCCTGACGTGGCCAAGCAGCTCAACAACCTGGCCCTGCTGTGTCAGAACCAGGGCAAGTTTGAGGCCGTGGAGCGGCACTACGCGCGGGCCCTGAGCATCTACGAGGCCCTGGGGGGCCCACACGACCCAAATGTGGCCAAGACCAAGAACAACCTGGTAAGGCACGGCAGGCCAGCCCTGTCCTGGGGACGTGTAGGGGAGAGACGAGGCGCTTGCAGCCCTTCAATACAAAACACCAGAAGCAAACGCCATTCAGAGTCCTGTCAGATTTTACTGTCATGGCGGGTGACCCGCTGAGGTAGGAGGCCGGCTGAGGTGCAGGGCACTTGTAAGCTGAGGCAGGGTGCTGGGGAAGATGGCCAGGTCCGACAGGTTCCCAGGCCTACACAAGAAGCCCTGCCCTGCCCCGCCCCTCCCCTCCCCGCAGGCCTCGGCCTACCTGAAGCAGAACAAGTACCAGCAGGCGGAGGAGCTGTACAAGGAGATCCTCAGCCAGGAGGCCCTGCCCGCCCCACTCGGTGAGCCCACCTCTGCACCCTCCGGTCCCCTCCTGTCCCCTCCTGTGCGGTGCTCCTCACTCCCACCTCCATGTCCCTTCTGTCCCACAGGAGCCCCTCAGGGAGGCACAGGCGGCGACGCCCAGCAGGTGAGCAGTCTGCCTCAGTTCCTGTGGCCCAGACTGGGTGGGCCTCCACCATGTCCCCAGGCGACACTGTGCCCTCCTCCCCAGGTCCTGCGCAGGAGCAGTTCCTTCTCTAAGCTCCGGGAGTCCATCCGGCGCGGAAGCGAGAAGCTGGTCTCCCGCCTCCGAGGGGAGGCCACGGCAGGGGCTGCCGGGTGAGTGCGGGTGAGGCCGGGTGAGGCAGGCAGGCAGTCAGAGCCAGGGACCTCTTCCTGACTCACGCCTGTCTTTCTGGACTCTTCAGGATGAAGAGGGCTGTGTCACTCAGCATGCTGAACATGGACGGTCCGAGGGCTGCCAGGGCGCAGGTGAGGAGCCCGTGAGGAGCAGGGTGCCGCTGGCAGGCTCAGGAGGAAAGGCGGGGCCTCCTCCTGGGGACTCACACTCCTGTGCCTGTCCCCAGCTCTCGACCCGGCACCTGAGCGAGGCCCCTCGGACCCTCAGCGCCAGCACGCAGGATTTGAGCCCGCGCTAAGTGGACTGGCTGCAGTGGCCACAGCCTCAGGGACAGGAAGGGTGGGCGGTCACCCTGCACCCTGCCTGGCGGCACTTGCACACTGGGACCCTGTGACCCTCCTGCAATTAAAGGCTGTGCACTGGTACTGGGTATTCGCTGAGGGCCCTGGGACGACGCTCCAGCACCTCCCGGGGGCCACAGGCGTCACCACAGTCTGTGTTCAGAGCTGCTGTGCGATCTGCTCGATCCGCTGCAGCGTCTCCTCTGACTGCAGCTGCTCCAGGCTGAGCAGGGACAGGCCCAGCTGATCCTCCTGCAGGGGACGGAGGTAAAGGGCAGAGGTCGGCTCACGATCTGAGTGGGCCGGAGTGGCCGTGGCTGGAGTGCACTCTCCCGTCCTGCCCTCCTGACGCGGGGCCTGGGGCGACTAGGAGGCGTGCGGGCCCAGGCTTACCCGGTGGAAGGGCTGCGCCATCTGCCGCAGGAAGTACTTGGCGACCTGTACACCCTCGTCCACCGTCAGGTTGAGGTTGGAGTCCGTCAGGTGCTCCTGGATCCACCGAGGCAGCTTACCACGCTTGTCCGCCCGAGCAAACCGCTGGACGAGGGGGAGGGACATCAGCCCCCAGGTGGGAGCCCAGGCTGCCCGGGGACTACCCTGTACCCTGTGAGGAAGCTGGGCTAGCTGGACTAGGGTGCCCGGAGCCCCGAACCCCACCTTGTCAGCAAAGACCATGAGTCCATAGTCTGTCTTGCCCCTGATGGCGCGGCCCACACACTGGGCGGCATGGCGCATGGCGTCGAAGGTGAGGAAGTCGTTCTCGCGGATCTGGAACTGGTCCCGCAAGTACTCCAGCCGGGCCTGCGGGGTGAGGAGACTGAGGTGGAGCCTGCCCTTCCCCCCACCCCACCCCCACCCTACCACCAGCAGGGTTTCCCCCCCTCACCTTGAGAATTCGGCTCTGAGTGTAGACATAGGGAACTCCGAACATGATCACAGCCCGCCCGTAGTGGTGCACTGGGGCAGGAGAGCAGGGTTACAGTGTGCTGGCTGCCTGGGGCCATGGCACGGGCGTAGGTCATCCCCAGGTGTGGCAAGGGGACAGACCCCCGGGCTGAGAGCCAGGCCTACTCACCAAAGTCGATCCCTTCTGACACTTTGCCCCGAGCCACGGAGAGCAGGACGGCCCCGCGGCCATTCTCACATGCCTGGGGGGGGCGGGGGAGGGTCACTGCGCTGCCCTCTCCCGCTCTCCTGCGGGCATTTCTCTGCCTGCCCCAGGCACCCACCTCCTGGTACTTCTCCAGGGCCACACTGGTCTCAGCCCCGTCCTGGGTCTCAATGAAGAGCAGTTTGTTCCTCTGGATGTTCTCAAGGATGCCCTGGGGTGACAGGAGGTCAGGGTTCAGCACTGGCGTGGCCTCCCGTGAAGAGCCTTCTCCAGGCCCCTAGCTGTCCAACCTCCCCGGCACTCTACAATGGGAGCCAGTAACCACCAAGGTGGGCGGGGCCCCAGAGTGGCTGTGCAGCCTACAAGGTACTGAGCCTGGGGGTTGTACCTGGACACAATGACCTCTGACCCCATGTCACCGAGCCCAAATGAGTCTGTGCTGTCTCTACAGACTGTGGCTTTAGTACTAGGTCTGGCTGAGAAGGGCCTGTGTGCGTTACGTGCTCGCTCTACCGCTGGACTGAACCCGCAGCCCCTCACGGGGAGTCCAGACTAAGCCTGCCTGAGACACACCCACAGGCCTGAAAACGGGGCTCAGCAGTCACAAGACAGGGCATCCCCATGTGGAACCAGGACCCCACAGCTCCACCCAACCACACAGGCCCGAGAGCCCTGGAGCCCAAGTTCCGGCCCAGCCTAAGTCTCCAGACCGTGCAGAGCCTAGCAGCAAGCCTGCTTGCTGGGGATGTAGTCTGCAGTAACCCCAAGAGCAGCGCAGCACACGAACCCCAAAGGGGGGAGGCCCGTGGTGGGACAGAGTAAGGGCGCTGTTAGTGCCACCGCCCTGCCCCGCGACCACGTCAGCAGGAGGAGCAGAGCTGGGGCTGTGGGCAGGCAGCAGTGGCTCACCCGTACCTGCTCGTACCAGGAGGCCACCGTGCTTTCCATGTACTGGTAGCTGGTAAAGAAGGCCACGATGCCGTCGGGGACCACGGCAGACATCTCCAGCAGGAGGCTGCCGTAGTTGCGGATTACAGCTAGGAAGAGCGGGTTAGAGATGGGATCCTCTCCCGGCTCCCATGACGCCACCCAACCATGGCCCAGCTTCACTCCCAAGCTTATTAGAGGGCTGCTCCCACTCCCTGAGGACTATAACTCGTGACGGCATAGGAGACATGTCGAAGTGGTTGTTTCTTCCATGTGACAGGAGCCAGTGCCCCAAGTCCCAGGGGTGCTGTGCTTGGTAGTGCAGAGCTCCAAATGAAGCCCAGGGCACCGAGGGCGGGAAGGCCCTGTGCCAGCCACAGAGGCTGGGGGCTTGCTATGGCAGCAGCTCCGAGGCCACCTGAGACCCACCCCAACCAAGCCTACAGGTGACTCACCAATATCTTCTCTGGTCTCAAATTTGGAGCTGATTGCTACCTGGTCATTACCACGGCCAATGATCTGGAAGAGTCAGGGTAAGGGCGGTGTGACCACACTGACTGTCAAAACCCCCTTTCTTCACATAATATCTCATGTAGCCCAGACTAGGAGTCTCCCCTGAGGCCCTCCATCCTCCCAAGCCCATGAGAAGGCTAAGTAGCCAAGGTGACCCTGGTCCTCCTTCCCTGCTTCCGGAGTTGAGGTCACAGGCCTGCACAAGGCCCCTGGTGCCCGGTGCATGCTGGGCAAGCCCGGGATCACATACGGCCCGCGTTCAGGTAAGCGTCACGGAGACAACGGATTCCATGGCCTAAGCCCACGTCTGGAGCTCAGCCATGAGTCCCGCCTACCGTCACACAACAAGCCCCGGAAGGGCCCTCTGTGCCTCTAAGCAGGAGTATCCCAGCCTCGGGCAGTCCAGACACGGGCCAGCCACAGCACACACCCCATCAGCAACCCTCCCCAGGCCACCAGGCCCCAGGGCTGCCGACGGTGCCAGGCAGCATTCCCAGCTGCCCTCGGCTGCTTGTGGCCTGTGGTCTGTGGGGTGGACATGCCCTGCGAGCTGCAGGGTTCTGAACCACAAAGCAGAGGCCGTGAGGCTGAGGGGACAGCCCTGCCCCAGGCTTCAGAGGGAGGCTCATTACTCAAGACACAGCTGGATGACACATGACAAAGCCATCCCAGCAACATGATGTCCGAGCCCCACCTGCCTAGGCCCGTGTGCACAGCGCACACTGCGTGCACGTGTCTAGGTGCCCCGCCCGTCGGCACACACTGGTAGCCTGGTGCACTCTGAGCAGCCAGCTGCTGCCTAGTCGAAGCCAGGAGGCAGGCGGCCCCACCCGCCTCCCCACTCACCATGGGGCAGAGGCAGACTCGGGCCAGCGTCATAGTGAAGGTCGCCATTGTGACGGGGTGGAAGTCCAGGATCTTGGGGTAGATGTCCAGCGGGGACAGCGTCTGTAACAGACAGCAAGGGAGACCTCAGCAGGTTGGCCAGGGCCCAGGGCCCCCATGAAGGACGGTACAGAGTCCTCACCCCGGAAGTGATGATGACGGACTGGAACCGCTCAAACACAGGCTTGATGGCCAAGGAGGCATCCATACAGCTGTGGACAACACAGGGGTCACACAGGACAGAGGGCGGGCCGAGGCCTGTCCCATCCACACAGGGTTGCATCTCACCTGAAGTGCAGAACGGGGTTGGTGATGGTGGGGGTCCTGTCGTCAAAGGGCTCAATGATAATGGTGAAGCCTGGCGGTCGGGGAGGACGGGGTCAGTGTGGTCACTGCCACACCTGACCTGCTGTGTCATCGACACTCACCCCCAGGGCCCCAGCCCGCCCACTGCTGCAGACGCTCAGGTGCAGGGTGTGCAGAGCGAGCGTGGCTCTGGGCACGGTCCTGCAGGAAGGCCAAGCCCGCCATTCCCTGGGGCGGGGCGCCTGTCCTCCAGCCTCACTCCTGCTCCCCACAGGGCAGCCAGAGATGTGCCACGCGCCCCCGTGTGCTAGTCTCCACACTTCCCATGAGCCCAGGAGGGTGCCACGGGCTCGGCCGGGCTTCCCATCCCCCGGGGCTGGACGAGCTTCCACTTGGCTGAGTCCCTGCCCGAGGCCAGTGCTACGGCCCCCTGCAGCCCCGCTGCCTTCCCAGGGGCTCCTCGTCCTCCCCGGGCGTGACCCGGAGGGGCAGATGAGGCTGCTCCAACAGTGCGGGCCTGCCCCATTTGTTGACTGAACAAACGAATACATTCATGGGTTGTTTCACTTAGCAAGACACGATCAGGTCTTATGTGTGCAGCCCTTGCCCAGCACACAGCAGTGACAACACGGCCGCAGTCCCACCCACAAGGGCTCCCTTGCCTAGGGGAGACAGCTGTCACAGCAATGCCCGGAGCTGCAGCTGGAGGAGCGGACGGGGCGGGCCAGCACGGGCGGGCTGGGCGCCTTTCTGAGAACTGAAGGGCCCAGGCAGGCGGTGGGCGTGGCTGAGGTGGGAGTGTCCCCTTCCGGGTCGGCCCAGCAGCAGGATGCCAGGCGACCTAGTTTCCTGGCCAGGCAGTAATCCCCAGGGATAAGCTTGCCACCTCAGGGTAAAGCTGGGGGTGGGGGGCACTCAACACATGGCCCAGGGGACGGCCCGCAGTGTCCCGCGAGGCAGGCCTCTGTGCATCCGGCCCCCTTGAGGCCCTCATGCCAGCGCCTGCCACGCGTCTGCACCCTGGCCTGTCCTCCCATGGCTCCCCAAGCACTTTCCCGTCCCCGCCCGCGGCCTACAGCTCCGCATCTCCGGCCACATGAACCTCGAAAGCAGCAATCTGACCGCGTGCACCCCTTCCCTGACCTGCCACGGCTCCTTGGTGCTCTCAGTGGCACACGCCGCCGCACCCCGCTGATGGTGAGGTGGGCCCTAGTGTCCCTCTGGGCACTGCCACAGCACGGCCACACACTGTCCACTCCCAACGCGAGAACCTGACTGAGGCTCCTCGCTCAGGCCCCGGGCCCGGAGAGGCGGGCTTACCCTTGGCGTACGTGCTGACCAGAGTGGCGAAGTTGGCCAGGAGCGTGAGCGGGGAGAAGTCGGCCAGGTCGGCAATCTCCAGCGTGTGCAGCAGGGAGCGCAGGCGCTCGGCACAGAACCTGCGGGCAGTGGGTCACCGGGCATGGTGCGGCGCTGTCCCATGCTGTACAAGGCCCCCGAGCTCCAGGCCGGAGCGCAGCACAGCCACTCAATGCCTAAGATCACCGCTCACATGCACTATCCTGCCGAGACTCAGCTTCTGTGCAGCCATGTCCCGGGCCCACACTCAAGGGGGAGGAGCCACACCCTTTCCCAGGCTCGCAAAGGCGGTGTCACCAGCTCATCCCCAACCCTGGCACCGTGGCTGCGGCACTCACTGCCTACCACAGTCCACTGGACTCTCCTCCTCCCACTCGGACCTGCCCCACAGCCTGATCTCTGGTCCAGAGCCCTGTGTGGCCGTGGACCCCGCAGGCCGCACCTGAGGGGCTTGCGCTGGATGCACACGCGCTGGGCCAGGCCGCTCAGGAAGGCAGGCGGACTCTCCTGCACCACGTGCTGCACGCGCAGCCGCCACTTGACGTACTCCAGCAGCCGCCGCAGGAAGCCCAGGAAGTGCTCGGCGGTGCGGATGGAGCCCGGCACCGCCTCTGCGGGGAGAGCGGGTCGGGTCAGCGGGTACAGGAGGGGCGTGCGGGGCAGCGGCTGCGTGGGGTGGGGCGGCTCACCCTGCAGCACCTCGTCGGGCAGCACAGGGTTGGCCAGGTGGGCATCTGTCTCCCGGGCCGCGCTGGCCTCCCGCAGGCCCTCCACCAGGCGCCGGTACTCGTCCCGCAGCCGCTGCTCATCCGTCTCCTTGATCCTGACGGGGACACAGGGCAGGGGTGGGAATGAGGGGGTGTCCAGGGCCACTGAGGCACACGCACAGTGGGAGCGGAGGGGCACCTGAGCACGGTCTTCTGCAGCGTGTCTAAGTTGCTCTGGCAACGGTCCAGAGTCCTGCGGGTGAGGTTGACGCTCATGGAGTCGATGCAGACATTGTCTGAAGAGCAAGGGTTGAGAGTGGGACTCAGCCAGGCGTGGGGGCGACGCGGGGGCACAGGGTGGCCACTGTGCACGCCCTGAGGCACCCTCCTCACCGATGTTGTGGGCTTCATCGAAGACCACAACGGCCTTCCGGGCCAGCTCTTTGGACACCAGGTCTGCGATCTTGGGGTCCAGGAGGTAGTGGTAGCTGTAGACTACCACGTTGGCATGCAGGATCTGGGCACACGGAGGAAAAGGTTGCCCTAGGATCTGCCACCCTCTGCCACACCCACTCCACCCCAGGTCCACAGGCAGACAGCAGTGGGTGGTAAGACGAGCAGAACTGTTGGCATTCTCTCTAAGCCCCGCCCAGGGGCGTGCCTGACTCACTATGAAGGGCCCGGGCGCCCTCTCCCCCCTCCTCCTCATGGCTGCTTCTGCTTCTCTCTCTGCCTTTCTCTGCCTCTACTTCCCTCCTGACACCCCTCCCCGTGCCCTGAGCCCCATGGTGGCTGGTCCCATGGGGGAGGGGCCCCCTCTCCCCACACCTCCCCAGACCTCCAGAGAACATATTCCCCCTCTTTATCTTTATCTTCTTATGGACACACCAGGGACCACCCAGGTAAAGCACAAAACCCAGATGTAATAGGATGGAGACAGCCGGTGCAGACAACAGACACAAAGCCCTAACAGAGCCAGAGTCGAGCAGACAGACGGGCAGACAGACGGGCCAACAGACGGACGGCTCGGTGCCTCATGCCCACACCCAGCAGCTGGGAACCTGAGGCAGGGTTAGTCCAAGTTTGAGGCCAGCCTGGGCTACAAATGAGATCCTGCCTCAAAAGAAAACAAAGCAACTCTTCACCGAGTAACGGGCCAGGAAGTAGGGGCACCAGCCCTGGCGCTGCCCGAGCGCCTTCAGGTCATCCAGGTTGTAGATGCCCGCAGGGAGGGGAACCTGGCGTCCATGGATGTCGAATTCCTGGGGCAAGGACAGAGTGGCAGGGTCAGGGATCACTGCTCTGGCATGCCCAGCCCCACTCCTCAGTCCAGGCTCTCCCCTGTACCTCATAGAAGCGGCAGTGAGGCAGGCTGGCATCCTGCTGGTACTGTGCCCGCACATATGACGCCGTCAGGCTGTGACACTTCCCATCGACATCCTTCCCGAAACGCAGTGGAGTCACCTGGGGCGGGGGACATCAGGGGACAACATAAAACAGGCAGGAAGTGGAGCAGAGAAGCTGTTGTAACCTGGGTCTCCACACGCAGACGCCAGGAGTAGTACGGGCAGCTGGGGTTCTGGGCAACGGAACCGTCACCTGATCTGTTTTTTTGTTCATTTGGTTTTTGGTGTTTGAAAACAGGGTTTCCTCAGCGTAATAGCCCGGGCTGTCCTGGACTCATTTTATAGACCAGGCTGGCCTTGAACTCAGAGAGATCCACCTGCCTCTGCCTCCTGAGTACGGGGATTAAACGCATGCGCCACCACGCCTGGCTGATTTGCTAAAAGAACTGAGTGCGGTGGCGTCAGTGTGGGGCAAGACTGCGATCATCCCGTCAGAGCTGGGCACGGCAGCGGGTGCCTGTCCTCCCCATCACCGACAGCCGAAGCAGGAGGGGCCTGGGCAACTTACCAAGGCCCCACGTCACAACAGATGTGGAAGGAGCTGGGGCCTGTCTCAGTGGTGGGCAGCGTTTACCAACACGCACAAAGCTGTATGGGCGTCCATATCTCAGAAAACCAGCCAGCCGAGGGCCAGCTGGCCGGCTCAGAGTTCCGATGTCTACCAGCCTGACAACCTCATTTCAACCCCGGGACCCACACAGTGAAAAGAGAGAATGGACTCCCACATGCTCACACATACACAGACAACACTAAGGTTTCAAACAATGGGTGCCCCAACCCTACCCCTGATTTCTCTCTAAACAAACAAGGGCCCCAAACAGCAAGCAAGGACGCCCTGAGCAGCCCTCTCAGAAGCACTCGGCTCAGCAGTGCTCTGGTTCCGGCGCATGCTTGTGCTTGTGGTTGTGGTTGTGGATCCTGTCGGGCAGGACCCGAGGCTGCCACGAGATTACCTTACTTTGCCTGTACACAAAGTACCCAAGACTGTGAATAGCCACCATTTAGATTTGACCTGTCCCATAAGGTCACACGTGTCAGTCTGAGGAGCCGTGTTGGCACGTCAGCAGGTTCTGACCGTGGCACACGGGCTGCGGAGCCACAAAGGCCGAGGATTGGTCTAACCACTGAGCAGCAGGTCCTGCTCACGGCCACCTCACCCGACAAAGGATTTACTCTGGGCTTGTACTGCGTGGCCCGGGCAGAGCCGGCTCACCTCGGGATGGATGCACAGGTTCTTTCTCGAGCTCAGAGCCAGGCCTAGGAACGGCAGCTTCTCGCCCTCCTGCTGCTCGTAGAAGTTGAGCAGCTTACGGAGCTCTTCTATGACCTGCTCAGAGGATGGGAGCGTAGGTGGGGACCTCAGGACAGGCACAAGTCCCTGCCCCCCTGGCTACTGAGGGCAGAGGCTGGCACCACAGAGGCCCGGGGAGTGGGTATAGCAGGGGCTCTGCCTGCACTGCGCACCTTCTCAATCTCCGGCACGGTCCGAGAGCAGTAGATAAGTTTGGTCACCTCCAGTGGATAAGCCTGTGGACGACAGCGGCCTCAGCCCCTTCCCGCCCCCTCCCCCACTCCAGGCACCCAGGAGGCCACTCACCCGCTGATAGGCCACAATCAGGGCCAACAGGGACACTGTCTTCCCAGTGCCTGAAGGCATCTCCAGGACTCCATGACCCTGGAAATTGGGCAGAGAAGAGGGAACACAGGCTCTCAGAACCTCATGACATAAACTCTGGGGATCTATCTCTCTCTCTCTCTCACACACACACACACACACACCACCCGGGAGGTAGACAACACACAGCAGTGGCACCGCTGTCAAGGCCCCAGACTGACAATCACTGCTCCTCTGTTTACTGGACTTTTAGTTTTTAATTCTTTTTCTTTCTTTCTTTCTTTCTCTCTCTCTCTCTCTCTCTCTTTTTTTTTTGGGGGGGGTGGGTTCGAGACAGGGTTTTTCTCCGTGTAGCCCTGGCTGTCCTGGAACTCACTCTGTAGACCAGGCTGGCCTCGAACTCAGAAATCCGCCTGCCTCTGCCTCCCAAGTGCTGGGATTACAGGCGTGCGCCACCACTGCCCGGCTAGAAAACTTTTTTTAAAAATAAGTTTGTGTTCAGGGCTGTTGAAATACCTCAGCGGGATAAAGGTGATTGCCACCATGGCTAACAGTCTGAGTTTGATCCCTAGAACCCACATAAAAGTGTAAGAAATCTGGGTGGTGTTGGCCTATGCCTGCACTCAGAAGGCAGAGGCAGGTGGTTGGATCTCTTGTGAGTTTGAGGCCAGCCTGGTCTATGAAACAAGTTTCAGGACATCAAGGGTCACACAGAGAAACTGTCTCAAAAGGCAAAACGAAACAGAAGTGGAAGAAAAATAACCAACTCAGCAAAGTTGTTCTCTGGCCGCACACATGAAACCGCCCCCCTCCACTACTGTCACTGCCAGGAATACCGCCAGCGTCTGCCGATCGATAGCCCTGGCAAGCCTGGAACTCACTATTAAACCCAAACACTGACTGTTCTTAAAACTCGAGCAATGCTTCCTCAGCCTCCCTGCTTCTGGAATTAGACACAATTATAATTACTGTCACGTTCAGTTTATGCGGTGCCAGGATGGAACCCAGAGATTCATCCACGCTAGTCAGGCAAGCACCCTACCAAGCGAGCTACATTCCTAGCCCCATTATTTACATTTGCTGTTAGTACACGGTCTCGCTGTGTAGCCCCGGCTGGCCCCCAAACTCGCCGTGGCGCTCCTGCCTGGGTCTTCCGGGTGCTGGGATAGCAAGGCGCGGGCCCGGACCAGGACCTTAGCCTGCTGGAGGCATCAGAGCGCCAGGAGAGCAGCCTCGCCACCCACCTTGGCGTCCAGCGTGCGCTTGAGCTCCAGCATGTAGGAGAACTGCTCCGGGTAGATGTAGTCGTACGGGAAGTAGACCAGCAGCCCGTCCACGTTGAGCCTGGCGGCGGCGGGGAGGCGTCGGTGCCCGCTGCTCTCGAGCCGACCCGGCCTCCGCGCGGCCCGCCCGCCCCCTTGGCGTCTCCCCGCCACGGACCCCGAAGCCGCCCGGGCCTGTCTCCGCAGCCTCTCCACGCCGCTCCCCAGCCCCGGCGACGCCCACCGGCCGCCCCATGGCCCACCGCAGAGCCGACCGCTCTTCCCGAGACCCCATCTCACTTCATGGCGGCGTGCTGCGGCGTCCACTCGCCCGCCTCCTGAATATTCAACGAGGGGGCGTGGTCTGGAGGTGCACCTTCCTCGCGACGCCATTGGCTGAGTCCTCTCCTCACTCAGCCAATCGGAAAATTGACGCGTGCGCATGGCGGTGAGAGGGCGGACTTCAGCAGTGGCCGAGGCATCGCTGAGGATCGCCGAGGACGTCGAACAGAACACAGAAAGAAGAGAGTCTAGAGAATCGATCAGCTCATTGACGTTTGCTCCTCCCGGTTCTGTCCTGGTTGTCCATGCCGCGAATAGAGAAAAATGAAATAGCCGGGCGGTGGTGGCGCACGCCTTTAATCCCAGCACTTGGGAGGCAGAGGCAGGCGGATTTCTGAGTTCGAGGCCAGCCTGGTCTACAGAGTGAGTTCCAGGACAGCCAGGACTATACAGAGAAACCCTGTCTCGAAAAAACAAAAACAAAACAACAACAACAAATGAAATTTGGAGGCTGTTCGGTGCCTTTAAGTTACAAAGACGTAGTTGTACCATACAAGCACGATTTAGAAAATATTGCTCTCCAAACAAGACAAGAAACCTAAAAACAGCCCCTCCAATTTATTGAACCCCTACTCTAGCCAGACTCTAACACATTTTTGTTTGTTTGTTTGTTTGGGGTTTTTTGTTTGTTTGTTTTTGTTTTTTCGAGACAGGGTCTATTAATATAACTAATAGAGATGGCTCGGACAAAGCATAGGCTCACAAACAAAGTTCATTAGTTAAGGGCCTGGAGGGACCGCTCAGTAGTTAAAAGCACTTGCTAATCTTGAAGAGGATTAGGGTTCCGGGCTGGCCCCTCACCCCTAGTCCCCAAATCAGGCAGCTTAAGATCACCTTTAGGGCTCGCTCCATTGACTCGAACACCTCTGGCCTGTGGAAGGAAGAGGAAACCTGCAGAATTTTGTTCAGCCCTTTCCTTCCACTATGCGTGGGAATCGAGCTCAGGTCAAAGGTCAATGACCTGTACCTCACGATCCACCTCACGCACCTGTCCCGCTCTATTTTGAGACAGTCACACCATGTAGCCCGAGCTCGTCCGAAGCTCACTCTATAGCCTGGGCTGGCCCCTGGATTGAGACTCACCCACCAGAGACCCCTGAGGGCTGGGCTGGCTGGGCTGGACAATGCTGTCACACCCCCAGACCCTTGCTCAAATGTCACCTTCACCTTTTCTTGCTTCCTCCCTTTGTTTCTTTCTTTTCATTTGGTTCTTTCTTTTTTCTTTCTTTTCTTTTTGAGACAGTCCCTGTACTTAGTTCTGACACTGTCCTAGAGCTCACGCTATTAAACAAGGTTGGCCTCGAACTCACAGAGACCTGCCTGCCTCTGCCTCCGGAGTGAGTGCTAAGATTAAAGGTTTGTGCCGCAATGTCTGGTTATCGTCTTCCTTCCTTCCTCCTTCCTTCCTTCTAATTAATTCTTTTATTCTTGATGTGTGTGTTTTGCCTCACGCATGTATCTGCATCAAGCGTGTTCCTGATGCCCTCATAGGTCAGAAGGCATCAGATTCCCTGATCCTAGAGCTATTGATGGTTGTGGGCCACCATGCAGGTGTGGAAATCAAATGCAGATCCTTTGCAAGAGTAAGAGTGCTCTTGGTCTGGAGAGAGGGCTCAGTGGTTACTGGCTGTCTGCTCTTCCAGAGGTCCTGAGTTCAATTCCCAGCACCCACGTGGTGGCTCACAACCATCTGTAATAGGATCTGACACCCTCTTCTGCCATGTTAATCTTGTTAATCTTGAGACAGCTGTTAATCACCAAGGCGTCATTCCAATCCCACTTTCTTTCTTTTTTATTTATTTATTTGTTTTTTTTTTTTTAATTTTTTTGGTTTTTTGAGACAGGGTTTCTCTTTGTGGTCCTGGCTGTCCTGGAACTCACTCTGTAGACTAGGCTGGCCTCGAACTCAGAAATCTGCCTGCCTCTGCCTCCCAAGTGCTGGGATTACAGGCGTGCGTCACCACGCCCGGTTTTTCTTTCTTTTTTAAATTACGTTGTTTTTTTGTTTGTTTGTTTGTTTTTTTTAATGTATTGGATACGTGGTTTTATTTATGTATTAGTTCCACGGACATTTGCTGTGACTATCAGAGAACAACGTGCAGGAATAGCTTCTTTCCTTCCATCATTCCTTGGACCCTGAGGCTTGAACGAGGGCGGGCTGTGAGGAGGGTGGGCTGTGAGGAGGGCGGCTGTGAGAAGGGCGGCTGTCAGGAGGGTGGGCTGTCAGGAGGGTGGGCTGTCAGGAGGGTGGGCTGTCAGGAGGGTGGGCTGTCAGGAGGGTGGGCTGTCAGGAGGGTGGGCTGTGAGGAGGGCGGCTGTGAGGAGGGCGGGCTGTGAGGAGGGCGGGCTGTCAGGAGGGCGGCTGTCAGGAGGGAGGGTGGGCTGTCAGGAGGGTGGGCTGTCAGGAGGGTGGGCTGTCAGGAGGGCGGCTGTGAGGAGGGCGGCTGTCAGGAGGGCGGCTGTGAGGAGGGCGGCTGTCAGGAGGGTGGGCTGTGAGGAGGGCGGCTGTGAGGAGGGCGGCTGTCAGGAGGGTGGGCTGTGAGGAGGGCGGCTGTGAGGAGGGCGGCTGTCAGGAGGGCGGGCTGTGAGGAGGGCGGCTGTCAGGAGGGCGGGCTGTGAGGAGGGCGGCTGTCAGGAGGGAGGGTGGGCTGTCAGGAGGGTGGGCTGTCAGGAGGGTGGGCTGTCAGGAGGGCGGCTGTGAGGAGGGCGGCTGTCAGGAGGGCGGCTGTCAGGAGGGCGGGCTGTGAGGAGGGCGGCTGTCAGGAGGGAGGGTGGGCTGTCAGGAGGGTGGGCTGTCAGGAGGGTGGGCTGTCAGGAGGGTGGGCTGTCAGGAGGGCGGCTGTGAGGAGGGCGGCTGTCAGGAGGGCGGCTGTGAGGAGGGCGGCTGTCAGGAGGGTGGGCTGTCAGGAGGGCGGCTGTCAGGAGGGTGGGCTGTGAGGAGGGCAGCTGTGAGGAGAGCGGCTGTCAGGAGGGCGGCTGTCAGGAGGGAGGGTGGGCTGTCAGGAGGGCGGCTGTCAGGAGGGTGGGCTGTCAGGAGGGAGGGCGGGCTGTCAGGAGGGCGGCTGTCAGGAGGGTGGGCTGTGAGGAGGGCGGCTGTCAGGAGGGTGGCTGTCAGGAGGGTGGGCTGTCAGGAGGGCGGCTGTCAGGAGGGAGGGCGGGCTGTCAGGAGGGCGGCTGTCAGGAGGGCGGCTGTCAGGAGGGTGGGCTGTCAGGAGGGCGGCTGTCAGGAGGGTGGGCTGTCAGGAGGTGGGCTGTCAGGAGGGAGGGCTGTCAGGAGGGAGGGCGGGCTGTCAGGAGGGCGGCTGTCAGGAGGGTGGGCTGTCAGGAGGGCGGCTGTCAGGAGGGTGGGCTGTCAGGAGGGCGGCTGTCAGGAGGGCGGCTGTGAGGAGGGCTGGCTGTGAGGAGGGCGGGCTGTGAGGAGGGCGGCTGTCAGGAGGGAGGGTGGGCTGTCAGGAGGGTGGGCTGTCAGGAGGGTGGGCTGTGAGGAGGGCGGGCTGTGAGGAGGGCGGCTGTCAGGAGGGAGGGTGGGCTGTCAGGAGGGTGGGCTGTCAGGAGGGTGGGCTGTCAGGAGGGCGGCTGTGAGGAGGGCGGCTGTCAGGAGGGCGGCTGTGAGGAGGGCGGCTGTCAGGAGGGTGGGCTGTCAGGAGGGCGGCTGTCAGGAGGGTGGGCTGTGAGGAGGGCAGCTGTGAGGAGAGCGGCTGTCAGGAGGGCGGCTGTCAGGAGGGAGGGTGGGCTGTCAGGAGGGCGGCTGTCAGGAGGGTGGGCTGTCAGGAGGGAGGGCGGGCTGTCAGGAGGGCGGCTGTCAGGAGGGTGGGCTGTGAGGAGGGCGGCTGTCAGGAGGGTGGCTGTCAGGAGGGTGGGCTGTCAGGAGGGCGGCTGTCAGGAGGGAGGGCGGGCTGTCAGGAGGGCGGCTGTCAGGAGGGCGGCTGTCAGGAGGGTGGGCTGTCAGGAGGGCGGCTGTCAGGAGGGTGGGCTGTCAGGAGGTGGGCTGTCAGGAGGGTGGGCTGTCAGGAGGGAGGGCTGTCAGGAGGGAGGGCGGGCTGTCAGGAGGGCGGCTGTCAGGAGGGTGGGCTGTGAGGAGGGCGGGCTGTGAGGAGGGCGGCTGTCAGGAGGGAGGGTGGGCTGTCAGGAGGGTGGGCTGTCAGGAGGGTGGGCTGTCAGGAGGGCGGCTGTGAGGAGGGCGGCTGTCAGGAGGGCGGCTGTGAGGAGGGCGGCTGTCAGGAGGGTGGGCTGTCAGGAGGGCGGCTGTCAGGAGGGTGGGCTGTGAGGAGGGCGGCTGTGAGGAGGGCGGCTGTCAGGAGGGTGGGCTGTGAGGAGGGCAGCTGTGAGGAGGGCGGCTGTCAGGAGGGCGGCTGTCAGGAGGGAGGGTGGGCTGTCAGGAGGGCGGCTGTCAGGAGGGTGGGCTGTCAGGAGGGAGGGCGGGCTGTCAGGAGGGCGGCTGTCAGGAGGGTGGGCTGTGAGGAGGGCGGCTGTCAGGAGGGTGGCTGTCAGGAGGGTGGGCTGTCAGGAGGGCGGCTGTCAGGAGGGAGGGTGGGCTGTCAGGAGGGAGGGCGGGCTGTGAGGAGGGCGGCTGTCAGGAGGGTGGGCTGTCAGGAGGGCGGCTGTCAGGAGGGTGGGCTGTCAGGAGGGCGGCTGTCAGGAGGGTGGGCTGTCAGGAGGGCGGCTGTCAGGCGGGTGGGGTGTCAGGTGGGCGGCTGTCCGGAGGGTGGGCGGGCTGTGAGGAGGGCGGCTGTCAGGAGGGTGGGCTGTCAGGAGGGCGGGCTGTCAGGAGGGCGGCTGTCAGGAGGGCGGCTGTCAGGAGGGTGGGCTGTCAGGAGGGCGGCTGTCAGGAGGGTGGGCTGTCAGGAGGTGGGCTGTCAGGAGGGTGGGCTGTCAGGAGGGCGGCTGTCAGGAGGGTGGGCTGTCAGGAGGGCGGCTGTCAGGAGGGTGGGCTGTCAGGAGGGCGGCTGTCAGGAGGGTGGGCTGTCAGGAGGGCGGCTGTCAGGAGGGTGGGCTGTCAGGAGGGCGGCTGTCAGGAGGGAGGGTGGGCTGTCAGGAGGGAGGGCGGGCTGTGAGGAGGGCGGCTGTCAGGAGGGTGGGCTGTCAGGAGGGTGGGCTGTCAGGAGGGTGGGCTGTCAGGAGGGTGGGCTGTCAGGAGGGCGGGCTGTCAGGAGGGCGGCTGTCAGGAGGGCGGCTGTCAGGAGGGTGGGCTGTCAGGAGGGCGGCTGTCAGGAGGGTGGGCTGTCAGGAGGTGGGCTGTCAGGAGGGTGGGCTGTCAGGAGGGAGGGCTGTCAGGAGGGAGGGCGGGCTGTCAGGAGGGCGGCTGTCAGGAGGGAGGGCGGCTGTCAGGAGGGAGGGCGGGCTGTCAGGAGGGTGGGCTGTCCGGAGGGCAGCTGTCAGGCTCAGCAAGTGCGTTCACCTGCTGAGCTGTCTTGGCCCCTCTTGGATTTCATGTTACAAATGTCCTGCACTGTGCTCTGAAGACTAGCCTGGCCTTGAACTCACAGAGATCTGCTTGCCTCTGCCCCGAGTGCTGAGATTAAAGGCATGCGCCACCCCTGCCTGGCCAGTGATAGTACCTCTTGCTTTCTAAACTTAAACCTCAGGTTAGGACCCCCAAGACAAACGTGAGAGAGGTGGAGCCAGACTTTTTATTCTTCTCTATTTCCCTTTTTAACAAATTTTAACCGCCGGGCGTGGTGGCACACGCTTTTAATCCCAGCACTTGGGAGGCAGAAGCAGGCGGATTTCTGAGTTCAAGGCCAACCTGGTCTACAGAGTGAGTTCCAGGACAGCCAGGGCTACACAGAGAAACCCTGTCTTGAAAAAACCAAAAATAAATAAATAAATAAAAATAAATAAATAAAAATTTATTCACAGGTCCTTTTTTATAAGGACCACTTGCTAATGTCACACGATTAAAATGGCTTTCTTTGCTTTTTGCTAAATTAACTAATTAATAGTAGCTGATCATGCTGGCACACATCCGTGACCCCAGGCTCCTACAGAGTCAGAGACACAAGGATTACAGGTTTAAAGCTGGCCTAATGAGCTGCAGAGATGGCTCAGCGGTTAAGAGCACTGACTGCTCTTCCAGAGGTCCTGAGTTCAATTCCCAGCAACCACATGGTGGCTCACAACCATCTGTGATGGGATCTGACGCCCTCTTCTGGTGTGTCTGAAGACAGCTACAGTGTACTCATATAAATAAAAATAAATAAATAAATCTTCAAAAAAAAAAAAAAAGAAAGAAAGAAAGAAAGAAAGAAAGAAAGAAAGAAAAACAACCCGAGGTCCCTGTGACTGAGGTGGCTCAGTGCACCGGTCACTCTTGCAAAGGACCCAGATTCAACCTCCAGCAGCTACGGACATGGCAGCCACAGCGGTCTGTAATCCCACTGGGGGGGGGGGCGCGTGTCAGTCACCCTCTCTGGCTTCCTCTGACACCAGGAAAAACACCCACACACATAAAATAAAATTTGAAGCTGGAGCCAGGCGTGGTGATACACGCCTGTAATCCCAGCACTTGGGAGGCAGAGGCAGGCGGATTTCTGAGTTCGAGGCCAGCCTGGTCTACAGAGTGAGCTCCAGGACAGCCAGAGCTACACAGAGAAACCCTGTCCCGAAAACCAAAACCAAAACCAAACCAAACCAAAACCAAAACCTCACCTAAACCAAACATAATATCCAAAAAGATTGGACCTAGTGGTATTCATCTTTAGTCCCAGCACTTGAGATGACAAAGCAGGGTCCAGGTCAGGGTCTACATAACAAGACCTTGACACCAAAAACTAACAAGAAAAGTAAAGTAGTGGACTTATGTGTGAGACACATCTGTGAGATCTAGGTTTGTCTCAAGTTAACAAAAACTAACCAACATGGAGAGCATTCATGCTGTCGGAACAGAGTCAAAGAGACGTTCAATTCTGAGCAAACAACCTTTATTTATAAAGGCAGCCGTTTCCCGTGTCATTATAAACATTAAGCCACGGTGTGAAGGCACTTGGTTGGGGAGATCGGGTCCTCACACAGGCCCCAAGGCTTCTGGGAAGAATGGGGACTTCTGGGAGAGGAAGAAAGGACTCAGAGAGAAATGAAGGGGGGGGGAGCCTCCAGGCTCAGCCCGGATTGTGCAGTAGCTTGCCGCCAGCAGGAGGCACTTAGAACCAGATCTGATTTGGCAAGTGTGTATGCTGGGGCGGGGTGGGAGTCCCTGCCCGATCCTCAGCCCCACCCCACCCCAAAGCTTAAGGCAACTTCAGTCTGGGGCTGTCCCCCCTTGAGCCTCTCAAGGCAGAGGATTCTGGGTGTCGGCAGAAGCCCTCTGGAGAACAGCGCAGATTAGCTGGCCGGGCCGGGCAGGGCTGGGCGGACGGCAGGCTGGCTTGTGCTTTTCTCCTTTACAACCATCCTTCATCCTGCTAGATTTTGCTCCGCTGAGACTTGACTCTGGGGAAGAGCTAAGGGAAGAGAGCCATCAGACACCCGGGGCCCATCACCGCTTACCCCACCCCTAAGAAAGGGGGTTACTATCTAACCAGCAGGCACAACCAGGACCAGTCCAAACATCTGCAAAAGCATGAGCCAGACCACGAGCAGGAAGATGTGGGGGGAACCTGTAAGAGGCTGTCATGCCTTGAACTCTTGGCAATCCCCCTGCCTCAGCCTCCCGAAGTGCTAGGATAACAGATCAGCCTGGCCCATCCCACTAACAGGGGTCCCCCAGCAGGTAGCCTCTGGGCTCACCCCGAAGTAGTTGCGCGGCACGTAGCCTTCCTGGCCGTGCAGCGCGGCCCACCACCAGTCGGTCTCCTCTGGCCCATCTCTCCGCAGCACAGTGACGGACTCGCCCTCCCGGAAGGACAGCTCATCCCCGAACTCCGCGCTGTAGTCCCAGAGTGCATACACAACGCCGCTGTGCATCAGTCCCATGCTTTGCTCGACGTCTGAAAACACGGAAAAATTCAGGGCCGAGGAAGGCAGTCAGTCACTCGGGGACTGGGGCCAGGCGCGGCCCCTGCTCCAGCTGAGAAATAAGACACCCGCAAAGCCGCCTTTGTCTGCCCGTGGAGAGCAGTGACACACCAGGACCGGTCCTCTGCAACTCCGAGGACTGTTGGTGCGTCAAAACGGGCAACCTGCCTTCACTCGATGGCTGGCTGGCAGCTCCCTCTTTGGCGGGGAGAGGGCGGGTTTTCTTTTCTTTCTGTTCCCTCCCCCCTTTTTTTGATTTTTTTTTTTTAATGATTTGCTTATTAGCCGGCCAGTCCTGGCGCACAACTACCACTGCCAGCCCCCACCCCCACCTCAGCCTCACACCTGCCAGGTACATGGCGCAGTCCGCATAGCCCTCACGATAAGGGTCGCACTTTTCGATGGCGGTAGCGCCGTCGCTGAGTGTGGTGGCGAAGATGGCCGCGCCATGCTGCACCAATGCTGTGCAGATGGCAGTGTCGTTGCAGGAGGCGGCACAGTGCAGTGGCGTCCTGGTGGCGGGAGGGTAAGTGAGAGGGAGGTCCCAACCGGCCGCGCCATCCTGCCTCGGAGCCAAGGTCCCACCCTCCGCCCTGCACGTGCGCCGTGGGCTCACCAGCCGTGGCTGTCTGGGGAGTTGACGTTGGCGCCCGCGGCGATGAGGAAGTCCACGATGGGGTAGTTGGCACCGCAGATGGCATTGTGCAGGGCGGTAATGCCCTCCTCGTTGGGCTGGCTTGGGTCGTTCATCTGGGAGCACCAGGGAGAGGAGGACTCAGCCCCGCCTGTCTCCCCCACGCCCTGCTCTCCTTAGCTGGGGCGATGGGGGAGGGGACGGCTCACCTCCTTCACGGCCTGCTGCACCACCTCCAGCTCTCCAGTCAGCGCTGCATCCAACAGCAGCACCAGGGGGTTGAGGCGAGCGCGCCGGGCCTTGCGCGGGGACCCCACTTTGCGCAGGACTGAGCGCATCTCCTGCGGGACAGGGAGGGGCTTCAGCGAGGCCAGCCGGCCCACAGCTCAGAGTGGCCACCCGGGGAAGGCTGGCTTGGCCCTTATGAATTATTGGTCCTTTACAGCTATCAGGCAATCCTGTGACGTTGGAACGTTGAGCCATGAGATCTCAGAGGAGGCTAAGAAGTCATGGACTGGCTGCTCTTTTTGTAAGCCAGGCATGGTAGTGCATGCCTGTAATCCATAACCGCAGCAAAACTAGTTATGAAGTAGCAACAAAAATAATGTTATAGCCGGGTGTGGTGGCACACGCCCTAATCCCAGTACTTGGGAGGCAGAGACAGGCGGATTTCTGAGTTAGAGGCCAGCCTGGTCTACAGAGTGAGATCTAGGACAGCCAGGACTACACAGAGAAACCCTGTCTCGAAACAAAACAAAACAAAACAAAACAAAACAAAACAAAACAAAACAAAACAAAACACAACACACACACACAAAAAAAAAAAAGAAAGAAAAAAAAGAAAAATAATAATGTTATGGTTGGGGGGGTCACCACAGCACAGGAACTGTGAAAAGGGTCACAGCGTCAGGAAGGTTGAGAACCACTGCACCAAACAAAACATAGAAAGAAACAAACAAAATCCACAAGGCCACAGTGGTGATTAATTTTGATTGACAACTTTATGGAATTCCGAATTCACCGCCTGCTCTTGCTGGGGACCCAAGTTCCAGTCCCAGCACTCACATGGTGGCTCACAGCCATCTGTAACTCTAGGCTAATGGGACCTGGAGCCCCCTTCTGGCCTCAGTGGGCACTGCACACACATTGTGCACAGTCATGCATGCAAACAAAACATCCACACACATAAAAATGAATAAACTAAAAAAAAAAAAAAAAAAAAAAAAACAGCCAGCCGGGTGGTGGTGGCGCACGCCTTTAATCCCAGCACTCAGGAGGCAGAGGCAGATAGATCTCTGTGAGTTCGAGGCCAGCCTGGTCTACAGAGTGAGATCTAGGACAGCCAGGACTACACAGAGAAAAACCAAAACAAACAAGAACTGAAGAATAACCATGGAAAGAAAGCTCTGGCCGGCCGGGGTGCAGGGGAGGGAGGGAGGGAGGGAGGGAGGGAGGGAGGGAGGGAGGGACTGGGCGAAGAAAGGCTGGCTCACTGATAACGGCCCACTTCACGGGCCGCGGCCCTAGACTGAATAAAAAGGAGAAGGGCAAACACCAGCATCTCCGTCTGCCTCCTGCCCCTGCCATGACGGACCGCACCCTCACACTGAGCCCAAAATGGCTTTCCTTGAGTTATACTGTCAAACCCATAAAGGATGGAACAAATAAACAACAACGAACAGGCGGCCACTGCTCTTCTCGTGTCCACTTTACAGACGAGAAAACTGAGGCTGAAAGCAGCTAAATGCCTGGCCCTAGGATGCACCGCTGAATGAGCGGCACTGCCGTCTGTGCACACGGTCCAAGTTTTGGCGACCAGAGATTCTCTCTTCACAAGCAGACAGAGTAGGTGCCCAGGAAAAGTAGGTATCAGAGGCTGTCTGGTCTCCAGGAGGCAGGTAAATCCAGCATCATACCAAAATCCCAGATTAATTGCTGGTGTAAAATAGAGATTCATGAAGGAATACTGGGGGGGGGGGGAGTAAGGCACAGGCAGAGGAAACCAAGGTGCCGGGTCCAACTGTTCAGTCTCTTTCCCCAACCCAGCCCTATCTACACAAAAGACTACATTTCCCAGGCTCCTTTGTAGCATAGTTGGTGCCACCTTGGTACTGAAGCCTGGTTTATCTCAATACTGGTTAGCCTGGGGTCAGGGTCTAGGTGCAACAGTAGATCTCATTTAAACCACCACATAGCCTTTTCCTTACAGCAACTGAATCGGAGGTGAGCATACATCCCAGACTCCTCCTGACTTACCATGCTCGGAGGCTGCTCTGGAGGGCTGCTCTGGGGCGGGGCTGGAGGGGGAATAGGAGCTGGTGGGGCGGGAGCAGGGGGCCCTGGCCTGGCCTCGGGTCCCTCTGTAATCGTGGACAGCTCCGCCTCGGGCCCGCCAGGCCCCGGGCCGCCGTGCCGATGGAAGAGTCTGTTGATGATCTGCTGGTACTGTTTCTTGTGGGTGGGCGGCAGGGCGGCAGCCGGGCTCTGCTCCATGGAGCCTCTGCGTTTGAGGGGCCGCGGAATCTCCGCCAGCACGCGGGCCACCTCCTCCAGCTCCGGTACGGTCTGTGCTTCCGGGGGCAGCGCGGGCTGCAGCCTGGTAGGGCTGAGGGGCCGAGTGACAGCGCCGTCATCTGCGTCCCCGGCCTCCAGCACGGGAGCCAGCAGGCCCTCCAGCTCGGGCTCGGGCTCCAGCTCGGCAGGGGATCTGAGGAGGCCTGGCAGGGACAAGAACCCCATTAGAGCCTGGCGGTGGTGGTGGCGCACGCCTGTGATCCCAGCACTTGGGAGGCAGAGGCAGGCGGATTTCTGAGTTCGAGGCCAGCCTGGTCTATAGAGTGAGTTCCAGGACAGCCAGGGCTACACAGAGAAAACAAAACAAAACAAAACAAAAAACAAAAACAACAAAACAAAACAGAACCCCATTAGAGGCAAAGTAGCCAGGTGCTTCCAAAGATCTCCAGCTTCCGGGTGCCAGGAGCTTCTGGGCTGTGTGGCCTCAGAGCAGTCACCTGCCCTCTCTAGTCTACTCTGGCATGTGCATGATCTTTTGGTCTTTGAGCATTTATATGTCAGATTTATTTATAGTATAATATATTATTTATTTATTATTTATTCATTTACAGTACTGGGCACTGAACCCAGGGCCCACGCTAGGCAGTCTACCTACTGACTACGTTCCTAGCCCTACGTGCTTGTCCAATACCCTTCTGTGTTGTGAAGAAACAGGTGATTATCTCTGTATTACCGACTGGACTCTGAGGACCTGAAAGGGAGAGTCGTTTGCCCAGAGTCGCACGGCGGCTTGACTCCGGGACCTGCGCTCCCACCAACAGGAAACCTGGCTTTCTAGGATCCGAAGAACTTTCTCTCTACATCTTATGCAGAAGTAGAAGCCTGGTGTTCGGCCGCCTCTCCCTGTTACACCCGTCCCCTCTGCAGAGCCTCAGAGGCAGGGGAATAGCCGCGGTGTCCACCCCAGCCTCTGGCACAGTCCTCCGAGGCAGGCCTCGCTTCCTCCTTTGCGTGGGCAGGAAGAGGGGCTGAGAGAGGCTGAGCCATTTGCCAGGTTTGCTTTTGGTCTGTGGTTTTCCAGACAGGGTCTTAAAGGCGAGCAGCCCCACGCCCAGGGCCTACCCGGCTCACACCACGGCCAGTAGCCCGGGAAGCCGGAGCTCTCCGCGAGTCCTCCAACTAGGCACGAAGGACCCGCCAGCCGGGACACAATGGGCACGCCACGCTCACGGGCCTTAGCGCCTAGGTCCCAAGACTTGATAAAGTTTTAGTACCGCGTCCCAATAGACAGGATTTTTATCACGATTCAGGGAAAGCTAGGCCCAGAGAGGTTAAAGAACCTGCCTAAGGCTACACAGCACTGGGCCCTGTCACCCTGGCTCCCCTCTACCCGACCTTCCCGGCCCCCCAGCTGACTCACCTTCATTCATGGGAGCCCACGTCTGCTGAGCTGCTGGAGGCTGAGGCTGGGCCTGGGGCTGGGCGGGCATCTGGGGTTGGGGTTGGGGTTGGGGTTGGGGCTGCATCTGGGGCTGAGGGGGCGGCTTGGACGGGGGTGCTCGGGAGAAGATGGGGGATCCCGGGAGCACAGCCCTGCCGGCTCCGTGCTCCCAGAAAGCGTTCTGGAGTTTAAAGATCATACTGAGGGGGATGGGGCGCTGGCGCGGGGTGCTGCGGGGCTGTGGGCTAGAGGGGGGCATGGGGATGCGGCTGACGGGCTGCCAGCTGCGGGGCAAAGTGCCTGAGGGCCCCGCAGAACCAAGAGAGCGGCGGAAGCTGCCAACGTCAGAACGCCTGTCGCTGGCCAGAGGGGACACCTTGTAATTGCGTGGCAGTGTGGCGCTGGTGAGGTGGTCCTGGGTGGGGGGGAGAGAGGGGAGGGAAAGGAAGGTGAGAGAAGGGGGCAAAGACAGGTAAGGACAGGGGGAGGGGGAAAAGGGTGTGTGTGGTGGCCCACGCCCGTAATCCTGGCAGGAGAGGCTGAGGTAGTGGGATTGACTTGACTGTAGGCCATTTCGCACTACAGGAAAAGGAAACAAAACACCAACCTCCACACACACAAAATGGAAGAGAGCCTCCACCTTGAGGCTACCACTTAGAAGGCTGAGGTAGGATTCAAGTCAGTTTAAGAAACCTAAGCAGAAGTTTGCTGATATAGTTAGCTGAGTCGTAGAGCCCCGCCTAGAATCCCCCAGGGAGGGGGCTGGGGGCGTGGCTCAGTGGTAGAGCCCCGCCTAGAGTCCCCCAGTGAGGGGCTGGGGGCGTGGCTCACTGGGAGAGCCCCGCCTAGAATCCCCCAGTAAGGGGCTGGGGGCGTGGCTCAGTGGTAGAGCCCCGCCTAGAATCCCCCAGTAAGGGGCTGGGGGCGTGGCTCAGTGGTAGAGCCCCGCCTAGAATCCCCCAGCTCAGTTTTCACTCAGCTACAGTGAGCCTTGCCCTAGATACAATCCTTAGCCTCCTGCCATAAAAGAGTGTGGAAAAAAGCGCGCACACAGACCTTCACGCTGGCGCTGCCCACCTGCCCCTCACCTTGCCGCTGGGCCCCAGCCCATCCAGGCTGCTCTCTCTCCAGGGTAAGAGCTGCAGGCCCGGCGAGGCTGGCCGTGTGAAGACGTCCAGTCCTGCAAAACACGCCCATCAACCGTTCAGATGGACTCCAGATTCCTGTCCTCCGGGTCCCCTCACTGTCACTTACGCTCATAGCTTGCTGTCTGTGAAGACTTTTTCTCGTAGGCCACATCCAGGTCAGACTCGTTCCAGGCTTTCGGGGGCCTCCGGCGCAGGGTCGAGTCATCTGGTGAAAGGGGTCCGTGAATGAGGGTGTAAGCACAGACTGGACCGAACCAGCCTCCCAAAGAGAGGGTCCCCGGGCACCTTGTGCGCGAAGCGGCGGGGCGAAGGCACTGCCACCCGCGCCCAGCAGAGGGCTCCCGAACGAGCCCGATGTGTCGTAGGCTGCAGCGGGCGGGCGCGGGGAAGGTCCTCGCTCCGGGAAGAAGGCCTGGGACCCCTCAGCTAGAGGGCTGCCCCGGGGAGACCCTGCGCGGCCCAAGTAGTCAAAGGGGGTCGGGGGACCCGGCTGCCGCACCGGGCCAGTCCCCGGCCGCGGGGACGGTGCCCGACCATGGGGGCTACCCGCTCCGTCGAAGGCGCGGGGTCTGGGCGATGGCGCCCGATCTAGGCTGCTGTAGGTGTCGGGCTGCAGGTAGATGGGGGCGCGCGGCGAGGAGGGCCGGCCCTTGGGAGACAGAGGGCTGTAAGGGTGCAGGGACGGGGCACTCTCTGAGCGTCCGAAGCGGGCCTCTGTGCCATCGGCGGCTATCTTCTGCGGGGATCCTCTGCTGCCAAAATGCTCGGGCACCGGGCTGCTGCTGTACCGGGGCATCTGTGGGGAAGCGGGGGCATGGGAGGGTCGGAGGAGGCAATGGTGGGGTCGCTGGAGGTCAGAGACATCAGCTCAGGCCTGACGACCCGCAGGTACCGAGCCCGGGCAGGGCTGGGCTGGATGCGGGGCGGGAAAGATGGCTCAGTGGTTAAGAGCCATGTTCCAGAGGTCTTGAGGTCACTTCCCAGCACCCACATGGTGGCTCCCAGCCATCTATACTGGGATCCAATGTTCTCTTCTGGCTTGTGCGTGCAGACGGAGCACCCATATAAAATAACTAAACTTTTAAAATAGGCTTTCCTATGAGCTTTCACTTTTTTACACTTAATTTTAGTTTGGCATGAAGGTGTGCATGCCTCTGGGGAGGTAAAGGTGGGTATAGCTTTGAGTTTGGGGCCAGCCTGGTCTACAGCATGGGTTTTAGGACAGCCTGGGCTATACGCTAAGACCATGTTTAAACAAACAAACAACTTTTGAAAGAGTGTCTCACAAAGCCCAGGCTAGCCTGCAGGTCTCCGTAAAGAGAATGTGGTCATGAAGTCCTTATTCCCCTGCCTCTATGGCTCCGGTGTCACGTGTACACCACACGCCCTGGGTGTATATGGCACAGGTCATGCTAGCCTGTAACCAGCCACCACCGTAACCAGCCGCTCCTGCAGCTTGAACTCACTAACTATGAAGTAGAGAAGTGGGCACTACATTCATCCTCCTGCCTCAGTTTCCCTAGGGCAGGGATTACCAGCCTGATCTCCATTACCTCACTATCTCTTCTAGATGGCCTTGCATACCTTAGAAATCCAGACCTCCCCCAGGACATGGAGACAGGCCAGTTTGGGGTCAGTGGGCTCACCAGGCTCACCCTGGAAGGGACTCCAGCCTGCGTGCCAGCGGGAGCTGGGGAGTCTGACCACAACGACTCCAGCTGCTTGGTTAGCTCGTCCACCTTGGCGGCCGCCGTGTCCAGCTCCATCTGCTTCAGGTCCATGTGCTTCATGGCCAGTGCTGAGTGGGTAGATGGGAGGGACGGTCAAGACCGCGTCCCCGCCCCTCCCCCTCCCCCAGGCCCTGCCCATCCCCCCTGCAGCCAGCTCACACTGGAAGTTCAGATCCAGGAGGTCCCTTGCGTGCTGGAACGCTTCGCTGTCCATGGTGCCGGCCGGAGCAGGGTGCCTGCCTGGAGTGAGAACCTGCTTAGACCCTCCAGGCCACGCCCCTCCAGGCCATGCCCCTCCAGGCCCCACTTAGGGAAGGCGGGGCCCTCAACAGTCATTAAGGTTCCGAAATGCCAGTTCCTTCAGAACGCTGTCCATAAGCTTACCTAGAAGTCTGAACCCGTCCTAGAAAAGTTTGGGACAAGAATTCATCGATCACTTATGTGCTACTGAACTGAGGCTAAAATAATGAACTGTTTGTTACTCCAGTGAATGTCTACTAGGGACTGAGGGAGAGCACCAGATATTTGTTGTTGATTTTTGTTGTTTTGTTTACTGTTGTAATACGGACTAAATACTGTGCCATATGCATGTTTAGGCAGGGGCTCTACCACTGAGCCACGCCCCCAGCCCCTCCCTGGGGATTCTAGGCGGGGCTCTACCACTGAGCCACGCCCCCAGCCCCTCACTGGGTATTCTAGGCAGGGGCTCTACCTCTGAGCCACGCCCCCAGCCCCTCACTGGGGATTCTAGGCGGGGCTCTACCATTGAGCCATGCCCACAGCCTTCTTTTTTACTATCCATTCTGAGAAAGGTTCTTTTTTATGTATCCTAGTGTAGACTGGAAAACTTTGTTTCCTAAAACTATTGCGGCCTCAAACTCACAACCCTTGGCCTGCCTTGGCTTCCAGGACTCTTGGGTTTCAGGCCTGTATGAGCATTCTGAGACTGTTGTTGCTTGCGTTTTGCTCTGATTACTTTTACACTAACTTATTTTATATGTACAGGCATCTATCTGCCTGTCTGTGTGCTTGGTCCCCATCATGATCAGAACAGGGCATCGGATCCCCCTAGAACTCAAGTTACAAATAGTTGTGAGTCACCGTGTGGGTGCTGGGAACTGAGCCTGGGTCCTCTGCAAGAGCAAGCGCTCTTGACCTCTCAGCCTGTCCACCACCATATTGTTGCTTTTGTTGTTCGGGACAGGGGCTGATGTATCACAGAATGGTCTAAAGTGTTTGTGTGGTTTAGGATGACCTCAAACTTCTTCTGACCCTCCTGAGTACCGAGATCACAGGCTTGGAGCACTTCAGGGTCCGTACGGTGCTGAGAATGGAGGCGGCGGTGCATGTGCACTGCGCGTGTGCACTGCGCATGCTTACAGCGACTGAGCCACACCCCTAGCTCCTCCTCCACGTCTAAACATCCAGTTCTGGGCTGAGCAAGTGTTGCTTACCTATAGTCTTAGAACTCAGGAAGCAGCTGTAAAAGGATTTCTACTTTCAGACCAGACTGGACTACTGGACTAGAGTGTACTCAGTCTAGCCTGGGCTACATAATGAGCGTTCTCTTTTTGTTGTTGTTCATTCGTGCTCTGCTGTATATAAGTCTGCATGAAGGAGTCAGAAGCTGCCATGTGGGTGCTGGGAATTGAACCCAGGTCCTCTGGAAAAGCAGTCAGTGCTCTTAACCCCTGAGCCACCTCTCCAGCCTGAGCCATGCTGAAACAACAACAACAACAACAACAACAACAACACCCAGACAACAACAAAACCCCCCTAACCAGTTGTGGGGTCACATCCCAATAGGATACAGTGGAGCTGTGGAGGGGGAGGACCCGCAACTGGGAAGCTGACCTAGGTTAAAGGCCTTAGAAGAACCAGCTCTGCTGCTGCTGGGCCTTCTGGGCAAGAGTGAGGGACTGCGCTCAGCCCTTGGCACCCAGTGGAACTCTGGGAGTGCAGGTGCATGCTGGGAGTGCAGGTGCAGGCTGGGGATGGCAGCTCTGGGAAGGTAGAGACAGGCCACGGCTGCTCAGCTACACATGCCAAAACTTTTCACACACACACACACACACACACACACACAGAGAGAGAGAGAGAGAGAGAGATATCTAACTAAGGTGAGTCTGGGTCATTTGTAACTCCTGGTCCAGAGGATACAGAACCTTCTTCTGGCTTCCACAGACACCAGCACACATATGGTGCATAGACACACATGCAAAACACGCACATACATGCAACCAAAGAAACAAAACTCAAAAAACAACCACACATACGTGGTGGGGGATACATGACAATGCCCTCTGTGCAAGGACACACTGACACACAACACACAGCAACACACACACAATCAACCAGTGAGCAAGAAAATACATTTCAGAGAGCTTGAAGCCAGGTTCATCCCTCCACCCCCAGCACTTGGGAAACATGGGTAAGAAAATCTTGAGTTAAGACTCATCCGTAGGGTTGGAGAGGTGGCTCAGCGGTTAAGAGCACTGACTGCTTTTCCAGAAGTCTTGAGTTCAAATCCCAGCAACCACATGGTGGCTCACAGCCATCTGTAATGGGATCCGATGCCCTCTGCTAGGGTGTCTGAAGACAGCTACAATGAGTACTCATATACATCAAATAAATAAGTTAATTAAAAAAAAAACTCATCCATGGCTACTCAGCAATTTTGAGATTCACATCGATAATATGAGATCCTGTTCAAAAAGCAAAAAGAAAAGGAAGAAAAAAAGACAAGACAGCTGGGCGGTGGTGGCGCACGCCTGTAATCCCAGCACTTGGGAGGCAGAGGCAGGCGGATGTCTGAGTTCGAGGCCAGCCTGGTCTACAGAGTGAGTTCCAGGACAGCCAGGGCTATACAGAGAAACTCTGTCTCGAAAAACAAAAAAAAAAAAACCAAACAAAAAAAAAAACAAAAAAACAAAAAACAAACAAACAACAACAAAAAAAAAGACAAGACAAAGCCGGGCGGTGACGGCGCACGCCTTTAATCCCACCACTTGGGAGACAGAGGCAGGCGGATTTCTGAGTTTGATGCTAGCCTGGTCTACAGAGTGAGTTCCAGGTCAGTTAGGGCTACACAGAGAAACCCTGTCTCGAAAAACAAAACAAAAACAAAACAAAAAAAAAAAAAAAAGTTCCCAGCACCCATGGAGACTGGTTCACGGTCACCTGGACCTCCAGCTCCGACATCACTGCCCCCTCCAGCCTCCGAGGGCACCTGCACTCAGGTGCTCACACCAATATATATATATATATATATATATATATACATACATACATATACATATACACATATACTTTCAAATAAACCAACCGGGCAGTGGTGAGACACACCCACCTTTAATCCCAGAACTCGGGAGGCAGAGGCGGGTGGGTTTCTGAGTTTGAGGCCAGCCTGGTCTACAGAGAGAGTTCCAGGACAGCCAGGGCTACACAGAGAAACCCTGTCTCGAAAACAAAAACTTGAAAAAATAAAAACAGAGCTGAGCATATGGCATTGTCTCAACCTGGGGCAGAGACAGCAGGGTCCCTCCCGGAGAGCTCTAGGCTGTCTTGTTCTACACAGCAGACCCTGCCTCAAAATAAGATTAAAGAAATAAAAAACCTGTATTCGGGGCTGGAGAGATGGCTCAGTGATTAACAGGTACTGAGCTCAAATCCCAGCAACCACACGGTGGCTCACAACCATCTGTAAGGGGATCCGATGCCCTCTTCTGGAGTGTCTGAAGACAGCTACAGTGTATTTCTATAAGAAAGAAAGAAAGAAAGAAAGAAAGAGAGAGAGAGAGAGAGAGAGAGAGAGAGAGAGAAAGAGAAAGAAAAGAAAGGAAGGAAGGAAGGAAGGAAGGAAGGAAGGAAGGAAAGAAACCTGTATTCAAAGTCAACGTACAAGAAGTCCCTCGGCCCGGGTTTCCCACCAGGACCTAAGCTGCGGATCTGCCTTGTTTCATTCAAGCGGGGAGGGTTTCTCTCCACCACACTGTCTGCAAGAGGCCCAGTTCACACGGACCCATTGTGAAGAGGAAGAACAGGGAGGTGGCGGAGCCCAGGGCCAGGGAGGCAGCTGTGGTCACCAGCCAGGAGGACAAAGGGAACCGGTCACACCAGCTCTCTCTATCCCCACGGCAGCCGCCACGCCCACCAGCCCTGTCACCCTTTAGCTTTGGGCGCTAAAGGCTTAGGCAGTGGGGCCAGCCGGGACACGTTGACACCAGCCTCCGTCTGGGAAGCCATGAGGAACAGAACCTGTTGGGGCTGGTGGCTCATCTGAGCATGTGTCACCTTGAATTCGCTCCACCCCTAGGGCCTGAGCCGGACTCCTGGGAGTCTCCGCAAGGCAGGAAGACCTACACTAAGTATCTGGAGTCCCTTCTGATCTCAAAGAGGCCTTTATTCTGAAATGTGATGCTGTATCTGGTCTTATTGCATAGTGCAGTCCATCCAGGAACTTTACTAACGGCTTCTCCTGCCTCTCTGTGGCTGAGGCTACAGACATGCATCGCCACACACAGTAGGGTCTCTGAGATGGTAAAATTCTAAAGCAATAAACGCCAAGGCATAAGTGTCTACTGAGAAACTTCTGAACTAGAAATGGAGATCTAGCTCAGTGGTAGAGCACCTGCCTAGAATCCCCCAGTGAGGGACTGGGGTGTGGCTCAGTGGGAGAGCCCCGCCTAGAATCCCCCAGGGAGGGGCTGAGGGCGTGGCTCAGTGGGAGAGCCCCTGCCCAGAATCCCCCAGTGAGGGGCCAGGGGCGTGGCTCGGTGGTAGAGCCCTGCCTAGAATACCCCAGGGAGGGGCTGGGGGTGTGGCTCAGTGGTAGAACCCTGCCCAGAATCCCCCAGTGAGGGGCCAGGGGCGTGGCTCAGTGGGAGAGCCTCTGTCTATCATTAATCAGTCTCTAGGTTCAATCTCTAGTAGAAAAATAGGATTCAAGTCCCAGGTCTCATCTCTTTGACATTCTAAATTTCTTTCATTTGTTTTGCCCACGATTTCTAGTTTTCCTGCTGTACTTTCTATCTCAGAATCACATGTTACTGGCGTCTACCACAAGCCAGCAGCCCAAGGTGGAGAGTTGGATTCTGGACCCCCTAACAAAGGGTCTCAGTTGCCTAACTTGTAAAATAAAGAGAGAAAGGTCACCTCACTGGGCCAGTGCAAAGACGGCACAAGAGGCTTTCGGGGTTCGCAAAGAGAGCATCTTCTAAGGCCTAGCCTGCTTCCGCGGGAGACCGACCCAAAGTGAGGGTGAGTTCCAGGCCTGCCGGTGCAGCAGCATCGGCGGGGCCAGCGTAGGCAACCCCATCTCAACGCGCAAGTGTTTTCAAAGGGCCTGGGCATGGTGGCACATGCCTGAAATCCATTTTCAAAGGCAGATATCTGAAGACAGCCCCAGGCTCGATTACATCATATGCTCGGAGCCAGCCAGGCCAACACAGAAAGACTCGATCCCCCTGCTGAAGAGATGTCCCCGCCGTTCGGAGTGTGGAGGGCCAAAGTCTGGTTCCCGGCATCCGCAGAGTGGCCGGCTCACAGCTCCCCGTGCAGCTCCAGCTGAAGCCTCCGTACACACCAGCACCCCCGCGCACACAGACAAGGGCTAAGACACAGACCAGCAGCTAAGAGCGCGTGCTCGTCTTCCAGAGGCCTGGAACCCCGCCCCGGCAGGTGACGGAAGTGGATCTTTTGGCAACTCTACCATCATCAAATAGGTAAGACCCTTCCGTTTCTGAGAGCCCCGCTGCTCCCGAGGCTAGTGCGGCTGTTAGAAACGCCTTGGCCGCCAGGGGACGCGCGCTCCCCACGGCCTGGAAGGCTGAGCTCAGGGCCTGGGAATGCGAGGCGGGCCCGGGCAGGTGCACAACTCCCCAGGCGGGAGAGCGCCGCGCGGCGCGGCGAGCAGGGCGGGCGTGGCAGTCTCTCTGTTCCCAGGCTTCTTTCTGTCCCTGCCCTCCACCCTCAGGTCTTCTTCTTGGGCCTCCTCCAACTCTAGCTCGCCCTTCATCTGGCTCCACCCTTAGGTCTCCTTGTCCGGCCTCCTCTGCCCTCCAGCCCGGTTCTGGAGGTGAAGGATCCTGTTCGGGCATCCTGGAGGAGTCGAGGATCCAGGTCGGGGTGTCGATGGGTTGGGAACACCCAGAGTTGCAGTCCTTTGCAACTTTGCAGGGTCAGACTTGATTTTTAAATCCGTGGGATGGACATGGCCCTAGCTATGCCTTGCGCTGGCCACTGGGCTTCTATGTCCCTCTGTTCCCGTGTGTGCCGTTAGGGGAACTAAGGACTTCACCCGATGAGGTGTGCGCACCGGAGGGCCTGTAATACACAGCAGTGCAATCTAAAATCTGAACGTCAGATTGCCACCAGCCCTCCTCCAAGGTTCTTCAGGGTGACACAGATCAGTGTGTGCAATCCCGGCACATGGGACACTGAGGCAGCAGGGTCTCTAATTCGAAGCCACCCTGGGCTACACAAGTGACACTATCTCAAACGGACGAGAGCTGGATTTTAGCTCCCAGCCACAGAGTGCTTGAGGCCTGGGGCATCGATCACCCCACGTGGGCAGGCTCAGAGTGAGATGAAAACCCACTGCTTTATATTTTGTGAGCGTTCTTGGTTTATATCTCCCGGCCTTGTCTGGAACTCACTATGTAGAGCAGGCTGGCTTACACCGCCTGCCCCTGCCTCCTGCGAGCTGGGATTAAAGGCTGGCGTCACCACCAAGTGTGTCTAGTCTCTCTCTGTCTCTGTCCCTGCCTCTACCTTCCCAGTGCTGGAAGTATGGCCATGTGCCTAACAGTGTTTTTTATGCAGTGTCGGGCTGAACCGGGGCTTCGGCGTGCTGGGCGAGCACTCTGCCGGGGAGACACACACCGGCCCTTCCCTCTGCGGTCCTAAGAGATGTGTGCTCTGTTGCCATGGTCTCACGCGCCTGAGCCTCCGGACCACAGAACCCTAACTTTCCCACCAGAAGCACCAGTGAGGACCCCCAGCATGAGAGCCCTGGAAGGTTCCAGATGGAAACCGGCCTCAGTTTCTCCACTGCTAGGGAGGAGTCCTCTCGGGGGTCAACGAACTCACGAACTCGCTGAAGGTGGAACACCGATCCCTCTTGAACGGAGCCTGGCAGGACACAGCCTGTGCGGCGGCTAATATTCACTGCAGGGTGCCGCTCCAGCCCAGGCATTCGCCTACACCCCCTCTTCGGATCCCTGTCCCCCACCAGCTTTGTAATCCCCCTACATAAGGGCCCAGAGGCGGAGACAGAGGGAGGTGCCGGCCTGCCCCTGCCCTCTCCGGGGCTCAAGGACAGACACCTCCAGAATTAGCCTCCCCCTCCCCCCTTATCTCCCACAATACCTCAGGCCAGACAGATGGAAGTGGAAGCGACGTGCCTCACCTCTGGGTCACAAGGATCCCCACCCCGGGAGGGAGGTTAATTAGAAAATCTGGTGGGAGTGAAGGAATTCCTTCCACACACAGACAGCTGCCACAAGAGTGAAGGCGACGTCAAATTCAACTGCCAGTATGACCGCCAGCCTCAGTTTACCACCTCCATGCTCTGTACCGTAGCAGGACACAGCCCTGAGGCAGCCGCGTGGTCCTGTTATTCTGCCCTGGGCTCCAGAATGACCACAGCAAACCCACCGATTTCCCACCCCGTGGGGCAACAAGAGGCCTGACTCCTGTTTCCGCTAGGGGGCGCGCTTTGGGCGGATGTGCCCCTCCTGGTTAGGCAGGTCTGACGCCCCAGTTAATGACATGTTGGGGTTCGCTCAGCGGCACAGAAGAGGTTGGAGAGCTGCCCCGGTTTCTCACTCCCTGCCCCCATCCCAAAACCAGAAACTGGGGTGCAGCGCTGAAACACAGCCTCCTGAGAAGCCCACGCCTCTCGTGATTGTCCCACTCTTTCCGAAGACCAGAATCCACTATTCCAGTGCCACTAATTTACTCAGATTTAGTGGTTCGGTGCTGAAAGCAGCTGGGGGGTGACCGGGCGCCTGGCCATTCTAAAATGTCCTTATGTCCCACAACTACCCAAAATTCAGAGACCCGAGATCCCAATGGCACCCTAAGACACTTCCAAGGGTCCCCAATTAAAGTATCCAAAACTTCCAGCTCCACTAACTCCCCAGGACCAAGGGCTCCGAGCACTACTAAGATCGCAGGGGTTCAAGCTCCCACCCCTCCGCCCAGTCAAGTCGGCACCCCAGTTCCTTCTTTCCAGGGATCCAGGCGTGAGCTCCCCACACTATCCCCCTGGACTCAAGGTTCCACTTTCCATCAAGTCCTCCCAGGGACGCGATGTCGGGTTTTGGGGTGGCTGGACCCTGGGTGGGGGTGGGACTCACGCGTCGGGGCAGATCCTGGCACCGGGGGGCTTTTCCTCGGGCTCCGGCTCCGGCTCCAGCGGCGGGGAGCGGAGGACGGGGCGGGGCAGTCGCCCGGGAACAGGTTAGACGACGTGACTCTGACTGGAGGGAGGCGTGTCCCTCCGAGGAGGAGGAGCTACGGTTGCCTGGAGCACCTTGGGATTTGTAGTCCCGAATGGGCGGGGCGCAGCCGGGGACATTTCCTTTCCGAGTCAGACGCGATCCGTTTGACAGTCAGCCAGAGCTAGGTTCAGAAGGTCGTGGGCGTCCTGGACGGCGAAATGCACAAGAGTTCAGATTCTCACCGCACTGTGGGTACAGGGGAAGAACTCCTGAGCCCTTCCCCACTCCTCCAAGCTCAGTTTCCCCTTGCCTGAGTGGAGATTTGGACACTGAAGGAGATAGGAGGCGCAGAGAAATTCACACGACCGATACCATGGCGAGAAAAGAGCCCACCTTAACCAGGACTCCAAGCCCCGGGTTATCTGTCTAAATAAAACAATAAAAATAAAATAAAAATAAGGGGCCTCTAATCCTAGCACTTAGGAAGCAGAGTCGGACGCACCTCTACAAGTTCAAGTCCATCCTGGTCTACACAGCGAGTTCAAGCCAGCCTGGACTACATAAAGAGACCCTGTCTCAAAACCAAAACAAAGCATCACAGCGTTGGCGATTTACTGGAGCGCCTAGTAACGAGCTGGACTACAATCCCCAGCCGACTCCCGACCGGCGCCCGGCGCCAGCCACCTCCGAGCCATCTGGGAATTGGAGTCTTGGAGCCCACAAAGGGCGAGCCCGAGTCCCTGGCCCACGCGCGAGGGGGACACACAGTCTGGAGATGCCTGGCGGAGGGAACACTCCTTCGTAGCCCTGGGTCCCCTGTTCTCAGAGGACTCGGAAGAGGCGGCGTGGGGGGCGCGCACCGATGCTGGAGGAGTCTCCAAAATCTCCGCGGACGGGCGGGCCGCCACGCTGACACACCGGCCAGGAATGCAGTCGAGTCACCCTGTCTCGCCACCGTCCCGCGGCTCCACCCGCCACCCCACGCGAGGCAGTCCTGCTGGGCAGGGGCGTGGGCGCGTCCCCCAAGCCCCGCGTGCACGTGCCGCTGTTTACTTGGGCCGCGGAGCAGAAAGGGACCGACCAGCTGCACCTCCACCCGCCTCGGAACCGTGAGGAATACTCCCCATCCAGGACACGAAGCCCACGAGGGCACGACCGGCCTCAGCCGACACGAACCCCCACACCGCTTCAAGCCGGGCTGGGGGGCGCGGGGGCCCGAGGCTCCTCCCCTGACCCTGCGGACTCCTCCCCCTCGGTTTCCCGCTTCCCCCAGACTTCAGAAGCTCCGCCTCTGGTTGGCGCTTAAAATGCTCCGCTCGGCCGCCCGTCTCTATTTTCCGACCTGGTGCAGTCGGACCTCCCACTTTGGCCGCACCAGGGACTTCCGAAGATACACTCTGGCTTTGGAAGCACAGTCGTGACACCGGAACTCTTACCTAGCTTTTACGGGAACGCTGCACAGTCGATCTTCTGTCTCTTTAAAAGCCGTGGCCTAGCGGGTCACTGCCCCTTTAGGACGGGGTTAGGAGAAACCACGTGGACAAAGCTGTCGGGGGAGCAGACGCCCCGAGATCCGAGCTAGCTTGCATTTCTGGGCAGCAGGGAGTTGGTTCCCCCCTGCAGGCCATTGTTGAGAAATTAATCGTCCCTCTGCTGTGTGAGGTCTAAGAGTAGAGGTTCGCCGGGTTCTGCAGATAGTGACAGCGCCGAGCCGCGGCCCAGCTCTCCTACGCGACTTGGCTGCTTCCGGGTGCGGCTCCACCCCCGGGGTCCACGTGGTGGGCAGAGTTCCGCGCAGGTCCCGCGTGGGCTCCGCCAGAGTCGGGATGGAGGGAGCCCCGGCCTGCGGTGAGTGGAGCTTGCACTGGTGGAGAGGAAGGGCATCCGGGAGGGGCTGGGCGCAGAAGGGGTTGGGGAGGGCGCGGGGTTGCCCCCGTGAAGCAGGCGGGTGCGGGGCCTACGGGTACTTTGAGAGGTTGGCCAAGCTAAAAGGGCCCCCTGACGGTCTCATCTCAGGCGCCGCTCGGTTCTCCTGCCCGCCCCACTTCACGGCGACGTCTCCAGACTCGGATCCCCCCCGTTTCTCCTTGGAGGCGCTCACAGGTCCCGATACAGAACTGTGGCTTATCCGAGCCCCTGCAGACTTCGCCCCACAATGGTGAGTGGTCGCTTGCAGGCCACCTACTGGGAGGATCCCCCCACCCCTTAGAGGCCGAGCCCTCCAGGGGCTGAACTCACCCACCGTAGACCGAGAACCAGAATTTACACAGCTTTTTTTGAGAATCCGATATAGGGTTTCTATGTCCTGGAACCGGCTCTGTAGAGCAAGCTGGCCTCGAACTCAGAGATTCGGCCTTTGGAAAGCGGCTGGGGTTAAAGGCGAGTTGACACCACTAGGCTAGATGGCATTTCTGAGCAACCCGGAATGCTCTTCGGGTTGTTTTGAAACAGTCCTATTCAGTAGCCCAAGCGGGTTTCTTTCTTTCTTTCTTTTGTTTTGTTTTGTTTTTTTCCGAGACAGGGTTTCTGTGTAGCCCTGACTGTCCTAGCACACACTCTGTAGACCAGGCTGGTCTCGAACTCAGAGATCCCCCTGCCTCTGCTTTCCAAGTGCTGGGATTAAAGGCGTGCGCCACCACCGCCCGGCCTTGGAGAACTTTATATCTCATGAAGTAGGAAGTAGTTAAACTTTTGATCCTCCTGCCTCTGCCCCCAAATACAGCCACCATGCCCGGTTTTATGCAGTGCTGATGAACAGATCCAGAACGCTGTTCATGCTGGACGGGCACTCAGTGTCCGAGACTTAGCAGTAACGGTGGGGTCGGATATAATCTCAGCACTTGGGGGGCTGAGGCAGGGAAACAGTAGACTCTAGGCCAGTGTGAGCCAGGCATACTTAAAAACAGAGTGTGTCTCAGGAAACAGCTACAGGGTGGCATATACCTAATCCCAGTACCTGGGAGGTGGCCCCGGGCTGGTCAGGCATTCTAGGCATCCCTCAAACCCCCAGAAGGTGGGTGGTTGGCTGGTTGAAAACAGGAAACAGAACTCATGGTCTTGAACCTGGGTTCTAGTGCTGAGCCGTACCCTAGCCTGGAAAAGATCAGCCACTGATTCTCCTTTTCTCCTTCTCTCCTCAGCCTCAATGGGCGGCGTGTGCCTCTCTCTGGCTCCAAGACTGTCAAGGGCAAACTGGACGGCAAGAAGCACCGATACCGGGTCCTTACCAGCAGTCCCCGGGCCGGAGAAGCCACCTTGCTCGCATCTTCAGCGGAGGCAGGCGGCAGACTCACCTGCGCCCCGGCACCCAGCGGGAGCTTAAGGATCATGGAGGGTCCTCAAGAATATCTTATCTCTCGGGTTCCCCTGCGGCCCATCCCCACCAGTCTGCCACCTCAGATCCCTGCTGGCCTGCGGCCTCGCTTCTCTGCCTTCGGGGGCAGCCCTCCAGTCACGGGGCCGGGGTCAGCCTTGGGTCTGAGGTCATCCTCTTCAGGGAAGAGGAAGAAGAGGAGGAAGGACGCCGGGGCCTCGGACACTGGGGAGGCCGTGGAAGTGGGGATGGATGTGAAGAAGAGGCATCCCGTGGGGGAGGAGGCGATGGAGGCCGAGGCGATGGAGCCCGTGGCAGAGCTGCCAGCCCCAGCCACCACCAGCAGCAAGAAGAGGAAGAAGTCCAAGGGGGCAGAGGCGCTCCGGGCGGAAGAGGATGCGGCGCACACAGAACTGGGGGCTTGGGCAGAGCCTCCCGAGGGGGCCTTCCCGTCCTCCACCAGGAAGAGAAAAAGGCAGGAGGGGGCTGAAGGGACAGAAGGAGCGGACAGCGCCGCGGCTGGTGCTCAGCCACAGGTCACTGTGGAGCCCCACGAGGAGACCATCCTGTTGTCCCCTACAAAGAAGAGGAGAAAGGCAAAGAATCTGGCGGAGGAGGCAGAGGCGGGGCTCCCCGGGGCGCTCGTGGAGACCCAGCCGGCAGAGCACGGGCTTCAGGGTGAAGCAGCTCTCGCATCCCCCAAGAAGAAGAGGAGAAAGGGAAAGCAGGTGGACGAGGTGCCTGCCTTGGCGGCAGAGGTGACGGCCGAGCCCAGGTCTGAGGTCACTGACCCACAGTTGGAGGGGCCAGAGCCCAGGGCCAGCCAGCGATCCCCCAAGAAGAAGAAGAAGAAGAAGAAGAAGAAGGACCAGGAAAGTGAGGTGCAAGACGCTGGTCCCCACTGACATGTCCCCTGGGGGAGGGGAGGGAAGGGGAGGGACTTGCGGGGCTGAGGTCAGAAACCAGCTGTAGAGGTGCTCCCCGCCCCCCAGCAAACACACAGCAGAGCCTGGGCATGGGAAATGCTTTATTGTGACCCTGGGCCTGGCTGGCAGGTCATCGAGGTCCTTTGAGGAAGGGTTCGTGTAGTACTTCAAAGAGCCGGCGGGCCTGCGGGTGAGGGTGAGGGGACGTGTCATTAAAGATGCTGCGTGCCTGCCGTCTGCAGTGGGCTGTGCTGCCTGTCTTGCCTGAGGAGCTTTGGGGGTCTGGGGTCTACCTGAGGCTGGCCAGGTGGGGGGAAGTAGACTAAGAACTAGCCCATCGCTGGGCGGCAGCGGTGCACACCTTTAACCCCAGGATTTGGGGAGCTGAGGCAGGAGGATCAGACGCACAAGGCTAGCCTCGGCTACATGTAAATGAAACAAGCCAACCAAGAGTCTTAGGTACTTTGGATACGTGGGGTAAAGCACCCTGGGCTGGCCTGGCTAGCTGTCTAGCCAAGGATGGCTTTGAACTCAACCTTTGATCCTCCTGCCTCATCCAGCTGCTGTAAGCGTGCTCACCACGCTTCGGTTAGCCAGTGCACGCCCAGCAAGCGCTCTACCAACCCGGCTACACTCCCGACCATGGAAACAGATCCTGTGGAGCCGGTTAAAACCAGCATGGTGCTGCGGCCTACGGCCTTAGCGGGAGTCAGCAGCAGAGCCAAGATCAGGTCCAGCCTGGTCTACAGTAAGATCCAGGCCAGCTAAAGCTATGTAATATTAAGACACTGTCTAAAATCAATAGCCATTTACTAGAACTTAAAGTCTAAGGCCCATTGATTTGGGGCTCATTCCTGTACCTCAACCCCTGTGGCATCCCCCTAAAATTCTTACCTTCTGGGGGCCCAGGCCCGGACACAAGGCTAGATCCTCCCTTGATGCGGTGAACAGCTGTTCCAGGGACTGAAAGGTAGACTCCAGGTCAGGGCAGTGTGCTCTAACCCTTCCATGTCCCCCACAGGGGACCCCAGCTGCAGGGGACCCCAGGGTGTGGCCCTGGGGAGGTCAGGAGGGGATGCCCAGGAGGCTTCTTACTCCAAATGTGGCCAGGAGGGTCTGGCTGTCAGTCCTGTTCACAGATTTCACGGTGGTCAGACACTCGGTGGCCTGGAAGGGAAAGGGTGCTTTCCTGGGGGCTGGGCACAGGCGCAGCCTGCGAGTCCAGCACTGAGAAAGCAGGTGCAGGAGGATTCCCGCTAGTCTGAGGCCAGCCTGGCCCACAGCCAGGCTCAGGCCTGCCGCGCCTGGGGAGAAACGGACTTTAGAGACAACAGAAGGGCTGACGGGGGTGAGTGACTGCAGACACTGCCCAGCGCCCAGGACAGAGAGAGAAACAGTCCGCTTCACAGCTGAAGAGAGCATCAGCTCATTTCAGAATGCACCCAAAAGTGGCCAGGGTGGGCATGGTGCCGTGGTCACTGCAGCATCAGGATGGCACTCTTCCTTAGTGGAGGGGCTGGAGGCCTTCCTGGAGGGGGAGGCATCAGAGCTGGCCTGGGAAACAGATTCCAGCGGAAATAACAGGATCTTAGAGGAGGGCTGGCTAGGGCTCAGAGCTAAGGCAGCAGGGTCTGGTTTGTACTTAAGACCCTTCAAGCTGGTGGGAGGAATGCTCACCATCGAAGAACCTAGCTCAACCCAGAAGCCATTACAGGACCGACCGGGAGGTCCAGAAGGACAGGAGGCGCAGGCTCACCCGAGACAGGAAGTTCTGCTCCAGCTTCTCCATGAGGAGGTCCGCGGGCTTCTGCTCATAGGCCTTGTAGGTCTCCAGGTACCGCCCTGCTTCCTCTGCACTGGGTAACAGAACGCATCAGCCGGGCGGGGGAGGGGAGCTATACCCCAACTCCTGTCCTCAGGGAGCCCTGTGGGGTGGCTGCTCACGGTTTTGGTCATGCTGGGGATGGAATCTAGGATACTGCACATGCTAAACATTGTAGCACTGAGCCACGCCCCCAGCCCCTCGTTGGGGGATTCTAGGTGGGGCTCTACCACTGAGCCAACCCACCAGCCCCTCACTGGGGGATTCTAGGTGGGGCTCTACCACTGAGCCAACCCACCAGCCCCTCACTGGAACATATCTGACCTCTGATCTCATTGGTCCAGGCTGGCCTTGAACTCGACCTGTCCTGGCCTTGGCCTTCACAGGGCTTGGATTATAGGTTGTGTCACCGTGCCTGGCTTAGGAAGCACTGCCACTACACAGGCTGCCTCAGCTGGTGCAGGGGATGGGGCGAGGGCGGAGAGCTGGGCCTCACCTCCAGGCCAGGACCAGGGTGCAGTCAGCCAAGATACACATCTTAGCCAGCTCCTTAAGGGCCTTCTGCGGGTCTTTCTGGAAGAGAAGAGACCTGAGTGGAAGCGGGGATTTACAGTGCAGAAACCCAACAGCTGAGCTGGGGGAGAGACAGCACTGGCGCTGAAGCCACAAGGACCCCAGTTCTTCAGTCCCCAGGGTGGATAAAAGCTGGGGGTGGTGCCCTAGGCCTCGGTGAGAAACCCTGCAAAAAAAAAAAAAAAAAAAGCCTCCTCCTCACAGTGGCGGTGCAGGGCTTCCCGGACGTCCCCCTCTCCCGGCAGGGCAGGAGAAGGCGCCTGAGCACGTGATCCGCACAGGAGGGGTGCAGACCCCCAAGAGCTGCCCTGTGACTTCTGAGTGTATGTGCTCATTTGCGCGCGTGTGCACACACACACACACACACACACACACGCGCGTATGTAAAAAATATTTAAGTCAGCCGGGCGGTGGTGGCGCATGCCTGTAATCCCAGCAGGTGGATTTCTGAGTTCGAGGCCAGCCTGGTCTACAGAGTGAGTTCCAGGACAGCAGAAACCCTGTCTCTAAAAATCCAAATCTAAAAAACAAAAAAAAAAAAAAAAAAAAAAAAAAATTTAAGTCCTTTAACAGCATCAAATAAAGAAACCTAGACACAGCTAGCAGCAGGGTGGAGGTGAGGGTTGAAGGCGGGTCCTCACTCACCACAGGAGGACAGGTGCCCTGCTGGAGCCTCCAGAGCTAAGAGGAGCTGCCAGACACCCCAGCAGAGGGCGTCGGGCCCCAGTGCAGACGGCTGTGAGCCACTGTGTGCTTGCTGGGAACTGAACTCGGGACCTCGGGAAGGGTAGTCTGCTCGGGGCAGTCTCTCCAGCCCCTGGCTCAAGCCTCATCGCTAACACTCAAGAGCTTGGGACTGGACGCTGCCGTGAGGCCAAGGCCAGCCATGGCTACACGCTAAGTTCTGGGCCTCCCTGGGCTGTGTTGTGAGACTGTCTTAAAAACATAAACAAACCATCAAAAAGTAAATAAAGTATGGTGAGCAGGGCAGCAAGCATGGAGAAACTGTAGATCTGACATGCCAGACTGTGGTGGAAAATGAAGAACAAAGCCTGACTTATTTAGGTAAAGGGGCAGGAGGCAAGCTTTTCACCTAACCCTACTATGAACTAGACCTAGCACATGCTAGGCGGGGCTCTACCACTACTACCTCGCTGGGGGATTCTAGGCGGGGCTCCACCACTGAGCCACGCCTCCAGCCCCTCCCTTGGGGATTCTAGGCAGGGGCTAGGAATCCTATTATTAAGAGTCTTACTGTACCCCAGGCTATCTGAGGAACTCCTGACTCTTGCCTGAGCCTCCAGAGTGCTAGGATCAGCTGGCAGGAACGCACCACCCTGCCTGGCTCTAGACAACGTTTCCTTCCCACCTCCCAGCCCACGGAGGCTTTCCGAGAGACCTGAGGCAATTTTAGCGTCAGGGAAAATCCATTCCACACTGAGGTCCTAAGCCACTTCAGCCCTGCTTACCACATCCACTTGGACCAGGAGCACACGCAGGGCGAAGTTCTTCCCCAGGCTCTGCAGCCGTTCATGGATGTAGTCTGGATGGAGGTTGTGGTAGCGGAGGCTAGTGGGGACGGGAAGGGAACACGGGGCAAACTTTAACAATACTGTGAACTAAAGCCAGTACATGCTAGGCAGGGGCTCTACCGCTGAGCCACGCCCCCAGCCCCTCACTGGGGAATTCTAGGCGGGGCTCCACCACTGAGCCACGCCCCAGCCCTCCCTGGGGGGATTCTGGGCGGGGCTCCACCGCTGAGCCACGCCCCCAGCCCCTCCCTGGGGAATTCTAGGCAGGGGCTCCACCATTGAGCCACGCCCCAGCCCTCCCTGGGGGATTCTGGGCGGGGCTCCACCGCTGAGCCACGCCCCCAGCCCCTCCCTGGGGGATTCTAGGCAGGGGCTCTTGTTCTGGGTAATTGTAGGCCACAACCACTTCTTCATCACAGAGCCATGCATAGGCCCAGGGCACTGAACCCCACTTTCTCCACCCAATGCTCAAAATTACACAACAGTGAGGCAGGATCCCCGCCCACCCCACCCCCCAGCTTCAAAGAGCCTGGAGCTCACCTGAGGAACAGGGCGCAGGTGCTCTGGCCCAGCACGTAATCTGGAATCACCTCACCGAATTCCCAGGGCACATTGCGCACGAACTTCAACACGGGGTTGCCCCTCTGCAAGGGAGAAAGGCAGAAGCCACTTATGGGGGTGACCCTGGCCTAAGGTGAAGGCTAGCGCCCCCCTTCCCGCCCTAAGCCCCACCAGCTTCCCGGTCTTTCCCAGATCCTCTTCCCACACTCCTCAGCCTGCAGTCTGAATGTCAGCCCTCCCTGCCCGGGCCTTGCCCACAGCCCCCCACTCCCTTTCAGCTTCTGTCCCAGTATCAATCCATCCCGTGTCTGCTGGTCCCAGCCCTCACTGAGAACGTAGCCACGGCCATACACGGCCCTCCCCTCCCAGGCAGGGCCCACTCAGTGCCCCGGGCCAGGCCTAGATCTTTCTTTCCCTACTTCCCTGGTGGGATCTGGGCCCTCCTCCGTCACCACAGCTCCTCCCTGGCGAGGCCACCATCCCAAGGCCACCTCACCAACAGTGATCGGCGGCACCATGTGTGCTGCTCGGCAGAGTCCCGGGAGGTAGAGGCCCTGTCCTGTGCCCTCCTCTGGCCCTGAGGACACCGGCGGCCCCAGGCTGGGAACTCGGGCAGCCCAGGCTCTGACCCATCAGGAAGCACTGAGGAGCACACGCTGCCCCTGCGCTGGGACCCAGCAGTGGCCAGGCCAGGCCCAGGTTCTTATGCTCATCTGGACTCTGCCCTGGTTCCAGATATGTCCGTCCTGGAGCCTGTGGGCCATCTGCCACATGCGCCCTGACCCGGATTCTTGAGACCGGAATTTCCCGGCTCACAGATAGCATCTAGCATGGACTTCCTAAGGCTCAAGGGTCCCGAGAGAAGGGAACACCGTGTTCTCCTGGGTGACTCATAGTGGCTCCTATCTGGCCCAGAACAGGCTCAGGGGACACGCGCTCAGAATTCAGGTTTGGGATTCTCTGACCCACCCCACCCCCACAGCAGGGAGGGCTCAGGGTTCTCGGACAGCTGGGTCCTAATTCTACCACAACCCGAAAGGGCTGAGTTCAAAAGCTTCCCTTTGCTGTGGCTTTCCCAGAGGGCTGGAGCGTGGACCAGTGTGGGAGCGGCAGGCTGCGCCCCGTCCCAGGCCACGACACCCAGGCATTAAATGAATGGAGGAGTTAATGCACAGAGAGAGGAATGAATGAATGCACAAAGTAATTCATTCAAGCTGCCAGAGACATTAAAATCTTTCATTACAGAGTTGGGTGGAAAGCTGGGCGTGGTAGCGTGTGCCTTTAGTCAGAGGTTGAGGCAGGGAAGGTCTCTGAGATTGAGGCCAGCCTGGGCTACGTGACTTGGGCAGCATTTCAGTGACTAGTGTTTCTCCCTATAGGTTCTTAGGAAATGAACAGACCTGGGGACAGGAGTCAAGCTGCCTAAACAGAGTGACAGCCCTAGCGGGACGGGCTGGGGCACCCTGAACCCACAAACTCATCAACGAACGCATGAACTGTGGGGTATCTATAGGATGGAAGGAAGGGAGGGAGGGAGGGAGGGAGGGAGGGAAGGAAGGGATGGACCGATGGATGGATGGATGTGTATATAAATGAATGGGTGTGCCGGGCGGTGGTGGTGCACGCCTTTAATCCCAGCACTTGGGAGGCAGAGGCAGGCGGATTTCTGAGTTCGAGGCCAGCCTGGTCTACAGAGTGAGTTCCAGGACAGCCAGGGCTACACAGAGAAACCCTGTCTCAAAAAACCAAAAAAAAAAAAAAATATATATATATATATATATATATATATATATATATATAAAAATGAATGGGTGCAGGAATTAATGAATGAAGCGATAAACGCACGAGGAAGGGATGAATAAGGGACCGTGTGAATCCTGGCCCGCCTCCCACCACTCCCAAGACAATCCCTGAACAGGGTTTCCCACGAGAACCCCGCCCATCTCCCGCTCTCACCTGCCGCGGGCTCACGATGATGCTGCTGGACTTTGCTCCAGTTTTCAGGGTCTGGCTGGGGTTCTCTCCTGTTGCAGGGTCAGAGCCTGTGGGCAGTGTGGCCCCGGCCCCTCCTGGAGCCTGGGCGAGGGCATACTCAGCGTAGGTCTGCGGGGTCTGCGGGGCCGCTTGGGCTGAGGTTGCAGGGGCTGCGGTAGGGTTTCGTGACAATTTGAATAAGGGCTTGGCCTGTGGAAAGAAGGGAGGGTTGGAGGTGGGGAAGGAACACTGGAGCCCTCCCCTTCCTTCCAGATGCTTCCTGGGCTAAGAACAAGGGCGGGGCCATGGCTCGGTTGGTAAAGTGTGTGCCTGAGCGTGCCCAGAGCCCTCAGTGAGCCGGGCACGATGCTGTGCACCTGTCATCCCAGCGCCCAGGACGCAGAGGCCGCGACGCTCTGGGCTGTCCCTGCCCCACCACCACCCGGCTGTGCTTTGTTTTTGAATCAAACTCTCATAGCTCAGGCTAGCCTGAAACTTGTGATGGTCCTCCTGCCTCAGTATCTCCAATGCTGGGATTCGAGGTGTTTGCCAACAGGCCTGACTCAGATTTCTGTTTTCTTTTCCTTCCTTCCTTCCTTCCTTCCTTCCTTCCTTCCTTCCTTCCTTTAATATATAGGAGAACACATAAAACATACACATGCAGCCGGGCATGGTGGCGCATGCCTGTAATCCCAGCACTTGGGAGGCAGAGGCAGGCGGATTTCTGAGTTCGAGGCCAGCCTGGTCTACAGAGTGAGTTCCAGGACAGCCAGGACCACACAGAGAAACCCTGTCTCGAGAAAACAAAAACAAAAACAACAAAACAAAACAAAACAAAAACAAACAAAAAACCATACACACGCATAAAATTAAAACAAACAAACAAAAAAAAAAAAAAAAACAACAGGGTGGTCCATTGCTGTAATCCCAGCACTTAGAAAGTGGAGATGGAAGGAACTGGGTTCGAGGCCAACCTCAGCTACATATCAATTCCAAGGCTAGCTCAGGGAACATGTGACCCAATCGAAGACCCTGACTAAACAAACGAAAGCCATCACTGGCATTGCCTAGCCTCCAGCCGCTCTCTTAACCACCCTGTCATGCCATCTTACCAACGGGGAAACTGAGGCTTGCAAGCACGGCAGGTTATTTTTCCAAAGCAACCCAAGCCTAAACTCACACGGTAGGCCCAGGGAGCCTTTACCGTCCCCTGTACTCCCCAACCCCCAAGTCCTCGCCCTTACCCCTGCAGAAGGCGCCTCGTCTTCCTCCAGAGGGATAACAAACTTCTTCCTTGTGGGTGGTCCTGAGGGCTGTGGCCGACTTTCCTCGTCCTTCCCAGGGTCCATCTGGAGCCTGAAAGGTGTGGCGACATTGGCGTTGGCATTTCCATTTTCCAGGGGGAAACCTGGCTCCCAGCGGTACCCCCGCAAAAGGTTGCACGGTTCGAGAGCGTTAGGTTCAATAAAAGCAACCCGTGGGCCCGCCCCTTTCCTCCTTCTCACTCTGGATTGGTCTACGGGCCCTATAGACCCGCCTACCTGTCTATAACTCCCCCCTCCCCCCCCCCCTGCTCCCAGAGGCACACCTGGCTGGGTTCACCCCGCCCCGTCTCGGCCTAGTCTCAGCCTCCGCAATGATTGGCTTCTTCCTCTGCCAATCATCACACCGAGGCCTCCATCCACCTTCCACCCTGCCCCTCTCGGTCCTATCTCTAGGTCTAAGCACTGGGAAAAACTCACCTGCTTTTTCCTGATGCCTAGAAGATAATACCACGGGGACAACAGAGGTGACACAACGCCAGCACCGCCAGCGCTGCCAGCCCGACCCCTGACTAGACTCACTTCCGGCCGCTCTGGCCCTCCGCTCGTCTCGCTGCTCCCCGGGGAAGGTAGAGCGGAGAGCTCTGTTCGCGCTACTCTCTATGGCCCTGGCGGACTGTGATGGTTGGGGCCGATGGAGACGTTGACTCTAAGTGATGCTGTTCCAAGGCCCTCTCGAGCGCTTCCCAGACTCCAGACCCGGCTCAGCGATGATCACAGCAGGCGGGGGAGGGGAGGGGGGAGAGAGCGAGCGAGCGAGAGGAGGAAGGCGAGGCTTCGGAGGACGCCCTCCCTGCGCGTGGGCGGCCTCGGCCCGCTGGCACTGACTCACGCATTCTCAGCGTCCCCCACTTGCATCCCAGGCAGGTCTTGCTGCTGACGGCGGGGACCTCCTTAGGGCCCGGAGTCCAGTGGGACAGCCGGACACGCTGCCTCCCAGACAGGGAGGGCCGGGAAGGGAGAGCCCAGAGGACACTGAGACCGGGTTCGGGGAGCCCCTGGCCCAGCTCGGGTGTCAGAACGGGCTTGCGGAAGGAAGGAAGGGACACCTGCGCTCGGGGACCTGCGCCTCGTGGTGACTTAGTATTACTCATTTCCTGGAAGGACAGTTTCACCCCGTTCCAACTAGTCCTGTGATTGCTAAGGAAATCGAGCCTCGCTTTGTGAGTTTAATGGTCTTATCTATATTTCGTGTTCTTGCTCATTTCCTTTGCCCATTTCTTTCTCAGCGATTGGCTCATATCCTTTGCCCATTTTTTGTTTCCGAAATGAGCAATTCAACGGCTTTTAAAATTAAAAAGGGAGAGGAAAGGAGATGAGCGTCTCTTCATCGCCGCCCATTAATTGGGGTGATGCTTAAGGGTTGGCGCTGTTAGTCACTTCCATAGGCTGCAAATCTTTCCTTCGAGTCCATACTTAAAATTCCCCATGTTTACGTGCACTTACCAGTGTGTGCTCCATTTTCCTTTGGACTTCCTGTATTGAGAGAGGACGTGCCCTAAGGTCATAACTTGTAATCCCTCTTTGTCTTCTTTAATGGTGTCCTGGTTGTGAGGTGTGTGTGCATGTGTGTATAAGGCTGTGCAAGCACGTGCCTACGCTGGGAATTCTAGGCAGAGACACTACTATTGAGCCGTGGCCCCGGGCCTTCGGAACTATGATACACCACAAAACTATTAATAGTTAATAGCCAGGCGACATGGCTCACACATTTAATCCCAGCACTCAGGAGGCAGAGTCAGGCGGATCTCTGTGAGTTCGAGGCCAGCCTGACCTACAGAATGAGTTCCAGGTCAGCCAGAGCTAAAAAATGTGACCCTGACTCAAAATTAGTTAGTTAATTAAACTTAATAGTAAGTAGCCCTTGACCCTAGGAGGGAAAAGGGCTGAGCTGCCCAGGAATCAGCGTGCCGAGCATAAGCCCTCTAGAGGGCGCGCTGGAACCACCCCCACTGTTTGCCTTCGTTTCTCTACCTGGAATCATTCGCTGAGGTTAAAAGGGAGACAGCAGTGCGTGGGTTAACCACCAGCACGCATGTAAACCCAGCCCCGGGGCAGCAGGACTGGGCAAGGTCCAAGCTAGCTTGTGTCCTGCTTAGTGACTTCCAGCCCAGACTGTGCCTCAAAGCAAGACCCCGGCCAAACAAACCAACACAACACAAAATCTCCGGATGTATTGGTGTCAACCCCAACACTGGAGAAGCAGAAGCAGGGGGCCTCTGTGAGTTCAAGAGCAGCCTGGTCTATACTGTGAGTTCAAGGGCAGCCTGGTCTATACTGTGAGTTCAAGGGCAGCCTGGTCTATACTGTGAGTTCAAGAGCAGCCTGGTCTATACTGTGATTTCAAGGGCAGCCTGGTCTATACTGTGAATTCAAGGGCAGCCTGGTCTATACTGTGAGTTCAAAGGGCAGCCTGGTCTATACTGTGAGTTCAAGGGCAGCCTGGTCTATACTGTGAGTTCAAAGGGCAGCCTGGTCTATACTGTGAGTTCAAGGGCAGCCTGGTCTATACTGTGAGTTCAAAGGGCAGCCTGGTCTATACTGTGAGTTCAAAGGGCAGCCTGGTCTATACTGTGAGTTCAAAGGGCAGCCTGGTCTATACTGTGAGTTCAAGGGCAGCCTGGTCTAGAATGAGTTCCATTTCTGCTAGAGATACATAGGAAGACCCTCCCACTACCCCCTCCCCATGAAACAAGAACCAGGGACTGGAGAAATGGCTCAGCAGTTAAGAGCACTGACTGCCCCTGCTGAGAGCTGAGCACTCACAACCATCCGTGACTCCAGGTCTAGGGGATCTGACGCCCGTTTCAGACCTCCTCGGGTACCCGGGACACAAAACACTCATATACATAAAACAAAATAGAATCACATGCCATTTAAAAAAATAAAGTACAAGGACACGTGTCTCCGAATTTCTGAACCGTCTGGGATGAAACGCCAAGGGAATCCTAACTCAGTTTCTCCTACAGGGCAAAGGAGTCCCGTCTGGAGCCTGCAACTCTCGGCTCCACCGCCAGGGGCCGCCGGCGCCCCGCTATTACCGGCTTCTCGGCCGGGCTGGGAAGGACACGCGGGGTGCCAGGCCCCGGCCGGGAGGCGGCGAGCATCCTACCGCAGCCAGCCTGCGTCCCGACCGCCCGTGGCTGTGACTTTGAGTGGCTCGCATTAGTCAAGGGCGGGAAAAGTTCCTCCTGGTTCTTCAGCATCCCCAAGTTTGCTTTCCGTTCAGTGCCTGCGCCGAGCCTTGCATATCCAGAGCCCACTCTTTGGGGCTTCGAGTTCAAATGATCCCACGTTCCTCACTCAGCATCCCGGGCAAGCTCTCCTCCTGCGCCTCTTCCTCCTGTATCAACTAGGGGTCCCCTCTGCACTCCAGAAGGGATGGAGAAATTGGGGCTTGGACAAAAAAGGGGCTGGGCAGCTGGAGACCCTCAGGGGTTCGGCCTGCGGCGGCGAGGGTGGGGAGCCGCAGTGACCAGGCCGGTGCCCCCACCCGCCTCTAAACTTAGCCGTGGTGACGGCGATCGCGGCGGGCCGGGGACACAGGGGGCCCGAGCAGAGAGGGGGGCTGGCTCGCCTCGGCTCTGAGAGCCTCTATTTATAGCGCCCGGAGCCCGAAATAGCGTGGAGCAGAGCGGCCTGGATGACGCGGGAGCCGCCCGGGGCTGACTCACCCGGCCCGGAGTGGAGGCCCCCGGATGGGGGGGACAGTGGAGCACACCGGACCCGACCCCCGCGCCTTCACGGACACTGCTCCTACTAGTGCACCTTGATGTGTCCACTGGGACAATGTGTCTGTGGATGGATAGATACACAGCAAAAGGTGTCTGTAGCATGAGGCACTGCAGTTGGGTTAGGGAAAGGACTTCCACCAAAGAAATCGGACCAGGTAGGCACACGTGCTTCTCACTAGGAAGAGTACCGAAATGTTTTAGACATGGCGGCACAGACACCTGGACCACAGACAGCCATCGTTCTGGTACTGAGTCTTCAGTACTGCCCGCGCCGTCCCCCGACCCCACCCCCCAACCCCGGCACGTCTCCTCTGCCCGGAGTGGTTATCCCTGCCTCCAAAGAGTTGAGACCTCACACACTTACTTTAGAGCAACGTCCCTCTGACCTACTGGCCTGGGATAAATAAGCGGTGCCCAGGGCAACGCAAGACAGAGCTAAAGATAGATTTGATTCGGCGATTAGCATGGATTGAAAAGTGATGGCAAGAGGAAAAAACTGGATCCAACAGAAAGCAGCTTGCTTTCTGTTTCCGCAGCAGGTGCAGATGTGGCCCCGAGCCTTGTTTTCACCCCAGGAGGGGCGCACCGCAACCGTGCTTACTGGAGAAGCTCGGCCAGGCTGACAGTGCCGCACCGTGTCCCTACGCCTGGGCCGCCCGGTCCTGCGGTCATGGCGGTCCTAGCACTGGGGCCTTAGGAGTCTGCAGGGGTACGATGACCCAAGCACGACCCGCCCCCGGAGGGCACAGCCCCTGTAGACACCAAGCGGACTTTACTGTGCCTCTCTGCCCTGTTTAAGGAGCCCGCGGGGGAATCATCGCAGACCAGACACAGACGTGGATCTCAGAGAGAAGGGTGATGGCTCACTGAAGCCCAAGGATGGCGACTCGCTAAGGCTTAACAAGTCTAAACTGGATGTGGAGGCAGGGACTCAGAGGCCAGCTCTCCAGGGGCTGAGGCCAGAGGTCACAGGCCAACCTGGGCTACTCAACAAGACCCTGTCTTGAGCCGGGCGGTGGTGGCACAGGACAGCCAGGGCTACACAGAGAAACCCTGTCTCGAAAAAACAAAAAAACAAAAAACAAAAACAAAAACAAAAAAAACCAAGACCCTCTCTTAACAAAGGCAAATAATGGCCTTGGAATAGCTCTGTCGGTATGACGTCATGGGTTCAATCTCCATCGCTACATAAACTGGCCATGCGGCCTTGGTTACGTGAAACTGACTCAAAAATAAATAGGTAAGTACGGAACCAAATAATTAAAAGGTACTACACCCTTGGTTAGATCTATAGCATGCCCAAAACATGAGAAAGAGTGCCACCTTCTTACTGAATTCTGAAGCATGTGGTCTTCTAGTAAACTGTACAATGTAGGGTAACATGAATTTTTTATTGTTTTAATGATTGTTACATGTCTCTTAAATTTATCCATTTTCTTCCATATGTATGTGTGTATGTATGTATGTACATATGTATTGAGACAGAGTCCCTCTCTGTAGTCCAAGCTAGCCTGGAACTCACTATGTAGCCTTGATCTTACAGAGATCCACCTGCCTCTGCTTCCCAACGGCTGGGATCAAAGGTGATTCCTCCTGTATCAACTAGGGGTCCCCTCTGCACTCCAGAAGGGATGGAGAATTGGGGCTTGGACAAAAAAGGGGCTGGGCAGCTGGAGACCCTCAGGGGTTCGGCCTGCGGCGGCAGTGACCAAACCAGATCTTTTTTTCTTTTCTTCCTTTTTTTTTTTTTTTTTTTTTTGGTTTTTCGAGACAGAGTTTCTCTGTGTAGCCCTGGCTGTCCTGGAACTAGCTCTGTAGACCAGGCTGGCCTCGAACTCAGAGATCCGCCTGCCTCTGCCTCCCAAGTGCTGGGATTAAAGGCGTGCGCCACCACGCCCGGCTTTTTTTGGTTTTCTAAGACAGGGTTTCTCTGTGTAGTCCTGGCTGTCCTGGAACTCACTCTGTAGACCAGGCTGGCCTCGAACTCAGAAATCCGCCTGCCTCTGCCTCCCAAGTGCTGGGATTACAGCCATGCGCCACTATGCCCGGCTTTTTCTTTTTTCTTAAACATTTATTTATTTATTATATGTAAGTATACTGTAGCTGTCTTCAGATCTCTCCAGCCCCCCCCCTTTTTTTTTCCAAGACAAGGTTTCTCTGTGTAGCCCTGGCTGTCCTGGAACTCACTCTGTAGACCAGGCTGGCCTCGAACTCAGAAATCCACCTGCCTCTGCCTCCCAAGTGCTGGGATCAAAGGTGTGCACTACCATTGCCCGGACAGATTTTTCTTTGTTATTATTCTCTTTATTATACATGTGTATGTGTGTGCAGATAACAAAGGACGGGGTCAGAGAGCAAGTCCCTGGAGTTGGTTCCCATCTCTCGTCTCTACGCAGGTCCCCTGGTTTGCATGGCAAACACCTGCCACTGGATCATTCGGCCAGCCCGACTCCTGCCTCTGTCTCTCTGTCTCTATCTCTGTCTCTGTCTCTGCCTCTGTCTCTGTCTCTGCCTCTGTCTCTGTCTCTGTCTCTGTCTGTCTCTCTCCATCTCTCTCCTTCTCCCTGTCTCCATGTTTCTCTGTCTTCCTCTGTCTGTTCCCCCCGCCCCCGCCCCTCTCTATCTCTCCTCTCTGCTGTCACTCTGTCTCCCTCTGTCTCTCTCTGTCCCACCTCCCCCTCTCTCTCCAGTGTCTAACATAAACCGGTCTAACCTCAGACTCACTATGTAGCTGGAGATGACTTTCAGTTCCTAATCTAGAGCCTCTCCTGCCCATTCCTGGGACGACAGATTCAGCCACATCTGGGACAGGAAGCCCCACGATGCCAGGGTCTTCCACTGAGCCCCATCCCAGCCTGCGGCTTCTGAGCTGGGCAGCTCCAGGGCTGGCTGGCATTCCAACCAGAACAATCCTCCAGCCTGTGGTCTCCTCTCAGGACGTCAGGCCACTGTCTCTGGTGTCCAGTCACAGATGGAGGCATTTGCCAAAGGCGGCTGTTCTGTTGTTTTATAATATTGTTTAATGAGTATTAACATATCTATGAATTTTTTACATTTATTTGGGAGGAGAGCATGTACACAGCACTCACACAGAGTTCAAAGAACAACTTTGGGGAATGTTTTTCTCCCTCCCTCCCTCCTCCCTCCCTCCCTCCCTCCCTCCCTCCTTCCTTCCTTCCTTCCTTCCTTCCACCATGGGGACCTGGGGGTTGAACCCAGCTTGTCATGCTGGTGTCAATGTCAAGTGTCTTCACCCACTGAGCCATCCTGCTGGCCTGGTGACTTTTATTTCATTTCATTTTGTTTTATTTTTTTGAGACAGGGTTTCTCTGTGTAGCCCTGGTTATCCTGGAACTTGCTCTGTAGACCAGGCTGGCCTCCAACTCATAGATATCTGCTTGACTCTGCCTCCCAAGTGCTGGGATCAAAGGTGTGTGCCACTCTGCCTGGCACCTGGTGACTTTTTTTGTATTTAACTTTAATTCATTCATTCATTCATTCATTCATTCATTCATTTGTGACTGGGTCTCTTGTAGCCCAGGCTGCCCTTGACTCTTGGTCCTCCTGCCTCACATCCTCAGGTGCTGGGGTGACTGTGTAGGACATCGAGTCTGACTGTATTTGGTTTTGGTTTTGTTTTGTTTTGTTTTGTTTTGTTTTAACAGGATCTTGCCATATAGACCAGAGGCTGGCCAAAGAAGAATACACCTTAGCCAGTGACCCAAGTGGTGCGGTCACAAGCGGGAGCCCCACGCGTGGCTGGAGTGCTGACGGTCAGTGAGTTTCCTCACGGGAGGGAGCGGGCATGCGCGGGAGGGAGCGGGCATGCGCGGGCCACGGCGCCCGTGGAAGGTGTCGCTTCTCTCCCCTATTTCCATGGGTCCCGCCGATCTGTCTCAGGCTGTCAGGCCTCCCAGGCGCCCACCTTTACCCTTTTCCCTGCGAGTCATCTCCCCAGCCCGGATCTGAGTCTTGCCGTGTAGCCCAGGTTAGGCGGCAACAGACCACAGTCGTCTCTCCAGCTTGCTCAGCCCCGGTGCCCTCTGGGGATGCCACAGCGGAGGGAGGCTCGGGTGCTCTCTGTGGCCAAGGAGCACTCAGAGGAGGAGGCACACCAAAGGACAACGATGGCTTTAAGGACGGTGGTTGGGCAGGACGAGTCTATGCCGCAGTTTAAGCAACATGCTAGCAAACAAATCACATCTCGAGAGGGCCTGGCGAGAGTGGGTCGGCCATGCAGTGCTCGCCCATCGCTTTAGAAGCTCTGAGTTCTGCCCCAAGCACCAAAACGAAAAGAAAATAGGCTGGATGTGGTGGCGCAGGCCTTTAATCCCAGCACTCGGGAGGCAGAGGTTCGAGGCCAGCCTGGTCTACAGAGTGAGTTCCAAGACAGCCAGGGCGACACAGAGATATCCCGGCTTGTTTGTTTGTTTGTTTGTTTGTTTGTTTGTTTTTGGGGGGAGGGGTGGCGATTATAAGGGCGTTGGTGAGAGTGGACCAGGACGGCCTTGAGACGGAAACAAAGAGCAGCGATCGGCTGCGCCTCCGGCTTCCTGCACCCGGTCCATGCCGAGGCGGCCTCAGAGGAGGCTCAGCGGCAGACTGTGCTCTCGGGATGGGGAGCTCATGGCTTTCCACCTCAGATTTGCTCAGCCGCGGCTTGGTTCCCTCCTGAGCCGGGGAGCTCACAACTTCCCAGCTCCTAGACACCTACCTCTCCGCAGCAGCGCTGGTAATATTGGTAACTGTTCCAAAGTAGCAACCGCCTGTCACCAGCACCTGCTCCCTGCCAAACTGTGGGCTGAGTGCCTCCGCCGCCACAATGCTCGCCCTCACCCTGGAGGAAGGCACTGTTTGTTCTCATGTTCAACATGGAAGGAAGCCTGTCCTGCCTTCCCCTCCCCCCTAGCCACGGGGCGCGGCGCGGGGTGGGGGCTGCACTGTTTGCCCTGCCCACCTTGTCCCATCCCAACCCTCAACTCCCGGGGTGTCCTTGAGTGCAGTTTACTGCACCTTCTCAGGCAAATTCGCCCCACGCTGGCCCAGCCCAATGCTCTGCCCGCACGTGACCAGGGTTCAGGGGCAAGCACGTGACCCTGGTGGGGTCAGTGCATGACGGCCGAGGCAGGAGAACTGGACAGCTACATACCAGCTTGAGGGCACAATGGGCTCTCTCCTAAAATAGTGTTAGCATTAGATGATAAGGGCTGGGGACGGCTTAGGGGGAGCGTCCTCGCCTAGGAACCCCGCAGCTCTGGGTTTGGCGCCACAAACCTGTTCTCTCACTGTAGAGGGGATCTTTTGTGCAATGTATGCAAACGTCACCTGTCAATGAAAAAAAAAAAAAAGCCTGGGGCCAATGAGCTGAGGCAGGATTTCTCAGAAGGTGGCCCATCGGACAGACAGAGAGAGGGGATTCTGGGAAATTGTCAGGGGTGGGAGCAGAGCGCGACAGTCCCAAACTGAGGACCGAGTGTCCAGCCATGAGGCATGCAGAGAATAGAATGTACAGGATTTAAGTTAGGAGCTGGTTGGGGAGCAGGCCCAGACTATTGGCCGAAGCGTTAATCCATATATAAGTCTCAGAGACATCATTTCTGGGAACAAGTTGGCCAGGGGAAATAACACGAGGCTACAGATAGTAACAACTACTTCTAGTCACGTGGGAGATGGAAGAAGAGGGTCAGAGGTTCAAGGTCACGGTTAAGAGCGCTGGTTGTTCTTGCACAAGACCTGGGTTTGACCCTATGATTTAAATGAGAATAGCCCCCAAAGGCTTATATATTTGAACCTTTGGTTTCTAGTTGGTGGAACTATTGGAGAAGAATTAGGAGGCGTGGCCTCAGAAGAGGCGTGGCCTCAGAAGAGGCGTGGTCTTTGAGGGCGTGGTCTTGTATGGGCGTGGCCTCGTCAGAGGAGGTGTTTCGCTCCCGGGGGTGGGGCGGGGTGTGGTGGGATGGATGGGCTTTGAAGGTTAACAAGCCCAGGCCCAGTCTGCTGTCACTCTCTGCCTGCAGCAGATGTGCGCGCTCAGCTGCTGCTCCGATGCCACGCCCACTGCCTTCCGCCACACTCCCTGGCCATGGCCTCTAACCTCCCAGGCTATGAGCAAGGTTCTGGTGTTTCATCACAGGGACAGAGCCGTAGCTGAGACAGGTTCCCAGCACTCACGTGGGGGCCCCACGCACCCACCGCTCCAGTTGCAGGGTGTCCCACTGGCACCCTCTGGGCCTCCTTGGGCACTGCTTGACAGTGGCTCGTGTGCGCACGCGCAGGCGCTGTAGTCGGACACAGACATTTTTTTTTTTTAATGTTCAGTCATAGCAGCCACTGTGCGACCCTGATCCCCAGAACCCGGGTAAAGACGGAAGGAAAAGCTAGTCAGGTGGGGGAACGGGCCTGTAATCACCACTCAGGAGGCAGAGGCACGTGGAACTCTGTGAGTTCCAGGTCAGCCTGGTCTACAGAGTTCTAGGACAGTCCGTGCTACACAGAGAAAGAAAAAAGGAAAGAAAGAAAGAAAGAAAGAAAGAAAGAAAGAAAGAAAGAAGGAAGGAAGGAAGGAAGGAAGGAAGGAAGGAAGGAAAGAAAGAAAGAAAGAGGGGGAGGGAGAATTAATTAATTAATGATGTGGACCGGGCGGTGTGGGCGCACGCCTGTAATCCCAACACTTGGGAGGCAGAGGCAGGCGGATTTCTGAGTTCGAGGCCAGCCTGGTCTACAGAGTGAGTTCCGGGACAGCCAGGGCTACACAGAGAAACCCTGTCTCAAAAAACCAAAAACAAAAACAAAAACAAAAAAATAATAATGATGTGGAGAGCCTGCCTTGAAGGAATCACAGAGAACTAAGGAAATGCGAGTCACCACTGTCACGGCACCAAGCTGGGCCTGAAGCCGGGGTGGTTAGTTTTTCTCTTATTCTTCCCCGACTTCCACTGTCTCTGCTTTTACTTATTTGGTAATCCAGTTTTCAGTCAAGGCAGCAAAATTCATGATTAATGCCCCGTGTCTCTCCAAAGATTCCCAGAACTAGCCCCGAACTCCGTGATAGTGAGTCCTGGGGGCAGCATTGCAGGACCCCTGCGTTCTCCCCGGGAGCCTGGGGGGCCTAGGCCGAGGGCTCTCCCTCACATCTCCCAGGGGCGCTTGTCCGAGCCCCTCGCAAGGCAGGCTGTCGCCTCCCTGTCCACAGACACTGGGCTAGAGGCTGGCCCGAGGCTTCTCTGTGGTCCGCGAGCGCTGCGCCATGGATGACCCACAATGCACCGCGGATGAAGTCCTGATGGGCGTCAGGCTGCGCCCACAGCCAATCCCCAGGCCCGGCACCGAGACGAGCCATAAAAATGTCTGTCGGGTCGGTCAGGTAAAGGAACTCGTTACCGCGTCACCGCGTCTCATCACAGAGCTCAGCCACGGGACCCAGGCCACAAGGGTCTCCAAAGCCCACAGGCACAAACAGATTTGGTTTGTGTGGGTTATCTCTCTCTCTCTCTCTCTCTCTCTCTCTCTCTCTCTGTGTGTGTGTGTGTGTGTGTGTGTGTTAAAATAGGGCCTCATTACACAGCCTTGGCTGTGGCTAGCCTGGCCCTTGATATGTAGACCAGGCTGGCCTTTCTTGGAGATATCTGCCTGCTTCTCTTCCAGAGTGCTGGGATCAAAGGGGTGTACCCACTGCTTGGCAAATAAATAAACTTTTTTTTTTTTGGTTTTTCGAGACAGGGTTTCTCTGTGTAGCCCTGGCTGTCCTGGAACTCACTCTGTAGACCAGGCTGGCCTCGAACTCAGAAATCCGCCTGCCTCTGCCTCCCGAGTGCTGGGATTACAGGCGTGCACCACCATGCCCGGCATAAATAAACTTTTAAGGTATATGATAGAGATGTCTCAGTGGGTAGAGATGCCAGTCGTGAAGGCCTGGAGGAACCCAGATGAAGGTCTGCACATCAGTGTATGCACACACACACACACACACACACACACACACCTCTCACACACACTGATTAAATAAAAAAACATAAAAGCCACTTTTTGATGGTGTAAGCCATCATAGCTCTTAGAAATCAGAGGCAAGCAGATCTCTGTGAGTTCAAAGCCAGCCTGGTCTACATAGTGAGACCACATCTCAAAAGAGAGGAATATATGACTCTGTGTGTGTGTGTGTGTGTGTGTGTGTGTAGAGACAGAGACAGACAGAGAAACAGAGACAGAACAGAGAGAGAGAGAGTCAGAGACAGAGACAGAGACAGAGAGAACAGCGGAGAAGGCGCAGACAAGCAGATCTCTGGGAGACCCTGTCTCACAGAGAAGAGAGAAGATGCAGAGGGGAGGGGCAAGGAAAGAGAGATACGGAGATGCACACGCAGACAGGCAGACAGACAGACAGACAGACAGGGGGAGGGGGAGGCCCAAGCTGCAGTCGGGGGGGGCGCTACCTTGCTGTCGGCCCAAGAGCCCCTGTTGCAATCTCCCCGCGGGGGGGGGTGGTGTCTCCGTGCCTCGGTTTCCTTATTCCGCGATGCCCCCCACCCCCACGGCGCCCGGAGCTCCTGGAAGGTTCTGTGCTGCGGTGACTCAGGCGCGTCCCCGGCTCCCCGGGCGCGCACGGCCTCGGCCACCCGCGCGCGCGCCGGGTCCATTTTTACCCGAACGTCGCTAAAAATAGTCCCCGCGCCGCTGCGAAGCGGAGCCCGAAATAGCGGCCGCCAGATAAGGCAGCGACGACTCAGCACTTCCGGGGAGCGGAAGGCACCCGGGAGGCGGCCCCGCGGTCACCGCGGCCAGCCCGGCCCGGATCTGCACCCCCACCCCGCCAGCCCCCACCCCACCGCGGCCCCGGCAGCCCTGCATCGGTCGGTCCGCCCCGGCCTGTGGGGGCCGCAGCTGGGCTGGGTGCTGGGAGCGTCCGCCGTCTGCATCGGTGTGGGGCTCGGGGTGGCTGGGCTTGGGGCTCTTCTGGTCCCTTATTTGTTTTCGCTTAGTTGTTTGTTTTGAGGCAGGGTCTTGCAGTGTAACCTGGCAGTCCTGGCTCTTGCTCTGTAGACCAGGCTGGCCTCAGACTCACAGACATATATGCCGGTTGCCATCTCCTGAGTGCCGAGATTGAAGGCAGGGACCACATCTGGTCCTTTTGTGTTATTTTTTTTTTTTAAATTATTGTTCATTTATTTTTAGACAGAGTCTTAATATGTAGCTCTGGCTGGCCTGGAATTCACTATGTAGACCAGGCTATGATTCAACTCAGAGATGTCTGACTGCTCTCTGAGTGTTGGGATTAAAAGTGTAGCACGCATGGCTATTTATTTATTCATTGCTTTACAATATCTTACACACTTTATCATTTATTTGTTTGTTTGTTATGTCTATACACGTCTGTGGAGGTGAGCAGTGACGGTACTGCCTTATCCATGGCTTTCCACACTCTTCTACGACACCAGTTCTCAGGGGCTGACCACGGACGGGGCCCAAGGAAACCCCTCCTGAACTAACGTTGTGTGCAACCACACCCAGCTTTGTACCTGGATTCTTGGGATTGTTGTGAGCAAACCGTGGGCGAGCCGAGCCGTCCCCTGCTCTCCTACTCCACAGTTTAGGAGACATCTTGCTATGTGGTCTTGGCTGGCTTGGTGCTCGCCAGCTTAATTTCTATTATTATTATTATTATTATTATTAATTTGGTTTTTCAAGACAGGGTTTCTCTATGTAGTCCTGGCTGTCCTGGAACTCACTCTGTAGACCAGGCTGGCCTCAAACTCAGAAATCCGCCTGCCTCTGTCTCCCAAGTGCTGGGATTAAAGGCGTGCGCCACCACGCCCGGCGAATTTCTATTTTTTAAAATGATGTGTTTATTACTATTGTTGTTATTTTGTTTTTAGAGACAGCGTTTATAGCCCAGGCTGACCTGGAACTCACAGAGATCCACCTGCCTCTGCCTCCTGAGCGCTGGGATTAAAGGCGTGCGCGTCTATTCTTATGGAAGTGTGTATGCCTGATTGAGCTGTGCACCACATGCATGTAGGACCCTCTGGAGACCTGAAGATGGCGCCATATCCCATGGGATTGGAGTTACAAGGGGTTGTGCGCCACCTCGCGTACTAGGAAGCTGATCTACAAACGGCAAGAGCAGTAAACCCGCTGAGCGAGCCTCGTCTCCAGCCTTACAGTTCTACCAGTCACTTGTTCATGGGTGGGCTGAGGCCTTCACAGTACAGCCCAGGCCAGCCTTAAAGTCTCAATCCTCCTGCCTCAGTCTCCTCTGTACTGTTGCCACCACACCAGGCCCTTATTTTCTTTACTTCCTCCTCTGTCTCTGTGTCTCTCTCTGTCTCTCTGTCTCTCTCTCTGCACGGGCACAGTTGAACACGTATGTACTTGTGTATGTTGAGGCCAGGGGTCAACCCTCAGACTCTGCCCCTGTATTTTATTTAGACTTTATGTATTCTTCTCTCTGGTGGATGGGTGTTTGCCCCGACTGTATGGTGGCACCGGTGTGTGCGGCGCCCTTGGAGGTCAGAGAAAGCCGAGCGGCTGGTTGGGAGCCGCCGCGTGGGCTGGGATCGAACCGGGGTCCTCTGGGAGAGCAGCCGGTGCGCCTTTCCTTCTGAGACAGCGTCTCCCGCTAGCCGGAGAGCTACTCGGTAAGCCAGCCAAGGAGCCGTCGGAGCGCGCGCTGGCTCCTCAGAGCTGGGCCTGCCTGCAGTCGGCGCGTGGGGCAGAGCCCGGCGCCGGCCGTTGTTCTCAGTGGGGTAGCTCAGGTCGCGCCTCCTGCACCGCACGCACCTTCCCAACTGGACGGCTTGCAGGCTCAGTTAACTATTTTTGACTGACGTCATAACTATACATATTCATGAGGCACTATATCTTTTTCTTTCTCTTTCTTTCTTTCTTTCTTTCTTTTGTTTTGTTTTGTTTGTTTGTTTTTCAAGACAGGGTTTCTCTGTGTAGTCCTGGCTGTCCTGGAACTCACTCTGTAAACCAGGCTGGCCTCGAACTCAGAAATCCGCCTGCCTCTGCCTCCCAAGTGCTGGGATTACAGGCGTGCACCACCACCGCCCGGCACTATATGTTTTCATTAACTTCGCTTGTATTGGACAATGATCGGGATAAGGCTAATTAACATACCTACCGCGTTTAACTTTTATCTTTTCCTGACTACGACAGGGCCTGACATAGGCTTTAAGCCGATGTTGTAGCCTAGGAAGACCTTCCGTCCTGCCTCCCCTCCTGTGGGCTGGGCTGGCAGGTTCACACCCCACACCCCGTGCCGCTGCTCACGCTAGCGTCCGTGCGTCTCGATCACTAGGCCGCCGTGCAGCCTTCGCGGCGTCTGCACCATCGCCATCGCGGCAGGGACCTACCGGACCCCTGTGCCAGGTGACACCGCTGGGCGCTACGAGGAAGGCCTGGAGCGGCCCGTGCTCACAGCCCTGGGACATCGGATGCAGGGGTCCTAGACCAGCCCGAGGTGTAGTTCCTATAAGAAGGCCCTCCGGGAGGGTCGGATGCTACCACGGAGTCGGCCCTCCCTACTCAATGCCGTGAGAGGGGCGCACTGCGGCGCCAGCACAGCAGCTGTCTGACGTCAGAGCAGGCACCACTGCTCATGCCCTGGGTGGGCAGAGGACGGGAGGAAGTCCAGGGAAGGGTCTCTCCTAGGGCTGGGGAGAAGGTCTACCTGGGAGACTGGGCGGCTGGTCTGGAGAAGGTCGCAGGATTGATGAGTAAGCCAAAGGCATTCTGGATTCCCGGCCCGGGTTTTGGTGACTGCGGGATAGCTTTCACTGTAGGTGGTAACTGCGACAGACTAGGCCCTCAATGTATTTGTTATCATCTCCAGAAGTTCCTGGCTGGCCTTGAACTTGAGACAATCACCCTGCTTCAGCCTCCAGAGAGCTGGGGTTACTAGCCATGGACCACCACATCCGGCTTCAATGCATATTAAATAAAAGTGTTTAAAAAAAAAAATCCAGCACTCTGGGAATCAGTTCACGATCTGGGACTCAGTTTACCCTCTTGCCTGATAGCCACGGCCATAAGAATGAGTACTTCCCACAGGGACATCGCTAAGCTTCGGGTCCACCCAGGCCTCAGATCAGGGCCTGGAGTCTCCATTGGGAGGTGCTTAAGCAAGAAAAAGCCGACCCGCCTGGCCGTGACCCGCCCACGGTGACGTAATGAGTCACCAGCGGGGATCCCGACTCAGGCCCCTCCTTGGGGATGAAGGAGGAGACTAACCCGGGATCGGTGGCCCGGCAGGGTTACATAACCAGTACTCCTGTCCCTCGGGACGTCGCCGGACGTCCTGGCCCGGCTGGGGACAATGGGCAGGGAGGGCCTGTCCCTCCTGGCGCCGGAAAGTAGCCAGTCTCCCTTTCTGATTCACCCGCGCTTCCGGCTTTTTGCAACCTTCCCAGGAAGGGGTTTTGGTGTCCCTAGATCCCACTTGCGATCGTATACCCTACAATTCTGCTCCTCACACACCCTGTAAATACACATCTTCTACCAAGCCCCCAGTTCCTACCTTTACAACCATCTCTTGCAGGTCCAGATCCCCCTAAATTTCTAGTCCCCACATTTCTTTCCCATCCTTAGTCTGTCTTTCAGCACTCCCAAACTGCGCGGACCATCCACTTGACCTTTCCGAATGTCCCCCAACATCTCTGAATCTTTCCCAAACTCCTCCTCTCTTCCCTCCAACGGACCCTTAGAAATGCTTCTAGCCTCCTGTTCCCAGGTGCCTCCTATCTCCTCGAAACTGTCCCAATGTCCCCATCTTGTCGTAGTCCTCTAATCTATTCTCCCATCTCTCCTTTCCCATGTCAAATGACTCCCCGGGTGCCAGCCCGGCACGAGGTGGCCCTGCACCCCTCCCGACGCGCTCCCACGCCGAGCCCGGATTCCCAGGGCCGCGCTCTTGTTGGTGGCCCAGAGACCCAATTTGCAGCAGCAAAACATTGATCTCTAAGGCAACAAGCCACGCCCTGGGGCGGGTCCTGTGGGAACGCGGCAGCCAGGGCCAGGGGAGGGCGCTTTCAAACAGGCTGGACTGGGACCTGAGCCCAGGACTCAAGGAACAGGGGTCACCGCCATCACCCAGCGCCCCCACCCCCACCTCTGAGTCCTGGCGTGCACACAGACCCAGACACCAGGACACAACCAGGCCAAACAGACCTTGGACCTGGACCCTGGAGCAAAAGAAAACAAAACAAAAAAACAAAAACAAAAAGTAAATAAAGGAAATGAATTAAAAAAACAAAAACAAAAAAAAACAAAACAAAAAACAAAAACAAAAAAACAACCCTTAAGGGATTGGAGACCGCAGCCCCGGGAACTCTCAGGGCTGAAGAGATAAGCCAGAGGCCTCTCCACTAGAAGAGCAAGAACCGGCCCCAGGAATAGACACCGAGATAGCACTAGTAAAGCAGGCAACCCAAACACACGCAGGGACGCCCCTGATATCAGGATAATCTTTTTTTTTCTCACTAGGATCTTGAAGCCTTGTGTCTGGGACTTCCCCCACGCCTCATCTCGGGTTCACATCTGTAAACGTGGGGACCTTCGTACGCAGGCCTTAGGCCAATGTCGCTGCGGTGACGCTGAGGGATGCTGAAGACCTGGAGATTGAAGGACTGATCGCCCTGCACGCGGTTCCTGAGGAGTCACTCAGCATCTACCGGATATCTGCAGCCCAGCCCGTGCACTCCGAGCTGTCAGCGCCAGAAAAGTGATAAACGTAGACAAAGCCCGGTGGTGGTGGTGGCGGGCGCATGCCTCTAATCCCGGCACTCCAGAGGGAGAAACAGGCATATCTCTGAGTTCGAGGCCAGCCTGGTCTACATAGTGAGATGGGCTGAGGCCCAGTCCCAGGACCAACAAGGTGAAAAGAAAACTGACTCCTGCAAGTCCTCTGATCTTCACATTGGAGCTATGGCACATGCCCGCGCGCGCGCGCACACACACACACACAAATATGTAAAAATAGATATATTTTAAAATCTAATCAAAAGTATTTTTTAAAGAAAGACCTAAAAAGGAAGGCAATGTTTCAGTAAATACCGGGCTGTCAAGAGGGAAGCCTGTGAACATCTGAACTGAGCATGGCCGGATCAGAGAGAAGACAGGGAACATACGGGTAACAAGGGAATCCCCCAGTGAGGGGCTGGGGGCGTGGCTCAGTGGTAGAGCCCCGCCTAGAATCCCCCAGTGAGGGGCTGGGGGCGTGGCTCAGTGGGAGAGCCTAGCAAGTGCAGAGAGCTTGCAAGCCCAGGCCGAGGTCAGTGTAGCAGAGGGAACTGAGGAGGGAGCGGCAGACAGGACAGGCCTGTTGTGCAGGCCCCGGTGGAGCCTTTGACTTTCACCCAGTACAGAGCGCTGAGAGCGGTGGCTGAAGTGCTCCATGTGACCGGATATCCCAGGACGTGGAAAGCGGAAGCAGACGAATCACGAGGTCAAAGCCATCCTCGGCGACATAAAGAGTCCAAGGCCACCCTGGGCTATGTGTGACCCTGTCTCGAGTAAAGGAAGAACACTATACGGGGTGGTTTGGGTTTGAAGGGGGCCCAGCAGACTGTGTGCATAGAGCAGACCGCAGGATGGAGGCAGAGGTCAGCGAGGAGGTGACCGCAGTGACGCTAACGGGACTGGAGGTAGCCCCGATCGGCACGCCCACTGGCCAGGCACAGTGGTGAACATCCGTGACTCCAGCACTGGGGTGAGGGCGACGCAGGAGGAGGTGCTCATGCCCGAGGCCGTGTGGGGTTACACGGTAAAGACCCTGTCAAACGCTCACCGGAAAGCAGGAGAGACAGAATCCGAGGGCGCGTGAACTTTGCGCTGCAGAATTCGCCGATGGTCACGTTCCTGACGAGTCCTTAGCGGAGAGCCGCCGCCACCATGTCAGATGGTGTCCATCAGGCCCCTGTGGACGTCACTGTTCGTGCCAGGGAGATGCCTTAGTGGGCAAAGGCACCCGTTGGGCAAGCCGGCAGGCTGGGCTCAGTTCTGGGACCGCAGGACAGTGGCGGGGGGAGGGGATGTCACAAACGTATCCTGTGATCTCCACACATTCGCTGTGGCATGAGAGTCCCCAAACACACTTCATACACATGTGCACACACCACATGTACACACGCATCACATGCGCATACACACATCACACCACACGTATACACACATCACATGCACACACACACATCACATGCAACACACATATCACACATGTACACACATCACATGCACACAAGCTTCACATGCAACACACATATCACACATGTGCACACACATCACATGCACACACATGCATCACACGCAACACACATGTCACATGCATATACAAATATCACACCACGTGCACATACACATCACATGCACATACACATCACACCACATGTACACACACATTACATGCACACACACCCAGGCACTCTCACTAATAATACATTAAAAACACATTTTCAAAGGGGGAGGACGCTAGCCCTCAAGATTCAGGCCTTTCAGCACTGTGGGGGCAGGGGCAGGTGGATCTCTGAGAACTGGAACCCAGCCTGGTCGCTAGAGTAAGTTTCAGGACAGCCAGGGCTACACAGAGAAACCAACGTAGGAGCAGCAGAGGCAGCAGCAGCAGAGGCAGCAGCAGCGGCAGCAGAGGCAGCAGCAGAGGCAGCAGCAGCAGCAGAAGCAGCAGCAGAGGCAGCAGCAGCAGCAGCAGCAGAGGCAGCAGCAGCAGAGGCAGCGGCAGCGGCAGCGGCAGCAGCGGCAGCAGAGGCAGCAGCAGAGGCAGCAGCGGCAGCAGAGGCAGCAGAGGCAGCAGAGGCAGCAGCAGCAGAGGCAGCAGCGGCAGCAGCGGCAGCAGAGGCAGCAGCAGCAGAGGCAGCGGCAGCGGCAGCGGCAGCAGCGGCAGCAGCAGAGGCAGCAGCGGCAGCAGAGGCAGCAGAGGCAGCAGCAGCAGAGGCAGCAGCGGCAGCAGCGGCAGCAGAGGCAGCAGCAGTAATAAATTAAAGAGAGAGGGCCGGGAGAGAGGGCTCTGTGACTAACAGCAGTGGCGGCTCTTTGCAGAAGACCTGAGTTCGGGGCTCACAGCGCGCAATATGGCGGCTCACAACCGTCAGTTCCAGGGTATCTGTCTGGCTCCTTAGGTGCCTGCCTGCACTCATGTGGATGTGTGGGAGCGCGCAAACACACACACACACACACACACACACACACACACACACACGTGTGTAGAAATAAAAATGAATCTTTTATTTGATATATTCTTTATTTACATTTCAAATGTTATTCCCTTTCCTGATTCCCCCCCCAAAAAATCTCCTAACCCATCCCCCTCCTTCTGCTCACCAATCCACCCACTCCCTCTTCCCTGTCCTGGGTTCCCCTATCCTGGGGCATCAAGCCTTCTCAGGACCAAGGGCCCCTCCTTGCCTTGATGTCCAACAAGGCCATCCTCTGCTACATATGCATCTGGAGCCATGGGTCACTCCGTGTGAACTCTCTGGTTGGTGTTTTTTGTCCCTGGGAGCTCTGGGCGTACTGAGTGGCTCATATTGTTGTTCCTCCTATGGCGCTGCAAACCCCTTCAGCTCCTTGGGTCCTTTCTCTAGCTCCCCCTTCGGGGACCCTGTGCTCAGTTCATAAAAATAAATCTTAGGGCTTGGAAAGAGGTCTTGGCGGGTAAGGGCAGTGGTTGTCCCTGCAAAGGGCCTGGGTGTGCTCCCAGCACCCCACGGCAGCTCACAACGGTCTGCCACTCCAGTTCCGGGCTCCGATGCTCCTTCCGGCCTCGGAAGGCTCCAGACACCTGGCATGTGTGTGGTGCACAGGCATTCACACAGGTAAAACACGATACACATAGACGGTTAAAAACACCAATCTTTAGTAGGAAGTGTCGTTCATCCCAGATGTGCGATGCACTGTCCCTGAGGAGAACCCCCGTAGACTCAGGCACCTACACAGAACAAACATCGTCGGCCTCCAGAGCTACATCCTCGCCGCGCCGCTCCACGGAGGCGTGTGCCACAGCTCTGGGGCGAGGTTCTCGGGACGACCACACCCAGCAGGGTGTTGTCCGGACCCAACGGGGAGAATGTGGCTTGGCAGGTGCGAGGCTTTCGGGCCATCCCCTGTGCTGACTCGGGTCACTGGCTCACAGGCAGGCTGGCTCACGCCGAGGGGAGGACCCACAGCCCTCCGCGATCCATCACAGTCCTAAAGCGGCGCGCCCCGCACTTCTTGCAACAGCCCGTGTAACTTAGTCACACACGTGTACTGAGATGTGGCCCTGGGCTCTTGGAGATGTGTTTTCTGATATTATGAAAACAAATGCTTTCTACCTGTCACTTCTGTCTGTCTGTCTGTGCTAGGGATGGAATCCAGAGCTTTCTGTGGGCTCGGAAAGCACTCAAAGCAGAACCCACGCCCCCGGCCCCTCACCGGGGGATTCTGGGGGGGGGGCGGAATCTACCACTGAGCCACGTTCCTCCCCCCCCTCTCTCTCTCTCTCTCTCTCTCTCTCTCCCTCTCTCTCTCTCTCTCTCTTTTTTGGTTTTTCGAGACAGGGTTTCTCCGTGTAGCCCTGGCTGTCCTGGAACTCACCCTGTATACCAGGCTGGCCTTGAACTCAGAAATCTGCCTGCCTCTGCCTCCCAAGTGCTGGGATTACAGGTGTGCGCCACCATGCCCGGCTTCCCATCTCCTTTTATTTTGAAACATGTTTTGTCTAGCTACCTTGGTTGGCCTGGCAGTGTAGACCAGGCGGCGTCTTGAGTGGCCGGCACACACGCTGGCCCTCGCTCCCTTGCTGCAGTCCAGTCAGCTCTTGTGCAGGCCCCCGTGCCTCTGCAGAGCCTGTCCTACTAGTGTGGCATCAGGACCTGGCATTTGGACAGGTGGCACACATACAAAACACAAACACAGAATCATAACCCATACACACACAGATAATAAACTAATAAACACCTGGCCGGGCAGGCGTATTTCTGAGTTTGAGGCCAGCCTGGTCTGCAGAGTGAGTTCCAGGACAGCCAGGGCTACACAGAGAAACCCTCTCTCAGACAACCAAACCAAATCAAAACCAAAACTAATAAACGTAAAGTTCTCAAATAAGCCCATGACTGAGAGGCAGAACGACAATGATGTAGACAGAGGGCCCCGCCCCAGAGGGGTGCACATGCTGTCAAGCGTGCACACGGGGGCCAGGCTTGCTCGCCACAGCCATGTGTTGACAGTCGCGGGGACCAGGCCCTCCTCTCCGGGCCTCCTCTGCAGGATGTACCAAAGACCTCGTTTACATAACCTGCCCTTCATGCAGAACCGAAGGGCTTTACATAACTGCATGGTGAGTCACCACACAGGCACAGGGCAGCGACCTGACAAGTCCCACGAGGGGAACCCCCGCCCGGGACCGCTACCCAGAAATGACTGTGACACAGAGATCACGGGTTTCACAGAGGAGAAAGTGGGCTCAGAGAGGACAAGTCACTGGCTTAGGGTCACACAGCTGCAGCCCGCCTGCCCGTTGGTGGGACATAATAAAAACATTACAAACAGGAGCTGGAGAGATGGCTCAGTGGTTATGAACAGAGGTTCTGGGTTCGATTCCCAACACCCACCTTGTAGTCTCCAACCATCTGTAACCCCCAGACACTCAGGTGGTACACGTTCATGGACACAAATTAATAAATCAAAGACTCTATTTTACAAACCACGAGTGTACCACAGAGCTGCCTCTTCAGTATGCACGAAGTGCAGACCACTCCCGTTCTCCACTCATTTTACGGGTTTATTCATCCGTTCTGTGTGGGGTGACCGAACTCAGGTCGTCAAGCCCGGCATCAGGCGCCTCTGCCCACGGAACCGTCCCCCTCGGTCATTCATTTATCTTAACATCAGTGAGGTGCAGCCCAGGTCAGTTTCTTATTGTCATTTATTTACTTATTGTGTAGGGTAGGAGGGCAGGTGCCAGCGTGCGAGTGTCAGCGTGTCGACAACCTGGGAGTTCGTTCTCGTCTCTCACGTGGGTCCCGGGCACGTTCCTCGGGCTTGGCGGCAAGCCCCTCTGCCCACTGACCCCCTAGGCGGCCCACTGCCCGCTCCACAGAATTTAGCCATCCCCCCACCTCAGGAAAGAAAGGGCTCACAGGTCAGCCACAGAGCAGGCCCAGTGTTTCCTCACCATCACGTACAGACCCTGTGTACCCGCTGCAAGCGAACCGACCGGAAGGACAATAAACAACAACATCTCAAATACTCGAGTTGAACTATCTAAGCCAGGCAATGATGGTGCACACCCTTAATCCCAGCACTTGGGAGGCAGAGGCAGGTGGATTTCTGAGTTCGAGGCCAGCCTGATCTACAGAGTGAGTTCCAGACAGCCAGGGCTACACAGAGAAACCCTGTCTCGAAAAAAAAAAAACAAAAAAAACAAAAAAAAACAAAAAAAGAAAAGAAAGAAAGAAAGAAAGAAAGAAAGAAAGAAGACATCTACAGCTGCAACCTGGTGTTCTCTCTCGGCTTGGAGACCGGCGGCGAGCTTAACGCAGCCTCCAAATCCGCGGACTGTCCGGGTCGCCAGGAAGGAACCGTTTCTCTCTCCCGTCAGCCCTCGGCTCTCCTCGCGGGAACCAGGAAGGGCTCCTGCGACTTTAAGACAGAACAGTCGATTCGCGTTGCCGGGGCAGCGGCGCGGCGGTTGCCTAGCAACGTCAACAAACCACAGCGCCGGAGCGGCTCGGTGCGCCCTCCCCCCACCCCGACCGCCCGCGCTGACGCAGTGACGCGGCCGCCTGTGGCACGCCGTTGCCTGGCGACGGGAAGGTTGTTTGTCCCCGGCCAAGCGGCGCGACCGCGCGCAGCAGCCAGGACCAGCCGGGGCCGACAGACGGCCCGACCTGGAGATGGCAGCGAGGGGACACCCGTGTCGCCAAATTACCACCGTCTGCTTTCTGTCTGCGCCCCCTCCTCCCCGGAGGGCCTGTCTGTCCCGAGCCTCCCGCGGGCTGACTGTCTCCTTCCCCTCAAACCACAGCACACGAAAACAGGAGCACAAAAGGAGGAGAGGTGGCCCTTCTCAAGCGTGTCACTGTGACCTCAGATTCTGGGTGCAGTGCTGGGTCAGGGGGATTCCCACCACCAGTGGAGACGGTGGAGCAGGGTATGACCTATGCGTGCACACGCACACACCCACAGCCACAGCCCTTGCCGCCCGCCCTGCCCTCTCCCCAGTGTCGGGGTCTTGCCTACCTGTCTCCCTCCACCAGTCTGGAGCTTCCGGGCTGTGTCTGAGCTGGGAGGGTCCACCCGCTGCCCCGGCGCCCCTCCTCCCGAGGTCCCCCATGCCGCAGCTTCCTGTGACCAGGGCTGGGCAGAGTGAAGCAGGGTGTCACCGCATGAGTGCAGGGAGTTCTGGGGACAGTGCCGGACTGGGAGATAGACAGCGGTTCCCGGGACTACTGCTGTGTGTGTGGGAGAAAGGGGAGTGCTTTTCTAGGTGTTTGTGTGTACGTGTGTTTGTGTGTGTGTGAGCTCGTGAGTGGTGTGTCAGTGTGCGTGTATGTGCATGTGTGTGTTGTGTGAATGTAGTGTGTGCGTGAGTGGTGTGTATGTTGGTGTGTTTGTGTGTGTGTGTGTGTGTGTGTGTGTGTGTGTGGTGTGAGGGCCTCCCAGGTGACCTGGGAAGCTTGGGAGTGTGCTAGTGTCTGCGGGGCGTGGGGGGCTTCTGCCCCCTGTGTATTAACTATGTGTGCTCGGACAATCCACGCGCAGATGCCTGGGGCTGCAGCTCTAGGGCAGCTCAGGCCGCAGGTGCAAACCCCACAACCACAATCCCAGAACTCTCTGCCCACTGAGCGCGACTCCACGTTTCTTTTTTGGCGGAGTCTAACACTGTGCAGAGTGCTTCAGACGGTACAGCACAGGAGGGTCACAATCCCAGGGCCTCTACCTTCCGAGCTCTAGGATTGCAGGCGTGTACCCTTATGCCCGTTAGACAGCATCAGTGGCTGAACCCAGAGCCTCGCGCCCTCTGGACAAGCGCTGTACCGTGGAGCTCCAAGCTAGTCCCTTTTCTTGCCCTTTTTTTTTTTTTTAAGCAGGACCTTCTTATGCCCTAGGCTGGCTTTGTGTTCCTAATCCTCCTGCCTCAACCTCCCGAGTGCTGGGATGATAGGCCCACATGGCCATGACAGAGCCCACATGGCCAGAGTTGCCCGCCTTTTGCGGTGTGCTGTGTCTGTGAGGGACCGCATGTGTTCACAGGCCTGAGGGTCTGTCTGCTGTGAGTTTCGTCACTTTGCCAGGCTGGAAGACACTGCCACACCACCATGGCGCCGACGCCCATGGACTTGAATGGTGTGGCTTCCTCTGCTCTAAGCCGAGGGTCTCTGTGCTCCGTACCTGCTGTTTCCGACCAGGTGAGGTGCCTCAGGCCTGTGATCCCAGCACACGCACAGAGGAGGGGCTGGCACAGTCCATATCAAACTGCAGACTATCGAAGGCTAGACCCTCAAGCTTTCCCCTAGAGACAGGTGTGTGTGTGTGTGTGTGTGTGTGTGTGTGTGTGTGTGTATAATTGTACCCACTCACAAGACTGTTGGTCATAAACAAGTTTGTACGGAAAATGTTTACAAAGTGCTTGGCACAGCCAGGTGTGGTGGCGCACACCTGCATTCTCATACTTGGAAAGCAGAGCCAGGAAGATTAGGGAAAGTTCCAGCCAGGCCTACTTATTGAGACCTTATCTCAAAAACAAAACAACACACACACACACACACACACACACACACACACACACACCCCTCAAATGCCTCAGGGATTCACACTGGGAAAGGCAAGTGGACAGTAGAGTAGACTGAGAGTGGAGGCTAGAGTGTCTCCAAGGGACTGAAATATAGACAAGAAAGAAAAGAGGGCCAGCTAAAGCAGGCCAGCCTACGGGCAGACTCCTGAAAGGACTTGCTCCAAATGACGGTTGAGGGTGGGGGACTCTGAGGAACTGGAATTGTGGGGGAAACTCTCAGGGGATGACAGAAGCTGGCTTGCAGGTTGGTGAGATTAGAAAGTAATGGCCACAAAGACAGAGCGCCGTGTCCAGGCTGGTCTTGAACTTGTAATCCTCCTGCCTTGACTTCCCAACTCTTACAGGTCTATGTCACCAGCTGGTGTATTTGCCTGTCTTGTTTCTTTCTGTGCCCCAGGCCTTCGGTGACTGGGGATGGCTGTCGACTAATACCTCAGTGGCTAGCAGGCGGGTCAGTGGCGGTTTCAATCCCACCCCCAGGAGGCAGCAGCACGCAGATCGCAGTGAGTTCGAGGCCAGCCTGGTTTACAGAGAGTTTCAGGACAGTCAGAGCTACACAGAGAAACCTTGTCTCAAAAATATCTACAAGCTATCTGAATGCCTGATTGAATGACTGGACAGATGGACGGATGGACGGATGGTCGGATGCAGTCCACAGCCCCTGATCTTTGGGACATTGGGAAAGGCTTGGTGGCCAACACAGGCTGGCCCAGGGCCCTGCTCCTGGGAGCCCTTTCTTTCCTTTGTATCCCCAGCTCCGGGTCATGAGGGTGTGGAGGGGGCCGGGAAGGGAGTGTCAGGCTCAGTGGCTGCTTGCCCTGGACTCTGGCCCAGAGTGTCTGGAGGAAGGACGGGACGGGGTATCTCGGGCATCTGAGTCACCTTGGAGAAACCCTGGCCACATACCTGACTTCTGACATCACACGACCAGGGCAACCCTAGTGGCCGAGACAAGGAGACTGAATCATGGACTGAAATCAGTCACCTTGGGCACGGGCACGTGGCCACTAGTGACCCCCCCCAGACACCCCCGAGTGGCTGTCTGGCTGTGTGGGCACGCAGACCACATCAAGGTCAGTGAAAGCCCTCCAGCCTGAGTCATGGACGGTGGCCACGGCCAGAGACCACCGACCACAGCATCTGCAGGACAGGAAGAGAAAGTCGAGGGAGGAGAGCAGAGGGTACCCCGGTCAGGGAGAGGGAAGTACCCGTGGGAGGAAGAGGAAGCCGTGGCTTGCGGCCAGTGGCCTGGGGACCTGCGGCAGGGATGTGGAATGGGCTTGTAGTGTTTTGCGCACAGAATGGCGAAGTTTCAAGCTCGGCTCAGAGGACGATGGAGTCAGCAGACAATGGGCTCTTACACTTGCACACGCAGGCACATGCGCACAAAAGCCAGCGTGGGAGCCCCAGCCTCCAGCCACCCCAGAGCTACGGCTGGCCACGCACAAGTCTGGCCCCACAAAGCTTGCCTCCTTCACCCCACTAAGTGACATCCACAGTTCTCATTACGAAGGCTGCAGCTCGCGGTATTTGATTATCTCATTTGATGTGAATACCTTACACGCTGGCAGTGCACACCTCTTGCCAGGCACTGTTCTAGACGACGTAGCCATGCTGGGGATTGAACCCAGGGCTCCTGGCATGCTGGGCAAGCATTCTACGGCTGAGCTTGCTCCCAGACCCTGCCCCGTGCCCGCTGTTTGTCCCCAGGCCGCTGTTTATATGTAATTCTGACACAGGTCTCACTGTACCACCAGCCTTGGACTCACGGATCCAGTGCAGGGATTGCAGGCATGACTACCAGACACAGCTAAGTGTCTGTCAGAGTGTGTGTGTGGTCCCTTGGGGCAGACGTCTGTCCATCTGTAGGTGTGGATATGTTGTTAGGCTTCAAACAAATGGCTGAGGTGCCTAACATAGCAAGAGGACTCGGCCACCAAGTTCCCCCTGAAACAGCCCCGCTCCTACAGCCCGCCTGGCGCCACCCCCACCCCCTATGCTGAGCTGCTCCGGCCCAGGCACTGGGCTCTTCTTCCCTGTGTGGTCCAACCATTTTAGCTCTTCCCTCTCTTTGTACCTTCAGGCTGCGCCTGGCTCCCCTCTCGCCCCTCCCCATGTCCCCACATGGCCCAGGGTCAGGTCCACTCTGGACTCTCCTAGAAGTCCCTGCCTCTGCCTGTGCTCTCCCACATATCTATAAGAAACTCTGCTCCAAGGCCGGGCAGTGATTGCGCATGCCTTTAATCCCAGCACTCAGGAGGCAGAGGCAGGCGGGTTTCTGAGTTCGAGGCCAGCCTGGTCTACAGAGCGAGTTCCAGCCCAGACAGGACTACACAGTGAGATCCTGTCTCAAAAAAAGAAAAAAAAAGCTCACACACCACTCCCCGCAAGTCAGAAGACCCTGAGACAGGGCCCACCCTTGCCCCGGCAGCCTGGGCAGCGCGGGCAGCGCAGGTTGTTCCCAATGCCTGGAGTCAGGTGTGGCACTCTCACACTGTGTCCCTGCCTTCGGTTGATCCAGCAGCCACCTTCGGAGGAACAGAGTGACCCAGACAACGCCGCTGTCCCGTCAGACCTTATGAATGAAGATGTGAATGGGGGCAGATGCCTGTAATTGCAGCACTCAGGAGGCTGAAGCAGGAGGATTGCAAGGAGTTAGTTGGCCAGCCTGTGCTATGGAGTAAGACCGCTTCAAACAAGAGAAATAAGAGCTGGAAAGATGGCTCAGTGGGTAGAGGTGCTTGCCTGCAAGTCCAAGGACCTGAGTTCAATTCCTGGCATCTGCATGACAGAAGAAAAGAAGAAACTCCTTCAAGGTGTGACATCACACACACACACACACACACACACACACACACTCAAAGAAGCAAAAATACTTTTTAACTTAAAAGAACAAAGAAAAGCCGGGCCGGTGGTGGCGCACGCCTTTAATCCCAGCACTTGGGAGGCAGAGGCAGGCGGGTTTCTGAGTTCGAGGCCAGCCTGGTCTACAGAGTGAGTTCCAGGACAGCCAGGGCTACACAGAGAAACCCTGTCTCGAAAAATACCAACAAAACAAAACAAAACAAAAACAAACAAACAAACAAAACAAGAAACTTGAACACGTGGTCATGCTGGGGTGTGGCTCTGGTGGTAATGCCTGCCTCGGGTGTCTGTAGCCCTGGATTTGCCCTCAGTACTGTACAGACCAGGTGTGGTGACATGCACTGGGGGCTGGAGCTAAGAGGATGACAGGACTTGTGGCTCATCCTTGATAGATAGAACATAGCCTGAGCTACTTGAGACTCTGCCTCACAAATAGTCAAGTAAAAATAAGGTAAATTCATGATGACAACAACAAAAATTTGCAGCACTTATGGTCCCGCCCTGTGCGGGGGACACAGGGTCGCCTCACACCAACCCTGAGGGGAACACCTTGGAGGCGCATGCTCCTGGCAGGGAACTGGGTCATCTGAGTCCAAAGCAGCTTCTGAAGTCGAGTAAACCGGAAAACAGTGTGCCTCAGGCAGTGGGAGAGCAAAGGCAGACCTCAGGAGCTGAGGCGCGGCAGGGAGGCGGGCGCTAGGGCAGGGTCGCTGCAGCCATACATCATGACATTTTGTCCCTCCGAACCTCCATGGGCACCACCTCTGGGAGGACTCCAGGGCTGCAGCCAAAGGGCGCCTGAGTCAGCCCGTTCAGCCCGGGCCTAGGTGGGCTGGCCCTCTTGTGACACCATGGGATACCTACAGACATCCTGGCTCGGCTCGCAGGGGTCCGCAGTGGGTGGAGCAGGGGTGTGGCCCGAGGGCTTATGGGAACTGAGGAACGCAGTGGCAAAGGTTTGGCCAAGGGAAGACAGCGGACTCTGTATGCACGAAGGGCAGGGTGAGGACATTTTAGGAAGGAGAGGCACACAATCAGGCATGGTGGGGGGTTGGGAAGTGGAGCCAGGGGGGTGGGCAGTGGATTGATCATTCGGATTGATCATTCGCTAGCCTGGGCTACACAGTGAAACCCCGACTCAGAAAGACTAACTCATGGTAGCAATCCAACGAATTCTAGGCCAGCCTGGGCTATATAATAATTCCGTGACTCAAAATGCTATGACAGGGCTGGAGAGGCGGTCTGGCCGCTAAGAGCTCGTGGCTCTGCGTCCTCCGTGTTCCGTGCCTGCCTCACACGGAGCCCCTTGGTCTCCCCGTGTGTGTAGACACTTGTCATATAAGGTGGTGGTGTGAAGTGGCGTCTCTCTGTGCAGGTGTGTGTCTGGGCGCTAGGTGGCCGTGGGCTGCTACTTGTGGGCAGATGTCTGAGTGTCCCTGTGGTGCTGTTTTGGGTGTCTGGGCTACTGTGTCAGGGTCTGAGGGCTTTGGGGCACCCGGAGACGGTGACTGTGTGTCTCCTTTAGCCCCCAGGAGAGGAGAGGAGAGGCTGGGGTGGGCAGAGCACTAAGGGGTCACTCCCTGTCTGACGCCCTGCTGTGTCATCTCTGAGTACCTGTCCCTCCCCCCCTGATGGGGGCAGACCGGGGGCGGGGAGCCCGGTGGGAGGTGGCCTGAGGGCTTTCCCAGCACTCTGTGGTCACCTGTTAGCACTCTCCCAGTCCCTTTATCTTCCTGTGGCTCGAGACCATCTCCCCCATTGTTGGTGTTGGAAATCACACCTTGTCTGCGGTGCCAGGTGCTGGCCCGAGCAGTTCCTCTCTGGGTCTGTGAGATTCAACATTGTTGTTGTTGTTGTTATGTTATTATTATTTTGAAACAGGGTCTCTCTGCATAGCCCGGGCTGTCCTGGAACTCACTCTGTAGACCAGGCTGGCCTAGAATTAAGAGGTCTGCCTGCTTCTGCCTCCCAGGTGCTGGGATTAAGGGCATAGACCCACCACTTCTGGTGAGAGTCAACAGACTCAGAGTGCTTCTTAGGGTAAAGAAATTGCTCAGTGGTTAGGAGCACTGGCTGCTCTTACGGAGAGCCTGGATTTGGTTCCCAGTATCCACATAGTGGTTCACAACCAACTCTAACTTCTGTTACAGGGAATCCAATGGCTTAAAAAAAATGGCTGGGCAGTGGTGGCGCACTCCTGTAATCCCAGCACTCTGGGAGGCAGAGGCAGGCGGATTTCTGAGTTTGAGGCCAGCCTGGTCTACAGAGTGAGTTCCAGGACAGCCAGGGCAACACAGAGAAATCCTGTCTCAAAAAACAAAAACAAACAAACAAACCCTTTGTAGACACCAGGCACACACAGGGCACGCACGCACGCGAGCGCGCGCACACACGCAAAAACTTAACAAAACAAAAACACTCATAATATAAAATAAGTAATTCAAAAAATGTAAAGTGCCTCTTTTCTTTCTTTTTTAGATTAGATTTTGGGCTGGACCAGGAGTTACACAGAACAGTTTCCTCCAAGACTGAAACATTCCATCTGAAAGAGAAGTGCTTTATTTAAACAGGAAGGTAAACTACTCACAAAAGGAAGTCCCTGAAACTGACCACATTTACTAAGCCCCTCCCCGCCAGTGTAAGCAATAGAAGCTGAGCTTCTCCCCGTCAAGCTGCAAAGGCGACCCTGACAACAGACCAGCTACGTGGAAGACTCAGAACCCAGCCGAGCTGCCTGCAAGAGGTTTAGACCAACTAAGGCGCCCGAGGAGAGCACGCTCCAACCTGTGGGGCAGGCTGCAGGCTGTGCAGGGGCGCCAGGCTCCCAGCGTTGTGAGCTGTCACTCATGCTGGGGCGGGCTTTGGTGACGCAGCTCTTTGAATGACTTCTGCTCCTGTAAGTCACCCCTCACCCATGCATATTCCTGTAGGAAGCCCTAATAGAAAACTCATTGGTTCAGCAAGTTGGACTCTGGTCTCTTCTGCGCTGGCTCGCTGCCCAGGGTGAGCGGACATGTGTGTGCGGCATCCGCCCTGGAAACGTTTTCTCTCCCCAGGCTTGGTCGGGGGTCTCCCAGGCTTTGTGCAGTTGCGGGTGGCAGCCTTCTTCGTGGGCGCTTAAGAATCAGGACCCTGGCCAGCGGCTCGGATGAGCTGGCGGGGGTGGAGGTGGGGTGAGGGGTGGGGTGGGGGCTCCGCTGGCATGCAAGCCCCAGATTACATCCCCCGCGACACAAACCAGGCCTGGTGACAATATAGAGGTGAGAGCACGGCGTTTATGGTCATCCGTGATCATAGTGAACTCCAGTCTTTGTTTTAAAAACAAGCAAGCAAGCAAGCAAACAGGACATAAGATCAGTTATGTGCACTGCCTGGCATGGTGGAAGGTGCCTTTAGCGCTAACGCTCCAGAGGGAGAGGGCATCCTGGTCTACAGAGCGAGCTCCAGGCCAACGGTACATAACGAGGCCCTGTCTCAAAAACAGACGGGGGGGGGAGGGGAAGGGGGAGGGGATGTTCACAATAGAATATATATGTAGGGTAGTGGTGGCGCACGCCTGTAATCCCAGCACTTGGGAGGCAGAGGCAGGCGGATTTCTAAGTTCGAGGCCAGCCTGGTCTACAGAGTGAGTTCCAGGACAGCCAGGGCTACACAGAGAAACCCTGTCTCAAAAACCAAAAAAGAAAAAATTAATTTATTTTATTTTATCTTTCTTTCCTTCTGGTTGGGAACAGAGCCCAGGGCTTCACACACGCTGGGCGTACATTCCACTCTGAGCTGCATCCCAGCCCTCAAACCCCTTTGATTTAAATTATTAATATTGATATTAATATTTTATCATTACATATGAGTACCGGCTGGTTTCTGCCTCTACACACGTGTGGAGATCAGAGAACAATCTTTAGGAGTCATTTCTCCTCTTCCACCGTGCGTCCCAAGGTTGGCAGTCAGGTCGGCAGGCTGGTGTGGTCTTCCTGCGAACCACCTCGCTGGAGCGGACAGCTGCCGATTGCTCAACACATGCCACCGATTACATTAATTTATTTTTCTAGAAAGGGTTTCTCTGTCTAGCCCTGGCTGTCCCGGAACTCCGTCTGTAGATAAGGCTGGTCTCGAACTCAGAGATCCTCCTGCTTCTGCTGGGGTTAAAGGTGTGTGCTTCTGCCTTGCTGCCACCACCGCCATCACCGCCAGACACCACCAATTATTACTGTTCTTAATCACACACTTTCTTCTCTGACTCCTGGGCTAAGCAGGAAGGAGACGCTTCCAACAGCATCAGGCCTGACGCCCTCACCGGGGTGGGTTCCTACCTGCTCCAGTTCTGCGGGTCCCCCAGATTCAGGGACCGGCCAAGCCACCTATTCTTTGCTTAGCTGTGAATACTGAAGTTTTAGATCAGGGAGGGAGCACATTTTCCAAGCTCACCGAGTCACACAGAATTCTGGACAAAGCTAGTGGGGAGGGGACTGCATCCTTACCTAGCCCTACCCCTGGGGATATCCCAGACCCTTCAACTCCCCCTGAGCCTCCGTTTCCCCACCTAGACTGATTACACCCCTCTTGCCGGAATCTGCACTGGGGACCTTGCTCTTTTTCACCAGCGAGGGCGCTGCATCGGCTTGGGGAGGGGGGGATCCCAGGGGTATAAGCAGGCCGGGGGATCTGGAGCTGCACCTTCTCCGTCAGGGTCAGCAGGGGCCTTCCCAGGGAGTTCAAGCGCCTGTCAATCGCAGCCTCCCGGATAGTGTGGAACTGCGCAGGCGCAGGCGGTTCCGCACAGCGCCAAGGCGGGAGCGCGCCGGAGCGAGGGATTCCCTCTGACGTCATTGCTAGGATACCAAACAAACACTCAGCCGCGCTGGCCGAGCTCCTTATATGGCTAATTGCGTCACAGGAACTCCGGGGAGGGCGGGGCGGAATCCCCTCCCGCGGAGCCCCTCAGAACTCAGCCTTGAGGACCCCCGAGACCCCCAGAGTCACTCTATGAGCAGGTGGCAGGTGCACGAAGCCCTGAGGGGCGCCACAAGGGGCTCAGGCAATAGGAAGAGTGAGTTCGGGAGGTTGGTGCATGGAGTTGCGGGTGACGTAAGCAGGGGGGCGGGGTCCCGGAGGCATAAATTCAGCCCGGCAGCTCCCGGTTTCATTCATAAGACTGGAGCAGCTACACCGGGGACACGCGGAGCCGCGGCTTGCTGGACTTGACTATTGGTGACTCTTTCTTTTTCTTCTTTTTGGAGGCCGTGAAAAATTTATATACATATATACTTTTTTTTTTTAACTGGCGAGAAAGTTTTGTGGGTTTCCTTTTTACAAGACTCTTTCTAGATCGTTCTTCCGATTCGTCCGGAGGATAGACTTACTTTCTGTGGGCTTCTGGATCGCGCCCCTCTGCCCGCCCTCATTTCTTGGGACGCCTGGACAGGATTGGAACAGCATCTGAAGCGCACGCTGCACCGCGGCACTGCCCGGCGGGTTTCTGGGCGGGGAGCGATCCCCGCGTCGCCCCCCGTGAAACCGACAGAGCCTGGACTTTCAGGAGGTACAGCAGCGGTCTGAAGGGGACCTGGGATCTTGCAGAGGGAACTTGCATCGAAATTTGGGCAGTTCTCCGAGCCGGAGACTAAGCTTCCCCGAGCAGCGCACTCTGGAGACGTGTCCGGTCTATTCCGGACTCGCATCTCATCCCACTCGGCCATAGCCTTGGCTTCCCGGCGACCTCAGCGTGGTCACAGGGGCCCCCCTGTGCCCAGGGAAATGTTTCAAGCTTTCCCCGGAGACTACGACTCCGGCTCCCGGTGTAGCTCATCACCCTCCGCCGAGTCTCAGTATCTGTCTTCGGTGGACTCCTTCGGCAGTCCACCCACCGCCGCCGCCTCCCAGGTAAGTTCTAGATCGCAAAGATTCTACTTTGGTGGTTGTGTGTGTGTGTGGGGGGGGTTTCTTTCAGGCTAAAGTGTGGATTGAGCATCTTCTCAGATAGAGACGCGCCAAAACCCAGGATCTGGGAATGCAATAGCTTGGTTTGCACTTTGGTTTTTGTTGTTTGCAAACTGCAAAGAATGGAGCGGTGTTTGCTAAGGGTTATTTGCGCGGAGCGCGGGAAAGGAATGCAGTTGGGCAAATGCTGGCGATGCCCGGTGCAAAGTATATACCCGGTGGTTCGCAGAAGCTGAGAACTTTTAGCCGAAACCCGGCTCCCTAAGCCGAAGCTAGGCAAGTAGGGGAAGAAAGACAAAAACAGGAAAAAACCCAGAGAAGCTTCTAGTAGCCTCCTCTCCCCTCCTCCTTCCAAGCGCGGACTGCAGGTCCGCGGTCACCCTCCACCCCGCAAGAGTTCAGGCCTCGAACCCCGGTCACGCTGCCTCCGCCTCCTGCGCGGAGACGTAACGGGGGACCCGTGCGTAAAGGCTGACGCGCTGGAATCCTCCGTCTGACGCGGGGCACGCACGGCGCGCGGCGCCCCCTCCGCCCGCCCCGCCCCTGACGTCCCGGGCACGTTCTATTTTGGAACGCCGAGGCCACGTTGCTAAGGGAGGGGTAGCGCGGCTTTGTGATTGGCTGTTGCGGAGCGGGCTTTAGCCAATCAACGTTCCCTTCCTATTTGTAGAGCGTAGCTCCCTTCCTTGCTTTTTGTGGTTCTTCCCCTGCCGGGGGGTCTCCAAGAGGGAGAGCTAGGGGATTCTTGTCGCGATCGGGCGACTCGGTGCCACCCCATGGGTCTGCGAGGACCTTGTGTGGACCTGGTCCCCCTGTTGTCATAAGCTAGAGGCTTTCGGCTGAGTGTTGGCGCCTCTAAGGGGGCACTAAAGGCCTCATCCCTTCTTCAAGCACACACATACGTGCTCCCTGAGCTCTAGACACTCGGTCCTTCCGAGGTGTTCAAACACTAGATGAGCTAGCCTACGGAGAGGCAGCCAGGTGGCCTCCAAAAGGTCCGCCTTCCCTTGGTTCCCAGGGCCCTGATTGGCCGAGGATTCAGCCCTTCCCTCGCCACGCCCCCAAGTGTAGTTAAGCCTCTAGAATTTCACTTGCGGGAGGGGGGGGGCGTGATGGACGCTTCTTGGGTTCGGGGACGCAGATCCTATGTCAACCCATCCCCTTCAAGACAGTCTGAAAGATTCTCGCTGTCACTTTTCTCCGCCTGTCAGTCCACTGAAACCTGTCAGTCTCACTGGGGAAGAGACAGACACTCGGGAAAGGATGCTCTCAACTCTTAGGCCGGTCCCCCAACACCGCTGGAACAGGGATCTCCGCCCCTGCGGGAGCCCTCATGCAGTGGGGGGTGTGTTTGTGTGTGAGTGGAGGAGAGGAAGGCTTGGGCTAAGGCCTCTCCCTCCCTCTGCGGTGGGGGTGGGGTATTTTGGCTGTCTGTGTGTGTGAATGTCTGTGGCTCCATCCCGGGAGGTTTTGTCACCAGGTTCTGTCCAGCCTCCTCCCCCCCACCCCCCCACACCTAAGAGTCACCAACCCGGGGTGTGATTCACCACCCGCTGGAACCGTGCAACCTTTCCCCGAGGAAGAAGGAGGAGGTAGAAGGCAGTTGAACAGAATCCTCTCATTAACCACTGCGTCACGGTGTAGTGGAAGGGTGGGTGTTGTGGCTTTTTGCCTGTGACACACACATCCACACCCGCTCACCCTGTGCTCACTCACAGGGGTCGGTGTGTGTTATGTGTGTTGGGCGTGTGTGTGTCGGTGGCTTTGTTTGTGTGTCTACGCCCGTGTGTGTATGTCTCACCCCGTAGGAGTGCGCTGGTCTCGGGGAAATGCCCGGCTCCTTCGTGCCAACGGTCACCGCAATCACGACCAGCCAGGACCTTCAGTGGCTCGTGCAGCCCACCCTCATCTCTTCCATGGCCCAGTCCCAGGGGCAGCCACCGGCCTCCCAGCCTCCAGCTGTTGACCCTTATGACATGCCAGGGACCAGCTACTCCACCCCGGGCCTGAGTGCCTTCAGCACTGCTGGGGCGAGTGCAAGTGGTGGGCCTTCGACCAGCACGGCCACCAGTGGCCCCGTGTCTGCCCGTCCCGCCAGAGCCAGGCCCAGGAGACCCCGAGAAGAGACAGTAAGTATGAGGCCCCAGGAGTTGGTGTGGAGGGGCCCAGGGAGGCGGGCTCAGTCGGCACAGTGCTTGCTAGGGCGCATGAAGTCGGTCCCCAGCACAGCACACACTGGGAGTGGGTCTGCATGCCTGTAGCCCCAGCTCTCGGGAGGGACAGGGCTTGGGGGCCAGCCTGGACTGCAAGAGGTCATTATTTTAAAAAGTTGAAGCCGGGCATAGTGGCGCACGCCTGTAATCCCAGCACTTGGGGGGCAGAGGCAGGCGGATTTCTGAGTTCGAGGCCAGCCTGGTCTACAGAGTGAGTTCTAGGACAGCCAGGGCTACACAGAGAAACCCTGTCTCGAAAAACAAAACAAAACAAAAGTTGGCCTGGGGACTGAGGGAAGTTAGAGGAGGTGACAGTAATGTCACTTAGTAGTTGGAGGTCCTTCGGAGGCCTCAAGCTGAAGGAACGTTCAGGAGGAAGGAATTTTGTCAGGGCTGATCGAGGTTCCCCCGATCTCATGGTCCTTCTCTCTCTGCCTCAGCTTACCCCAGAAGAAGAAGAAAAGCGAAGAGTCCGCAGGGAGCGGAACAAGCTGGCTGCGGCTAAGTGCAGAAACCGTCGGAGGGAGCTGACAGACCGACTCCAGGCGGTAAGGAGGGCTCGGGGCGTCTCGGGGCTGTGCTGGGCGCGCTCCGCCCTGCTCTTCCCGCATTTCTCACTGTACCTGCATCCTAACCGAGGAACGCCCGTCTTGGGGAACAAGGGTCAGTGCAGCCCGATGGCAGGCTCTCTACGCATGCTCAGACCCGTGCCCACTTACTTCCGGCTCTTCCCCACCTTCCCTGGATATGTCCCCACATGTCACCCTCCTGGCTTTCCCTCAGCCCAAGGAGACAGCTGGAGGAGGTAATTCTCTTACCTTCCTTCGCTGAAGAATAATCCATTTTGCCTCCCTGCGTCCATTTCCCACCCCACCCCACCCCCAGCCAGGGATCTGCCTGTGTAGTCGAGCCCTCCTTTCCCGTCTCAAGCCCTGCCTGAGGTGCCGCCATCCTGGCTGGCTCGGGCTCGAAACTGTTTTGTACTAAGTCAGTTCCTTACCCGCTTACCCTAGCTCCGAACTTGAGCTGGTGGCGCCCACCACACCCACTTCTTTCTCTCTTCTCCTTCAGTGTAAGCCCCCACCCCATGCCCGCCCCTTGGAACCAGGGCGTCTCTGATTCCCCGACGGGAGGCTGAAGGGGTCATAGACCCACAATCAAAGCAACACATACGCATTCTTTACTGCCTCAACAACTTTAGGGCTTTTCTTTTTCTTTTTTTCTCTTAAAAATATTTTGTTTGTTTATTCTCTGCTTGTGTTTGAGTGCGTGCTGGTGCGAGGTCAGAGGGCAGCGCTCAGGGTTGGTTCTCCCCTTCCGTGGTGTGGGTCTCCGCCATGGAACTCAGTTTACTAGGCTTGCCGGCCGTCTCCTTGTCTCGGTGAGCTACAGTGCCCCCTCCTGCCCTTCTAAGGCGGGGGACTCCTTAGTCCAGGCTGGCCCCAAAGAAGAGCCCTCCCTGCGGGCCTCAGCCTCTGAACGGTGAGATTCAGGTGTTCACCACCACAGCGGGCTCGGGGCGCTTGCCCATCGAGACGCCCATTCCTGCCTAGCTCAACCATCTCTTAGTCTGATGGGGAAACTGAGGCACTGAGTAGCGTAGTCTACCAGGGGTTCCTCGTAGGGGCCCTTCCCCTCAGTTGGGAGGGCGCCGTCCAGCCCCTGGATCAGCAGCGAGTGTGTGTGTGTGTGTGTGTGTGTGGTTGGGGGGTGCGGGGTGGAGCCACTCTGCGTGGTCGCTGACCAGCCCCCTCCTTTGTCTCCCGTGACCTGGCCCTGCCGGGCTCCATTAGGAGACGGATCAGCTCGAAGAGGAAAAGGCAGAGCTGGAGTCGGAGATTGCAGAGCTGCGAAAAGAGAAGGAGCGCCTGGAGTTTGTGCTCGTGGCCCACAAACCGGGCTGCAAGATCCCCTACGAAGAGGGGCCGGGGCCAGGCCCGCTGGCCGAGGTGAGAGATTTGCCGGGGTCAACGCCCGCTAAGGAAGACGGCTTCGGCTGGCTGCTGCCGCCCCCTCCACCACCGCCCCTGCCCTTCCAGAGCGGCCGCGACGCGCCCCCCAACCTGACGGCTTCTCTCTTTACACACAGTGAAGTCCAAGCCCTCGGCGACCCCTTCCCCGTTGTTAGTCCTTCGTACACTTCCTCGTTTGTCCTCACCTGCCCGGAGGTCTCCGCGTTCGCCGGCGCCCAGCGCTCCAGCGGCAGCGAGCAGCCGTCCGACCCCCTGACCTCGCCCTCCCTTCTTGCTCTGTAAACTCTTTGACAAACAAAACAAACAAAGCCGCAAGGAACGAGGAGGAGGAAGAGGAGCAGAGGGGAGCGAGCGGTCCGGGCTGTGTGGACCCCTTGACTCCTCCCTCTGACCACCTGCCGCCTCTGCCGTCGGAACTGCCGAAGGACCTCCTTTGTGTTTTGGGCTCCGGCTCTGGTTTTCTGTGCCCCGGCGAGACCGGAGAGCTGGTGACTTTGGGGACAGGGGGTGGGGCGGGCATGGACACCCCTCCTGCAAATATCTCTTTGTCCTGTTACTTCAACCCAACTTCTGGGGATAGATGGCCTGCTGGGTGGGTAGGGTGGGATGCAGCGCCCACCTTTGGCGTTTTGAGTGAGGCTGGGGTGGGGGAGGGTGCTGGGTGTGGGGTGCAGCGTGGGTTGAGGTGGAGCTGGGATGCACCCCAGAGAGACCCAACGAGGAAATGACAGCACCGTCCTTCTCTTCCCGCACCCACCCACCCACCCACCCACCCACCCTCCAAGACGCAGGGTGACCCAGCCAGCTCTGTTCGGCTCCCTCGGGCCTTGGCTGATTAACTTAACATTTCCAAGAGGTTCCAACCTCCTCCAACCTCCTCCGGGACGAACTGAGACCCCGACCGAGGGAAGTCGATGCCCACTGTGGGAGTCTGCTAACCCCACTTCCCGCTGATTCCAAAATGTGAACCCCCTTATCGAACCTTTCAGTCTTTCCCTCCCGGGAAAACTGGCTCAGGTTGGATTTTTTTTCCTCTTCTGCTACGGAGCCCCCTCCCAGCTCAGACCCGCGCCCACCCCTGTGCAGTATTACGCCAAGCCCCTCCCGCCCCGCCCCGCCCCCACCCAGGCGCCCTTGGCCGTCCTCGTTGGGCCTTTACTGGTTTCGGGCAGCAGGGGGCGCTGCGACGCCCGTCTTGCTGGAGCGCTTTATACTGTGAATGAGTGGCCGGATCGCTGGGTGCGCCGGACGGGGTTGACCCCCCAACCCTCCAATCCGTCCCTGGGCCCCCCTCCTCCCACGTGCCGCCCCCTCCCCTGGACAGGGAGTCAGGCTCAAAAGCAGTGACCACGATGCGTCCCGGCGGCCTTCTCGCTCAGCCCCAGACTCTCCTGAGTCCTTCGCCCTCCCCCGCCTAGGACGCCAACTTCTCCGCACCCGGGGAGCCCCGCACCCTCTCACCGAGGTCGAGGCAATTTCCAGAGAAGTTTTCAGGGCTGAGGCTTTGGCTTCCCTATCCTCGATATTTGAGCCCCCAAATATTTTTGGACTGGCATACTCAAGAGGGGGCCGAGTCCCCACTATCCCACTCCATCCGGCTCCTCCGGTCCCAAAGAGGAGTCCCGGCTCTTCCCTCCATCTTCACCTCGTGAGAACCCCACGAGTCAGATTTCTATTTTTTAATATTGGGGAGCTGGGCCCTGCCGCCCCTCCCCTCCTGCTGCATGGAACATTCCATCCCTGTCCTGGGTCCTTGGTTCCCAGCCTAATGCCAGCCTTCGACCCCAGCTATTTATCCCTTTCCTGGTTCCCAAAAAGCACTTATTATCTATTATGTATAAATAAATATATTATATTTGAGTGTGTGTGTGTGTGTGTGTGTGTGTGTGCGCGCGCGTGTGCGCGTGTGCGCGTGCGAGCTTCCTCGTTTTCAAGTGTGCTGTGGAGTTCAAAACCGCTTCTGGGGATTTGCGTCAGACTTTCTGGCTGTCCCTTTCCTAACTGTCACTTTGTCGTCGGCCCCTCTGGCTGTTGGAGACAGCCCAGGCCGCTCCTTTATCTTTTCTCAATCTGTCTCTGCTCAGACCACTTCCAACACGTCTCCTCTCTCAATGGCCCTGAGCTCCCGTCTGTCTGTAACTCTGGATTTGTCGGGGACATGCAATTTTACTTTTGTAAGTAAGTGTGACTGGGTGGTAGATTTTTACAATCTATATCGTTGAGAGTTCTGGGTGGAAATGTCTGACCGGGAGGAGGGCCTGCCGCTGCCGACCACAGTTCACTGACTCCGTGACCCTCACCCAGGCTGTATTTGTGATATTTTTCATTTTATTTTATTTTGCACCTGACCCCGGGAGTGCTGGGGCAGTCTGGCACTGGGCAGCTCCCCTCCCCCCTTGGTTCTGCACTGTCGCCAATAAAAAGCTTTAAAAAAAAGTATCCTTCAGGTCAAAGTGTCTGTTTTCCCTGGCACCTATTACGTGACTTCCTTTCAGTAAGACAGGATTTGGGTCGCTAGGAAGGTCTTGCAGGCACTTAGTGGGGCGCCTATGAGTCAGGGCCTGCAGCGGCTGCTTCCTGGCGCTTCCCACGTTCCCAGGCCGGGCCACCTACTTGAAGAAGTAAGGGGCAGGGAAGCGTAAGGCCCCGATCTGGTGAAGGGTCTGGGAGACATCGCGGTCGGGAAAGAATTTGTTCAGGACCTTGGGTGTGCAGTGACTTCAGCAGCATCTCAGGGGTGCAAAAGCTGGGCGCACCTGTAAACCCCAACATTCGGGAGTTTGTCGTGAGGATGGTAGACACCAGGAGCAAAGATCTAATGTGGGGCTTGGCACACCAGGGGAGCCGGAGGTTCGTGGTTAGGGTGACGGAGGGCATGGAGAGTGAGAGTTAGCCCCAGGGAGATTCTACAGGCCAGGACGGACGGACAGACGGACGGACGGACAGACAGACGTTCTGAGAATGCAGAGTTCAGACGCTCCTTGGAAAGCACTGGAAAGCACTCAGCGCCTCAGCAGGCTTTGAGCAGAGGAGAAGGCTAGCGGTCGGTGGTGTCTTCTAGCCCATGCCGGGCTGAGGAGGACACTGGGGGTTTCAAGAAGGATGGAGAAGGGGAAGCAGAGGAGAGGAGGAATCCGAGAGGCACGGAGGAGGCAGAACACATGTCCCCTCTGTAACAGCCAGCCTGGGAAGGATGGCTCGCTGCGGGGGGAGTGCTCCCCAGCCCGGTGGTCTGGGCGGTTCTTGGGAGAGAGAAGGCATCTGCTGGCGCCCCGGCTCCCCTCCTCACTCTGCCAGCTTGTCCTCCATTAGGAGAGTGTCTCAAGGCCGCCCCGCTCGGGCCGTGGCCTGCTGTGCTTGAGTTCAATTGCCTGGCGCCCTGCTCTCTCCACTGGCTCGGTTACCTCAAAAGACCAGGGCTGAAGGTGCGATCACAGCTGCACCCCATCACTGCTCCAACGCAGCACGGGGCTGAGCTGGAGTGAACAAGCGGACACATGTATGATTAATAAGTGCGTGCGTGACTGAACACATAAACGAGCAGATGGCGGGATGAGCAGATCGTTGACCGAGAGGCAGGCAGCAAGGATACACAGGAACAGCCCAGGAGTCTAGGGACTAATTTAAATCCATTTTTGAGATGCATTTGATCAGAAATTTCTGGGAGAAAAAAAAAGAGTAACTACGGAGGGAGAATAGATGAGAACGGAGATGGCCTTAGAGAGGTTAGTTAGCTTCGTGCCGGTCGCCTTTGGGTCGCAGGGAGCAAAATGGGATAGATACTCCCGCCCGAAAGGTGGAATTGAACCACTCTGTCGCTAAACAGCTACAGGTTTGAAGCCTGCACCCCAGACCACTGAGGATCATCCGGGCAGATGAAGCTATTTTCGGACCAGTATATAAAGGTCAAATATTACAAATTCTTACACTTATGGTCACAAATTGTGGCGTACAGCAGATGATTAATTTTAATGGCTTCAAACATTTCTTTCACTTTTTATTGTGAAGATATGTTCTCTCTGTAAAATGTTCTGTAATGAGCCTACTAACTAAACAATAAGTAGCTTCATTTGCATAGCGCCTTGCATTCTGGGAATCAGCGCCTAAAGTGCCTAGCTCCCTAACCGTCTACGAGCAGATTTTTTTGCAAAGTGAAAAGTCAGTTTTATTTTTTGTTTGCTTGTTTCTAAAGGGAGAAAACTCCTCGTGCGGCACTCGGAGGCCCTTTCGTAGCAGAATTGGAGATTTTCTGCGAGCGAGAAGCGAGTCTTTCCTAGGGTCTGATGGCACGCGGCCGCAGAGCGACACCTGCTGATCCTTTGTAGAACTGCAAGTGTGTAGTGACCCTACCGAGTCCCTAGGTGATGGAGACGACAACCAATTTGTCTCCCTTGCGTTTGGAGCCTAAAAAGCATCCCTTTTTATATCTATGTGATTAGGCCAGGGAAACCGAGGCACAGGCATAGATAATACCACAGCTGGGTTCCCGTAGCCCAACTCCCTGGGGGGAATGAGACCTACACAGCTGTGGTTTGAATATGCTTGGCCGCGGGGAGTGGCACTCTCGGCAGGTGTGGCTTTAGTGAGGAGGTGTGCCTTGTTAGACAAAGGGTGTCACTTGGAGGCGAGGCTTTGAGGTCTCATACACACGCCGAAGTCTGGCCAGTGTGATCCCGGCTGTCTGCAGTCTCCTGGCTGCCTTCCAATCGAGGTGTAGACCGCTCAGCAACTCTTCAGCACCACGCGGGTCTGCCTGGGCGCTGCCACGCTCCTTTCCACGGTGATAATGAACTGTGCCTCGGAAACCGTAAGTCAGCTGCGATTACATGTATTCTTTCATAAGATGTGTGTGTGTGTGTGTGTGTGTGTGTATCACTCTTTAGCCCTGGCTGGCCTGAAATTCACTATGTAGCCCAGGCTTGCCTGAACTTTGAAGCAATCTTCCTGCCTCAGCCTCCCAAATGCTGGTCTTACAGGCATGAGCCACAACATGCAATTTAAATCTTACGATGACTATAGGAAGACAGAGAACCAGAGTTCCTTTACCTAGTTCACAGAGCCCTATAATCTAACCTCTTCCACTCCGTAAACACCCCCAGCCCACCGTCCTGGAGCGGGCCTGAGGAACGCTGCAGGCTCAGGCTCACAGGCTCATTCCTCCTTGGTTAATCTCTCAGCCTGGCTGTCTTCCCTCCCCGTGCCCATGTGTCCCAAAGCTGAGACATCCTGTCCTCAAGTAATACCCCCTAGTAAGGCTTCCCCCCACCTGACCCCCGTTTAAATATTAGGAGATGGTCCCTCTCTCCCCTGCCCCAGACAGCCAAGCCACCACCTGCTTCTCACGTGCTTCCGGACTGCGTAGTGGAGATGTTGGCACAGTCTTCCCCCGAGCCTCAGTTTCCCTATCTGCATAATGCGTCTGAGACAGAGAACTCCCCAGAGCTGTGGTTCCCTCATTCCTCATGCCGAGACCCTTTAATACATTTCCTCATGTTGTGGTGACCCCCCCCATCATGAAATTATTTTCACTGATACTTCATAACTGTAATTTTGCTATTGCTATGAATTAAAATGTCAGCATTTGTCTTCCCCAATGATCTTAGACGACCCTGGGGAAGAGTCAGTCCACCCCTAAGGGGTTCCAGCCACGAGTGCCTTAGAGGAATCCCAATGAACCAACGACTTACACTTTGGACCGTGTGTGCGCGTGTGCGTGCGTGCCCTGAGTCGGGTGCTGGGATAGGCCAGGGCTTTCGTGTTCTTGGACCATTATTTGTTTTTGTTTTTTTTTTTTGTTTTTTTTTTTTGTTTTTTTTTTTTTTTTTGGTTTTTTGAGACAGGGTTTCTCTGTGTAGCCCTGGCTGTCCTGGAACTCACTCTGTAGACCAGGCTGGCCTCGAACTCAGAAATCCGCCTGACTCTGCCTCCCAAGTGCTGGGATTACAGGCGTGCGCCACCACGCCCGGCTCTCTTGGACCATTATTGACCAGGACTCTCCCCCACCCGCTTCTTTAATGTGAACACTGACTGTGTCTTAGGAAAACTGTTGTCATGGAAAGCATCTTTAGAAAAGTTATTAGAAAACAAAAACAACAAAAACAAAAAACCCTATTTGTGTGTGTGTGCGTGCAGAGTGGGCGCTGCCCTTCTGCCACGTCCGTTGGAGGAATCACCTTTACCCTCTGGGCCACCTTGCCATTCTGCGTGCCTGTATGGGACATACTGGGATTGTGACCTCTGACCTCTCCCTGCTAAGCAAGTGCCCTGTGGGGGGGGGGAGGGGAGGGAAGAGCAATAGCAGTTAACTAAATTTTAAAGAGCGAACTCAGCTGGAGAGTCAGATATTGCAGTGTTGATGGTTTGTGGGGAGTCTAATAACTTAATGACATAACCCAGGCTGTCCTGGGTCTTACTAGCTAAGCCAGGCTGGCCCCTGACGCAGAGATCTGCCTGCGTCTGCCTCCTGGGTGCCGAGGACAACTTTTGGCGCTTAGTTCTCTCCTCCGTCCGTCTTGCGGATTCCGGGGCCTGGACGCAGGCCCTCAGGCTCGGCCTCCAGTGACTTGGCTGTCTCCCAGAGCCTCTCGCTTTGACTGATGCCGCACTGCACGCCCGGCTCTCCCGCTGTGCAGACCTGTGTCTGTAATTCCTACCTGGCACCTGTGTCTATCTCCTACAATGGTATATACATCAAGAGGCGAGCGACACGGCGATGAACAAACAAATCTTAACACGTCTGGGTTTGTCTTTGCTGTAGTCTATTTTGACAAGCAATGCCGGCTTGCTTCCAAGGTGGGAAGCAACATTTCTTTATAAAAGGTGTTTGCTCTATTTCATTTTTCTAGTTGTTTATGGCGCTGAGGATGGAACCCAGGGCCCTTTGCAAGCTAGGCTAGCTGTTTTCCACTGAGCCATGCGCCCAGCCCCCTCACTGGGGGATTCTAGGCGGGGCTCCACCACTGAGCCACGCCCCCAGCCCCTCACTGGGGGATTCTAGGCGGGGCTCTACCACTGAGCCACGCCCCCAGCCCCTCACTGGGGGATTCTAGGCGGGGCTCTCCCACTGAGCCACGCCCCCATCCCTCTCTGGAAGAGTCTATGCAGTTTCATACCTAGCCTTTGATCTTTTAAGACCGCGTCTTACTAGAGCCCAGTTTGACTTTGGACAGTGTAGCTGGCCTGGAATCGAGCTGGGGTTGCGGACGTGTGCGTCCATGTCTGGCCGCCCGTTAGGCGGTTCTGTGTCAGGCACTGATGGCTATTAGACCGAAGCCTTACACCCGCGGGGCCGTGCTCTTCCACTGCACTACATCCCTAGCGGGGGTCTCACAGGGGAGTGACTGACATTTGGGAAACAATATCACAGAATAAAACAATGAAACCATAGACGCTTCTACGACCGAGCGTTCTGCTAGGTCACACTTATTGTTATCATGGGTGTGTGTGCACACGTGTGGGGGTCAGGGGATGACGTCACGGAGCCAGCTCTGTCTCCCAATCCTTACTGCCGGTGTTGTTTTATGTTTTGTCTGCGTGTGTGTTTGTATACCACACGCAGTGCCTGCAGAGACTATAAGGGGCGGCGGATCCCGAGACTGGCTGTGGCCACTCTGTGGTGCCGGGAACCGAGTCCCGGTTCTCTGGCAAAGCAACTGGTGCTCCTGAGCCCCGAGCCGGCTTCTCCAGCCCTGTGTTGCTTTGCCTTTCGGCCGATCGCCCAGATCCAGTCACACCGCCACGCCTGTGGAGCCTGTGCCTTTATCCGGGGACTCTCACTGATCTCACACCTTTTTTCCTTTCTTTTTTGAGACAGGTCTGATTATATAGACGACCTTGAACTCACAGAGATCCACCTCCCTCTGTCATGCTAGGCTTTGAAAAAAACATTTGTTTTTGAATGCAAACACAGCCTGGAGGAGTCATTTCTGACTGCTCAGGACGCGGTTCCAGCGCTGGAAGTCGGGTGACCAGCTTGGAGGTAGGTGCTTTTCACCAGCCCCAAGAATTTATTCTCTAACTTTATTTTTTTTTTTTTTTATTTTTTTTGGTTTTTCGAGACAGGGTTTCTCTGTGTAGCCCTGGCTGTCCTGGAACTCACTCGGTAGACCAGGCTGGCCTCGAACTCAGAAATCGGCCTGCCTCTGCCTCCCAAGTGCTGGGATTAAAGGCGTGCGCCACCACGCCCGGCTATTTTTTTTTTGAAATGAAATGATTAACTGACATTTATATGTCTGGTGTGGGTAGTGCAGGTATGCGGTGGAGCACATAGAGAGGGTGACGTGACCACGGGTTCTCTCTCTCTACCATGGGGGATTCAGATGATCCAACTCAGACCATTGCATCCTTACCAGATGGTCATTCCTGCATCCCCCAATCATTTCTTTTCTTTTCTTTCTTTTTGTTTGGTTTTGTTTTGTTTGGTTTTTTTGTTTGTTTGTTTTTGTTTTTTTCGAGACAGGGTTTCTCTGTGTAGTCCTGGAACTCACCCTGTAGACCAGGCTGGCCTCGAACTCAGAAATCCGCCTGCCTCTGCCTCCCAAGTGCTGGGATTACAGGCGTGCGCCACCACGCCCGGCTTAATCATTTCTTTTTGTTGATTTTTTTTTTTTTTTTTTTTTTTTTTTTTTGAAACAGGGGCTTTCTACATAGCCCTGGCTGTCCTGAAACTCGCTGTGCAGACTTACCTGCCTCTGACTCTTGAATGCTGGGATTTAAGGATAATGTTATCACTAGAGTTTTTTGTTTGTTTGTTTTGGTTTTTTTTTTTTTTTTTTAATGTTCTTGTTTGTTTCGTTTTGTGTGTTTTAATTTTTTTCAGTGTAGGGAGATGTAAGCAGAGGGACTTTAAAGCACAGAATGTAGTGAATTTTCAACAGGAGTCTTTATTTCAGTGTAAATCCAAGCTCAAGGCTCACCTGGGCCCCATGCAAAGGCCCCAGCATAGGAGTTGGTGGCGGCAGAGGCACCAACCCCTCACGGCGCCTCCAGCGGCGAGTCACCGAAGTGCAGGGCAGCGTCCTGACTAGTCAAACTACAAGTCCCAGCAGGCTCCGCGGCCAAGGAGCATTAGCCTTTTCCTGGACTCTTAGAGCAGAGCCTCTTAGGAAATGTAGTCCGGGTCGCTCAGGCACTTCCCACTAGGAAATGGCTCGGCCGAGTGGGAGAGGGTGTGGATGCACGGGAAATGAAATTCGGGAAGAGGGCTGCTGGGGTGTGGCCAGGCGTCCCTCGGGCAAAGACACCCCTCTCACTCGGCTTTGGCTTTGGATCCGGAGACTGATGCTGTTGGAGCAAGGGTTCCGGTCCCCGGGATCTTAGCTCGGATCCTGAGGGAGCAGAATTTGGGGCCATGAGGTGTGACAGGAGATGGAGGAGGTGCGGAAGATAGCACCTGCCCTCCGCTGATGACCTGCTTTGGGAGATCTGGGAATAGGAAGTGGGGAGCTGGGGGCATGGGGGAAACGAAAGAAAACCCACAAACAACAGCAAATGCCCCAGGCTCCACCCTCCTCCGCCGCCATCTTCTTATGTACGTACTTAGCTTTGATGTGGCTCAGCTGATTGGTCACCAACCCCACATACTGGTCAACCTGGGCCTGGGGAGACCAACGAGACGAAGAGGGTTCTGGGTAATTGATGCGAGACGCTGCCTTTAGCTCTTACATCACCACATTGCAAGAGGGCCTAGCACTCCAGTCTCAACCGGCCTTTCTGCCTTAGTTGTTTTGAGCAGGGTCTCATGTAGCCCGAGCTGGCCTCAAACATGCAATGTAGCTGAAGCTGGCCTCGAACATTCTGTTTCTAGCTCGCAAACGCTGGATTACATGTGCGCACCCCCACATCCGGTTTTACGCACTGCTAAGAGATTAGACCCGGGCCTTCACGCTAGCCAGGGACTCAACCGCAGCCTGGGTTTTAGTTTTTCAGACAGGGCTTTGCGACATCGCCCTAACAGGCCTTGCACGTACAACCATGCTCCTGCCTCAACATCTTGGGTTCTTCAGATTGTTGGTGCTGCACCCCACATCTCAGAACCGAGGGTCCGCAGCTTGGGCCGTGCCTGAGTCGGGAGTGATGTATCGAGAGCAGTTTAATGTAACTCTTAATCCGCCTTACATTTTTGGTGGCACTGGCTTTGAACTCACGGCCTTCCGCGGGCTTTGCATGAGACGTGGTTTCCCTCTCTTCCTTGAGCACCAGCCAGCCCCTCACTGGGAGAGTCTACACAGCTGGTCTGGAACTCACACCATCCTCCTGCCCCACCCTCTGAGTGCCGTGTCTGGGGGGGGGGGCCCTGGCTACAGGGGGAGGCAGTCACCCCCCCCACACACACACACACTTTTGGCGACTTCCACGTTGCCCATGGCGAGCTTCCTGTACTCACCTGATGCTGTCTGTACAGGAGGGGTACGGTGAACAAGGCAACCACTCCTGCAGAGACAGAGGGGGTGGGGTGGCGGCAGAGTCTCCACTGAGGGCTTTGCCACTTGGGCCCAAATTCCCAAAATAACGACTCTGAGACTTAATAGTTCATGAGTGAATGCCCAGGCTGTCCGCTTGGGCTCGCCCCCTGACTAGCCCCTATCTCATTTAACCCGTTTTTTACTGTATCAATGCCACGTGGCTGGCTACCTCTTCTCAGGTGCGTGCGACCCTCGCCATCAGCTTTGGGCAAACCCTCCCTCCCTCCCTCGCTGCCGGAGCTCCCGCCTAAGCTAATGCCCGACGGCTTTTGATTGACAGGTGATGCTTCCACGCGGCCTCCGTCCCCTTCACGTGGAGGCGGATTCCACCCCCAGCCCCCTCACCCCTCCCAGCCTCCCGATCGCCCCCACCCTCCCCCGCCGCTTCAGGCTTCCCAGCTCACCCAGGATGACGAGGGTCAAGCCGTTGAAGATGGCTCCCACAAAGGTCAGGATGTAGAAGAGAAGAGCCAGCTGCGGAACAAGGCTCAGCGTCAGACAGACAGACGGACGGGCACCGAGGGGGGCTGAGAGTCCCGGCGCAGTTTGGGGCGCGGGGGGTGGGGTGGGGTGGGGGGTGTACCTTGAGAGAATCCACCAGGTCTTCTACTAGGAAGAAATGCCGTAGCTGTGTGGCCGTGGAGACCACGTGGGTGGCGATCTGCTGGGACAAACGCTCCGTCTGCTCCCGAGTCAGGGTCAGGTCCATGTCCAGGTAGGCTCTGGTGGGATAAAGGAGTGTGGTGTGGCGCTCGGTGTGGGCGCGGCTCGAACTGGGCAAGGGGCTTTACAGGAGAAGGCCAGAGTTAGGGCCGGAGGTTTATGCAGAGAGGGCTGAGGTCAGGTTCAAGATCAGGAAAGGGAATCAAGGGTCATCAAGGATGAAGGGAGCTATCGGGGTTAATTGGGGAGCAGGGTTCACGGTCAGAACGACAGTGGCGGAGGGCGGGCAGTGCGTGAGCTGAGGTCAAGGGGCACAATGGGCAGTCGGTCGCCGGGCTGGGCAGCCTCCTCACTGGAAAGGGTTGGTGCCGTCGCCCCGGTGTACGGCCTGCAGCACTTTGCGGTAAACCCTGAGAGAGATGGTGGCGCAGAGACCCAGCAGCGCCAGGTGCGCAGCCACGGACACGATGCTGAAGTGCAGGAGGCAGAGGAGGGAGGCCATGAGGCCCGTGAAGACGGCTCCCGACGTCCTGGTGTCCTTCCAGTACAACAGGTCTGCCACTGAGGAGAGAGGACAGCGCTGGGGCTCCACCCGACTGGGCTCGCCCCTTTCTGCCTGTTAGAGACAAGGTCTCCCCGCGAAGCTAAGCTGACTTTGTTGTTGTTGTTGTTGTTGTTTTGTTTTGTTTTTCGAGACAGGGTTTCTCTGTGTGGCCCTGGCTGTCCTGGAACTCACTCTGTAGACCAGGCTGGCCTCGAACTCAGAAATCCGCCTGCCTCTGCCTCCCAAGTGCTGGGATTAAAGGCGTGCACCCCCACTGCCCTGCCTAAACTGACTTTAAACTACACAGCCCTGGCTGGCCTTGAATGCCTGATGATTCTAATCCATTCTTTCTTTTTCTGAGACTGAGTTAAGTCTGACTGGCCTCAAACTCAAGGCAGATGATTCTGTCCCTACCCCTTAGTGCTGAGGGTCAAACTTAGGGCTTCATGCAAGCTCGGTAAAACCTCGGCCAACTGAGCCGCTTCCCCGACCAGTCTTATCTGTCTGTCTGTCTGTCTGTCTGTGTAGGATGTATGTATGTATGCATGTATCTATCCATCCATCCATCTATCATGAGTTACATCCCTTACTGGTTGTATCTGTCTGTCCATCTACCTACCCATCCATCCATCCACCCACCCACCCACCACCAGTCTGTCTGTCTATCTATCTATCTATCTATCTATCATCTTTTATTATGAGCTACATCCCTGACAAGTCTTATTTATTGGGGACAGGGTTTTTCTGTGTAGTTCTGACTGTCCTGGAACTTTCTATGTAGACCAGGCTGGCCTCGAACTCACAGAGATCCACTTGCCCTTGTCTCTGGAGTAGCCCGGTGCCTCTGGTGCTAAAGGGCCGTATAATACTCCATTGTGAGGCCGGGCGTGGTGGCGCACGCCTGTAATCCCAGCACTCGGGAGGCAGAGGCAGGCGGATTTCTGAGTTCGAGACCAGCCTGGTCTACAGAGTGAGTTCCAGGACAGCCAGGGCTACACAGAGAAACCCTGTCTCCGCCATTGTGGCTGTAATAGTTTCATCGTATTCAGCTCTGAACTCAGTGTTGGGGTCCTTCACTCTGTCATCTAACGATGGAGATTTGGTCAGATCGATCACAAGGAAAACTGACAATTTTTGTTTATTGTTGTCATTCCTTTTCTGTGGCAGGGTCTTGGGAGCCTTGGCTGGCCTGGAACTTACAGCCATCCCCGCTGCCTCCTAAGTGCTGGGATGACAGGGGCGGGCGTGCCACCATGCCTAGTTACCAAAACATTTTTAAAGTCCTGGGTGTATGGTTACTCACCTGATCGTCTGAATGGTAAACACAAACTACTGACCTGTCCCCAGGGAAGTCCAGCTCAACTCCCAAGCTGGGCCTGAGCTCCTGGTGGGGTCCCTCCAGCTCTTACCGGTTCATCGTATTCATTTAAACCTCTACAGCCCTCCCAGGAGCTCACCCCCATCTGAGTCCCAAACTTTGATTTCAGGATCCTTCCGTTTCCTTCCAGCCCCGACCCTTACTGCTCTCAAGACGACCCACTCAGCTGGCCAGACAGTCGGCCGTCCTCACTTCTGTACTCGTTATACTTATTCTCCCAGACAACACTAAAGAGCAGCCCTTCTTTCCTAATGCGGGGGCCCTCGCAGTCGTCTCCCCCCCCCCCAGACGGATGCCAGCGGGTGGGGGAGGGGCCGGGTCGCCTGAGGCGGGGCTAAGTTTAGGCACGCGAGGGGGAAGGGGCCTCCCGCAGCTGTGCTGGCACGTCCAGCCCGAATGACAGCTCCGTAGCCGGGACACGAGGCTGGGGGATGGGAGCCTGCCTGCTCTCGGGCCCCAGAGTTCTGGCTTGAACAGGGGACCCCCATGTCCCCTCGACCTGCTCCCGAGACGCCCCCCGATCTGCCGCCCCAGCTCCAGCATGCCTCTCTGACAGGTCCAAACACCCAGGAGGAAGCCATGCCCCGGATCGCTGGGAAGAAAGGGCTGATCTGAACCCCTAGCTCTGTCCCCGGACCCCAGCTCCAAGCCGTCCAACAAGCCCACCTTGACTCCCCATCTCGGCTCCGGCTCCGGCAAGCGGCGGCTCCGAGAGAGCGGTGGCGGACGCCCGGCTCCTGGGGATTTTGCCCACTTGAGAGGGACCGGGGGAAAGAGCAGAGGGGAAGGGCCCCTCTCCAACCCAACCAATGGCTGGCCAGAGAGGTGGGGACAAATCCCAAATTGGGGCGTAGTAAATAGACAAGGAGCGTTCCTTAACCAAGAGTTCGTGGTTCCTGGAGGCCCAAGCTTTTAAAACCGAAGGTCGAGTCAATTTACAAATGACCAAAGGATAGTTATGGAAAAGTAGAATGTTTTGTTTTGTTTTTGAGAAGAGGTCTTGCTGCGAGGCGCTGGAACTCAGGAAAACGCCCCTGTCTCTTCCTACAGATCGTTTGGATTAAATATGTGCGTTTTCCAACATGCCTGGCTCGAGTAAAGGTTGTATTTGCTTGCTTACTTTGCTCTTTTATCCTTTTAAAAAATGTTTTTTGGAGGGCTGGTGAGATGGCTCAGGTTAAAAACATTGGCTGCTCTTCCAAAGGTGCCGAGTTCAAGTCCCGGTAACCATATGTTGCCTCGCTACCATCTGCATGTAGGTTAGGTGTACATATAGACAGAGCACTTCTACACTTAAAAAAAGTAAATAAAAAATTTTAAAAGGTTCAAAATTGAATTTTATTTATTTATTTTTTATTTGTTTTATTGTTTTGAGACAGTTTCTCTACACCGTCCTGACCGTCCTGGAACTCACTGTGTAGACTGAGGCTTGCCTCGAACCCACAGGAATAACACCTGGCCGAGTAAATGTCTCTGGTTTTGTGTGTTTGTTTCTTGTTTGTTTTAAACACAATGGCTTGTCTTGTGGTGGCGTATACCTTTGATTCCAGTACTCGGGAGGCGGAGCTTGAAGTCAGCCTGGTCTACACAAAGAAACCCTGTCCTGAAATTAACTAACTAGCTAACTACCAAACCCAGTGTCTCATGTTGCCCAGGCCGGTCTTAAACTACCAGTCCTCCAATCTCAGTCTTCCCAAGTGCTAGGATCAAAGTCCTAGGTCTGAACTCGATGCTCTGATCCACCTGTCTCCGCCTCCCAGGCGCCGGGGCCACCGATGTGCACCACCGCGCACGCGCGCTCCGCAAGAGGAAACTGGGTTTCTCTTTTATGGCTCTCCGGGGAGTGTGCCACATGAGTGCAGGTGACGAGGGCTGCCAGAAGAGGGCGGCAGATCCCCAGAGCTGCAGCTGCGCGCAGCACTGCTGTCCCCTGTGAGACGGTTAAGTGCTTTTAAGAGCGAATCCATCTCTTCAGCCCAAAGAGTAAAGTTTTTATAGAGGCCCTAGGGGCTGGGAGCGGGATACTTCCAGTGCAAACCCCCAGAACCCAGGAGGTCAGTGTTTGTAACCCCAACAGCTGCGACGAGAAGCGAGGCTACGCCAGGAGGGAGACTGGCCCGGAGTAGGCAATGTAGCGACAGAAAGAAGAGGCTCTCCCGTGGGCCTCTGTGACGTTTGGGACCAGCCTGGTCTACAGAGTGAGTTCCAGGACAGCCAGAGCTACACAGAGAAACCCTGTCTCGACACACCCCACCCCAACCCTTGCAAAAGAGAGAACAGGGTGGGGACAGACTCTGAAAAGTCCTTTGAGAGGCTAGAGAGATGGCTCAGCGCTCGTGCAGACTCGGGTTCAACCCGGTGGTATTAGTGCCCGCCTACCCCTTTAGTCCCAGCACTCCGGAGGCAGAGGCAGAGGCGGGCGGGGCTCTGAGTTCAAAGCCAGCCTGGTATACAGAGAGAATTCCAGGACAGCCAGGGCTACACAGAGAAACTGTCTTGGGAAAAAACAAAAACAAAGAAGAAGAAGACAAGCTGAGCTCAGTTTCCAGCACTACACCACAGGTCACAGCCACCCTAGCGCCAGTTACAGGGGGTGTGAGTCCCTCTTCTGACCTCCACAGGCACCAAGAACGCACATGGTGCAGACATACATGCAGGCAAAACATTTATACACCTAAAGTAAAATAAACAAATCTAAATATTAAAAAAGTTAATTAAAAAAGTTAAAACCCATGGGCTTGACATGATTTGCAAGTGCGTGTATTTACACACTCACACACACAATCACACCTACACAATCACAATCATACATTTAAAATCTTTTGAGACAGGACTTGAGCGTTCTGTGTGGACTAACTTGGTCTCTCACTCACAGATTCGCCTGCCTTCTGTCTCCTAAGCACTGACATTAAAGGTGTGTGCCACCATGCCAGCCCTAATCATTTAAAACGTTTCCTAAGTCCCATGATCATGTTCAGCTTCTAGGTGGAGCACTCAAAATGAAAGGGGGAGGATCCATTTTTGTGACAGCGCCCGATCCTGGTACCCACAAGGCGCCCTGATCTTGTGGGCGGGTAGGACCAATGGAAACAGGGTCTGGCGGCTGAAGGTCTATAATGCCAACTGAAGCTGAGGCAGGTGGATGGAGTTCAAGGCCAGCCTTCGCTTATTTCAAAATAAAAGCCGAACGGGATTGCAGACGTGTATATATATATCAGTGGTAGAGCTTGTGCCTAAAGTGCAGGAAGCCCTAGAGATACCAGTGTGAATGTGTGTTGGAGAGACCCCTAAAACCACACACTCAGGTAAAGGGAATTTGGGGGGACTCCTTCTCCACTGTTCTTGGGTCCTGTGCCAAGCTGGTCCCGTCACATTTAAGTGTAAATCTCTTCACCTCTGTCTAGCTGTACACGGTCCTCCGTAGCCCGGTCCTTGGCTCACGCACTGCTTACCTAGAAGGAGCGGCTCCAACGTGAGTTCTGATTGGTCTGTGCTATCGAGGCACTGGGCCGTGATTGGCTCCTGCTCCAGCAGCCGCCAATGCTCTTCTACCTCTTTCAGCCGAGGCTCCTCGGGACCGGGGTTGGAATCTTGAGATCTTTGTGGGGACGGGGTGTGCGCCTGGGGGGTTCCGGAGCTAGGGCTCAGCTGAGGAGTCAGGGCCTCGAGTTGCATATGTAAAGACTGAGCAAGTCGGAGCTCCAGGTTCGTCTCTGGTGTCAGAGAGAGAAAGCCGTGAGCGTGCTTGCTTCCTGGATGTACCCTGATTAGCCACACCCCCGCCGCGCACTTCTGAGCTCTTACCTTCTCCAGCCTCGCTGGCCTCCAGTCCATCGGGCTCCTCATTTTCCAGCGGGGTGGAGCTGCTGGTGGCCGAATCCTCCCCAGATCCCGCACTCCGGACCACCCAGCCAAGCTGGTCGAGTGGCAGCCTCAGTTCCTCCAGCGGGTGCTCGGCTAGAGGCACTGTGTCAGGGTCACCGCGGCGCCCCGGCTCTGGGGACTGGCTCAGGCTAGGGATGCTTTCCAAGCTGTCACCTAGGCCGGGCTGTGGGGGTGGGTCCCGTGGTTCTGAGACCGAACGACCCTGGGGCCGGGGACGACGAACAACGGAGTCCCTACGGCCCCCAGAGCCCACCACGCCGTCGAAGGCAATGTAGGAAAAGGTCAGCTCCCTCGGGGTGCCCCAGTCCTGCGATGTGGTCTCCTCCTCCTCCTCCTCCGAGAATTCCCGGGCTGTGTGCAGTTCCCGAAAATCGGAGTCCTCATTCCCTCCTGCAATGGGAGAGGGGTTCTCAGTCTCTCCAAACCATCCAGTCGTGAACCACCACCCCCCTCTCTCTCACACACACCCCACCCCACTTACCTTCCGTGGAATCGGGGGTAGAAGAGGCTGTAGACGGAGCTTCTTCTGCAATGGGAAAGAAATGAAGATTCTAGTATCCAGAGGCTTAGATGGTCAAAGTCACAGACGTGAGCTGTCGAGGTTCAGCAGGTGCAGGTGCATGCTGACAATCCTGTCTACCTGACATTCTAAAGTTGATCTGTGACACACAGGACCCAGGGCCCATGCAACATGTACACAGATTTGAGCACGCAGGCGCGCGCGCGCGCACACACACACACACACACACAAGCACACAAAAAGGTATTTTCATGGTTGGGGGTGGTGATTTGAGACTGGATTTCTCTGTATAGCCTTGGCTATCCTAGAACTTACTCTGTAGACCAGGCTGGCTTCGAATGCCACCTGCCTTTCCCCCTGCCTCTCGAAGCTGGGATTAAAGGCATGTGCCACCAGCACCCAGCCTAAAAAAAAAATTTTTTTTTGTTTTTGTTTTTTTGGATTTGGTTTTCTCGAGACAGGGTTTCTCTGTATAGCCCTGGCTGTCCTGTCCTGGAACTCACTCTGTAGACCAGGCTGGCCTCGAACTCAGAAATCCACCTGCCTCTGCCTCCCAAGTGCTGGGACTACAGGCGTGCACCACCACCGCCCAGCTTAAAAGTTTTTTTAATGATGGAAATGCACCAATGCTGGAGGCCTGGATAGTTGGAATTTTAAGAAATTTTAAGCTATTTGAATGGTAGGGCATTTTGCTTTCTGTACAGAGTGTAAAACAGCAAGGACATCAATACCAGAAGCTCAGAGCTGTAGGCCTGATAATACAGAGGTGTGCTCTCAACTACTGGAGATCGAAACAGGAGGATCGCAAGTTCAATGCCTGCTTGGGCAAGTTAGCAAGCTTGTTTCAAAAGCAAAAGCAAAATGTGGGCTTGGGTGCTCCGGAGTGGAGCACTTCTACGCTGGCAGGAAGCTCTGGAGGGAGGAAGTCGGTCCACACAAACACGGGTGAGCGGAGAGAGGGAGGGGGAGGGGAGGGCCGGGAGGAAGGGAAAAAACGGAGAGAGAGGCTGGAGAGACAGACGGGTTTTCATTAAAAGCGCCTGTTGCTCTTGCAGAGAACCCAGGTTGGGTTCCTAGCACCCACAGGGTGGCTCGCAGCCATTTGTAGCTCTAGTTTTTTTTTTTTTTTTTTAAAGATTTATTTATTTTTCTTATGTATATGAGATAACACTGTAGCTGTCTTCAGACACACCAGAAGAGGGCATCAGATCCCATTACAGATGGTTGTGAGCCACCATGTGGTTGCTGGGAATTGAACTCAGGACCTCTGGAAGAGCAGTCAGTGCTCTTAACCACTGAGCCATCCCTCCAGCCCCTGTAGCTCTAGTTTTAAGGCAGCGGTTCTCAACCTCTCAGGAGGAGGTCTACTGGCCCTGTCACAGGAGTCACCTAACAACACCTGGATATCAGATATTCACGTTATAACTCATAACAGTAGCAAAGTTACAGTTACAAAGTGGCAACGAAAATAATTTTACAGTTGGGGGTCACCACAACATGGACTATATTAAAGGATCGCGCCGTTAGGAAGGTTGAGAACCACCGTCGGGGTCAGATGCCCTCTTCTGGTCTCAGTGGGCACTGCATGCATGTGGGGCCAAAGGCATATATGAAGGCAAAACATCATACACATAGAAAAGAAAAATGGGGCGGAGGCTCGGCCGCTGAGAGCACTTGTTGCCCTTCCAGAGGTCCTGAGTTCAAGTCTCGGCACCCACAGGGTGGCTCACGACCATCTGTACTGAGATCTGATGCCCACTTCTGGCATGCAGGTATGCACGCAGAGTTCTTAGATACATAAAATAAATTACTCTAAAAAAATAAATAAAAATAATTAATTAAAGAAACAGAAGAGGAAGAGGTGGACGGGACAAATAGGGGTCTTAGAGGTTCTGAGCCAGGTCCACAGATGTGGTTCTCACGATACACAAAGCCCCAGGTTTGATTCCCCAACATGAAATAAACACCGTGTGCTGGCGCATGCTTGTAAACCCAACATAGGAGATCCGTGGAGGCAGGAGGATCAGAATTTCTGAATTAACTTCAGATTACTACATATACAATCTGAAGTTGTATGTATGCATATACAGTGCATACAATCCCAGCCCAACCGGGGGGCCTACAGGAAGCTTTATCTCAAAGTCTTCCAAGTACGAGCCTTGGGAAGTTTCAGTTCATTCATTCATTCATTCATTCACTAACTGAGCACACCTTATGTGGCAAGCACTGTTCTAGATCCCAGAGGGCTACGTTATGAACAAATTAGAGAAAAGTCCTGACTTCATAAAGTTATACTCTGCGGAAGAGTCCATAAACACCGAGTCAGACAAGGTAAGGGAGGTGGCGTGGCTGCTGACACAGGGTACTCTCCAAGGCCTTTCTGACGGCCTCAGACCCCAGATGCCTTGGGTTCTGCCTTCCAGACAGAGGGTCGGTCAGTGCAAAGCTCCCGGGCTAGGCACTGTGATTAGAACCGGAACAGAGGGAGGGATCAGAAGATGTGAGTGGAGGGGGTCAGGGAAGATTACAGACGAGGACGAGAGGGGTGGGACTGGCTGGGGGCGGGCCTGCAGGGTCTCTCCCCGGTGATTTCAGCTGAAGACGAGATCCGTAGACGCTGGGAGGAGGGGAATTAAACTAAAAATGTCCAAGTCACACATTCTCAGAACTTAGGCATCTGGATACCCAGGACGTGCGAGTGGCTAGATCCGCCAGCGTCGGCATCCCCAGCTGTCAGAACTACCCCGTGTGGGACGCACGGGTGGACGCCTACCTCCTGGCTCAGAGTGGAGCAGGAGGGCCCGAGGGGCTTGGAACCCGGAAGCTAGCCCCTCGAGCTAGCTTAGGGGCTCTGCACAGAGAGAGCCTCGACAGCCTTCGAAAATGGAAACCGGATCCCGAGACCCCCCTCCCCCCGCGCCCGTCTCGTGTCCTCACCTGGGCGACCAGAGGCCTAAAGAGGAGTGTGATCTTCTGCAGGGTTGCTACTGAGTGGAAAAGCCCGCTAAAGACTCAGTAGACTTGGAACCAGCCCAGGGATGGCTGTTTTCTGGGGACAGGGGTCGGGCGCCCAGGGTGATATTAGGAGTGCCTTTTGGGCAGATCATGAGGGTGAGATGCAAAACTGGGTGCTCAGGGGAGCCGGATCCTTCGATTCCACCCTGACTCAACCCGTCAGCTGAGGCCAGCACCAGGGCCGGGGACAGCTCCCCACGCGCTTGCTCCTTCTCACACTGGGCGGGGCGACCAATCGAAAGCCCTGCGCGCCCCCCAACCCGCGATCTCGGTGACCCCCCACCTCCACCCCTTGCACCGGGTCCTCCGGGTCAGAATGCCCCAGTTGCCTCCAAAGCGCGGGGGGAGGGGAAGGATTCCTTTGTCTCCTTCCCCGCAGTCGGGCTCTCCCTCAAGCCCGCGCGCGGAAGATGGAGACCCAGGAGGATCCACGAGGTTTTCTATTCCCCACACCAGGCCGGAGCCTCTCCATACTCACTGCAGTGGGCGAAGACCGGCAGGACCTGCCCCATGGCCCCCCTCGGGCCTGCATCGGTACCCCCGCCCACTCCGGCCGCGCCGCCCTGGGCCTGGGGCCACGGGCGCTCATCTCCGCCGCGTCCACGACGCCACCGCCATCCTCCCGGGCTGCTCCAGCAGCCGCCGCCGCCTCCGCCGCCACCGCCGCCGCCCTCGGCTCCGCTCGGCGCGGGAGGGCGGGGCCGCGGAGGAGCAGGCACTGCAGCGCTGGGCCCGAGGGCGGGGCCTGAGTTGAAGGCGGGGCTTGAGGGCGGGACCTCCGTTTTAGTGGGCGGGGTCTGGGTTTCGGAGAGGGCGGCCTTTAAAGGAGTGGGGCGGGGCTTGAGCGCAATGCGGAGCTGGAGAGTGCTCAGATCATACATACTAGGAGTGTAAGGGTGTTGGGCAGATTTAGGATGGCACTGAGAGAGAGTGGGGTAGAGTCTGAGGCTAGACTTAGAGATGACGTGGAAAAAGGGGGTGGGGAAAAGTACTCAAACTTAAAACTTATTTTCTTTCTTTTTTTTAAAATAAAGATTTATGTGAGTACGCTGTAGCTGTCTTCAGGACACACCAGAAGAGGGCGTCAGACCCCATTACAGATGGTTGTAAGCCACCGTGTGATTGCTGGGAATTGAACTCTGGACCTCCAGAAGAGCAGTCAATGCTCTTAACCGCTGAGCCATCTCTCCAGCCTCCAAAATTAATTTTCTTTAAAGAGTCATTTATTTATTATATACAGTGTTCTACCTGCATATACACCTGCATGCCAGAAGATGGCATCAGACCTCATTACAGGTGGTTGTGAGCCACCGTGTGGTTGCTGGGGATTGAACTCAGGACCATCTCTCCAGCCCTAACACTTATTTTTACAATTATTTATTTGTGTGTGTGGGGATATCCTGTGGAACAGGTCACTCTCCTCCAGTCTTTCCCCAGGAAGCTTATTCTCAGTCTTCAGAGTAGGAGCCTTGGTGAGTTTCCACTCATTCCTCCTTTTAATAATCATCTACTGAGCATGTGTGGTACGACAGATAGTGTTCTAGGCCCCAGAGGGATATTCTATACGCAAGTTAGACAAAAGTCCTACTCTATCCTGACTCTGCCACATCACCAATGCCTCCTCTGGGCAGTGGTGGCCAGCACCAAGTCCCGGGGCTCCCTCTTTCTGCCATGTGGGTTTTGGGGATCGAACCCAGGTCATCGGGCAAAGGCCTTTGGCTCCACTGAGCCTCCTTGCCCAACCCAAAGCGCTCAGAACTTTTAAGGGTCGGAGAGGAGCGTAGACACAGCTGGGGTTCAGGCAACAGCGTAGAATGGCGTAATAGACGGGGTCTGAGCTCCAGATGTGGTCTGGGAAGGACAGAGGGGGTGAGAGGAGGTGAGGCTGGACAAATGACCCTGGGCGGGAGACAGGACAGCTTCGGTTTCTAAGCTATTGTTATTATAATTAGGTTGTTTTTGTTGTTGCTCGTATTTTAAGAAAGGGCCTTATGCAGCCTAAAATGGCTTTGAACTCCTCTTCTTTCCTCCACCTCCCAAGGCTGGGATTACAGGCCTGTCACACCAAATCTGGCTCGGGGCCACCTTTGACTAGAAAGTACCCAATAGGCAGAAGCAGGAAGATCAAGGAGTGGAGGCCAGCCTCAACTACAGTGGTGTTTGAGTCCAGCCTGGCTACATGAGGATCTATCTCACACAAACCATACCAAGCACAGGGGCTCGGGAGGGGGTGCTCGGCCCACACACGTGGTAGAACTTTCGTTTAGGCAATCTACGGCCAGAAGGAGACCCGTTAGCCGAAGCCGTGGGTTCTAGAGGTCAAGCCTCTGGCACATAGCTTCCTTCTTCTGTAATCCAGTGTCCTCTTTTCTAAATTGGTCACATAAAAGCCGGGCTTGGGGGCCAAGAGTTAGCACTTGTCCTACAGAGGACCTGGGTTCGATTCCCGGCACCGACACGGCAGCTCACAACTGTTTTGCAACTTAAGACCCAGGAGATCTGACACCCTTTTCTGACCTCCAAGGATACCAAACACACGTATGGTGCATATACATGAAGGTGAAACACCTATAACACATAAAATAAATTAACCTAAAAATAAACTACAAGAAAAAAAGCCAGTTATGGTGGATAGAAAGATCTCTGAGTTTGAGTCTGGTTTACACAGAGATTTCCTGTTTCAAAAACCGATAACAACATTATTATTATTATTATTATTATCATCATCATCATCATCATCCATGTAAAAGTGTGTGTGTGTGTGTGTGTGTGTGTGTGGCCTATGACAGAGCTCAGTAGGTAAAGGCCATTGCTATCAAACCCGATGATCTGAGTTCGAGTCCCAGGACACACAAGGTAGACTAGGAGAACAGACTCTCACAAGCTGCCCTCCGATCTCCACACGCATTAAATGAGTGTAATAAACTTTTAAATAATGTGTTATACCTGTTTTTAAAAAAAGGATTGCAAATACTTTGCTTTTGTTCCCCAAGCTCAACCAGCGCCAGCCCAGAAAGTGTGCGGAAAGAAAAAAGCCCAGGAATATATCTCTTAGTGACCCGACTTCAGGCCAGGTCAAGGGATAGAAAAGAGATTTACTTTGTTTAAAGTCTCACAGAAAAGAGATTAGAGGAGGCGGGGACAGTGAGGGAACCTTCCTGATCTCCCGGCCGGAGGATGGCGGTCTTCGCCCGCCTGCTGGAGCGACTCGGATGGTCTGCTCGAGCTCAGGAGGTAGCGGAGCAAGAGGTAGAGGAGGAGTGCAGCCACCCCGGCGCGTCTGGGAGCCTCCTGGCTGCGCCCCGGTGCTGGCAGCGGCTACACGGGGGTGCGGCGGCCGCATCCGGCCTGCGCTTCGGGGCGAGCGCCATGCAGGGCTGGCGCGCACGCATGGAGGACGCGCACTGCGCTCGGCTGGCTTTGCCCGGACTGCCATCAGGATGGGCTTTTTTCGCCGTTCTGGATGGCCACGGAGGAGCGCGGGCCGCGCGCTTCGGAGCGCGCCACCTCCCAGGTCACGTGCTAGGGCAGCTCGGTCCTGCGCCCCGGGAGCCGGACGGCGTGCGCCGGGCTCTGCGGAGCGCCTTCCTGCACGCAGACGCGCAGCTGAGCGCGCTCTGGCCCCGCGGCGACCCCGGTGGCTCGACGGCTGTGGCTCTGCTCGTGTCTCCGCGATTCCTCTACCTGGCGCACTGCGGGGACTCGCGCGCGCTGCTGAGCCGCTCGGGCTCGGTGGCCTTCTGCACAGAGGACCACCGTCCCCACCGGCCTCGGGAACGCGAACGCATCCACGACGCCGGTGGCACAGTCCGTCGCCGGCGCGTGGAGGGCTCCCTGGCTGTGTCGCGAGCCCTAGGTGACTTCGCCTACAAGCAGGCACCGGGCAGGCCTCCGGAGCTGCAGCTCGTGTCTGCTGAGCCCGAGGTGGCCGCGCTGGCACGCCGGGATGAGGATGAGTTCGTGCTCCTGGCTTCTGATGGCGTGTGGGACGCTCTGTCGGGTGCGGATCTGGCGGGGCTAGTGGCGTCGCGCCTGCGTCTGGGCCTGGACCTGGAGCTACTCTGTGCGCAGCTGTTGGACACGTGTCTGTGCAAGGTCCTGGGGCCACTGCATTTGGGAAGGAGGGGCTTCGCCGATAAAGGGTGGGGCAGAGCTAGAGGGTGTGAGTGACTTGGGCACTTCTTGGGCAGAGCAAGAAGGATGCTTTGAACCATGGTGGAGAGTAGAACTGGCCGGTAGGTAAACGGGAGGGAATTAACAGAAGGAGCGTGGCCTCGAGGAACGGGATTCGTGCTAGGACTTGAGGCTAGTTCTGAAGTGTGTCTGAAACAGGAAAGAGTCCTAAAATAGGAAGAATTTAAAAAGATTTGGCTGTCTGTTTTATTTAAATTGTATTACGTTTTGTTTTGTTTTGTTTGAGACAGGGTTTCTCTATATAGCCCTGGCTGCCCTGGAACTCAATCTGTAGACCAGGCTGGCCTCGAACTCAGAAATCCGCCTGCCTCTGCCTCCCAGAGTGCTGGGACTACAGGCGTGCGCCACCACCGCCCGGCATTGTATTACATTTTAATGTGTGTGTGTGTGTGTGTGTGTGTGTGTGTTGTTTACCACAACATGTATGTGTAGCTTAGAGAGCATCTTATGGTAATCAATTCTCTCCTTCTGTCAATGAGTTCCAGGATCGAACTCAGGCTGTCAAGCTTGGTGTCAGGCGAGCGTCTTTGCCCATGAGCCACCAGCTTGCGGGGATGGTTTGTTTTCGTTAGCACATCACGGTGGCTAGGCCCTGCATAGGGCATGGTCCGAGAGATGGGTCTGAAAGGGAGAGAGCTTGAATCAGTCAGGCTAGCGAGGGAGACTCCCACTGGGAGTCGGACAAGCCACGCCCTCACGGGCATGGAATCCTGGGAGGGAGCGTTTGCCCCTCCCACCAGGGTCTTTTTCCTTCACTCTATCCAGGGAAGTCTGGATAACATGACCTGCGTGGTGGTCTGCTTCCCTGGGGCCCCCAGGCCTTGTGAGGAGGCAGTCAGCAAGGAGATGGCTTTAAATGAAGTCCTGAGCCGCAAAGTCGCTGGTGAGCAGGTCAATGGCCAGTGGGAGGGGCGGGGGGCCCTTGCGGGCTCTCGGCTCACCTCCTCCTCCCCCTCAGAGCTGTACGCCTCTGCTCACGAGCCTCCATGCCTAAACACGGTTTTCAGGAACCTGGCCTCAGAGGACATCCCGGGCTTGCCTCCTGGAGGAGGGCTACACAGCAAGTGAGCAGGGGTGAGGTAGGATGGGGCGGGGTGACCAGGACCAGGTCTCCTGAAGGTTTCCCTTTGCTGTCTAGGGCCACTGTCATTGCTGAAGCTTACTCTAAACTGCATCATACCCCGGAGGATTGTCAAGAGGTAAGGCAACCTACCCTACGCCCTTGCCTGCCCACCTCACCCCTGCAATTCCAGCACTCTGGAGCGACCGCAAGGCAGTTAAAGGCTACTCTGGACTACGTGTGACTGTGTTTGAAAAAAAAAGGGAGAGAGAGAGAATGAATAAGGGGAGGGTGTCGGAGAGATGGCTCTGACGCTCTGGCCTGTCATGCCTGAAGACACGCATGCAACAGTGCACTCATATGTTTACAATAGAGAAATCTTTAAAAAAAAAATAAAAACGAAAAACCAAAAATAAAATAAAGAAAACAGAAGGGAGGCTTCCAGAAGGCCGGAGTGGGTTGCTTCTCTCTCTCCCACTGTTGTGTTTCAGAAGAGGTGAGGTGGGGCAGAAGCCCTTGACAGCACCCGGCCAGCACCCAGCAGCACCCACCCTCCGGACAGCGCCCACCGTCAGGACAGCGCCCACCCTCCGGACACCACCCACCGTCAGGACAGCGCCCACCCTCCGGACAGCGCCCACCCTCTGGACCATCTGCCCATGTCAGGGGAATCTGCTTGCTTCCCTACCGGGCCGTCAGGGGAAGGAAGCCAGCTGAAGAGGAACCCGGGCTCTGTTTCCTCTTCTGCGTCTCCCTCACCAGTTTCATGTGGGGGAATTCCACCATCTCCCAACAGCAGAAAACCCAACCCCACCCCCTCTTCTCTCCCCCTTAATATTTAAAGCTGGATAGATCTTAAGTGTCCAGATAGATCTTAAGTGTTCAGCGCGTAACAGCCCTTCTGGTTTGTTTGTTCTTTTAAGCTATGCTACAAGGAGGTGGTGATAAATGTGATTATGAAATTTTATTAATAAAAGTAACCCCATTGCATTTTCTGTCTTTTTGTTGTTTATCATTATTATGATTACTCTTTCCTTTGTGTGTGTGTGTGTGTGTGTGTAGCACCTGCATGTGAAAGCTGGAGGACGGTGTTCAGGGCACTCTTGTGAGGACTGGACCCTGGTCTCAGGATTGGCCGCAGACTCCGTTACCTGCTTGCTGGGCCATACTGTTGAGCCTGTTCCCTTCCTTTTCTTCCCCCCCTCCCGCCTTCCTTTCTTTCCTTCTTTCCCTCTGTGCTTCCTATTTATTTATTTATGAATGCTTTGCCTGCATTTATCCACATGCATTCATTGCATGTACGCCTGGCGCCTGCACAGGCCGGAAGAGCATCAGATGCCTTTATCCTGGATTACAGAGAGTTGTGAACGTCACATGCTAGGAACCGAACCAAATTCCTCTGCGAGAGTAGTAAGTTCTCTTAAGTGCTGCGCCATCTCTCTCTCTCGCACCCCTTTAAGTTTTGTCTTGATCATGGAGCTCAGGAAGGTGTGGGCATGGAAGCCTTCCTGCGTCCGCCTCATCGGGCCAGTAGTATGTTTTTCTATTAAAAGTGGTTTGTTGCCCCAGATATTAAGGCTCATGAGTCCAAAACGTCTAGGCATCTGGGATTGAGACAGATGATCGATGAACAGGATTTGGACAGCCCCCTATCCCCCTCCCCAAAAAAATCCGGTCTGGAGAGGCTCAGCGGTTAATAGTGCTGGCTGTGCTGTCGTAAGGATCTGAGTTCAGACCCACGCAAGCAGACAGCCTGCACACGCCTGGAATCCCAGCCGCCAGGGACGACACCCTCCCTGGCCTCCACGAGTGTGCCGGGGCATGCACCAGCACACACTCCTGTACACACACTCCATTGATCAGTTAAATCAGAAATGAGCTGTGCTGGGCATGGTGACCTATACCTTTGATACCAGACCCAGGATGCAGAGGCAGGTGAATCTCTTTACCTGTGCCTTCAAGGCCACCCTGGTCTACACCCTGGCTCCAGCACAGCCAGGGCTACACAGAGAGAAAAGAGGGGAGCGGTTTTCGTGTGATTTGCATATTTCCTGGTCAGAGAAGGTGCAGCAAGCCACTGCCCTGGCATCGGGCTCTCCATAGCTGTGAGCCAGCCCAGCCCACTGAGGGCCCGGGGCAGGGGACAGCCTTGCCTGGGGGGTCAGCAAACAAGGGGAGGAATAAATAGTAACCGATGCCACAGGAAAAAACACAGGGGAGAGAAGAAAGGCGGAAGAGGCGAGCAAGGAGCCTCACTTGACATTAGTCGGGCTAAGACGACGGCTCAGCGGTGCCCCACAGGCTGACACACTGAGCTGACCGCCTGGAGCCCGCGTGGTGCGGGCCAGAGGGCCACTCGCGGGAGCCGGTTCTGTTCTTCCACCCTGTTGGTCCCAGGACTTGGACTCACATCCTTGGGCTCCGGAAGCGAGTGTCTTTGCCCATGGAGACACCTCTGTGTCCTGCTTTTGTATTTTAAAAGTGTTGCAAGAAGCCAGGCGTGGTGTCGCACGCCTGTAATCCCAGCACTTGGGAGGCAGTGGCAGGCAGATTTCTGAGTTCGAGGCCAGCCTGGTCTACAGAGTGAGTTCCAGGACAGCCAGGGCTACACAGAGAAACCCTATCTCAATAAAAAAAAGAAAAAAGAAAAGAAAAGAAAAAGGAAAAAGAAAAAGATGTGCCAGGAAGTGGTGTCGAGTGCCTTTAATACCAGCTCCTGGGGTTGGGGTCGGGGGCAGAGGCAGGAGGATTTCTGTGAGTTTGAGGCCCACCTGGTCTGAGTGGAACAGTCTTGTCTAGTGTGCAAGCCCTGTGCACATGCATGTGCACACACACACACACACACACACAGATGCAAATGGCCAGGCTTCTGTGTACTGTGCGTGAAGTATTTCCACTGGGACGTTCTATGTGCATGGGGCACAGGCGCCCTGTGTGCACAGTATGCAGTGGAAGCTAGAGGTGGGGCTTCAGGGGCACCTTAGAGACAGGATCTCAGCAACGCGGGCAGCCAGTGCTGGGGATGTGAAGAGACGTGTTTGTATATGGGTACTAAGGTCCCCATACCCAGGCCTAATGATCACGGAACAGGTACATCACAGTCTGAAGCCATCTCTCCCGCCCTGCTAAGTGAGACTTTTATAGGAAAAGATTGCTAGCTCTTGCTTTAGTGAAGGCAGTTCAGAGCTTCCCTCTTCCCATTTCACAGATGGGCAAACTGAGGAGAGACACGGAGGCCAAGCTCACAAGCAGTGTGGTTCTCCTTTACTTGGATAACTGTTGTTCTAGTTTGTCCTTGTTGAGAATCCAGAAGCCGATAAAAATATGAGCTTGTTCCAGTGCACCCAGAGCCTAGGCCAGAGGTTTCCAACCTGTGGGTTGTGACTTCTCAGGGGATCAGAGGACCCTTCCACAGGGGTGGCCTGAGATCGTCAGAAACCACAGATATTTACATCACGATTCATAGCAGTAGCAGTGTTACAGTTATGAAGTAGCAACGAAAATTGTTTTATGGGGCTGGAGAAATGGCTCTGCTCTCCCAGAGGTCCTGAGTTCAAGCCAGGCAGTGGTGGCGCACGCCTGTAATCCCAGCACTTGGGAGGCAGAGGCAGGCGGATTTCTGAGTTCGAGGCCAGCCTGGTCTACAGAGTGAGTTCCAGCCAGGACTACACAGAGAAACCCTGTCTCGAAAAACCAAAACAAACAAACAAACAAAAATCTTTTAAAAAACGATTTTATGGTCAGGAGGTCACTAGGACCCGAGGAGCGGTATTAGAGGGTCGCAGTGTTAGGACAGTGGAGTGCTGCTGTCTTAGACGATGCGTGCGTGCGTGCATGCGTGCGTGCGTGTGTGTAGATTACCCAAGGTCGTGTTTTGCTGTTTTCATTGTTTGTTTCTCAGACAGGGTCCCACTGTGTAGTCCTGGCTGACTTGGATTTCACTCTGTAGACCAGGCTGGCTGACATAGTCAAGGCTGGCCTCTAATTCACAGAGACCGACTTTTACCCCTGCCTCCTGAGGGCTACGGTTAAAGGTGCTGTGGTTTTAATTTTAAGAGGATGTATTTGTATTATTTTTAATTATATATGTGTGTGGAGGTGGTGGGCATGCGCATATGAAAGCAACCCTATAATTACAGGTAGTTATTAGCCCTGTAAGTGTTGGGAATTGAACTTGGGTCCTTTGCAAAAGTAGCAAGTTTCTTTTTTTTGTTTTGTTTTGTTTTGTTTGTTTGTTTGTTTTTTTTAACTGCTGACCCATCTCCACGGGCCATTTGTGTTCTTAAATATATAGCCTCAGATGAGGTTGAAGTCACTCTAGCCCAGGTTGGCCTCAAACTTGTGATCCTCCTGCCTCAGCCTCCTGGTTTGTGGCGGAACAGTTGGTGCACTAGATTTCTCAGAGCAGAATTAAGAGTCTGGCCTGAAGGCTGAGGTTCTAGTGAAGGCCGACAGGGACCCAGCATAACATCCAGGAAACGGACTGGCCAAAGGCCGCGGGGTTTGATTCTCTGTGAGTTTGGGAGGGACCCAAATAAAACGATCGTAAGCTAAACCCATTCCCTGTCTCTGTGCCTCAGTTTCTCTATCTATAAATCAGGAACTGCCGATTTCTTAGAGTTACCGCCTTTCTCCCTACCAGGTAGAGCTCTACGGGAGGGGCGTGTCCGCACGATGACGTAACTCTGGGTGGGGCCTGTGGGTCCCAGCGCGGAAGGCTTGGAGGGTGGCGGGGCTCGAGTCGTCCGGGACGTGTTGGCTGGGAAGGGGCTGCAGGGAGGGTCTCCGGGCCTCAGAGCCTGCCGGGTAGTTGGGACGATCCTACCGTCTCCTCCGTGGGCAAAACTAAGCCGTCGCTGGGCACGCGTGGGGAGCAGATCCGGGCCCCCCACCAACCCTTCGCTCCTCGGCTATCCCCCACCTTCGCCCCCGCCCCACCCCCGCCGCGACCGGGCGGCGGTGAGTCAGCGGCCCGCCGCGCCCCCTCGCTCACTTCCTCCACACCTTCCCCCGGAGGGTGGGGGGCGGCGAGGGGTGGGGCCCGGCCTGAGAAGCGAGATCTGGGGCACCGGGGATGTGCGGAAGTGTTACTTGAAGGTGGAAATCGATGCGCTAGGTCCCAGGGGGACTCCCGCACCCCTCTGAAAACTGACAAGTCCGCGGAGCGAGTTGGAGTCTCCAACCTGCACCGCCAGATCTCTAGTAAAGAATTCGGTAGTGGAGACAGCGGGAGATCAAAGAAAGGCCTCTGCTCGCCCACCACGCTCGCCCTCCAGCTCGGGAGCGAGGCCCAGGGCGCACCCCCACGCCACAAGACCGGGGAAGGAGTGCAATTGCGGAAGCCCAAGGTTCCGCGTTCCCTTTTAAACGCTCTCCATCCCCCGCCTGGAGGCGTCCACGGCCCCTTTAAGGCGCAGGGCATTGTGGGTGTGGGGAGTGGAATTTTGGAAGGAAATGTAGCAAAGAGAGTACAGTAGTAAGAGTAGCCGCGTAGGTGCTGCCGGCCGAGGGGGTGCGCCGGCGTGGTTCGGAGGCTGCACCCCGCTCTCCATCGCGGGGCACCCCGGCACGTCTGAGCGCCGGAGGGAGGAGGCGCCTGAGGACCCGCCCCGGCCCGGTCCACGTTCTCCCCAGGAAGCTGGACTCTATGGGGCGGGACCCCGAGAGAGACTGAGCAGAACCTGGAGCCAGCCCCGCACCCCTGCACTTCCAATCAGGGGCGCCCCGGGAGCACTCCCCGTGGGCGCGCCGCCCGCCCTCCGCGCAGCCATGAGGTGAGCCCCGAACCCTCCATCCCGGTCCCAGCCGGGAGCCGGCTCCGCGCCCCGCCTTTGTCGTCCCCCCACCCCCCAGCTCATTCGGGGCTGAATTTAGGGGACACAGTGCTTTGGGCGTCCCAGATCTGGGCCGATGCCTCCTGGAGCGATCTCTAATATCGACACCCCGTTTCTTCACACTACTCCCTAAAGGCTTGGGGCGGTGCCGGCTGAGGTTCTCTTGATGGCTTTCGGGTTTAGGGGAGCTCTCGGGACTCAGAATTTGAAGACTTTTGGGGGGAGCGCCTCCGAGTTCGCAGACAGGCAGAACCTCGCAGGGATGATCTAGCAGGAGCGGGCTCAGAGTTACCGCCCCCAAACTCAAAACCGGGTGGGAGGCTGGCTTGAGAACCGAGCCCTGAAACTCTAGTCTCGGGCTGTGGTCTTCGGGCTCTTGCGTCTGGGGCACTGGATGAGAGTCCCAGAGTGGAACCGCGGTCCCTAACTTTGGGGGTACTTCTTGATGTCCCTACATTTGGTGGACACGGAGGTTACCCTGTGGAGGGAGTCTTGGGGATCTGGCCCACCCGGCCTCGAGGGTCTGGATGGGACTCTTCTCCCCTTAGGCACCCAGGCTGGGTCCTAGGGCCGGCCCTGAAGCACTCCAGGCCCAGGGCGGCTCCTGGCCTCCCGGGCCTGAGGTCGGTCCTGGTCCCCACCCCCACCCCCCCACCTGGTGGCGGGAGGGAGGGGGCGCGGCAGCTGGGGGAGGGGGGGCCTTTGTCTTCCTGACTCACCTGTCGAGACAGCTGGTGTGGGGGGCGGGCCCCCGAGTGAGCTCTGTGGCCAGCTGCTTTCCCCACACCGCCGCCCCTCCCCCTGGGCTCGGTGTCGCCGGGTGTCACCCCCCTTCCCCAAGCCGTGGGATTGGAGGAGGGGGCGCTGGAAAGCGTCAAGGTCATAGCCTTCGCGCTCAGGGACCCGGGCTTACCGGCTTCTTCCAACTCTCTTCCCAGGAATTTAATCCCGTGGGTGAGGGGGACCCAGGGATTTTCCCCCCTTGTCTTCCCTGGGGCCTGCCCTGAACTCCTGGGTTCACCTGAGGGCGGGGCCCGGCCTGACAGAGCCTCCCTCCCCGCAGCCCCCCACGATCTCTCCCCTGGGGCCACGTCTCGGCGATGCTCTCTCCCTTCCTCCACTTGGCTGGGACTTCCTGCCCCGAAGCCCCTGGCGGGAGGAGGAGTCTCCTGGGGGCCGTGGGGGTTTAACCCCGCATGTGCTCATCCTCCAGTCTCGCCCTCCGACCTCTAGGCGACATTCCTCTCCAGGACCCTGAGCTGGGACCCTCCCTCCCTCCCTCCCTTGTCTACCCCTTGGCGTGTGAGAGTGTTGGGATTTGGAGCAAGAAGGGGGACAGCGAGACACCCTGGAGACTTCCTGCCTGGCCGTCCCTCCCCCATGGGAGCTCTGTCCCCCTGAAGGGGGTCAGTTCCTCCATTGCCCCCCCACCCCAGCCCCTCCCCTCCCCCACCCGTTTCCGGTCCCAGGCCCGGTGGAAGGCGGATGGCGGATGTCCGAGTTAGTGCCGCCTCACTCGCCGAGACCGTAAAAGGGCAGGAGCACCGTCTAGGCCGGCCCCCCGCACCCCCAGCCCCACCCCCGGCCCCGGTCCTCCTGCAGCCCGCCCCCCTCTGGCTGTGGCCCGGGCCAAACCTCCCTCCCCTGAGGGTAGGCACAAGTTGAACGGATCCCCCACCCTCTTAGGAGAGGGTCTCCCTCGTCCTTGGTCACTTGCTGGGCTGTGTCACTTCTCCAAGGACAGCTAGGATTGAGAGACAGAGAGAGACCAAGACCCATTCCTTATTCCTTATTCCCATCTGGGTAAACTGAGGCCTGCCCCCAAACTTTGAAGCGTGGGCCCGGTGCCGTCCCGGTTCTCTTGCTGCGGTGGGGAGGGGACCGGACTGGTTGGACTGGGGACAGCCCGGGGGGAGTTGGGAGGGAGTTGGTTGAGATGGAAAATTACAAGATCTGGTTCTTTTTCTCCCAGTTTGACAAATATTTGCGAGTGTCTGCGGCATCCGGGGGCTGGGAAAGGCCGGGAAGGGGTCAGAGGGCGGAGGGCTCGCGGGCGGAGTTCTGAGAGCGGCTTTCTCCCCTTGCAATAACAGCGGCAGTTGTTATTTTATTTCTTTCCTTTTTAAGTGATGTAGCGGGTTCAGTCGCTCTTCCTGCCAGGTGGGGTAGTATGGGCCGGGTTCAGTTTTAATCCCCACCGAAGTTAAGTGCAGTGTTAGGACACGTGTGTGCCCCTGGTCTTACTCCCAGTTTACAGGTGGTAAAACTGAGGTGCAGTGACGGTAAGGAAATGGCCTGTTAAAGTTTAATGGTTTGGGAATGCGGCGTAGTGACTCACGCAGTGCTCAGGAGGTGACTGCAGGAATGCCAGGAGCTGGAGGCCCTTGGCCTACTGACTCCATTCTCAAAAATATATAAAAGCCAGTTTCGAGGTGGTAAACTTTGAATTTGTACTAGGACTGTACAAGTTTAGTAGTATTACAAAAAAAGAAAACTAGAACCATCTATGGATTTTTTTTTTTTTTTACAAATAACATACTTTTACCATTAACCCTGCCCCACCCACATAAGGTCACCCTCTGCTACATAGCAAGTTGGAGGCCAGCCTGGGCTTCGGAGTAAATTCTAGGCCAGCCTAGACTATTCTGCTTCAGAGACTTAGAGTTCAGGATGTGTGTGTGTGTGTGTGTGTGTGTGTGTGTGTGTGTGACAAGTTGACAGGGGATGGTGGGGTAAGGCTGGGGTGGGTGGCAGGAGAGGGGCTGCCAGTGTCTGGCCACCTCTGTCCCCAGAGGCTCCCTCACTCTCCGGGCTCCCAGCTGCCGAGGTGGGTCCGTCAGCCGCAGGGTTGTGGGTTCGGGGCTCTGCTGTTCCCTTTTATCTCGGTGTGTGGGGAACTCCAGGGCTGAGAAGCTGATGAGCAGGCGGTCTGGAACCGGCTGCCCAGGGAGGGAAGAGACGCACCTTCCACTGTGCCGGTTCTGGGGATTGAACTCAGGTCCTCCGGGTTAGCAGCAAGCACCTTTCCCGACCGAGCCATCCTGCCAGCCCTCCACTGCCCCCCTGGCTTCCAGACCCTCCTGCCTGCATCTGCCAAGAGCGGGGTCCCCGCTCCTGTGGGGATTTCCCACTCCAGCTCCTCGTTGGGACAGGGTCTCATGTGACCCAGGCTGGCCTCCAGCCTACAAAGGCCGGCCTGCCTCGGCCTCCCGGAAGCCTCGGCCTCCCGGACAGGCTCTCCAGCGCACAGCAGCCACCCTTCGTTCCTCCGCCCAAACCTCGGGGCGCCGGGGATCCCCTTGTCTCCCCGGTGCAGCCCAAGGAGCCCGCGTGGCGGCCGGCACTAGGGAGTGCTCAGCAGCTGTGAACAGCAGACAGACATCTCGAAGGTCGGCAACACTGCTCCAAGCATTGGGCTCCGACTCCCCGCGGCACTATCCAGCAACCAGATGAGCTGGATGGTGCCGTAGCCCCTTGGTGGGTGACGGATGCATGCCCAGAGGTGAAGACACTTGGGCAGAGGCCACACAGCGCGCACAGAGACGCTCCCTTAGGAACTCGTGTTCATTGAAAGATGAGAGAACAATCTGCTTGATGTTTTTAAAAAGGCAAGGTATGAAGGAAGGAGTGTAGATCAGGGGGTGCTGCTCAAAGGTGGGGCGCCTAAATATACTCTCACAGGCGAGTGACTGCGAACAGCTTCTCAGGTGACAAGGGCCCGGGGAAATCACACTTCCGAGTCCTCATGCTTTTGACCTAAATTCACTATTTCTTAACCTTTTCTTTTTTAAGGATTTGGAAAAATGGTTTTATTTTGACTTTGGGAGTGTGGAGGTCGGAGGTCCTGCCCCAGGATCGAGCTCAGGCGCTGCTGCGTGGAGCCATCTTGCCGGTCCTGGTGTGGGGTTGCCTTTCCTTGAGACAGGGACTCACTGAGCCATAGCCAGCCTGCCCCGCTGGCCTCCAACCGGAGAGCCTCTTGTGTCAACCTCCTGAGTGCTGGGACGACCGACCCGGCTGAGGCTGGTTCTGGTTTGTTGTTTTTATCGAGGGTTTGAGTTACAAGGGTGTCTCCAAACAAGCGGAATGGACTGTTGGGAGGTGTGCAGATGAAGTGGTGAGGGGGGAATTCTGGGAAGGGAGACGTCTCTGGCAGAGCAGGTGGCGGAGATGGGGGTGGGGTGGGGGGCGGTGCAAGCGGAAAGGGGATGTTGGGACAGAGTGAAGGTGAGAGGGAAGCAGAGGCGGGAGCCCAGGGGCCTCACAAGCCTTGGATGGGAAGCAGCAGGCTGGGCTTTGCGGGGTGGGGGTGGGGGCATGGGGGTTGGTGAGTGGGAGGGTCAGGGACCTGGGGACATTGGGTTTTAAGAAGGTCCTTCTGAGTCTGGACGGTGGTGGCACACGCCTGTAATCCCAGCACTTGGGAGGCAGAGGCAGGTGGATTTCTGAGTTGAAGGCCAGCCTGGTCTACAGAGTGAGTTCCAGGACAGCCAGGGCCATACAAAGAAACCCTGTCTCAGAAAAATGGAGAGAGAGAGAGACACACACAGAGACAGAGACCCCGACACCTTCTGTAAGGTCGTCTTTACAGCTTTGCCCTGCCCAGGGTTACCCAGACAGCAGCTTCCCCTCAGTGCCTGAGCCATGTCAGGGCAGGACCACTGAGAGGCCAAAGTGCGCCTGGGTGGGGCAGTGGTGCAGAGTTGGCCCTGGCATCTGGCCAGGGTCTGCCCTAGGTGTGGGCGGCAGGTGTGGGTGAGGCTTTAGCCCTGCCCTGCCAAGGGCACCCGAGCCAGGAACAGTCCCTTGAAGCTACGCTTGTTTCAGTGGCACCTGAGGTGTGGGTAGGACCCACACAGCCCCGCCTGTGCGTAAGAGTGGGGCCTGGGAGGCCGCTCAACCGACTTTACAGCTGCCCTCAGCTGGCTACCTCGTGCCTGTGTGCTGAGGGTGGAACACGCCACCCCTCTGGGTACGCGAGGGCCACTGTATCCAGGTAGAACGCTGTGTACCCTGAAGGGACACAGTGGGACAGGAGTGACCTGGGTAGGCTCAGGGCTTAGGCCCACCCAAAGAGCTGGTAGTAGATGACATACGTGCAAAGCAGGAGTGCTGGGCTAGCCTGGCCTGCCTAGGGGCTTCCCCTGCTGAACGGTTGGTCACAGCAGGCGTCACGCCCCAGCCCCCAGCCCCCAGCCCCCAGCCCCCAGCCCCCAGCCCCGCCATTGCTGGGGTGAGGTTTCTCTCCCCTGGAAACCACAAACTTCTTCTTTTCAGGAAAAGGCCTGGTGGGGGTGGGGTGGACTCCCCCCACCCCCCAACTTCCCCTGTCTGGTGGGAGTGGGTGGGGCCTCCCCTCCCCCAACTTCCCCTGTCTGTGTGTGACCTTGACCAAGTTACTTCCTGTCTGTAAGCCTTACTGCCTGTCCTGGAGGAGAACTGAGTCTTCCAGGAGGACAGGTGTGTTTGTGGGGGCCTTGTGTGATGGACATGCTCAGGGTACCCTAGGACTGACAGTACTGAGCACTCAGTACTGACTGAGTGCATGGTGCCTCAGTGGTGCCAGTGACCAAGCCCTCAGTACCCCAGTGTAGACCAGTGTACTGGCTGGTTTTGTGTGTCAACTTGACACAGGCTGGAGTTATTACAGAGAAAGGAGCTTCGGTTGGGGAAGTGCCTGCATGAGACCCAGCTGTGGGGCATTTTCTCAGTTAGTGATCAAGGGGGGAGGGCTCCTTGTGGATGGTGCCATCCCTGGGCTGGCAGTCCTGGGTTCTATAAGAGAGCAGGCTGAGCAAGCCAGGGGAAGCAAGCCAGAAGGAACATCCCTCCATGGCCTCGGCATCAGCTCCTGCTTCCCGGCCTGAGTTCCTCTGGTCATCAACAGCACGTGGCAGTGTGAGCGGAATAAACCCTCCCCCCCCCAACTCGCTTCTTGGTCATGATGTTTGTGCCGGAATGGAACCCCTAGGACAAACTGGTACCAGCATAGTGGGGTATCCCTGTGACAACCTGACCATGTTTGGGGGAGGATATGTTTGTGGAAGGACTTTGGAACTTTGGGCTAGATGATACATTCAGTGTTGAGAGCTCTGTGGGATGTTGTGTAGGAGCTTGGAAGATAATGTTGAGAACAGTGCAGAAGATGGAGGCCTGGCTTGTGAAATTTCAGAGGGAAGATTAAAGACTTTTATCAGGGCCATGTTTTGATTGTGAAGATTCTATGGTTATGGTTAGCTGGGGCTGAAGAGTCAGCTGTGATTATAATAATATACCAGAACCACTAAAGCGAACCTTTGTGTTACTGGGACTATTGATGCTGGTTTGCTGGAGCTAAGAAATTAGTGGTGATTACGAAGAGACCAGCATCACTGAGGTGAAACCTTCTGGGAAGTGTTTTCTGAGAGCACAGAGGCTGTGTTCCAGAGATAGCCACAGTTGTATTTTGTGCTGTGGCTGGACTTGGCACTGTGTAAGAGTCACCCAGGTGGTATTGGTTTTGAAGGCATGAAGGTCATGAAGAGCAGCTGAGGCTCAGCACTGTGAGAGGCCACGGAAGGCCATTGGTGAAGGTGCAGCCTCAGTTGCAGTTGATGGCCCAGGACTGAAGGGAGTGGCATGCATAGGAGCTGAGGCTTGGCACCTTGAAGAGAACCTGTGAGAGGCTGTTGGTGAAGCCTAGTTACAGCGGAAGACAGCAGTGATTTGGAGATGCCAGTGCCATGAGATGACCACCAAGCACAGCAGCAGCAGTGGAGTACAGGCAGCTGGAGCCTAGAAGACCAGGCGTGTGTCACAAAGGGCAGGGCTGGAGAGGTGACCCACGTCCTTGGAGGAGCCCGGAAGATTGTGAGTGGATCCCAGACACTGGTCGGTTGGAGTTTGATTTTGCTTTTGATTGCGACTGTGCCCTGATATTTTCCCCTCTTGAAGGAAGAAGGTATTTTAGTGGAGCCCACAGTTAAGAGACTGAATTTTTAAAAGACTTTGAATTTGAAAAGATCCTGGACATTTTAAAGGGATTGAGCTTTTAATATGTAAAGACTGTGGGACTTTTAAAGTTATTTAGACCTTGGGGGTGAATAAGAAAGTAAGGGTCGAGGCTTAGTGGTGATGTGTTGGTGTGTCAAGTCGACAAGGGGTCAGTTGTCCTGGCTGGTTCTGTGTGTCACCATGACACAGGCTGGAGTTAGCACAGAGACAGGAGCTTCGGTTGAGACATGCTGTGGCTCTAGGCACCTTAACCAGATCCACTCCTACTCAGAGGCCCTGGAGGGCAGGGGCCACCGTACCTTCCCTCAGTGACGGATGAGGGAGGGGCAGGAGCCCTCTGGCCATGTGGAGGAAGGGTCCGGCGGGGGATTTGAACCTAGGTCTGTGCTGTGTGCCTATATGAGCTGTTGTTTTTCTGCTTCAGGCAGTGGCCTCCACGCCTCTGCCTGCCCCAGGCTGGACCAGCTGCCCCCTGGGGCACTCTCCAGCCTGGATTCCTGACTCTTGAGGCTCTCCTGTGCCAGGATGGGAACATCCGTCCAGGAGGGCGGTGGCAGGGCAGTCTGGGGCACCGCTACGTCTCCATCCCCAGCCACAGGGCGTGACAGTGCAGCCAGGAATGTGTGCCAAATGGCTCTTCGGGCCCTGGGGAACCAGATGGACCAGGTGGCCAGTAAAGGCAGCCTCAGGGCCAACGTCCCCAGGGCCCCATCTGTCCTCACACTTCCTGCCCTGCTCACCTTACCTGAGCTGGGAGCAGAGGTGGGGGTGGAGAGGGGGTAGGGATGGGGAAACTGAGGCCAGGCAGAGGCCGTTGCTAGTTCTGGCAGCCCCATCTTTTCCCGTTGACCTGTATCTGCTGTTGATTAAGGCTGTAGAGTCTGAGCCCGGGCCTGTGAGCAAGGTGCCTGGGCCCCGGGTCAGGCCTTATGGACCCTGCTTTATCTCTTCTCTGCCTCTTCCTGTGTGTGGCCTGTCTATCTCCTCCCTAAAGTGAGCACACTGTACATCTGTCAATCTGTCTTCCTTTATAGTACTGAGGATTCTACCAAGGGCCAGAGCCCTGGCCCCAGCAAGCTGGGCAAGCACACTACCACTGAGCCACGCCCCCAGGCCCTCATTGGGGGATTCTAGGCGGGGCTCTACCACTGAGCCACGCCCCCAGCCCCTCCCTGGGGGATTCTAGGCGGGGCTCTAACCACTGAGGAACACTCCCAGTCATGCATGTACAGCCATACCCCTGTGCTGGCAGCAGGCAGCTTTCTGCACCTCCTCTGTGGATCTAGGGAATGTGACTGGCCCCTCTGCTTTCTCCCCGGCAGCGAGACAGTCATCTGTTCCAGCCGGGCCACTGTGATGCTTTACGATGACAGCAACAAGCGGTGGCTCCCCGCTGGCACCGGTCCCCAGGCCTTCAGCCGCGTCCAGATCTACCACAACCCCACTGCTAACTCCTTCCGAGTTGTGGGCCGCAAGATGCAGCCGGATCAGCAGGTGCAGGCCCCCTCTGTCCCTCTGCCCCCCTGCCTCCCTGCCGCGGTGCAGGCCCCCTCTGTCCCTCTGCCCCCCTGCCTCCCTGCCGCGGTGCAGGCCCCCTCTGTCCCTCTGCCCCCCTGCCTCCCTGCCGCGGTGCAGGCCCCCTCGGTCCCTCTGCCCCCCTGCCTCCCTGCCGCGGTGCAGGCCCCCTCTGTCCCTCTGCCCCCCTGCCTCCCTGCCGCGGTGCAGGCCCCCTCTGTCCCTCTGCCCCCCTGCCTCCCTGCCGCGGTGCAGGCCCCGTCTGCCCCTCTGCCCCCTGCCGCGGTGCAGGCCCCGTCTGCCCCTCTGCCCCCTGCCTCCCTGCCGCGGTGCAGGCCCCCTCTGCCCCTCTGCCCCCTGCCTCCCTGCCGCGGTGCAGGCCCCCTCTGCCCCTCTGCCCCCTGCCGCGGTGCAGGCCCCGTCAGCCCCTCTGCCCCTCTGCCTCCCTGCCGGGGAGCCCCGTCAGCTAGTTCTCTCTTGTAGGTGGTTATCAACTGTGCCATCATTCGGGGCGTGAAGTACAACCAGGCCACGCCCATCTTCCACCAGTGGCGAGATGCCCGCCAGGTCTGGGGCCTCAACTTCGGCAGCAAGGAGGACGCGGCACAGTTCGCCGTCGGCATGGCCAGCGCCCTTGAGGCCTTGGAAGGTCAGATGGGCAGGCGGGACGGTGCTGTGACTGGGAGGCTGCAGTGTGTGTGTGTGTGTGTGTGTGTGTGTGTGTGTCGCTCTGCAGTCAGTCCCCAGCACTGCATAAACTAGGTCTGGTGGTGCACGACTGTTGTCCCAGAACTCAGCAGGTAGAGGAGGGAGGAAAATGAGATTAGGGATATCCTCAGCTACACAGAAAGTGTGAGTCCAGCCTGAGCTACATAAAACGATCTCAGTGCATGCATGTGTTGGAGGACAAGAGAGATGGTTCAGTGCTTAAGAGCATTCACAGAACCCCAGCACTCGGGAGGCAGGGGCAGGTGGATTTCTGAGTTCGAGGCCAGCCTGGTCTACAGAGTGAGTTCCAGGACAGCCAGGGCTACACAGAGAAACCCTGTCTCGAAACAAACAAACATACAAACAAAATTTTCCAGCTCTTGCAGAGGCCTGGGTCTGACCCCCAGCGCCCACGTGGGGGTGGCTCGGAGTGCCAAGGGCCTGACGTCTGGGTTTGTGGCGCTGGTCACATCCGTGGTACACAGCACTGCGCGCATGGGCAAACACCCATACGTATAAAGTAAAGGCAAAACCTAAACACAGCCCGCGTGCTAGTCCATGCTCTCAGTCCCAGCACTCAGGAGGCAGAGGCAGGTGGATCTCGAGTTCAAGGCCAGGCTGGTCTACACAGTGAGTTCCAAGACGGCCGGGCTTGGAACTACACAGAGAAACCCTGTCTCCAACCAACCAACCAGACTGGAGTTTGGGGTGAGCAGAAGAGACCCCTCAGCAGGGCCGTGCAGCCTCAAGCTGCTCTCCTGCCCTTTGGGGCCTGGTGTGTGCTGAGGTATGAAGGCCATCTAAGATGGTAGCAGGCTTCCTTGCCCACTGTCCGGCCTCCACTGCGTGCCCTGTGTTGGTCACGGAGGTTCATACGTGTAATGTGAGCCTTTGAGAAGGTGAAGCTAAGAGCATGGAGAGTTCTGGGCTATCCTGGGCTCCATAGCTACACGGGTAAAGCGGAGTCCATCGGTGGCATGCAGCGCAACAGCTCAGTGGCCCGGGCTTGCCCACCGTGTGCCCGGCGCTGCCGGCATCCCACTCCAAATAGTCTCTAAAGGCTCTACGTGCTATTTCTACATCTTTATTGTATTTATTTACTTATTTGGAGACAGGGTTTTAGTTGGTAGACCAGGCTGGCCTTGAACTCAGAAATCCGCCTGCCTCTGCCTCCAGAGTGCTGGGATCACAGGCGTGCGCCACCACCGCCCAGCCTATATTTATTCTTTATGTTCCTTAATGATGCCAAAATCCTCTCTTTTTTTTTTTTTTTAAGGGGTGTTGGTAATGGAATGGGGGTGGGTGGTGGCTTCGGACAGGTGCTCTGCCACGTCCCCAGGCCCCCAGGAACAGCACTTTCAGGGCCGTGTCCTAGGTGACCGCTCTGCATTCTGTAGAGGGAAACCAGCCCAGCGGCTGAGGTGTCGGCCTCACAGGGCCTTGCTAGTCTTAGCGGAAGAGCTTACCCATTCTGTGTGCGTGAGGAGACGCCGTCGGGAGGGAGTGCAGGCCTGTCGTTGGTCCCTCGGGGCTGGAAAACTGCTTGTTTCTTTAGATTTCTTTTTCTTTTTTTTAAAGATTTATTTATTATTATATGTGAGTACACTGTCACTGTCTTCAGACATACCAGCAGAGGGCGTCAGATCTCATTACAGACGGTTGTGAGCCACCATGTGGTTGCTGGGATTTGAACTCAGGACCTCTGGAAGAGCAGTCAGTGCTCTTAACTGCCAAGCCACCTCTGCAGCCCCTCTGCAGATTTCTAACCTGTATGGCTTAGTGACTAGTGTGACCTCCGTGTCCCGTGGGTGTCCCACCTCCCAGGGGCTCAGGCCCAGGGCGGCCACCGCAGCCTCTCTTTTCTGGGTGTTGCGCCTTGTGAGGGCTGTCAGGGCCTTTGTTCTCTGAGATGGCATCGGGGAGGGAGGCTGAGGGAGCGCAGCTCCTGGATCTCACTGTGTTTCCTCTTCACCCTCCAGGAGGCGTGCCTCCAGCAGCCCCAGCACCCCCCGCCTGGTCTGCCCAGAGTGTCCCCTCCCCAGAGGAGTTGGAACCACAGAAAAGGTGAGGACCCTCACCCCGAGGCACTCCACAGCTCCCAGAGTTCACTCTCTAGAAAGGTCAGGGGCCAACAGTCTAGAAGTAGCATTCAGACACCGCCTACTGAGCTCCTGGGGACCACGGAACTGCAAAACCGGATGTGGTGACACACAGCCGGTCATCTGCAAAACCGGATGTGGTGACACACACAGCTGGTCATCTCCGTGCTTGGGAGCCTGAGGCAGGAGGGTTGCCAAGAGTTTGAGGCCAGCCTGGCCTTAGAAATCAGTAGGGGGCTCTGCTGTAAGAATCAACATGGTGGCACGCGCTTCTTTCCAGGCTCTCAGAAGGTAGATGCAGGTAGATCTGCAAGCTAGAACCCAGTATGGTCTGCAGAGTTCCAGGCTAACCTATGCTACACAGTGAGACCTTGCCAAAATAGGAAAAAAAGGAAAAAGAACACCTAACCACCCCCCACCCCACCCCCCCCCCACACACAAAGAATCTGATGAGGGAATGAACCATTCCGGCACACCGCCCCTCCCCTCCCCCCACACCCCTCAGTCCACACACTCCAGGGCTCCACCGCGTTCTGCGCCCATGGCCACTTTGGAATCATCTGTTTGCATAGTTGGAAAGAACACACCCAGGCCGCATCCATGCTCCTTCCCTGGGCCCTTGGAAGGCAGACTCGGAGGGAGGGCAGGCACCAGCCTCACTGGTGACCTCGGGAGATGAGCCAGAGGCTTTTGGTCCTGTGTCCCCGTTCCCCCACCCCAGCTGGCCTGGTTCGAGGACTAAAGCAGCTTCCTTTCCCCGTGCAGGCAGCCCGAGCAAATGGAGCGCCGGGTCTCCAACGCGGGAGGCCCGCCTGCTCCCCCCGCCGGGGGCCCTCCCCCACCTCCAGGGCCTCCCCCTCCCCCGGGGCCCCCTCCACCCCCAGGTCTGCCCCCATCAGGGGTATCTGGGGCAGGACCTGGAGCGAGGGCAGCTCCACCCCCTGCACCCCCACTCCCTGCAACTCAGGGCCCCAGTAGTGGGGGTTCCGGGGCCCCAGGCCTGGCCGCTGCCATCGCTGGAGCCAAACTCAGGAGGGTGAGCAAGGTGAGGAGTATGGGATGTGGGCCGCAGCCCTGAGGGGACAATGGGAGGGGTCAGGGTCCCCAAGGGTGTCACAGAGGGCTGGGAGGTCACCTGGCCCGCCTGTGAAGCCTTCTCCCCCTTTTTATTCTTTCAGCAGGAGGAGGCCTCTGGGGGGCCCCAGGCCCCCAAAGCTGAGAACAGTCGAAGCACTGGTGGGGGGCTTATGGAAGAGATGAACGCCATGCTGGCCCGGAGGTGAGCCCGAGCCCCTCAGAAGCCGCCGCCCGCTGCAGCTTCAGGGTCAGGCTGGTGTGGCACTGATAGGGCGCCCTCCCCTTCCTGTCCTCTCTACCTTTCCCTCTTGCTGTAGCCCAGGCTGAACTTCTGATGCCCCTGCCTCAGCTTCCTGAGTGCTGGTATGACACACTGCACCCAGCTGGTGACAGCAGCGTCCAGGACGCGATGCTGGAGACTGTCGTCCCTGAGGGGCTCACCGGCTGTGAATGCCCACACTCCATGCTTGAGCCCTGGGGGTTCCGCACGAACATTCTGGAAGCTTAGATTCTTCGACTCTCAGCTTGCTAAGCGAGAATCCTCCTCACCCTTAGAGTCCTTCAGATTTCCAGACATGGGAATTATGAGGGACCCTCCAGAGTCTAGAGGAACAATCACTGGGTTGGATTTTTCCTTAAATTCTAGGTTATTCTTTTTATTTGTTGTGTATATGAATGTGCCCACGGCTCCCTGGAGGACAGTTTCTCTCCTCCCACCGTGGGTTCAGGGAGTCGGAGTCAAGTTGTCAGGCCTAACAGCAAGCACCTTCTTACTGAACCGTCTCCCCAGCCCTGAACGGGACTTTTGTTGTTGCTGTTCTCAGCCCTGGCTAGGCTGGAACTTAAGAGTGATTCTCCTGCCTCTGCTTCTCACATGCTGGGATTACAGGCTTGTGCCATGCTGGACCATGGTTTTTGTTTTTGTTTTTTGTGTTTTTTTTTTCCCTTTTTGAGACAGTCTCTTGCTATGTAGACTTCGAACTCACAGAGATCTGCTTGCCTTCTTTAAAATATATTACATTTAATTACTCGTGTGTGTGTCTCTGTGGAGGTTAGAGGTTCATCTGCAGGGCTCTGTTCCCTCTTCCACTTCCACGTGGACCCTTGCGATTGCTGAAGCCCCCTGCCTGCTGAGCCGTCCTGCAGGCCCTCTCTGGCTTTTGCCTGCTCTGGACTTAGCGGTGGGGAGGGCGGGAAGGCTCCCGCTGACTTGGCGGTGGGGAGGGCAGGAAGGCTCCCGCTGAGTGGCAGAGCGTCAACTGTAGCTTGTCCTTGCTTGCCCCTCTGCAGAAGGAAAGCCACACAGGTTGGGGAGAAGCCCCCCAAAGACGAGTCAGCCAGTGTAAGTAGGGGCTTTGCTGCTCCATATTCCTCATGGTGTACACTAGTACCCTAGGGCAGGGGAGTGTGACGGGGTTGAGCTGGCTTTGGGCCTGGAAGGGGAACATCCCCATAAAATACTTTTATTTACTGCCAGCAGGAGGAGCAAGAGGCCCGACTCCCTGCCCAAAGCGGTGAGTGACAGCCCTGTCTATCCATAGAAACTACAAATCCCAGGATGCATTGTTATTGCTTTGAAAGCACTACAGGGGGGAGTCTGTGAAGACCGCTCTGGGACTGTAACTGTGTAGAGTTCTTTGACTGGGTGGGTTGAGTGGCCGTATGGTGCTGTGGGGCAGTGCTCTCATCTTATTTGTTACCCCACCCCACCCCCCAGAGCCTGGACGGAGACCCTGGGAGAAGAGCACAACCTTGCCAAGGTAGGCAGGCGGTTAATACCGGGAGGGACACAGTACAACCCCCAGATAGGACCCTCATGCCTGTCCTGTGCCAACTCCTCCAGGATGAAGTCGTCCTCGTCTGTGACTACCTCTGAGGCACACCCCTCGATGCCCAGCTCCAGTGACGACTCCAACTTGGAGAGGGTGAAGCAGGTAGCTTGGGGAAGTAGCTGGAAAGATGCCGGGAGAGACCGACCTGGCTCCAGATCGGTCCTAGGAAAGGCTTGGAACAGGAAAAGGAGTTGGTGGGTGGGATCTAGGGGGGCACACCCACACTATTTTCCAGTAGCTATGACAGGCCTTACCAGTCTATCACTGATTCCTGCGCAGTCCCCAGAATCCTCAGTGGGTCAGTGGCCCAGCTATCCGTCTCTAGTCAGAGTTGGCAGGAGACTCTGTACATTTGGCAAGTTTGGTACTGGATGTTCTACAATACTGTGCTGGCCCCAGAGATCGAGAGCTCTCCTATAGAACATTTTGTGACCTTGGCAGCTGTGCCAGAGGATGAGTGTGGGAAGGGTTGTTGGACCAGCTTTCTCTGTCTTCAGTCAAGAAGAAAGGGAAGAGGACCTGGTTAAGCAGAAGAGTGCCAAGGACCCGCCACCCGAGTGGGGGCTGGGGCGTGGCTCAGTGGTAGAGCCCCGCCTAGAATCCCCCAGTGAGGGGCTGGGGGCGTGGCTCAGTGGTAGAGCCCCGCCTAGAATCCCCCAGTGAGGGGCTGGGGGCGTGGCTCAGTGGTAGAGCCCCGCCTAGAATCTCCGAGGGAGGGGCTGGGGGCGTGGCTCGGTGGTGGTGTGCTTAGCAATGTATGTTCCATCCCTGACCCTGAAGTTAAAGTGGACTGTTTGGTGACACTATGCCACTCATAACCCACCGAGTTCCATCCACAAGGCCACGTGGTGGAAGAAGTGAATCTTTTCAAGCTACTCTCTGCCCTCCACCCGCACGCAGTTGTATGTACATGCCTCATGAATGCACACACCTTATGCACATGTGCACATACCTGCACAAGCACACAAGGAAGTGTAAATGTTTAAGAACCTTAGACGAGTTGGAATAAGAGTGGGGTCACTGTTTGTGTGAATCCGGGACCCCTGCTGATTGGTTCTTTTCAGGAGCTTCTGGAAGAGGTGCGGAAGGAGCTACAGAAAATGAAAGAGGAAATCATCGAAGGTGCGTCCCCTCTGCTCTAACGCAGGCCCTTGGCCACGAAGTGCTCGCCTTGGGAGGGAAGGGGACCACCGGGCCTGACTTCTGCCTCTCCTTCCTTCCAGTCTTTGTCCAGGAGCTGAGGAAGCGGGGTTCTCCTTGACTCCAGGGACCCAGAAGACCCGTTTCTTCTTTCTGTACTTCCTGCCTGGCACCTGCTTTCCCTGCCTCGACTTGACCAAGAGTTACACGAGAATGTGTTCTCCCCCACCAGCCCCCACTTGGAAGATTCCATAGGGGGTGTGGCTTCCTGGTGCCATGGTCACACCCACGCTGGCTGCTGATTGGATAAGGAGGTCCCGCCCCTTTGTTCCCTTTGGTCCTTCCCCTTGGGGCTGGTTCCTCTGCTGGGATGTACCGAGCAACCCCACAGTAAGGGAAGGAAGGAGGGGATCTCCCCTTCTCTTGTTCTGGATTCACTTTAACGCTTTAATGCCTTGGAATTTTTTTTTAAAGAAAAAGTATATATATATATTTGGGTTTTGGGGGAGAAGGGAAATTTTTTTTCCTCTTTGGTTTTGTAAAATGGGGTGTGGGGATTTTTGAATGCTTTTTTTGAATACCCCAGGCGCGTCCCATCGGAGGCAGCTATGTAAGGGGAGGTATCCCACCAGGTGGGAGGTACTCCCCTACCCCTGGGACACCTCCCCTTCGGCTTGGCTCCTCCCTCTTTCTGAGGATTTTTTGGAACCTCAGTTTTGTGGTTTTTTATTTGGGTTAGGATTTCAGGGTCCAGACCATTTTTGCCCTCCGGGAAGATGGAGTGAGGGGGAGAAGAGGAAAAATAGGTCCTCCGACTTCTACACCATGGCTTCTCGGACACGGGCCCTCACTGAATAAATCTGCAGTTTTCATAAATGCAAAGGTCTCTGGAGTACTTTAAATGCTGCCCCCATCAAAGGCAGCTGTATGCGGGGAGGTTCCCCCCCCCCCCCCCCCGAGAGGGGATTGCTGAAAGCTGTGTGCACCCTTGCAAGGGTTCCATTGTCTTCTCTCATCGGTCTGCAGGCATTCCTGGTCCCGGCCCCATTCCGTCCCACCCCTTCCCTCTCTGGTCCCCAGCCTGCTTTCTCCATCCTGCAGTGTCTGGGGACTGTGGTTAAGTCCCTACCTGGACAGAGTCTCTGTCCCCTCCCCACTACAAGCCCCTCCCCTAGCTCTTTCCGCTGGAACAAGCGACATGTCCACCCCCTCAGCAAGTGATGTTGAGACACACTTTAACCTGGGGCTCCTTTAATTATAAAACATTTGAAACTCAAACAACTCTTTGGCGGCCCCGTGGGTTAGCAAAGGAGTGGGTAAGGGAGTTAGTTACTGGTCATCTGGAGCGGCCCATTGGACAGAGGGTGAGGCTGCTGCTCGCCTTATTTTAAGTGGCTTTTTACCCGGAAGACCGAAGGTGAGGGGGATGGTCCTGAGAACGCCATGAAACGGGTGGTGTTGGCATGGCCCACGTGTTAACAGTGCTGGTGGGTCTTTACAAAAGGCCAGTAAAGGGCCAGCGTGACTGCAGGGCAGGACAGGGCAGGGCAGGGCCCATCCTCTTCCCCTACACGGGCAGATGTGGCTCCAGGCCCGTGTGACGGGCAGGGCCCCAGGCCAGGGCTGTTAGCCTCCTTCCAAGTACACATCGGAGCACGGCTGGGGTCGGGTGGGGAGCTGGAAGGACTCCTGGCATGTCCCACCAATGGGCTGAAGATCCAGTGGGAAGGAGTACTCACCGCTCCCAGCCTCGGACCCACCTGTCCCCAGACCAGGGCATGCTAGCTGGCACAGTTGGTGGGCCCATGCAGAGAGGTAGTCATGTGACCAGCCCAGACAGCAGTCCACGTCCAAGGCCAGAGTCCTGCGGCCTCTTCTACTTGGGGGGCTCAAGAGACTGGAGTTCAGGCTCAAGCTCCGGCTCATAAGGATCCTCACATATCTGGGATCTGAACTCCCGCAGCTCCGCCTGAAGCTCCGCCCGCAGCTCCTCCCGCAGCTCCGCCCGCAGCTCTGCCCGCAGCGCATCCAGTGCATTCTTGGGCAATGCTTCCTGCACCTGCACCTGCAACTCGTCCAGCGCGTCCTCCAGGTGGTCCAAGTCATCCCTCAGCGACATCACCGTGGCCACGCGCGCCACTTCCCTGCGGCGTTTCGATGACTTCTGGCGCCAGAACTCCAGCAGCAGACAGCTGCCCGCGATGGCGAAGATGATGGCTTCGCCCAGCATGTTCGCGCCCAGCTCGGCGGCCGCCTCCTCATTCAGTGGCTTGATGGCCTCCGCATGGAAGCCCATGATGCGCATCTTGGTCCGCATCTCCAGCCAGTGGTACACTGCAGGGGAGAGAGGGGTTGGAGTTTGCTTTGGTGGTCGGGGACGCTCCCCGCCCCGCTGCACACTCCCCTAACCCCACCCCCATTCTCCCTGCCACGTCTTGGGGAAACAGAGCCATAGGCATAATTGCCTGCCTGCAGGGCAGTCACCCAGTCCACAAAATTAGAATACTGACTTCTTCAGCCTGGGGGACCTGAAGATGGTTAAAATGGTTCGGGGGACTGGGATGTGGCTTCTCTAGTAGAGGGCCAGCCTAGCATGTGAGGTCCCCCAGGTACAATCTGAGGTAGACACTCAGGAAAAGGTCCAGGCGGGTTTGGGAGCCTGGCCTGGCCAGCACCCGGGAAGGAAGCAAGCGGGCATCCTAGGCTAGCGATGGACACCACATCAAAACAACCGAATTAAATGACATCCACAGTCACCAATGCCACGGAGCCTGCTGGCCGAAGCTCCGTCCTCAGAAGTGGAAGAATCCCGCTTCAGAGCTGCCCCCCGCCCCAGCTCCACACACGCTAATAATAAAAAAACCAGTGCGGAAGGCCCTGGAAGGTGGACAGAGAACGCTGCCTTGGCTGGGGGTAGGGTGCCCTCGGTCCGGGAGCTACTGCAGGGTTAGGGTCACAAGGTGGCCCCAGAGTATAAAACCCCCAAAACACTCATGCACACAAAATATAAATAAATCTTTTGAGGGGTGTCAAGACAGGGTTGCCGGGCGGTGGTGGCTCACACCTGTAATCCCAGCACTTGGGAGGCAGAGGCAGGCGGATTTCTGAGTTCAAGGCCAGCCTGGTCTACAGAGTGAGTTCCAGGACAGCCAGGGCTACACAGAGAAACCCCGTCTCGAAAAAACCAACCACCCACCAAAAAAAAAAAAAAAAAAAAAAAAAAAAAAGGATTTTTCTGTATAGTCCTTGGCTGACCTAGAACTCAGTCTGTGGACCAGACTGGCCTTGAACTCAGAGAGATCCACCTGCCTTTACCCCCAAGTGCTGCGAATAAAAAATGTTACCGCCACTGCCTCGCATACATTAAACTTTGAAAAAATTACAAAACTATGTCCTCAAGTAAATTTGAGTGAGAATCCTCTATTTACTATCTTATCTGTGTATAACTGGGTGTGCAAGGCTAAAATCAGACATGACGGCGCTGGAGAGCGGGCTCAGCTGTTCTTGCTAAGGACCAGAGAGAGTCCAGACCCCAGACCCCACGTCTCACCACTGCCTGTCACTGCAGCTCCAGGGGATCTGATGCCTCCTCTGTCCTCCAGGACATTAGAACACGCATGGCATCACAGGTGTGTGCACATAAGCTCATCAAACAATTAAAAATTAAATCATACATTATGGGATGGGGCATGCATAGTAGAAAAAAGTGAGTCTGTAACCCATCAACCACATAAGAGAACTGCTCTCAGTCAACCCCTCAGCAGCTCAGTCCCTCTTGACCCCTGTAAGGGAGTCCTGAGAGGGACCTGAGCCCGCAGGGCTCCCCTCCTCAGGGGCTGGGGGTCCTCACAGCGTGGTCCTCCCTAAGCCGCGCCAGCACTCTGACAGACCCGCTCCAGCCCAGACTTTCAGCTCTTTGCTATGTGCAGGTGCGTATCTGTGACTGTGTGTTGAGACACCCAGCTGCCTCTGCCTGCTAGTGCAGGACTGAGGGCCACACCCTCAGGGCCTCGTGGGGACTGGACAAGCCTCCTGGCCACTGGGGTGCGCCCTGGGGCCCTCCTTTGACTCGGAAGCTTTGGTTTTTCCTCGGTGCTGTTTCCCGGTTGGCCATGGCCACACTGGCTGTACCTGAGGCTCAGGCCTGTGTTCCCACAATGTCTTCACAACACTGCACCTCTTTCTTCAACTCTTTTTCCTTTTGAGCTAAGGTCTTGCCGTGTAGACCCGGCTGGCTAGGAACTAGGGTAGCCCCTGCCTCTTCCTCCCACGCGCTGTTCCCTCTCCCCACCCCCCACCTCCCGGCTGGACTCCATCTTCTGTTTGCTTCTCCCTTAGGAACTGGGAATGCCTCTTTTATGTGCACCCATGAATGAAGATTTATGTACCCAACTGGAGGCCTGGCTGTTTGCTCTGAGATCCCTGGAGATAGCCTGAGGAGTCTGGAATGTCTGACCTCATGTTCTATCTCCTGGCAATTTGAATCTAGATTTGCTGGAGTATACCCCTAAGTACTTTTCTCAGAAAGGGTGTTTGGTAGATGCTTTGCATCCTTCTGTACCCTGCTGTGTACACTGAAGGGTTAGCCTACCCACATGGGAGGCCTGCCGTTTGCCCTGGGACCCTGAGAGATCATCTTTAAAAGTCCTTGGAAGGTCTGGTCCATTAGACTGTCTTTGAGGCACCTGCGACACACACCGTCATTTCTGCTAATGATAGAATGTCTGCTCTTATTTTTTTTCCTTTGTGCTCACGCACATGTGTGGGTTGGGGGGTGAGGGTGGTATCTGTGTGTGTGTGTGTGTGTGTGTGTGTGTGTGCTTATGTGATTGCAGGCATGCTTGACCATGCCTGGTTTCTCTTTATTTATATTTACACTGTATTTATTAGTGCGCTTGTGTCCAGGGTTCCAGTTGGCGAATGTAGGCGGCAGAGGACAACTTCCGGGAGTCCGTTCTCTTCCACATGCTGGAGCACCAGCTCAGCCAGCCCTCCTCGCCTACTCACCTTCTCTTTACCTTTGATATTTTATCTGTATGTGTCTGCGCGAGCGCTATGTGCCACAGCACTTGTGGAGAGGTCAGAGGGCAGCCTGCGGGGAGTCTCCCCTCCCCCCCCCTCAGTCCGCAGGCTGGTGACAGGCACAGTTACCTGTGCTTCCTTGGCTCTCCCTCATGGTTTGCTTTATTTATATATTTATTTATTTTATTTATTTATGGTTTTTTTTTCTCTGTGTAGCCCTGGCTGTCCTTGAACTCAGAAATCCACCTGCCTCTGCCTCTGCCTCCCAAGTGCTGGGATTAAAGGTGTGTGACACCACCGCCGGGCCATGGGCTTGTTTTTAAGATTTATTTATTTATTTATTATGAGCACCATGTAGCTGTCTTCAGACACACCCAAAGAGGGCGTCAGACCCCATTACAGATGGTCGTGAGCCCCCGTGTGGCTGCTGGGATTTGAACTCAGGACCTCGGGAAGAGCAGCCAGGGCTCTACAGCTGCCTGCTCTTGTTTTTAATCACAGTTCCTGGTTTTAGCTGACCTCCCCATGCTGGCTATGGAAACGCTAATGTTTTAGTGCCTCTGGCTGGCCATAAAGACATTCTAGATGTTCCTTGTGCAATAGCAGGTCACGAGGCTCCTAGGCCCAGAAGAATCTGAGGGAAACAGGTCCTGTCAGCCCAAGAACTCTGGAAGATCAAGCAGATGCGCTCAGAAGCACAAAACTCCAAGATGAGGGTGTCCCCTCACCCACAGCCTCATCAGACGCTTCGACAGCTGCCAGCCAGGGAGTGTCTCTCTGGCTTTGGTGAGCCCCTCAGCAAAGCCATCTGTCTCATGAGTGAAGGGGGCACTGGGGCAGGTGTAAGAGGGAAGTGACCCGAGGCCACCCTGCTCCTCCTCTACCAAAGGCTGGGTTTCCTTTTTGACATAGGCAAAGGCTGGATGGTGGTGGCACACGCCTTTAATCCCAGCACTTGGGAGGCAGAGGCAGGAGGATTTCTGAGTTCGAGGCCAGCCTGGTCTACAGAGTGAGTTCTAGAACAGCAAGGGCTACACAGAGAAACCCTGTCTGGGGGGTTGGGGGGGAGGAAGAGGCAAAAGCCAGGTAGCCCTGGCTAGCTTTGAGCTGGACACCCACCCTCCTGAATTTTGGGTTTATCTCCTGGGATTAATGGAGTTTACCACTACACCTGGCTATCTGGGCTCCCCTTGATGAAATCCAGTTAGGCAGCAAGCAATGTGCACTTCTGTAACTATACAGTACTTAGACTCATGGCACACCTTGCCCAGAACTAACCAGGAGTGCGCTCCTCTGCTGTGCTCGCCCACACTAGTGCAGAGCGCATGCACTGCACGGCACACACGTGGTCCCTGTCCCCTTGCTGGGCTCCCAGGCCCAGGAGCCTCCTTTCTGCTCCCGAGTACCAAGTGAGGGCATACCCACCCATGCTTGCTAGGTTTACAGCCGTGTTGCTCTGGCTTTGTTTCTCCATTCTGAGGCGGGGTCTCACATGCTCCAGGCTGGCACTGAACTCTCCTGAATCCAATGGCTCCTGGCCCTAGAGTTCCTTATCTTCCCGCCCCGCCCCGCCCCGCCCCACCGGAGTGAGTGCTGGGATCCTAGGTGTGCACCACTAAGCCTGGCTTTTGCTGTTCTGGATTCTCACATGGGCTCTCACTCCATAGCTAATGATGGCCCTGAACTCACTGAACCCCCTGCCTCCACTTCCCAAGAGTTGGGGTTACAGTGTGAGTCACAGTACCTGGCTTTTTCAGTCGTTTTAGTTTGGTCCAGGCTTGCTTCAAATCTGTGACACTGTTCCTGTCTTAGTTTCTGAGAGCAGAGATTAAAGTGTGTGTTGTCAATTCAGGCAGTATTGTTTAAAAATATATATCCTAGGTACACAGAACACATACACACATGTACATATACAAACATTTATATAGTTCTTATCATTATTTAGTGTGTATGAATGTTTTGACTGCATGTATGTCTGTATATCAAGTGTGTGCCTGAAAGAGGGCACTGAACCCTCTGGCACTAAAGTTAGAGATGGCTGTGAGCCTGTCACTATGTGGGTGCTGGGAACTCAATTTGGCTCATCAGTAAAGTTTTTGAGACAGGGTCTCACTGTGTAGCCTTGCCTGTCCTGGAACTCACTCTGGTAGATCAGGCTGGCCTCGAACTCACAGAGAGTGGCCTGCCTCTGCCTCCCAAGTGCTGGGACTACAGGCTTGAGCCACCTCTTCCCAGGTATAACTCTTCTTTATGAAGTAGATTGCCACAAAACAAGAAGTAATGACTTCACCAAACTGTCATTCCAGAAACATATGCAACATCACACACATCATGTTACATACACACATTGCATAGAATTATGCAACACTATAGTCCACATACAGGGAGAAGAGAATTGCTTTATTTTATTTATTTATTTATTTATTTATTTATTTATTTATTTGGTTTTTTGAGACAGGGTTTCTCTGTGTAGTTCTGGCTGTCCTGGAACTCACTCTGTAGACCAGGCTGGCCTCGAACTCAGAAATCTGCCTGCCTCTGCCTCGCAAGTGCTGGGATTAAAGGCGTGCGCCACCACGCCCGGCTTTGTTTTTGTTTTTCAAGACAGTGTTTTCCTGTGTAGCCCTGACTGTTTTGGGACTCACTCTGTAGACCTGGCTGGCCTTGAACTTACAGAGATCCTCCTGCCTCTGCGTTCTGAGTGCTGTGATTAAGGCCTGTGCCCCCACCTCTCTGCATCTTGTTTTTGAGACAGGGTCACTCTACACGCCACTGGCTGTCCTGGAACTATGTAGATCAGGCCAACGTAGAACTCAGAGCTCTGACATCCTCTCCCTCTCCAGTGCTGGGATTAAAGGTGTGTGCCAGCACACTTGGCTAAGAGGGTGGCTTTTGTCTGCCCTTGCTTTGTGGGGTCAGTAAACCTCTCCTGTAAAGGGCCAGTGGGCAACTGTTCTCAATTGTCTCCAAGTCTCAAATTCTGCTCAAGTGGCCATCGACAATGTGGGAGTGAGTGAGCGCAGCTGTTGTAATAAACCTTTACTGACTGACGTGGCTCTGGGCCTAATGTGCTAAGCTCTGCACTGTTAGGATGGATTGTTCTTGTCTGCGGCTTCCTGTGGAGTTCTCAGCCTTGAACTTGAGGCGCCTCCACAGAAGCAGGATGACAGGTCTCCGGAGTTTATACAGTGCCAGGGTCTGGATCCAGGGCTTCAGGCATGCTAGGCAAGAGCCCTGCCCACTGCACCGCTTCCCCAGAGTCAGCTCTTTACCCCTATGCTGGGGCGGCAGCTGCACGGTGCCTCTGCTGAGCTGTCTTGTCTGTGGCTGCCCAGACACGTGTCCACTGGCTGGCGACAGCACCCCGCTGTTAAGCGGCTTTCCTGCCAATCCATCTATCCACAGCGCTCAAGTCAAGCGATGGACTGGAGCTTGGATAAGATCTATTCTCTTATGGTGTCAACCAAGAGCTTGTCCAACAATGAAACCAACAGGCAGGGATGGGACAGGCAGAGCCACCAGCACTGGCTCAGGCTGCGTGCGCTGGTTTGACAGGGTTGTCAGCATGTCCCAAGGCCCGAGTCTAGGCCCAGCCCCGTCTATCCTCAGAACCAAGGGGACTGACAGTGTGCACACTTGCTGTGCACTGGGCTGTACATCCACAAAGCCAGGGCTGCAGCTGACGGGGTCTGATGGGGGCCCAGCAGAGCAAAGACCAGGGCTGGGCACACTGGCCACTCCGCGACTCCTCATTGGCAGAAGACGTAGGGCAGCTTTGCTGGTTAAGATGGGCTGTCAGCTCATTCTGTGAAGGACAATGACATCCCAAGTGCTGCGACTCAGAGCATGTGCCACCACCCTGCTACATCCTGGGCTGGTTTAGACAGATCTTGCTGTATAGCCCTCAAACCTGCAGTCTTTTTCTTTTCTTTCTTCTTTTTTTAATTTTTTTTTTGGGGGGGGGGAGGTTTTCCGAGGCAGGGATTTTCTGGCTGTCCCGGAACTCACTTTGTAGACCAGGCTGGCCTCGAACTCAGAATTCCTCCTGCCTCTACCTCCCAAGTGCTTCTTTCTTCTTTTTTGAGACAGGGTTTCTTTGGGCAGCCTTGGCCAGCCTGGGACTTGTTGGACTGAAGTTTTTGTACACTGGCTCTGTCCTACCTTGCTTGCCTAAGGCAACTTCTGACTAGTTAAAATAAAAGGCCTATGGCAAAAAGTAGACTAGGAAGGTGGTACTTCTGGGTAGATAGGGGACTGGGAAAGAGGGCGGCAAGAAAGATCAGCCACCAAGACAAGGGAGAGGTCAGATGTATAACACTGAGGAGAACTAACGGTCATGTGCCATGTGCCACCAAGACAAGGGAGAGGTCAGATGTATAACACTGAGGAGAACTAACGGTCATGTGCCATGTGCCACCAAGACAAGGGAGAGGTCAGATGTATAACACTGAGGAGAACTAACGGTCATGTGCCATGTGCCACCAAGACAAGGGAGAGGTCAGATGTATAACACTGAGGAGAACTAACGGTCATGTGCCATGTGCCACCAAGACAAGGAAGAGGTCAGATGTATAACACTGAGGAGAACTAACGGTCATGTGCCATGTGCCACCAAGACAAGGAAGAGGCCAGATGTATAACACTGAGGAGAACTAACGGTCATGTGCCATGTGCCACCAAGACAAGGGAGAGGTCAGATGTATAACACTGAGGAGAACTAAGGGTCATGTGCCATGTGCCACCAAGACAAGGAAGAGGTCAGATGTATAACACTGAGGAGAACTAAGGGTCATGTGCCATGTGGTAGAACTCAGACGAGCTGAAGGCCTGAGGTATGTGTGAACAAGACAAGGCATAAGGAAACAACAAGGTCTGCGTCCTTATCTGGGAGCTGGGGCGGGCTGAGAGAGAAAGGCTCACAGTTGCATTTGGCACCCAGCGTGGGGCTCAAACCCACAACCCTAAGATTGAGAGTCTCATGCTCTACAGACTGAGCTAGACTACAGAGCAGACTGGCCCTCAACTCAGACATCCACCTGCCTCAGCTCCCTAGCAGGCCTTCTGGTTTAGTGCTGGGATTACGGGCCTATGCCATCCCTGGAATTAAAAAATAAAGTTCGCAGCACATTTGTTTATTTATTCATTTATTTATTTAGTGTGTGTTTATGGTTGTGTGCACAGAGGTCGGTCTAACACCAAGGGAGTCGGTTCTCTCCGTCTTCCACGCAAGTCCCGGGATCCAATTCAGGTCATCAGGCTTGGGGGCCAGTGCCTCCACCTGCCAGTCCATCGGATTTTTTCAGTTAAAAACACACAGGGCTGGAGAGATATGGCTCAGTGGTTAAGAGCACTGACTGCTCTTCTGAAGATCCTGAGTTCAAATCCCAGCAACCACATGGTGACTCCTAACTATCCATAATGAGATCCGATGCCCTCTTCTGGGGTGTCTGAGACAGCTGCAGTGTACTCATATATAATAAATAAATAATTTTATTTTATTTATTATTTTTTTATTTTTTGGTATTTTCAAGACAGGGTTTCTCTGTGTAGCCCTGGCTGTCCTGGAACTCAGAAATCCGCCTGCCTCTTCCTCCCAAGTGCTGGGATTACAGGCGTGCACCACCACCGCCCGGCAAATAAATAAATCTTAAAAAAAAAAACAAACCAACAAAAGTGCTTGTATAAACACACACACACACACACACACACACACACACACACACAAATGAGATGGAAGACAACCAGCTTCATTCATAAATTTATTCTCCTCCTCCTCTTCCCCCTCCCCTTGTAGGAAGCCTGTAACAGCAGTGAGTGGAGCCAGACCACGAGAGCTGCCCGGCCTCCTGCCCGCAGACTTCTGGAACCACACCCACACCAAGGTGGCTCCCTGCACTGTCCTGTGGGTGAGGCTGCCACACACACCAGACCACGTGACGGCTCCACCCGGCCAGGTTGGGCCCTGAGGCCTACTTTCATGTTGGGTGACCCAAAGGTGACATTTCATCTTGGTGCCTGTTTCCTCCCAAGGAAGTAGAGGAGACATTCCTATGGGGTTCTTGGCCAGCAGCGAGGCTGGTCTGCTGGCGCTGGCGTGGTAACGGACCTGAGGAGGACCACGCCCTCGCCTGTCTCGGCTTTGCTGAAGTGCTGTGGGCTGACAGGGCACAGTGGCCAGGGCTGGCATTGCCCGACTGGACCCCACAGCAGTGACCATGGCAGCCGGGCAGCTCCCTGGCTCCTTCCTCTGCCCTCCCCTCATCATAGCCGGGTGTCCTTTGTCCCCAGTTAGGCTTTCTCCTAACTCAGCGACTCCTAATGTAAAGACGCCAACTTCAGCCTCTTCTAGAAGAAACTGAGGCACAGTTCCAGCATTGGTCTCAGTCTGGGGAATCCTGGAGATGGGTCATTCACCCCCCTTGGGGGATAGGGACAAGGGCCAGGGAGAATGACCCTGCTTCCCAAACTCAGACATCCTGGGCATGACCTGGGGCTTTCTGATGGGGCAGAGACCCAGTGCCTCTGGCCACCGGGAGGAGGCCGGGCCCTCCAGCCAGGACCATCTGGGCGCTCTGTCCCTCCTGAGCTACGGGGGTCTTGGCCGAGTCCCTTACTTCCCTTTTCCTGGGCCTCTGTTTGCCAACGTGGGGAAGCGCTGACAGGACGCGTCGCGGCCCCTTTCCCCAGAGGTTTCTGTCTTTTTATTTTTTCGCCCCCCCACCTTTTTTTTTTTTTTTTTTTTTTTTTTTGATTTTTGGTTTTTTCGAGACAGGGTTTCTCTGTATAGCCCTGGCTGTCCTGGAACTCACTCTGTAGACCAGGCTGGCCTCGAACTCAGAAATCCGCCTGCCTCTGCCTCCCAAGTGCTGGGATTACAGGCGTGCACCACCACCGCCTGGCTTTTCGGCCTTTTTTTTTTAAGACAGGGTCTCTTCCTGTGGGTCAGCAGGCTGTCCAGGCTCCTTCCCGCCTTGGCCCGAGTGCTGGAATCCCAGGTGCGGGCCACCCGCCCAGCTTGGCTTTCTCTATTGTTAATGATCACCGCCCCGTTCCCGTTCCCAGGTCCGCATTAGTGATGCCCTTCACACGTCCTTAGTCCTTAGGAGCTCTCCTTCCACCAGCAGCTGCAGAGCCGGGACAGTGGCTGCTGCACCCACCGTCCTTCTGAAGCTGCAGGGGTTGGCCCCACCCCAGCAGCCAGGAGCGGGCTGCCAAAGAGCCCAAAAACATGGCCGGGCCTGCATCTTCTTAGAATGGCGGGAGGCAACAGGCTGAATAGAGGCCTTTAAAGGAACCCCCATGTGCTACCCTGGGGCTCGTGTGTCCCAGTTAGAAAAGGGTCCTCAGAGATGGAATACAGGCTCTCAGTGTGCTCATTCTGGACTTGGGGCGGGCCTTGTATTCAGGGCGGTGTCCTTGCAAGAGACAGATGGGGGAAGAGAAAGCCACATGGAGACAGGACCGAGTCCAAGAGGTCTGGGGCCCTGAAGGCAGAAGAAAGTGGGGCCACACCCCGACCTCTGTGGCTGGCGTCCAGAGCCAAGGAGAGCAGGTTACTCCGCGCCCTCTGTCCCATTCCTAGCAATGTCTGTCTGGGGGCGTGGTCAAACAGAAGGTGGGACCAACAGAAAGGGTGGGGGGCCCAGGCCTTCAGGGGTGTGGAGGGTCAAACTGATGTGTGTGTGTGTGACATCTAACCCACCCAACTGAAAAATGCCACGGAAGGACAGGAGGAAGCACGGCCACCTGAACCAGGTGCAGGGCAGGGCAGCGGGGCTACGCCTGAGACAGGCCAGATTCGAGCCAGCTAGGATCAGTCCCTGCCGAGGGAGGAAGTAGGCCAATGCCACAGGCCGGGGGCTGAGGGGACCTGTACAGGCATGATCCCCTCAGGGCCTCAGAGGGAGAACGGGAGGGAGAATGGGGGCGTCAATTGCACTCTGCTGCCTCCATGGGAGCTACACTGACCTGAGGCAAGGCTCACCGTGGCCTGTGTCCATCACAGGAAGGAGGCGCTCCAGTGATGGGCAGGTGACCTTGTCCATGTCCTGATGAGGCATGAGCCCCGGTTCCATTTTTGCTAGAGCAGTGAGAGTCAGGTTGTTTAAGACCTTGAAAGTCCAGTGTGGTTCCTGGTGGGGCTGAGCTTTGATTCAGAGGCTGGATGGACTCTGAACGCTTCCTCTGCTGAGTGCTCCCTGGGGAAATGCCCGGATTCTGTCAGTAAGGGGTGAGTGACCACACGTCACAGCTACATCAAGGTCCTTGTGGTTTCTGCTAGGCCAGAACAGCCCAGGCCAGGAGGTGTGAGGAGAAGGCCCTACGGGGCCACATGGCCACAGACAGGTCCAGGCCCCAGCGGCTGGCTATTTCTTGGAAGATGCTGCCTGGCACTTGGGAGTACAGTGAGCGTTGCAGACCTGGCCACGCACCTCCTGCAGCTCCTCCCGCAGCTCCTCCAGGGCACTCAAGGAGGGCATGGCTTGTGCCTGGGCCTGCAGCGCCTCTAGGGCCAGTGCCAGGCGGCCCACCTCGTCCTGCAGCGCGTTCCAGGCTGCTCGCTGCTCCTCCTCCTTATTGCGCTGCTGAGTCTGATGGCGCCAGTACTCCAGGACCAGGCAGCCTCCGCCCACAATGAAGATGGTGGCCTCACCCAGCAGCTCAGCGCCCAGCTCGGCGGCCGCCTCCTCATTCAGTGGCTTGATGGCCGTGCCCCGGAAGCCCATGATGCGCATCTTGGTCCGCATCTCCACCCAGTGGTACACTGCAGGGGAGAGAGGGGTCAGGAGAGCTCCCAAGCCCCACCCCCACTTTCCTGTCTCAGTAGCAGAGACCAAGGTGGGAATGGAAGGGCACCTTACGCAAGACCCGTCCCTTGCTTCACCCAGGGAATATGGAGTCTCCTCCCAGGGTGACCTGGGGCTTTCTTCCCTCAGTACTAAGGTCAGAACCCAGGGCTTCAGGCATGCAGGACACACCTGCCACCACTAAGCTATACCCCATCTTTTTGTTTTAGATGGATGGATGGACGGACGGGTGGAGCTCATACTAGCCTTCAGCTCCCTGAGTAGCCAAGGACGACCTTCAACCTCTGACTGTTTTTCTATTTCCCCATGTACAGGGATGACAAACATTACGTCTTGTCGCTTTTTATTTTTTCCAGATGTAGCATAGGCTGGCCTTGAACTCATGATTTTCCTGCCTCTGCCTCTTGAGTAGCTGGGGTAGTTCTGCACCATAAGGATCAGGCCTAGCTCCAGAGACATACTTCAAAGCACAAGATTCCAGAGAGCAGCAATGAGCAGAAACCTGATGCGAGCAGAGGTCCTCAGATGGGAAGCCACGCCCCTAGACGGTCACAAGCACCCGCTCCCTGAGCGTCCGAGCACACAGCGGTAAAGGCCCAGCACCACATTTAGCTCCCTCTGCTGTCTTTAGGTCACCACAGAGTGGCCGCTGTCTTCCTCCAGGGCACCGCCGCCCACTTCCCTGCCAAGACACCAACCAGCTCCCTTTCTTCTCCTCCCCAGAATGCAGAGGGAGGGCCGCAGCTTTTGTGGGCCGGCAGGCTCGGACCCTAGGTTCTCAGGGCGACCTGACGGAGCTCAGCGTGGAGCCGAGCGGCCTCCTTGCCTGGCCCGGCGTCTGCTCAGCACGAGAGCCTCGAGGAGCAGGGGAGGTCAGGTGCCCGGCGTCATGGGTGCCCACCAAGTGGGAGGGGAGGGAGGCGGCGCCCAGGCTAGCTCCTGTCCCAGTGCACTTTCAACAGAGTCTTTTTTTTTTTTTTCCTTTTTCCTTTTTTTAGACCGTGTTTCTCTGTGTAGCCCTGGCTGTCCTGGAACTCACTCTGTAGACCAGGCTGGCCTCGAACTCAGAGACCCATCTGCCTCTGCATCCCAAGTGCTGGGATTAAAGGTGTGAGCCACCATTCCCCAGCTGAGTCTTTGAGATGGTCTCACTATGCACGGCTGGCCTGGAAATCCACCAGGCAGAGCCAGGCTGGCCTTGAACCTGCCTCAGTCTCGCACGCGGTGGGCATCACAGGCATGTACCACCCCACCACTCCTGTCTTCATTTTTCGTTTTGAGGCGTGGTCTCACTGCTTAGGCTCGGCTGACCTGAAGCTCAGTATGTAGAGCACGATGCCCGTTTCTTCCTTGTTCCGTAACAGGCCCTCCCGTAGCGCACGGCGGCCTCCAGTGTGCTATGCAGCCAAGGGCGACCACCCTCCTGCCTCCACCTGAGCCCACAGGCGCGGGCCTCCTTCCTTGCCTTCTTTCTGTGTTTCTGAGACAGGGCCTCACTGTGTAATGCAGGCTTGGACTGACCCAGGGGCAGAAAGCCTCCCGGGAGCGTGTGCTGCAGGACTGTCCTTACGACTAGTCCCCTGCACACCCCCGGCCTGCCCTTGGTGTCCCATGTATGTTGTATCTCAAGAAGAAGACACACCCAGAGCTGGCAATGGCAACATGGCACAGCACCGGAAAGTGACTGCCACCTCGCCTGGGACCCAAGCCCAGTCCCCGAGACCCACGTGGGAGGAAGACAATCCTCTAAGTTGTCCTCTGACTTCCATATGCTCAGGAGTGGCCTGTGGACACACACACACACACACACACACACACACACACACTACAATATAACGTTACCCAGACATGGTGGTATAGGCTTTTAATCCCTGCATTTAGGAGGCAGAAGCAGGTGGATCTCTGTCAGCTCAAAGCCAGCCTGGTCTACAGAGAAAGTTCCAGGACAGCCAGGGCTATTACATAGAGAAACCCTGTCTCGAAATACAAAAACAAACAAAAACAAAGCAAGTAAGCAAACAAACAAACAACAGACTTTACACCATTTTCAGACAAGAGCTGGAGGGACGGCTCAGAGGCTAAGCGCACTGGCTGCGCTAACAGAGGGCCCATGTTCGACTCCCAGCACCCACATGGCAGCTCCCAACCTTCTGTAGTCCTCGTCTCCCAGGACCCACTGCGAGCACGTGCAGGCATCCATTCAGGCCAAACTCACTACACATAACGCAATAAAAAGAAATCTTTTCTCCCCTACCCCCACAGAAGAGCTCAAACACAGGCCCCCACTACCACAAATGACTCTGGAATTTCCTGAGAAACTGCAGGGGTCAGCATAACTGGAGTGCAATGCATAAATCTTGCTCTGGGAGAAACACCTTCATGATCATGGTATCTCCCTTGCCAGGTAAGTGTATAAAAACAAATTAAAAAAGAAAAAAAGAATGTTGCCAAAGAAACGCCAGTGAAGTGGTTTGGGAACAAGGACTTACTTTTCAGCCTGTGCTGCCTCTGCCTTTCCCTAAATGTGTCCCAGTGAACTCAACACTTACTCTGAAGCCTACCACTGTGCACAGACCTTTCCTATTAACACTTAGGGGGCTGAGGCAGGAGGATCACAAACATGAGGCCAGTATGTAGTAAGAGCTTGCCTCAAGAAAACAAAAGAACACAGCCGGGCGTGATGGCGCACGCCTGTAATCCCAGCACTTGGGAGGCAGAGGCAGGCGGATTTCTGAGTTCGAGGCCAGCCTGGTCTACAGAGTGAGTTCCAGGACAGCCAGGACTACACAGAGAAACCCTGTCTCGAAAAACCAAAAAAAACAAAAACAAAAACAAAAACAAAACAAAACTAAAATAAAATAGAAAAATAAAAATAAAAAAATTAAAAAAAAAATTAAGAAAACAAAGGAACAGCCTGGCAAGAAGCTCAATGTTTCTTGTGGAGACCCAAGGAAGGAGGCTCCAGCCATCAGCCATCCAACACCTGATTCTGGCCTGTATGTGCATATATACATATGTATATATATGTATGCAGATACACACATACACACATGAAATAAAAATAAAATTCAAAATTTAGGGAGGTGGAGAGATGGCCTATCAGTTAAGAATACTGGCTGCTTTTGTAGACAAGCTGGGTTTGAACCCCAACATCCATGGAGCGGCTCTTAGTTTGTAAGTCCAGTTCCAGGGCACCCCAAGTCTGGGGTCTTCTGGCCTCTGCAGACACCGGCACACAAGCACACAGACGTACACACAGACAGACGCTCTGTGTAGCCAAGGCTGCCCCGACAGGTGTGAACAGAACACCCCTCTCCTGTCTGCCCACTGCCTCAGTCCTGGCACACACGGGCACTAAATACAAGGAGTGCTGACTAACGCAGGCTCCTGATGCCTCCGCCGGAGTGACCTCTACCTGGGCAGGCCCGCTGGCTTAGGAGAGGGGCACCCGGGGGCTCTGGAGGCTGAGGGCTCGGTGCGCTGGGAGCCGGCAGGCCCGAGTCCCAGGCTTTGGAATCCTGGGTCAGGACTGCACACAGCACAGTGCAATCTACTTCCCATTTTGGCAAACGTGGAGAGAGCAGGTGAGGGTGGGGTGCAGGGGTGGGCTGCTCCGGGCATGGCTCTGAGGGTTGCTGGCTCTTCATCCCAGGAGAGAGTGGTGACTGTTAGCCATCTGACGGGCGACGGCAGGGCTGCCTGAGGAACGGAGCTGGAGTTGAGCCCCGGAGCACTGTGGTTAAGGCCACCAAGGAATCAGGCTGTCTGGCCTGAAGCCCATGCTGAGCCACTCACCACCTCCTGCCCCAAGGCCTCAGTTTCTTCATCTGTGGGCCTTAAAATGGCCACATTAGAGGCAGAGGTATGCTGACTCGGGCCTATAATTCCAGCACTTCGGAGGCCGAGAATTAAGACTGTTTGAAACCAGCCTGAGCTACATAGAAAGACTGTCTTAGTCAGGGTTTCACTGCTATGAGCAGACATCATGACCAATCCAACTCCTATAAGGACAGCATTTAACTGGGGCTGGCTTACAGGTTCAGAGGTCAGTCCATTATCATCAAGGCGGGAGCATGGCAGCATCCGGCAGGCCTGGTGCAGGAGGGGCTGAGAGTTCTACATCCTCATCTGAAGGCTGCTAGGAGCAGACTGAAAGGCCACGCCCACAGTGACACACCTACTCCAACAAGGCCACACCTCAAAATGGTGCCACTCCCTGGGCCAAGAATAAACAATCACAAAGATGCAGGCTTCTTTCCTACAGCAGGGCACACACGCAGGACACAGGCGTCTGCCACGGGCTCTGAAAGAGCATGTTCCACCATCATACGTCTCGGGCTCTCTCCTCTCCTCTGAACCGCTCTCACACAGCCCAAGCTGGCCCAGAACTGCTGGTAGCTGAGGATGACCCTGCGCTCCTAATCCTACCGCCTCCACCTCTCAAGTGCTGGATTTGGACTCCTGCCTCCACACCTGGCCAGCTGCTCTCCTCCACGCCCAGCACAGAACTAGGGCCTCGATGCACACTTTATCCGAGCTGCACCCACAGCTCCCTCCTGAAGAGTAAGATGCAGGGTGTGAGGCGTTAGAGACGGCTGGCGGTTAAGAGTACCAACTGCTCTTCCGAAGACCCGGGTTCAGTTCCCAGCAACCACACAGCGGCTGACAGCTGTCTACAACTCCAGTTCCAGGAGACCCAACACTATCTTCTGAACTCCTCAGGCACCTGGCATGTGTTTCAGTTAAAAAAAGAAAGAAAGAAAGAAAGAAAGAAGGAAGGAAGGAAGAAAGGAAGGAAGGAAGGAAGGAAGGAAGGAAGAAGCCTGGTGCTCAGAGCTCTAGCAGCCTCGTCAAGGTCCTGAGAACTGCTTGGATTTAAAAAAAAAAAATGTCAGCAAGAGGATGACAGTCACCAAACTACCGCAAGGTGCCTTACTGTCTAGTCAGCAGGAAGTCTGACTGCAGGTTTGGTTAAGATTTGCTGGCTGGTTTTCAATGAACTTTAGAGGAGTACAAAGACTTTTGGAAACACGCACAGTCAGCTCTCTGTGCCTGCCATGCAGCTAGCTAGAGCAGGCCGAGGGCAGGACTGAAGAACGGACTCGGGCGCCCTCTCCTGTCCACTCAGAGTACTGCAGGCAGCTTGGGTAAGGAGAGTCTGCGATACAGCACTATATAAATCAAGCAGCCTTCAAGCACAGTGGGAGGACCTGAAGAGGTTGCTTGTTTTGGTAGCTATAGAGACAGAAGCAGGCTAGGCACTTGGCTATATGCCCCCTGTGTTGTTCTGAGACAATCTCGAATAGCCCAGGCTGACCTCAGACTTGTGAGTTTAGGGCCAAGCTTGGCCATTGGACCTGTCTGAAAATAAAGTTTTTAATCAACTGGGGCTAGGCTTGGTGGCATACACCTGGCATTTAAGAAGTGGAGGCAGGAGGATCAAGACTAAAGAAAAAAAAAAAATAGAAAGGGCTGTGGTGTGCAGTGTGCACATCTTCAACCCCAGCACATAGGCAGAGACGAGTGAGTAGATCTCTGTCAACGTCAACTGAGAGCCAGCCTGAGTCAGGCTGGACAGAGAGCACCATGGTGAGACCCAGTCTCAAGGAAGGGGGGGGGAGAGGGAGGGAGGGAGGGCGGGAGGGCGGGAAGAGGCAAATGCAGGACTAAGTACAGCTGCGCAACGGTGGACTGCGGGGCAGGTAGATGACCTGTAGGCACAATGTGGCTTTGTGGGTACGTGCCTGAGATGCCCACGGGTACCACCCACATGGCCTGGCCCGGCTGACCCGGGGAAGCACTGGCATTTTTATTTTTAATGCTCTCCAGAGAAAGTCACTTCCCCGAGATCTATTTATAGTCCTGAGAGTGCCACATCAGCTCCTGTGTGTGCAAGCCAGGCTGCTGCTGCTGACCTCCAAACACTCAAGGTGCTCTCCTACTAAGGAAACAGCTTCCTCTGTGTGTGTGTGTGCTCGCGCATGTGTGTGCGCATGAGGAGCGAGGGGGGAGGGGAGGGGGATGCATCATTCATTATTACCAGTTATGTATTTTGCTAACATATGTATTTAAAAAACAATTATCCCTCAAAAGAGGAATGGATAGAGAAAATGTGGTATATTTATACAATGGAGTACTACTCAGCAATTAAAAATAATGAACTCATGCAATTTGTAGGTAAATGGTTAGACCTGGAAAATATCATCCTAAGTGAGCTAACCCAATTACAAAAGAATACACATGAAATGCAATCACTGATAAGTGGATATTAATGAGCCCAGAAGCCCTAAATACTCAAGGCACAATTAGCAAGTCAAATGACTCCCAAGAAGAAGAAAGGAGAGGACCCTGGGCCTGTAAAGATTGGATCCAGTATTGTAGACCCAGAACAGAGAAATCGTGGGGGCGGGGGGGATGAGTGGGGAATAGCAGGGGGGGGAGAGGAATTATGGGACATATGGTGGGGGGTAACTGGGAAAGGGGAAAGCCTTTGGAATGTAAACATAGAATATAGAAAATTAAAATTAAAAAAAACAATTACAAGGGGTAGCATTAATTATTTTATTATTTCTTTCATTCTTTCTGTTGTTGTGTTTAGAGTGTGTTTTTCATGTGTAGCCTTGACTGTCCTGAACCTCTGTAGACCAGGCTGTCCTCAAACTCAGAGAAGCGCCTGTCTGCCTCCTGAGTGCTGGGATGGACCGTGTGAGCCACTGTGCCCGGCCCTCATTAACAGCATTTTAGGATGTTTCATCCATGCTACCCACCCTGCAGGGTTTTGTGTACACAAAGCAATGTCTTCAGCCGTGGAGACTCACATCTATAATTCCAACCCTCAGAAGGTTAAGACAGGAGGACTGCTGATAATTCAAGGCCAACCTGGGTCAAAGAGTGAAATCCTGCCTCAAAAAGCCATAGCGGTGCTCCCTGTGAGTCCTCCGCACATGCCCGCCCCACTCTTGCGGCTGGCCTAAGTGCTGTACTCCTAGAACCCCAGCTCCTAAGAGCTGCTGGCCCAGCCCTTCCCTTGCTGTAGGAGACCTGCCTTCGCTTTCTGGAAAACTCAAACACTCCGTTTATAAGGAGGTGTGCTTCAGCGTGGAGCGGCCCGCCGCTCACAGCCCCCTGTGTGTCTGACTTTCTTACCTGTCTTTATTCCCAGCGTATTCTCCCCTTGTTGCTGCCTCTGCTGCTGAGGTGCTTCGCTTTGAGAAAGGGCCTCATGAGCGAGGCTGACCTAGAGCAGTGCAGAACGGCAGGTGTGCACCAGCTGCGCACTCCGGCTGGCTCCTGAGGCAGGACCTCACACTGGAGCCCCGTGTGACGCAGGTTCCTCACGCATCCGCCACCTCTGCTGGAATTACAGGCGTGTGGCACCATGCTTGGCTCTAACTGTGGCGTCTGATCAATAGCCATTGTTAACATGCGAGAAGTGGAGAGAGGAGGCCCAGACCTGCATCTGTGGTAAGCCTGTGAGGCCAACTGCAATGTAGGGCTCACCAGCCATCAGGCTGCAAGCCGAGTGTGCGCTAGAGCAGGCGCTAAAGCACAAGAGCGGGCATTCCATGACGGGCAACAGAGAGAAACGAAGCACGGCACCAAATGTTTATGTACTTCAACTAACATTCGCAATAGCACCTAGGGGTTAGGCCAGAGCTAGGGTGTAGCTCAGTGATAGAGCCCTGCCTAGAACCCCTGAGTGAGGAGCTGGGGGTGTGGCTCAGTGGTAGGGCACCTGCCTAGCAGGGTAGAGGCTCTGAGCTCAACCCTTAATTTTATAAAAAAAATTTTTTTCCTTTGTCATAGTAACATAAAAGTGTCAGGGCACTCAAAAACAGGGTATAAAACCAGGGCCCAGGCTACACAGAGAAACCCTGTCTCGGAAAAAAAAAACATTAAAAAAAAAAAAAAAAACAAAAAAAAAACAAAAAAACCAGGGCCCAGAGAGGTTGCCCAGGTTCCTTAGGCTGGCTGTGGGCATTGCTATTGCTGGGCCTCAGAGCACGCTGAGGTCATCAGTCACAAGCACTCTACTCTGCAGAAAGGCAATGGTGTGCCCAGGACACACCCAGAGGAAATCACAAAGCAGGAGACAAAAGGCAGGGCAGACAGCCTTTATCAGTGCCCCAAGCCCTACGGTCACATGACAACACACTCGGCCCCCCCCCCCCCCCCCGAGAACGGCCAGGCCCACGGGCTTGAGGTCAGAGTCTCCCACACTCACACCTTCTTTTGTGGTTTTGACAGAATCTCACGTAGCCCAGGCTGACCTCAAACTGGCTAGCACCCCTCCTCCCGCCCGCAGACGCCCGGGCCGACAGGACAGACATGCACAGCAATGCTCAGCTGCTGGCTTTGTTTTGAAATACAGAATAGATGGTCAGAGGGCAACCTGCTCTGAGTGGCACAGTCAGTGGTGACACCAGGTGCGAATCCGAGAGTGCCCGCACTGCGCTCAAGCACGCCGGTTGTGTGAGCCCGCCCGTGCAGTCTGCTCCTGCACCTCTGTGGTCCGCACTCAGGGAAGCTCTGACCGCAGAGCCTGCTGTGGGGATAACACTGCACATCCAGGCCCTGCCCGTGCTGGCCTACAGCAGCCACTTCCGGCTGAGGCAGGGACTTGGAGCTGGCTGGGTAGCTTGTGGGAGAGGGCCACAGGGAGAGGCCATGGGAGCCAGCGGCACTGACACTCCATGGTGGCACCTGCCACTCAGCTCCTGCACCCCGCAAAGGACTCTCCCAACAGAGCCCAGCCACACCACAGACTAAAGAAACAAAGGGTGGGGCTGCAGAGATGGCTCGGCGGTTAAGAGCGACTGCTCTTCCAAAGGTCCTGAGTTCAATTCCCAGCACCCACATGGTGGCTCACAACCATCTGTAATGATATCTGACGCCCTCTTCTGGAGTGTCTGAAGACAGCTACAGTGTACTCATATAAATAAAAATAAATAAATAAGTCTTAAAAAGAAAAAAAAAAAGAGAGCCGGGCGGTGGTGGCGCACACCTGTAATCCCAGCACTTGGGAGGCAGAGGCAGGCGGATTTCTGAGTTCGAGGCCAGCCTGGACTACAGAGTGAGTTCCAGGACAGCCAGGGCTACACAGAGAAACCCTGTCTCGAAAAACCAAAAAAAAAAAAAAAAAAAAAAAAGAAAGAAAAAAAAAAAAGAAAGAAAGAAAAAAAAAGAAACAAAGGGGTCACTGCTGTCAGGTGTGTGGCAGATACCTGTAATCTTATTATTGTGGAGGCTGAGGCAGGAAATTCACCTGAGTCTGCGACCAGCCTGACCTATAGTGTGTCAGTCTGTCTCAAACATTCCTTCCCCCTCACCACCACCAAACCCTCCAGAGCTGGAGCTGGCTCTGGGGTAAACAGCACTCCTCCTCCTGCAGGGCCCCTGTCACTCAGCCACCTGCACCCCAGCTCCAGGGGTCTGGCTCCCTCTTCCGGTCTCCCGGGGCCCTGCACACATGTGGCACACAGGCATACATATAAGTAAAAAGACATCTTGTTTTTTCTTAATTTAAAAAAGAAAGAAAAGGAGTCAGTGGGCTGCAAGCGTGAGACACCATGCCTAGCCTTTGAGTGCTTTTTTTTTTTTTTTTTTTTTTTTTTTTCTTCAAGACAGGGTTTCTCTGTGTCGTCCTGGCTGTCCTGGAACTCACTCTGTAGACCAGGCTGGCCTTGAACTCGGAAATCCGCCTGCCTCTGCCTCCCAAGTGCTGGGATTAAAGGCGTGCGCCACCACCGCCCGGCTCTTTGAGTGCTTTTTGTTCCTACAATTCCAGCAGGAGTGTAATCTCCAGGAAGCTCTGCTCGTGGTTAAGAGTACAGACTCACTCAGACTGTGAAGACTCAGACGTGGGGCCTCTAGGTCCTAAGATCTCTAGGATGAAGCTCAAGGGCAGATTCCAGAATCCTGATGGCACTGTAGACAGAGACAAGCCACAGACAGTGATGTCCCAGAACTCTCCCAGCACGGGGGCCATAAAAAGAGCTGACAGGAGACAAACACCACCCAGACTCTGGTAAACAGACCTCTTGTCTTTATCCACCAAGTCCGCCTCAGGTATTCGGTTACAGCAATGAAAATACAACTAATACAAGAGTGGACACCTCTGCAGGACCACAGCCCTGCTCACTGCTCGTGGCAAACTAGGAAAATGAGCAACACACTAGAAAGGGTCAGACGCAGGTGAGCCCGGCTCTTCCTGCCCAGAGGCCCCTGGGCGTCCTTGGGGACTGTGTAACACACTTGGGGATGGAGGCCGAGGGCAGACAGCACTGTGAACTTGCAGTAAATGTCTAACATCCTAGCACTCCAGGGACCTCCGAAGCAAGAGGACGGCCACAGGTTCCAGGCCGGCACCAGAACTGTACAACACCTTGTCTTCAAAAGCCAAAAAGGAGCAAACCAAGACTTCCGCTTCACTGCACAGAGAATCAAGGAGCCGGGGCAAATGCCAGGATGTCTCTTCCGCACAGGAGTGCAGGAACCACGGCGCAGGCCTCTGCTTCGTGGCTACTTAAGTTCTGGGGACTTCTTCCTGCACTCTCTCAGCTGTAGCAGCCACAGTGGCCTTCCCAGCTGTGGGAATAAGAAGGGGTCAGCAGCCAGGCACACCTTTAATAGCACTGAGGAGGAGGCAGAGGTAGCCTGGTCCACATAGTCCCAGGCCAGCCAGGGCTACAGAGTGAGGCTCTCAGCACAGTGAAGCACAGCACAAGGGCCGAGCGCCCAGACCAGCAGAGGGTCAGCGGTGGGGGAGGGGAGGGCTGACCTAGAGAGAAAACCCTGGGAGCTCAGAGTCACCACCGAACCAGCCAACCAGCCGAGCCACAAGCACAGGCACTCAGCGCTGTGAAGAGAGGAAGAACAGACTGAAAGGAGGAAGGGCCCTAGCTGGGCGGGACTCGCCAAGCTCAGAACGTCTCCCACAGCACGCAAGTCCTCTGCCGGTCTGCCGTCTACTCTCTCCCACACGACTCCTGCTAGCCAGCTCTCCCTTCAAACAAGATTCCAGCTCAGTCAGCACTGACAGGAAAGGAAGGGTGACTTGCTAACCATGGGACTCAAGGCGCCATCTCAAGACCATGTCCACACATGGCCATAGCCACGAAGTCTGGTGTGTCCCAAACCTATCCTCTCCAAATAGATTTGGACACAGTATATCTGTGGGGTCCCTGCCAAACACATAACTCAGATCCAACTGGGGAAAGTTCCAGACTGCATGAACTACCTCAATGTCATGATAAACAAGGGTGGGCAGAGATACCTGAGAGCAGGGGCACCAGACCTCAAGTGGCCCAGGCTGGCCTCGATCCTGATCTGCTCCTGCTCTTGCATTTGTCACCATGCCGGCCCCACCCACACCCTTGTACTAGAAGCTCTCTGCCACTGTCACACATCTATAGCTACTTATTCCTCTTTTTTTACTCATTATTTTGAGACAGGGTCTGGTTGTGAATGCACTCTCTTCCCCAGGCTGGTCTTGAATTTCAATTCCCCTGCCTCAGCCTCCCAAGTACATTACAGGCTTAGCTAGCAAACTCTCTGTAGTGCCAAGTCATACCGCAGATCCAGGCTACCGAGCAGGACTGGGAAGCTGTCTCCTTGGTGCATCTGCTGGTGATCACCAAAGAGCTGTTAAACTCTAACTCAGGAGGTGCTCACCAGGCCCCACCCTACCTCAAGGAACTGCTGCAGTCAAAAGTGGCTGGAGACTTACTCTTCACTGACAGGTGATACCATGGTCAGGCTAAAACATCCCTCACCCATGCACAGACAACCAACTCAACATATTTAAAAAATAATAATAATGAGCCATCTTGTTCTTGGTTTTTGGAGACAGAGTTTGTTGTAGCCCTGGCTGTCCTGGAACATTCTCTGTAGACCAGGCTGGCCTCAGACTCAGAGATCTGCTGGCCTCTGCCTCCCGAGTGCTGGGATTACAGTCGTGAGCCACCACTGCCTGTCTATAAGGAGCCATCTTTAATTTCAGAACTCCCAAGGCAAGGTCTCTATGCGTTCAGCATGGTCCACACAGCTAGTTCTAGACTAGCCAGGGCAACCCTGTAAGACCCTGCCTCAAGGAAGGAAAGTCATGAGATAAGAAAGAGGGCTGCTTGGAAGGAGGGGGGGCCAGTGGGCGTGGGCAGCAAAGGTTAACAAGGGAATACAAAATAGTCAAACTGTTGAAACCATACAATAAAATGTGCAGATTTACATGCCTGTTAGCCTGCACACGGCAGATGAGACAGGGGGTTCACAACTTTGAGGTCTTCCTCTAATCATGGCAGGCTTGAGGCCCATTGGGCCACATGAGAGCCAGTCACAAAAAATTAATAAACTATATCCTGAGGCTGAGGTGTGATTCAGTGGGAAAGTTCTTACCCAGTGCTCACAAGACCGTGTCCCACTTCAAGGCCAAACACACACACACACACACACACACACACACACACACTCTCTCTCTCCATAGACATAGTCACACACACAGTCACCACACACTTACCATACACAATAAACACATGCAAACGCACATGCACATTCAGGCATAGGATCAGATCCTATACCTCTTAAGGATCAGAACCTTCTACTGAGCCCTGCCCCCTCTGGTGGTGTCTGCAGGGGCCAGGTCTCGCCCTCTCGTGGCCCTGTGTTGGGCGCAGTGAGGCCTCAGGCCCCTAGCTTACATCGTCCCTTTCACCTGACTTCTCGTCTCCCACAGAAGCTGTTGTCACCTAACAGGCTTTTATTTTTTGTTTTTGAAACTGGGGCTTATGCTACAGGCCAGGCTGGCTGAAACTCACTGTTTAGTTCAGGCTGGCCTCAAACTCGAGGCCCTCCTCCTGCCTCCTAGTCCCCAGTGCTGGAGTGTGCCCCCATACCTGGCCACACTTCCTATTTTATATCTGAGGTACTGATGCTGGTTGTTGCCTATCTTCGAAGACAGGAATCCTTGAGAGCTGGATTTCCTTACATCTTCATACTCCCCACAATAAAGCAGCATTTCCTGCTGCGTAAGTACACAGGCATCCACACAGTGGGAGAGCAGGGTCACTGCGCCAGCTAAGGACTCGGGGCCCCACAGGCGGGGACGATCCGGCCTGGTCACAGTAGGCAGGCACTAACTGCTCCTGTCTCTGATAGCCTCTGCACAGAACTGGAGACAGAGGCTCAGGTGGGTTACGCTCACCTGCCCAAAGTCGTCATTTAAGGGCTAGGGTAAAGAAAGCCGCTCCCTAAACCACAAAGCCAAGACTAGTCCCAGGACTTGGAAGAAAAGCAGGAGGCGGCACAGGCCTGGAGTCCAAAGTCCAGAGTCCACAGCTAGGTTCTGGCACAAGCCCCCACCAGGGTGAACTGACTGCAATGCAGTGTGATCTTGGAGACTGACCGAATCCCTGCCCGTGACGGCTTACTCTTTTCTTGGATAAATTTAAGCAGTCATCCCTGGTTTGTGTCCTGCAGGTCTTGGAACTCACTTTATAAGTAAAGACAGCTCCTAACTTACACCGAATCCTCTACCTCTGCCTTCCAAGTGCTGGGATTTACAAACACATGGACCAGTATTTGTTTGTTTTGTAGCCAGGGTTTCTCTGTGTAACAGCCCTGGCTGTCCTGTAACTCATTTTCTGGACCAGGCTGGCCTAGAACTCAGAGATCTGAGATCCACCTGCCTCTGCCTCCCAAGTGCTGGGATTAAAGATGTACACTACCACTGCAGGCTAGTTTGTTTGTTTTGTTTTGTTCTGAGTCAGGGTCTCATGTAGCCCGGACTGAACTCAATAAGGTATCTTTTTTTTTTTTTTCTTTTTTTTTTTTTCCCCGAGACAGGGTTTCTCTGTGTGGTCCTGGCTGTCCTGGAACTCACTCTGTAGACCAGGCTGGCCTCGAACTCAGAAATCCGCCTGCCTTTGCCTCCCAAGTGCTGGGATTACAGGCGTGCCCACCCGCCCGGCTTCAATAAGGTATCTTAAGATATCTGACCTCTTGTTGCTACTGCCTCAAACTCCCAAATACTGGGATGTGAGTCTACACCATCACACCTGGCTTCAAAATTCAAAACTTTTCTACTGCAAGACCTTTGGCCCAGGCACAAGCTCCAGCAAACACCAGCAGGACCGGGCATCTTTTTAAACACATATGAGGAGGAGAAAAGTCAAGGCGCTACGTCCCCTTACTGCCCATGTGCCACCCTTGGAACCAACAGCGTCCTCAGTGGTCTGCTGAGATCCTCCTCACCCCCAGGTCTCGGCTGGAGCACTCCCTCTGGGAGGAAGTGCCCCTTGTACTCCCCGTCAGGTCAGGTCACCAGTAAGCTCTGCAACCCCATCTAGACTGTCACTGAGAGGGCTTGCTTTGACAGACTGGTACTGGCGTAGACCCTGTTGTTATAAGCAGGGTCAGCTCAAAGCAAACACTCATCCTGTCATATGTAAGCTACGTGGGGCGTCGGTAAACATGAGCGCAGGCATAGACCAGTCCTTTCTAGAGCACACCTGCGCGAGCTTGCGAAGGAGCCTCCCCAGGCTCACCCGGCGGCTCTAAGCTCGGGACTGCCTGCAGTGCCTGACAGTTCTGCGACAACACGGACATCTTAGGACCGTGTCTCCCAGTGTCCGGCCCAGAAGCCTGCACGGTGCGGCTACCGAACGAAAGGATAGCTATGAGGAAACTCATAAACAGAAGGACGTCCATTCTAGGTTCATCCTTTTGGCAGGTCGCAAGATTCCATCATCATCACGACCTTAACTCAGTGTAACACTAAGCTCTGAGCTCTAAACCCAGGGTGACAGGAAAAGCACCCACAGGGCCGGAGGGAAACTGAGGAACAAGCTGGCGTTTCGGTGGTAAAGTGTCTCTCTTAAGGATGGCTCGGTAGGGGATGGCCAAGGGAGCTTCTTCTCAGTCCCGCCCCTAACTCCTGACAAATAAGCTCCGCCCTAGTGTTTCTCATACCTCATCCTATTGGCAGGCGTAGACGTCAACCGCCACAACCCCTCTTCCCTATTGGCTGGCATTCCAAACTCGCGCGGTGACGCCCCTGACTGCTCGCCCTTCTTCCCTATTGGGCGTGTGACACGCCCCTCTAGCAGAAACCCTCCTCATTGGCTATAGCGTTTTGCCGGTTCGCGCTGGGATTGGCCAGGCACAGAAGCCATACCCGGGAACTAGAAGGGTCGGGAATGGAAGGGCTAGAGGCCTTGGGGTGAGACTCACGCTGGGCCGGCGGCAGGCAGATGTAGGTCTTGAAGAACTCGCTGCGGCGAGCGGCATCCTTGATGCGGTTGGCCAGCGGCTTGCTAACCTGCCGGATGCCCAAGTAGAACAGCTTCGCCATGGGGAACGCGCCCACCACCATCTTGGCGGCCGCCTTGGGCACGCGCAACCTTGCTGACTGGGCGGGGCGCCGCCGACCTCGCTGTTCCTCCCCCGCCCGCCGGTAGGCCGTGCGTGCCTGCGTAAGGAGGGACTTGCCTACGAACCTACGTACGAGCGTGCGTCTGCACGCTCGCGGCGGGGGTGGTGGGGAAGGTGTTTGTCGGCTGGGGGGGCGCTCGTGACGTCACCGCGTCGACGCCTCGACGTCCATACGTAGGGTATGCAAATATGCGGCGGAAGTGAAGCGTCAGAGGGCGGTGCCGTTAAACGGCCGCTGGTGGGAGCGTGGCCGGAGCCCTATTCCCGACGTGCTGACGTCACCGCGTCTTGCGTGATGTCACGTACTGAGGCGGCTTCCCTGCCCACAGGAGGCGCCTGGTTAGTCCCAATTAAGTCTAAAGAGCCCGGGTTCGCCTTCCTCCGCGGCTAGCGCCCTCCCCGGGCAGTGGGGCGAGTCCGCGCGCAGTCGCGCAGACCAGCCGCTCTGCTCACCCTCCGAAGTTGGAGAGTGACTCAGCCCTTCGGGTTCGTTCTTTTGTATTTTTCTTTTTAATTGTTTAAAAGCGGGTCTCGTGTCACCCGCCCTGGCCCCGAACTCCGTGCGTAGCGGGCGCTGTCCTTGGCGCTCGGGATCCTCTGCTGCAGTGCAGTGCTGGGGTCACAGCCCTGCGCCCCACGGTCCAACGCGGATGTCACTATCCCTGTGGGCAAGATGTCACAACAGTCGTGTGTGTCCCGAGCCCCAGGCGTTTCCCTCCTCCGAGCAGGACCCCAGCCCCTCCCTGGTTGGCGGCGCTCGCGTGTGGGTCCGAGTGCGCTCGGCCAACCCAGCCTTCCCCAGTCTCTGACGGAGACCGGCCAACCCCGCGCTCTCAGCGGCCTCGCTTCCTCCTCGGGGGTCAGGGTCCCCGGGGAGCCGGCCCCGGCTGCCCTCCCTCACCCAGCGGGGAGCAGAGTCATATAAACAAAGCCAGGACTTGGTTGAGAGTTTCCTGGATGGGGGTGACGATGGGCAGCTGGGGACGAGGAGGGACAGGGAGGCGGGAGCAGAGGGGTGGTGACTAGCAAGAGGGCGCACTGGCGGCGCCTGGGCAGGGGACCCGCGCCTCGTTTACGTTGGCGGCAGCGGGGCCTGCTGTCACACAGCTGTCAGCGCAGCACTCAGGAAGCTGCAGCAGGAGGATGGAATGTTCTAGGTCAGCCTGGACTGCATCATGAATTCAGGGTCAGTCTGGGCGACTTAGTGAGTCCTGACTCAAAATAAAACGTACAAACATAAAATCGGACGTCCATCAAAGGGGCTGGGGTGTAGCTGTGTCCGTGAAAGCTCTTGCCTAGCTTTTGCAAGACCCTGGGTTTGATGTCTGCTACTGGGAAGAAATCGGGGAGAGCGTGTGTGACCCCGACATCTAAATTATAATGTCCAGAATCTTGAGAAAACCAACTCTTGCAGGAGTCCTCTCTCTCTGGACCTCGCCTTCCCCTTTATGTTCACTTTTAGTAATGTGCACCTGTGTGCGCCTGTGGTGGGGTGTGTGCACATGCGTGCTGCCCACAAAGGAAGAAGAGGACCTGGAGCCCATCACAGGAGTTTGTGGGCCCCTGACACGGTGCAGGGGACGGAACGCAGGTCCTCTGGGAGAGCAGACGTCCCGACTGAGGCTCAGGCGTCCATAGTACTCAGGGTGGAGTCCCAGTGCAGGGTTGTTTTCTTTTTTTTTTTGTTTTTGTTTTTGTTTTTGTTTTTTTGTTTTTTTCGAGACAGGGTTTCTCTGTATAGCCCCTGGCTGTCCTGGAACTCACTCTGTAGACCAGGCTGGCCTCGAACTCAGAAATCCGCCTGCCTCTGCCTCCCAAGTGCTGGGATTAAAGGCGTGCGCCACCACGCCCGGCGCAGGGTTGTTTTCTAACCCTGGTGGCCAAAGGACACTCTAGAGAGTCTAGGTTTCCTAGGACAGCTTCTGTGCATGTGAGTGCACCACCATTGCTGTCTTCAGACACCGCAGAAGAGGGCGCCAGACCCCCTTAGAGATAGTTGTGAGCCACCACGTGGGTGCTGGGACTCTAAGTCCCTAAATCTTCCTTTCTGGCTGTGTTCTTAGTCCTCAGAACAGCTCCCAGTGCACAGTAGGTGCGCAGTACATTTTGTTGCTTTGCTGCTACGACCCAGTCCTGCCTCAGACTTACTATCCTCTTGCACTGGCCTTGAGGGTTCGGGGGTACAGGCCTGCACCCCACACAGAGATGCCTCCATCTCCTTCCCAAGCCAGTGCTTTCTGAAGCCCCTCCACGCCACTCTCCTCCCCCGCATCCACAGACCTGCTTCTTCACCAAGTGCTTCTGTGTCCCCATGCCTCTTCACGCCTCCTCGGCAGCTCTCAGAGAAGGGTTCCATGGGGCTTCTCAGTTGAGGGAGGGAGGGACAGACGGACAGAGAGAGAGACTGAGAGACTGTGTGTGTATGTGTGATCTTCCTATCTCAGTGACCTGGGATGAGTGGTGTGTGTGTGAGAGAGACAGACAGACAGACCTGGGATGAGTGGTGTGTGTGTGTCACAGACAGACAGACAGACAGATATTTTCCCACCAGGGCTGTTTCTACAATATAGAGACTTCTGCCGTTTCTTGACTCCCAGGGGTGGGGCGGGCTAGTCAGCTCGGCACTTCCTTCCCCCTCCTATTTGGTGGAAGGAGCCACCACAGCATCTGGATGACCCATTAAGACACAAAGAGGGAGGGATACCATTAGCTAGGTCAGGCAGCCCTGGCCACCGTGGGCGTGGGAACAGACAGATACAGGAGAACAGGGAGCCCAGGGTGGCCCCAGCTCTGACTGACTCACTGTAAGACCTTCCACCCTTTGCCCTGAAGCCTCTTTAGTGACCATCCCGGACCAGGGTGTGGCTGGTTCCCTGAGGCCCTTTCCACCGGGCCCCTGGGGTACCCTTTTCCCAGAATGGACCAGGGACTCAAGTCACACGACCCCTCAGGCCCTGTGTTTCCTCCACTAAGTCTTCCTTCAAAATAAGTCCTAAGACTGATCCTACTGGCATGGTTGCACACCTGTAATCCCAGCACTTGGGAGGCAGAGGCAGGTGGATTTCTGAGTTCGAGGCCAGCCTGGTCTACAGAGTGAGTTCCAGGTCAGCTAGGACTACACAGAGAAACCCTGACTCAAAAAACAAAAAGAAAAGAAAACAAAAGTCAGCCTGGTCCTGATGGTCTAGGCCCATCATGCTGGCTATTGAAGAGAGGCAGGGAGGTAAGTTAAAGGCCTCTATGCGCCACAGGAGTGCCAAACCAGCTGGTAACTGGCCAAGACTGGGGGGGTGGAGGGACGGGTGTGGCAGCCGCAGAATCAGCTTCTAGTGCAAAAGCAAGGGAAGGGCAGGGGATGGCGGGCCAGCAAGATGGCTGAGCAAGTCAGGGTCCTCCCTGGGTCCCTCATGGTGGAGGAGAGAACCAATTCCCTAAGCTGTCCTCTGACTACCACAGCAGTGATGTGGCAGAACCCCCCACCCCACAATAAGTAGATACATATTTTTTGTTGTTTTGAGACAGGGTTTCCCTGTATAGCCCTGGAGTTGTTCAAGCCGTGCGTGGTGGCGCACGCCTGTAATCCCAGCACTTGGGAGGCAGAGGCAGGCGGATTTCTGAGTTCAAGGCCAGCCTGGTCTACAGAGTGAGTTCCAGGACAGCCAGGGCTACACAGAGAAACCCTGTCTTGAAAAACCAAAAAAGAAAAAAAGAAAAAAAGAAAAAAAAAGGAGTGTTCCTGGGCAGTGGAGGTGCACGCCCTTAATCCCAGCACCAAGGAGGGAGGCAGGGGGGTCTCTGCAGTCGAGGCCAGCCTGGTCCATACAGTGAGTTCCAGGACAGCCTGGTCCATACAGTGAGTTCCAGGACAGCCTGGTCCATACAGTGAGTTCCAGGACAGCCTGGACTTCACAGAGAAGTCTCGGAAAAACAAAAAAACTAAATTTAAAAGGGGGAGGGGGGTTGTCTTGCTGTGCTTACTTTTTCTTGTTAACCCTACCTCCCTGATAGCAGGATCTAGTCTTCACAGACCAGCATGATCTCTGAGGCCAGATGTGATTGGGCAGGTGCGTGGACGCTCTTCTTGCCCCGGGCCTCCTTCCCAAACCAGCCGTGCTTATGAGTCCTTCAAGCAGTCTGTCCTCTTCATCTCAGACCGAGAGAGTGCGGTTTGTGTAGAATCTCGGAATCTCTCTGCTTGACCTAGCAGTTAACACCTGTAACCTAGCGCTGGGGAAGCTGAGGAAGGAAGACCATAACGGCCAGACTGGGGTAAAGGGCTACACTCTTTCCAAAATACAAGCAAGGAAGAATTACCAGCATGCTACTAGGTAGTACCAGAATGAATTCTAGGCGGGGCTCTACCACTGAGCCACGCCCCCAGCCCTTCACTGGGGGATTCTAGGCGGGGCTCTACCACTGAGCTACGCCCCCAGCCCCTCACTGGGGGATTCTAGGTGGGGCTCTACCACTGAGCCACTGCTAGGTTACACCCCCAGGCTTTGCTGTTTAATATTTGAGACAGCGTTTCATTTTATGGTCCAAGTGGTTCTTGAATTTCCAAATCCTTCCTCAGCCTCCCAAGTAGCTGGAATCACAAGCTTGGAGCATCTGATCAGACTTTGTGTCTTTACCTATTAGAAACCAAACATCTGACTTAATTATCCCCTCCTCATAAATCCTCCCCAGCTGACTCCCCATCTGGGAGCCCATGATGACAAACTCCTGGCTGCCATTCCCCTTCCGGGCCTGCTGAGATAAAGGGACTCGTCGGGGATGGTGCTGGAGAAGATAGCTGAGAGCGACACAAAGCCTCGTCTTTCTCCTTGTACTATATTCACACGGCCATATTTACATCTTTGCGTACAATGGGGAGGGTGCAGGGTGACAGTCGGGCATGGGCTCACTGGGCCGGGGGCAGCAGCACCTTCAGTGGCACCTGGTCCCCCTGGGCAGTCGGAGGCACTGCCCAGACAGCCCCGGACGACTTGCCGGCGGTGCTCCTCTTGGAGGTCAAGGGCGTCTCCAGGGTGAGGGAAGCATTGGCCATCTCCTGGGGCTTGTTGCTGGCCAGGAAGCGGAGGAGGTTGTGCAGGGCCTTGGCCACGTCGCTGCGGGCACCCTCGTTGACCAGGCAGTAGAGGATGGGGTCAGCCACGCAGTTGAGGCTGGTGAAGGCCAGGGAGCTGTGGTAGGCCGAGAAGACTCGCTCCTCGAAGCCACAGTCCCAGGGCCGGCCCAGGTAGACGGCGCTGCGAGACAGCAGGAGAGCATGGTAGGGCGCGAAGCACACCAGCACGATGGCGATGAGGCTCAGGGCCAGACGCTTGATCTTGACTTTCTCCTGGCGTTCGGTGGACACGCTGCTCTGCACCGCCCGCAGGATGCCGCGGTAGCACAGCAACATGAGCGCCCAGGGGAAGAGGAAGCCCACAAAGACGCGGTACAGATTCATCCAGGCCACCCAGCGCTCCATGGGGAACTTCTCGAAGCAGAAGGTGTGGTTGTAGCGATCACGAAAGAGCTCGTCGTGGAAGAGCGGTGCCGAGTTGGCGCCCAGCTCGGTGGCCCAGACCACGGAGCTCACGGCCACTGCGGTCTTCACCCGGCGCAGGCGCGCAAAGCGCAGTGGGTGGGCCACAGCCAGGTAGCGGTCCACGGAGATGCAGCACAGGAAGGCGATGCTGATGTAGATGTTGCTGTAGAAGATGAAGCCGAAGAGCTTGCAGGAGCCAGGGCCGTGGATCCAGTTGTCGTGGTGGAGGAAGTAGTCGACCCACAGCGGCAGCGTGCAGATGTACAGCAGGTCGGCGATGCTCAAGTTCATCAGGTAGACGCCCAGCTCGTTACGCTGGCGCACCTGGCGGTAGGCTGCCCACAGGGCCAGGCAGTTAGTGGGCAGCCCCACCCCGATGACGAAGATGTAGAGGGATGGTGGGAAGAGGTGGTCCACTCGAGAGTCCACATGGCAGCCCTCCCACATGCCCGTGCTGTTGACCATCCTGGGCGATGGGGCTTCCCAGGCGCTTCCCCTGGCCCGCTGGGGCTACAGGGCCACGGGGGGCGGGAGGCCATCAGGTCCCCTGAGCCCCCTCTTTGGAGGCTCAGGGGGACATCACAGGAGACAATTCCCGAGGACTGAGGTCTGGGTTTGCTTTGTGGCAGGCTAAGCAAAAGGAGAACTCGAGAGGAAGACCGTCAAGGAATGGTGAAAGTAGGATAAGAGGTAGGACTAATGTCAATAGGGGGGTGTCTGCACACACAACCACAGCACAAAGATGGGGGCAGCGGGAAAAAATAGGTCAAGGTTTACGGAAGAGATAAGACACCAGAGGTGTCGTGCCTGTCGAAGTCTTAAGTCAACAGGGACATGATGCAGTACCAGTGCGGTGGAATGTTCTAGAAGACTAAGGAAAGACACAGGGAGCACTGAGAGAAATCGGAGTTGGCACGGTGCAACTTAGAGTGCGGGCATCTGCTGGGACGCCAGCTGGAGACAGAACTAGGTAAAGCCACCGAGGGGGATGGGCAGAGGAAGGGCTGTCGGGGCTGGGGGCTGCGGGAAGGGATGCTGGGAAACAGGAAGGGGAGTCAGTGGCGGAGCACAGGAGGATTGTGGGTAGGAGCGGACTCCGAAGGGGGTTCCAGGAGACTCAGAGTCGGTCCTGGTGGAGACTGAGAAGTGGAGATGAAGCTGTCCCACTCACGGCTGCATTGGGAGCTGAGGTCGCTAGGCCTGAGGGGAGAGAAAACATTAGAGAACCCTGCGTGGATGTCCACACTGGCCACCCCGGTACCTTCCCATCATTCCCGTGGAAGACGGAAGGAACCCTTCAGCAGAGCCTGTTTGAACATCACCCCAAGGAGAGATGTCTAGGAGCGTGGGATTGGGGGTGCCAGGCAGCAGAGGGGCTTTCCAAGTACAAGTCAAAGACCAGGCGGGCACGGGTCTTTGAGCCAGAAGGAGGCTTTAGGACTAGGAGTTCAAAGTCGTCCTCCGCTGCACACTGGCTTTGAAGCTGTGAGGGCCCGTTTCTAAGTAAGCAGCGGGTGGTGAAGGGTGAGGAGACCGCCCAATGGGGGAGGAGCTTGCAGCCAAGCTGTACAGCCTGGGTTTGATTCCAGGAACTCACACCGTGGAAGGAAAGAACAATTCTGTAGGTCGTCCTCTGACTCCTGTATATATTACAGCAAGCAGAAGCGCACGCGCGCGCATGCACACACATATAGAGAAACCCAGAAGATACAGAGATTGGACAAACGGAAGCAAAGTGCGCCACTCAGATCTGTCCAAGGTCCTGATGCCCAAGGTGGGACATCTCTGCCCTCAGCCCCCTCTCCCAGCCAGCGCTTCGTTTCCCAGAGCCCCACGGACACCAGAGGGCCTCTGGGTCACAGTGGGACAGAACAGGAGCTATTCTCTGAAAAGGCCGTGGTCAGGGAGCCTGGGGTTCGTGCCAGCAGGGGGCGCAGCCCTCACAGGCTTCCCTCTTCTTCCCACTGTCCCGTGAGGACCCAGAACCTTTATTCTGGGAAGATCTACAAGTTTAAAGCAGAGAACGATGGGCTGTACACATGGCTCAGCGGTTAGGAGCACTGATTGTTCTTCCACAGGTCTTGAGTTCAAATCCCAGCAACCACATGGCGTGCCTCACAACCATCAGTAATGAGGTCTGATACCCTCTTCTGGAGCTGTCTGAAGACAGTGCGCTCGTATATATTAAATAAATCTTAAAAAAAAACAAAAACAAAAAACAAAAAAAAAAAAAAAAAAAAAAAACAGAAAAAGCAGAGAACAATCTCGCACCGAACCCCGGTCTGTGCATATTTAGTTTACCAAGTCGCTCTCACGCTCTCATGTACAAGCTCACCATGAACCTGGCTTGTAACTGAGGATGGCCTCGGTGCTTCAGCCTTCTGAGCTGGGATCCCAGGAGTGCTCCACCACGCGGAGCATGGATTGTTACCCCGGGCCCCATGCACTCAAGGAAGATCACCCGAGCCACATCCCTGTACATATGTTGGTTGGCTCGATGGGCTTTTGTGGCTGGGTCTTACTATGCAGCCCGGGCCACATGAGCATCCTTGCTTCCCGAGTGCTGCGACTACAGGCAGGGTCCTCCAGGCCCAGCTGCAAAGCAGTTTAAACTCAGGAGCCAGAGGCAGGCTGATATCTGAGGTTGAGGCTAGCCTGGTCCCAGAGTGAGTTCCAGACCAGCCATGACAGCAAAGAGGCTTATTTTGAAGGACGAAAGAAAGGAAGAAAGGAAGGAAGGAAGGAAGGAGGAAAGAAAGAAAAAAAAGAAAAGACCATACAAACAAACAAGATCATACTTGGAAATCCAGTTTAAGACAATGAATAGTTTAAGACAACTCCATGCGGACTGGAGGAAAGACACAGAGACTGGGAAGCCACCTCTGAAAAATCCCCAGAATGCACTTAAAAACCACTTTGTGTGGTGGTGCACGCCTGTAATCCCAGCACTTGGGAGGCAGAGGCAGGCGGATTTCTGAGTTCGAGGCCAGCCTGGTCTACAGAGTGAGTTCCAGGACAGCCAGGACTACACAGAGAAACCCTGTCTCAACCCCCCCCCAACAAAAACAAAAACAAAACAACAAAAAACAAACAAACAAAAACACAACCACAACCATTTTCTGAGGGGCCAGTGAGATGGCTCGGAAAGTCGGGTGCTGCCAAGCAGCACGCCCGGATTTTGTTCCCAATACCCACATGGCAAAAGGAGAGAGCTCACTCCCAGAAGTTCTTCTCCACACATGCCAGGGCAATAAACAAACAAACAAACAAACAAATAAATAAATGTAATTTAAGAGAGAAAAAACAGATAGACCGACTGGTTAAAGTCTACTAGACAGATGAGGAGACTATAGACCAGAGAGGGGGAGGGATGAGCCCGGAGGCGCACAGCAAGCCTCGGAAACTCAAGTCTTCCTCCCTAGCAGAGTCCCTCCTGGTTTATCTTCAGATGGACCCTGTGTCTCTGCTCCCTCGCGTGCTCTGTTAGCATCACTGCTCAGGGCTTGTGGCAGGTCCGTCTTACCACTCTGCCGCCCTCAGTTAACCACACACAGAGCTGTCAGGATGACCTAAGGGAACTTCCAAAGGCTTCCGAGAGTCTGGGGGCGTGGCTCCGTGGTAGAGCCCCGCCTAGAATCCCCCAGTGAGGGGCTGGGGGCGTGGCTCAGTGGTAGAGCCCCGCCTAGAATCCCCCAGTGAGGGGCTGGGGGCGTGGCTCCGTGGTAGAGCCCCGCCTAGAATCCCCCAGTGAGGGGCTGGGGCGTGGCTCAGGGGTAGAGCCCTTGATTAGTATGTGCAAGGCTCTAGGTTCTCTCTTCAGGATTGCAAGAAAATGAGTAGACCTGGCAGAAAATGGCAGCCCCCGGTGCCTGGTGACGTACCAAGGCTCTTCTGGCCTGTGGCCACGCCTCCCTTCAGCAGTCTCCCGTCCAGCGAGCTTGCTCCGGTGCTGATATCCTCCGCTCTCTCCCGGACTGGCCTATGGTGTCTTCAGCTCCTCTTCCATGTCCTTTTTCACTCCTTTCCAAGTCTTCGCTACCGAGTCCCCGCCACTCCTACAACCATCTCCTCACTGTGTAGCCTGTTGGCGTCTGTCTGTTTGGGGCTCCATCAGGGACAGGGACCTTGAGTGACATGTAGACTGTTCTATTCCCCGTGTGAAGGACAGTCCTTGCATACAGTAGGTGCTCAACAAGTGCTTGGGTATAGAAGTCATTCCAGAAGCCTAGAGGCTGGGAGAGGGCAGAACACCCTGGCCTGGGCTTCTCCCACAAGGCCTCGCTTCCTCCCAGGCTCTACCGCAGGCATCGCTAGCCCTGGGGAGCCCGGGGGCGGGGGGGGGGGCGAAGAGGCTGCAAGCTGGGAGGAGATTAAGGGCAGGACCCATCTGCTTCCTGATTGACTTGGAAAGGTCAGGCCACGTCCGATCCCTAAGGCCAGCACCCTGTGGGGAGTCTTTAAACACCTACCATCCCAACCCAGAGCTGGAAACTTCCAGATCCCTCGGAGATGGAGTGGGAGGGACTTGTTCCTGGGTAGACCAATGGGAGCCAGCCCAGCCTACCATCAGTCAAAACTTCCCACCCAGACCAAGTCTTCCCCCTGGCGTCTGTCTCCTCTTGGTCTGCCCCCTCTCTGCTGGCTCTCTGCCCGAGCTCTCTGCTCTCTGTCTGTTTCTCTGACTCTGTCTCTCTGTCTCATCTCTCCTTTCCTTCAGAAGCCTTAACTTCTACAAAAGGAGGGTATGGTCTCTATCCTAAATGCATCACGTATGGAAATCGTTGGTAAAATATTCAGGGTTTGGGCCTGGGTTTGCTGACAGAATGCTCACCTAGAGCCTAACAGTGGGTGCCGGGGCGTGGCTCAGCAGAAGAGCGCTTCTCCAGCAGGCGCGAGGGGGACTGAGCTCAGTCCCCATGACCAAGACACAGAAGCAGAAGGCTGACAAGCACGCTAGGCACACAGCTCGGTCCAGGAAGCACTCGCCTGGCGAGCATGCGGCCCTGGGCCGTATCCCCGCACTTCTCACGTCAGTCCTGTTGGCCTATGACCCGACAGGGCAGCCTGGGGTGAGTGAGACCCTGCCTCAAAATTTAAGGAGAGGCCGGGCGGTGGTGGCGCACGCCTGTAATCCCAGCACTTGGGAGGCAGAGGCAGGCGGATTTCTGAGTTCGAGGCCAGCCTGGTCTACAGAGTGAGTTTCAAGACAGCCAGGACTACACAGAGAAACCCTGTCTCGAAAAACAAAAACAAAACAAAACAAAACAAAAATTTAAAGAGGAAGGATGCAATGGGCTGAGGCTATGACTCAGCGTGTAAAGTGACTGGGAGAGTGAGCGCCTCCATCTCCTCAGCACCCACATCACAGCCCTTGAGGGAGGGCTGGATGTCCCCTGAAACCCCCTTCCATGGCCCCAAGTCCCTGCTGAGGCGGGAACGCACACAGGCAGCAGAGGCCTTCCTGGCAGCCGGCGGAAATGAACTCCCCATTGCCAATTTCCTCTCAGGGAACAGTCTGACAGCCACCATGTCCTCAGCCTACCTGAGTCATGGGGACGCTAGGAGTGGGACGGAGACGGACGGACAGACGGACAGGCGGAACGTCAGACTGACCTTTCTTCTCCTTTCCTACCTGACATCTGGCCATCACCACAAAACCCCCCGCCCCAGCCCCACCATCGTAGAACCTCTGATTCTTAGAATTCCATGATACAGGTTTAAATAGTGTGGGGACAGGGAGCTATTTCTTCCCAGTCCATATGGGGAAACTGAGGCCCGGAGAGGAAAGGCTGTTATTCACTATCTGAACTGAACAGTCTCTCCTCCTCTGAGTGTCTCGTTCCTCCCATTCCTGTCCTAATATCTTTCCGGGGGCTTCAGACCCACTTGAGAGTCTGTTAAAAGTCAGGACGTGATATTTATGTATTTTTCAAAACAGAGTTTCTCTGTGTAGCCCTGGCTGACCTGGAACTTACTCTAGATCAGACTGACCTTGAATCCTGAGATCCACCTGCTTCTGCCTCCTGAGTGCCGGGAATTAAAGATGTGTGTCACCATTCCTGGTTAATAGGGAATTTTTAAGAACATACACACAGGGCTAACGAGATGCCTCAATGGGTAAGAGCACTGACTGCTCTTCCAGAGGTCCCGAGTTCAATTCCCAGCACCCACATGGTGGCTCACAGCCATCCAATGCATTCTTCTGGTGTGTTCGAACGCAGCTACCAGTGTACTCAGGTTAAAAAAAAGGAGGGGGCACACAAAAGTGGCCCTGGGAAGAGGTGGGACATGCATAACACAGACACACACAGAGATACACAGACACAGACACAGACACACACACACACACACACACAGAGACACACATACACACACACACACACACACACACACACAGGTCTAGCCCCTGCCCAGCCCCAGGTGGACTTTTTGGAGAGGGTGCGTGTAAGCACAAATTTTACACCCCAGCCCCCAACTCAGGTTCCTGCAGAAAAAGATAAGTCCAAGTGTGGTACAACTTTTGGGGGGTAGGAAAGGATAGCCTGTACTCCAAGTCCTGGCCAGCCACAGCTACTAAAGCCAGAAAAAAAAGCCTAGTCCCAGAAGCACCCCCAGACCCCAACACAGCAAAGATCAAAGACATGGAGGTTGAAAAGCCAAGAGAAAGCAGTGATGGGCCTCAGCCTCAGCCCACTCACCGCCATCTCCGAAGCCACCAGGCCAGCTCCCCCTGGTTCACTCCACCATGGGCTCCCAGTCTCCCCCATTCTGGAGGCCCCAGGGGACCGGCCAGCTCCGGTGTGCTCATTAGAGGGCTGAAATGTGATCAGTGCTCCTCGCTGCACACCTGGTGCCTTGGCAGCCAGCGGAAATGGTGTGTGTGTGTGTGTGTGTGTGTGTGTGTGCGTGTGTGTGTGCGCGGTGTGTGTGTGCGTGCATGTGTGTGTGCGCGTGTGCGTGCATGTGTGTGTGAGGTGTGTGCGTGTGTGCCTGTGTGTGCATGTGTGTGTGAGGTGTGTGCGTGTGTGTGTGTGTGTGTGTGTGTGCGTGTGCGTGCATGTGTGTGAGGTGTGTGCGTGTGTGCGCGCGTGTGCGTGCATGTGTGTGTGAGGTGTGTGCGTGCGCGTGCGTGTGCATGTGCGTGTGTGTGTGTGTGTGTGTGTGTGTGTGTAGTCAGGCCACCTGGGCGGGCCTCAGTTCCCCCATTTCTATTAAGGATCATCTCTGTCCCCCCATTCACCCCCACCCCTGGCCTCCACACCCACACCACCCAGCAGGACTGTGGAGTTCTTGGAGCGTCCCTGCTGACATTCTAGAATCTGATGTTCCCAAGTCTCCAGATTCTATGGCCAGCCCCGCTTGCGGTCAAATGTTCTAACACTCTAGAGCCTTGATTCTCTGCTCCTGTTATTATTATCCTCGCCTTTGCCAGCACGCACGCCCTTGTCAGTTTCCAATATTCCAGGCGTCTCCCGGCCCAAGATCCTGAAGTTCTATTGTTAGAACCTTCTATGATTTCCAAAAAGAAAAAAAGAAAAAAAAAAAGAAAGAAAAAAAAAAGAGAAAAAATAAAATAAAATAAAACACACACTATGACTTTCATAATCTATTATTAAACCCGGGGTGATTTTTATCTTTTCCCAGCAAATGAATACATGCTTCCCTTTTTGCCCTTTGCAGAAATGAGAACGCTTTGTAAATAGGTGAACCCTGCTTCCTCTTCCCCCACATTCCTGATCTGACTTAAACCACTCTGAGATGCTGAAGGCTCACAGAGTTGGGGGTCAGGAGAGGCGATCACTCGACCCCCACCAAATTATTCTCTCCGCACCTTGGGCAGGGACGGAGCCCAGGAATGCAGGCTGCTTCTCTGGCCCTCGCTCGGCGGTCTGGCCTCGTCCCTCCCTCCTCACACCAGCTGAGTTATTATTTGTCTAGACACAAACCAAATTATAGGCCCGGCCCCGGGGGAACAGTGGGCTCTGAGGGGAGGGTCAGGAGACTGAGGGTCAGAGACTTGGCTTGTCTCTCTCCATCTGAAACTCCTCCCCCTCAGCCCCCCAGCCCAGGCCACCTCTGACCCCCTCCCCCTCCATCGGCAAGCCCAGCCCGCAGCAGCTCAGGTCCACAAACCCTCCCTCCTGGCCTCCAGCCATTCAGACCCAAGTCTGGCCTGGCTCCCTCCTCACTTAGTGGACCTCATTGCCCGAATTATCCGACTTAGTGGTAGTGCAAGAATTCAGGTCTCCAGATATGGTCAAGGGAACCCAGGTCTCCGGATATGGGCTGCCAGTTGGGCAAGAGTCCTAAGCCCGGAGGCTGGCAATAACCTACCTCTGCTCTAAGGCCTCAGTTTCCCTGCTTGTAAAATGGGAGGGGCATGGCATATGTGGCTCCCACAGGTGTTTTGTAGCACACAGCTGTGAGTGTGTGCTACCGCACAGCATGCGAGCCTCGAAGGGCGGGAACATCAAAGGGCCCTTGGTCCCCTGCGCTTTGGGGCTTTGGCGCCCCAGGTCCTGTCACTCTAGGACAGGAAGGCAGCAGGGTCTGGTTGTTTGTCCCAGCCTGGCTCAGCCTGGCCTACCAGAGTCTTTTGAGACAGCGTGTCACGTAGCCAGCCTAGGCTGGCCTGCATCTCTTAATCCTCCTGTCTCCTACCTTCCTAGTGCTGGGGTCACAGTCAGGTGCCAGCGTGCCAGCCTCCAGGACCCCCGGGTGAGCTGAGCTTGGGCACCCTCGCCCATCTGACTCAGTATCCATTTCTAGGAGAATCCCAACCCTGAAGTTGATCAAGTTCAGCCTCAGAGAGAGAGAGAGAGGTTGGGAGGCCCTCTTGGTAGATTTTCGGGGTACAGCCAGTTGAAGGGTGTAGAGGGAGCACTGAGGTGTTCCCATCTTTTTCACTAGTGTCTCCAGTGCATATCCAGCTTGGGAAACACACACACACACACACACACACACACACACCAAAGCTTTGGGAATTCTGGAGCCTGGTCGTAGCCTGGTTGAGAACTGCAGCCCAGGAGTTCAGCTCCGGGGACGGGGAGTAAGACAGAGCAGGAAGGAGTTAAAGCGACCCAGCCAAAATCCTGGACGAGAGGAAGTTCAGGAGGAAGCCCCCCCCCCCAGCCAGGAATTCCTGCGACTGGAGGGTGGGGTAGGTGTGACCTCAGAAGCCATGGAGTGACTACAAAGCAGGTACTGGGGTCATGGTGTCACTCAGAGTCCATTTGCCGCGGATTGCAATCCCGCTGTCCCCTACCCCAATCCTAACGCAGCCCCACATCCCAGGGAAAGGTCCCAGGGTGTCTCAGGACTTGGAGAGTGATGGGGGCGGGGCGCTAAGAGCCAGAGAACCAGAGAGGAGCGGGTAGGGGGACACGCTGACATGATACCGAGTTAGGGGACATAAAAGGAGGGGGTCTCCCCTAAACGGGAATGGAGGCAGGGGTGAGGTGGAAGGGTCCAGAGGCAGGGGGGAGGGAAGGGGGGGACCCAAGAGATAGAGAAATGGAGCCCGCTGGGTTTGTTGCTGAAGAACCCCTACAGCATTTAGGGGCTGAGGCAGGAGGATGGCCAGTTTAAGGTGAACCTGAGCTGTACAGCCAGGGGCTGTGTATAAAACGCCAGAGGGTGGAGAGTCGGCTGTGGTGACACATGTAATCCCAGTAGACTAGGAAACTGAGGCAGGAGGATTGCAGTGAGTGTGAGGCCCATGTAGGCATGAGAGTGAGTTCAGATAGTTTATGGTATGCGGTGAGATCTTGTGTGTGTGTGCGCTCGTGTGTGTGCGTGCGTGCGTGCGAGTGTGTGTGTGTGTGTGTGTGTGTGTGTGAGAGAGAGAGAGAGAGAGAGAGAGAGAGACAGAGACAGAGACAGAGACACACAGAGAGAGACAGAGAGACAGAGAGCGCCCAAGGCAGGGGATCTTAGGCGCCCCAGGGTCAGGAGGGAGAAGCAGAAAAGATGGGCTCTCCGGAGTCGAGTGGAGGAGAGGGCGCGCTGCGGGGAGACTGAGGCAGCGGAGCGGCCACCCAGAGCCTTGGACCTGAGAAGGGGTAGACCGGTAACGGAGGGACAGCACCCACCTGCTCCGCGGCTGGGCTGGGCTGGGCTGGGCGACCGGCGTCTCCGACTTGGTCCGGACTCTGCGACTCTGCGCAGCGCAGCGCAGGGACCCGGCGGGCGCCCCCGCGGGGCAGGAGAGCAGCGACGATCCCTGGCCGGGGGCTGGAGTCGGAGCCCAGGCCCCGCCCACCAGGCCCGCCCCCATTAACCCCTCCTCTGCCGCTCCCCTGCACCCCATCGTGTCTCTCCCCCCCCTCCGCCCCCCACCTCGGGAACTCAAGCCTGGAAATCTCACCTGCTGCTTCAGGGCACAACCCTCTCCCTCTCCCCTACCCTCTCTCCAGCTGCACACTGCATTTAAGCCGCCCTCTGCGGAGGGAAGTTTGGCTTGGCACCTTTCTTCCTGTCGCCTCCTTCTTTGAAGAGCCCCCTCCCTGCAGGCCTCCGTTGATAACCTTCTCCACACCCCGCTAAGGGACTGAGAACAGAGGTTTCTGTCCGGGGGCCAGTGCACTGTCTCAGCAGACAGGCGAACCCACACGGTGGAAGGAGAGAATGCGACTCTTCGACACGTCCTCTGACCGCCACCCGGTCCCGGCCGCACACCCCAGATGAATACATGTAAAAACAAACGTGCTAAGTGGCAGCCCCTTAAGTGTGCACCTCAGGTATCAGAGTCTCAAATCGAAGGAGCCTTGGGGGTCAGGCCGTGGGCCTTGCCTCTGTTCCTACCACAGTCAAAGTGGTCAGACGCAGGCTTTTCCTCGGCGCGTCTCTCGTCAAATCTGTAAAAATGTCATTCGGGGCCACACGTGCACGCCTGCAGTCTCAGCGCTTGAGAAGCTGGGGCAGGAGGATCGCTGAGAGTTTTGAGGGTGAAGTGGGGTGAGGAGGTCTCTTTTTAGGGTGCACTGGGCTGTCCAGGGCAGAGTCTGCCCTCTAAAAGCCTGGTGTGCCTGTAGACCACCTCAGCACCTCACTCTTCGAGGACTGGACTTCTCTGTCTGTTCCTGCTTGTGAGCCTCGCCGGCAGCAGGAGGCGAGGGTCACAGGGTGGAGGTTGGTTACTCTGGTGTGTCTGCTGCCTGGAAGTGAGGTCCGCAGTGTTTTCAGGAAGTGTGCAAAGGTTCCAAAGAGCTGCACCACCCTCTTTTTAATCGTGGTCGGTCACTTCCTACACAAATTAGTCCTGAGAGGTCATTATAGATGCAGGGACTTCTGATCCAACTGGAATACAGCCCTCCCAAACAACAGCAGTGATGCTGTTTACAATTCCAATTCACAGAGTTATTTTATTTTGGTTGAGAAGATAGAACCAATGACCTTACACATACTAGGCAAGAGGCATCCCCCAGCCCCTCCCTAGGGGATTCTAGGCGGGGCTCTCCCACTTAGCCACGCCCCCAGCCCCTCACGGGGGAATCTGGGCGGGGCTCTACCACTGAGCCACGCCCCCAGCCCCTCCCTGAGGGATTCTAGGCAGGGCTCTGTTACTGAGTATACCACTGTGTTTGTTGTTTCAGACAAGATTTCACTATGTAACCCTGGGTGACCAGGGACTCTGAGAGATCCACCTTATTCTGTCTCCTTAGTGCTTGCATCACCATATCCAACGCTTTGTGTGTGTGTGTGTGTGTGTGTGTGTGGTAACATCAGGTGCCCTTGTGTGAACATGTGCACTTGTGTCTGTGAGAATGTGTGTGTGCATGTATGTGTGTGTGTGCTGCACATGGAAGCCATTTTAGGTAGTTCCTCAGGAGTCATCTTAGATTTTTTTGTTGTTATTTTGGATTGGTTTTGGTTTTGGTTTTTCAAGACAGTGTTTCTCACTGGGCAGTGGTGGCGCGCACCTTTAATCCCAGCACTTGGGAGGTAGAGGCAGGCGGCTTTCTGAGTTCGAGGCCAGCCTGGTCTACAGAGTGAGTTCCAGGACAGCCAGGACTACACAGAGAAACCCTGTCTCAAAAAACCAAGAGAGAGAGAGAGAGAGAGAGAGAGAGAGAGATCTGATGGCCTCTTCTGGTGTGTCTGAAGACAGCAACAGTGTACTCATATGCATAAAATAAATAAATACGTCTTTTTAAAAAGCTTGTTCATCGTTATCCTGTGTAAGGACATTTGGGGAGTTGGGTGCGTGTCTCGGTACATATGTGGAGGCCAAAGGGCAACCTCACGGAGCTGGTTCGCTCCTTCCACTTTCACGTGGGTTGAAGGGACCAAACTCAAGTTGTCAGGCTCGACAGCAAACGGGTTTACCCTCCGACTCGTGCCACACTTTTTACAAACGTCCGTGTTTTGTTCGCGTGGGAGTCTGTGCACGCTGTACCTGCAGTACCTGCAGGGGCCAGAAGAGGGCGGCGGATCCCCTGGACCTGGAGCTGCAGCCGCGCGCTCGGAGGGGAACGCGGGTCCGTGGGAAGGGCAGTCAGCGCTCTGAACCGCTGCGCCATCTCTGCACCCCACACATCTGTAAATCCCGAGACATGAGCCGTGGTCTGGCGCAGCCCAGGAGGGCCTTGAGCTTCCCAAGCAGCCGAGGCTGACCTTGGACTCCTGATCCTCCGGCCTCCATTGCAGGTTGAGTTACAAGTGTGAGCCACCGTGGCCCGGCTCTAAAACGCAAGAGTGCGCAGTGGTTTGCGGGGGTGGGACTGGCCCCTCCTCTAGCGTACCCTACGTTTGCCTCGATAGATTCCAAGTCGTGGCAGGCAAAGCAGCCTGTCTGAGGGTCACTGGGAACACTTACAGAGGGGGACGATTTTCAGACGGACAGCGAGACACTGCAGAGGACCCACAGCTATCAGACCATCACCACCCAAGCCTTTAGGGTGCAAACGAAGACTGCGGGACGGAAACTCTTTCTCGTCCTCTACTCGGGGACTGGGGGGGGGGGCGGGGGAGGGAACTCAGGTCGAGTGAAGGCCATGCACAAGGCAGTTTCTCACGACCCAGCTCAGGGCACTCTGAGGGGACAGGGACGCACGGAGAATCACCAGCAATTTTCCAACTGGCTTTTCAAGGGATAATTTCCCCTGCAGATCCAAAGATGACCACCAGGGGGCAAAGCATTAAGAGCCGCCAAGGAAAAGCATTTGCTTCTCTTTTATAGTCTGGGTCACCTTCCCAGAACTTGGATTGGTGGACTCCAGAGGGAGGGGGGCACACACAGGAAAGAAGGTGTGGCCCAAGAGTGTCAGGGGAAAAAGGCCTTTAAAAACCTAGAAGAGGCCGGGCGGTGGTGGCGCACGCCTTTAATCCCAGCACTTGGGAGGCAGAGGCAGGCAGATTTCTGAGTTCGAGGCCAGCCTGGTCTACAGAGTGAGTTCCAGGACAGCCGGAACTACACAGAGAAACCCTGTCTCAAAACCACCCCCCATTCCCCCCCCCCAAAAAAAAACCTAGAAGAGTGTGAGAGCACATACCATTTAACCCAATCACTCAGGGAGCAGAAGCAGGGGGATTTCTGTGAGTTCCAGGGCAGCCAGGACTATGAAGGGAGACTTTGTCTCAAACAAAACAAAACACCTTAGGGGATATCTTGGAATGGTGATGCACACGCGCGATCCCAGAACTCGGATGGCGGAGGCAGGAGGCTCAGGTTCCCGCCAGCCACACTGTACCTGGCCCTTTACATGGGAGCTGCGGGCCTGAACTCAGGCTTGTATGGTGTCGCTAAAGTTCCTTCCTGGGAGAAGACATAAGCAGTCTCCCCCTCCTCCCAAGGTCCCAAGAGAAACCGAGGCACATTCTGCTAAAGTTCACACGGGGAAGCAATGATGTTTTCCTTTGAGGGGGTCTTCCCTAGAGAGCACAGGTGAGGGATCCCTTACAGGGGTGTGAGTGCTCCTCCCCAACAGAAGGGATGACGGTCATATACGGATAGATGGAGTCAGCAGAGGGTCTCGTGTGCCAGCACAGCAGGAGGGAGAGCTAGCCCAGCGGGTAAGAGCACTGACTGCTCTTCCAGAGGTCCTGAGTTCAATTCCCAGCAACCCCTTGGTGGCTCACAACCATCTGTAATGGGATCCTATGCCCTCTTCTGGTGTGTCTGAAGACAGCGGCAGTGTGTTCAGATACATAAAATAAATTTTTTAAAAAATAAAAGTTTAAAAGCCCAACCCTGGACGCTCTTTTGCAAGGGAACACAGGTGAGCTCCCTGAGAGGCGTCACTCGTCCTCAGCAAGCACTTCATAGGCTGGACCGTTTGCCAAGGCACTTCGAGGAGCTGAATTCAATAGTTGTGGGTAAGACCCACTCAGCTATTCAGACACACCCCAGCTGCCGCTCAGGGGGCAGGGCCCACGCTCCTGCCTCTGTCTGAACTGGGCAGGGAGACAGCATGGCATGATGGCAACCCTGGCCCTTCCCACCAAAGTCAGAGAGGGCACAGATCTGTCTCCAACAGAGAGCACCCAGAGCTGCCAAGGCCTGTGGCGGGCCAGGAGACAGCAGGGCCACAAGAGGCTGCCCGTGACTGTGTTGGGAGACAACGCGCCAGAGCGTCCGTTCCCTCTTCACCCTTCCTTCTGTGTTAAGGTCTTTCTGCTGCCCCCTCCAGGCAGTCCTCCAAGATGCCATCTTGGTCTCTCAGCATCTTCTGAGGCAGGTCTGCCTTTCCATGAGGTAGTGCTGAGGTTGTCTTGGTTTTCACTATACCCCAAAACCATGCATGCACATTCACACACACTTACATGCACATGTGTATACACACGTGTACACCCACACAGATACACATACACACAAGTATACACACACACTTGCACATACATGGGCATACACCATACACATGCACACACAGATATACAGGTATACACACACGAACACACATATATATATATGCACACATGCACATACACACTTGCACACACATATACACATGCTCACACACATATACACACATACATGAACACTCATATACACTCACACACACACACACACAACACATAGGAATGCTGCTTACCGAATTTGTTTGCTTGTTTGAATAGTGGAAGGAACATTTCCATCCTGGTCGGACATTGATAGGACAACGCCTTCAGACTAGTAGGTTGTAAGTCCGGTGGCTTCCTTTCTTCAGAGTGTGTGTGCGCGCATGCACACACACACGTGCAATGCAGGGAGGCTAGTGGGCAGCATTGTGGGCTCATTCAATCCTCCCTCCTCCACGTGGGTTCTAGACCAGCCTCAAGCCAGCAGGCTTGCCCTGCAAGGCACCGTTAGCTCCCGCGCTGCCTCACAAACCCTCTCTAGCTTATTTTTAAACTACATTTCCTTGCCAGACATGGCTGTGCACACATTTAATCCCAGCACTCAGGAGGCAGAGGCAGGTAAATCTTGGAGTTTGAGGCCAACCTGGTTTACAGAGTGAACTCCAGGACAGCCAGGGCTACACAGAGAAACCCTGTCTCCAAAAAATCAAATCCAAAAAACCTAAATAAATAAATAAATAATCAAAAATCAAAACCAAGCAAACAAACAACAGAAGAAAAGAAAGGTTTCTGTTCCGTGGACTCTAGTCTGTCGCTTAGATTGCTGGAGCACTCGCCTAGAGCACAGAGCCCTTGGGTTTCCGTCCACACAGCACATAGTCCGGCATGCTGCTGTGCGCCTCAGATCCCCTACTCTACAAGGTTATCCCAAGGTCATCCTCAGCTAGATCCTGCCGAAAAAAATAATAATCCCAGCCGGAGAGATGTCTCAGCAGTTAAGAGCACTGAACCGCCATCTGTGATGGGATCTGCTGCCCTCTTCTGGTGTGTCTGAAGACAGCAACAGTGTACTCAATATATAAAATAAATAAATAATCAATAAATAAATATTGTTTAAAATGATCCTTTCTAGAGGCAGAGGAGATAGCTGTTTATAAAGTGCCTACCAGGCAAACGTGGGAAACTGAGGCCAGGCTCTAGCACCCAGGTAAGCTCTGAGCACAGCTGCACAGGTCTTCAATGCCGGTTCTGGGGGGATAGAAGAGGCCCTGGGCTGGCTGGCCGGGCGCTCGGCCACACTGTTCCGAGTTCAGTAAGAGAGGCTGTCTTCAAAACCAAATGGACAAGCCGGGCGGTGGCGGAGCTCGACTGTAATCCCAGCACTTGGGGGGCAGAGGCAGGCGGATTTCTGAGTTCGAGACCAGCCTGGTCTACAGAGTGAGTTCCAGGACAGCCAGGGCTACATAGAGAAACCCTGTCTCAAAAACCAAAACCAAAACCAAACCAACCAAACAAACAAAAAAACCCCAATGGACGGGGTGGGTTCCCAGCACTTACCCCGGGTGGTTCCTGACTGCTTACAACTCCAAACCCACGACATCTAGCGCCCTCTTCTGGCTTCCAAGTGCAGTTGAACACATGTGCAGTCACACACACACTCCTACATAATGTAGTTTTTTAATTACAATAAAATTAAATTTTATTGTAAAATAAAATTTCTTGTTAAAAAATAGCAGAGAGCAATTGAGGAAGACACCTGATTTTGACCTCTGGCCTCCATAACACACACACACACACACACACACACACATGCGCGCGCACACACGTACACATGCGTGCACCCTCATACACACAAACACACACGTGTGTGCTCACACACACATGCACACACGTACACGCACGCGCACACATACACACACATGCGTGCACACACGTACACATGCGTGCACCCTCATACACACAAACACACACGTGTGTGCTCACACACACAAAAACACACGCACATGCACACACGTACACGCACGCGCACACATACACACACACACCAAATACATAGACCAGACTCCAGACAGCTCGGTGCATAAGTCTGTATTTCTGAATGATATAAAAGAATAAACTAAAAAAAAAAATACCCCAAACCAAACACCAGTGACTCCCACAAGGCATGGTGGCCCATTCGTCCCACCCCGATAAATAGAGACCTCTGTCTGTCTGCTCACCCTCCCGCCCCATAACCCCCTCTGCTATAGACGTACTCTGGTTATATATTACTGTACTCCGCAATAGACATCTCCCAAAAATAGCTCTCAGCCCCGCCACAGGACTCTACCCCGGCCCCACGCCCCCGCCTCAGGCCACCCGCCACTGCAGCACACTCGTGTCTTTGCCCCCCGTGGTCAGGACCATGCTGTCATCCCACAAGAAGGCCACATTAGTCACATGGCTGCTGTGTCCACCGTATTTGTGGCTGAGGGCCTGTTAGAAGGGAAGAAGAGGGAAAAAGAGGTCAGATGAAGAGACACTGCCGGGAGGCCACTACCGTTTTCTTCTTCAGTGCCACACGTAAATGTGTGTGTGTGTGTGTGTGTGTGCGCGCGTGCGCGTGCGCGCGCGCGCGTGTATATGCGTGTGTACGCGCGAATGTGTATGTGCGTGCGTGTGTGCATGCATATGTGTATGTGCGTGTGTGTGTGTGTGTGTGTGTGTGCGTGCGTGTGTATGTGTGTGTGTGTTACAGGTTTTTATTGTAGAGTCCAGGTTGTCCTAAAGCTTCATCTTAATTTAATTTAATTTAATTTAATTTAATTTAATTATGTTCTTGGGTTTTGGAGACAGGGTCTCCCTATGCAGCACTGGCTATCCTGGGACTCCCTTTGTATACCAGGCTGGCTTTGAACTCACAAAGATCTGCTTGCATCTGCTTCCTGGGTGCTGAGATTGAAGGTATGCACCACTACTGTCTGGCTTGATTTTCGTTTTTAATTACATGAATCTATGTGTGTCAGAGTGTAGGTATGTACAGTTGCCCATGGAGGCCAGAAGAAGGTGTTGGATCTCCTGGAGCTGCATGAAGGCGGCCCCTGGTGTGGGTGCTGGGGCTTGAACTCAGGTCCTCGAGGAGAGCAGTCCATTCTCTCAACTGCTGAGCCCTCTCTCCACACACCCCTCCCTTCTTGTGCAGGTGTGCGAGTACATGGGAGCACGCGCACCAGGGGGCACGTGTGGAGGTCAGAAGAGAACTCATACGAGCTGGGTTTCTCCCTCCCTCTGCTATGAAGATCTTGAGGCCATTAGGTTTGGCATTGAGCATTTACCTGCAGAAGGTGTGGCTCAGTGGTAGAGCCCCACCTAGAATCCCCCAGGGAGGGGCTGGGGGCGTGGCTCAGTGGTAGAGCCCCGCCTAGAATCCCCCAGTGAGGGGCTGGGGGCGTGGCTCAGTGGTAGAGCCCCTGCCTAGAATCCCCCAGTGAGGGGCTGGGGGCGTGGCTCAGTGGTAGAGCCCCGCCTAGAATCCCCCAGTGAGGGGCTGGGGGCGTGGCTCAGTGGTAGAGCCCCACCTAGAATCCCCCAGTGAGGGGCTGGGGGCGTGGCTCAGTGGTAGAGCCCCACCTAGAATCCCCCAGTGAGGGGCTGGGGGCGTGGCACAGTGGTAGAGCTCCTGCCTAGAATCCCCCAGGGAGGGGCTGGGGGCGTGGCTCAGTGCTTAAGTTACACTAAAATCTTCCTTAGATCCTAGCCCTGCATCATTAAGAAAAAACAACGTTGGGTGTGGCACGGAGCAGACTCTCCCAGGCTCGGGCAACTGCTCTCAGCAACCATCCTGCTCTGTAAAGCGAGGCCTTTGTTCGGGGCCACAGGGAATCATGGGAGCTGGGAGGAACCGCCGAGCCCTGTACTGGTACACCCGGCTTAGTGAGGACAGGGGCCTCACAGATCGTATTTGTCCAGGCACACAGTAGGTGCTCATTTAAGGCTTGTAAAAGGAAAACATGCAATAACCCTAGAGCTATGGATTTCATCTCCGAACCCTGTGAAAGACCCCGTGCCATGAAGGCAAACTACAGCCGTGGTCCCGAGAGGAGCAAATGAAACGAACAAGCGCAAAAGGTCAACGAGGCGGCCGCGAGGGCAGAAGAACACTGCGCTCCATCTCTGGCAACACATAGACGTGGGTTGATGGTGCACATCTGTAGTCCTAGCTCTGGGGAGGCAGAGGCAAGGGGATTGGTGGGAATTCAAGTCATCCTTGGCTATATCGGAACTCTGAAGCAAGCCTGGGCTATTTGGGACCCTCTTCCAAAAATAAAACAGATATCCCCACAAAGGCGTGAATACGGCCTCCAGTCCCACACCCTTCGGCCCTGCAGAGACTCACTCTGGGCTGACAGCAGGGGTAGCTGAACAGGTGCACTTTGCCGAAGTCATCAGCAGAAACCAGCAACTTTCCGTCATGAGAGCGGGCCACAGCATTGATGTCTGTGCCATCTGCCCCCTCGGGCCAGATCCCTGCAGATGCCACAAGAGAAGTCATAAAAATTTGCTCGGAAGCTACGCATGGTGGAAGGAAAAGAAAAAGTTTAAGACCTCCCTGGATAACTGATAGGGGTGAGTTTCAAAAAGTTAAAAATAAAAAATGAAAGAAAAAAGCTGGAGATATAGCTCAACGGCAGAGCCCCTGCCTAGAACCCCCCAGTGAGGGGCTGGGGGTGTGGCTCAGTGGGAGAGCCCCTGCCTAGAATCCCCCAGTGAGGGGCTGGGGGTGTGGCTCAGTGGTAGAGCCCCTGCCTAGAACCCCCCAGTGAGGGGCTGGGGGCGTGGCTCAGTGGTAGAGCCGCCCCCCCCACAATCCCCCAGTGAGGGGGTTGGGGGCGTGGCTTGACCATCCAGGTCCCAGCTCCAATGGCTCTTTCTCCACAAGACCCTCCATAACTTCTTCAAAGAAGCTGGCCCAACACGCCTTCTCTGGTGCTGCTCCATCTTTCCCAGCTACTCCCGATGTGGGTCACTGTTTGGAGTGAGGCTACTGTCCCCTAACTGCGAGCTCCTCAAGAGCAGATCTGAGACGCTCGCGGTCACGGAGCCAGCTATACTGGCTTGGGGACCTGAGGAACAGGCCACTTGGAGGGGCTTCAGCGTGCCCGTGGATTTGGTTTCATTTTCAGCTCTGAGGGACTTTAGAGGTCATTTTCCTCTGCCCTTCCTTTCCTGCCAGTACATCCAAACAGTTACAGAGTGAATTCCCCGGCCTGGAAGCCGCCCGTATAAGACTATGAAAATCCCAAGCCGAAGTTATTTCTCAGAGTTCCGGTTCTCAGTGGAAACCTCCCCATTCCAGAACTTACCGAAAACTCCAAATCCCAACACACAAGTAGCGGTAGCCCATTCCACATTTCTCACGGTGTCTGCACTGGTGATCTGCTTACAGGTGGCGGGGTCCCCTGGGGCAGACAATCAGGAGAGATGTTCAGGGCCTGAGGGACCACCGTTAGCCAATCTAGTTCCCAGCACTGAGGCTCAAGACAGAGGGGTTGCAGGTCACAGACTCGTTTCTGTCTTCCTGGACCAGCGGAAGGCTAGATTTTGGGTGCTGACAAGCCTGAGCTGGGTACATTAGCATAAAAACCCTGCTGTCCAGCCGGGCATGGTGGTGCGCACCTGTAATCCCAGTACTTGGGAGGCAGAGGCAGGCGGATTTCTGAGTTCGAGGCCAGCCTGGTCTATAGAGTGAGTTCCAGGACAGCCAGGACTACACAGAGAAACCCTGTCTCGAAAAACCAAACCAAACCAAACCAAAAACAAAAACAAAACCAAAAACAAAAAACCCCTGCTGTCCATTCATCAAAGCCAAAGGGAAATAAATACTAGGGCGCACCGGGAATCAAGCCAGAGCTTGCGGCTTCAAATCAGATAGGTTTGGACTACTAGCTCAAGGACCAGAGAGCTGTATGCAAATCACATGCAGATAAGCGACGGAAGAAAGGAAAGCGGCTAGCATCGGCTAGAGAACTCACAGTACAGAATCTCGTAGTCTCCGGAGTTGGTGACAAAGCAGGTGCTGTCCTGGGCCCAATCCAGGTGGGTTATAAAACTGGAATGGCCCTGCAGGGGACGCAAGGGTCACTTAGAGCATAGGAGAGGGCTGACCAAGGAGAGGGGGTGGATTAGATCAAGATTAGGAGGCAAAATACACAAGAGTGAGAACACATTGGGCTGGAGGGAAGGATACACAGGCCTGGGGTGGGGGCGGGGCCAGACTACCACGGGCGGGGGTGGGGTGGGGTGGGGTGGGGGTGGCAGACTGTGGTGGGCGGGGCTGACAAGAGAGCTTAGAGACAATTTAGAACAGGTGGGCAGAACTGCACACGGGCGAGTTTTGACTGCGAGGGGCGGGGCTACACAGGGGTGCTCTGGGGACGGGAGGGGTAGGTTTAGAATGCAGGGCGGGGGCTACAAATGGGGGCGGGACTCGGAAGGTAAAGGTTGGGGCTACACGAAGGGGGCGGCTTAGAACACAGTAAGGGATGAGGGTGGGGGCCGACTGAGACGCCTTGACGTAGTCAGGGCAAGAAAAAAAAATCAGCTGCGTTCTGAAGCTGTGGCTGGCTCCCTTGTGGTAGAAAAGTTAAGTTTGCAGCCCACTGGGCGGGGTGGTGGCGCGGGCTGGGGACCACTGCCCACTCACCGAGCACTTGCCCAGGCGGCTGACCTTGCGGCCACCCTGGTCCACCGTGTACACGTACACCAAGTTGTCGTGGGAGCCCACAGCCAGGTACGCCCCGTCTGGGGAGGGGGAGGGGCCATGAGGAAGCACCCAGGCTCCGCCCCTCCGCCACAGTCCCCGCCTCCCTCCATGACTAGCCCCTCCATGGGGGGGGGGGCTGTGGTCCCTCACCCCCGCCAGCCTGCACCGCTGAACCTCAGTCCCCAAGGCCCTGCCTCCCCAGGGCCCCAGGCCTACCTGGTGAGAAGCTGACCACGGAGATCTGCTCATTGCCGTCTGTGTGGATGGCCACCAGGTCACGGGTGTCCGTGTCCAGTAGCAGCCACCTTAAAGGAGAACGCATAGAGGGGTGGGGTGGGGGAGGCTGACCGCTGTGGAGGAGGGCCCCGAGGGAGTGCCTCCCAAATGCAGGGCCAGAGGGCGCGGCCAGGCTACCGTGGGTGGAGCCACACGGAGAGGAGGAGGCCAGGCTGCGTGGGGTGAACAGCGCCCACCCCACCCCACCCCGCTTAGAAGCCCGTGGCGCAGACCCCCGGGGCGGGTGGGGGAGGCGGACCCCGACTGGGCGGAGGACTGAAGCCGCTGGTTAGGAAGCGGGGCCTCCAAGGGCATGAGGTATTAGGGAAGGGGCTGGTTCAGTACCTGCCGGTCACTGTGCCCACCGCTAGGACGGAGCCGCTGGGGTGGAAGCCAGCCGAGCGGGCAGGGTCCTGGGAAGGAAGGGAAACGAGCTGGGCTCCGGGGTGCAGCTGCTGCCCAGCCGGAACCAGTTCCTAGGTGGCCGGAGGTCCTAGCCTCTCCGGTGCCTTCCGGAAACCACCGGAACCACCCCCTTTTCTTGGGTATACTGACCTAAGAGACTGATTCTGAATTGCTCTGGAAGAGTGCTCTTAACCGCTCTCCAGCCCCAAGACGCCTTTCTTTTAAAGATTTATTTCCTTATTTCATGCATATGAGTGCACTGTCACTCTCGGTCACCCCAGAAGAGGGCATCGGATCCCAGCCCAGACGGCTGTGAGCCACCCCAGGTGGTTGCTGGGAACTGAACTCAGGGCCTCTGCAGGAGCAGTCGGTGCTCTTGGCCTCCGAGCTGTGCAGGGGCGTGCAGGGCGGTGCAGGGCGGTGCGGCACTTCTCAGCAGCCTGCGTCTGCGTTCCCGCCCATACCTCAATGCTCCGGCTCCACACCGGCTGGTGCGTCTCCGAACTCCACAGGTGCACCAGCTTATCCTGTCCACAGGACACAAACTGTGCCCTGCTAGGGTGTGCGGCCAGGCCCCACAGCTCCTCCACATGCCCCTGCAGGAAGGAGAGAGGGAAGATAACGGGAAGGACGCCCTCGGTAGCAACCCAGGCAAGCCCCTTCTGCACGTGCGCTGTCTCCCGTGACGACTGGCGGGCTGAAGCAAGTCCTGCCCCTTCCCCAAGCCCTCTGCTCTCCCCTTTGCAGAATGGAAGGGAGGGGACGGTGGCGGAAGTTTGATATCAGTAGGACTGCGGAGACACACCTCCCAGGCCTCAGCCCAAAGGAGCTGGGAAGAGCCCAGGGGCCTTGTCTTGAGTTACAGAACTGAGGTCGGAGGTCGAAGGTCGAAGGTCACATGGAGGATCTTCAGTCCTCTTACTGATGGTGGGAGCCAGCCGCCGAGTCAGCTGACCTCTCCTTGGAACCTCAGGGTTTTGTTTGTTTTTTGAGACAGGGTTTCTCTGTGTAGCCCTGGCTGTCCTGGAACTCACTCTGTAGACCAGGCTGGCCTCAAACTCAGAAATCCGCCTGCCTCTGCCTCCCAAGTGCTGGGATTACAGGCGTGCGCCACCACCGCCTGGCCGAACCTCAGGTTTTTAAGGTTTTTGTTATTTGTGTGTTCCTGTGTGTATGTACGTGTGTATGTGCGAGTGTGTATATGTGCATGTGGATGTGTGCACGTATGTTCTTATGCATGTGTGTTCTTGTGTGTGTATTTGCACACACACCTCAGCGCAGAAGCCAGAAGTCGGTGTTAACTATTGTTCGTTAGTCCTTCCTCTGGTTTCCTTTCGTATCTACACTCACTCATTCTGTGGGTGTCTGGCTGTGTGTGGGCGCGTTGTCACCGTCTGCACATGGACATCAAGTGACAGCTCGAGAGGGTCAGGTCTCTCCTTCCACCTTGTAGACTCAGGAGCCGACCCAGTCATTACGAGGCTTGTCGGCAAGCGCCTTTACCCTCGAGCCATCGCAGGGGTCCCTGCTCTTATTTTTATGAGACAGGGTCTCTCTCTACACCTAGAACACACCAACTTGCATAGACAGGCGGGCTACAAGCCCCAGGGATCATCCTGTCTCAGCCTCTGCGGGTCTGGGATTCCAGGGACACTACCGCGCACGCGCATGCCCAGCTCTTATGCACGGGTTCCGGGGAAATCAAGCTCCGGGCCTTGTGTTAATACAGGAAGAACTTTACCTCCTAGCCTTGTTTATTTTGGAACAGGGCTTCCCTTTCTGGTCAAGGTTAGACTGGAACTCAGAAATATCCCTCCCTGCCTCGGTGTCCTGCCTGCTGAATTACAGGTATGCCACCATGCCAAGCTTGGAGCCTCAGTTTCATGATCTATAAAATGGGGCCAATTATCATATGTTCCTCAAAGCATCATGGCGTTCCCTCAGACAGGAATGGGAAGTGCGGAACACAAGGCAGGCACAGGGGCACAAACCCAGCTCTCAGGATGTGGAGGCAGGAAGATCAGGATTTCAAAGTTATCCTCAATAGACAGCTAGTACAAGGCTAGTCTGGGCTGCACAATACCTTGTCTCAAAGGCCAAAAAAATAAAGGACTAAAGGAGATGGAAATATAGCTCAGTGGTAGAGCCCCGCCTAGAATCCCCCAGTAAGGGGCTGGGGGCGTGGCTCAGTGGTAGAGCCCCGCCTAGAATCCCCCAGTAAGGGGCTGGGGGCGTGGCTCAGTGGTAGAGCCCCTGCCTAGAATCCCCAGTGAGGGGCTGGGGGCGTGGCTCAGTGGTAGAGCCCCGCCTAGAATCCCCCAGTGAGGGTCTGGGGGCGTGGCTCAGTGGTAGAGCCCCGCCTAGAATCCCCCAGTGAGGGTCTGGGGGCGTGGCTCAGTGGTAGAGCCCCTGCCTAGAATCCCCAGTGAGGGGCTGGGGGCGTGGCTCAGTGATAGAGCCCCTCCTAAAATCCCCCAGTGAGGGTCTGGGGGCGTGGCTCAGTGGTAGAGCCACGCCTAGAATCCCCAGTGAGGGGCTGGGGGCGCGGCACAATAGAATAGTATGTCAGGGGCCCCAAGTTCAATTCTCAGCACTACACCAAGAAATGAACAAACTGGTCAGTGGCGGTGCACACCCTTAATCCTAGCACAGAGGCAGGAAGATCTCTGGGAGTTTCAGCCTGCCAGGACTACATAGAGAAACCTTGTTTTGAAAAACCAAAAACCAAAAACCAAAAACCACAAACCAAAACAAAAACACAAACAGAAAGCAGGGAATGGCAGACACAGCTTAAAGAAGGCCCTCAGGGAATAAGTCACTAGTGACCGTCAGCCCTGGGAAGAGCGGTGTGTTGTCAATCAAGAACTACAGTCACGGGCAGTAATTTATATTACGATTGATATTCAGTTATATTTATGCTATATTAACATAAATCACTAATATAATAATACAGCTGGGCGTGGTGGCTCCCCGCTGAGCACTGGGAAAGAGGACTGAGATTTGAAGCCAGCTTGGACTATCCAGAAAGATCCTGTCTCAAAGCAAAAATAAATAAAATACAAAAATATTCCTAGAGGTTGTTAAGGTTCTTTCTTGCTTCAGAGAAGGAAAGTCCTGCTAGCCAAGCCAGTACAAAGCTGTAAGTCCAGCAGGAGCCTCGCCATTTATATTCAAAGCTACGCTTGCTATATAGCAAGTACTAGCCCAGCCGCAGATACACGGGAGACCCCGTCTCTAGGAAACAAACGAAACAAACGAAGAGAAAACCTCAGGCTGGCAGGACCTCGGCAAGGTAGAGCGTGGTTACATCGGTGGGGGCGGCACACGCCTGTAATCCCAGCACTCTGCCAGAGGCAGGCAGAACTCTGAGTTTGAGGCCAGCCTGGTCTACAGAGCGAGTTCCAGGACAGCCAGGGCTACACAGAGAAACCCTGTCTCGGAAAACAAACAAACAAACCAAGAAACAGAAAAGCACAGGGTACTCTTTCGGAGGCCCCTGGCTGTATTCCCATAGGGTGGCTCAAAACCGCCTGTAGCTCCAGCTCCAAGGGACGGGGGCCCTCTTCTGGCCAATATAGGCATTGCATATATGTGGTGCACAGAACACCGACACATTAATAATAATAATAATAATAATAATAATAATAATAATAATAATAAATCTGCTGGCCTTGATTTTCTCTATCTTTTAAACTTTTTTTTTTTTTGATTTTTTTTTGAGACAGGGTTTCTCTGTATAGCTCTGGCTATCCTGGAACTAGCTCTGTAGACCAGGCTGGCCTCGAACTCAGAAATCCGCCTGCCTCTGCCTCCCAAGCACTGGGATTACAGGCATGCGCCACCACGCCCGGCCCTTTAAACTTTTTAAAAAGATTTATTTACTCATTTTATGTATATGAGTACACTGTAGCTGTCCTTCAGACACGCCAGAAGAGGGCGTCAGGACCATTACAGATGGTTGTGAGTCACCACGTGGTTGCTGGGAATTGAACTCAGGACCCCTGGAAGAGCAGCCAGTGCTCTTAACCGCTGAGCCACCTCTCCAGCCCTCCTCTGTCTTTTGGGGTGTGGTCATCCTCAGGAACTCATTTGAGAAGGGCTCTGTCTCTTCCAAGCTGGGATCACAGGGACACGTCACACGCCCGGCTTTCAGCGCTGCTTCTGCGGTTAATTTCTGGTGCTCGTGTTTGCTAGGCAAAGCTTGGCACGTGACCGCCCCAGCCCCATCGCCCCCCTGTCTTCTTACAGACACCCAGGCAGAGCGGCATCTGAACGCAACAGCACGGATTTCAGCTAGACTTGCAGAGGGAGAACAGCAAGGATCAGATAAAGAAAGGGGACCACTGAGCAAGGAGGACCAAGACACTGCGAGCTACTCCCCTGCCTCAGACACCAGTCTCAATGGTATGCTATGACTAAATGACTCAGATCCTCACAGAACCTAATGCAGTCGCTCTCCCTGTCTCACGGGCACAGAGGGGTGACTTCCCCAGGATTACACAGCTAATGAGCTACAGGGTTGAGGGTTCCAGAAAACTAGCAAAGTCCCAGCCTCCAGGCTCCGACTACTGGGCTACACTCCCCCGGCGGGGCTGGTTTCTGACTGAGTTTGGCACAGCAGGCAGGGAGGGCTGGGCTGCTGCAGGAAATATTAGAAATGGCCATCTTGCCATCTCTCCTGCCCCGCCAGGCGGCAGCAGCGCGTCGCAGCGGGACGTGCCCTCACCACTGAGCTTTCCTCCCCGCGGACTCCCACAGCAGCCCAGCTGTGTTTTCTCTCCACCATGAGCCCCTGCAATCGGCGGACCCACATTCCAGCAACCAAGTAGATCAAAACTCTTAATGCTTAATTATCCAATCAGATTTATGTATTAATAATATCAGAATTTACAAGATGCCAATACGATAATTCTAGAGCAAGTGATAAGGATAAGAGCTTTATCCCAATTGTCCTAACCTCACGCAACCATCACGTCGCCCCCATTCTTCCCTCCCCCTCTCTCCTGCGACCTCTGACTCTGTAACTCCTAGCTCCGCCTCCCATTTCCTGTCCAATCACAGGCCTTCCACTGCCCTGACATGATTGACTTGGAAAATCCTGCAACGCTGGGCATTTGAGCTTCAAGGAGAAATCAGAGCCCGGTGTGGCAGTGTCCACCTGTAACCCGAGTGCTGGGGCGAGAGAGGCGGGAAGACCAGGAACTCACGGCCAGCCTTGGCTACACTGTGAGTTTTAGGAACAGCCTGCGTGGCCGGGTGTGGTGGTGCACGCCTGTAATCCCAGCACTTGGGAGGCAGAGGCAGGCGGATTTCCGAGTTCGAGGCCAGCCTGGTCTACAGAGTGAGTTCCAGGACAGCCAGGGCTACACAGAGAAACCCTGTCTCGAAAAACTAAAACCAAAACAAAAACAAAAACAAAACAAAAAAAGAAAAAGAAAGAAAGAAAATCGACACTGCGGAAGAGGACGGGCAGGAGGAGCGACGTGACAACGCCAGGGCGACCCCATAAGGCCTTCAAGATCCGTGGGTGCACGGCTTGTGGGAGACTGACAATTCGCAAGGACACTTACCGACCAAGGAGGATGCTATCCCCAATCAGATCGGCAGGGGCAGTCTATTTGGGAGCAGGGGTGCCGGGGACCCACTTTAGCGGGCAGGTAACCCTTCGGAGCGTTCTGGGCCAGGGCAGTGTGGGAGGTGGTCGGAAGAGAAGAGCGATAACAGAAGGGACGGGATGTGGGGCTTCCCGGCCAAGAAGAAAGGGGCGGGGCAGGGATGTAAGCAGGAAGGGGAAGAAGTGGAGACGTGGTAACGACGATGACAAGGTGATGGTGGTGGCAGTGAGGATGAAAGAGGTACAGTTAGGGGTGGGACGAGAACTGGAGGCGGGGGAGGAGGGTCGTGGGGGGGGGCAGCACTCACCTGGACAAGCAGCGAGAAACCTGTGTGCACCGAGCCAAGCAAGATGGAGTTACGGGTGGTCCCCACGTACAGCGTGTCTCCCCTGCCCTCGGCCACGGTGCGTACAGGGCCAAAGTCCTCCGGGACCTGAGCGGGTAGAGGCGTGTGCAGGGTACGCGAGGTGTGCTGGGATGACGCGTGCTCGGGGAAGTCCAGAGTTCGGAGCCCGGGAGGGTAGCGGCCTGGCCAGGATCCCACGGGGCCACCCCCCATTTCCAGGCCTCACCTCCACCTCCTGCATCTTGCTGTAGTCCGAACCCCAGAGGACCACCCGACGGTCGCGGCCCCCTCCAGACACCAGCGTCCCATCCCGCAGGGCGCAGAGCGCAAACACGCCGCCGTCGTGGGCTCCTTGAACCGCCTGGGTGATGCGGTTTCCACCTGCAGGGGGAGCAGGGGTGGGGCTTGGCGTGGGCGTGGGGAGGCTGACCCATAACTGAACCCTGCGAGGACCTGAAGCCACACGGCCCACGCCCACCTGTCCATTCGCCTTTCTGTTTCTCTTGGCCTTGCTCGCACTACAACCCATCTGCCCAGCACGGTGGACTCGGCCCTTTATCGCCCACTGAGTCTCGGAGCCCCACCCACCCGGCCTCGCTCGCTCGTCTCCATGGCTTCTTCCACACACCCATCCGTCTCCCCGCTCACCACTCGTCAGTTCTCCTGCCATCTCTATCTGCTCATCTATATATCGATCCATGTATCCATCTCTCATCCACCGACTCCTTCAGCCATCCACCTGCCAGCCCATCGATCGGCTCTCTCGCTTCCTTCTAGCCCCTGCCTCCCACACATCCATCGACGCGATCCAACGATCCTTTCTTCCACCACCCTGTTCATGCATCTCCTTATCTACCTATTGATCCTTAAATCAATCGACCACCTCACCTACCCACCCATCCATTTATTGGTCCATCAATCCATCTTGCCATCCTTCCTTCTATCCGGCTCCATCCTCTCATCCATCCTCCCATCCATCCTCCCATCCGTCCTCCCATCCATCCATCCACCCATGTATCCACTCATCCATCTATTGCTCTATCAGTCCATTTTGCCAGTCTTCTTTCATCCATCCGTTCTCCCATCCATCCATCCATCCATCCTCCCATCCTCCCATCCATCCTCCCATCCTCCCATCCATCCTCCCATCCGTCCATCCATCCTCCCATCCATACATCCATCCTCCCATCCATCCATCCATCCTCTCATCCATCCATCCACCCTCCCATCCATCCATCCATCCTCCCATCCATCCATCCATCCATCCTCCCATCCATCCATCCATCCATCCTCCCATCCGTCCTCCCATCCATCCATCCATCCTCCCATCCATCCATCCATCCATCCATCCATCCTCCCATCCATCCATCCATCCTCCCATCCATCCATCCATCCATCCTCCCATCCATCCATCCATCCTCCCATCCGTCCTCCCATCCATCCATCCTCCCATCCATCCATCCATCCATCCATCCATCCTCCCATCCGTCCTCCCATCCATCCATCCATCCTCCCATCCATCCATCCATCCATCCTCCCATCCATCCATCCTCCCATCCATCCATCCATCCTCCCATCCATCCATCCATCCATCCTCCCATCCATCCATCCATCCTCCCATCCGTCCTCCCATCCATCCATCCTCCCACCCGCCCGTCCCTCTCCCCTGATCCGCTCATACAGCCATTCACTCACTTCCCGTCGTCCGTGCAGTCATCCATCTATCCATGTACTCATTCACAGATCCACCCACCTGTTCATCCGTCCTTCCACCCACTCGTCCATTCCTGCATACATAAACCCACCCATCCTTCTACCCGGGGCTCACACGGCACACTGGCTACAGCTGAGTCACTTCACACATTTATGCTCGGCCTCAGTTGCTAACGTGACACCAGGGAGGACAAAGCTCTGCGGGAACCAAGCACAGCTGGAGTCAGGGACGCCTGAGCTGACCCTGTCGAGGATGCAGGACTGGGAGAGAACACCGTATCCTACGGCTGGAGCGCCGGCGCAGGGCTGAGAGCACTTGCTGCTGAGGCAGAGGACCTGGGTGCAGAGCCTAACATTAACAAGGCAGCTCCCAACCAGGAACCGCCATCCCTGCAGGACCTGGCGCCCTCTTCTGGCCTGTGTGAGCACTGCACGCACATGATGCACACACATAAATGCAGGCACAACACTCCTAGATTTCCTTTAAAAAAAAAGAGATTTACTTATTTATTATATGCGAGTACACTGTAGATGACTTCAGACACCCCAGAAGAGGGCGTCAGATCTCATTACAGATGGCTGTGAGCCACCATGTGGGTGCTGGGAATTGAACTCAGGATCTCTGGAAGAGCAGCTGTGCTCTTAACCACTGAGCCATCTCTCTGCCCCCCTAATTTTCCTTTGCTTAAAACTATGTGTACATGTACTGTGTGCATGTGTATGTTTAGGCATGTGTACATGCGTGTGGGTGTCTGCAGAAGCCAGAGGACTCAGAGCCCCTGGAGCGGGAGTTGCAGGTCACCTGACACAGTTGCTGGGTATCAAACTCAGGTCCTCTAGAAGGGCAGAATGTTCTCTTAGCCATCCAAACTTCTCTCCACACCCCCAAATCTTAAAAAAAGAAACAGAAAAAAAATTGCCCTGCCATGGTCTGGAAGCTCATTGGTTACAGCGCTTGCCGAGCACGTGTGACAACCAGAATTCAGACCCCAGAGACGCCGAGCCCCGGAGGGCAGAGACAGAGGGTCCTGAGAGCCAGCGAGACGAGTTATACGGGTGAGCTCTGGGCTTGACTGAGAGGCCTGCCTCCATGGAGAAAGTGGGGCAGCAACTGTGAGCCACTCGACAATCACTTCCCGACACACACACACACACACACACACACACACACACACAGACACACAGAGACACACACACAGACACACAAACACACACAGACACACACACAGACACACAGTCTCACACACACACACACACACACACACACACACACACACACGAGTGCACATACACACAAAATGGAAAAAGAGGAGAAACATCCTACAGTGACATGGATAAGGATAACCGAGCATGGTTGCAGGGAGGAGAGTTTGGACAGCTAAGGGTGTCTGAAAATGTAGAGGTCGGAGTCCAAACGAATGTGCGACACTGACCTTTGCCCCAGACGTAGAGGCTGCCCCCAGAGTCTCCAGTGACCACGTCGCCGCCTTCCAAGAAGGTCACACACAGCACATACTTTGGTTTCTCGTGTTTCTACAGTACAGAAAGAGAAAGGAAGGCGGGTGTCAGGGAGTGCCACTGAGGCAGGTGGCCCTGTGCCCATCACGGGCATCCAGGGCTTTTGGTGAGGGGAACCCCTGTGGCTTGGGGAGGGAGACCCCGTAGGGGGTATCTGCCTTTCCTGTCCCCTCCCACCTGAGCGACTCAGGCCACCCGGGAGTTCTGGCCATGCTGTGGCCCTCGCCCACCTGAGACAAGCCTCTTCCCCCCCCCATGCCCCCACGTCTCTGCCAGTTCCGCCCTCACTGGTCTCTGCTTCTCGCCTCGGGCCCACCTGGCTTCCAGGGCCTGAGCTACATCTCCCCCCAGCCTCGGCCTCCATGCTGGGGAGGCCGGGAGAGGACCGGAGGCGTGCAGAGCCCCCTGCCGTGTGCCCGGCCCCGCCCGCCCGCCCTGCTCGCCTGTTCTGGTCCCATGTGAGGGCGCATGGCTGCGAGCACACGCGTGTGCGTTTACATGGAGGCCAGAGGACAGCCGTGCTGGCCCGCACGGAAGACATCCACCTTGGGTTCTCTCCTCTCTCTCGTTCTCTGTCTCTGTCTCTGTCTCTGTCTCTCTCTCTCTCTTTCTCTTTCTCTGTCTCTGCCTCTCTCTGTCTGTCTCTCTGTCTCTCTCTGTCTCTCTCTGACACAGGACTCTTACTGTGTAGCCAAGGCTAGCCTTGAACTCACAGAGATTTGACCGCCTTGACCTCCCAAGCGCTGGGATTAAAGGTGTGCGCTACCACACCTGGCACATTGATTTGTTTAGTTTTGTTTTTTTTAATTCCTTAGACTTTTTATTTGTTCTGGAGGTTTGTGTGTTGTGCATGTGCGTGTGCGTGTGCGTGTGCGTGTGGACAGCCACGGGGTCAGTTCTCTCCTCCGTTATGTCTGTTCCAGGGACTGAACTCGGCCTCTCTGCCTTGGTGGCACGCTCCATCCAGGGCTGAGCCATCCTGCTTGCCTCAATACTGTTTGTTTTAACTTTCACTGCTTAAAAAGAGAGAGATGCCGGGCGGTTGTGGCCCACGCCACTTGGGAGGCAGAGGCAGGTGGATTTCTAAGTTCGAGGCCAGCCTGGTCTACAGAGTGAGTTCCAGGACAGCCAGGGCTACACAGAGAAACCCTGTCTCGAAAAACAAAACAAAAAACAAAACAAAAAAAAAAAAGAGAGAGAGAGCGAGCGTGTGTGTGTGTGTGTGTGTGTGTGTGTGTGTGAGAGAGAGAGAGAGAGAGAGAGAGAGAGAGAGAGAGCATGTGCCTCTGAGTGCAGGTACCGGCAGAAGCCGCAGTGGGTTTGGGACTCCTGGCGCTGCCTGCCGTGGCTGCTGGGAACTGAACTTGGGTCCTCCGAGCGCACGGCAAGGCGTAACTACCCAGCCGCCGTCTCTGACGCCCGCACCTCGCTTTTGAAACAAGGTCTCACTGGGATGTGGGGCTTGTCATGTGGGCGAGGTCGGCAGACCGACAGGCCAAGCACTGCCGTCTCCATCTCCCCAGTGCTGGCATTGTAGGCACACGCCCTGCTCCCTGGCTTGTAGCATGTGTGTGCTCTGTGTTCATGTATGTGCATGCTATGTGTGTTTGTTGTGTGTCACGCGTGTCCATGTGCATGGGGTATGTGCTGCTGAGCTCACGGGTGCACGCACGCACATGTGCAGCTGCTACCAGACGTCTTCCTTGACTGCCCCTTGCGTATTTTTCCCGGGGCCGGATCTCTTGTTGAGATGCTGGAGTTTACCCCTTGGTTGGCGACGGGAACTCCAGGCCCCAGGCACACAGGGTGAACTCCTCACCCAGAGCCATCTGCCCCGGCAGCCTCTCCCTGTAGCCTGTCTCTGTGAATCCCCATGTCATTTGGGCAATGCTGTTCCTGACCTGCCTGGAGCGCCTGTGTCCTCTCACCCCCGGAAGCTCACCGGTCAGAGTTCAGTGGGATCTTCCCTCATACAGATGAGGAAACAGGCCCCCGCCCCGTCCCCGCCCCGTCCCCGCCCATACCTCCTGGAGCCCTCTGGGCTGTCCCCCCGGGTGTCCCCTTCTGTCCCTCAAGATCAGCCCGTCCACAGATGGCCGGCACTCACCTCGAACAGGCCCTGCCGCTTGCTCAGACTGCCCCCCTCCAGGCTCCAGAAGTAGATGTGGGATTTGCCGCAGGTTATCAGCAGGCTGGGATCAACGGGGTGGAAGGCAGCCACCAGCACGGCCTCGTTGGAGCACTTTGAGGGGGTCAGGACAGAGTCTGAATGAGGCTCTCAACGTCACCAGGACTAGCACAGCACGCCCACCCCACACAGGACCGCCCTGAGCGGCCTGCTCGCAGGGGCACGGGGGATACCGGGGCCCCTGTGGGGCTCCCAGTCTGTGACATTCACTGTGCTGAGTGAGCACTTTATAAAACTCACTGACTGGTCCACTGGGAAATAAGAGCCATTAGTGCTTTCTGTCAGAGAGGAGCTTCAGAGGAGGCTACACAGCTATTAAACCCCTCTGCCCAAGACCAAGTTCACAAATATCCCATCCCAGGACCGCACCTCCTCTCCGCTCCCCCTTTCCTTAAGAGGCCCCTGGTCTAGATCAAGATCATTGCTCTCAGTCTGGGCATGTGATCTTGGGCAAAAAACTTATCTCATGATCGATCATGCCCCCTCGCCACCCGCCCCTGATGACTCTTACTAAGTGGCCCCGGCTGTTCCGGAACTCACTGTGTAGACAAGACCAGACCTAAGTTTGTGCTGAGCCTGGTCCACCCATATTATACCCAGCCTCTCCACCTCCCACGAGGAGGACACCATTACCAACCCCATTCCCAACCGGAAGCCACGGAGGCTCACAGGACGGAAGCCACGTGCACAGTCACCCAGCACATGATGCCAGAGTCCCCATTTAAGCTGCAGCTTGCTGCCATGCGGTGCCGTGTGCCCCGGGAGGCTGCCCGTAGGGTGGCAAGCTCACCCACCTTGCTATCCACCACTTTGCTCTCCTTGGCCCAGTCCCACACAGAGAGCACATGATCATTGGACTCGTCCACCGCACACAGCAGGTTGCCCCCATTCTGCGGAACACAGAGAGGTGGGTTAGGATATGTTTCCCCACACGCCACTCTGACCTACTCACCACACATGCCTGTTCACAAGCATGATCTATGAAGCACATTTGATGGGTCAGAATTGATTGCCAACTTGATCACAACCTAGAATCATCTGGGGAGTGAGGTACAGTGGTTAGCGCTCTCTCCTAGGCGGGGAATCTGAACTGAGAACCAGCACACGCCCGCCCGTGATTCAGCTCACTGCCGTCCGCTCCTGACTGTGGACGCAATGTACGAGCTGCTGCTGCTCCCTGGCTCCCCGTCGTCTTCCGAGTTACCTTTTTCAGGTTATTATATCATAGCGTCAAGAAATGAAAGTGAGGGGCTGGAGAGACGGCTCAGAGGTTAAGAGCACTGACTGCTCTTCCAGAGGTCCTGAGTTCAAATCCCAGCAATCACACGGTGGCTCACAGCCCTCTATGATGAAATCCGGAGCCCTCTTCTGACCCACAAGCATACATGCAGGCAGAACACGGTAAACATAATAACTAAATAAATCTTTAATAAAAAATATGAAATGAAAGTAAGTCAGGCTACCGCCAGGCGTGGTACACCACCACCCCTGCAATCCCAGCACTTAGGAGGCAGAGGCAGGCAGATTTCTGAGTTCGAGGCCAGCCTGGTCTACAGAGTGAGTTCCAGGACAGCCAGGGCTACACAGAGAAACCCTGTCTCGAAAAAACCAAAAAAAAAAAAAAAAGTAAGCCAGGTGATAGTGCACATGCATTTGATCCCAGCACTTGGGAGGCAGAGGCAGGCGGATCTCTGTAAGTTTTGGGACCAGCATGGTCTACAGAGCAAATTCAAGGCAACCAGGGTTACATGAAGAGACCCTGTCTTGAAAAAAAAAAAAAAAGATTTAAAAAGAAAAGCCAGCGCTGGCTAAAATAAATCTTATCCTATGTAAAAAAAAAAAAAAAAAAAAAAAAAAAATCTTTGTGTGTGTGATATTGGGGATAGAAACTGTCATATGCTAGGCAGGGGCCCCACTGAGCCACACCCCAATCTCCGGCTTGCCTTTGGTTGAGAAAGGGCCTAATTTGATTGCCCAGGCTATGAGCCAGGGAGACAGCCCAGTAGTGTGTTTGCTGCCAGACCCGATGGCTTCAGTTCAGACCCCGGGATCCACGCGGTGGAAAGAGAAGGTTGACGTCTGAGACTTGTCCTTGGGCCACACACACGGTGCACACGTGTGTGCACAAACACAAAGTGAAAGGATAGAGGTTAGCGCTCCTTGACCCGCTAAACTGCCCAGAGTGGCCTTGAACTTTGTCCTTGGCCTCGCCAGAACCCTGGAAATCTGCTGCAGTTCCACACTCTGCCTCTTAAAGAGCTTTGCAATGACCCATCCCTAAGAAAACCAGTAGCCTGCACATTTGGGGATTTATTTTTCCTCTCCTAATTTTATTATTTTATGTGTGGGGGTGTTTTGCCTGCAAGTGCGTCTGCACACCATATGTATGCAGCGTCCATGGACGCTAGGAGGCAGCACTGGGTCCCCCAGAACTGGAGTTACGGACAGGTGTGAGCCACCACGTGGGTGCTGGGACTCGAACTGGGAACCTCAGAAAGGGCCGACAGTGTTCTTAGCTGCAGAGCCATCTCTCTCGCCCCCACGGTTGGGATTTTTTTTTTTTCTGAGACAACATTTCTCTGTGTAGCCCTGCCTGTCCTAGAACTTACTGTATAGACTAGCCTGGTCTCAAACTCAGAGACCCCCCTCTGCCTCTTGAGTGCTGGGATTAAAGGTGTGGCCGCTCCGCCCCGCTCACAGGTGGGGATCCCTGCTGGCAGCACCGGCTGTGCACCTCCCACGGAGTGGGGTGCGGAGACAGGGTCCGGCTGTGCGCCCCCCCCCCCCCGCCTGCCTCCAAGTTGCTATGCAGAGCAGGCTGGGCTTACCTGCCGTGAACCCCCTGCCTCTGCCTCCTGCGTAATTTCGTTTTCATTTTTCGCCCTCCCCATTTGGTGCTGGAGGTGGAATTGAGGGCAGCGTGCAGTCTTGGCAAGTGCCCTGGACCACGGGACCACGCCCCCACCCCTGGGATGGCTTTTTATGTGCATGAAATCCAGCCATTATCAACACTGGCTGCGGGACTTGGGAGGTAGAGCTGGCGAGATGGCTCAGTGGGTGGTGGTGCTTGCTGCCAACCCCGGAGGCCCGAGTCCTGACCCGAGGACCACCCACGTGGCAGGAGGAGAGAAGGGGCAGCAGGCAGTCGCTCACGACCGCCACGGGCTCTCCACGGGAGCGCTGGTGCACTTGTGTGTACATGCACGTGCAAACACACCCACAATAAATACATCCTTAAAGATAACATAAAGACAGTTGGGAGGTCAGCAGCGGGCAAGAGCAAAGGAGAGTGACCTAGATAGTGACACCATCAGCACCAAGGGGCTGGAGAGACGGCTCAGCGGTTAGAGCACTGACTGCTCCTTCTGGAGGTCCTGAGTTCAAATCCCAGCAACCACATGGTGGCTCACAGCCATCTGTAATGGGATCTGGTGCCCTCTGCTGGCCTGCAGGTGTACGTGCAGGCAGAAAGCTGTATACATAATAAACAAACAAATAAATAACAAGATCAGAACCAAGCTCATTGTTCTATACGCTAACTTTAAAAATTGATTTAAAAAGACACAGAGGGGCCGCTCCGTGGCTCTTCCAGAGCACGGGTGGGTTCCCAGCACCCATGTCGGCTCACACCGGCCTGTACCTCGGCTTTCATGACATCTGATGCTGTTTCCTGGATACTGCAGGGGGCAAAGTAACACTGATCGCCCAGGGATGACACAGGAAAATGGAGGCCGGGCCATGGCGGCGCACGCCTGCAATCCCAGCCATCAGGAGGCAGAGGCAGGCGGATCTCTGTGAGTTTGAGGACAGCCTGGTCTACACAATGAATCTCATGACAACCAGGGCACACGGTGAGAATCCGCCTCAAAAATAAACAAATTAGATAATAGATTGATAGAAAGTTGGTCTGATGTTGTTTGTCATTATTTTGAGACAGAGTTTCACTATATAGCCACGGCTATCCTAAAACTGGATATATAGATCAGGTTGGCCGCACATGCACAGCAATCCTCCCGCTAGCCAGACAGCGGTGACGCACGCCTTTAGTCCTAGCATTCGGGAGGCAGAGGCAGGCGGATCTTCGGGGCTAGCCTGGTGTATGTGATTTTCAGGACTGCCAGGTCTACACAGAGAAACCCTTCCTTGAAAGACAAGACAAATCAAAAACAAGAAACAATGCCAGAATCAAAGGCCTGTGCTAAGACACCTGAGTGCTTCTGAGACAAGGTCTCACATAGCCAAGGCTAGCCTAAAGCCCCTGAGCCCCGCCTTGGCCGTGCCCTCCCCCCCAAGCTAGTGTTTCTTAAACTACCTCCGGGGAGTTTTTTACCCTCCAATCCACCGCAAACCAACACTTTCAAATAAAATTATCATGAAAAAAATCCATCATGGGAGTGAAAGGGAGGACGTTTGTTTTAACACTAAATTGCTCCACGAATTCCAGAAAGATTATTTAAACTTCTGTTTTGAGCAGGGATTGGGTGGCAGGCATGCAGGCGGCACTCGGTGCCAGGGCTGAAATGCCTGGAGACATGAGGAGCTTTCCGGAATGCTCAAATGATAACGGGCAAAAATAACCCATTGGAGAAAGAAGGGTGCCATCTGTGTGTCGCAATTCCGGGGCTCCCGCGCCCTGTGCTGGGGTCTGGGCTGCAGGCCCGGGAGGCCCCAAAGCCCGAGATTCGAAGGGGTGTATGGCTTGTGACATCAAAATGAGCACAGCCCCGCCACACCCTAGGAAGGAGCTTTCTGAAGGCCCTGGGCCCAGGACTTACGGACTTGGAGAAGGCCACACAGCACACAGCTCTGTCAAACACCCCCAGGCCCAGGACGTGTAAGGTGGAAAGGGAAACTGAGTCCCACACACGCACATGGGGCGGCAGAGGCTGAAGAAAAGAGAGATGCACGGGGTTACGTTCAGGAGCAGAGGCCCCGGCTCCCGTCAGTGCCCCGCCCTGCCCACTGGCCTACCTTGCCCTCCTTTGTGGTGCCTGCCACCTGTCCTGTGGCGATGGTGACCATGTCCGGATGGACAGCCAGACTGAGGAGAGAGGGGCAGAGGGACAGAACTCAGCTGCGGGACAGAGGGACAGAACTCAGCTGGGGGAGGGAAGAACTCACAAGGACTAGGGACCCGTCCTTAGCAGATTAGAGCCAAAGTGCACGGCTGTTCACTCAATAAACATGAATTTTAAAACGCTTATTCACGAAGCCAAGTGTGGTACGCACTTTTAATCCCAGCACTCAGGAGGCAGAGGCAGGGGGATGGACGCGTTCAAGGCCAGCCTGGTCTACAGAGTGAGTTCCAGGACAGCCAGGGCTACACAGGGAAACCCTGTCTCCAAAAACAAAGAGCAATTTTTTTCTTTCATTTGCTTATTGAAAGAATGTCTCCCGTAGCCCAGGCCTCCCGCTGGCCTTGCAGCTGGGAAGAGCATTGAACTTGGGCTCTCCTGAGTGCTGGTGTTACAGGCATGCGCCCTTGCTCCTGGTTTATGGGCTGTTGGGGAATCGAACCCGACGCGTTGTGCGCGTCAGGCAAGTGCTACCAACGCAAACGCACGTGTCAGGTATGGTGGCGCATGTCTGTAACCCCTGCACTCTGGGGGCTGAGGCAGAGGAAGCATGAGTTCAAGGCCAAGAAGAGTTAAGTTTCAGGGTAGCCTGGGTTGGATGTAAAGAGACCCTGGTAGGGAAAATGGCAGTTAGGGCGCTAGAGAGATGGCTCAGTGGTTAGGGACCCGGGTTCAAGTCCCAGCACCCACACTGGGTGGCTCATAGCCTGCTGCAACTACACTTAAAGGGGACAGGACACCTTCTGGCCTGTGGGGACACTGCACACACGAGGTACACATACAGACAAATGGCACACACACACACACACACACACACACACATACACACACATTTTAAAAACAAAAAAAGATAAACACTATAGGGCCTGGAGAGATGGCTCAGTGGTTAAGAGCACTGGCTGTTTTTCCAGAGGCCCCCGGTTCAAGTCCCAGCACCCACATGGTGGCTGACAACTGTCTGTAACTCCAGTTCCAGGGGATCTGACACCCTAACACAGACACACATGCAGACAAAACACACAAAAAAGAAACACACAAAAAAGAAAAAAAAGATACACTATGTATCTATCGATGCTCAGGTAATCAGGCTCATTTCCCCACTAGTTTCCGCCTGGGATCTGCTAGTCCCGGGGGTGGAGCAGAGGTTTGGCAACTGCCTAACTCCCCATGGCGGCGGTAGTCATGTGGAAAGAGGCCCCGGAGGCACGATTTGGACCACGCCCAGGCCTGGGCCCTCCCATCCCCCAGACCTCCGAGACTCGCCATTTGATGTCGTCGCTGTGGCCCAGGTAGTGCCGCTGCCTCTGCTCCTCCACGCTGTACAGCACAGCCACGGAGGCCACGAAGTACACCACCTCCCCGGTGGGCAGCAGGCACAGGTTGGCCCTGCAGTCCCGGCCTCGATAGCCGTAGCTGGAGACGCCCAGGGCTGGTTAAGGAGCCAGTTCAGTCCCTGCTGGCTGGACGGGAGTCCAGAGGCCCCTGGCCCTGCAGGGGTTGTTGAAGCAAGGTGTTCCAAAACTAGAAATATTTTTGTTTGTGTGTCTGTGTTTGTGTATGTGCATGCATGTACAAAGTGCAGAGGCCAGAGGTAAATGTTGGGTGCACCCCACTGGTTGGGTGTGTCCCACTGGTTGGGTGGGCCCCACTGCTCCACACTGTATTTTTTTCCATCTACATTTAGACACAATGTCTCTCACTGAACCTGGAGCTCACAGATTCGGCTAGACTGGCCGGCTGTTATGCCGCTGGGAATCTTCCTTTCTCAGCCCCACCCAGCACGGGACTGCGGCCACAAGAAACTTGGCTCCTGTGTGTGTACGTGCGCGCTCGTGTCCGTGTGTCTGTGTGCGCGTGTGTGCATCCGTGTGCATGTGCGTGTGTGCTTGTGTGTATGCAGAGGATGGGAATAAGGTCTTCATGCCTGAGCAGAAAGCACTTTGATAACTGAGGTCTGTTTACAACCCTGTTTTTAGACACTCTATCACAGTGTAGCCCAGGCTGGCCTTCAACAGGTAGCAATCTTGACCCCTGGACATCCTCAGTGCTGCAGTGACAGGCCAGAGCTACCCCGCTCCACTAGATGGACGATGGGTTTCCACAAATGTAACTAGGACCTCGGACGAAGTCAGCCTACATGATATGCACAGGCCCTGAACCTGGTGACAAGCGTCTCTATAAGAGACCCAAGAGCCGACTGTGGGGTGTGCGGTGTGCGTCCTTAATTCCAGCACTTGGAGGGCCAAGGCAGGAGGTAGACTTATGTACACTATCTTACCTACACTCCCGGAGTGACGGACTGGGTGTGGCTCAGCGGGAGAGCACCTACCTACAAGGCCTGTGCGCGTGTGCGTACATGCTTGCATGCATGTGAGCAGGTAAGCGTGAACGTGTGTGTCCACGGATGAACATCGCGTCTGGGATGACCGCAGCCATCTTCCTTCCCCAGTCACTCTCCGCCTTACTCGGGGAGGCTCTCGCCAAGCCCGGAGGTCAAGCCCAGCTACTCCAGCCGGCCAGCTACTCCAGCCGGCCAGCTACTCCAGCCGGCCAGCTACTCCAGCCGGCCAGCTCGCCCCTGGGGTCCCCTCTGCCTCCTGACCACAGGCCGCCGCCATGCCCGCCCAGCGTTTATGTGTGTGCTGAGGAGCGACTCCCCATGCTTGTGCAGCAAACGCTGTGTCTATCAAAGCATCTTCCAGGGCTCGAACCCAGGATTTCACCCAGCAGGAAGTCCATTTTTCAGAGGCGACAGCCAGCTAAGGCCAGGGAGGAAGGAAGGTGAGCTTCCTTGGTCACAGCCAGAGGCAGGGCTGGGTTAGAACTCGAGGTTCCAATTCATCCGCTTATGACCGGTCTGTTTCCCACGAGGCTCCACCTCCCCCCACCCCCAGGCACTCTTTCCTACTCTGGAATGTTTTCCTTTCATCTGTGCTTGCTGGTTCCAGTGCCTCTCTGAGAAACTCTATCATTCCCCAGTGTGATACACCCCCACTGAAAGTCTCTATAGAAATATTGTTGTAGCCGGGCGGTGGTGCGCACGCCTTTAGTCCCAGCACTCTGGAGGCAGAGGCAGGTGGAACTTTATGAGTTTGAGGGCAGCCTGGTCTACAGAGTTCCAGGACAGCCAGGACTACACAGAGACCCCATTTTGAAAAATCAATATATCAATATATATATATATATATATGTATGTATGTACATAAGTATGTATTTATATGTGTGTATGTATATATGTATGTGTGTGTTAACCAACGTGCCCTCCAGTTCTTCATTCCTGAGCTTAGCCCATGAAGACCTTCCACAGATAAACAGATCATAGAGCTTACACTGTCTGACTGATATCCCGCCCTGCAATCCCAGCCCTTGGAAGGTGCAGTCAGGAAGACCAAGCTCTTAAGATCATCCCTGGGTTAAACATCCCCCGACCTAGTAACCCCCAGCAGGTTTCTCCAGCCGCCCTGCTTCCCTCTGGACTCCCTGGGAGCCCCCAGCGTCTCCCACTGTGGCCCGAGCCGCCCAGCTGTGGCCCCTCCCCCTCCCTCTCCACACCAGGACTCGCCCTCTTCCGAGAGGGCAGGGAGGGGCGCACTCAAAGGATACACCCAGTCTAGCTTCAGGCGGCTGGAGGGCAGCTCAGAGCGAGTGTCCAGGCTGTAGGACGGCGCCAGCTCGTCCGGGATCAGCATGGGCACGGGGCGTCCCCGCAGAAACATCTTTACGGATCCCTCCTCTGCCAAGACACCCCGGAGGTCAGGCTCCGCACCTTCTTTGCACTCCTCTCCTTATTATCAGTCCTAACGTCATGACTGTTATTTGAGACAGCTAGCCTGGAATTTGAGACTGGCTTGGAATTCACTCTGTAGTCCAAGCTGGCATGGACCTCAAGGTGATTCTTCTGCCTCAGACTCCCAAGGGCTGGGATTACATATATAGACAGAATCTCTTCATGTAGCCCAGGCTAGCCTTCCTTCAACTTCCAAAATGCCTCAGCCTCCCAAATGCTGGAATAATAGGTTAGATCACCCCTCCCTGCCTCCTCCCTTCCCTCCCTCCCTCCTTTCTTCTCTCCCCTTTCCTTCTCTCGTCTTTGCTTCTCTTCCTCCCCGTTCCCCTCCATCTTCCTTTCTTAGCATTAGCAGGTGGATAAAGTGCAGGCAGCCAGCCAGAGGCCGGGAAGCCAGGCCCCCAGCCCTCCGCGGGCTGCCCTCACCGAAGCCACGCCCACCCTCCAGACTTACCCATGCTGAAGATAACTTCTTTGGTTTTCCTGTCAGGAAAGGATGAAGGGGGGAAAAGAGGGGGAGGGGAGAAGAAGAAAATAACTGTTTTAGCAGGCACATGCGATAGGACAGGGCACTCCCCCTCACCCTGGGCTCCTCAGATCTGGACCGACTAACCCGGCGAGGACGGAGCAGAGCGCTACCTCTCTGCAGGCCCTGTGCTTTGCTCGTTAGATCTTGAAGAGCCTAAGACACAGGCCCAGAGAGGCAGAGATCGCCAAAGGGTCACACAGCACGATGTGGCAGCACGCGATCCTGGAAGACCGGAGTCACTAGGGACCCTCCCTCCTAGGCAACAGCAACAAAATGCTCCCCGGCGCTCCTCCCCTCCCTACCCAGCAGCGCCCCAAACTTCAAGCAGCCAGGAAGAAAACGAAAAGTTCAGAGGAAGGGGCGTGTCTCCGCCTTCTCTTCCAGAGGGGAGAAGGGCAGGGGGAGGGAGGAGGGGTGCTGCGAGAGGGTCTCACCCTGTTCCAAAGCTACTCATGGCGGCTGCCGGCGGAGCTTCGGGTCCGGGGTGGAGCCCGCACCGGCCCCGCCGCTTCCGGCCCTGGGAGGCGCCCGCGCCCCCGCCCCTGCCCCGCCCCGGCGGCTGACCCCTGCAGGAGTCAGGTGTCTCCGGGTCCCATTGCCTGGACCACGGAATGCAGACACGTGACTCTGTGTCGGGTGAGGGGTGGATGCCGGTGCCGCACGGACTCCCCAGTTCTGCCTCTTTGTAGAAGTATGAACGAGTTGCCCAACTTGTACCTCGGTTTCCTCATTTCAGAAACAGAACAGATAGCTACGCTTCCTAGTGTGATTGTGAGGTTGATAGCGGCTAATGCAGGCAAGCATCTGACCAGAGTGTGAGTGCTAGAGTTCAGGAGACTTGGGGGTTTGGCTTTAGACTACTCCTAAGTCCTTGCCCCTTGGGCTTCGGTGTGGTTTCACCCTTACCCACTCACCCCCGCCTCTAGATACTCGACCACGTCCACCCCTGGGCACACCCACTCCCTCTTTCTAACTTAGTCCTGGATTGGCTCTGTCTTCTCGTCTGTGTTTTTGTCTGTTTCTTAAGACTGAGTCTCAAGTAGCCAGGCTGGCTTCAAACTGTAAACAGCCCAGGATGACCTTGAACCCCTGATCCTCCTCCCTCCACTTACCAATCCTGGGATCATATTGGGATTGTATTATGTATCTGCACTGTAAGTGTGTAGTATGTAGGTAGGTAGGTATTTATAAATCTGAGACAGGGTTTCACTGTAATCAACGCTGGACTGAAACTCAGAGTGGAATCATGCAACCCAGGCTGGCTTTGAACTCGCGGCAACCCTCTTGCCTCAGCCTCTGCGGTTACAGGCTTGAGCCACGGCCACTCCTGGCTTCCCTCTTAATAACCGATGCTTCCTCCACCTCTTGTTGGAATTAAGCAATCGGACTCTATCCAATTTCACAGGACAGGGTCCCAACGTTTTCTAAGCTATCCCATAAGATCTGCCACACCCACCCAGACCACGCCCAATCCTAAGCCACACCCACCATACAAAGCAATTTCTTTTGGAGTAGGGTTTCCAAAACGACAGGTCCCCCACCCCCACCCAAGGTTCTGGTTCTACCAAGTTAACTCCAGTTACACCCGCAAATTCCAACCACAGCCCTACCTCTGATTCTTACCTTCCCTACAGAAACTCCGAGTGCTGCGCTCTGACTCCACCCGGAGATTCAAAGGGGACTTCCTTTTACCCATGAGCTGGCTACCCTCTAGCTGACCTCTGCTGACCCGTCCAGGCCTTAGACTACAGTTCCGTTCTCCAGTGATAGCCACGTTCCCAATACTGGCGCCACCCCTCCAGGCTTTCCATTTTGACCAGGCTACCCCAGAAGTACTGCGCCCATAGTTTGAGAGCACGCTTACCCAACTCTAGGTTATAACCTCGTGGCCAGGGGTCTGGCTTCAATGCCCCATACACTCCCTTGCCTGTCTGGGGTTGGGGCCCCACCCGCTAACTTACCCTTCTTTTTTGGCGCTACAATTACTACTGGAAGATGTGGTCCGGCTACGGGGGTCCTCGCGACGCACAGAGGCCAGGCGCTCAGGAGACAAGTAGCGGCGACTGCTGCGGAAAGACCAGCGTGCTGAAGGCTAGACCGCACCGGCAAGCTGTCTTCTCCAGCAAGGTCTGAGGGGAGGCTGGGGTTTTGTTTGTCTTGTCTTACCTGCGCCCGGAGCTCGCCTCTTTCTTGGGGGAAGACGGGGAGGTGGCATAGCCGCCCACGCGTCGCGGGGGTCCGGAGCCATTGAGGGGCGCCCTGGTGGGAAGGCCTTTCAGGAGCTGACACACTGGAGCAGTGGGGTCAGAGCACGGAAGCTATGAGCATGAGGTCGTGCCGCTGTGCCTCCTCATCACACCCTCCACCCCGACCAAAATACCCGAGGCGGTGGTGCCCAGACGCGGGGGCGCCCGGCCCTTAGGGGTGCTCCTCGCGCGCAGCGCCGCGCCTTGTTCCTCGCATGCCCGCAGGCGACGCAGCGCGTCCGCCAGCGCCGCCTTCAGGACCGCCAGCTCGTCTTCCTGCAGCTGGAGCCGCTGCTCCAGCGCCGACACGCGGTCGTCCACCTCCATGCCGCTGGTGCCCGAGAGATTATCATCTAGAAAGCCGAGGAGACGCGGGCTGCAGGGGACCACGGCGGGGGGTGGGGGTGGGAACAGGGAGGACGGGGGGAGGGGGCGGGGGAGCTCTCCAAAGATCAGGAGAATTCCTCCGGCTTTTCGGGGTCTGTCCGGGACCAGCCACGGGTCTGCCTTTCCTGCAACCTGGGGCCGATGAGGACGCTCAGAGACGCGCCGAAGAGGAGGATTCCGGCAAGGAGGAAGGAAACCCCCACCTCCTCTCTCTGCCACAGAGTCCTGACCGTGCGACCTTGGGGGAAGTCCCTTTTTCTCATGCAGATTCCACCAATCTCGGGGCCTCACTTTGGTTTTGAGATTCTGTGACTCAGATGCTAAATATCATTTAAGTCCTATCAGCGTTTTAAAGAGGACATCAAGCTACTCCCAGTGACAGCGTTCTAGAACGCGCCCCCAACGTCCTCTGATGACCGTCAATATTCGGTCACGGGTACCAACATTCTCTCGCTGGGTCCAAGACTTTTCAAGCCAAAAGGTCCAATCCTGTTCGTCCCTTCTCCTCTCCAGAGTCGCCCCTCCAAGAAGCCTTAATGACGGAGCTTCTATGACCCCTGGCGGCCGACACGGGGATTACCGGGCGGAGATGACACCCGATCTCTTTTCCTTATCAGGGAGTTTCTGTCCTCTGCTCCCACTTTATGTGGCCTCTATACCCCCACCTCAGATTTCACTCTTTTCCTTCTCCTCGGTCTATTGATCCCGTTTAAAGCGACTCTCTCATTGTTTCCCCTTCCCGTCCTTCCTCCCGGGGGGGGGGGGTTCTAAGTGGCCCTCCTCCATCTCCCTTGCAGACCCCTCCTACCCAGACTCATCGCTGAGACAGTCCAGCAGACCCTGGCTTCCAGCCCGGTTCACGTGAAGATGGTAGCAGGAACAGCAAGCGGGCTCGGAGGTCGCACTTGCCATCCCGAGTCCTGTGTCTGTCCCTGAGCCTGCCCCGCCTGCCCGCTGGACTCCCGCACTGCAGCCTCCTCTCCCTCCCCATGCCCCTCCCTCCGTGATCCAATCGCCTGCCTGGTCCTGCCACCCCGTCCTCTGCCCCCACCCACCCGGTGCTCCGCAGGTTCCCACGTCTGGACCTGCAGAGGGGGTGGGGGAGGCTCTGGAGATCTGGGGGAGAGGACTGCAGAGACCCCTATCGGGGAGTCCCAGGGTCCTGGGAAGAAGACTGTGTCTGGGAGTTTAGAGATAAGCCAAGGGTTACACAGCCAGGAGGGGACAGGGAGCCAGCAACCCACCTTGTCCTGAGCTGTTTTTCTGCCTCCGGTAAATAAAGTCACGGTTGAAAATGCAAGTGCTAGGCCCTGCACTTAACATGTTTGCCACATCACGATATGAGCTTACTAAGTCCAAAATAAGATGAACCAATAACTACAGTATCTATTCCCCCACACACGCTGATGGCTGGAGAGGCCCTCAGCAGGGACTGTCACCCAGAAGCTCCCAGTCACTTGATTGGGACACACCATTCCTTTCAGGACCAGAGCCCACACTTGCCCTAGCCCGGAGACCCTGTGCTTTAAGCTTTAGAAGGTAGACGGGGATTCTAGTACCTTTGCCAACTCTAGGGGTCCCTAGCAAAGTGTTTGTGTGCCCGAAGGAGTGACCTCTGCACTCTGAGGTGACCCTTCGGCAAGGCCCCGATGGGCAGGGGTGCACTGACCCCGGACAGGCAGCTTTCGTCTGAGGCCTTGCTTGGCCTGACGGTCCCACCCCATGACTCAAGCTCTTGCGGTCCTCCTGGACCTTCTCCTGGCCTAGAGACCAGGGCCCACTCTCCGCAGCTCTTACCTCCCCTCCCCTCCAGCCCAGCGCCCCTCACACCAAAATGGCCCTTCTGGCGCCATGCATGCACGCTCGCCCTGGGGGGAGGGGCAGGGCTGAAGGTGGGGAGACAGTGGACGGAAAGTCCTCTGCTGTTTTACTGGTCCCAAGCCCAGCCCTCAGGTCAGCATTTCCCGCTGCTATGCCCAAACACAGAGAGGGCTCTCAGGGAAGGGGCCGAGGGGACAGGAAGAGTTCCGCGTTCAGCTGACTCCCACCCCACCCCCAGGCCCGCCCTCCCCCTTACGGGCTCCTTTACATCTTTACCCTTGCGTCTGTCTGGCCACCTTCGGAGCAGGTGTTTGTTGGGGTGGGGGGAGCAGGATCATGACTTTGGGGATAAAGGACCTTGTTCTGGGGTCAAAATCCTGTTGATGGGGAGAAAGGAGGGATCTCTCACAAGGGAGGGGATGAGGACTTGGGAAGAAAAGGTTTGGGGCAGGAGGAGGTAGGGCCGCCCTGGGCGGGGCCAGGGTCTGAACTGAGAAGGGGGCTCTCACCATTGCAGTATTGCAGCAGAGAGGACGTGTCGTAGAGGCCACAGAAGGCCGGGCCGCGCTCCGCCATTGCCCCACCACAGCCACCGCCGGCCCCCGCAGCCCCAGCTCGGGCCCGGTCCCCCCCCCAGGCCCTGCCTCCCGTTGCCATAGCAACGCCCTTCGTTCCAGCATCCCCAGCTCGGCCCACCCAGCATCAGGCGGCCGTCTCTGAGCCTGGTACAGGGGTCATCCCCTAGGATGCCCGGAAAGGGTGTCGAGAGACTGCTCTGTCAGTCCCCCCGGCCCCCCGCAACAGTCAGTCTTCAGGTCAGGATTGGCTGCGTCGGGGGTCCCCCTAGGTACTGTCTGGTCCCTCCCACAAACCTGAGTGTATTCTCTCTACACCCCCTCCTCTCCCGTTAGGAGCCAATGAGAGTCTGTCGCGCAGGCTCTTCCGCCAATAGGGATGCGGATGGGCTTGAAGGGGCAGGGTCCTTCTTGCTTTTCATCCTGAAGCGTCGCCCCTCCGCGCTGGAAGGAGGATGGGGTGAAAGAAGACACTCCTATTCCCGAAAGCCTCCTCTAAATCTTTCATCTAATTTCCCATAAGTCCGCTCGCACGACCAGAACTTGACATTGAAACCTTAAATATGACAGGTTATTCTATAACCTGCGCTTGGATCCTGGCCGGGTCCTCGCTCCTTGTTTATTAGAGCTAGACACGCCCCCGGGGCGCTTAGCCCCACCCCCTAAATCTAGAAACAACAAAAGTTCTATCCCCGCCCTTAGAGCAAATAGCCACACCCCCTGAACATCCCAGGACTGGAACCCTGGACCAGACTCTCTGGTAGAGTTAGCCCCGCCCTCAGAATTTAGAGCCCGCCCTCAAGTCCCTTAGCCCCGCCCTAATCTAGTCCCCTTCCCCCACAGAACCCTTAGCTCCGCCCCCACAGTCCTCTCTCTGGAAGGCGTTATCCAGTCCGGATTTTGACAGAGACCCAGTCGTGAAACCCGGGACCAGCTGGCGGTGTCAGTCAGAGCAGGCTCGGAGACTGGGGAGCTGGGAGGGAAGGAGGGGGTGCAGAGACTGACAATGGGTTTAAAGATGGGGCCGCCTGTCCCAAGTCACGACCCAGACCACCGGGATCATTTTGCTTTGTTTTGTTGTCTTGTCTTTTTGAGCAATGTAGTCCAGCCCACCCCACACCCCACCCCGCACCCGCTCTGCCATACCTGGCTTTTGGTTGTGTTTTGAGTCAGGGTCTTATATAGCCTAGACCAGTTTTGAACTCCTGATCTTTAGTCTCTGTCTCCACTTCCCAAAATCTGGGGTTACGGGCCAGTGCCTCCACCCTGTTTTTCTTTTCTTTTCTTTTCTTTTCTTTTCTTTTCTTTTCTTTTCTTTTCTTTTCTTTTCTTTTCCTTTCCTTTCCTTTCTTTCTTTCTTTCTTTCTTTCTTTCTTTTTTTGGTTTTTCGAGACAGGGTTTCTCTGTGTAGCCCTGGCTGTCCTGGAACTCACTCTGTAGACCAGGCTGGCCTCGAACTCAGAAATCCGCCTGCCTCTGCCTCCCAAGTGCTGGGATTACAGGCGTGCGCTGCCACGCCTGGCCCCCTGTTTTTCTTTTATTTCTTCTGCCTCAGCCTTCTAAGTACTGGGATTACAGGAAAACATTATAGGTTCACTTCCAGTCTACGGCTTGTTTTGATTATATATCTGAGAGAATGGCTTCTGATGAGTCTCTAATCTTCCTGATCCAAACCCTGGGGTACTGGGATTGTAGGCCTATACACAAGGCCCAATTTCAGAAAATATTTTTGTTCCTGGTTTGTTTTTGTTGTTTCGTTTTTGTTTGTTTGTTTGTTTGTTTAAGATTTATTTATTCTATATGAGTACACAGTAGCTGTCTTCAGACACACCAGTGCTCTTCCAGAGGAAGTTCAATACCCAGCAACCACATGGTGGCTCACAGCCATCTGTAATGGGATCTGACGCCCTCTGCTGGTAGATCTGAAGACAGCAACAGTGTACTCACATACATAAAATAAACAAATACATACATATTTTTAAAAAGAAAATTAAATAAATAAAAAGAGGAAGAAAAAGAAGCATTTATGGATTTCGAGGCCAGCCTGGTCTACAGAGTGAGTTCCACGACAGCCAGGACTACACAGAGAAACCCTGTCTCGAAAAACCAAATAAATAAATAAATAAATAAATAGAAATGAAATAAAATAAAAAAAGAAAAAAGAAAACGAAAAACCAATAACTAAATAACTAATCAGCTAAATATAAATTTAATAAAAACTTTAAAACCAGTAAGAGCAAAACAGAATGGCAGGCGACCGTCCTCTCAGAACGTGCCCCAGAGCAGCGCGGGGGCCCCGGAGGGCTCCAGTCCCGGCCTCCGTGGTGTGGGGGAGGGGGCGGCGAGCAAATGCAGGGCAGAGAGAGGCGACCCGGGCCCACGGGAGCCGCGGGCTGCGCGACCTTGGCCTTTCTTAGGGCCGTGGCTCGAGGCGGGACCCACTGCCCAGAAGGCAGAGCAGCTTGGACGGCGCTCGGTGTGAGGTGCTCGGAGCGCGGGCTCCGGGTTCAGCTATGCAGCGTGTTCTCTTCCGGGCGCTTTGGCAGGAGGATGTCAGGGCCCTTGGACCTGGAGGAGGGAGGGAGAAGGAGATGGACTGTTCTCTCCCTCTCCCCCTCCCCTTCTTCCTTCTCCAGGTGAGCAAGCCGTTCCCAGCGTCTAGACATTTGGACACGAAGCCGTCCATCAAGGGTGCTTTGGGTAGGAGCTGTGCTTCACGGGGCACGTTGCTTTCCCTCTCTGGGCCTCGGCTTCGTCGAGGATATGGGGGTTATGTATGTCCACTGCAAACCCTCCTGCCCGAACTTCCCTGAGGCTGGCCCGGGCCACACCCTCTACTCGCCCAGCCTCTCACGGTCCTTGCCTAGTCAGGACCACGCAGCCCAATCCGCCACCACCAGGGGGCGGTCGGGAGCCCCCGCAGTTGGACTGCGCCCCCGGCGTGGGGTGAAGGGGCGTTTGCGGGGTGGGGTGGGGGCGTTGGAGGTGGAGGAAGGCTGTCTGCAGCGCCCCCGGCGAGAGCAGCTCTGCTGCCCTCCACGCTGGCCTCTAGAGCCCCCGCCCCACACAGCGCGACAGTATGTCAACACCGCCCTCCCGGTGCTTCTGGCCTGGACAATATTTGCCTTGGGGATCTGGGTCGGTCGCCATGGAGACCGGCACCCCCAGGACCGGAAGAGGCCGAGGAGCGCCAACTGCATCAGCCTCATCTCCCTCGGAGTTTGTCTTTGGGGCAGTTTGATAGTGTCTTCAGTGTGGACTCTGTCTCTCCCTGTGCCCCTCTCTGGGTACTGTCAGTAAGCTAGGTGTCCTAGCGCCCGTCTCTTTCCCTGTCCCTCACTCTCTGTGGGTGCTGTCTCTCTCTCTGTTTCTGTCTTGCCTGATCCCCATTTCCCTGGGTTTCCTGTCTCTTTGAAACTCACCCAAACCCTCAATTTTTTTTTCTCTTGAGGCTGGGTCTCGCCTAGGCCAGGCTGTCTTCAAACTCTCTGTGTAGCCAAAGATGACCTTGAACTTGCAGGCCTCTTGTGTCCACCCTCCTGGTGTTGGGATTTCAGGCATGCATACCACAGCTGGCCTATGGGGTGGCGGAGGACGACCGAGCTTCGGCGAGGCGAGGCGAGCGCCCTGTCCACCGGCCCACACCCCGCAGCTCTGCGGTCTTGGTGCTGGTCTCTGCAGCCTCTGCTGTCTGGCGTCCATCTCTTCCTTGCCGTGGGTTCCTTCCGTGGAGCACACCCTCGTGTGCTGCTGCGTGTGCGCAGGCTACCCCCCCCCCCCCCCCCGCCTCCGAGACTCCCAGAGGCCGCTCTCTCTGACTTCCTCCTCTCAGTCGCCTCAGGTTTGCCACTATCCTTCAGGCCTCGTCTCTGTAGCTTGAAGCCTGAGGGCCTTTTCTCCCTCCCATCTCTGGCCTCAGGCCCCGTGGGGCGTCTCCTCTCCCTGGCTCTCTCCGCCTCATTTCTTCTGTACCATCTGCTGGCGCCCCGGGCTCCTGCCTGATCCTCTCCAGCTTTGCTTGGCTGGGCAGCCCCAGGGGAGGAGACAGTTTTTCCAGCTATTCTTTCCTGAATATGTACCTTCCAAAGTTGGGGCATTGTCTGGTTCTGCTCCAGGGGCAGAAGATAAGAGCCAGGAGAGCCAGGACCAGGACCAATGGAGAGAATCAGACAGACAAGGAGGGAGAGGAGGGAGAGAAAGAGGGAAGTTAGAGGATGAGACGAGGTCTGGGGTGGAGCTCAGCGGCTGAGGGCTTGCCTAGCACAGAGGGGCCCAGGGCTCCTCTCCCAGGGTGCAAAATTAAATAAAGCAAATTTAAAACAGACAAATGAGTGTGTGTGATAACTTAGGCCTGTAAACTTGTACTAGGAGAGAGGGCTGAGGAATGAGGTGATTTTGAGGTCAGTTTGGGCTAGATGTGTGTAAGGGGAGAAGGTAAGAGTTGTAGCTTATCTGGAGAGTCCTTGCTTGGAATCTGCCAGTGAGGGGGCTGGGGGCGTGGCTCAGTGGGAGAGCCCCGCCTAGAATCCCCCAGGGAGGGGCTGGGGCGTGGTGACTGTTAGAGTGCCTACCTACCATGCACAAGGACCAGGGTTCCCATCCCAGCACTAAAATACTAGCAAGAGCAACAATAGTAGTATTAATAAATACAATAAGAAGACAAAGCCGGGCGGTGGTGGCGCACGCCTTTAATCCCAGCACTTGGGAGGCAGAGGCAGGAGGATTTCTGAGTTCGAGGCCAGCCTGGTCTACAGAGTGAGTTCCAGGATAGTCAGGGCTAACACAGAGAAACCCTGTCTCGAAAAAAAAAAAAAAAAAGACAAGCAAAAAGAGACAGGCTCAAAAGAAGAGGAAGGCATATTGGAAGACCTGAGAAGCTGAACGAGACAGAAGGAAAGAAAAGTACTTAAAACAGAAATACAGAGAGACAGAGTGTGGGGTTTCAGAAAGACAGGCCGGGCCTGGTGGCGCACGCCTTTAATCCCAGCACTTGGGAGGCAGAGGCAGGCGGCTTTCTGAGTTCGAGGCCAGCCTGGTCTACAGAGTGAGTTCCAGGATAGTCAGGGCTAACACAGAGAAACCCTGTCTCGAAAAACCAAAAAAAAAAAAAAAAAAAAAAAAAAAAAAGAAGAAGAAGAATTGGTGGGTTTTTTCGGTTGTTTGTTTGTTTGCTTGCTTGGTCCTCCTGACGGATCTCAGTATGTCTCCCTGGCCGACCATGCGATCCGGGCTGGCCTCGAACTCACAGGCTCCACTAGCCTCTGCCTCTGATGCTGGGATGAACACTTTGTCATGTTCCCCTAGACAGGAAAGATTGGGGGGGGGGGGAGAAAGAGGGAGGGGAGAGAGCGCGACTAGGAGTGCGGATCGTCCACAGAGGGAAGGGCGGCTGGCGGCTGGGGAGACAGGCTATATTTAGAGACCGGATGCACCAAGTATGCCGGAGAAGCAGGCAGAGCGCTGTCAGGGGCTGAGGCTCCGGGGTGGGGGAGGGGCGGGCTGCAGCTGGAGGAGCTCGTAGCCAGGAGCAGTGGCCGCTCTCCTTCTGTCTGTCCTACATGCCCGCCCCGTGTTCACCTAGAGTGGATACAGCAGGGGAGGGGCGAGGGCGCCCCACTGTCTTCAGGGACATCTTCTAAACTTTATGGGTTTTTTTGTTGTTTGTTTGTTTGGTTGGTTGGTTTTGGTTTTTCGAGACAGGGTTTCTCTGTGTAGCCCTGGCTGTCCTGGAACTCACTCTGTAGACCAGGCTGGCCTCGAACTCAGAAATCCGCCTGCCTCTGCCTCCCAAGTGCTGGGATTACAGGCGAGCGTCACCACGCCCGGCTTCTTTTAATCTTTAATATACGTACACATGGATTTACTAATCTGTGTGTGTGCGCGCCTCTGTACGCGTGGAGGCCGGAGGGCTTTGCTGGCAAGCACCCTTACCAACTGAGGTACCTTGCAGGCCTCCTTTGAAGATTTTGATTAGCATGTATGAATACACGCACTGTTTCACCAAGACGCGTTCACACATTCATGTACACATACATGCATGTATACATCACGTAGCTGGATTGTACCCACTCCTCCTGCTCACCGACATCCTGTTCTTTCCTGACACGCCTCCATCTGCTTGTGTGTTCCTGTGGGTTTCTTCCTTGTGACTCAGTGGGTCTCCTTTGTGTTGCTTAGAGGATCATGGGTAAGGGCTGGTTGGAAGGAGTGGGTCTTCACCACAGGAGAAAGGGGCTCTGCTGCCCCAGAAACCTTTACCAACCTGTAGACTCGAGGGCGGGGCGGAGCCTTGCACCCCCTTCCCCCAAGACCATCCTTCGGGCTCACCCTCCCATCTTTCCCTTCACCCCTCCTCCCTCCCCTCCTCCCTCCCCTCCTTCCCCTCGCCCCCCTCCATCCTTTCTCTCTTCCCCTCTCTCTGAAATTGTATTTCTCTATGGAGCTGAGGCTGGCCTCAGACTCAGGAGCTTCCTGCCTTAACCGTCCCCAATGTTGGGGTGACAGGCCTGGGTCCACTCCCACTCTTCCCTTTCTGTCCTCCATTTTTCCTCCTCCTCCTCCTCCTCCTTCTCCTTCTCTTCCTCCTCCTCCTTCTTTGTGTGTGTGTGTGTGTGTGTGTGTGTGATTTGTTTTGTTTTGTTTTTTGAAACAGGGTTTCTGTGCAGCCCTGGCTGTTCCGGAATTCCCTCTGTAGACCAGGCTGGCCTCAAACTCACAGAGATCCACCTGCCTCTGCCTCCTGAATCCTGGGATCAAAGGCGTGCACCACCACCACCCGGCCTCTCTCCACCACTTCTTCTTCTTCTTCTTCTTCTTCTTCTTCTTCTTCTTCTTCTTCTTCTTCCTCTTCCTCCTCTTCCTCTTCTTCTTCTTCTTCTTCTTCTTCTTCTTCTTCTTCTTCTTCTTTGTTTTTGTTTGTTTGTTTGTTTGTTTGTTTTTCGAGACAGGGTTTCTCTGTGTAGCCCTGGCTGTCCTGGAACTCACTCTGTAGATCAGGCTGGCCTCGAACTCAGAAATCTGCCTGCCTCTGCCTCCCAAGGGCTGGGATTACAGACGCGTGCCACCACACCTGGCCTCTCTCCACTTCTTATCTTTCTGGGTCTCATGGTCTTTTCCTACACTCTTACCACCGCAGCCCCATTCCCCTCCTCCTTCTCCAGTCCAGTGACCTTCATGCCCTCTTGCAGCCCGGCAGGATCCAGCCCCAGCTGTCCACGAGGTGCTCTTCAATCTCAGACCCCTTCATGGTCCACTTCAGCGACAGACACTTTCCCAGGATCCACAGGGCGCCAGGAATGTGGAGCAGAGAGCAGAGAGGTCCCCAGGGGCCAGGCGGTAGGGACCCTCACCCCGCCCCCCATTCTCTCTGCTCCCTGCTTCTGATGTGGACCTCAGGCCATTCCCTGCCCTTCCTGGGGCCTCTGGACCTCAGCTTGTCCTCTGCAAAATGGGCAGGCTGGCCTCTGACCCACTTATCACACAGGTCCCACGGGAGCGAGCAGGCAGCCTGAACTGGAGATGCGCACTGAGCAGGAGACACCGGGCTCTCAGGCTGGGGAGAAGGAAGATCCTGGGAGCAGAGGTTGTAAGAATGCGGGTGATCTATAGGTTCCTGTAGTCACAGGACCACTTCAAGACTGGATGTTAGAGGCACAGTAGGGTTCACAGTGTGTGGCTAGGTGACTGTGTGACTGGCTGTGGGGCTGGGAAGGGCCACACACTCAAGCTGGGAGTGGTGACCCCCAAATGTAAGCTAATCTGGGGAGTGAGGCAAAAGAACCCCCCAGGGAGGGGCTGGGGCGTGGCTCAGTGGTAGAGCCCCTGCCTGTGGGGCTGGGGGCGAGGCTCAGTGGTAGAGCCCCTGCTTAGAATCCCCCAGTGTGGGGCTGGGGTCGTGGCTCAGTGGTAGAGCCCCGCCTAGAATCCCCCAGTGAGGGGCTGGGGGCGTGGCTCAGTGTAGAGCCCCACCTAGAATCCCCCAGTGAGGGGCTGGGGCGTGGCTCAGTGGTAGAGCTCCGCCTAGAATCAGCCAGTGAGGGCATGGGGGACGCAGTGCACCGTTAGAGTGCTTGCCTGTCATCACAAGAACCAGGGTTCCATTGCAGCATCAAAACAGGGTGATGAGTTCAAGGCTAGCCTGGCCAAATGGAGACATTAGCCGATAAGGCAGTTCAGTGGTGAAAGGCTCCTGCCATCACGCCTGAGGACCTACATTCCAGCTCTGGAATCTATGTAGAATGTCTGTGGTTTGCGAGTGTAGACGGAACAATGGTATGGTTATTTGCCCGTACAAAACTGGGTGTGACAATGAGAGAGCCTACATCTTGGTGCTCCCTGAGGAGTCTATGCTCTTAGACTTGGTGTAGTCTGACTGGGATGCATGTCACAAGGGATAGTGTTTCAGACGCGGCTGCCCAACAGTGTGTGTGTGTGTGTGTGTGTGTGTGTGTGTGTGTTAGAGAGAGAGAGAGAGAGCCTGGGTTGTGAGAGGGAGGACTGAAAGGTTGTGCGTATCACCACACAGCCAGGCACATTTATGTCCTGGACACTCATCGCTTGAGGCCCTGCTCTGGACGTCCAGCCCTCCTGAGGGACACAGACCAATGGCGGCTGTGGAGGGTAGGAACGCACGCCACCGACAGCGCTGCCGGCTGGAGCCAGCTGTGGTCACTGCGTGTGCCTGTGCAGTCCAAATCTGAATCTCGGCACTTGAAAAGCTGAGGCAGGAGGATCCAAGGTTGGAGAAGACTCAGGATTCGGTTCTCAGCACCCATGGGGAGACTCCCAACCATGGGTAACTCCAGCTCCAGGGGATACAGTGCCCTCTACCGGCCTCCTCGGGTACTGCACAAATGTGGTACACATGCCTCCAAGCATGCAAAAAACCATTCACCTACATAAAATTAGAACAGTGAAAAACAAGTCAGGGATTGGGGCAATGGGTCACTGGACAAAGTGCTTTGTATGTATGCAGCAAGTTAAACGAAGCCGGGTAGTGTACAGCTGTAATCCCAGTGCTAGGCAGTTGGAGGCAGGCAAGGGCGGCTGGGTTTATATAGTGAGTTCAAGGCCAGCCAGGCAGGGCTACACAGAGAAGCCTTGTCTTGAGAGACCAAATCAAAGGAAGCACACAGCACTCAAGAATCACATCAGAGGGCTGGAGAGACGGCTCAGTGGTTAAGAGCACTGGCTGCTCTTCCAGAGGTCCTGAGTTCAAATCCCAGCACCCACATGGTGGCTCACAGCCATCTTAATGGGATCTGACACCCTCTTCTGGTGTCTGAAGACAGCTACAGTGTACACATGCACATTAAATAAATAAATAAATAAATAAATACATCTTTAAAAAATTAAGAATCACATCAGAGGTTGTCGTCGGGGTCCTTCGTGCATACACATGTGCATGTCCCACACACATACGTGCACCAAACAGTGACAACAGAAGACACTGGTATTAGGGCTGTGGGCTGTGTTTGTATGTGAAGTCCCTGAGCACACAGGTGCGTGTCCCTACAACTGATCGGGAGGTGTGGGTGACAGGCGGCCTCTCTCAGCGCGGGTCCCAGTCGAATAGCTATGAATGAACTTGTTACCCGTGAGCCTCTGCCGCTCCCCCGCTCCGCGTTTGGGATCCCGTGCGAGGCAGTGCGAGGCTGTGTGAGTGGCTGGATGGCATAGTGTGTTCTGTGGCCTGGGGGAGGGGGACCATAGCTGTGTGGCCGCTCCCTCTACGTGACACAGAGGCTGTGATAAACGTGCCTGCTCCAGGGTTCCCACTCTCCTTCCCCAGAGCTCCCCCCTCCTGTTCTGTTCCGCCCTGGCCCCGCCCCCTCCCAACACCCCAGGCTGCCAGCGCCTGTCACCTCCCCAGAGCTCTCTGGCAGGGCAGGGCAGCTGTGTCAGTGTGAGCAGGACTCGGGACAGGTAAGGGGTCTCCATCAAGGCCCTGTCCTGGGCCTATCTCTCCCTTGACTCTTTCTCCATGTCTCTGTCTCTGTCTCTTTCTGTCTCTGCCCCGCCATCTCTTCACCTCTCTTAATCTCTAACTGGGTTTATTTCTGCTCTCCCCCTTCTCTGCCTCTCTCCTGCTCACTCACGGCCTCCGTTTCTGAGCCGCGTTTTTGTGCGTTTTTATCGTTCTCTCTTTTTTTGCCCTTTAGACTCTGATCTCTTACGTCTCATTGTCTCCGAGTCTTTTTGTTCTTATTCCTTATAACTGAGTCCGTGATTTTTTGTTTGGTTTGGTTTTTGTTTTTGGGTTTTTTTTTTTTCCTTTTTCTTTTTCTTTTCTGTAGCTCTGAGATTCTCTCTTGAAACCCTGCATTCACATTGTCTGAGCGGGGGTGATAGTTGGGGTTAGAGGATTTTCAGAGCATCTAATGTCCGAAAGTCAGAAACCCAGGGTTTAGTCTAATATCTCTCTGGTCCTAAATATTTAGATTCTGGGAGAGCGCTGTCCCTCTGACTCCTTGAAGGCAGGGAGGTTTTCGAAGATTGGGCTCTTATCTAAATTAAAACAAACAAGCAAACGCCCTTTGGGCTGGGAGGATGCGACCTCAAATGCTCAGTTCAAGTTCCCTTCAAGGCTTGACCCCTCTGCGGAGGTCCCAGGTTCCCGAGTCTCTCCGGTCTAGCCTGCCGGTGACACTGACGCTTCTGCCCGGCACAGCTCTAGGGCAACAGGCCCCTCAGCAAACACCCCTCCCTTCCACCTCGGCTACCTCAGCAACACTTAGGAGGGCCTGGGAACCGCCGAGCCGAGGATCCCAGCCTCTCTTCTCTGCTGGAGGCCGCGCCCGGTCCTGCCCCGCCCCGAATCCTCGAGCGCGGAAATGGGGGCGTGGCCTCAGGCGCCATGTGCTTCTGGCAGGTGAGCACTGGCGGGGAGCACGGCCGGGGACTGAAGCCCAAGAGTTGCCTCTGCCCTGGGACCCTTCAGCCCGACTGCCTCCGAGCGGCCAGCGTCTCCATCACCTTTCAAGGATGCCCCTGCGGCTGCTGCTGCTGCTGCTGCTGGGGTGGGGACTGCCACTGCAGCGGGCGGAGGTGAGGACCTGAGAGTACAGGCGCTCTGGGATCGGTCCACACCTCCCCCTACAGTAGGGAGAGTTTTACGGCTGCTCGCCCCCCCACCCCCACCCCCCCGTCCGTGTTCAAACTGGGAGTTCCTCTTCACACATTTTCCCTGACAAGTCCTCCGGGTGGGGACAAGCTAGCCCTTCCTTTGGGCGGTTTTCTAGACAACCCAACTCCATCCAAGAGATTCCTAAGCCACCCAGCACTCCTGTGAAGAAAACCCGACAGCCTCTCCAGACCTCTAAGGGTTCTTCTGGCCTTTCCCAGCCGAGCCTGCAGCCTGGGAGGGGGTCACCCTGGGGGTCCTCCCTTCTTTCTTCTCTTAGACAGACTCTGAGGGGCAGACGACGGGGGAGCTGTACCAGCGCTGGGAGCGCTATGGCCAGGAGTGCCAGGAGTCCTTGGAGGCCGCAGGACCTCCCTCAGGTGTGCGGAGGGCTCGGCAGCTGTGGGTGGGGCTTGGCTCGGGTGGGCTGCGAGGGCCGGAGTTGGAGGTGGGAAGGAGCCCTGGGCGGGACTGATTTGCAATGGGCACGTTGGGGGTGGGGGAGGGTGCCCGGAGCTTGATAATTGAACTTCCTAGAGAATAATAAGGATTTGGGTTTTACTTGGTAGGAGGAGCCTGGAGTGGGAATAGGCCGAGGAATAGGTGGGGTCTTGAGGTCTGGTGGGAGGAGCTTGTGGCCAGTAAGGCGCTTGTGCAACCTAGGGGTGCAGAAAGAAAAGCCAGAGCGCACCCCTCCTTCAGCCTTCGGCTCTGCTTCCGTCTCCCGCAGGCCTGGCCTGTAACGGGTCCTTCGATATGTACGTCTGCTGGAGATACACGGCCGCCAACACCACCGCCCGCGTGCCTTGCCCCTGGTATCTGCCTTGGTACCGCCAGGGTGAGGCGCCGCCCCCTCCCCCCCCGCACCTCTTATCCCGGGCTCCACCCTCACCTAGCCCCTCCTCTCCTGTGTGTCCGCCGACCCTGTCTGTCCCCTAGGCTCTGTCCCATGATTTACTTACCCCGTCTTTATTGCTTGTATGTGTGGAGAGGGGCGCTATGGCAGGGGCGTGGCAATCAGAGGTCAATTTACCGGAGTCCTTTCACCGCGTGGGTCTCGGGGATCAAACTCTTGGCTTGGCTGCCAGCGCCTCTACTTGTTAAGCCAACGTAGGGCACAGGCTGGCCTTGAGCTCACGGCAATTCTCCTGCCTCGGCCTCTCACCTCTCAAATGTCGAGATTGCAGTGGTGAACTGTTACACCTTTCTCTGACACCCCTTCCCCCCGCCCCCACACCGCCCCTTCTGCATCTGTAGTGGCTGCAGGCTTCGTCCTCCGCCAGTGTGGCGGTGATGGCCAGTGGGGGTCCTGGAGAGACCACAGTCAGTGTGAGAATCCAGAGAAGAACGGGCCCTTTCAGGTGAGGGGCGGGGATTCAGGTTGCCGTGTCTGGGGGGAGTTTCAGGCCCAACGGACACCCTTTGTGCTGAGTGGAACGCTGGGTTGTAAGTACTTCAGATCCAACTCGGGCAACGTGCTGGTGGCCGCGCCCGTGGCACATGTCTTTTTTGTTTGTTTTATTTTTCGAGACAGGGTTTCTCTGTGTAGCCCTGTCTGTCCTGGAACTCACTCTGTAGACCAGGCTGGCCTCGAACTCAGAAATCCGCCTGCCTCTGCCTCCCAAGTGCTGGGATTACAGGCGTGCGCCACCACCGCATGTCTTAATCCCAGCACTGGGAGGCAGAGGCAGAGGCAGGTGGATCTCTGAGCTTGAGGTCAGTCTGGTCTACAGAGTCTGTTCCAGGAGAACCAGGGCTACACAACAAAACCCTGTCTCGCAAAAACCAAGAAAAAAAATATGTCTGGTGTGTGTGTGGGAGGGGGGAGGGCGAATGTGCCCATCCAGCCTTGGAGGCGAAGGGAGGAGTCAACACCACTTAAAGAAGTACAAGTGGAGCTTCAAGGGGGAGAAAACAGGCGATTTGCAGCGCCGGGTTGGAGCGAAGGAACATTTTTCCCAGAAGAGACGGGGTGTGAGGGGAGGGTGGTGCGCAGCCCCGCCCCTCCTCCGGGCCAGCTGAAAGAGTCACGTCCTCTCTCGCTTTCCTTGTGTCCGCCAGGACCAGAAGCTGATCTTGGAGCGCCTGCAGATCGTGTACACCGTCGGCTACTCCCTGTCCCTGGCCACTCTGCTCCTAGCCCTGCTCATCTTAAGTGTGTTCAGGTGGGACCCGCCAACTCTGCGCGCTGTGCTGGAGACTGGGCCTGGCTTTACCCGCTAAGACGGCGTGGCTCTGGGGGAGAGGCTGGAGGGCTGCTTCGGGGGCCCCTGGATGCCTGAGGACAGCTCTCCAGTGGCTCCCAGCCCTTCTCGTCTCTCACATCCCCCAGGCGGCTGCACTGCACTCGCAATTACATTCATATGAACCTCTTCACGTCTTTCATGCTGCGGGCCGCAGCCATCCTGACCCGAGACCAGCTGCTGCCTCCGCTGGGCCCCTACAGCGGACACCAGAGCCCTGCTCTGTGGAACCAGGTATTCCATCTCCTCCTCGGGGGGAGGGGCCAGGAGGTTCCCTTCCAGCGCAGTACCTTTCCTCCTCCCTACGGAGAGACTGTGGGCATGGGAGTAAGGAACCCGCTCAGTCCTCGAGGCAGGAGATGAAACTCAGGGGTGTGAACAGAGGACTTTACATAACAATTGTGGGGGAGTGTGCCGGTCCTGGGGGTGAAGGTCAGTAACCGAGTACCTGGTTCAGTGCTGGGGAAATGAGGCCACGTGGGCTGAAGAGGTGGCCCGGCGGTTGAGAGCACCGGCTGTCCTTGCAGAGGACCCTGGATTGACCCCAGCGCCCACGCAGCAGCTCACGACCAACGAACTCAGCTCTAGGAGTTCCGATGCTCTCTCCTGACATGCGTGTGATGCACAAACATGCAAAATGCCTCTACACATAGACTAGAGGGGGAAAGATGGCTCAGTGCTTAAAGGCATTGGCTTACGAGACTGACGGTTTGCGTCCAACCCAGAACCCGCGTGGTGGCACACTTCTGAAAGGTCTCTGACCTTCACACCCCCGCGGGAGCATAACTTGGCATTTATTTATTTTTTATTTGTATTTTGTGTGTGCTTGCCTGTATGTATGTATGTATGTATGTACATACATATCTATGTATGATGTATTCCATGTACATGTCTGGTGCCCTCAGAAGCCAGACGAGGCTATCAGATTCCCCTGGAGCTGGAATTACAAACAATTGTGAGTTGCAGTGTGGTTGCTGGGAATTGAACTCAGGACCTCTGGAAGAGCAGCCTGTGCTCTTAACCTCTAAGCCATCTCTCTGACCCAATACATGCATTTAATCCTAACACTCAGGAGGCAGAGGCAGTTGGATCTCTGAGTTCCAGGCCAGCCTGGTCTACAAAGCAAGTTCCAGGACAGCCAGGGCTACACAGAGAAACCCTGTCTTGAAAACAAGCCTACAAAATATAACATATAAAATGAGCTAGTGTGGCAGAGGCGACATAGTGGGACTCTAAGGGCGCTTCACTGTGGAAACAGAATAGGAAAATGCCAGTTGTTTGTTTGTTTGTTTGTTTTTCGAGACAGGGTTTCTCTGTGTAGCCCTGGCTGTCCTGGGACTCACTCTGTAGACCAGGCTGGCCTCGAACTCAGAAATCTGCCTGCTTCTGCCTCCCAAGTGCTGGGATTAAAGGCGTGTGCCACCCCGGCCCTGCGAAAATGCCAGTTGTTAAGGGTGTCGGTGTGGGAGAGTCCTCAGTGAAAGTGGATAAGTTGAGATAAGATCAGCCATTTGCTGGAAACCCAGAGTAAAACAGTTGAAGGCAAGAGATGGAGATGGGCCCTGTCTGGTCGGGAAGTCCCATAGTTAGGTGGTAAGGTGAGCATAACCGATATCTTAAAACCTGCTTGGGCTACTGAGCAAGTTCAAGGACAGCCTGAACGAGTTTTTGAGACCCTGACTCAAAGAGAACAGAAATGGAATGCAACTCAGTGGGAGAGCCCCGCCTAGAATCCCCCAGGGAGGGGCTGGGGGCGTGGCTCAGTGGGAGAGTCCCGCCTAGAATCCTCCAGGGAGGGGCTGGGGGCGTGGCTCAGTGGTAGAGCCCCGCCTAGATTTCCTCACTGAGGGATTCTAACAAGCGGGACGTCCCAGGTTCAAGCCTTACTACCACATACACAAAGAACTACACACAAAGAATAAAACAGACTAGCCTTGTCTGACGACTTTGCAGGCCCTCGCTGCCTGCCGCACGGCCCAGATCATGACCCAGTACTGTGTGGGAGCCAGTTACACCTGGTTGTTGGTGGAGGGTGTGTATCTGCACCATCTGCTGGTGATCGTGGGACGCTCAAAAAAGGGCCACTTCCGCTGCTACCTGCTGCTTGGCTGGGGTGAGCCCTGACTCTGTGTCCCCCACCCCCGCCCCTCCGCCCAGCCCAGTGCATCTTGGCTCCCTCATTACCCAGCCGATCCGCCTTTCCTCCCCTCCCACTCCCTTGCTGAAGAATTCCGCGGGTCTTGGGCCTGGAAGGGGCTCGTGTGCACACTGACAGCTGCGGCGGGGTGGGGGGCGGGGATCGGGGTCTGCACAGGGGCCCCCGCGCTTTTCGTCATTCCCTGGGTGATCGTCAGGTACCTGTACGAGAACACACAGTGAGTTGCAGGGTTTGGGGGGCGGGGCCGGTCTGGGGGCGGAGCTACATGGGACACAGGGCGGGGAAGGGTGGCAGAGAGGTGGGGCGGAGGATGTGGGCGGGGTATAAGGGATTATGGGCTGGGAAAGGTAGAGGATTAGGAGACTTTCTGAAAAGCAGGATGGGGTGGGTCTTAAGTGAATGTAGGTGGGCCTTAACGAGGGTGGGCAGGGCCTGCCTGGTGAGGGGTGACCGGGGCTTTGCGGGGGCATTTCGCCTCTCAGTTCTGTCCTGCCTCCTCTAGGTGCTGGGAGCGCAACGAAGTCAAAGCCATTTGGTGGATCATCCGCACCCCCATCCTAATAACCATCTTGGTAGGGCCAGTCTCGCCTCCTCCAGGCTGTGACTCTCATTCTGGGGAAGAGGAACACCAACTCCCCGGCCCGCCCCAGAACCGAACGGCTTCTGGCTCAGTCTCTCTCTCCTCACAGATCAATTTCCTCATCTTTATCCGTATCCTTGGCATCCTTGTTTCAAAGCTGAGGACGCGGCAGATGCGCTGCCCTGACTACCGACTGAGGTGAGGGCAGGCTCAGGACGCAGTGTGGGAAGCAGATGGGGCGGGAATCAGGAGGACACGCGGATCACTGACGTCGTCTCTTCCCAGGCTGGCTCGCTCCACGCTGACACTGGTGCCCCTGCTGGGTGTCCACGAGGTGGTGTTTGCTCCCGTGACGGAGGAACAAGCGGAAGGCTCCCTGCGCTTCGCCAAGCTGGCCTTTGAAATCTTCCTAAGTTCCTTCCAGGTGCTCAGACTGGGCGCAGGGGCTCCCCCTCCCCCCTTAGACCGGCCTCTCCATCGGGGCACAGCGCTAGCCTCATTCCCCGGAGCAGCCACTATTGACTGGAGTGTACTCAGGGACTTAATTCATTCGTTCATCACCCATGCACAGGGTGGAATATACCTACCTAAGGCTGCCCTGAGCTGTGGGCGTGGGGGCGGGGTGGGGCCGTGGGGATGGCGGCGGCGGACCGCACAGCCTTCCCTAGCATCGCCTCCGGGCCACGAGGAAGGGCTGTGGGGTGGACCGAGCTGGGGCTTACTTTCTGATACTTGCTAGCTTCCTGGTTTCCTTCACCCACATGGTGCAGACTTTTTTCCTTTTAGATAGATTTATTTATTTTATGTATATGAGTACACTGTAGCTATTTTTAGACACCCCAGAAGAGGGCATCCGATCCCATTACAGATGGTTGTGAGCCACCATGTGGGTGCTGGGATTTGAACTCAGGACCTTTGGAAGAGCAGTCAGTGCTCTTAAGCCCTGAGCCATCTCTCCAGCCCTACTTATTATTTTTGAGCCGGAGTCTCACCATGTAGTTCTGGATGGACACAGAAGTCTGTGTGGACGAGGACGGATTCCAGCTCATAGAGAACTGTCCCCCTCCACTTCCAGAGTACTGGAATTAAAGGAGGCATGCGCCACCACACACAGCTAAGCACTACATCTTTTTACACATTAATGCTGCAATTCTTCCGACCACCGCCTTCATTTTTCCAGACGAGGAAAGGGAGGCACAGCGTGCTTAGACTGCTTGCCTCAGATGTGGGACGGCAGGGGATTGCTTTCTACACTCGGGGCGTTCACCTTCCAACGCCTGTTTTCCCGCCTGCGGGCGTCGGGGGAGCATTTCAGAGAGCCGGGAGACAGTAAGCAGGTGTTCTCAGCACCTAGGACCAGGGCGGTGACAGCCACCGCACTTTTGGGCTGGAAACAAGGACTCCACTGATCTCGCTCCTCCTCCGGCAGGGTTTCCTGGTGAGCGTGCTCTACTGCTTCATCAACAAGGAGGTAGGAGAGGCTGGCCCGCCCGTGCCCCCTGGCGGCCACCCCGGGAACAGCGACACCTGAGCACCCCGCGTTGCAGGTGCAGTCAGAGATCCGCCAGGGCTGGCGCCACCGCCGCCTGCGGCTCAGCCTTCACGAGCAGCGTCCACGTCCGCACCTGGAACTCGCCCCCCGGGCCGTGGCTTCGACCTCTGCGTCCCGGGAAGCTGCCATCGGCAACGCCTTGCCCTCTCGGGTGCTGCGTGTGCCTGGGGATGAGGTCTTGGAGAGTTTCTGCTAGGTAACGGCCCCGCGTCTGTAGATAGCATGTATTGAGAGCCTACTGTGTACCAGCCCCCGTGTGGGGGAATGCTGGGGAGACGGAGAAGGAACCGGAAGACAAGGTCCCGCGTGTATATATTTGTTGAGGAATCGTTTATGAAAAGAACTGAGGCGACTAGGACAACCGGCTGGGAGGCCACTTGTGAAGACGTGATGCTTAGATCATGGGTCACGTTTGAAAGAAGTGGAGACAGCTTCAGTGGAGCTGGAGGACAAGGTGGCAGGTCCTGGGAACAGGAAGATCGAGAAAGGCTTCCGTGGCGCCTGTGGAAAAAGCCAGGGCCTCCAGTTGGGAAGCCGTGGGCTGGGGTGTAGGAGCTGGAGTCTCACCCCAGGCTCACTGAGGATTTTATTATTTTTACTTTATGTGTACGGTTGTGCTGCCCGTGTGTATGGATGTCGGCCACATGCAGGCAGTGCTTGCATTTGCCTGAAGGGCAGGAGACCGCTGGGACTTGGAGGTTGAGAGGAATGCAGGAGGCTGGACCAGAGTGGAGGCCACGGAGAGGGGAAGGATCAGCTGAGGGGTCCCAGGAGACAGGTCAAAAGGCTCCGGGGCGGGAGGCTCTTCGGGAGAGGCTGAGCAGGGGCCCTGGAGTGGGAGGTGAGAGGGGCAGTCAAGCAAGAGGAGCCTGGGGGCCAGATCCTCCACCTCCCAGAGAGGGCTGGGGCCGCGGCCTTATTGTGACTGCGCCCCTGCAGACAGACACAGGCCTCCTGTATTAGTACTGGATGCTGTATTTCCCCAGAAGGATGTCTCGGAGCTGGCCCACACTGCACACTTGAAGGCGTTGGCTTCGGGTGGAGTTCTTGACGGGCTGGGAGGAGGGCCGGCTGAGGGAGGCGACTAGGGTGTGAGGGAGTCTGCTGCAGATGAGCAGGGCGACTGGAGCCATCGTTAGCACAAACCTCGGACGACACAGTGCCACTGTGCCCTCCCCTGAGATCTCCTTTATGGAAAAGTATTTACGACATATGTACAATTAAAGTCGTGTGTGTGTGAGCATGCTGCTTCTCTGGAAGGCAACGCAGAAACACCAGGCCCAGGCAGGGGTGGTGCCGGAGCGCCGGCGTCTGGGAGCTTCGGCCGTTCATCCCTGGAGAGTGCCGCTGGCTGTCTGCACTATGGAGACCCTGTCTCAAATAAACAGCAGAAGCAGCAGGGACCAGCCCAGCTCAGTGCTTAACGGGGCTCCTGTGCCAGCTGTCACTAAACTCCCAGCCTGGCCGAGGACCTCCACTTTGACTTGTACCTCTGAAAGGATTATCTGAAGCCGTCAAAGGCGAAGGCTGGACTGGACTGCTGCATGTTCAAAGCCAGCGTTATTTCCTTGCCTAGTTTCAGACTAGTTAGAGCTAAAATGCGATCCTATCTTTCCCCCAAAAAATTTGTTCAGGAAGTGGTGTCCAGGAAGCTAAAATGAGATCCTATCTTTCCCCCCCCAAAAATTGGTTCAGGATTATATCTGTAATCCCATCATCCAAGAAGCTGAGGCAGGAGTGTAGCTCCAATCTGAGGCCAGCCTGGGCTATATAACAAGACCCTGTCAGAACAGGAAGGGCCAGGGGGATAGCTCAATGCGCAACGTGCTGGCCATGACAGTCTTGGGACCAGAGCTCTGGCCCACAGTGCCCACACACGGGGAAGTAATCGAGGAAGACTTGTCATGTGACCCTGGGTCTCCATACATACAAATGTGTGTACATGTACCTAGTCACATGTGAACACGCATACACATGCACACATACACACTACCCCCTACAGACAGAGGCCATGTCTGGTGGGGGTTCAGGGGCACAGGGCAGGGACTGCAGCTTCACCCACCCTGCTCCTGGGTGACACGAGGGGACTCACATTACCCGCCAGCTTGGCTACACAGCTTACATCTTTATTTTGGGTTTTTGAGACAGGGTCTCTCCGTGTAGTCCTGGCTATCCGAGCACACAGCGGTAAAGGCCCAGCACCACATTTAGCTCTCTCTGCTGGTCTTTAGGTCACCACAGAGTGGCCGCTGTCTTCCTCCAGGGCACCGCCGCCCACTTCCCTGCCAAGACACCAACCAGCTCCCTTTCTTCTCCTTCCCAGAATGCAGAGGGAGGGCCGCAGCTTTTGTGGGCCGGGAGGCTCGGACCCTAGGTTCTCAGGGCGACCTGACCTCGAGGAGCAGGGGAGGTCAGGCGCCCGGCGTCATGGGTGCCCACCAAGTGGGAGGGGAGGGAGGCGGCGCCCAGGCTAGCTCCTGTCCCAATGCACTTTCAACGGAGTCTTCTTTTTGAGATGATCTCACTGTGCCTGGCTCACCAGGAATCCACCAGGCAGAGCCAGGCTAGCCTTGAACCTGCCTCAGCCTCGCACGCTGTGGGGATCACCGAACACTCATGTCTGCTTTCATTTTACTTGTTCTTGAGGCAGGGCCTATCTGTGTTTTCCTGGCTGTCCTAGAACTCACTCTGTAGACCAGGCTGGCTTCACAAAGATTTCCCTGCCTCTGCCTCCTGAGTGCTGGGATCAGACACATGCACCACTGCGCCTGGCACACCCAGATCTAGCTTTAATCTGTGTGTGTACAAGTGCCCAGAGTGTCCCCCCCTCCCCCCGTCGGCTCTGCAGTTACAGGCAGCTTGAGCTGCAGACACGGGCACCAGGCATCCACATGGCAGCCACCGAGTCCCACCAGCCCTGGCTGGCTGGCTGGTGCTTCACTAGTTTTTACTTGGGTGACTTCGGGGCATGCCAATGCCCTTCCTGAATCTCAGTGGTTTCGACTGAATGAGCTGGACAGCTGTGGTGACAGGCCTGTCATCCTCACTGCTTAGAAGACGGCGGCAGGGGCATTACAAGCTCGAGGCCAGCCTGGGAGACTGAGAAGTTCCCTGTCTCATGGAGAACTGGGGAGATGGCAAGGTGGGTAGGAGCGTCTGCTGTAGAAGCACGAGGCCCTGACTTAGAATCTGTAGCCCGGGGCAGAATCGCCGCAGTCTGTTGAGAGAGACTGTCTCCAGGGAATCAGGGCAGCGGCAGAGGACACCTAATACTGTGCATGTAGGTACGTGAACGGAGGGCTGGGGGTGCAGCTTGCGGGGGAGAGCTTGCTGAACTCTAGGTTCAATGCTCAGGACCACAGGAGGACAGAGGAGAGCTCGAGTGCGCGCCAAAGCTGCCCCCCCCCCCAGCAGCTCAGGGAGCACATGCCGTTATTGACCAAGCACTGCGGTTTCCTGGCTGCAGGCTGCAAAGCTCTGTGCAGGGAGCACTAGCTGTTGTGCAGGGAGCACTAGCTGTGACCTCCACAGTTCAGGAGGACAGCTAGGCTGGGCGGTGGTGGCGCATGCCTGTAATCCCAGCACTCAGAGGAGGCAGAGGCAGGGGGAATCCTGAGTTCGAGGCCAGCCTGGTCTACAAAGCCAGTTCCAGGACAGCCAGGGCTACACAGAGAAACCCTGTCTTGAAAAGAAAAAAAGGACAGCTAAAGGCCCGGAGACAGCTCAGCAGTCAAAGCACGCGCTGCCCTTGCAGGGGACCCAGGTTTCATTCCCAGCACCCACACGGCTACTCACCACTGCCCGTAACTACCTCTAGGGGAATCCAACCCTCCTTCCCGGCTCTAATGGGCACCAAGAACAGACCCATCCAGGCAAAACCCCCAGAGTGTTTTATATATATTTAAAGAGGGCAGATACTGCTGCCCTCCAGCCCATGACTTCCTAAAGCTTGTTTGGAATTACAGTCCAGAAAAGCTGGGTCCTCCCACGACCCCTTAAATAGGCCTCCCTCTCCCACCTGCATTGTCAGAGAACCCCTCTGCCCACAGTACACAAAAGGCCAATCACGGTCCTTTCTGTCTTAAGTGTCTTCTTCACAGACCGGCCCTGTGTAGTGCTCAGTCCAACACACCCCCTCTCTCTCAGACTCAAGGGCACAGAAGACCACCAGAAAACATAAAAACAAAAAGCACGGGGTTTTATTTCTAGCCCATTGGGCGGGTTCTGCAGGCCTCTGCAGGGCGGGGAGCAGGCTCTCAGGAGGGCAGGGAGCGGGCTCTCGGAGGCCGCCGCGCTACTTGCCGGCGATGAGCGGGTTGCGCAGCACCACGATGACCGAGTCCCCGCGCAGGAACATCTTGGAGATGTAGCGGTCCTTGTTGACGGGCTTGGACTTCTTCTTGCCCTTACCGCTCTTGGGGACCTCAGTCCACATCTCCTTCACATTCTCCAGCACCATGTTGCAGTGCCTGATGGGGGGGGGGGGGAGAAGCTGGGGTAAGGGGCCACCCTGGGTGTCCACCTCTGCCTGGCCTGTGTGGGCTCTTCAGCAGCAGGCATAAGGGAAGGCTGGGCTCCATGGCAGGGTCGGGCAGGCTGCGAGGTACGACCCCAGCCTATTCTTAACTGTCTCTTCTGTGCCTCAGTTCCCCCCTTCTTGAAATGGAGACAGTCTATTTCACAGTGCCGATGTGAAGATTGGGTGGATGAAACACTTAGGACCCCAGCAGAGGAAAGGCCACCAGATGGCCTTGGCGCTGGCGTTAACTCTAACTCTGAGAGACGCACTTGCTCCCTCCAAACCAGAGAGTTAGGGTGTTGGGGTTAGACATGGCTCCCAACATGGGCACTCCAGTACTGCACAGCCCTGTCCTCTGGGGCCGGGCAGCCTTGTGTTCACACCTGGATTAGTCCATTCCACAAATGCTTGAGGACGGGACTATGAGCAGAGTACACTGCCAGGTGTGTATGACCGCATCACAAGGCAACCTCATGCTGGCCGACACAGCACGCGGGCAGCTCCACACCTGCAATCCTATCCTCGGGGGACAGGGGCAGGAGGGTCAGACTATAAGGTTAGCCTCTGCCACATCTGTAGCCAGCCCGGGCTACACAGTTACGACCCTGCCTGTCTGGCCTAGAGATGAACAATCAAATATTGTAATTCCAGTCCCTTCCGCTGTCAGGGGATCTGATGGTTTCTGAGGGTATTAGACATGTCCACAGCACACAGACTCACACGCAGACAAAACACCTTAAACACTTAAGATTAAAAAAACAAACAAACAAACAAACAAAAAAAAAAACCGGCTAGCACTGCCACATTCTAACTCTTTGAGCTGGGTCTTGCCATGTGGCCCAGGCTGGCCTCCAACTCGTGGTAATCCCACCTGAGTGCTGAGATTAAAGGTGCTTTGTCACCGTGCTCATCTTATTAGGACGATTCTTCTGGAATGACCTTTCCTTCAGGCCCCTCAGCCCTGCCCCAGCCCCAAGCCCCCAGCCCTCCCCAAGACAGCGCTCACCTGTCAAAGGCCTTCACCCGGCCCAGCAGCTTCTTGTTGTTGCGACAGTTAATGAGCACTTGTGTGTTGTTCTTGACTGACTGTGTGAGCACCGAGAGGGGGCCTGTGTTGAATTCCTCCTCCTCCCGCTTCTGCAGCTCCTCTGGAGTCATCTCACTCTTGGGTTTATTGAGGAGACTCCTGTGTAGAGACCCAGGGGTGAGATGGGCTCAGGTTGGAAACGTAAGTGATCAAAGCCACACTGTCCGTCCAGTGTCTCCCCGGCCTGGCCCCCAAACACTCTTCCTGGTGCAGTCTTTTCTGGAGGCAGGAAGAGACAGTTCCAATTTTGCCTGCTCCAGCTCATCAACCAAACCTCTTCCACCCACTGCTGACCTTGAATTCTCCATTCTCCTGACCCCACTGCCTACGGTCTGAGATTACAGGGGCTCACCAGCGTGCCTGGCACTTGATTCCTCCTTCAAACCTTTCTATCCTCATATATTGTCATCTGCCTCCACGATATATCCAGAACCTGGCCGTTTCTAGCCACAACCTAAACGTCAATCCTATCTCTCCCTGATCTTCCGCCCCACCCCACAACGTCTCACTGCAGAAGCCTGGCTGTCCTAGAACTCAGACTTGTCTGTCTCTGCCTCCAGAGTCTTGGGATAGCCAGGTGGTGATGGCGCACGCCTTTAATCCCAGCACTTGGGAGGCAGAGGCAGGTGGATTTCTGAGTTCGAGGCCAGCCTGGTTTACAGAGTGAGTTCCAGGACAGCCAGGACTACACAGAGAAACACTGTCTCAAAGAAAGGAACCCCCCCCCCAAAGAAAAAACCAAAATAAAAAACAAACAACCCAGAGTCTTGGGGTTTAGGCATGTGCCATTATGTCTAGCTTGTGTGCAGCCGAGGACCCACGGTAGACAGGTACTCTGTCTCCATCCCAAGTACTGGGCTTCAATGCGCCCACCTGTGCTCCTACTGGCATTATTTCTTCCCTTCTCAATGCTCCACTCACACAGCCCACCATCAAAGGCATATTGTATGTACTTGTTTATTACTCCATGGCTTTCCCACTCCATTCTTTTTACAAGCCCCAAGGAGTTTTTCCCCCCTTGGTGGCAAGTACCTTTAACTTACCACGCGTCTCACCTACAAGCAGTCTACATAATATCTGCCCAACGAATAAACACGGCAAGCCGCTGTAGCAGCCGGCTACTCTGACAGTCTCTCTAATTAGGTCCAGACGCTCTCATTTATCCTGGTCACGTCCCGTGCTTCTCACTATTTCTATAGTACTTTCTTCCCCGCCACGCTCTTTATCCACAGACCACTTCCATTTAAAATTACTATTACTTTTGTAAGCGGCTTCGCTATAAAGCTGGTGGCCAGCTAACTAGCGATGCTCCTGCCTCAGCCTCTCGAGGCCTGGGATTCTAAGCATGTGCCATCAGACTCAGCTTTGCCTCTACGGGTCATTCTCACAAGACGCAGTACCCCGAGAGTCTGAGCCCGTTATGGAATAAAGCTGTCCCCTCTCCGGAACTCAAGATCCGAGGCCCCATGTCCGTTCTCAAATACCCCAGAAGACATTACTTTTGCCCGAGGAAGTCTACCCTCAGCTACGAGCATCCCATTTCGACCCTTATTCGGCTAAACCGCCCCCCTCCATCTCCGAGGCCCCGCCGAAGCCCAGCCCGGCCTCACATGGTGGAGGTTTCGCTCGCAGACCACTCCCGCCTCCAAGCGCGTTGCTCTAGCCTTTAGAGTGCAGGGAGAGAAGGGCGGGACTTCCGTCTCCTGCAGCTCACTTCCGGCTGCGCCTGCGCAACTAAGCACCGGCGGCGGTGGGCGTGCCCTGTTACCATAGCGACTCCTCAGCCTGCGATCTCGTGTAGAAAATGCCTATAGGGAGGATTTGAAGCCTCTGAGGATCACAGTAGGGTGTCTGCTCATGAGGAAAATAAAACGGGGTCTGACTAAAATTATTTTCCCGTTTAACCGTCTACTTGGAGGATGGAAAACACAACCCCGTTTCCAAATACCCGCCGACACTTTTATTGAGGGCATGGCTTCAGGCAAACCAATCGGCTCCTTGTTTGGGGGATGGATGCCGCCCCTTTCTCCTTGAACGACAGTTTTTGATTGACTTCCGTGAGGGGCGTGGCCCCGCGCCCGGGAAGGTTCCGCACATTCGGACGCAGCCCATTGACTGTCCCTCTGCCGCGGGGGCGGGCCTCAGGGTTTCCGCGCTCCCTTTTGGGTGGCGCGGCGCTTAGGATTGCCAATCGCAATCGTCGGGGCGGGAGGGCGGAGTGACTCTGCTTCTTTATTGGGTTTTGTAACCTCAGAGAGGCTGATCTTGGCCTAAACTCAAGCCACCGTACCGGGATCGGTTTCAGGGCAAAGCTGCCATGAGTCCCGCGAGCCGCGGGCGGCCCCGGCAGCGGCTGGGGGATCGCGGCCTCATGCAGCCACCCTCACTTCCCAAGCGCCGTCTTCTGCCGCGAGTGCAGCTCCTGCCCCTGCTGCTGCTGGCGCTGGCTCTGGGCTTGGCTTTCTACATCGTCTGGAATAGCTGGCACCCTGGGGTTGAGGAGGTGTCCCGGAGCCGGGATCTGCGGGTGAGCCCGGGCTGGGGCCCTGCCCGTGTCATTTCCCTTTTCCCTTCGGTTGAGTCTCAGGTTAGCGCGGCCTTAGCGTTTGGCCCTTACCGCCTGTGCCATTTCTTTATCCATCACTTGAGCGCGTGCCCACCAAACCCACCAAAATAAGGCTTCAGGCTTGTTTTGTGATAGACCCCTCTAAAGGTGACGAGTCCACATAGTAGTAGTAGATCTGAGTTCTATGCCCAGGCCATCTATTTAGAAGTCTCCGTCATCCTTTTGCAATTTTCTCGTTAGGACTGCGGTAGGCTGGACCAGATTTGCTTTGAAGATTTCTCCCAATCTAGGAGATCTTTGAGGCTGGAGACATTACCAAGAAGAGCCAGGACTCCTAGTGGGCAACGGCGTCCAGGATAGGGTGGGAATGGGGTTGTTTTCATTTTTCTTTTCCTCATCCCAATTCCCAACCAAGGTCCCGCTGATCGGAAGCCTTTCAGAAGCCAAGCTGCGGCTGGTGGTGGGGCAGCTGGATCCGCAGCGTCTCTGGGGAACTTTCCTGCGTCCCTTGTTGATTGTGCGACCCCCGGGTAGTCCTGGCAATCTCCAAGTGAGAAAGGTAAAGGGTTTTATTTTCAACCCCCAACTTCCACCCCCCCACCCCCCGTCAGGAAAGGGAACTCAGGCACTGAAGATCCCAGAACAGCCTGGAGGCAGACTAGTAGGATCTGATGGTGGGGGGAGGCAGGGGAAAGGAGTGTGGTGGTGGTGGCGGTGGCGGTGGCGGTGGCGGTGGGTGAACCAGACCAGATTCTCTTGGTGGTACACAAATCCCACACTATACGACCCCAACCAAAGGTTTACCCTGTATTCGGCAGAAGCAGTCTACTCTCTGGTGAGGTCGGAACTAATATGATCTCCACTATACAGATGAGGAAACTGAAGTTATTACATTTTGTCTAAATCCCACAGCTAATTAAAATTAAAATCCAAGAAGGTCGGCTTCAGAATTAGATACTGTGTTTAGGATCCGCCACACTTGGACTAACTTCTTAACCTCTTTGGGACTCAAGTTTTCTCCTCCTCAAAATGGGGACACTCACTGACATTGTTGATTTCACAGGGATCCTAAAACAGGCTTGGTGCATAGTGAGAACTTTTAAAGAGTAAGTCAGAGCGTGGCTCCACTTGCTTAGAATTATCCAAAGTGAGGATGGGGTGTGGCCCAATGGTAGAGGCTTGCCTGGTGTTCACCAGAGGAGGACTGTGGCTGTGGCCGTGTAAGCATCACGCGGGAAAGCCTGGGACCGATCCTCAGCACCACGGAGAGAGACGGGAAGAGGGACAGCTTGGAAGCCAGTTAGTTGAAAGTTGGCCTACCTGTGATTTTGGAAGAATCAACTTGAGGGGAGAGAGGGAGAGAGAAGCTGGGGAAGAGAGAGGGGGAGGGGGAGGGGAACTCTCTCCCCACACCTAGGTGTATGGTGGTCTGGGTTTATAATCCTATCATTCTGGAAGCAGAAGCATGATCTGGAGTTCTAGCCCAGCCTAGGCTACACAGTAAGTTGGAGGCTAGCCTGGACTACATAGTGAGACTCTGTCTCAAAATAAACCACGACAAGTATTGTTGCTATCAAGAGGTATGGGTCTCCTGCATGTGGCACCCAGCTGCGTCTCAGCAGAAGTCCATGTCAAGGGAACAACGTGGACCAAAGCGGGACTTTAGTCACCCAGACTGCTCTGCGCGGCTCCAGTCACAAGGCCCTTCTCCCCACCTCCTCCCCAGCCCCTGTCCACCCTCCTCCCTCTCTCTTGCCACTAGTTCCTGGAGGCCACGTTGCAGTCGCTGTCAGCAGGCTGGCACGTGGAGCTGGACCCATTCACGGCCTCAACCCCTTTGGGGCCCCTGGATTTCGGGAACGTGGTGGCCACGCTTGACCCAGGAGCGGCCCGCCACCTCACGCTCGCCTGCCATTACGACTCCAAGTTCTTCCCTCCTGGGTCGCCCCCCTTTGTGGGGGCTACAGATTCAGCCGTGCCCTGTGCCCTGCTTCTGGAGTTGGTGCAGGCCCTTGATGCCATGCTGAGCAGAGTCAAGCAGCAGGTGAGGAGCGGGGAGGGTCGCCCCTCCCTGGCCCGCACCCTTGTTTCTGTCTGTCCTGCTTCCCCTTTTGGTAGAAGGTTTCAGTAGGATGTAGCCCAGGCTAGCCTCGCACTCAGTCTTTCTGCACCACCCTTCCAAGCCACGGCACCTGCAGCCTCTGGGAGTCTCGGAAGCTGGTGATCTTGGAAGCCTTTGTCTTAATTGTGTTTTTGCTGTTTGTGCAGTGGGTCTGTCTGTCTGTCTTGCCCGGCTAGACTTGAGTAATGATACCCAGAGCTGACTCATCCTCAGTCCTTACAGACCCGGAATCGAGTGTGACCCTGAGACCAGAACTGTGTTAGCCCCGTTCATAGATGAGGACATTGAGGCAACCCTGGTGGCTAAGGCCTGTAATCCCAGCTCCTCCAGACGTGGAGCCCCGAGGAGCTGAGAGCTTCAAAGGCAGCTTGGGCTACAGAGTGAGCTCAAGGGCAGCCTGGGCTACAGAGTGAGCTCAAGGGCAGCCTGGGCTACAGAGTGAGCTCAAGGGCAGCCTGGGCTACAGAGTGAGCTCAAGGGCAGCCTGGGCTACAGAGTGAGCTCAAGGGCAGCCTGGGCTACAGAGTGAGCTCAAGGGCAGCCTGGGCTACAGAGTGAGCTCAAGGGCAGCCTGGACTACAGAGTGAGCTCAAGGGCAGCCTGGGCTACAGAGTGAGCTCAAGGGCAGCCTGGGCTACAGAGTGAGCTCAAGACCAGCCTGCGCTACAGAATGAGCTCAAGGGTAGCCTGGGCTACAGAGTGAGCTCAAGGGTAGCCTGGGCTACAGAGTGAGTTCAAGGGCAGCCTGGGCTACAGAGTGAGCTCAAGGGCAGCCTGGGCGATTGGATGAAACCCTGCATGTCTAGCATATGGGCATCCTTAGAGCATTCTCCAGCCGCACAAAAGCGGAAAAAAACAAAACAAAATTAAACTGGGTATTATGCTGCACGCCTGTAACGGCGGGGAGTCGGAGGATGGAAGGGCCGTCCAGCCAGGGCTGTCCTAGACTTTATCTCAAAAGAAACAACAGCAAGAAAAAGCTAGCTCACTTTATCTGACAACCACCGACAGCGTGGGTGGGCTTGATCCCAGGCCTCTGGCTCAGCCTGTGACTTGTGTCACCACACGGCATGAGTGAGGGCTTGGGGCACATGGGCGGCCCATGCCAAGGCCGTGCTGATTCGGTGACTTGCTCCCCGTAGGCAGCACCGGTGACCCTGCAGCTCCTCTTCTTGGATGGGGAGGAGGCGCTGAAGGAGTGGGGACCAAAGGACTCCCTCTATGGCTCCCGGCACCTAGCTCAGATCATGGAGTCCACACCGCACAGTCCGGGTCCCACCAGGATCCAGGCTATTGTAAGATCCGTTCCTCTGGGGTCTGGAGCAGGGCGGGGGAGAGGGGGGACAGCCTCCAGCCCTGGCCTCTCCCCAGGATCTCTTCGTCCTCCTCGACCTTCTGGGAGCGCCCAGTCCAATGTTCTTCAGCCACTTCCCCCGCACGGCCCGCTGGTTCCAGCGACTGAGGAGCATCGGTAAGGCCGGGCCAAGGCCGGGCAGGCGGCGCCTGGGCCCTGTGTCCTCCCTAGCCTCCCCCTCCCCCTCCAGGGTAGGAAACTAGGGCAGAAGCAGGCTGACCCTATGAGGGCCGAGGGTGGTGATTCTGACAGTAGAATCCTTTTGTTTGGGGTTGTTGTTCTTCTTGAGACAGATTTTTATTCCCTGTGTAGCCCTGGCTGTCCTGGAACTTGCTCCATAGACCAGGCTGGCCTTAAACTCAGAGATCCACCTGTCTGCCCTCCAAGTGCTGGGATTAAAGGTGCGTGCCACCACAGCAGGGCTAAAGTGGACGTCTTACGTGAGACTGGCCTAGTCTCAAGCCCCGGGTCTGCCTGACAAGACACTGGTCTCAGACGTCTGTCTTCTGTGGAGTTAAGCATGGTGACGATGCTGGGGCGTCGCTCTGCTCCGGCCCTCGTGGTACGCAAGCCTGAATACCCACACTCAGGAAGCTGAGGCACGAGGATTGCATGTTCAAGGCTACCCTGGGCTACATAGCGAGTTTCCGGCTAGGATGAGCGGCCTGGTGGTGTTCACCTATATCCCAGAACTCGGGAGGCCGAGGCAAGAGAGCTGTGAATTCTAGGCAAGTCTGGGCTATGAAGCAAGGTCTCATCTCAAATAATCGCTGATATTGGTGGCTCGCCTGCACACAGCACTTGGGAGGTAGTTGGAAGGAGGGTCAAGGAGGGTTCGTGGCCATCCTCAGCCACATAGAGAGTATGAGGCTGGCCTGCAGCTACCTGAGATCCTATCTCTGAAAATGTCTGGATAAATAAATAGAATAGGGACACTGGGTCAGCGACATGGCTCGGTGGGTAAAGGCGCTTGTGTCAAAAAAACCAGCAGCCCGTCAAGTCCCCAGAACCCCCTAGCAGCCCACCAAGTCCCCAGAACCCTTGTACAGGTGGAAGGAGAAAACTGACTCCACAAAATCACACACACACACACACACACACACACACACACACACCCCGCACCCACAGGGAACAGGGAAAGGGAATAGAGGCATCCATCTCGTACACAGAGGAGGCATGAGCTGGACCAGGAATAGGCAATTTGCAATGAAAAGAAACACACGGTACTGGAGAGGCGTCTCAGTAGTTGAGTGCTGGCTGCCCTTTCAGAGGATCTGGTTCGAGTCCCAGCACCCATGTGTACCTCCAGTTCTAGGAGCCTCTGCAGGCACCGCGTGCACACAGAACACACACACATGCACGGTGTTGGGGGGCAGACTGATGGCTGATAACCTTGCTCTCCAATCCCACTCCTCGCCAGAGAAGCGCCTTCACCGTCTGAATCTACTGCAGTCTCACCCCCAGGAAGTGATGTACTTCCAGCCCGGGGAGCCCCCCGGACCTGTGGAAGATGACCACATCCCCTTCCTTCGCAGAGGTACTCACCGGGGTGGGGTACAAGGAAGCCTCGGGAAGTCCCAGGGCTGGGACGGCTGGCAAGTGGCTCAGCCCTGCCCTCGTCATATGTGAACGGGGCGTATGGAGGGTGCCATATGTGCAGATATGACACGGATCTGACTCCCAGCAGGGCGGCACGTAGTATACAGGAAGCGCACGGTGCCGCGCTTGCGTGCCAGGGCCGCGCCATTCCTTCTCCTCACTGCCTCCTCAGGGAGTGCGCCACGGGTGGGCCAGGAATGGGGCGCCAGGAACCGCTCTAATGGTCCCCAGGCCGGCTGCCCCTGCCAACACACAGGGCAGCATTCAAAGAGCGGGATCCCAGTGGAGCACACACGGTGCAGCTCTAGTCTGCCGGCTTTGGTTTAGATCTTGACTTGTTTACTAGGGCTAGAGCTCAGGCAAGTGAGTACGCCCGTTTCTCCGCTTCAGTTCCATAGCTAGAAAATGGAGTAGAAGACAGCACTAGCGGACAGGACGATAGTCTTAGCAGGAGGATTATTTGAGCCTATAATTTTTTTTTTGTTGTTGTTGTTGTTTTTTTCCGAGACAGGGTTTCTCTGTGTAGTCCTGGCTGTCCTGGAACTCACTCTGTAGACCAGGCTGGCCTCGAACTCAGAAATCCACCTGTCTCTGCCTCCCAAGTGCTGGGATTACAGGTGTGCGCCATCACTGCCTGGCGAGCCTATAGATTTTGAAAGTATAGTTCAGTGGTAGAACCCTGCCTAAATTATCTTAGCCCTCCCCAACCACCCTCCTGCCCCCTTCCCCACATCTGCTAAACCCCATCCCCCTGGCCAGCAGCAAAAAGCCACCCCCCCCCCAAACCTGAAAGGAAAATGAGGCCAGCCTGGACAACTTACTACAGTGAGACCGTTTCTAAACAAATAGCTAACCATGGCTAATTCAATGAGGGTCATGGCAGGAGATGCACACCTTAGATGTGGCTCCTCCGGTGAAGTCCCCGCTTCTTGTGCTTGAAGTCCGGGCTGCATGCCCAGCAGTGAGCGCACTGGGTTTGGTGCTGCAGATCTGGACTCCCTGCATAGGAGGAGGGGCCAACCAGCTGGGCTGGCCGTGCCATTGGCAGCCCCATGGCCTTGTCTGTATAGCCCGAGAGGAGCAGGGGCCTTTCTCTGCCTCTACAGGTCCTTCAGTTTGGAGGTTCTTGAATTTGTTATATAAACAGTAGTTCTGATTTGTTTTTGTTTTTCCAGACTGGGTTTCTTTATGTAGTATGGGCTGTTCTGGAACTCACTTATGTAGACCAGGCTACCCTCTTTAAACTCACAACGACTCGCATGTTCTGCCTCCCAGCTCCTGGGATTAAAGGAAGGCATGCACCACCACAACCCAGCAATTAAACTTTTTAAACTACTTTTATTCATTATGAGTGTGCATGTGCATGGATGTGCCGTGGAGGTCAGGGGTCAGAGGTCAGCTCGTGGGAACCAGTTTCCTTCCTCCCACAATGTGCCAGATTGAACTCTGGTCAACAGGTCCGGCTGGAGCCTGCTGCCTCGCTGACCTCTCGGTCACTCACTGACCTCAGCATGGATCTTATGTTTAAAATCTCCTCAGGGCTTGGGGTGCAGCTCGGAGGGGGCGAGTTTGCTTAGCATGCCCAAGGGCTTGGGTGGAGAGGTCCGAGAGCACTGGCTGTGTCTTGCCTGCTGGGTGGCAACTGGTGGATGAATGTCCTGTCCCCTCAGGGGTCCCGGTGCTCCACCTCATCGCCACGCCCTTCCCCGCTGTGTGGCACACACCTGCTGACACTGAGGCCAACCTCCACCCGCCCACTGTGCACAACCTGAGCCGCATCCTGGCCGTGTTCCTGGCCGAGTACCTGGGACTCTAGCCTGCAGCCCGATGCCGTGACAGGAGGACCCGACGGGCCAGTGTGGGGTGGCCAGGCTCACCTCGGATGTATGCTGCAACCATGTCAAACCACCGTGTTTCAGGATATGAAAGGAACACTGAGGGCCTGAGGGAGCCAAAGGAAATCAGGAATCCTTTGGCCTCTGTCCTGAAGTAAAGAACTGGAAGTTTCCAGGGACCAAATAATGTGTCATGGGCTGGCCCCTGGACCAGCCCATCAACCAAATGAATCCTCTGTGGCCAATGTCTTATGTCAGTTCATTTGTTACCGTATGGACCCCGTTCAGACCCCACATGGGCATGGGTTCGTACCTCAGGACAGAGGTGAAGCCTAGCTCAATCAGTGTCCTGTGGTCTGCTTGGCTCAGAGGGTCCGAAGGCCACAGCTCCCATGAGAAGTGACATTAAATGGGCCTCCTCACTACGGAAGGTGAGATGTCCAGAGGAACAGAATGAAGGGTTCTCAGTGTACCCACAGCGGGGCCACTGTGCAGGAATCACTTCAGGTGAAGCTGCCTCCAGTGATACTTCGGGAAATACTGGCTCTGGCAGGTTTGAGAATGGGAACGGACTGACTAGACGGAGATCCACCTGGACGGAGTCAACCCGAAACTCTTCTTGTGTGGACAACTCTAGTGAAGACTTCCTTTTCTTGTCTTTTTCTTTTTTTGAGACTGGGTTTCTCTGTGTAGCCCTGGCTGTCCTGAAACTTGGATCTGTAGACCAGGCTGGCCTCGAACTTAGAGATTCGCCTGCCTCTGCCTCCTGGGTGCTGGGATTACAGGCGTGCGCCACCACGCCCGCTGGCCTGGAACTTTCTATGTAGACCTTGAACACAAGAGCTGTGACTCCACCTTCACCAGAACTGAAAGGAAAAGCCACTACACCCAGCCCTACTGCCTTCTTTATAATTTCATTTTTATTTCATGTGCAGTTGTGTTTTGTGAGAGTGTTGGACCCTCTAGAACCTGAGTTAGTCAGGTGTGTGCTGTCGTATACAGGCACTGGGGATTGAACCTGGATCCTCTGGACGAGTAGCCATTACTCTGAACTACTGAGCCGTCTCTCCATGAGGTGCGTATAGCCCTGACTTCTCTGGAGCTATGGTGTCCAGGTTAGCCACAAACTCAGACTCCTCCTGGGATAACAGGTTTATTCCTTGCCATAGCCAGCCAGAGGTTGTTTCTCAAGCCCATTAAAGAACAAAACAAAAACAAAAAACCAGGCTCCCTAGCTAGGTGGTGGTGGTGCATGCTTTTAATCATGGCACTCAGGTAGAGGCTTGTGGATCTCTGAGTTCAAGGCCAGCCTGGTCTACAGAGTGAGTTCCACAATAGCCACGGCCACTCAGAAACCCTGTCTTGAAAAGTCAAAACAAAACAAAAAAAAATCAGAAACCAAAAATATCCCTTCCAACCAATCAAAAATAAATAAAAATATAAAATGAAATAAAACAGGCTTCCAAGACCCACCCCAAACCTACTGCAGTATGAACAAGAGGAGCAGGGACATCATCGTAATAGCAGGTCATGAATGCACTTTTATCCCAGCACCTGGGAAGCAGAGGCAAGGAGATTTCGGGGACAACCAGGGCTATACAACGAATCCTGTCAAAAAAAAAAAAAAAAAAAAAAAAGCAACCAAACAACAACACAACCAAATAAACAGAAAACAACCAAAAACTTGTGGGAATTGCTTCATCAATTAGACTACATTTTTTTTTTTTTTTTTTTGGCTTTTTTGGTTTTTTTTCGAGACAGGGTTTCTCTGTATAGCCCTGGCTGTCCTGGAACTCACTCTGTAGACCAGGCTGGCCTCAAACTCAGAAATCTGCCTGCCTCTGCCTCCCAGAGTGCTGGGATTACAGGCGTGCGCCACCACCGCCCGGCAGACCACCTTATTCTTAAGGCCAGTTTGGTGAATGCAGTTGCTTAGAAAACATACTCCAGGAAAAGCATAGGTGGTAGGAACCGAGATGAACCAGCTCAATCACCTAGGACTCGCTTAGTATGTGCAAAACCATCCTTCATCTAAGCAGGATGAAGTGCTAACAATGAGGGTGTCCACTAGTTTCCTAGTCAACTTCAGCAGAGTTCATCGGGACCTGAGCTATAACCTGGAGAGAAGAACCAGGAACGATGACACAGGTCTGTTCATCTTTGCTCCTAAGTTCAAGGCCTGCCTGGGATAGAATGAATTCCACCCTTGCTTGGCAATTTAGTGATGCCCTATCTCAAAGTGGGCTAAAAATGTAGCTCAGGGCCTAGAACCCCCTAGGGAGGGGCTGGGGGCGTGGCTCAGTGGTAGAGTGCCTACCATGTGTGGCCCTGGGTTCCATTCTCAGTGACAGACACACACACACACACACACACACACACACGCACACACACACGCACACACTCACCATCTGATTATTTATATATGATGATGATAGGAAATGAATGTTTTGGGTCTGAAAAGGTTTCAGTAGATAGGAATGTTTGTTGCCTAAGCCTGATGATTTCAGTTTGATTCCTGAAACCTCCTGTGGAAAGAGACCTACACACATGTGCAGTCCCACGTGTACTTGCACTATGCACGTCACACATACATTCACAAAATATGAACTCAGAGATCTGCCTGCCTCCGCCTTCAGGCGCTGGGGGCAGCCTGGCAGGAAGCCCGTGTTCTGACTGCCCCTAGCATCTCATGCATACGAGAGGCGTGGCCGCCGAGACCGCTCAGTCCGTGGAGTGGCTGCGTGAAGGTCTGAAGTCCGGACTCCAAACCTCGCGCCCCACACAAGCGGAGCGCGGCAGGCACTCTCACCGGGTGTGCAGCACCTCTGCCGCCAGGAGGGACCTTCCCTTGTGTACCATAGGGGCAGTCAGGGAGACAGCGGTGAGAGCCCCAGGGATGGGCTCTGGAGAAATAAAAAACTATCCAGCTCAAGCTGCCACTGTTACGAGACATTTGAAACCGACTCTGGCTTCTTCCCTCAGGGCCTCAGCCAGGACGGATGCCGCTGTCTTCCCGTCCCACCCTGCCAAGCAGAGCCATCGGTCTCCCTTACCAAATCCCCTCAACACCGCACAGACCAGCCTGAGCCCAGCTTTATAAATATTGCTTTTATAGAAAGGACCAATTCAAAATTGGTCAGATACCACACACTAGAAGCTTCCGGAACCACAATGGAGGAAAAAACCGAAACCCCAAAATGAGGAAAAACCCCAAACATTATTTTGGATCAAACTGCCTCGAAATCAAAGTCCCAGGTTAACCAAGGGCTTTAAAAGAAACTTGTAGCTGGAGGTGGGGTGGGTACAGAGACCCTAATGCCTCAGAGAGAACCCCAAATGGAAGAGTCCCGGAGAAATCCAGACCCACTGGCCTTCCCCTCGGGCCTGCTTGCCACCCAGGAGTGAGGCAAGGGGCTTCACAGCTTTACTGAGGACGGAGTCAGTGACAAGAGCTTCGGGGGCCCTCTTACGCTCGAGGGGACGTCAACTCTCCTTTTCCTATAGGGGAAAGGGAGACTGGTAATTTGAGGTTCAGAAGAAAAAAATTTTTTTTTATTTCGTGACAAAAACATCTAGAAATGGTGGGCTGCCTCAAAAAAGTGCCGCCTTGAGCTGCAGCTGAGGGCCCTCAGCGCTGCCCTCAGCGCACGCAGCGCCTTGGAACACAGCCCCACAGGCAGCTGGGAAGGCATAGAGCGAGGGCCGGTGAGGAAAGCCTCGGGTGGGACCAGTTAGCTGCCGTCCGCGCCCTGCGTGGGTCCCTGGGGTGGGGTGCAGTCGGGATGGATGGAGGGGAGATTGAGATGCTGATTAAAAAAAAAAAAAAAAAAGCAAAACCCCACAGCCCTCTCTGAGGGTCAGTGGCCCTGGCTCTGAAGAATAGAAACCAACAGAGGTCAAGCAAGGTATAACCCTGTTGACCCCAAACCCGGCCCAGTTCTAGTGGGGCATCCGCTGCAGGGACTGGAGGTGTTAGCTGGTGACTCAGTCCTGGTTCCCAGCTCCCGGCGGAGTGGGGAGGGGCTAGGCATCGCAGGTCCCCGCCCCGGGCCTCACCTCCCCTCTTCCCGGCCAGCGCGGCCTCCGCCCGCCCCGCTGCACGGCAGTACCCAGTTGTTGTCGTGCAAGCCCAGGCGACAGCCCGGCGTCTCGCGATCAGCTCTGCGGCAGCACATCCAGTATGAACGTCCGTAAGGCAGGTCGTGGTGGTAGGGTTTGGGGTGCCAGCGGCAGAGGGACACATCACCCTTCTCGTATCTCTTGCGGCACTGCTTACAGGGGTCATCGCGGTAGAGCGGGTCCCGGCTCCAGCGCGAGTCCGTGGCACGTACGCCGAAAGCCTCGATGATGCCCTTGAAGTGGTGGCAGGTGCACTTGAGGGCGGCCAGGGCCCGCGTGGGCAGGAAGCTGAAGATCTTGACCAGCACGTGCTCGGGCAGCAGCAGCATGTACTGCCGCGGCTCCAGGAGACGCTGGATTTTGAAGCGAATCTCCAGGAAGTCATGTGACACGTGCCGGTACAGGCGGCACAGGGAGGTGTCCGTTGTGCCCTCGGAATCCTCGGGGCCCGGCGCTGTGCTCGCTGTGTCAGCCGGCGGCGGCTCGGGCGGCCCTTCTGGACCATGGGACTGCAGGAAGAAGAGCTGGCCGGGTGGGGGTGGCTCCTCGGGGCTCATCGTCAGGCACACGGTCTCTTCCTTCACGTTCTTGGTGCCATCTTTGCCAAAGAAGATGCACGCATCCACTACCCCTGTCACCACCACATCTACATGGAACCCTGATGCACCACAGTCCCGGGCAGGGGGTGGAGGCGGTGTAGGTGGCGTGTCCTCAGGCCTGGCGGGGGCTGGCGTCTCACCCTCACTGGCTTCGTCGGCCCTGGCCAGCAGGAAGTCCACGTGGCTGGGAAGGGCATCCCTGGAGGGGCTGATAAGCTGGTACAAGTCGCAGGTGATTTTGTCCTTGGCTCGAGCCCCAGGCCCAGGACTGCCAGGGTAGGCACAACCAGGCCGCCCTCCACCCGCACTGGGTAAGCTGCCATCTGGTGAATGGGGCTCTCGGACATTGGAGATGCGGAAAGCTATGCGCACCTCGCCGGGCCCAGGGCCTGGCCGCTCCTCCTTGCGAAGACCCTTGGTTGGAGGGCTGTCCCGCTGGGCCTCAAAATGGGCCACCGCCTCAGCAACTCGGCTGCAGTCACCACCACCAGCCCGCCTTTCGGACCCTAGCCCCTTGGCTGGGCCCCCCTGCTCAGCTGACACAAAGACCACAGGAGCAGGGGTGCTGGGGCGGGGGTAACTCTGCAGGGCCAGGGCGGCTCTCTGTTCAACCAGGGCCACCATTTCTGCTACAGAGAGCAGGTCTACATCATCCCCGGATGAGGCGGGGGCCACCTCAGTGGCAGGGGTTCCTTCTCGGCCCCCTTGGTCTGGAGGAGCCTTAGTGGGCTCAAGGCAGCGCCGCCTCCTCTTAGCTTTGGAGCTGTCACTGCCCCAGTGCCCTTTGACCTTCATAGAGCTAGCCCGGCTACCTCCGCCACACTGGTGGGCCACAAAGAAGGCCACCTTCTCTTTTGTATTTCCAGGCTTGATAACATACCACGTGTCCAGCAGGACCCGCCCCTCATCACCGGAAGCTGCTGCAGAGAGGAGCGGAGCATGCTGGGAGGCAGGGGCTTCTGCGGCCAAGGCAGGCGGTGTGCTCTCCAAGTGTGCAGGCCTGTGGTCGGGCTCCGGCCCGCTGCCTGTGTCAGGGCAGGCGGGCGACTTGAGGGCTGCGGAAGGTGGGTGTGGCTGGTTCTGGGGGTACTTGCTGAAGGGCCGGGGGCACCAGAGTTGGAAGGGCAGGAGGCTGCCCCTGTCCATGCTGGGCGGCGAGGGCACGCAGCTGCAGGCAGTCACGCAGTCTCAGGGCCAGGGTGATGGCGGGGAGCTCTCCAGGTCACCTGAGACACAGAAGGCCGCCAGAGTGAGCGCACAGCCTCTTCCCACGGCCACCCACACTCAGCTTCTGCACAGCGGACAGGCCGGAGCAAGGCACCGAGAACTGTGTGCCCGCCTCGCCTCAGAGAGCAGGGGTGGGGGGTGGGGAGGGGGGGGAGATGCAAGGCTAGCCTAGCATGTGAGAGGGGGAACAAGATCAGAGGGGCAGCCTGGGCTACATGAGACCCATCCCTAAGACACGCACATACTCACACAAGGACACACACACACTTTCTAACTCTCTCTTTGGATTGAGGTGTGGCTCACTGGTAAGAGCCACTGCCTGGACCCCCCCAGTGAGGGGCTTGGGCTGTGGTTCAGTGGTGGCCTACCTAGTAGGCTGGATTGCATCCCTCACAGAGAACAAAACTTACAGCCCCACGTCAGGTAAGCAGAGGGATGCCACCAAATCTTTTCTGATCCCCTCTAATTTTGTTTTAAGACAGGGTCTCTGTGTGTATTGCGCTGGCTGTCCTAACACTGATTACATAGAGCAGGCTGGCCTTGCGTACCAGAGTTAAAGGGGCGCAGTAGCACACCTGCCTGACCTTACTCAAGGGAAAGTACCAGGCCGACCAAGCTCCTCCTCCTTACACATGCCCTCTACCGGCCAGGTCAGGCCTTCGCCATAACCATGGCTGCTGGAGCACAGCAGATGGGATGATTAGGCAGGGGAGAAAATATGAAGCCAAAACCAGACAGGCCCTAAGAAATCCACGCTTAGGACTGGCGGTAAAGAGCGCCGACTGCTCTTCCAGAGGTCCTGAGTTCAATTCCCAGCAAACACATGGTGGCTCACAACCATCTATAAAGGGATCTGACACCCTCATAGACACAAAATAAATAAAATTAGAAAGAAAAAAAAAAGGAATTCAGTCTCCACTTGTTTTGGGTCGTGGGGGTTCTTAAGTGTGATGGTGATGGGTCTTCCTCTCCTTTTGAAAACAGGGCCTCATGGTACCCGAGCATGAACTCACAGCAATCCAATCCTCTGGCCTCGTTCTGGGGTTACAAGTGTGAGACATTATACTCAGCTTTTTGTGAGATTATTTTTGGAGACAGGATCTCATTCTTTAGCCCCCAGCTGCCTTGAAACTCACTAGGTAAGACAAGTCTCATCAGCCCGCCTCAGCCTCAGGCACTCGGGACTGCAGGCCCGAGCCACACATCTCCTGGGCAACCTTAGCAATGGCTCTTTGTGTATGCCATGACTTTGCGTGCACTGACTGACCTGGAAGCAGTTCTGTTAATGAATGAAGCAAGCACTTCCCGTTCCACTTTCTACTTAGCAGAGAGTAGCAGACCCCTAGGCACCATCTTTGGCCTATCTCTTCCAGACACCTCAGCATGGAAATAGCCCTCCCACAGGGCACAGCAGTGTACACCTGTAATCTCACAACTGGAGAGGCTGAGGCGAAAAGATGCAGAGTTCCAGATCAACCTAGGCTACACTGTCAGACCCTGTCTAAAAATAAACCAATTAGCAAATAAACAAGTAAAAGAAACCCAAAGCCCTGATCGTGCCAATGGGACATAGCTAAGGTGAAACTACACGCCAAGAATTAGCCCCAGGCACTGCCTGTCTGTGAATTCAGTCTTAGGGAAGCAAACTGGCTGCTTCCATGCAAGAACAGGGCTGCGCCGATGACTGTATGGCTGGGAATCATTCGTTACCCAGTCCAGCACAGAGAAAGTCAGCTGGTGCTGTAGGGTAGACTGCCCACTCTAAATCCAGACAGTTCTCATAGACTAGCACTTCAGGCTCCTGCAGGTTACATTCAAAACTCAGGCAGCCTCCACACACCGCCACCAGTGACAGAACCCCAATCTTAAGAATCCTCACCTAGCCGGGCAGTGGGGGTGCACGCCTGTAATCCCAGCACTTGGGAGGCAGAGGCAGGCGGATTTCTGAGTCTGAGGTCAGCCTGGTCTACAGAGTGAGTTCCAGGACAGCCAGGGCTATACAGAGAAACCCTGTCTCGAAAAACCAAAATCCAAAAAACAAACAAACAAACAAACAAACAAACAAAAAAGAATCCTCACCCAACCCACCTACCCTCATTTCTTAATATCCAGACTTTTTCAAATTCTCCTTTAAAAACCCAATTTCCTCCCTAATGCCCTACCAAGCCTGGTGGCACATGCCTGTAAGCCCAGCACTTGGGAGGCAGACATGAGACAGAAAGCTAAGGAATTCTAGACCCTGTCTTAAAAAAAACCAAAGTGGTGCACACCTTTAATTCCAACACTTGAGAGGTAGAAGCTGGTGGATCTCTGTGAGCTTAAGGCCAGTCTGTTCTATATCTCTAGTCCTGGGCCAACTAGTGCCACCAAGAGACCTTGTCTCATAAATAAAATAAGAATAGAGGGCTGGAGAGATGGCTCAGCAGCTGACAGCACTTGCTGCTCCTACAGCGGACCCAGTCCGGTTCCCAGCACCCACAGAGAGGCTCTCTGTAACTCAGTTCCAGAGGATCTCCAATGGCACCAGGTACGTATGTGATGCACAGACACACATGCAGGCAAAGCAGCCATATACATTAAAACCTTAAAACATAATGCAGTGTTGTCCAGCCACCACTAACGTCGCATACTCCTGAAGACACACAGCAGCACCTGACTCTCACAAGTGACTCAGTGGGTCTCCTAACATCCTCTGATCCCAGACGCCTGTCCTGACTCTACCCCTTCATTCCCGGCAGCTCAGGAACCTTGAAAGGACCCAGACATAACTAACACCCTATTTAAGACGAATCCCAAACCAAATGTCAACAGCCCCTCCCGGCACCTCAGAGGTACAATAGCAGACATGCGTCCGAATCCCGCAGCTGTTTGCAGATGGGCCACAGAAAGGGAAGTGTCCTCCTGCCCTTGGTGACAAAGGTAGGGAGGATTCAAGCCCAAGGATTCTGGCTCACCTCGCGCCCACCTTACACCCCCGGCCACAAAGGACACTTGTGAAACGCAACTAAGCCTTCTGCATCACGAAAGAACCCGAGCCCAAGTGCTTCTTAAGCCCCGGGAACCCTAAAGTACTCCCTCCACCCCCACAACTTCCCCAAGTGCTCAAAAACCGCTTAGAAGCAAAGGAATCCTCCAAATCCTGGACCCGCCTCCTTTGGGGCCTCTCTGGTGACCCCCGCCAAAAACCCGGACACGCCCCCCGGGCGCCCTCACCTGCAGCGCCTCCTCCAGGCGGCAGGGAGAAAGGCGACCCACAAGCATGCGCACTCTAGCCTTGTGGGCCCGCCCCCCTCGCGCAGGCTGGCAAGCTGCGCACTCCGACCCGCCCCTTTGTTGACAGACACGCGCGTGACGGCCCGGGCCAATGAGCGGCCGGGGTTCAGAGCCGTGCCCAAATAAGGAAGGCCCTGGCAAAGGGGCCCAGACGAGCAAGAGAGGCCGAGTAGGCGGGAGGTGACAGGGAGGAGGTGGGCGGGATGGAAACAGTTAGGTGTAAGGGAGTTGGGACAAATTCCCGAAGCCCGACACTGCCGAACCGGAAACCGGTAACCCGGTCCGGACACAGACAGACGCGCTCAAGGAGAGGAGTATTACTCGATGCTCCCTTGAAACCAGAGCCCTGATTGACGTTAAAGATTTAAAGGGCCACTGCGCCAGGGACTTGAGGACTGGGGCAGAGGAGTGTGGGAGAGAGGTCCGAGACCCTGGCCTTGTTCACCAGCTGTGGTGGGGATGGAGACGTTTCTCTGTGGGACACCCTGAGCCCTGGTCACCGCCTTTAAAACAAATAGGCAAGCAGGAGTGACATCTGGCGCCTGTAACTCCCGTAGTCTGGAAGGCTGAAGCAGGAAGAGTTTTAAGCCAATCTGGGTTATATAGTGTGAGATTGTTGTAACATTAAAAAATAAAATAGCCGGGCGTGGTGGTGCACGCCTGTAATCCCAGCACTTGGGAGGCAGAGGCAGGTGGATTTCTGAGTTCGAGGCCAGCCTGGTCTACAGAGTGAGTTCCAGGACAGCCAGGGCTACACAGAGAAACCCTGTCTCGGAAAACCAAAAAAATAAAAAAAATAAAAATATAAAAATATAAAATGGAATAAGCAAAACAACGAATCCCCCCGCCCCCCTCCCCAAATCCACAAATAGGCAAACGAGGGGCTAGAGGGATGGCTCAGGGGTTGAGAGCACTGGCTGCTCTGGGACCCAGGATCAGTTCCGGCACCTGTATGGCAGATCACAACCGACGGTAAATCCAGTTCCAGAGGGCTGACACCCAATTTTGCCCACTGTGGGCACTGCATGCATGGCGTACACAGACATAAGTGTGGGCAAAATATATTTAATATATTGAATATTAAAGAAGGTGGGAGTTAGCCGGGCAGTGGTGGCGCACGCCTGTAATCCCAGCACTCGGGAGGCAGAGGCAGGCGGATTTCTGAGTTCGGGGCCAGCCTGGTCTACAGAGTGAGTTCCAGGACAGTCAGGACTACACAGAGAAACCCTGTCTCAAAAAACCAAAAAAAAAAAAAAAAAAAAAAAAGGTGGGAGTTGGGAAACAGAGGTAGGAAGACCAGGAGTTCAAGGCCAGCCTAGACTACATCAGATCTCATTTGAAAATCCAAATTCAAAACTAAAAAACAAATTCTAACCCCTTAGTCACAACCTTGGCCTTGAAGGCTAAGTAAGGTAGCTGACCTTGGAGACCTGTCCGGTCTTTTCTGTTTTACACTCCCTATAGGGGAACAATAGGAAGTCACTCAATAATGACTTGTGTTGTTTCTAGCCTATGCTAGAAATTTGTTTTTAGAATAATGTTTTTGTTTAAAAACAGATTTGTTTGTATTACTTTTAAAAGGTGTGCATGTGTCTCTGTGTGTCCGAGTGTGGGTATGTACATGGGAGTATAGGTGCCCATACTACAGATGGGGGCACCGGAGCTACAGACACCTGTGAACCACTTGGTGTGGCACTGGGAAACCAGCTCAGGTCGTCTGAAAGAGCAGCAAATGCTCTTCATTGCGAAGCCCTTTCTCCAAACCTATAACTCACAGTCTTAATGAGAGCCATTAACTCAGCAGTCCCAGATTGCCCTGGAGAGCAGAGCTGATAGCAGGGCCACAGCCTCCACACCCTCACTAAGTGCCCCCAATAATCAGAGGACGCCCATTCCACACCCCGAGACACACGCACTGTGGGCTACTCCTGAGTGCATGCACGCATGCCACTAGGCTCATAGGACGGGGGAGACAGCCATTCACAGGCAGCGTAAACATGTTCACAATAGCAGATAGCAGCAAAGACTTCAAATTAACTAACTCATCGAGGGCTGGAGAGACGGCTCAGCGGTTAAGAGCACTGACTGCCCTTCCAGAGGTCCTGAGTTCAAATCCCAGCAACCACATGGTGGTTCACAACCAACTGTAATGGGATCTGACGCCCTCTTCTGGTGAGTCTGAGGACAGTTATAATGTACTCATATACATATAAAAATATAATAAATCTTCAAAAATGACTTCCTGCGTCTCTCTCTAGGGGTCTCGGTGTGTACTCCAGCCTGGCCTCAAACTCCTGATTCTCCCGGAGCACTGGAAGCGTGGGTGAGCACACACGGAGTGCGCGTGCCTGTGGTCGCCAGCGTGCCGTGGCCAGAGGTCGGCACCAAGCGCCTTCCTCAATCACTCAGCACGACTGTGGTTCTGTCTGTCTCTCTAGCCCTGTTTGCCCTGAATTCATAGATCTGCCTCCCCGTTGGTAGGATTAAAATGTCCCACCGTGACAGGTATGGTGCACACCCCAAGTCGTAGTGGCTTGACTAGGTGGCCAATGAGCAGCAGGAATCCAGGTGTCCCCGCCCACTGCCCGCGGGGTCAGGCCGCCATGCTTGCCAGGCAGGCGCTTCACCAACTAAACTAGCGGGTCTCCACCCGTGGGTCACGACCCCTGGGGTCTCATAACAGATATCCTGCGATATCTGTTACATCATGATATACGGTGATATATGATATACAAATACATTAAGATTCATAACAGTAACAAAATTATAGCTATGAAGTAGCAAGGAAATAATTCTGTGGTTGGGGGTCACCGCAGCGTGAACTGTATTAAAGGGTCCCAGCATGAGGAACCACTGGACTAAGCCATCTTCCTAGAGTGTTTTAATAGTCTAAGATCCTCTACTTAAAAGTGTGTGTCTGCGTACAGGTAAGGGCGCCACAAGTCAGAGCTACGGTCACAGATGGTTGTGAGTCACCTGACATGGGTGATGGGAACTAAAGTCAGGTCCTTTCAAGAGCAGCGAGCACTCTTAAAGTCTGAGCCACCTCTCCAGCAGGTCCCAGCCATGCCAAAGACTCGGAAGGATGCTCAGGCGGGGCGGGGTGGGGCGGGGCGGGGCAGCAGCCTCTGCTTAGACTGAACACTGAGGCAATACTATCCGGATTACCCTGGCTTGCTGGGCAGGAACTGTAACCCTCCGTCCTCCAGGCCAGCAGTCCCTGCCCCTCACCCACCTCGGCACTCACCCCTCACACCCTGCAGGCTCGGCTCAGACACTGCCTCGAGGAGGCCTTTGATCCAAGCCGTAGCCACGACAGAACACAACTCTCAACCCTCCTTAGTGTTTCTCCTCAGCACGCACCAGGCTACCCACTGCACTAACCACTCTGCTTACTGAGTGTGCCGTGTGCCTCTCTTGTTGACATGAAAGCTTATGGGCAGACCTTTTCCTGTGTCTCACTGTAGTACAAGCTCATCTCAGCCTGGGAACCTCCTGCCCCCGTCTCCTCAGGACTGCGAATGGCAGATGTGCACCACTACGGCTGGCGTGGCTGGCGTGCATGTCTGCTGTCTTGTGCTTGCCTTCTCGGAACACGGTCTCCACGTGTCAGCTCCTGGGAGCAAGCACAGGCCCCTGGTTCCTACCTCAGGGTGGTTGAATCCCAACGTGCATTTCAAAACAGCCCAGGTTAGCACGTCCACTGAAAGCGGGAGAAGCAACACCCTAGCACGTGGGAGGTGTGTAACACACGCTGTCTGAGCGCGACTGACAGACGGCCTGAGTGCTGGCTACGATTGGAGACATCTGCACACCTGGCCACTGCAGACAGCTGCCCAGGAAAGCCCCGCCACCTTCCCGGGGGTGGCCCCTCCGACCTCCCAGACTGTGTAAAGACTCCTCGTCTCTCTTCTGCTTTGGACACCTGTCTTGTCACGGCCAGTGGCAATGAGTTGGGTGGGCGGCTCGCGCCCCGCCAGGCTGTGCATGTGTTTTCGGAGGGTAGTGATCTCTCCTCGTAGCTACCCTGGATCCTCGGGGGGGGGGGGGGGGCTCACTGATGCCTCGGGGTCTACCAGCCCTTGCTCATCCATGGCTCCCCTAGGTCACACCCATGCTCTTCAACCTGGGCATCAGATTTCCGCATCTTGTTCGTTAAGAGCTGAGGTATGGAGGGTTACACCACCCATGTGATAGCCTAAGGCAGGAAAACTGGGGCACAGGGAAGCAGCCTTGCCCGGTTTCTGTCTGCCTCCAGGACCTCTAGATGCCCAAATGTTTAAATGGTTCTAACTACAAGCAAGCCTGATGGCCATATGTATAATCCCAGTCCTTTGGGAGGCTGAGGGAGGAGGGTCACAGGTTCAAAGCCAGCCTGGGCAACTAAAAGGAGCCTGAGGGCGTGGCTCGGCAGTGGTGTGTGCCTAGACTCCACCAATGAGCAGCTGCAGATGCTGCTCGGCGTTGAGGCCCCGCCCAGCGAGCGGAGGACGCTGAATTCCCTCCCCCGCACAGAGACAGGTCGAGAAGCACCGACTGCTCTTGAAGAGAAGTCAGGCTGTTTCCAGCACCAGCGCGGCCATTCATGACTGTAGCTCTAGTTCCTGAGGATCTAATGTCCTCCTCTGGCCTCTGAGGGCGCCGCACACACATAGTGCACAAACATGCACGCAGGCAAAATATCCATACACATAAAAAGGCCAGGCATGGTGGTGCTCAACTTTATAATCTCAGCACTTGGGATGCAGGGGCAGACAGATCTCTGTAAGTTCAAGGCCAACCTGGTCTACAAAATGAGTACCAGGCCAGCCAGGGCAACATTATACAGAGTAATCCTGTCTTGGAAACAAACAAACACTAAAACGACAAACCTATTCTGTAGCTAGCTGTGGTGGTGTATCCTTTAATCCTGGCACACTGGGCCAGATAGAGGCAGGCGGATCTCTGCGTTCAGGGCCAGCCTGGTCTACATAGTGAGTCCAGGCCAGCTACCCAGTGAGACCCTGCCAAAAACAAAAGAAAAACCTACACTGTGACAAGTGCAGTTCCAAGCATCGGGGACACACAGGGAACGGGAGACAGAAACCCTTGTCCTCGAGGGGCTGACACACCAACTGGAAAAAGGGCAAATTAAGACGTGGGCAGTTTCCAGGCGGAGATACACAGATACACAGGCGAGGGCTGGGCTGTATGGAGGTGAGTTTATGATTTCAAGTCAAGGGGTCAGTGAGGATACAGAGAGGTCGCGTCCTTCTCTGCATGTGGGCAGGCGCCAGAGGCAGACTCTTGCGAAAGCTGTGCTTGGAGGTAAGATGCCTTCACCACCACCGCCAGTAACATGCTGTCATAAAGGGACAGGACAGCAACTTCAGACGCACAGTGGGCTCTCACACCTGCAACCTCAGCATGCGGGAGGCGGAGGCCGAGGATCCTGGCCAATCAGGGCCTCAGAGTGGAACTCTGAGGAAGGGTCAGGGCTGGGGAGCTGGCTCAGGGGTTAGGGGCACTGGCAGCTCTCAGAGGATCCCGGTTCAATTCCCAGCACCTACGTGGCGGCTGACAACTGTCTGTTCCAGGGAACTGGATGATCTTTTTCGGCCTTCACAGGCACTGCATGCACATGGTACAGACATACACACATGCATACATACAACACTCAAGACATAGGCACCGCCAATCTGCATGAAAAGTGCTGGCCAGGCAAGTGTGAGGACCCGGGCTTCAGCCTGCCACCGCGTAAACAGCGGGGCACGGCAGCATAGGAAGGTCGCTGGAACACGCACACACACGCACACGCGCACACACACACACACGCTATATGATCAAGCCTCAGCCAAACACAGACTGAAAACCAATTTAAGTTTTTTTGTTTGTTTGTTTGTTTGTTTGTTTGTTTGTTTTTCGAGACAGGGTTTCTCTGTGTAGCTCAGGCTGTCCTGGAACTCACTCTGTAGACCAGGCTGTCCTGGAACTCAGAAATCTGCCTGCTTCTGCCTCCCGAGTGCTGGGATTACAGGCGTGTGCCATCACGCCCGGCTGAATTTCAGTTATTTGTTTTTGTTTTTAAATAAAAGTCAAAAGAGCACAGTCCTTGGATCACGAGATCGCGGAGCTTGGGAAGCGGAGGTGGGAGAGTCAAGGCCGTCCTCAGCTACTACAGCTGCTGTGCGCTCAACACCAGCCTGGCTATCTGAGACTCCTCCTCTTAGAAGAGGAAAGAGAAACAACAGTCCCCTGTGGTGGCACAGACTTATAATTCCAGCACCTCATAGCTGAGACAAAGTGACCAAAAGTTTGGGGCCAACCTATGCGACACAGTGAAACAAACGCATGGCGGCTCCTGCCTTTTTTTGGTTTTCCGAGACAGGGTTTCTCTGTGTAGCCCAGGCTGTCCTGGAACTCACTCTGTAGACCAGGCTGGCCTTGAACTCAGAAATCCGCCTGCCTCTGCCTCCCAAGTGCTGAGATTACAGGCGTGCGCCACCACGCCCACCAGGCTCCTGCCTCTGCCAGTCCTGTGCCAGCCTGGCGTACTTAACACGTTGTTTCGGAGCACTGAAGCCACACAGTTAGAAAGTATAACACACAAAACAGACACAAAGACACAAAGGGATGTGTGTGCAAAATAATTTGGAAATCTGATTTGTTTTTTTTTTTTCCCCTAAGACAAACAAATGGAGGGCATGGGGGAAAAAGTGCCAGCTGTGACACAGGGGGACAAGTGTCAGCTCACCAGCTGTGACATAGGGGGACAAGTGTCAGCTCACCAGCTGTGACGCAGAGGGACAAGTGTCAGCTCACCAGCTGTGACGCAGGGGGACAAGTGTCAGCTCACCAGCTGTGACGCAGAGGGACAAGTGTCAGCTCACCAGCTGTGACGCAGAGGGACAAGTGAGAGGTGCTCTACTTTACCTCAAACCAATACATGTCTAGGTAACTTAAGAAAGAACGAAGAAACGATGTTAGACGTTATCGGGGTCAGGTGGGAGGATGAGGGCCACTGCAGTGTGGTGCAGTGCGGCACCACAGTGCGGGCATGAGGGGGCCTGAGAATGGAGACAGAGCCACTGTGCCACAGAACAGCACCCTGAAAACAGGGAACCCCAGAGGGCAGAGGCCAGCAGAGGCCCTGGTCCCTTAAGAAGTGAGTCCCAGCCAGCTAGGTGACCTGTGGGGACAGGCACCTGCTGCCAAGCCTAACCAGCCTGAATGCACAGGGTGGGAGGAGAAAGCCAGCTCCGCTGGCCTCCACGGGCACCCCGACCACACGCTACATAACACAGCTGTTAGGTGAACCCCTATTTTTCAGATAGCAACCTTTCTTTCCCCCCTCTCTCTTTCTCCCTCCCCCCCCCCTTCTAGGAAACATGAAGCCCAGCCTAGCCTGGAACTCCAGCCCCTCCTATCCACTGTGCTGTGACAACAGGCCTGTGCCACCACCCACAACAGCTTTGGTGTTATTTTCTTGGAAGAACAGAAACCTCAGAAGGCTGCCACACTCTAAACACACACACTGAGAGCATTCTAAACACACGGCCTTATTAGTGACTCCTTAGGAGGACATCATGGGCCAAGTATGGCCATCTTACATATAAAAAAATGGTAGAGCACGCCTTCAACCCCCACACTTGGAAGACAGAGGCAGGTGGATCTGTGAGTTCAAGGCCAACCTGGTCCACATAGAGTTCCAGGACAGACAGGGCTACATAGAGAAAGTCTGTTCTGAAAAGGAACAAAGAAGAAAGACTCCAAGCAGGTAACCTAAAAGACCCTCCCGGGGCTGCCAAAGCGGCTGAGCAGTTAAGAGCGCTTTCCCGTCTTCCTGAGGTTGCAGGTTCAGGGCCCACCACCCACACCAGGCAGCCCCCAACCCCCAGCTCCTGATCTAACTGCCCTCTCCAAGGAGGTGCATGGTCAAATAACCCATACACACACATAGTTACATGTCAGGAGCCATAATGGGACAAGGTAACATCCAGCAGGCGGCCATCGAGACGGCCTGCTTCAGACTGCTGTATAACCTGCGGCAGGTGAGCCCTTACCAAGCCAGGCCGTAAGGGATTCATTTTAGGAAAGATTCCTGCTCTCCATATGCTTTTTATGTTACTATTAAACATATATAACAATCAGTAAGTAATAGCGCACCCCTTTGGGGCAGATCTCTGCAGATCCAGGAAGAGGTGCTGTCTTACATCTTACATCTTATATCTGTGATTATTAAGCTCTTTTATACTGGGACTGCTATTGGGTCCTTTTCTGATAGTCAGATCTGCACTGAGAGCTCTGCCAGTCTCCCAAGTGCCACCAGTTAATTGCTCTTAGATGGCAACCAGACTTTCTCCTACTCAGAGCACATTCCAAGAGGCTGTAAAACAATTAACCGAAGGTCGTAACAAGGGAACGAGGATTTATTAGAGGTGCCAAGACAGAAGATAAAACATTCACTGGGTTTATCTATATAAACTTCACTAATAACTTAGTTACAGCTTTTAAGCCTTCGGTGGACCTGTGGAGCTGAGACAGGTGATGGACATCACGTAAACATTCTCTGTTGTGAACTTCTATTTCAATTTAGGATTTGAGTTTTCGTGTGAACATGTGATGAACTTTGTATCATGGGATCATGTATTCTGAAAGATGTGTAAGTACTGATGAGATGAGGAGGAGACAGAGAAGGATTTTCCCCTTCTCCGCTCAGGATCTTTCACAGGAAACGTTTTACAACTTAGTAATCAATGGCATAGTGTCCCTTTTCCTTCCTGCAACTTCTGACTAGCAGGTTGAAAGCTGGAGCCGCGCAGCTCCTGCTGAGTTAGTACAAAGGCTATTGATGCTGTTTGAGGAAGATGTGCTAAGTGCCAGAGACTGCGGTTCTGGCCTCGGAGGATCCTAGAAGGCAGGTCAGCTACAGGAGCATAGGAACTTAGATAAGTAAACTTTTTTTTTTTTTTTTTGGTTTTTTCCAGACAGGGTTTCTCTGTATAGTTCCGGCTGTCCTGGAACTCACTCTGTAGACCAGGCTGGCCTCGAACTCAGAAATCCGCCTGCCTCTGCCTCCCAAGTGCTGGGATTAAAGGTGTGCACCACCACAGCCCAGTAAACTTTTTAATACTATAAAGCAACCCCTAAATATCTCTGAAGACCAAGCCTTACCTCCCCAGACCCTCTTCCCCCTAGCTGCCCGGAGAACCCCACGGTTAAGCCAATTAAGCCCAAATTGTTTCAAAGTGAAATACAAAGTTGCTAAGCTTGCTAGAGAAGAAGTCCTCTGCCTGCCCTGACCAAAATGTTAGACGGTACACTTATACACACATACAACAACATCAAGAAAACCGAAAATCAAAATAACCAGACAAAACCCCAACTCATTTGCCAACAGTATTTCTAACTCACTGGAAGACTTGGGCATTGGGCCAGACTTGAACAAGTGAATTATTAATATTTGGCTGGAGAGCTGGGCAGTGGTGGCGCACACCTTTAATCCCAGCACTTGGAAGGCAGAGGCAGGTGGATTTCTGAGTTCGAGGCCAGCCTGGTCTACAGAGTGAGTTCCAGGACAGGCAGGGCTACACAGAGAAACCCTGTCTCAAACAAACAAACAAACAAACAAAAATTTTGGCTGGAGACAGATTAAGTTTCTGAGCACCTTTCTAGGAGTTTTGCTTAAACTTAGGAACCCAGGAAGACTGGGACAGGAAAGGCAGAACTACAAAACTCAGGAAGAGGGGGCAACTTGAACGTGAGGGACAGCATGCCCAGTGTTCCCTCACTGGTCCCCCCCCCCCAACCTTCTTTATCTGGTGTTTCCCATTCACTTCAGAAACGAAAACATGACCCAGTGAGGTAGTTTAGCTGGTAGATCGCTTGCCTAGCACGTACAACGCCCTGAGTTTGATCCTCAGCACAGCACAAACCAGGTATGGTAGTGCATACCTGTAATCCGGTATCAGGCGGGATCAGAAGTTCAAGGCCACCTTCAGCTACACAGAGTTTGAAGTCAGGCTGAAATACATGCGCCCCTGTCTCAAAACAACAACAAATAATATCTGGGCACCAGTAGTGATAGTCTCAGGACTCTGGATCCTAAGGTAGGAAGATCAAGTTAAGAAGCTAGCCTGAACTACACAGCGAGTCTCAAGACAACACACGTGTGCTGTGCAGTTACCCTAAGCACTTCCCAAACATTATCTCCCGAAACTCTTTAGCCTACCAAAGCTATGGATCTCATTTAGTAGCTGGACAGAGAACCAAGACTTGCCCCAGGCCACGAAAAAGAGTTAAATCCTATCTGACAGCTGCTCTGGCTGGTGTCTCCAAAAAAGCAGGTTCTGACCCAGACTGCAATTGTAGATTAACCATTTAATGCTGGCTGACATGGGGAAAGTTGCTTAAACTCTGTGCCTCTACTTGCTTTCTGTGAAATGAAGATCTACGCTCAAGGCACTGCCTGAATCCAGTGAGTTAATACAAACCTAGCTGAAGCCAAACTGGGCATTTCGTAGAAACAGATGCTAGCAATAAAGGGATGAGACTGGGCGGAGGGGGGGGTGGTCCTCTTGCATAAACTGTAGTGTAGACTACTGTCAGGTTTTGAAAAGTGTCTGGGGGCCGGACTGAAGAATAGGAAATCTTTTAGCAACTCTATCCCAGTCAACATTCCTGGGACGGGAGCTTCCCACCCACAGCTTTGATGCTGGGACTTAACTTTCCTACCAAAAGTATCGATTTTTACAGAGCCTCCCGGTAGCTATCTTCACAATGGCCTGCTTGTATCTCTCAGATAAAGGCACAGAGGTTTACAGAGAGGCTCGCACAGGTCACAAAGAAGGGTCGGAGTAAGGAATCTGAAAGCTGGACTGCCCACACCAACCACGACTCATACGGCCGGGACTAGAGGGGTGCTAAAAGTCGTCTCTGTGGACCCCATCTGGTCAACCCCGAGTCCTGTGGCTGTCCAGTTTATTGGTAGTTTCTGGTTAGATTAAGGCACGATATCGAGAGCCACGCTCCTAACTCAACGCACCCTACAACGCCTCCTGGTCCTAGAAGCTAACCTAGACCACCGATGCCTTCTCCCTCCCTCCCATCTCTTCAACTTGCCTTGCCGCCCCACCTCGCAGTCCCGCAACCCAACCCAATGCATCCGCGGTTAGCCTCTCCCTTCGCTCATCCATCCCGACTCCTATGCCTTTCCATGTAACCAGGCTAATTAGCCTCTCTCGAAATTACCCACTCGGGGTCTCTCATCTATTCAACCAGGACCCCAACCCCGAGCCTCACTCCCCCAACTCCCAATCCCCTTGATAGCTAATTCCAAAGCTGGACTCTCTCCACCTCCAAGACCCCTCCCTAGCCCCCCATTCTTCTACTTCCTCTGTCTCCCGTTCCTCTCAATCTCCACCCACAGTGATCTCCCCACGCCCAGCCCTTTCTTTAGCCTTAGTTTGTTTCCTCTCGAACCCAAGTCCTGAATCCCCCCGCCCATACTCTCAAGCACCCGCAGGACCCAGCTTGGGGCTCTCACCATCTCTCCGCGCTGCAGCTCTCTCGACTACGCGGGTTTCCCCGACTCGCTCCTCTCCAGCCTCCCCTTCCGGGTTCTGGCCCCGAAGCCCGCTGGGAATTAGCGTACGGGCGGCCATGGACTACAGCTCCCAAGATGCAACACGGTAACTTGGAGGTGGAGTAGGAAACAAACTAGGCGGGCTGAGAAATAGAATGACTCTAATTCCCAGGAGGCAACGGGCAAGCAGAAATGCGCAGGCGCAGAAAGCTCTCCCGCGAGGTTCTCTGGGAAATAGAGTCCAGCCGTCTCCATTTTGGCCCGAGGCCCTCGAAAAGGGCATCGAGGCTACTTCAAAGGGACATTAGCGAGGGCTGGAGAGTTCACGAAGAACAAACTTATTGATTTATTTATGTTAGTTGACAAATGATTGATAACATATGAGTTTTCCTAACCTTTCCCTCCGATTTCTCATCTCCGTCTCACACCCCGCACTTGCCTACCACCACCTCCCAATTGACAAATAAGGAAAACAAGATATCGAAGAGAGGAAAGCCCAGGCACTGGGATGGCATCACAGGTAGAACAGAGCCTCCGGCAGGGCGGGACGAGGCGCTGAGGACAGTCTCGAGGGAAAAGCTGACGCTGCTGGGCCACTTTGGACAGCCTTTCCTTCCTCGTATTCCTGGAAAGTACTGTGAGCTAAACCCCAGGTAGGCGTCGCAGCTGGGCGCCTAGAAAACTGCAGATCCCCCCCAGAAGCCCGACCTGCGTGTAGCTGAGAATGTGCTTCCGTTTATTGTGTGGGTGTGGGGGTGAGGACGACTTTTCGGAGCGATTCCCTCCTTCCTCCACAAGCGTCTGGAGACAGAGCTCAGGTCGGGAGGATCGGCCGCGGCGGTCTTCCCCGCCGAGCTGTCGCGCAGCCCGGGAAAGCTTTCTGACATGTCCGGCGAGCCTGCCGGGGAGGCACACGCGGCCAACCCCACCCTTCTGGAGCTGAGAGTTCGAGACGAGTCCGTCTACCTACATAAACTAAGTCAAGGCTATGAGACTCTATGTCAAAAATAAAGAGAAAGCTGGAAAGATTCCTCGGACATGTGTCGCTCTTGGAAGGGAGCCTGGTCTACCCTCGACCCGAGGGGGACCGGACGCCTTTGGCATCTGGGGACACCTGCGCTAATATGCACGCATTTCTCGCCACACGCAAACATGGATACCTAGTTAACAAAACGTTTTTTTAAAAAATAAACAAATTGTATAGTTTGTAACCCGAGTTACAGGGTAGTGCGCTCCTTGCGCTCCAGACAGACCTGAGACAAAAGGGTTACAACTACTAGGCCAGCCTGGGCTACACAGCAAGACAGGATGCGCACACCGACACCGAAGGTTACTCTGTTCTCACCTACAGGAACTGGCCTTCCTCGTTTGGAGGGAAGTTGGCCAATTAGCCTCCCGAAGCAGGGCCTCGGCTCACCGTGGTCTTTAAGGAGACGCGCCCTGAAGGGAAGGGTGACACGGCACCCGGGAGGGCCAGCAGGGGGAGTGCTGACACCTCGCTCTGGCGAAGACCTGGCAAGTCCTGCTCGCGCCCGAGGTCGCTAGGGTCAGGGGGCGTGGCAGAACAGAGGGCGTGGCCGGAGAAAAGGGCGGGTAATGGAGCAAGAGCTGATTGGCTGGCACTGCGAGCGCGGGAGCAGGAGCACGTGTCAGAGCCGTGGCCGGTGCCCTGCCCCGGGTGCGCGTGCGCAAGGGCCCCCTCGCCGCGCCGCCCTTTACCAACGCCTCCCCTGCTCGTGCGGGGCACCGCGTGGCGGGAACGTGGAGGGGCGTGGCCTCGCCTCAGGCGCTCTGGTGACTTCGAGCGGCAGCCTCGCGCCCTGCCATTCTGCGCTCGGTCCGCGCGTCGGGAGGCACGCGGTCTGCGTCCCGGGGACCCCGCGAGCCCCGCGAGCCCCGCGAGCCCGCCGCGCGAGCCGCTGCCAGAGCCCTCCGGACTGTCGAAGCGGGAGCCCAGCGCCGGAGCACAAGTCGAGGCTTTAGCGCCATTTTGCAAATCTCGAGGTGAGTGCGGGTGACCGACGTGTGCGGGGCGGTGGGCGCCCCGGCTGCAGCTGGGTGGCGGTGGCGGGAGCCGGTGAGGAGAGCCGAGCGGCCGAGGCCTCCCGCGGAGCTCTGGGCTGGCCGCGCCGGGGCTGCGGGCAGGCTCGTGCTGGGGGGACCCGGGCTGTCTCTGGCAAGTTCTGGGCGGCGGCGGCGGCGCGGCTGCCCTGCTCGAGGCTCGGCTGGGGGAAGGGGACCAGGGAGTCTGACCGAAGGGTCAGAGTTGGCCTCCGGAGGTCGCAGGTCTCCCGTGACAGGGTCGGGGCTTTCGGAGTCGGCGGCGGCCGTGGAGGCGGGAAAGTGCTCTGTGGGGTGAGGCGCGGCTCGGGCCTCCGAGAATCCATTTTACAGCCTGGAGCGCAGAGGTGTCACTCTAGTGCTCGAGGTCGCGGTGGGGAGCGTGCGTGGCTCTGGTCAATACGAAGGAAATCACGATGCCTGAGGGGACGCGTTCGGAGTTTAGAGAGATATATGGAGGACGGGAGGTGCCTTTTTTTTTTTTTTTTTTTTTTTTTTTTTTGGTTTTTCGAGACAGGGTTTCTCTGTGTAGCCCTGGCTGTCCTGGAACTCACTCTGTAGACCAGGCTGGCCTCGAACTCAGAAATCCACCTGCCTCTGCCTCCCAAGTGCTGGGACTACAGGCGTGCGCTGCCACGCCCGGCTCACCTGGGATTTTTAAAGTCACTTTCCATCTATCAATATCGTCATGTAGCCGGGTGTGGTACCACGCCTCTAATTGCAGCACTGGAGAGGCAGGGCCAGGTGACTGAGTCTCTGTAAGTTCAAGTGCAGCCTGATTCACATAGTGAATTCTGGAGCAGCCAGAGCTATTGCAGGGACCCTGTCCCAACCCCCCCCATGCCCTTTTCTAGAGGTACACTTTTCAAGCTAGACAGACTGTTTTTCAGCCTTTGGCATCCCATTATTGATATCTGAATTCTGAGATCAATGTCTGGAAATTTGAAGATTTGGGTTTTTGATCCAGTTATTAGGAGCTCAAATTTACCATTTGGGATTTTCTATTTAGAGTTTAGGGTTTTAATTTAGGTTCCTGAGCCTGTAGTTATGCCCTATTTTAGGAACTCTAGGTGCTTTTAAAATTGTACCATGGGGGTGAGGGAGGTCATACATTATTTGGTTGATTCACTTTGGAGTCCCAAAGGTCACTAAAAATTCTTTTCCCTCTTTGCAGATGTTGGGTTCAGACAAATTCTTGTGTTTCTCTGATCAGCACAGAGCTAGTTCTCCGAGTGCTACTGACAGGTAATTGTTCTCTATCTTCAGTACAGCTCTAGCCTCTGAACAATAGTAACAAGATGGTGTTACTAAACACTGTTTCTAGACTGTTTGTTTAGTCCTTCAGTTGTATCTATCTAATAATGATTACGGCCACGGGACAAGGAAGTAGGTGGGGATATTCCTGTCGTTTCCAGAGAGGGTTCTGAGGTTATTTCAAGCTCTAATGTGCTTTGGTTTTGGTTGGTTGGTTGGTTGGTTGGTTGGTTGGAGTGCTGGGTATGAACCTGGGCTTCTGATGTCAAATGCTAAGGAACTCCTTTATCCGTACATGCACGTTCCCATTCTGACCTTTTATGTAAAGAGTTTTGAACCACCTTTGGGTGCTGGGATTGCAACCTGGATCCCTGTAAGAGCAGCAAGCGCCCTTCACTGCTGAGCCGTCTCTCTCGCCCCACCAATTCTGAGGCGCTTCAATGCTCTTTCTTCCTGTCTTTCACTCACAGTATGTATTCATTCCTCCAGTGCACATCAAATGTTAGCAATCTTTTGTGTGTTGCAGGTGGGGAAGACTGAACTGGCCTTCAGGGCCACATGCATGAGCTGTAGCCTCGGCTGTAGGAATCTGAAAGGGGGAATTCATACAGCAGATTGTGAGGGTGGGAATGGATTCACTCTCCATCCATCCAGTTTAGACAAATTTAGAACATTCAAAGTTCATCTTGCCTTGTGCTATCTTCCCCCTAATGGTGTCCATACACCCTCCCTACCATTATGAACATTACAATTCAGCACCTTCCCTGTTGTGCTCCTCTATGCAGGTACTGTGCTCAGACGGTCATGAAGGAAATGAAAGTTCATGTGTCTTGCAGCCTGTTGCTTCTTGGAATCTTTGTGATCAACAGTTCAGTCTCATGTTTTCCCCTTTCTAGATGAGGACTCTTTCTAATAATAGACTCTTGGTTTTGATGGGTAAAAAATCTAGCTAAAACTAGCTTATGCATAATAAGGCACTTGCTGGATCATTTAAACAAAAATTCAGGGATATCAATCAGGGCATGGCTGGTCCCACGCAGGCAGGGGTTGAGTGGTGTTGCTGCCTTGACTCTACTCTGATCTCCCTTATCAAGCAGACTCCCTAGGAGAGGGCGAGAGGACTCCCAGCTGCTCAGGTCCACCTCCTGCCTGCTTGATCATCCCACAGAGCCCCCTTTTTTCAGCTTTTTTGTTTGTTTGTTTGTTTGTTTTGAGACAGGGTTTCTCTGTGTAGCCCTGGCTGTCCTGGAACTCACTCTGTAGTCCAGGCTGGCCTCGAACTCAGAAATCCGCCTGCCTCTGCCTCCCAAGTGCTGGGACTAAAGGCGTGCACCACCACAAACAGCTTTTTTTTAGCTTGAGATAAGGTTTTGCCACATCCTGGGTTAGCTTTAAACTCGTGCACTCCTGCTACAGACATACTCTCAAGTGCTGGGATTGCAGGTGCAAACCATGCAAGAAGGTAACTACATAGGATCAGGAGAGGACAAAGTGCTTACCAGGCACAGCATGCGCATGGGAGTTTACTTCCCTGGGCCCACAAGGAAAAGCAGGTGTAAATGGATGCTGTATGACCGCATGACTATAATCCCAGCTCGAGATGAGGGCAGAGACAGGAGGAGTCTCAGGCCTTACGGTCCAGTCAGTCTAGCTAAATCAATGAGGTGCAGGCTGAGAAAGAGACTCTTAAAACAAAATGGGGAGTGATTCAGGAGGACACTGCATTTGGTCTCAGGTCTCTACACACTCATGCATTTACACACAAACATAAGGAATAACAGGGGCAGACAATACTTTGGAGGATTTATTATATTTATCTGTTGTTTGCAGTATTGAGAATTGAACACAGGGGGTCTATGTGCGCTGGGCAAGCACCATTTTTTCTTAAAAATAAAATGCTGGGGCTGAAAAGGTAGCTCAGTGTTTGGGAGCGCCTGTTGTTCTTGCAGAAGACAAGATGTTTATATATATAAACATATATATAAACAAAATTTAATATTTTTTTAAAAGAATAATATCTTGAGCTGGGTATAGTGATACACAACTGTAACCCCAACATTCGGGAGCTAGAGGTAGTTGGAGCTCTGAGTTTGAGTCCAACCTGGACTACTCAATGAGTTCCAAGGCAGCCAGGGTGACACAGAGAAATTCTGTCTCAAAAATAAATAGGCTCTTCCCCTCCGTCCCCTTCTCCTCATTCCCAATCCCCTCTCTCTTCACATGTTCATGGCCAGCCTCTTCTCTCTCTTCTCTCTCTCCTCTGTTCTCTGTCTCTACTACCCCTCAACTCCCCTCCCCATGCCCTAAACAAACTCTATTCTATACTTAAAAAAATAGATTGATAGATAGTTGGAGTTCAAGGCTAGCTTCAATTACATACAGAAATACAAAGTCAACCTGGGTTATCTATATGCGACCTTGTCTCAAAATAGTTAAATAGTTCAGGGTTAGCTAAGATAATGATAATCCTAAACTCACTAGCAGTCTCAGCTACCAGGAGGTCGAAGCAGAAGGAGCGTGTGAGTCCCAGAGTTTGAGAGCAGCCTAGCTAGCATATGTGCCCACTGGCAGCACTCCTCAAAAACTGTAGTCAGTGAGGAAGAAACTTGGAGTCTAGTTTATGACAGTTTTCTCTTCATGCCTCCATTTAGATGACTAGAGTAAGTGGTTTCTCTGCGCACAGACATTTTGAGGAGACGAACTAAGGATGCTGCCTGCTGCAGGAAGCCCTTTAAGTTCTTCCCATGGGTCTCAGAATACAGATGAAATTCCTTTGGACTGTGAGCCTGCAGGTCCCTGCCTCACCCAGGCTGTCTCCTCCAGTCTTGTCTCCTTTGCTTGCATAGTTCCCGTGCTTAGGTTTTTACTTTCCTAGAGTTCTCTTTGTTCCTTTATGCCACAGGGCCTTTCCACATGTTCTATCTGCCTGGAGATTAATCTGTTCCTTCTCACCCCCTTTTATCCTCTAGACTAGGTTCTGGCCAGATTTAGTTCCTAAGGAAAGACTTCATTGGTTAGGCTGTAGTTACAGGTAACTAGCCACTCATTTTGTAGGTCATAGCCTGCTATTACAGCATCTATAACCAAGCAGCACTTCTTACCTTCATTAGAACCAACCTGATGTCTGTTTGACTTGTACAGTCATTCACACTGAGCCTAGGTTTAGAATGTCAAAGATGATGGTTAGTAGCTAGATCAGTACAGTTCTTGGTATGCAAGGTTGAGGACCTGAGATGGGGTCTCCAGCACTGCCGAGTGGACTAAACCTGCACCTGGAATGGAAGGGCTGTTTTTGGTGTGGACAGGGTAGGCCATTTGGGGGAGAGCAGGGTACAAGAGCTAGCAACTGAAGGCCCTGAGGACAGCGTGAGGAGAATTAATTGGTGGTAGTGCAGGCACCGTTCAAGCAGTGGTGTGGGGTGTAATGTGGGAGAGGATGTCTGCATCTTTATGATTTCACCTGGTGGGGGAAGGGTGGAGCTGTGTATGTTCTATTGTGGGAGTCTCATGGATTATGCATTTGGTTGTCACAAGCAAACTGCTTCTTTCATGCCTGTGTTGAAAGGTCTTTAGCAAGCACACCCTGACTTTCCAGAGTGTCACAGCCCACTGGACACAGTGAGAGACTACCTACCTTGTATAGTGATGCTTGCTGAGTCTGAAAGAGCCAGGAAAGGAAGGGTACTGAGCCACACAGAGCCTTTAATATGGGCCCTCCAAGGAGCACAGTGCACATGTGTAATCCCGACACTTGGAAGACTAAGGCAGGAGGATTGCTGAGTTTGAGGCCCTCTTGGGCTACATAGCAAGATCCTATCTCAAAAAGAAAAAAAAAAGAAAATTGCTTCATCTCAATGGCATGACCTTCAAGGTGTGAAACAAGGGGTGGCAAGTCAGATTTATGTGTGAGGAAAGCTGTTGCCTCAGAGAACATGGATGAAGGAGGCCAGATAGGAGGCTGAGAGCCTTGTGAGGATGTGAAGACAGTCATGCAGGGGTCATGGGCTTAACAAAGCTGGAGGGAGGTGGAAGATGGGCAGGATTTGGGGACTCATTGGTCCAAGGATATAGGAGAATGTTAAGTTCTCATGAGGCCTGAGACCCTGTCTTGCCTGTCCCAGAATCAAGGTAGAGGACAGTCTTGACATGAGACTGAAGGTTTGTGGGCAGGTCGTGTACCTTAAAAGCTAGATGTGGTGGCTCATGCCTGTAATCTTAGCACTTGAGAGGCTGAGGCAGTATGGTCACCTTGTCTCCAAAGAAACTAAATTTAATTCTAGATGTCTTAACCAAAATTGACTCTTATCCCCAAACAGGAAGGATAAGAAAAACCACACGAACAAGCTTCGAGAGCTGGCTTTGATGATCCCTGTGACCATGAAGACCAGAAACAAGAAGTACACCAAGGTATGGGGACTGAAGGAGGAGTAGGGTGGGGGGCAGGGTGTCAGAACAGTGAGTGGGGCCTCTCCTAGGAATCCACACAGACCCACTCAGAGATGGGTTTGGAACTAGTAGTAGTCATGATGCTCTGAACAGGAATTCTGGGAGCCCATGATCCCATAGGGGTTCTTTTTGTTTTAGAAGCCAGGTTCCTCATTCAGGGTCAGCAAGTGCTTTACCACTAAACTGTATACCCCTAGCCCTGTGGGATTTTTTTCAGGATAAGAGGTGGGGTGGGTAGAGCAGGACCTGGAGACAGTTCAGTCAGAACTCGTTACGAAAGCATGGGTACCTGAGGTCCCATCCCAGAACCCACGGAAAGCCATGCATCATGAGGCAGGTGCCTTAGTACATGCTTGCATTGGTTAGCCACTCTAGCCTACATTTGCCAGTGAGCTCGGGTCACACTGAGAGACCCTGTTTCAGAACCAAAATAAACCAACAGTTTGCTTTGTCTCCAACCCCCTGAGGAATGACACTGAAGCTGGCCTCTGACCTCTACATGTATGTGCACACCCACACAAGCATGCACACACACAGAGAAAGAGGCAACGGGAACTGGGAGTGGAAAGAGTAGAGGCAGAGGTCACACATTAGCGCTGGAGCCCGAGACTCTTCTGTCTTTTTCAGTCCGGGGTTTCTCAGTTGTTAAAAACAGCCTTGTTCAAAATAAAATGTAAGCAGAGGACTGGGGATGGCAGCTCAGTGGTAGAGCACTTGCCTTGTACACACAAGACCCTGGGTTCATAGAGAAAGGGGTCCCCCCCCAGTTATCTTTTCCTTTGGCAGCTTTCAAAAGCCTCACACTCCTTGAAAACCATCAACAAGGTCTCTTCTACTCTGTTCTCCTCTGGTCTTCTCCCCCTTTGACCCTTCTGCCTCCCTCTTGCTTACAAAGATCACGATTACCTTGGGCTCATGTGGATAACTCAAGTAATCTCTCCATCTCCAGGTCCTTAGCTCAGTGACAGCCGTAAAGTTCCCTTACCATATAAGGCAGCCTATTCATAAGCATGGGACCAGGATGTGGCTGCCTCTGGAACTGGGATGCTGACTATGGGGAAATTTTTCCATGTCCTCAAGCATTTGTATATTTGGTATGTATAGGTGATGTCATAGGCTCTGGGGAAGCAAAGAGAAGAGGACACAATTCCTGCCCTCAAGGAATGAGTCTAGCATTTCATAATTGATAGACTGTCCATTTCCTTTGGAATTATCTCTAGGCCTATCTAGAGAAGCAGAATCTCTAAGGCAGGTGGATCTCTGAGTTCAAGGCCAGCCTGGTCTAGAGTGAGTTTCAGGACAGACAAAGTTATATAATAGACCTGTCTCAAAAAAATTAAAGAGAAAAAGAATTGCTTTTGTTTTTGAGACAGGGTTTCTCTGTGTAGTTCTGGCTGAACTCAGAGATCTGTCTGCTTGCTTCTGCCTCCTACTTCTGGGATTCAGGTGTGGGTTTAGCAACAAACTCACTTAAAAAATTCTATCTGTTTATGTGTATAAACGTTTGCCTGGATGTACATATGTACACCATGTGCATGCCCGGTGCCTATAAAGGTCTGAAGAGGGTGTCAGATCCCCTGCAACGAGAGTTACATGGAGTTATGCGTTCCATGGAGCTGGCGACTGCTCTTAACTGCTGAACTGCCTTTTCAGCCCTGGGCATCCTCCTCACCTTTTAGTTTAAGAAATTCATGAAGAAGGCTGGGTGTGGTGGTACACACCTTTAATCCCAACAATCAGAGGTAGAGGCAGGTGGATTTCTGAAGTTCAAAGCTAGCTCTGGTCTACAGAGACAGCCAGAGCTACATAGTAAGATCCTGTTCAAAGACAATACAACAACAAAAATCCATGCATTTAAAAATGAAACAAAAAGGAAGAAATTCCTGAAGGAACAGACTATTCATAAGTACCCAAGGGGGAGTGGGAAGGAAGGGTTCTGGGAGAGTGAGAGTAAGAGTGACTAAGAATCCGTCCTTCAGAGGCCTGGCCCTCAGTCACTCAGTCACTCTGTGTTTAGCATGTCTTTTGACCAAAGTCTCTCTGTTGTAACAGCTTTAAGACCTATTCTAACTTGAGCTGGTCTCTGGGGTTATGCCTTCCAGTTGCAGCTACCAGGTCATGTTCCTAAAGCATCGCGACTGAGCCTTCTAGCTGGGCATGACGCTCATGTCTGTAATTCCAGCACCTGGGAGGCTGAGGCAGGGAATCACCAGTTACAGGCCAGCCTGAGGCACACAAGTGAGACCCTTCCTCAAAGCTAAACCAAACCAAAAACCAGAAACAGTGTTCTATTTTGAAATCAGGGATGAGAATCTAAGCACCTTGGTATGTATCTCTCTGCAGCCACGGGGGCTTCATTGTAACTGTGGTCCAAGTCTGGGGTTAGACATGCCAATCTAAGAAAGACAACTCAGTCTCTGTTCCCTAGGAGCCTCACACAGTATGCATCCTAGGCTGGCTTCCGACTCATGATCCTGCTACCTCTGCCTCTGGAGGAGCTGGGATGACAGGTGGGCAATGTGTCCCACTCTCAACCCTGTCTGTACAGAAGGAGATCCTGCTGCGTGTCCTGCACTACATCCACTACCTCCAGAGGAACATTGACATGGCCAAGGCCTTGCTCAAGCTGCACAGCAGCGATGGCAAAGGTGGGTTTGTGGGTAAGCAGCTCCACCTCCAGTGCCTTTACACACAACTTCCTGTGTCAGGGAAACCAACTGGTTATCTTCTCCTTCCTTGGGAAGGGGCTACAGCAAAGCAGTGTAAAGGAGAGAGAGGAGGTGTGGGAGAACCAGATGTATGGCTCACACCTGTTACTTCAGCATTCAGAGGCTGGGGCAGGAAGACTGCATTGAGTTCAAGGTCAGCCCAGGCTACACAATGAGTTCCAGGTCAGTCTATCCTAGAAAGCAAGACCCAGTCTCAGTGAAACAAAGTAAAATACAGACACTGTGTTTTGGAGTTTGGAGGAGGAAGCCTGGAAGGTTGTCCTTCAGGGACAGCATAAGGGAACCCTGCCAGACTGCAAAACCACCCTGACCATGTGGGTGTCAGGAAACTTAGAGTGTTTAGGGACAGGCAAACAGCAGATGCGACTAGAGGAGATGCTGCACTGCGTGGGTTGATGCTTGCCCTTCCCAAGCCAGATTCTGATTCAAACTCTGCTGTGACCAGAGCCTCTCAGGCGTCAGTCCTGAAATCTGGAATCTGGGGACCCACCAGCACTTTCCTTCGGTGTATGTCATGGAAATCAGAGATGTTAATACAGACAACATGGGGGCTGCAGCACACAGCTACCCAGCACTGTCCAGTGGCTGGTGTGGAACACTCAGACGGGAAGAGGCTGCAGGCACAGAGGCTAGCGCAGAGAGATGTGGTGTGTGGCCCGCAGAGGGGCAGACCTGAGAGGTATTAGAAGAGTCAACCAGGGCATCCTTCACATTAATTTGCTTTGGGGGGGGGTGTGTTTTTTTGGATTTGGTTTTTTTTCAAGACAGGGTTTCTCTGTGTAGCCCTGGCTGTCCTGGAACTCACTTTGTAGACCAGGCTGGCCTCAAACTCAGAAATCCGCCTGCCTCTGCCTCCCAAGGGCTGGGATTAAAGGCGTGCGCCACCACTGCCAGACTTTGCTTTTGTTTTTATTTTTTTTCCTTATTTATTTATTTATTTATTTATTTATTTATTTTTGAGGCAGAGTCCTACTCTATAGCCCAGACTTGTGCCGACCTTGCAGTTAGCCTTTCTGCCTTAGCCCTCGAAGTGCTGCCTGCCTGCCTGCCTGCTCCTTTGACTTCTCGGATAGGCAACAGTAGACCTCAGCTTCCTTGTTGGTGAAGTTGGCCTAAAAACCTTCCCTCCCACCCAGGGCAGGAAAGCCTTGTCTGGGAGTGGGGTCTGATCTATACTGTCTCTGCTCCCAGGGCCGGGTTGTAACCCATCTGATGGCCAGACACAGCAGCGACACTCCACTCCCTCCAGCTCTCAGAAGCCATGCCTTTGGAGCACCTCTTCGAAACCTCAAAAGAAGAAGTTTACCCGAGTAACGGGTATGTGTGGTCTATGGCAGCACAGGGAACCGCGGTTACAGAGTAGGCTCCTTCTCCAGAAACACACTGGGTCAGACCCCACCAATCTATATCTGAGTCCACTCCCAGGCCTTCATGGGCTTCCATTTCTTCCTCACTGGGACAGGCAACAGCAGTTCAACCCCTCTCAAGGGTCCCGAAAAGCCTGAGCAGATATTGCAAGGCAGTGCTTATATCAGAAGCACTGGCAGGGCCCAAGTAGGATGCTGCTGTCATTGATTTTCCTTGAGCTAGGCATATAGGGAGGCAGGGTGGTAGCAAGATCAGGAGGTAGAAGCTGAGAGCCCTGGCTCTAGCCCAGCCTCACCACACCCTTGCTTCCCAACCCCCTGAGACCTTCAGTGCCCATACCTGTGAAATGGGGCTATGGCCTGCCTAATCACTAGTCTCTAGTCACAACTGTACACTGCAATTATTTGAGGTGCTTAGACACTTCCTAAGTGTTTGGAAGTGGTCTGGTGCGGCATGTCACACCAGCTGCATTTTGCTATTAAAGCTCAGAGTTGCGTGCACAGAGGTGGCTCAGTGAGCTCTATTGAAGAGCTCGGCACGCCTGGGATGCTGGGAGTGCCAGGACAAGCAGTGCCCTGGAATGTGTCATCCCAGAGCAGAATTCCCTACCTGAGCCAAATTCGGAGACATTGCAGTGACTCCACCGAGCCCTCTGAATCCTGTCTCTACTCTCTCAGAGCGTCCATCCTGGCCCTATAAGCCTCGACGCTCTCTAACTCTGGACCAGGCTGAAAATCCTATCACCGTACACCCAGGCCTAAAGGAAGAAAATGAGGAAGGTGCCACCTATCCGGGAGACCTCAGCCCTAGCACCTACCCCACAACTGAACCGTCCGTGTCTGAAGGCGATGGACAAGGGGCCCAGCTGGTGTTTTTGGACATGGCTCAGAACATCGTTGCCTATGACATCACAAGTTGGTGCCTTTCCTTAGAAGGAAGTTCCTTTTTTATTTGCATGTGTTTTCTCTGCTCCACCACCACCACCACCAACCCCCCACCCCCCACCCCCCGTGCCGCAGCCCCCCCCACCCCCCACCCCCACCCCGTGTACACGTGAGTCTGTATTTGTGCTCTTTCACAGACTCTGCTCTGGACAGTCTTATCACCTAGGCATACTTCATCGAATGGGATGCCACTGCCTCTCACATCATGGGGATTTCATTCCCAGCTTCCCTTTCTTGTGTCAGACTCTGTAAGAGAGAGACAAGATTGGGGTCACCTTTGTGTATACACTTCAGGCCTCAAATCTGGGGATGGGGCAGCATATACCTACTGGGCTTCTCTGAAGCCAGACTTTCCCTTATCCCTGTCACTGTATCAGAGGAGAGAGAGAAGGGATTGAAATGCCTCAAAGAACAGGAGAGCAGGTAGGAATGTAAGTACTGGCCTCGAACTTGCTCTAAGGCTGCCAAGTGCCTAGTTCCTCTCCATCATGCGCCCTATTGTTCATGTACCCCTCTAGGCCAGGCCATAAGCTATTGTGCCTGTGACACAGTAGTGACTAAAGTCTCACTCTACTGATGTAATTCCCCACGTTTCCAGGGCCACACAAACTAGAATGCCCTGGCCCCAGAAGAGGCATCATCTTCCTGCTCGCTGTGTGACTTGGGGCTAAACCTGCCATCTCATAAGGCAGTGACTGGGCTAACCCATTGGCCTAATGGTGTCGTACATGAGTAAAAGACTCGCAGGGCTGGGGACAGGGCCAGGACTCTTGTGTGCCATCATGAGATCTTATTGTCATGGCATTGTTATTCCATGTTAAAGATCTGATCTGTGGGCAGCTTCTGATAGAGATAGGAGTCAGTGTTGGGGTGACTCATGCACTCCAGCTTCAGCCGGGCACCTTGCCTGGTCCCTCTCCTTCCCCCTGTCATGGAGCCCTGGAATCTGGCCCATATTCAGGCATAGTTACCTTACTCTGACACCCCCTCCTCCAGGTGCTCATGCTGTAGAAGTCCAGGATGGAGAGCCTAATGCTGACATCAAGGTTCAGAGATCCTATTTCCTTACCAGTGCACAGCCCTGTGTCAGGTAAGGAAACCCCAGAGTGCCATTGGCTGGGGCTGTGTCACCGGACGATGAGAAATGGCTTTCTATTCTCTTCCGGGCTCCCTGAATGGCGCTCTGGGCCCAGCTGCGTGCTGGCTGGTGCAGGCTCCCAGGAAGGTCTGGCTTCCCACTTTCTAAACTGGTGGTTGTCACCTGCTGATCTTCCGTGCCTCTTGTTCCCTCCCAGCCTGTTCTCACCCATTGTGTGCATCTCTAATACAGACTCCGACTGATCAGTGGGGCTTGAAAGCTCCTGACCCAAGGTAGAGCCCAAACCTCTTCCTCGGCATTGGAGAATGTGACCCTGTTTCACCATGTCAGTCCTCTCTTGCTTTTACCACCAACCTTCCACTAAACAGCCTAAATGTTCCCCAGTCCCCACACAACCTGCCCTGAACGTGCTGCCCTTGTCCCTCTGCCTCTCTGACTTACTTGGGAAACTACTCTCTCTCCTACTTGCCTTCCTATCTTCCTTAGAATCTTCCCCATGGGCTCCCTTCTGTTTTCGGCTTCTGTTTACCAGCTCATTTTCCACACAAGACTTGAAGCCCTTTGAGGGCAGAAGCCTAGCTGATTGGATTCCCTGGGGCTTCGTGCAGTTAGTCATGTGAGCTCAGTCCAGGGCTCTGTGTCTTCCTGATTCCAATTCTTGCAGGCAGAAGCTATTCTTGTGTAGTTCCAGTGAGGCAGACAAAGAAGCCCCAGACACTGACCCCTGGCTTCCTGTTTGGACCTCCGAGGACAGCCCCAATGGTGATTACAAGTCCTCTCCTTGTAGGCTTTGAGCCTTCTGAACTTTCCTCCCCAAAGGATTTCTATGGCAGGAAAATCAGGACGAAGGCCGGGGATCTTCTAACCACAGGGATGGAAAACACTATGCCTAGCGTCATTTTTCCCCTGGGTGCTATGCTGGGCATTGCGAATCAATCAATCCCTGCTTTTCCTTGAGCCAGCTACTCAGAACCTTTTAAACATGGCGCTATGGGTCGCTACAGTCAATCTGCTGGCCTTGGCATACTGTGATAATTTTTCCCTTTTTGTTGATGTGTTGCCAGGCAATGTGCCTTTAATTTCCTATACCACCTCGACTCCGAATGGCAGTCTCCTTTCCCTGGTGTCTGATGCTATTTCCTCAAAGCTTGCTGCTGCATTGGGGGTAGACCACATACCTGAGTGCCTTGATCCTTTGCAGGGAGCCCGCTGGCTTTGGGGTCTTCCCAGATCAATACCTGGCATGTGGCAAATTACCTGAATGAGATCTTAGGAGTCAGCTCTTCCCTCTTCAGCTCCCCAAGCAAAATCTTACCAGCTCATGTCCTGGAGGACGGCACCTACTTTCTGAGTGAAGGTGGGCTGTGGGGGGGGAGGAGCTTCGTTTACTCATAAAACAGGGGTCACCCCCCCACACACACACCAAAAATACATGGGCCTGAGGTGAGCCCAGTGGATTCCCAGAGGGCCTTGAGGGGCCTAGAGCTCCTCACAATGCAGGGACTACTAGGCCATGTAGTGGGGGGAGGCTCCAAAAAGCTGTCACTGTGCCCTTAGCTGGCCTGTGAGTGAGACTTGGACACAGGCTAGGAAATTCCAAAGGGGAGACAGTGGACATGCAGGGCAGGGGCTATCTGGGTGCAGTCAGAAAGCCTAGACCTGCCAGTGCTCTGCTCACAGGTCTGCTGGAGTCTTCACCTGCTGCCTGTGAAGTCGCGGACCCACAAGAGAAGGTAGGCTCTGTCTTCTGGCTTGTCTCCCTCACTGTGCACCCCACACCTTCTTTCCCAGAGTTACCACCTCTGTCTTCACCACCCACCTTTGAGCTCATGAACTCATTCACTGTTGCCCATTAGGGGCCTGGAAAAGGTCCGCCTAAGATCACAGCTACTCCTCACACAGGGCGGGGTGGGCGGGGCAGGGAGGGGCTTCTCTTACCTCCCATGGTTTACTCACAGTGTCCCTGTGTTTGACACAGGGTTTCTTGGATCCTAGACTGGCATCAAACTGTCAATCCTCTTGCCTCAGCCTTCAGAGAGCTTAGATTACAGGAATGTACCAATTTAGCTTGGCAAATAAGTCTCAATTCCCTGAGCGTGGGGTTTACCCACAGTGGGTAGTTGTATCTTGGACCTCATGGTACCTGAAACTCATAAAGACAGATTCCACTGGTGTCCTCCAACTTTGTTTTGGCTTCCAGCTTAGCCATAGGAGGAAGCAGGAGAGAGGAAGAAAATAATCAGCTAGGACTGGTCTGAGGCTGCTAGAGCCATGCAGATGGGAGGGGGCACCTGTGTCTTCCAGCTAAAGCGCTCTGCTCCCAGTGTCCTCAGTGACGCCACCAGGCCCTTGCTTAGGACATCAAAGCCAAGGTTCCTGAGTTTCCAGGGGTGTGGAGTCAGACGAGAGTGTCTAACCTAAGCTGTTTCTAATGCCCTGCGTACTTGTGTCAGTGTCTTCTCCCTCATCTGATCCAGGAAGTATCCTCTGAAGGCCCCACAGGCCCACCTAACTTCCAGTCCTCTGTTTCACTGGACCACTGCTACCTGTCCCTGAATGAGAACGTCAAAGTGCTGTCCAACTGTGGCTCCAGCTCAGAGTCCACAGACACAGAGTCCCTGTGGGGACAGGAGGAGGTGAGGAGGGTGGCCACCTACCCCAGGAGAGCCGGGTCTTCTCCTTGCTCATCTGTCTGTCTGTCCTGCAGCAGGCCAACCCCGAGGGATTGCAGACCTCAAGTGATGAGGACAGAGACTACACATGGACACCTACCCGGCGGTCTTCTGGCCTGCCGGTGGCCGGCAAGAAGATCAAGAAGGTGCAGGCAAGCCAGGGCCCCGTGAAGCCCAAAGACAGCAGAAAAGCCTGCCCTGGCCAGGTGAAGAAAAAGTGTGTTAATGGTTTCATCATGTTCTGCAGGATGAACCGGAAGCAGTACATCCGGTGGGTGAGGGTACCCAGGTTTTTTAAAGGTATAAAGGGCTTACCATCCCCGTGTGCACCCCAAGACCATGCGGCCCCACTGCTGAGCCTTCCCATCCTATGCAGCAGACCCAAGTGCCAGCTTGAGACAGCAGGGTAAAGGAAATTAATTGGACTTTGTCATCTTCAAGAAAACTGCCATCAAGAGGGGCTGATCTGGGCTGAATCAGTCCTGCCTCTCTCTCTTGAGCTGTGACCTCCTGCATGCCAGGCCACGTTGGTAGCAGGTTGTCCTCAGGAGGTTGAGACTCAGTCCTGCCAGATGCCCTAGAAGTCTCATTTTCGTGGGGTTGACTTAGGTCCGGTGCCATCCATGGACCTGTCACTGTGGACGAGTACTGGCACTAGGAGATGGTTGCCATCACTGGAAGGACGGGTGTGGGTGGGGGGTAGGGGGGATGGTTCTGGAGCCTGTGATGGCTGCAGGTCATTCATGCTTTGGGAGACATGTATCTTCCTTGCATCAGTCTAGAATGTAACAAGGTACTTGAAAGCTGGTGGGACAGGAACAATGCTAAGGGCCATGGTGTGGCCATTGTGACCTCCTCCTTCCTGTCCCAGAGCCTGTCCTGGAACCGCATCCACAGCTGCGACCAAGGATCTGGCTCAACTGTGGCGAGGGATGACTCTGGAGGAAAAGAAACCATACTGGTGAGAAGTACCTTCTAGAAGGCGTGGGAGGACTGTGGGCCCGGCCTGTGACCCTCACCCCTCACTCAGAACCTCATGGCTTTGCTAACAGGTTGGGGCTTTCCCTCTTTTCTGTGTGTGTTGCATGCACATGCACACAGAGGCCAGAACAGGGCATCAGATGCCTTCCTTCTACTTTTTGCCTCATTGCCTTGAGGCAAGGCCTCCCATGGAATGGGAAACTGGCCTTTACAGCCAGAGGACTGGACAGAGTTCTGGGATCTACCTGCTTCAAAGCAGGTGCACACAGCCAGGCACAGTTCTTTACACGGGTACCGGTGACTCAAACTCGCAGCCAGGAGCACATGTGCTCTTATTTACTGAGTATCTCCCCAGGCCCCAGATCACAAGTTTTACAACTTGGGAGGTTACAGGTAACGAATGCCATCCGCAGCTGGTAAGAATGAGCTCTCCTGGGTCTCGGGCCTGTCGCCTCCACTTCTGCTTTGACACACAGAGTATCTGTTATTTTCCTGTTACTTGGCCTCTTCTATCTCTTGCCTTCTCATTTTTCCCAAATTCTGACCCCTCCACCAGCATCAAGGGCTCACCCTTGCTCATTTCCAGACTAGCCAAACCCTCACAGCTGTGTGACGAGCTGGCAGGGCCAGGCTAGATTATTAGTCCCTGGAGGCCCCAGGCAGACTGGCCCCAAAGGGACCAAAGAGAGCTCTGGCTCCCTCAAGCCCAGGATTGTTCACTGCTGGGGGCAGAGGACTAGTGGGGGGACCCAGGAGCCGAGCGTGAGGAGCCTCCATCTGTCCCCAGCACTAAGGCACGCAGGTTCAGCCGCCAGCACAACCGCATTGTGAAGCAGGAGAGCTCCAGCAGTGAGGACGACGATGGGGAGACCCCCAAGCCCTTCTACCAGCTGCTGGCTGAGAAGGCCCAAGTGTCTGTGAGCCTCACCTCACTGCCCACCTCTCAGTGCCAGTGAGAGGCAGCCCGCTCAGCTCCCAAGTCCTCAGACTCACTTCTGTGGGTCCCCTGCCCAGTCCCCCAGCTTCCACCCCAGAGAGGAAATGTATTTACCGACCCAAGGCTCTGCCTTCTGCCTTGTGCACAGCCCTGCCCTCTAGCCCCACCTACATCCGTTCTTATAGGATGGGCACCCTAGATGAAATGTAGAGCCTCCCTCTGCCCCCAGAACCACAGTCTCACTGCACCCTTCCCTGTTCTGTAAAATGAAGTGAGACCTTTTTACCAACAGGGGGAGAAGGAATGTTGTGTCCAGGACCTCTTGGTCATGGGTGGGCTTTCCACATATCAAATCCAGAAGCCTTTTGCTTCTGCACTTTGAATGCCCCCACCCACCCACCACCCACCCCCGTGCCCTGAACCTACAGGTCTGAACTCAAACCCTTACCTCAGAAGTCCAGTATTGGGATATAGTTTATAATTCCAACACTCAGGAAGCTGAGGCAGGAGGATGGGATCTGAGATCAGCCTGGGCTATATACAACATGATTCCCATCTTACAACCCAAACAAGAAAAACAAGCCACAGCCACTGGCTGGGCTTTGTTCCCAGTTCTCTTTTGGGTGGGTTGTTTGGCGGGTAACCCTTACCCTCAACAGCTCTGTTGTCTGTTAACTTGACTTTAATTGAAATGGAGGCATAACATATCCTAGAAAAATAAAGATTTACAATACAAACTAGACAAAGGGGCCAGGGTTGCCCCTGGGAAGAGAGAAATCTTTGGTCTGGGGCTGGATCCTGGGGCTCAAGTCCAGGGAAGCAGGGAAGGGCCCTGTGTACCATCAGACCCTCCTCAACAAGAAGTGCTATCTCTGGGCCACCCTGGTTTTTCAGGAATTTTTGAGAAATGGGTATCAGTGGGGCTATTAATAGTGTTATAGTGAGGGTGCTGGCTGGAGATCAGCCGCTTGGCAGGGCCTTCTCACTGTATACTAGGTAGAGGAGGGCAAAGCTCAAGTCAGGACCCAAGTGCCCACACACAGGGCAGGCAGAGCAAGGGCAGGGCTGTAACAGACCTGCCATCAGGAGAGGGACAGTGCCCCGGCCTGTGGTGGCTCCTCGAGCTCCTGTAGAGCTTGTAGCTCATCCAGGTAGGAGGGCTGTAGCGAGGGACTTCAGACTGCAGCCACTTTACTGAGGGTTCCTCCTCGGGTTCTAGCACCTTGACACCATTGTCAGAAGTGGTTAAATGCAGGCAATCACAGTTCCAAGGGCTCCTCCACGGGCACTGACTGCAGCTGAGTCAGGACCTTGGCCTCGGCTTCTAGCCCCTCATCAACCTCAGTCCCTGCTGTAGCCCCCAGGAGCAACCCCTGGGGGTCGGGGTCTGGCAGCCTCAGCATGGTATGGGTAGCCTGTGTCCCCAGCCCCTCTACTCCTGTGCTCAGTTCCAGCCCTGCTGGCCAGACTGGCACAGCTGCAGGTGACAGCATCAGACCATCGGGTAGGGGTGCTGGGAAGCTGGAAAGCAGGCCAGAGGAGTCCGGGGAGAAAGGCAGGCTGGTGGCAGAGGTGACGACGGGAGCAGGTGGCAGTGGCTGAGTAGAGATTGGCCCCAGAGTGTGACCCTCTGGGAGGGTGGGGCTAGGGCCCACTGGGAGGGCTCCTTCAGGCACTGTGATAGCTGGCTCTTGCTTCAGGGGCAGGGCTAGACTGGGGGCAGGAGGCAGGACCTGGGAGACCAACATGCTGGTGGGGAAGGTGGCAGTGAGGATGATCTTGCCCTGCTGCACAGCCACCCCAGTGACAATGGGGCTGCCAGACACAGGGTTGGCCAGGAGGAAGTTCCCTGTGGAGAAAAGAGGGAGTGGAAGATGCTGAGTAGCAGGCAGGGGTGCCGGTAGGTTTAACCCCAGACGTGCCAGGAGCTCCCCAAGCCCACTCAGACCAAGGAAGCAGAAAGGGTACCTGGAGCAGTGGACGAGGGAAGTTGCAGCGCAGTCACTCCCACACTAGAATTTATCAGGTGCACATTGGTAGGCCCCGCTGCAGCCGCCACCTTCACAGGACTGCCTGGTCCAGCTGCCAACAGCTGGAGTGGCCCCACAGCCTGAGGCAGGGTTACCACCTGAGAGGTGGGCACCACCTGGGGCAAGTTCAGCCGTGGGGAGGTGGGGCTCAGGCCTGCTGGGTACCCAGAAGAAGGGGAGAGCGGCACAACCTGAGGAGCAGCCATGGCGGGCACAGCTCCCGGGGTCAGAGGGAAGGTGGAGGCAGGCGGGGGGCCTGGGACTACTTGGGGCAGGGTTCCTGCGATTTCCTCTCCAGGAGCAGACCCGGGAACCCCTTTGGTCTCAGGGGCCTCAGACTGAGCCTCATCCAGTCGGACCTCTCCTGTCTGAGGGTCCAGGACCAGAGAGGTCTTGGCCTCACTGACGGCTTGGAGACTGGGCTGTGGCTGGGGGGCACCCCCTCCTCCCGTGAGTAGCAAGGGCCCCAGGCTGGAACCCTCTCCTAGGGCCAAGCTATTGATGATGACTGGGCTGCCATTGAGTAGCACTGCTGGGGGGCTGCTGGCGGCCAGGAAGCTCCCATTCACTAGGATAGAGGAGGAGGCAGGGCATGTGGCAGGAGGAGTGGCCCCCGCCAGGAAGATGGAACTCTGGGTGGGGGCCTCAGCAGCCACGGAGGCCACACCCCTCTCCAGGTCCTCTGGACTGCGGCTGGACTCATCCTCCGTGGTGGGGTTCCCATCAGACTCGCTGAAAGGAAAGAGGGTTGAGCGTTTTTAAACCTGCCGGCTTCATCCCCTAGGGGCGGGGGCGACCCACGTTCCCATCAACTATTTTAGCTTTTCAAGGAGCCCACACAGACCCCAGGGCCCCTACTAGCCCTGCTGGGGTGGACGGCGCGGCGGGAATGCTAAGCTGGGAGAGCTTTCCGTCGCCCTGGCCTGCAGCCGAGCACCCAGGCTGCCCAAGTCCTCTGGGTCGGCAGGCGCGTAGCTGCGGAGCGAGGCGGCAGCTTTTCCTCCAGCCCCCCCACCCCACCCCCGACGGCGTCAGAGAGCAGGGCTGGAGGCCTGGCGCCGAGGTGGGAGGGGAAGGGCTTGGGTTACAGGGAAACCGGAGCCGGAGAAGGTTCACGTTTCACAACAAAGACAAGCGACAGACCACGCTGTTTGGGCTGGAGGGGGCGTGGGGGTGGGTGTAAGTAATGGTCACCGAGGGGCCAGGTTGCAGAGGGGCCCCAAAAGCGGGTCGCTACCCGGGGTGCCTTAGACAAAGGCCCCTTCCCCTTCCTTATCACCGCCCCTCTAGGGATAACTCACTTTTCCCACTGCCCCCACCCCCGTTCCAGGCACTGCAGTCTCAGCTTAGAAGTAGCTGCCACAGCCTCTGCCCCTGGGGCAGTGATGCCCAGAGAACCCAGGGTGTGCCTGGTCTCCACGTTCAGCCCCTGCACTCGCCGCCGCCGCCGCCGCCGAGGAGGGGTGTGTAGGGTCACTCGCGCAGACTCCACCGAGGAAGGAGGGAGGGTCGGTCCCCTCACCTTTTGCAAGGCGCTCCACCGCCGGTCCCAGTGCGGTCGCGCTGTCGCCGGTTCTTGAACCAGTTGCTGACCTGCGTAAGCGAGAGGCCGGTGAGCGTGGCCAGGCGGCGCTTCTCGTCTGGCGTGGGATAGCGGTTGCCGCGGTAGCAGGCCTTGAGCGCCGCTCGCGAGCGCTCCTTGAAGCAATAGACGGTCTCCTCGCCATCCCAGATGGTCTTGGGCAGAGGGAACTTCTTGCGCAGCCGGTATTTGTCCACCGCACCCAGCGCACGGCCACGGGCCCGCTCGGCCTCGTGGTAGCGCGCGCGCAGGTAGAGGTCCTGCAGGAAGGCGTGGTGGGCGGCGGGGAAAGGGCGGCTCTCGAGGAGTTGGTAGAGCTCGGCGTATTCACCCCGCTGGAAGGCCACTAGGGCCCGCGCGCGCAGCACCGGATCGCTGCCACGTAGGCGCTCGGCCGGGGGAAGCGCGCCCAGGAAGCGGCTCAAGCGGCCGGCGTGGCCCGCCTGCAGCAGCGCCTCGCACACGCATGCCACCTGCTCGGGCGAGAAGCGAAGGCCAGCGGGTGCCTCGGTCACGGTCTCCCCGGGAGACCCCGGGCCGCTCGGGGACCCAGAATCCGCCGCCGCCGCCGCATCTCCCGCCCCGGCCGCCGCCGCCTCCCCCTCGGCTGCCTGCAGAGTCTGCAGAAGCTGGCGCGCTTCCTCCTCCTGCTCCTCGGTCGCCGCCGCCGCCTCCCCCTGAGTTGCCGGCCCCGCGCTCGGCTCTGCAGGCGAGGTAGCCATGTTTGGCAACTTTGGGAAGTTCCTCCCTCCTCTGCCGCCTCCCGCGGGCTTCCCCAGCCCCCTCCCCCGCCCAGTCCTCCTCGCCTCCCACCTCCCCACGCCCCCCCCACCCCGTCCCCTCGCGGTCTTCTGCCCCCTCCCAAAGACTAGACACAGCTCTGCACTCGGGTCTGTCCCTGTCCCTGTGTGTCCACCCCCCTCCCCGGCTGTCAGGATTCTTTGTTTTCCAAAAACTCCGTCTCTGGCCGCGCTTTCGGCCTTCCCCCGGGTGTGCCTCTGACTCGGGGCCTCAGTTTCCCTATCAGAGCATCGGAGAAGATAATGGGCCGTCCAGGAGGGTTAAGGGCGCGGAGACCCTTCGATCTCCCGGGTCCCTTGAAGGCCCCCCCTCCCTTCCCATCTCCGCGCCGTGCTCCGCCCCTCGGAATTCCCGGCCCGGCGGGTAGGCGGTGGATCTAGCTGAGAGGAGGGGCGGGGAAACGCTAGAAAGTTTGCTGCAACTTTTCTGGAGTGTCGGTCTTAGGAGCGGATGCGCGTGGCTGGCGCAGGCGCAGTGGGAAGGTGGCAGGCGCGCTGCTGGCCCAACCCCCTACTTTTCCAAGCTTGAGTTGCACAGCTAGGTCACAGCTGGGGGGAGGGTGGGGGGCGGTGGTGTCTCTGGTGGCTTGTTGCTTCTCTCCTACTGGCTGGATGCCTAAGCCCAACCCTTCAGCCTGATTCGTGCGCTCTGCCTCCCGCTAGCTCCCACTCCAGCCATTGGTTGTCTCTACCGGACTCTCCATTGGCCTGCGGGGCTTTCCTTTCCACAACAGAGAGATTGCGCGGGATTCAGGGCAGAACAGAAGTATTTTATTCGCAAGGGTCAGGAGTGGAGGTCGTAGGTGGGGACAGACAATAAATACCGAGGAATGTCGAGTCTCAGTGCATCCAAAACGTGGGTCCCGGAGTCTGTCAGTGAGTCAGAGAACAAGGTCAATAAATACCCACACTGCCTTGGGGGTGTGTGCAGCCGTGGCTCTGAAGGAAGAGTGCGGGGGTGTACGCGAGGAAGGAGCTGCAGCAACCCCCAGGAGTGAGGCTGTCGGAAGCCAAGACTCCTTGTGTGCTGGCAGAGGTCTTGCTGATCCTTCGCGGCGGGAATGGGATGTCCCTGGAGATAAGGGGCTCGTGCTTATGGCTTGGAACTGATGGCTGGGAGAAGGAAAAGTGAAATCGGATGAGCTGAGCAGTTTGCCCATCCACGTCGGGGCTGAGTAGAGCGGGTCGGCGAATGCCGGGCCGCAGCAGCAGCGGTCTGGCTACCGGCTCTGCAGGAACGGGGTGCAGGGCGCTAGCCCCGTTCCTCCCTCCCCGGCCGCCAGGGGGCGGGCCCGGATCACGGGAGCGGAGCTGGGTGGGACCCCGGCTCGCGACTGTGGAGCGGAGCCGTGAGGGTGGGCACAGAGACGCTCTGGGTCGTTCCCTGGTCACTCGACCTTCCTAGGAGGCCTAAATTAAAGATGGCTTGGAGTCTTAGGGTTCAGGGGGCGAAGGTGGCTCCCGGGAAACACCAGACTGGGGTGAGACTGCCGGTGCAGGCCACCAACCCAGTGCAGCCCAGTGTGGCGGCAGCAGCCAGAGCAGCGGCGAGCAGGAGCAGGCAACGCGCCTCGGATAGGCCAGGCCTAGGGATCTGCAGGTGAGAAGGTTGGATCAGCACCAGGCCACGGGCTCACGGGCTCCTGGGAGCCGCCCAGCCTGTCCCAGGGACGGGCCTCCGGTCGCATCTCTGGTCCCCACAGCCCGCAGCTAACGTCGGTCTGCTCGCAAGCCAGAGCTCCTGTAGGAACTGTCATTGGCTCCGTCGCAGCAGCCGGTGTTGTTTGGCCGCCCGGATACCCTCCCTCCCCGCGGTGGGCCGAGCTCCACGGAGGCACAGCAAGCAGTGGTGACACTCAGTGGACAGAGGTAGGCAGAGGCTCGCGGCGGGCGGACATGGGACATACCCTGGCAGGGAGCAGCAGGTGACGGCGGTGCATGGGGCCTGGCCCCACCAGCGGGCACTGGCCCATAGCCACGGCCGGGGGGCCATCTAGCTGGAGAGAGAAGGGACAGGTGACCCGATCGGAGCCCAGCCTGGCAGCCCTCAGCAGCAGGGCGAGAGGCAGTGCAGGAATCTAGTCGGGGCCAGAGCGGGAGTCTAGGGAGTTCCCTTGGGGAGGATTTGGGAGAAGCCTGAAGGGAGGGAGAGCTGGCAGACGGTGCATGCTGAGCGAGTGAGCGAAGGGCATTTTCTTCTGGAACCCCAAGGAGGGTGGGCCCCAGATGTGGGTGGGAGACAGGCTGTGGGCAGCAGATCTAAGAGGGGGGTCGGGGAGGATAGAGAGGGGTCTTACATGGGAAGGTGGATCCGTGGCCCGGGGACTGGGGACCCCCGTGATGGCTGGAAGGAGAAGAGAGGGGTGTATGGAGCGTGGAGGGCGGAGGGCAGTGGCGGCTGCGGTGCCCCAGCCTGGACTCCTCCCCTGCCCCAGGGTCCACACAGCCAACATGCCCCCATCTCCACCCGGTGCCCTCCTGGCTGCGAGCGGGTGAGGGACTCGCCTGCGGCTCCTGGGGCCTGCAGCATCTCCATTCGCTCCTGTAGCTGCCGAACGTGCGCCTCCAGGTCTCGGTTCCGGACCTCAGCCTCCTGTAGTTGGCTGTGGAAAAATAGAAGGGTGAGCCGACCCGACCCATTGGGTGAGGAGACTGCAGGGGTGGCTGCTCTCCCCTCCCCCAGCTCCAGACCCGACCTGGAGAAGTTCTGGTTGGCAGTACGGATGGCCTCCAGCTCTCGGCTCAGGCTCTGCCGGGTGAGAACTTCTTCTTCCAGGGCTTCCTGGAGCTCCCGCAGTGTCACCACCGTCTCTGCTTCAGCCGCAGGCACAGGGACAGCCACTAGGTCGGCCTCTTCAGCCTGTCGGTGGGGATCAGAGTTGGGTCCTGGAGCTGGATCAGTCCCACAGTCCACCCCCCACCCCAGTCCCTGGGTCAGCATGGGAGCTGCAGGGCGGGCCGACTGGAGTCCCTTCCAGCTCTGCAGTGCTTCAAACAACCCTGGCTCTGCCCTCAGGCCTCTCCAGTTAGTGCCTTGTCGCTTTCTGCAACCCCCACTCCTCTTTCCAATGCCGCCCACCCATCTGTAGCCCGTCCCACCTGAGGGCCTCTGAACTTCACCAACTGACCATAAGAACCTCAGGCCCTTCCAGGTGGCCGGCAGTCCCTCCCTCCCACGCGCACGCCAGGAGGGCATCCACCTCTGAGCTAGCCCTAGTTTTCTTCTTTGTTTTTTATTCCAAGACAGGGTCTCATTACATAGCTGGAGCAAGCCTTGGGTTTGGGATGGTTCTGCCTGCGCCTCCTGAGTAGCTGGGGTTACAGGATGTGTTGTGGGGCAGCTGGCACCGCAGGGGCACCCGCCCACCTCTCTCCTCACCACTTGATCCGGTGGGGATGCTGGGGGCTGCAAGTCCGACACAGGCGACTGCAGGGCCTCTAGCTCCATAGGGGTGGGCTCCGTGACCGGATCGTCTCTGCGAAGAGCAAGAGGCTACCAAACAGGGATCTGGGGCTCCCTAGCCTGTGGGCACCAGGCCAGGCTCCTAAGACCCCATGGCTAAAGGAGGCGGCGAGCAGAGAGAGGACGGCAGACGGCCAGCCTGGCCTCAGCACCTCCGCTGCCGTGCTGGCTGGCCGAGCCGCAGAACTCCGCTGAGGGTGGGCTGGGTGCAACCCGCTCCAGCCAGCCTGGGACGCTGCTTACAGGCCATGAAATAAGTTGTCCTCACCAGTGCGGCCTGAGACAGGCCTGATGGCACCTGTGTGAGCATCTAAGCGTTCCCTGCTTCCAGTTGACTCCTAAAAGCAGTCTCTGCATTTAATTTTTATTTTGTGGCAATGGATTAATCCCAGTACCTCATAAATGCTAGGTAAGTTCTCTTTATTGTTGATAAAGGGTTTCTCTGTGCGGCCCTGGCTGTCCTGGAACTCAGTAAACCAGGCTGGCCTCAAATGCAGAGGTCCGGTCCTCCTGCTTCTTTCCTTCCTTCCTTCCTTCTTTCCTTCCTTCCTTCCTTCCTTCCTTCCTTCCTTCCTTCCTCCCTCCCTCCCTTCCTTCCTTCCTTCCTTCCTCCCTTCCTCCCTCCCTCCCTTCCTTCCCTCCCTCCTCCCTCCCTTCCTCCCTCCCTTCCTCCTCTTTAGTACTTTTTAAGTCTTTCTTTTGAGACAAGAGCTCACGCAGCACAGGCTGGCCTGGAACCTGCTGTAACCAGTGGTGACCGTGCACTTCTGGCCTTCAGTGCTGGGGTCATGGGTGTGGGCCGCCATGCGCCGTGCGCCGTGCTGAGGCTGGCAAACTGAGCATCTTACTGGCTGAGCTGCAGCTCGAGCCGCAGTGCTAGGGAGGCTCTTTTGGATCGAGCCATGATCACAGACAGTGACAAACTGTCTTTCTTGAATGATTGATTTCTTTTTTAACTCTGAGACCAAGGTCTCACTATGTACACCAGGCTAGCCTTAAACACATGATCTTCCTAACTCCAATGCCCCAATACTGGGACTGCAAGTGTGTGCTGTCACATGCCTGACCAATAATGAATTTGTTTGTTTGTTTGTTTTTGGTGTTTTGAAATAAGCTCTCACTCTGTATCTGTAGCCCACGCGGGCCTCAAACTTGCAGTGATCCTCCAGTCTCAGCCTCCTCAATGATAAGGTTATAGGGTTATATTGCCTAGACAGTGGATGTTATTTATCTTTTATTTCTTTAGACAGACTTGTAGACAAGGCTAGCCTTGCATTACTACAAGGCCCTGGATGGCCTTGAACTTCGGATCCTCTTGCCTCCACCCTCTGAGCGCTGGGATTACAGGTTTGTGCCACCACAGCCAGCATAATGGATGCTCTCAAAGGCTTTGTTGACAAGGCATGTAGTGCATGCCCATAAACCACAGCACTCCATGGCCAGCTTAGACTACAGTAATGAGATCCGGCCTGAGAAAACAAGACAGAAAACTTTTAAAAACTTAAAAGTTGTTTTAATGTGATGTGCTCCTATTGTGTTCTTAAATTGTCAAATTTCAAGTTTGTTTTTCTAAGGTCCTGGGTACTATGGCGTGGCTAGAAACGTGAAGGCAGACAGCGGGGCTCTGTAAGGCTCAGTCTGATTCTCAGGTTATGTGACTGGACTGAAATGTCACCATACAATGGGCAGGACGGCCAGAGCTATGAAATGGAGACCTAGGCTCAAAAAGCAAAACAAAAATAAACAAAAGTTCACGTGTACCCGCTTTCCTAGTCTTATATCCACTTGATACAACAAGCTAGAGTCATCAAGTCATCAGAGATGAGGGAGCCTTAATTAAGAAAATGCCTCTACAGGGCAGGCAGGAGAGATGGCTCAGTGGTTAAGAGGCCTGCTCTTCCAGAGGTCCTGAGTTCAAATCCCAGCAACCACATGGTGGCTCACAGCCATCTGATGGGATCTCACTGACGTCCTCTTCTGGTGTGTCTGAAGGCAGTGATAGTGTACTCACATACATAAATAAATAAGACCATCCTGGTCTACAGAAGGAATCCCAAGACAGCCTTACATAGTAAGACCCTGTCTCTAAATGACTAAAATAAGAAAGAAAAAAAAGGGAAATGCCTCAAAAGATCAAGCCACAGGCAAGCCTATTATGCTTTTCCTTAACTAGCGATTATGGGGAGGCTCAGCCACTGAGGTGGGGCCATCCCTGGCCTGGTGGTCCCCGGTTCTACAGGGCAGTCGTAAGGACCAAGCCCATAAGCAGCTCCCCTCCACTGCCCTCCAAGTTCCTGCCCGCTCTGGGTTCCTGTCCTGACCTGTCTTGACTTCCTTCAGCAAAGGGCTACCATGTGGAAATGTAAACCAAATAAACCAAATAAACCCCTTCCTCCCCGGCTTGCCTTTGGTCAAGGTTCACCACAGCAGCAGAAACCCTAACTTAGACAGCTCCCAAGACTACTTGGTTCGCTGGCTGGCTGAGGTGAGCCTGCACACACAGGCCCCCGCAGTGGGCAGTCATGCTTACCTGAAGGCCATGCAAGAGTAGGAGTAGCCCACGAAAGGCAGGTGGACCCCGAGTGGCATGTCCTCCTGCATGTCTGACAGTGTCTCCTAGGAGAAGGTACAGGGCTCTGTGGCTGGCAGTTATCCGGGATGGCCCTTCGCCCACCTACCATCAGGGTCTAACTGCCCCTGTCACACAAACTCCATCCTTCCCGTCCTGTTGCTTCCTGTCAGAGCTCTGCCCACATCACTTCTCTCTGCAGGTGGCCCAAGGCAGCGCCTGAGAAAGGCTCTCCTGCACCTGCATCCTCTGGCTCAGCTTAGTCTCCTCCTCCAGGAAGCCCTCTAGCACCTTCCAGGCTGGGTCAAGAGCCCAGCCCCCTGTGCTCAATTTTACTACTGCCAAGAATGAGGCCTCACTCACTGTCTTGGGGACTGGTCACCTGTGTGTCCTTACACTGTGGACACATGGCAGTGCTCTAGGATAATAATTTGGGACCCACGAAAGTCATCACCCCCTCCTTTTTTTCAGGGGAGGGTCTCACCGTATAACCCTGACTGGCCTGGAAGTCACTCTGTACGCCAGGCTAGCCTTGATCTGCCTGCCTCTGCCTATGTCGTGAGTTAAAGATGTGCACCTGGCCAGTCACCCCAATTTTATGGAAGAGACTAGGGAAGCCCTCTCAACCCATCAGGAACTGCAGGTACGTACCCCGCCCCCGCTCACCATGGCAGTGAGCCGGTCCTCCACCACATCGAAGTTGCATGTGTCCGTGGCACCCTCGAAGTCTGGCGTAAAGGGGGGTACACTGTCTCGGAGACCCTCCCAATCAAGGCCAAAGAAGAAAGGATGCTTCTGGAAATCCCCTGCCCCTCCTCGGCCTAGCCTTATCTCAGCAGGACACAGCAGCCTGTGAATGAGGTCCTGCGCTTCCTCAGGGACGCCAGTGTCTGCCAGGGGCAGAGACAAGTGCTCCTATTTAGAAAGAGGAGCAAGAGTTGGCCCTGGGCTGCAGAGCGGCCAAGGCTCTGTTTCTCAGCAGGCAAGGCTGACTCCAGTCAGGGGACCCCACGCTCTCTGACCCTCATTCACCTACTCAGCGCGCAGACAGACAAGCATGGAAAACACACATATAAACGCCTACTCAGTGCGCAGACAGACACGCATATAAAACACACACATATAAACACCTACTCAGTGCGCAGACAGACACGCATGGAAAACACACATATATAAACGCCTACTCAGTGCGCAGACAGACACGCATATAAAACACACACATATAAACACCTACTCAGTGCGCAGACAGACACGCATGGAAAACACACATATATAAACACCTACTCAGTGCGCAGACAGACATGCATGGAAAACACACACATAAACATCTACTCAGCGCACAGACAGACACGCATGGAAAACACACACATATAAACACCTACTCAGTGCGCAGACAGACATGCATGGAAAACACACACATATAAACACCTACTCAGTGCGCAGACAGACATGCATGGAAAACACACACATATAAACACCTACTCAGTGCGCAGACAGACACGCATATAAAACACACACATATAAACACCTACTCAGTGCGCACACAGACACGCATGGAAAACACACACATATAAACACCTACTCAGTGCGCAGACAGACACGCATGGAAAACACACACATATAAACACCTACTCAGTGCAGACATACATGCATGGAAAACACACACATATAAATACATATCTTAAAAACCAAGTCAGCCTCCCTGCATGGTGCCCATGCTCACCCTGTAATGCACAATTTTGGCATATGTCTCGGCCGTGGAGTCCGCGTAGAAGGGCGTCTGCCCATAGAACATTTCATAGGCGAACACGCCCAGCGCCCACCAGTCACACTCAGGCCCGTAGCTGCCTGCCCCGGGCCCTCCGCCAACAGCCTGCAGAATCTCAGGAGACAGGTAGTCCGGGGTGCCCACAGCCACCAGTGACCTCACCTGCGCCAACCAGACCTGAATGCACAGGACATCCCGACCTCTCCCCTCGCCTCCCGCTCTTCTCCCCAGCCCCGCCCCCTACATCTGATCCTCACCGACGGGGAGTTCCCAGGCTCTGCCTACCGTTCCATCAGGCTGCAGTTTGAGGCAGGAGCCGAAGTCTGCTAGGCGGATGTGCCCACAGCGGTCCAGCAGGATGTTATCTGGTTTGATGTCCCTGTGCAGCGAGAGAAGGGAACTGTGCTTTCTTGAAAACCTTCCCTCTCAGGTCCCATCAAGTCCATCTGCTTCCACCCACGCCAGGATTCTGCAATTCTAGACCCCGGTCCTGTCCCCAGTGGGATCCGACCTTCAGGCACCCTTCCTTCCCACACAAACTCTGCTAACCCTCCAAGGGCCCCGCCACGCCCACCTGTGCACGTAGCCCAGCCGGTGCACCGAGTCTATGGCCATGACAATCTCGGCCAGGTAGAAGCGCGCCATCTCGGCGGGGATCCGCTCCCCAAACTTGCTCAGCAGCGTTAGCAGGTCCCCGCCCACGTAGTATTCCATGACCAGGTACTGGGAGCGGATGTGTCACAGGGGTTTGGTAGCCCCCAAGACTCCCAAAGACACCCCGTTCCCAAGCATAGAGCACCCCCCACACAGTGAGAGAGCGCCCCATCCGAAGGCCAAACCAGATATCACTCCTGTCTCAAGGAAGGTCCCTCCTGTACCTGAGACACAATCCTATCCGTCCCCAGCCTCCTTGACTCGGGCGATGTACCTGTCACTCTCCTAGTCACCTGAACCCGGAGCTCACCAGGTAGTTCTCATCCTGGAAGGCAAAGTGCAGCTGTGTGATCCAGCGCCGGTCCCCTCTTACTAAGACATCCCTTTCTTCCCGGAAGCACGACACCTGTGAGGAAGGAGAGAAGCTGCAGGAGGCGAGCTGGAGAGGCGGGGGCGCTGCCTTCATCCCTGGTCCTCACCTCGCCTCTCTTCAGCATGTCCCACTTATTCATAATCTTCATGGCATACACTTGGCCCGTCTGTTTCATCTTCACCACCGCTACCTAAATACGGAACCGGGATGACAGCAGAGGTGGCAGGGAAAACCACCAAGGCTCACCCAGGCAGGGCTCCACCCTTACGCCAACCAACCTTAGCCACGCCCCCACTCACACACCGCCCACTGGTCACAAGCCCCGCCTCTACCCCGCCCCCCGTCCAGCCTTAAATTCAAGCTCATTCATCAATTTTTAAGGCTCTGCCCCAGCTGTTATGCCCCACCCACCTCAAGTAAAGTTCCATTCCCAGGCCACTCAAGACTCACCTCGCTGAACGCCCCACGCCCGATCACCTTCAGAATCTCAAAGTCATCCCTCTGCAGCCGGACCTCCTTAAGCCTTGCCGCAATGGGCTCCACTGGGTGGGGGTAGGAGGAGAACCAAGGGTCACCAGAGCACTAACGGCAAGGGTGGTAACGTTACAGTCTCCTTCCTTCCGCCCCTTAAATCGGCTTTAGGAGTCTGCTTCCAAACCTCAGTGACGTTTCTGGGACCCAGAACTGCCTGTTTCCACGGGGCTGCAGGGCTGCAAGGGGGCATCGGGAGGAGCTGGAGCGTAAGGCCCCCCACTCCCGAGCATGATGGGGCCTGAGTCAGGTCAGCCGGGCTCTCACTTAACGTCTCTCAGCCTCGAACTGGAGCTGTGGCTAGTACAGGCAGCATGGAGACAAAGCGGGGGAGGGACACAGCCCACCCACCCGCACGCGGGGCACTGCTGGAAGGACATTCTTGGTATCCCAAGGGTACAGAGAGTCTTCTTACGACCAAGGCTCCAGGGACTAAGGCCCTGTGCTAGGGCGGCTCAGCTGGAGGGAGGGCACCTAGGTCTGAGGCTGGCGGCCGGGCTGGGGGGTGGGCAGAGAGGTCAGGTCTCCCTTAGGGACACTGTCAGGATGGGGAGTAACATGTGGGGAAGAGGGGAGCTGGGGGTCCCGGGGAAGAAAGGGCTTCAGTAAAGTGTGCAGACAGGGAAGACACAGCTAGGGCCCAGGCTGGGGGGGGAGGGGAGAGCCAAGGCGTTGAGCCCTTTTAAGGCAGCGGGAACCCAGGCCCCCTCCCCCGCCCAGGCCTGGCAGGGGAGGGGCCCACAGGATGCTGCTCAGGCCACAAAAGGACTGCTCCTTCCTAGAGGGTCAGACCCCCTGCCCCCACCCCAGTTCTCAGTTTACCCTGCCAGCCCAGCCCTGTCCTCTGCAAAAGGCAGGTTGAGAGAGACACTGAGGGCTGGAGAAGAGTCTTTCACAGGCTTGGTGGTCTAACCCATGGCCTCCACCTGTCCATCTGTGACCCGGGGGACGAGGGGAGAATGAACCAGGGTCACAGGCATGGACAGACAGCCAAGGACCAAGACCGGAACCCTTGATGATAGGCACAAAGCAACAAACAGGTTGTTGCTTGTAGGGGAGCTGGGGTAAGCGGGAGCCCTGGCTGACTGCCGCAGGGGCAGGCAAGGCTCCGGCTGCCCACCAGGCCTGAGCAGACCTTGGGAGGAGCACTGAAGTCAGAGGAGAAAGCCAGGTCTCGATCTAGGGCTGGGAAGCAGGCGAGAGGCCGGGCGCGACTGACCACCAACTGGGACACAGGCTGGGAGGGTCCACACGCTGGGGACGGGCATGCGCATAAGCCCAAGTTGTCCCTTCCTCCTTAATTTGGGGAACTGAAGGGGTGCTCCGTGGCGCCTGTCTGCCGGGCTGCCCCCCCCCCCGGGGGCCTCTGAGTCACTGCCCTCACAGCTCCTGGACACCTGTCAGGGCAGCTGGGGAGGCAGATGCCAAACACCTGCCTATGGGCCACACCCTGGCAGCTGCCCCACGCTGTCCCTCCCCACTCTGGGAAACCAGGGAGGGCTATAGAGCCCTTTTGAGGAGTCAAGGGTCCTAGAAGAGAAAGCTGCCAGGTCCTAGTGTTGGTGCAGAGATAGCAGGAGGCTGGGGCACCCCAGCCTGCACTGGCCGAGCCATGGGTGGCCCCGCTGGCCCTGGTGCCCCACAGGGGAGCTTGAGATGGAGGCCTGAGCTCTGCTCGGCTCCCTTACAAAAGACCCCGAGCGAGGCCTGCTGCTCTCCACAGCCCATCCTTGCCCTGTGACCCACCTCGGCCTTGCACCCACCCAGGCTGTCCATACTCACCCCATCGCAAGAAGTCGGCCACATACTTGTCCTGGGCCAGGTGGGAGGCGCCCAGCTCCTGGTGGACGCCCAGGAGAAGGTCGAGCAGGGGCTCCAGCCCCAGGAAGCCTGGGTCCAGCACCAGCTGCTGGAGCTGCCTCAGCCGCACTTCGGCTGACATGTTGGGCAGGCAACACCATGGCCCCTCCCCGGGCCGGAGCTCGGGGTCTTCCCGTCACGGGGCCTGGCTGCCCCTGCCCAGGCCCCAGAACCCTGGCGGCATGTCTGCCTGCCCCTGACTACCCCTTGGGTCTCTCTGGCCAGTTCTAGGCTCGAGGCCTCCTCCTCTTTTCTCCACCCCTTGGCCCAACCCCCCTCCCGCCTCCCAACTTTAACCCCTCCCGAGCCAACACCCAGCTCTTCTTCCGGGGGGGGGGGGCCCTCAAAACTCTTCAGTGCCCAATGTCAGGGGACAGAGTAATACTCCAGGGTTGCCCCCACGGCCTCCACCCACCCATAGAGAGCACAGGGAGTCACAGGTGTGAGTGCCAGAGCCGAGGAGCTGGGCTCCAGACCCAGAGCTGGAGGATGGGGAAGGGCTGATGCCTGGGCCTGGGGGGGCGGGGGGGGGGGGGACAGAGGCCAGGGCAGCTCCTTCGTGACTCAGCAATGGGTTCCGACGTTGGGACAGTTAAATTTAGCCCCTGTGCCTGCTGTATTACACCCCCCCCCTTTTTTTGGCAGGAGGTAGAAGGAAGGTGGGGAGAGCTTGCTCAGCTGCCAGGGCCAGGGGTGACCTGCTGGCCGAGCCTGGGGGAGGCGAGTGGTGGATCCAGGCCCTCCTCAAGCAGAAGAGACCCCAAAATAGCTCCTTGGCCACAGGCCGGGGCAGCCACATTCCTGCCTGGGCTAGGATTAGAGACAGAAACATTTTGGGGGCTGAGGGCGGAGCTGCCTGGCCAGCCAGCCGGGGACATGTTAGCATCTTTCTAGGGTGGCCAGTTCCCTGGGGAGGAAATCATGACCTCCAGCTGGCACTAGATGGCCAGTCATGAAAGGGCCAGGGGCAGCAGGCTGCAGAGGCATGTTCAGAGGAGACAGTGAGTGCAGACCAACTCCCAGCATCCTCCTCTCCCCAAGGGGAGCACGCTCGGATAGTCCTGGTGTTTAAAACAAGTCTCAAACACCTCCAAGGACCTAGTAAGAAGGCCATCTCAGCCTCTTGACTCTGGGGTCGGAACTTCTCTCCCAGAGGGCCCTCTGCCCAGGGCTAGGGGATGGGGAGGCAGCACAGACCGGCCTCTGCTGGTTAGAGGCTACCCCACCCTACTCGGCCCCAGGGAACATAAACACTGTGCAAACAAGGACTTTAGTATAAATAAGAGGTCCAGGGGGACAGGGAGGGCCCTGGGGGGTGGGGGGCTTCCATAATTTAACACTTTCAAAAGCACAGGCCATAGCAAGGGGTGGGGTTTGGGCTGGAGGGGGAACACCCCCTGGCCTGCCCTCTCCCCCAGGGGTACTGTGGAGCAGCTGTTGAGGGCCAAGTCTCTCCCAGGAGTGCACAGTCACATGCTGGGATAGGGATGTGGCTAACACTGATGTTTCAGAGAACGGGTCATTGTACTTGGCAGTGGGTGGAGGACAGGGCCAAGGCCACACAGGCCAAGACATCCTCTGGCTGGGCCAGCCTGGGGAACCCCAGCATTTGTGCAGGGCGGGGGCTTGGAGCAGTCCTTCCACCATGATTAGTCTTGTTAATACAGTGATCCTTGAGGTCAGGAGGGAGGGTTATGGCTAGGAGGCCGGGGACATGGGACATCCACGTTTCACACCACAGTGCCGCTGGGGGAGCTGCCTGGTTGGGAGGAGATGCCCTGGGGAGGACAAAGGGAGAAAGTTGGATTAGACAACGCCTGGGCTTCTGCCAGCCTGAGAGGAGGCAGGCCTGCAGCTGCTGTCTGCTGGAAGGAGCAGCTCAGCGGCCTGCTCAGGCCCAGGCGACCTGGACAGACAGGGGAGGACAGTGGAGAGGAAAGAGAGAAACTGGGGTCCACTTGCAGCTTGGGGGGGGGGGGTTGTCCTACCTCTACAACTGACTTGCTGGGTGACCTGGGCCAACTTGCTTCCCCTGCCTGGGCCTCGGTCTCCTCGTCTGTGAACTAGGGAGACAGAGGGGCGTCTGAGAATCAGTCAGCTCCCCGGCCTACTCTCCTGGCAGTTGCTCTGCAGCTGCCCTGCGTGCTAAGGCTTCTGGACTCTAACCTTCCAAAGGGCAGGGCGGGGTCCCACACGCTGAGACCACATGCTTAAGGACAGACAGCCCAGACCCAGCCTGACCAGGTGACAGGCCTGCACCTCACTGACTAAGAGCACAGCCACCACTCAGCCCATCAGGGAGACACAGTGAAGGCCACACACCAGCAAGAGAAGTACAGACCTGGGCCCTGGCCAATCCCCATCCAGGCCTTCAGCACCGGCTCAGACGGTGTCTACCAGGCAGGCCAGAAGTGGGCCTCAGCTCAATCACGCCCCTAGACCGTCAGCCCTAAACTTTCACCATTTAAAATTCAGACTTCCCATAAGCACAGGCTCTGCCTTGAGTGTTAGGCACTCAGGATGAGCCCCGGGGGCCGTCGGAGGCCCTGCAGATGGCCAGCTGTGCTCCCCACCATCCTCTCTCCTATACCTGACCGCTCTGCTGACCGGCACCTGGCACCCGGGAGGTGGGGACAGGACGGGTGGCCCGGAGCACGTGGGCAGGCGGAGACTCACCGCCTTGCCTGGCCGAGCCCAGGTGCAGATGAGGCCCTCCTGGCAGGCGGTGATGATACAATCCTCCAGGAACAGCAGCACGGTCAGGCGCTCCTGAGCGATCTTCTTGCACACGAGAGGCTCCAGCAGCGGGACCTCATGGATCCGCGGGCACAGCGCGGTGCCCAGCACCTTGGCTGGGTCCAGGCGGCTGCGGGGGGCGGGGCCGCTGAGCTTGTCGCTGCTGCTGTTGCCCCCACCGCCCCCGCGGCTGATGTTCCCCAGGCTGTGGTAGCGCTTGTGCTCCTTCTCAGTGCCCCGGTCCCGCCGCTCCTGCAGGGTCAGTGTGGCAAAGCGGCCAATGCTGAACGGTACGCCAGGCTCCATCGCTGCGCTAGGCCCACCAGCCTTGCCACCACCAGCCGGATGCGGGAGGCTGTTGGACCGTGACAGGGAGCGGGGCAGGGGGCCTGCGCCTGTCTCTCCGGCCCGAGAACTACCAGGAGCTGGTGGGGTGGCACCAGGAGTGCCCGGAAGGGTGCGGGTACGGGCCAGAGACGGATGAGGGGACAGCACGTCTTCCGTGAGGTCCCACAGGCAGAACTGTGTGTCCTGGCCCGCTGAGCCGAAGCGGTATGTGATGGAGCCAGCCTTGGGCAGTGGGGACACCGGGGCTCCGGGGTCCGCGCTGGTGGGCTCAGGCTCCTCCTCTTCAGCACTGGGCTCTCCATCAGCACCGGCTGCCGCCGCCTCCTCTGAGCGAGTGGTATAGGGGTCAAAGGCTACAGCGTTGACCCAGGACTTGTGGCCATGGCCTCGAGCAACCACGCGACCCTCCGTGAAGGACCACACAGTGACCAAGTCATCTTCCCCTCCTGTCACCACGTAGCGGCCATCAGGGCTCCAGCACACGCACAGCAGACCCCCAAAGTAGCTCTTCATGAGCCCACGCAGAAGCATGCTGTCAAAGTGGAAGACACGCAGGCAGCCATCCTGGCTGACGCAGGCTAGGTGTCGGCCATCAGGGGAGAAGGCAAACTCGTTGAGGGGCCCCTCGCCCACTGCCCACTTGGCTAGTGGATTGCGGGGTGCCTTGCTTTTGGCTGCATAGACAGCAAAGCCCTCACCCTGTTTCAGCAGGCTATACTGTGGTGGGGTGGAGGTGCAGGGGTGGCTGACGTTGTAGAGGTACAGGTGGCCACTGGCGTGAGAAGCGAGGAACAGACTCTCTGACTCGGGCAGCCACTTCAGATATGTCACCTTGGTCTTGTCAATCAGCCGCTGCAAACGGAAGGACAGGGTGGGGTTGGGAACCGTGAACATTCCTGACAGGCCGCATCTTACCCTGGAGCCCAGCTCTCCCACTGACTGAGACGAGGCAGGGCGGCCCAGGGACACGGGGAGGGGCCGCCAGCGAGATGCTCCATGGGGCCTCCACTGCCCTCCACCCACTCGGCTGCGGCTGCGGCTCTGTCGGCACAGTCAGCTGTAGGCAAGAAGCTCAACTCCAGAACACCAGTGCCCTGAGAAAGGAGCTCTGTCACTAGCCTGGCTCCCAGCAGCTGGGACAGCAATGTCCCTGCACAAAACTGATGGCACCCTCAGCGCAGAAGCCACACACCCAAACCTCCCCAAGCATCTCTGCTCTGCCCACAGTGAGGTCTAAGCTTCCAACCAAAGCCATGGGCTTGCAGAGCAAGGTGTGCCCGCGGCCCAGGCTCTCAGCCCCGCTCTCAGCACCCGCAGTGCCTGGCTGCTGGCCCCAGACACCAGCCACTGTGGAGGCAGCCACTAAGATGACCCCACTGCTCTCCTGGGACCAAGCTGCTTCCCGCTCAGTGCTGATAGACCCACCAGGTCTCCAACCACCTCAAGCCTCGGCTCAGGCCCAGCCGCGAGTGCGAGGCCACTCCTGGGCCTCCTGCTGACGGAGGGCACAGTCCTTCCTAGGCTCCAGGACAGCCCGAGGAGCACCTCCTGGTCCTTCTCAGAACACATCTTCTATCTTCTCTCCCTCAACTGCTACCCTGGCCACCCGGCCCAATGGCTGTCCTGTTTGGGGGAGTTTATCTAAGATGTTCCTTCTATTCTGTAGCCCTGGCAGACCTTGAACTTTTGATCCTTCTGCCTCAGCCTCCCACATAGTTGCGCTAACAGCCCAGTGCTATGAGGCCTGACCCTTTCTCTCTTACTTAAATGGCCTTCCCGGGAGGCTCCTGTGCCTCCTCCGGTTTCACGAATGCCAGCCACTGGCTGGCCGGCTGCACGCAGACACCTGATGGATCTGCGCCCCGATGCCCGCCCAGCCTGGCAGTGCGGCAGGGGCGGCCTCTGCCTGCTCACTGGGCTGTCCCCGGACAGAAGTGTGCGCACGGGCGCCGCTGTGTGAGCGGGCGGGCGCCTGGGCTTCTAGTCGCCCACTGCTCACTTCCTCACCCCGTCAGCACTCGCTGACTCTGAGAGCATGTGTTGGTCACCACCCCTGGCCCAGAGACAAGACAACAGAGCACAAGGCCCTCCCTGCTGCTGCTAAGGTCTCTGGGCTCCTTTGAAGCCGGGCTAGCAAGTCCTCATGAATGAGTTTAAATAGTCCTGTGAGGAGGGGACACAAATCCTACTTTGCAGAAGAAAACTAAGGCTCAGAGAACAAATTACTTTCCCAAAACCACACAGTAAGTCAATGATACAGGAGGAACTAGAATACAAAGCCCAAAGAGCCCAGAATTTGAAGCTAGCCAAGAATAGCAAAAAACATCCCAAGTGGCTATGAGCCTCAGTCTTCTCATCTTTGAGATGGGCACCTTTCTTTCCTATCCATCAGTGGGTGAGAACCTAAGCAGTAAAGCATCCTTCCAGCATAGGGCTGGCCCAGCAGAAAACTGGGAAAGAGAAGCACAGTGGCATGGTCAGAAGCTGTCTGTCAGCCCTCCCCTCCCCCTCCGGCCCTCTCAAGCCTGTTCTGTCTCCGGCAGCTTAGTGAGGGGGGGTGTCGGTAGATGGGAGGGAGGGAGGGGCTCATGTCTTCAATCACCTCTTCGTTGAAGAGCTTGCTGGTGTCTTTCTTGATGAGGTCCAGATACTGCACCTGGCCGGCTGAGAAGCCCACCAGCAGGGAAATGGTCTCTGTGGCGGCGGTGAACTGGTTGAAGTCGTGGCAGGTGGGCTGGGTCCCCTTGTAGATCCGCTTGTCGATGGGCTTGTTGAGATCGATGGACTTGAACCGTGGAAGGAGACGAGTTAACGGGTTAGAGCGGGGGAGGAAGGAAGGGGAGCTGAGGTCAGGGAAACCACCAAGAGGAAGCAGGGGTAACCTCGGGGGAAGTGGGGAGCCCGTGGAGAGGAGCAGGCGACCACAGACCGGGCGGGGAGGGGAGTCACACCCAGGACAGCACACACGCTCCCACGCACACGCTCACAGCACCCAGTCAAGACCACAGAGCCCTTCCAGGTGTAACTCAGGGACACCTGCTCACAGCATCAGCGGTCAGAGTCCCCCAGGCCTGGGCTGACTCCTCCAGACTTCCCAGCCGCCATCACGGCAGCAGCACCAGGACAACAGCTAAGACCTCCCAGACCCAAGCATGCAAAAATCCCAACATTTTAGGACTTCTTTCACTTTTTTCTATACGTACATGCAGTATGCCCGTGTGGCTGTTGGGCACACTGCATGCGGATGTGGCGGTCAGAGGTCAATGCTGAGCAGCCTTCCCTGTGGCTTTGCATCTTACATTTGACTCTCACTGAACCCGGGGCTCACGGGGGGCGGCGGGTCCCCTGCCTCTGTGCTGCCCGGGCTGCGCTTGCAGACTCACGCAGCAGCCTTTCCCATGGGGTCCTGCGGTCCAAACTCGGGCCCTCACGCTTTCAAAACACACAGTCCATCCACAGAGCCATCCCCAGAGCCTCCTTTTGTTCAGTCTGCAGTCCCTAAACTCCAGGACGTCTGTCATAGTGCAGACAGTCATCGGTCACTACAGTCCCTATATTTCGAGTACACAATCACACTGGAGTCTCAGGATCCCCGCCTCTCTCTGGCTCCCCCACTCCCTCACTTCACCCTCCTTCTAGGGTTGCTTTACAGGTGTCTGTCACACCTAGGGACATCCCCTGCCGGGAACCCCATCAATTCAGAACTCTCATCAGTTTTTCCAACCCACCCCCCTTGTTTCCTCCAAGGTCATTAGACACCATGCTCTTCAGGAGCTCGGCCACCTGTTGCTTTGCCCGTCCGCCCTATGCTACACCCCCAGTCCTCCCTGCCTTTTGTCTGTCAGACTGCCATCACTCCTGGGTCTGGCAAGTCTTAAGACCCCTCCAACACGCCCAGAACGCAGAATGTATTTGTCCGTTCGCCATCCCCCTGGGCCTGCCTCCTCTTCGGATTCCCCACTGCCTGCAGAATGCCTGTCACCTCGGAAACCGTGACCCCCTCCCCCATTTCCTCCCAGAAGCTCCATCACGTCCTGAACGCTCGCTCCCTCGCCACCTCCAAGAACCCCCACGCAAAGATTCCCCCGCAGCCTCTCAGGACTCCATGAGCTCCAGGCTCCCCGGGATGCCGAACCTCGGGGCCTCCTGTCACCCTGGCACCCGAGTCCCCCACAAAGCAGCGCACTCACCCGCTGGCTCCCGCGGCGGCAGCAGCCGGGGTAGAAGTAAAGCTCGCGGCCCAGGTTGAAGCAGACGCGGTCCCCTCCCGCGCCCAGCCCCGAGGGCGTGGAGGGCGGCTCCCCAGAGCCATCGGGGTCGCCCAGGCGCACCAGGCTGAGGCGGACGGCGGGCAGCGCGGGCCCGGGCCCAGGGCCGGCGGGCGGCGGGGACGACGCGGGACCCGCGGCGCCAGGCCCGGAGGCTGCGGCGGGCCCGGGCGGGGGCTGAGCGGGCTGAGGCGGCGCCGGGGTCTGAGCGGAGGCCGGGCCCGACCTGCGCGTCGCGTCGCCGGGAAGCAGCTTGTAGAAGCCCTCGCGGGTGCGAAACTGCGACTTGATCTCCGCGCAGTCACCCATGGCGGCGCTGGGGCCCGGGCCACCCTCCGCGCCGCCCGCCGCCATCTTGGCCGCCCCCCGGGCCGCGCCGCAGCCAGACCGCCTACCGCCGGACCCCCCAAGCCGGAAGCTGCGGGGCTGGCACCGGAAGCGGTCGGGTCGTCGTCCGGGTGATGCCTCTACGATTGGCACCCAGAGCCGGAGGCGGGAGAAGCCGGGACAGTTGCTGAGGTAACGGCTCTGGAGCTGTGGGCGTGGGCGAGACGTGGGCGTGGTCAACGCGACCGACGCTCGCGTGTGGTTGGCTAGGAGGCGTGACCTGGGGAACGCCCCTAGACTCTAAGAACTGCGCCCTGGGGACCGTTTGCCCAGCAACCGAGACACCTCGGAGCCCGTTCGGAAGCCTCGTGTTGTTACAGCTGACTCCAGGCGATTCTTGTTTTAATTAAAAAAAAAATTGCATTCATTTTTGCGTGTATTTGTGCGCGGACGAGCGTGTAGTGGTCGGACCTAAGGATGGAACGTAGGTCCTCATGCTTGGCAAGCGAGTGCCGTCCCCCGCCTGGATCCACCTCACCCACCCAACCTCTGCGGTCTCAGCCTGCAGAAGTGCTCGGATTTGAGGCCCGAGACACCGCACGCAGCTCCACAGTGTCTTCCTTTGCCCTCCGGTATCTGACTGGCGGACTAAAGGCTCTTCCCTCCCTCTTCCTCCCCGACCTCCGGGGCCCCTGCTGCTGTCGGAGTGAAGGGTAGCCATCTGTGACCTATCCGACCTTGCCTACCTTTATTTGGTTTCCTTTTGGTGATGACGGTTCTTTTTGTTTGTTTGTTTGTTTTGTTTTTCAAGACAGGGTTTCTCTGTGTGGCCCTGGCTGTCCTGGAACTCACTCTGTAGACCAGGCTGGCCTCGAACTCAGAAATCCGCCTGCCTCTGCCTCCCAAGTGCTGGGATTACAGGCGTGCGCCACCACGGCCCGGCTGGTGACGGTTCTTACTTTGTCAGTTTGATGCTGCCTGGACTCGCAGTGAGAGGCAGTCTACATTGGGCTGGGCTGTGGGAGTCTGGAACTGTGTGAGCCCGAGGACACGGCACACATGCACACACGCACACCTCCTTCCTTCTCTGTCCTGGGGACAGCCCTGCTATGACGACGGACTGCGCCCTGGAACTGAAAGCTGACATAGCCCTTTCTCCCCTGAGCTGCCCTTTGTCAAGATATTTTATGTTTTATCACATCAACAGAACAGAAGAAAATTTTGTTTTGTTTTGCTCCCTTCCCTCCCTTTGTGAGACAAGGCTCCTAGTTCAGGCTGACCTCCACCTCGCCTTGTAGTGAAAACACCACCACCACCACCACCACCACACAAACCAAACCAATCCAGCAAAACAAAACAAAAACCCCACCAGGAACTCCAGATCTTCCTGACTCCATGTCTTGCAGGCTGGAGTTACACCATGTGCTTCGGTGGGGCTCGAACCCAGGGCTTTGTGCGTGTTAGGCAAGCACTAGGCCCACCGGTTGTAAGCTGCCAGGCCTGGGAATCCATCCCTGTCTTTTGGAAGAGCAGGCAGGGCTCCAAGCACCGGCCGTCACACCAGCCCCTAAATAACATTTAGAAATAAACAACAAATGGGACTGAATGCCTAACTTCAGTTCCCAGCGCCCCATCGGGGACGGAGGCTCACAACTGCCTGTGACTCCAGAGACATGGGATCTAACCCCGCCTCTGGTCTCTGAGGGCATCTGCACACACGTGTGCAAACACTCACACACAATTTTTTTTTTAATCTTTTAAAAACAAATTGGCATTAAATCCCAGGGCTTGCGGGGTGAGGGGTGGGGGGAGCGGAGAGGGGGGGGCAGAGGCAGGTGTATCTTTAAGTTGGAGTCCAGCCTGGCCTACAGAGCAAGTTCTAGGACAGCCAGGGCTACACAGAGAAACCCTGTCTTGAAAAACCAAAAATAAAATAAAACAAACAGACGTGGAGAAGGAAGGAGTGAGCCCGCCGCCCGGGCGGCGGCTGTGTGACCAGGCGGCTGCGCTGTGCCGAGTTTTATTTGGAGCACCGGGGGGTTTCCTACCTGTGTCCTGCAAGGGCAGGGAACAAAACCAATGGGAAAAATACAATCTGTCGCTATGAACGAGGAGGAGGAACTTGAGGGCCTCAGTCCTCCAGATCCTCATCCTCCTCCTCTTCCTCATCCTCCTCCTCTTCCTCGGCGGCTGCCAGGGCCTGCTCCTGAGCAGCCTTCAGGGCCTGCTCCTCCTCCACGGTCGGGTCGCTCATCTCCATGATCTCAGGGCCGCTGGGGTACTCCTGCTGGATCAGAGCCGGCAGCATTGGGTTGAAGTTCTCGGGGCTGTACTTGTGACCCCAGCCGATATACAGGTTCTCAAACTTCCTAGAGGAACAAAAGAGACATTCTCCCTGAGGGTGAGTCTAAGAGCGGCACAGGCACAGCATGGCACCAAGAATGGATCTCAGGTCTTCGGCAAAAGCAGTACCTGCTCCTAACTACCGGGGTCTCACTTCACACCCCTGGTTGGTGCAGGTCTCAGTTGGTAGACAAGACTGGCCTCAGACGTGTAGACCTGCCAGCCTCTGCCTCCGGGCTGTGCCACCAAGTTCCGCTCTTGTGTTCTGAGACAGTCTCTTTGGCGAGCCTGGCTCCCTAGAACCCCCAGGGGTCTGTGTGTCTCTGTCTGTCCCTCCCAGCACTGGGGTTGTGTGCACCGTGCTGCCCCTGGCGTTTCCATGGGTTTGGGGCTCAAATTCAGGTGCTTCTAGCTTGGGCGGAAAGAGCTGTAACCCTGAGCCATCTCCTCAGCCACTGCGGCCGTCCTCCACTGTAATCACGTCCGGGTCTCTCCGTTTCTGGTCTCAGGTTGTCGGCACCCCTGGTGCCCTCTGACTGACACTGCAGGGCGCCACGGAGCTCATCTGCTCTGAACGCAAGCGCCTTACGCCTCTCAGCCCTGTGTGAGGACTCAGTTTATACTCTGTCTTGGAGCGTTTCCGTGGACACTTAGACAAGAATGCGTGTTCGGCTGGGGCTTTGGGGGGGGGTGGAGTGGCTTTGAATTAATTTTAGTTAATTTCAATTCTAAAAATAAAACAGATACTTAATTTGGTTATTGGAAAACCTCCAAGGAGCCCTGGAATGACTGGGGACATGAATCTGCTTTTATTTCTTGTTTCTCTTTAGGGGAGCATGTCACCATGTATCCCAGGCTGGTCGTAACGGGAGGTCGGCCGCCCTCGGCTGTGCTGGAACTCGGATAATTGAGTGTCCGGTAACCTGGCTCAGGTTAATTTCTTTCTCTCAGTGGTAATGGAGATTGAAGCCAGGGTCTCCTACCAGCTAGACAAGCACTTTACTGCTGAGCCACGCCCCAGAGCCTCCCTGGGGATTCTAGGCAGGGGCTCTACCCCAGTGAGGGGCTGTGGGTGTGGCTCAGCAATAGGGCACTTGCCTAGAACAGGCTAAAACCCTGCGTTCAATTCCAGCACCCCAATACAAAAAAAATCAGCCTGAACCTCAGGCCTTTTACTAGATGTTAGAACTAGAATTCTATCATCCCATATATAAAACTGGCCTAGAACAAACATCCCTTCTGTCTGTCCCTCACTGGTTCTTTCTTTCCCTGTGGATTGCAGAATGAAGGTTGCTGTTCTCCAGAATCCTGGAGGAGGCAGGACAGGCGATCAGAAGCAAATCTACTCTGTAATGGGTGTGGCACAAGGATGACTGTGGCTCCGTGTGGTCCCTGGACGCATCCATGGTGGTCTTTCCAACCAGGGTCTGGGGGCCCTCGTGCAGCCGCCAAACAGCAACATTCAAGACTGTCTTTTTCTCTTCCTTCCTTCTTTCTTTCTTTCTTTCTTTCTTTCTTTCTTTCTTTCTTTTGAGACAGGGTTTCTCTCTGTAGTCCTGGCTTTCCTAGAACTCTAGAACAGGCTGACATTGAACTCAGAGATCTGCCCCTGCCCCAAGTGCTAGAACTGAAGATGTGCGTCACCATAGAGAGCCTAGTGAGGCCATATGCACCTGTAATCCCAGTACTCCTGAAGCGGAGGAGGCAGAGGGAGTGAGTTCAAGGCCAGCCAGGGCAGCACAGTGACACCTGCATCAGCAACAAAAGGACCCTTTGAGGGCCAGAGAGCCGGGAGCACAAGCCAGCGCGCCCAGGCTTGATTCTGGAACCCACAGAAGTCAGGTTTCCTGGTACGCAGCGGAGACTCAGCATTCTTATGGAGAGACGGGACAGTGTTGGAGGAAGTTCAGGGGGCTGGCCCGGAGTCCACAGTACAGCACAGCCACACAGAGCCTGCCACGGCGAGGCAGCTTAGCGCCCACTCCTGGGCCTTCCACCCGCCACATGCACGATGCAGTGCATGGGCACGTGTGTGCTCAGCCACACCCAGTTCATTAATTTTAAAAGATCCTTAGGTACTTACTGTGGGGCATGCCCTTTACTCCAGCATTTGGGGCTAAAGGCAGGTAGATCTCTGTGAGTCTGAGGCCAGCCTGGTCTACATAGTGAGTTCCAGACGATCATGTCTCCAAAAAAGAAGAAAAATCCCACATAAGGCAAAACAAAATTTCTCTTTGGCTGGAGCGATCGATGGCTAGGAGTGCCCCCTGGTTTGGCTTCCAGCACCTACAGCGCCTACATCGGGAGCCTCACAAGCACCTAGAACTCAAGGCGGGTGCCCAACAGTGCCCTCTTCAGGCTGTCAAAGGTGCTGCATGGTACGGTGCACTAAATCAGACCGGGCACGCGCGCGCGCGAGCGCACAGACACATAATTAATCTGCATTTATGCATATTCTTCTATAAAAAGACAAAAGATGGATGGATGGATGACTGAGCTGATGGGTCTCTGTGCGGTGTAGACATAGAATAGGAGGGTTAGAAAAACCCTACTCTCAGATTCTCGACGACAACAACAACAACAATAATACTCGACAAGAATATGGTTAAAGTTTGCATGAAATTCCTTCAGTTCTAAACCCAGAGCAAGTTGGAGTTCAGAGCAGAAAAGTTCTGCCCTCTGGTGGACAGAGCAAGGATCGCAGCCAAGCCGGTTCAGGGATTTAGAGACGATTTAAAGGTAAGAAGGGAGGGGGGGAGGAGGTGGCTACAGCTTGTGAGCATACACACATACACACGGACACACACACATCGTATACACTCATATACGTCTATATTATATATTATATATTGTGTATGGCATATGTTACATATAATATTTACATGTATTTTTTATTTATTTTATTTATGTGAGTACACTAGCTGTCTTCAGACACCCCAGAAGAGGGCATTGGATCCCATTACAGATGGTTGTGACCCACCATGTGGTTGCTGAGATTTGAACTCAGGACCTTCAGAAGAGCAGTCAGTGCTCTTAACCACTGAGTCATCTCTTTGCTCCCATATGCTTTTTGTTTTTTGTTTTTGTTTTTTTGTTTTTGTTTTTGTTTTTCAAGACAGGGTTTCTCTGTGTAGTCCTGGCTGTCCGGGAACTTACTCTGTAGACCAGGCTGGCCTCGAACTCAGAAATCCGCCTACCTCTGCCTCCCAAGTGCTGGGACTACAGGCGTGCGCCACCACGCCCAGCTTCCATATGTATTTTTTAAGACAGGGTCTCTCTGGGTAGACCAGGCTGTCCTGGAACTATATAGCCCAGGCTGCCCTTGAACTCACAGAGATCTGCCTGACTCTGCCTGCCAGCGTTTGAGATTAAAGACCTGTGCCACCACGCCTGGCGGGGCTTGTCAATCTTTTGAGAGATGTCATGGCTCCTGGCAGATAAGATGTCTATACCATAGGGACCCCTGAGCCAGGGTAGCGGCGTACTTGCCAGTGGCGAAGGCATAGGCCCCCGGCCAGAGGTTGGAGCGCACGACGGCCACCGAGTACTGGGGGCTGAGGCTGCAGGAGAGGCGGGTGGTCCAGGGCGACAGGTGCATGATTTCTGTTGGAGAAGGAGAGGGGCGGGGAGGGGGTGAGGGGTCGCCACACCACGCCTCGCCACGTGGGCGGAGGGACGGAGAGAAGGGATGGAGGGGCGGCCTCTCTCCCCCGATGTGGTCTCGAGGAAGCCACTGTCGCTGCGGCAGCGACCCCCAGGAAAGGAGGCCGCTCCTCCCGGCACCTCCCTTTCCGGGGGCTGTGGACCAGGGGGCTGTGGCTCGAGCACAGACTCAGAGAATTCCTTCTGGGAATGCGAACTCCAGCTCCTGGCGGCCTCCCTTCCCTCCCCAAGCCTGAGTGAGGAGCCGGGGCAGGCCAGTTATCCCAGCACTGGAGGACCATGCAAGAGCCCATTGCTTGGCGCCCAAGGGTGGCCTGGGCTTCAGAGTGTGACCTGCCTTAAACAGCAACCCCGTAATGACCCCCCAAAAAAGAGGGAAAACCAGGGAAGAGACTCTGTCTCAAGGCCATGGTCACTGTCACACGCCAGACTAGGCTTAGAGACAGGATGAACACATTCCCCCAGACCCATAAGGGTTTCTTTTAAACACAAAATAATAAATAAACAAATAAATAAATATTTTAAAAAACAAACAAAAACGAACAAACAAATAAAAAATCAAACAGGGTCTCAGGCTGGAAAGATGGCTCAGCGGTTAAGAGCACTGACTGCTCTTCCAGAGGTCCTGAGTCCAAATCCCAGCAACCACACGGTGGCTCACAACCATCTGTAATGGGATCCGATGATGCCCTCTTCTGCCACGCAGGCGTACACAGACGAGTATATACAACAACAGGGTCTCACGCAGCCCAGCCTGGGCTCGCAACCGCCTCGTAGAGCCGAGGACCACTCATGGTCCTCCCTGAAGCTGGGCTGGCAGGTGCTCCCACACCTGACCGCATGCCTGCAGCACGTAAGAACTCCCCACTGAGGCTGGGGGATGGGCGTTCCCAGGCGTGCTCTCCCCGCCCCCGCAGGCTGGCCCCGCGCCTGTCCAGAGGGAAGGGACTTACCCGCATCTTCTGAGAGCGGGGTCAGAAGCGGAGGACCAACCTCCTGCTCCACCTCCTCCATCGCCTCGTCTGCCTTCTCTTCCTCCTCCCCCAGCTCTTCTTCCTCCTCTGTCTTCTGCAGTGGGTTCACCCACGTGCAGCGCCCCTGGGGATGCAGCACAAAGTCAGGCGGCACCCTAGGACGGGGTCTGGCCCGCCGTGGGAGAAGGTGAAGGGCCAGACAGGCCCCTGGAGTAGGGCTCGTCCCTGAGGCTCGTGGCCCCGCAGGCCGCCCCACCGCCCCCGTGCGCGGGCGCCCGTCTGTGCCAGCCACTGCCTGGCGCAGCGGCTTCCGTGGCCGCACACTGATGATAAAGGACATGCAGTATTTCTGCTCAGGGTGTCATTCAACGGTGGTAGGGTGACCTGTGCCTCCCTCATTGCATCGGTGTTGGACTCGGTCAAGACAATCAATACTCCTATTAGTCTGTGTGTGTGTGTGTGTGTGTGCATGTCGTTGTGCATGCGTGCGTGTGTGTGTGTGTATGTGTATGTATGTGTGTATTGTGAATGTATATGTGTGTATGTGTGTATATGTGTATGTGTGTATATAGGAGTACATATGTGCATGTATGTGTGTATTATGTGTGAATGTATGTGAATATGTGTGTATGTATGTGTATATGTATGTGTTTGTATGTGTGTGTATGTGTGCATGCGTATATGTGTGTACGTGTGTATGTATATATGTATATATGTATGTGTGTATATTGTGTGTCTGCATGTATATGTACATGTGTATGTGATAGAGAGACTGACACAAGGGAAGCATTCTACTGATCTCCACTCCCAGCTTTGTGTGTTTTGATTTTGTTGCTGTTTTTCTATCCAGGGTTTTTCTGTAAGCCAGGCTGGCCTCGAACTCCCAAAGCTCCACCTACGTCTAGCTTCTGAGCGCTGGGACTGAAGGTGCGTGGCCCCTCATCGAGCCCTGTTGTTTTAAGCAGGGTCTTAGTCCACGCCCTTGTGCTCCCTCCGGATAATAAATACGGGCAGGTACGCAGCGTGAAGCTACCTCCTGCTTTCTCAGCCATACATGGGGATCAAAGTGGCCTCAAAATGGGTTATTTTAAGCAAGTGTGCTAGCTTCTGCCTGTGGCACGGGTTTGCCGCCGCCGCCTCTATGTGGATATGTTTGTCAACTTGATACAAGTTAAAGTCATCTGGGAAGACGGAACCTCAGCTGAGAAAAAGCCTCCATCAGACTGGCCTGCAAGCAAGCCTGGGGTAATGTTCTTGATTGACAGCTGGGGGGTGGGGGGCTCAACCCACTGTGGGCGATGCGATGGGCAAGTGGTCTGGAAGGGGCGGGCTGGTTCCCTCCGTGGGGAGCCAGCGGGTCAGCACACCCTCCACGGCCTCCGCTTCCGCCCGGTGCCCAGGCTGCCCCTGTGGATACGAAGCCAGATAAACCTTTCCCTCCCCAAGTTGCTTTGGGTCATGGTTGGGTGAATGGGCTAGTGGGTGGATGGGTAGGTAAGTAGAATGGATGGACGGACGGACGGACTGGACGGACAGACGGACGGCCGCTGGGTGGCTTGGGGCGGGTCCTGGGCAGGGCACAGGGTGGGAAGCCCCTCCGTGCTGGCTCCATCCTCACCTGAGGCAGGATGTGCTGGGTGTGGTGTACCCAGTTGGCCATGGAGTCCACGAGCTCCAGCACGGGGATGCCCTCAAAGTCGGGGTTCTCCTCGAACGAGTCGCGTCCCGCGCCGCCCTCCTCCTCCTCGTCGCCCTCCTCCTCGCCGAACTGGTAGAAGCCCAGCGGGCTGATGTGCGTGGCGGCGGAGATGCGCGCGATCTGCGCGCGCAGGTAGTTGGCCTCGTTGCCCGGGAAGGGCGGGTAGCTGATGACGGGCGTGTCCAGGAAGCCCGTGAAGAACTTTTTGATCTTGCGCGCGCACACGATCTGCGCGGGCGTCACGTGCGGCAGGCGCGTCCACGGGCGGCCCGGCTCGTTGCACACGAAGTACAGGTATTTGTTGGTGCCGCTGCGGCTCTCCTCCTTGGGGATGACGGGCGGCGGCTTCCACTGCGGCTTGGGCACGGCGTCCACCACCTTCTCCTCGTCCTCCTCGCCCTCCTCCTCACCGTGCGTCTCCATGACCTCGCCTCCCTCCATCATCTCCTCCACCTCCTCCTCCTCTCCCTCCTCCTCGCCCTCGCGGAACTCCACCTCGGCCACCAGGTAGCTGCGGCTCAGGCCCAGGATCTTGCCCCAGAAGCGGCACGTGTGGATGGGCTGCTGCTCCACCAGCTGCTTCAGGGCCAGGAAGATGCGGAAGCTTTCGTCCGAGCTCAGCCCGACGCCCGCCTGCTCGAAGTAGAAGGCGGTCTCCATGACGTTGGGCACCGGGCTGTCCGTCTGCGGGAGGGAAGGGGGGAGGACTGGGTAGGAGGCGGGCGCGCGGCTTCCCAGCCTGATCCTCCTGCCGCCGCTCGGGGGCCAGGGAACGGATCGGGGCCAGCAGCGAGACCTGCCTGAGCCGGCCGACTCCTCCACCAGAGCCAACAGGCTTGGGCGATTTTTTTTTCTCTTCCGAGACAGGGTTTCTCTGTGTAGCCCTGGCTGTCCTGGAACTCACTCTGTAGACCAGGCTGGCCTCAAACTCAGAAATCCGCCTGCCTCTGCCTCCCAAGTGCTGGGATTACAGGCGTGCGCCACCACCGCCTGGCAACTCTTTTGTTGTTGTTGTTGTTGTTGTTGTTGTTGTTGTTGTTTTTTCGGGACAGGGTTTCTGGCTTGGGCGATTTAAGCCACCAGTTTGGGAATGACCTGGGGAGAGTGTCCCTTGATAAAATAATAATAATAGCCGGGCGTGGTGGCGCACGCCTGTAGTCCCAGCACTTGGGAGGCAGAGGCAGGCGGATTTCTGAGTTCGAGGCCAGCCTGGTCTACAGAGTGAGTTCCAGGACAGCTAGAGCTACACAGAGTAACCCTGTCTCGAAAAGCAAACAAACAAACAAAAAGAAATAATAATAGGAAGAAAGAAAGCATCCCAGGAGAGAGTCCTTTTCTCTCTAACCTGACCAAAGGGAGCGAGGCCTGAAGTCACTGTAGTTCCGTGGGTACCAACAAGCCAGAGTCCATGGCGGCCGTGCTCCATGCCCTACTGGCGATGGGGTGGCAGGAGAATGTGCACGGGCGTGGCTGGGTGGCCCCACTACCCTTGCCCTCTTGTTCTACTGGACACAAGAGGCCACTGTTGCCAGCCATGGTGGCTCACACCCTTAAAAGGCAGAGGCTGATGGGTCTCTGTGAGTTCGAGGCCAGCCTGGTCTACACAGCCAATTCCATCCAACCAGGGCTGTGTCCATGAATGCGGAGGTCTGGTGGAGAATGGGGTGGGGGCGGGGGGCACAGAGAGGGAATGTGGAGACAAGAATCTGGGGGGGGGGGCAAAAACTGAGATGTGGCTGGAGAGGTGGCTCAGGGATTAAGAGCACTGACTGCTCTTCCAGAAGTCCTGAGTTCAAATCCCAGCAACCACATGGTGGCTCACAACCATCTGTAACAGGATCTGCTACCCTCTTCTGGTGTGTCTGAAGAGAGCAATGGTGTACTCACATACATAAAAATAAATAAATCTTTATAAAAAAAAAAAACTGAGATGTGCAGCTGTGCCCTGTGACCTCTGCCCTGCGACCTCTGCAGGTTCCTCTAGGGATTGCCCCTCATCTGCTCCGCCGTGGCCCTCCGTAAAGCTCAACACTCTTCAATCGGGCAAGACCGACCTACCCTGCCTCTGCTGAGCACAGAACCGTGCCGGCCATTGAGAAACAAGCTGTCTTGGACCACCGCCTGCAGCTCTGCAGGGCGTCGTGTGTGCGTGTGTGTGCGTGTGCGTGTGTGTGTGTGTGTGTGTGTCCCACTTTCTGATCCTCTTTTGATTCGCTTATTCATATGCAGTTAGCGACATTCAGAATAGATGCTTCACACTAAATATTAGACTTTGGTATCTAATATATCTCATGCAGGTTATCTACCACCGGAACAAGAAAATAATCCACGGCAGGATTAGAACTGGAGAAATAACTATGTCCTCTTGCATGCCTGCGTCTCCTACTTGCACTCAGTCCCCGTGTCCCTATAGGCACGCCCTCTTCTCTCCCTCCTGTACCCACACATGCACACTTTACATACATCATGGCTGTGTGGCACCCAGGGCAAGCGTGCGGAGTGTCTGAGACCGTAGCCTCCGCTATCATATATCCCAAGGGCACCCACGTCCCTGCAAACTCCTTAACCACGTTCTCTTCAGAGCCAAGTAGTATTCCATCACACACCACACACCACACACACACACACACACACACACACACACACACACACTTTTCATCATCCATTCATATGTTGGTGGACAAAACTAGGTTGATTCCAGTTCTTCGCTGTGCTGAATTAAACGGCAACTGACAGGGTGGGCTCCGTGCAAGCGTCTCCCTGGCGGGGCATGGAGAGCTCTAGGCATAGAAGCCCAGCAGGGAAGCGGCTCAGTCCCGTGGTGGTTCTGCTTTCAGTCGTTGAGAAATCCCCAGGCTGATGTCCACAGTGGCTGGCCAGCAGTGGGTAAGGGCCCCTGTCCACATCCCTCCACCATGGCTCGGATGTGTTGGTGAGGGCCATTCTGGTGGGGGCTGGCCTAGGGGACACTCCGTATGACAGCCGTTGGCCGCGTGTTGAGTGGCGGCTTCTTGCAGTCCTGTCTGTCACCAGCCCACAGCTGTGAAGGCTTTCTCCCATGCTGGGCGCTGTGCTGACTGAGTCCTTGGCTCTGCACACTCTTTGTTTTCGTCTGTTGCTAGCTGGGGTTAGCTCGTGGGCAGCTGGTGTTCTGTTTTAAAAGTTCTTGCCCCTACATACACTTTCTCTCACACATATAACTTTTATTTATTTAATTAGTTTCTGACAGAGGGTCTCTCTGTAGTTCTGGCTGTCCTGGAACTTGCTCTGTAGACCCCGCTGGCCTCGGACTCACAAGAGATCCACCTGCCTCTGCCTCCCGAGTGCTGGGGTTAAAGGCATGCGCCACCACGCCCGGCAACCTGTTGGTTTTTGTATCCTGAAACTTTGCTCTGTTTATTAGGTCCAAGAATTTTCTAGTCGACTCTATAGAGACTTCTAAATAAAGACTCGTGCCATTTGCAAAAAGAGATAGTTTGACTTCGTCCTTTTCTAGTTAAATCCCAGCTGTTCAAATTGACCAATGAAGACTCAGGAGCCCGACGCTGGGTGACAGTCTGCTAATTCAGAGGGGCAGAGAGCGCAGCCAGATGACCTTCCTACTCTGCTGATGCCCCAGGAGGAGAGGCTTTTTCTCCACTCACACCGGTTAGCCCTGTCAGCTGGCTGCTTGCTCCACCGCTTGACAGAGTTGGCCTTTTTTTTTTTTTTTTTTTAGCTCTTGCCATTCTGGGATGGAGCCCACTGGCGCTCTGCATGAGTTCATGAATTCGGTTTGCAAACATTAGAAGAACATTTGTGTCTATGTTCATCAGAGATGTGTGCCAGGGCTGAGCCTGAGCCACACAGGTATTTATTTACAGCAAACAGAAACTCTGTGTTTTTTTTTGTTTGTTTGTTTGTTTTTGTTTTTGTTTTTGAGACAGGGTTTCTCTGTGTAGTCCTGGCTGTCCTGGAACTCACCCTGTAGACCAGGTTGACCTCGAACTCAGAAATCCGCCTGCCTCTGCCTCCCAAGTGCTGGGATTACAGGCGTGTGCCACCACGGCCGGCTTCAGAAACTCTGTGTTAAAGGTGTGTGCCAGGGCTGAGACACTCCACGAGGAACAGCGTTTCCCGGTTCACAGTCTCGGGGTACACAGTGTGACTGAATATCCTGCAACGCCCCCTATGCTTTCTCTCGTCGAATGGCCCCCGCTGTGACTTGGAGCAGTATACTGGAGAGGAGAGCCTCCTGCCCCGGCGCTGGGTGTAGACACAGGCCTCAGTTTGCTCCATTTAGCGTGAAGCTGTCTGAGGCTTGCTCAGGGAAGCCCCTCAGTGTTCTGAAGTCTGTTCCATCTTGTAAGGCCTCCAGAACTTTTCATCACGAAGGCACGTCCAACTTTGCCTTTTCAGAGTCAACCAAAATGGCTACGTGTGGTTTCTGCCCTAGAGTGTGGATGATCTGCGAGGATCAGACAGCTCTTGCCACTCTGGGATGGAGCCCACGTGGTCTCTTCGCATGTCCACGAGTCCATTTGCAAACGTCCGTGAAGAATGTTGGCACCTCTGGTCATCAGAGAAACCGCCTGTAGTTTTCCTCCTCTCGTGGGTGTTTACCTGTTTTGGGGGTATCGCGATAACACCAGCTTTATACAGTGAGTTTGGCCGTGTTCTTTCCATTTGCATTTTATGGAACAGGTTAAGAATAACTGGTGGGGTCTTCCTTGGAGGTTTGGAAGAACTCAGCATTGAACCCGCCTAGTCCAGGGTTTTTCCTGACTGCTTCGATCTCATTGCTTGTTACAGGTCTGATGAAGCTTGTATGTGTGTGTGCAAGTGTGTGACTGTGCCGGTGTGAGAACACACATGCATGCACACGCACACACACATGTATCTCTTCAGGGCTTAATTCTGGTACACGGTGTGCTTTTAGAAAAAGCTGCGTGGCTGGAGAGATGGCACAGTGGGTAAGAGCACTGCCTGCTCTTCCAGAGGTCCTGAGTTCAATTCCCAGCAACCACATGGCTGTTTACAACTGTCTCTAACTCCAGTCCTAGGGGCTCTGACACCCTCACACAGATATAAAAGGAGTCAAAACACCAACAGATATAAAAATAAGAATACATTTTTAAAAAATTTAATATTGGACAAAGATTTGATTTAAAGCTGGGGCGGTGGCGGCGCACGCCTTTAATTCCAGAACTCGGGAGGCAGAAGCAGGTGGGCCTCTCTTGAGTTGGAGGCCAGCCTGGTCTACAGAGCGAGATCCAGAACTGCCAAGGCTACACAGAGGAACCCTGTCTCCAAACAAAACAAAACTACTCACTGAAAGACAGAGGAGCGAGCGCCAGTCAGAGTGCAAGCCCTCACGGCGGCCATCTCCAATGCCTACGGAGCGAGTGAGCGTCTGGATGGAGCCCGCCACAGCCGCTCTCTGCGGTGGCTCTTCTGCGGCTCCCCTTCCTCTGTCCCTTCGCGCCCAGGGTCACTTCCCTTACTGCATGCTGCTGCTTTCGCGGTTCGAGTTCCACTGCTTGTGTGATGTGTCTGGGCTTATTTATTGTACTTTCTATTGTTAACTTCCACTTTTATTTATTATAATCTTCAAAGACGTCTCTGTTGTTTAAGGCCTGACTTGCCCCTCGGATGTGAGGGACTCTGGAGAAGGTTCCATGCACTGCCAAAACCAAAATATCTGTAGGGTGGAGCACTCTGTATGTCTGTCCAAGCCCAGCGCACCGCGGCACACCTCAGCTCTCAGCTGTCCAAGTCCAGCGCACCGCGGCACACCTCAGCTCTCAGCGTCCTTTGCTTTTTGGTTTGGAAGCTCTAGCTAAATTTGAGGGTGGGGCTGGAGGACAGCACCTGGTTAGGAGCACTCGCAGACACTGGAGCTTGACGCCCGGCAGCCATGTTGAGCTGCTCATAGCTGCCCAACTCCACGTCCACGGCATCAGATACCACCCCTGGCCATCGAGGTCCCCTGCACACAGAAGGGCATGCTCCACACAGGCACACATACACTACAAATAAGATACATTTTGGAAAAAAGTTCAAAGCACCGCGAAGTGGAAACTTCTAGTTTTGTCAAGTGGTGTTTCGCTAGGCACAGAGGTAAAAGGACGTCTCGCTAGGGCAGACATGTGAAAGAATGCTCTCCTGAAGCAGACACGGGTGAAAGGACCCGTGAAGTGAGTATAAGCATGATCTCGCAGACAGTGGGTGTCTCAGCCAGGGTCTCTATTCCCTCACACACATCATCAGGGTCTCTATTCCCTCACACACATCATCAGGGTCTCTATTCCCTCACACACATCATCAGGGTCTCTATTCCCTCACACACATCATCAGGGTCTCTATTCCCTCACACACATCATCAGGGTCTCTATTCCCTCACACACATCATCAGGGTCTCTATTCCCTCACACACATCATCAGGGTCTCTATTCCCTCACACACATCATCAGGGTCTCTATTCCCTCACACACATCATCAGGGTCTCTATTCCCTCACACACATCATCAGGGTCTCTATTCCCTCACACACATCATGACCAAGAAGCAAGTTGGGAGGAAAGGGTTTATTGAGCTTACACTTCCACACAGCTGTTCATCACCAAAGGAAGTCAGGACAGGAACTCAAGCAGGTCAGAAGCAGGAGCTGATGCAGAGGCCATGGAGGGATGTTCCTTACTGGCTTGCTTCCCCTGGCTTGCTCAGCCTGCTCTCTTATAGAACCGAAGACTAACAGTCCAGATATGGTACCACCCACAAGGGGCCCTCCCCCCTTGATCACTAATTGAGAAAATGCCCCACAGCTGGATCTCATGGAGGCACTTCCCCAACTGAAGCTCCTTTTCCTATGATAACTCCAGCCTGAGTCAAGTTGACACACAAAACCAGCCAGCACAGTGGGAGACAAGCCCTGAGCACTGGTTGGTTTGTTCTACCTCCATACTCCTTACTAACTACTCGCAGGAATCGGTTTGCCTTGCATAGCATTGTTGACCTCTACAGAGTGGTAACTCTGTCCTTGAGAGAAACTCGCCCAAGAGCAGCGCATGAGGAACTGTTCCCGTGGCAGCTTGCAGTTTGCACGGCCCTGCCTCGGGCTGGTTGGTGAGTCTTGTGGTTTCTTCCGAGAGGACTGGTCTGCAGCTGCTGGTTCGTGCCTGGTGTCTGCCTGCCGAGAGGACTGGTCTGCAGCTGAGGAGTCAGTCATATTTGGTGTTTGCTGCCGCCAAAGACGATTGGGCTCACCCCCAACGAACTATGCTGAACAGGTCTGCGTCCCCTATGTCCTGATAACTTTTATCTTCCACTGCCTGTGCTGGGTGCTGGGATTCCAGGCGCACACCAGCGCACGCCACCTCGGTCGGTCTTTAGGCGGGGTTACAGCTCTTTGCCTTCCATTGCTGACATTAGCATCATGCCAATGGCTCAGTGCGTAGAGTGCTCTCTGCGGGCACCAGGTCCAAGGCCAATCCCCGAACCCTGCAAACAGCCGGCTGTGCTGGTACAGGCTTATAATTCTAGCACTGGGGAGGCAGAGACAGGAGGATTCCTGGGTTCACTGGTCAGGAAGCCTAATTAACTGGCAAGAGTGATACACACACACACACACACACACACACTCCTCAAACTCACCATTCTGTGGCCAGGAGGGAAGACTGGGAGCAAGTGTGGGAACTTTGGGGTGTCTGGCCCACGCACTAGTGTGGGAACTTTGGGGTGTCTGGCCCACGCACTAGTGGCTATTGTTGTTCTTAGACTCCTGTATCCACGTGGCAATAGTGTGGAGACTTGCAGTGGAAGATGTCAGTACTGCCCTGCCACTATTGATGGACTCAAGTGTAAATACCCCAATGACTGGCAGAAGTGTGAATACCCTCAATGGCAGAATGACAAAGTCACACACACCCCTTTTTCTTTGATAAAAGGAAGACGGCCTATGTGTCTTGCTGGCCTGGAATTCTCTATGTAGACCAGGCTAGCCTTGAACGCAAGAGATCCACCTGCCTCTGCCCCCTGAGTGCTGGGATTGAGGCCGTGCCTACCCTGATTGGCCCTAAATCTGTTTGGTGTGAAAAACAGAAAAATATGTTTTATGCTATGACAAGCCTTGACTTGCTGCAGTTAAAAAAAAAAAAAAATCTCACTTCTTCCTCTCGTCCTGTTTCTGCTGTTAGTAAAGTCCAATCTACCATTTGCTGTGAGACAAGGGTACCCATGGCACCCTTAAACTCGGGTACACAGCCCAAGGGTGGACTTGAACTTCCAACCCTACTGCTCCATGTCCGAAGGGCTTGGCTCGCAGATGTGTGCTACCACAGCCAGTCAGCGGGGCGCTGGCAGCTGCCGTCAGCCCTCAGCGCGTCCCAGCTAAGCACTCGGCCACCGAGCCGTGTCCCCAGTGCTGCGACTCAAACTCACGGCCCTTTGCACATTGGGCAATCTTTCTACCCCTGAGCCACACCCCAGCCCCTCACTGGGGGATTCTAGGCAGGGGCTCTACCACTGAGCCACGCCCCCAGCCCCTCACTGGGGGATCCCAGGCAGGGGCTCTACCACTGAGCCACGCCCCAGCCCCTCCCTGGGGGATTCCAGGCAGGGGCTCTAACACCAAGCTATACTCTCAGATTGGATTCTGAGGGATACAGGGGTGTTAGGATGAGATTTCTTAGTTGGGTGGTGGCGGCTCGAGGCCAGCATGGTCTACAGAATAAATTCCAGGATATCCAGGGCTACGCAGAGAAATCTCGTGTAGAAAAACAAACCAAAAAAATTTTTTTGTTCTTGTTTTGTGTATGAGTGTTGTGTCTACATCTACGTCCATGTGCCGTGTGTGTGTGTGTGTGTGTGTGTGTGTATGTGTGTGTGTGATGCTGTCAGAGCTCAGAGACCTCCTGGAATCTTTCCATCCATTTTTCCTTAAAATGGGATCTTATGTGTCCCAAGCCGTGTGACCTGATGGTTGTGAGCTGCCATGACTCCAGCACCAGGCTAGACCTTTAACAACAGTACAGTGGCTCATTTGTGTGGAGACCAGAGGCACCTAGTGGAGTCTGCTCTCTCCTTCAACCGTGTGGGCGGGCCATGGAGACTCAGGCTGTCACATCCGGTGGCAAAAACCTTCGCCCACTGAGCCATCTCACTAACCTATTTCACCCAATTTTAAAAAGTAATTTATTTTTTATTTTTACGTGCATTGGGTGTTTTGCCTGCATGTATGTCTGTGAGGGTGTTGAATCTTGGATTTACAGACAGTTGTGAACTGTGCCATGTGGATGCTGGGAATTGAGCCCAGGTCCTCAGGAAGAGTAGTCAGTGTCCCTAACCACTGAGCAATCTCTCCAGCCCTCCCGGGTTTTTTTTTTTTAACATTATTATTATTGAGATAATGCTTTGCTGTGAGCCCTGGAAGGTCTGACACCATCTGTGTAGCCTTGACTCAAAGCCCCTTCACCCAGCTCTCCTGGGCTTTTCCATCTTAAAACAACCCCCCTCGAAAAAACAAAGCCCCAAAATTCAAAACAGGGCCTCAAAGATCCCATTTCTGCCTCCTCTAGAGAGCTGGCACCTCAGGTGCGCACCACCAAACCCAGTTTATGCAGTGCTGGGGCTGGAACCCAGGGCCTTGTGCGTGCTGGGCAAGGGTCTACCAACTGAGCCATGCTCCCAGTCCCTCCCCCAAATTGTACGGATCCGTCAGTTTAGCAACAAAGGACTTAAAATACTCCGAGGATGGTAGACGTTCTTGGATGCTGGGTGGCAGAGCTCTTAGCAGGCTTTAACTTACAGGGAAACTGAGGCAGGAGAGGAAGGAATGGATTCTGAGTTGAGATTCTGGGAGGCAGGAGGATGTTTGTGGAGGGAGGGACGGTGAATCATTACTTCTGGTGAGATGAGAGACCACGGCTCCTCTCATGGCGGCCGGGGTGGCCTCTACAGGGCACAGCTTTAGGTCTTCCGCTCCTAAACCTTGTGTGATGCCCCTGAGACTGCTACTCACACACTTCTGCCCACACCTTCGCGCTGGCTTTGGCACAGGCTGGCCCCCCGCCCGTGCCCCCAACCTCGCCCACCGCAGCCCACTCACCACCTCCTCTTCCATCTCCTGTTCGCCTTCTCCTCCGCCCCTGAGGAACAGGGCCTTTTGCTTCTCGGCCATCTCGTAGGTGGGCTGCATCTCAGGGTCGTCCCGCAGCGTGTCCAGCTTGGGGTGAAACCATTCCCACTGCGTGGTGCGGTTCAGAGATTCCAGGATGGACAAGGGGTCCTCGGGCCGCTGGTTCAGGATCTTGGTCAGCAGGTTCACCAGGTGCTCATACCTGCCTCCCGAAGGAGCGGGAGGTGGGGGACACCACTCTCAGGGCACCGAGACGGCCAGTCTGTACCTGTTCCTCTTCCTAGTATTAGGGACCCACGGGTGGGGACACAAAAGGTGCCTGCTCTGGTGCACGTGGCATTCTGATGACAGACACACATGGCGGTCTATAGCCAGGACGGGGACCTAAGCCCTCAGCCCCTTCCTTCCCTGTGAGGCTCTCACTGTGTAGCCCAGGTTGGCCTTCAACAAGAACGGACTTTATGACTTCTGTTTAGTATTGTTTGAGTGGCCACAGCCAGGGCACTAAGGCATGAGAGTGGGAAATGTATTAGGAGAGAAGCAACAGCATTGTTGAGGCTCGCAGAAAGTGCGTGGTGTGGAAGGAAGGTCCTGGGACGGGGGTGTGCCTGGCACACTGGGAAAAGATGGAGGCTTAGTGTCATCGGAATGGGGAAAGGGAGGACTGAGGAAGGAAAGGAGAGGAGGGTAACAGCCGTGGGTTACACCCTCTGTCAGGTACCACAGTGCACACCTGGGAGCACTGCTGAGTCCCTGCAACAGTTTTACACACACACACACACACACACACACACACACCCTGCTCCAGAAGAGGGAACTAATGCTTAGGAGACCTGTGGTCATGGTTTAGCACCTTTGAAACCAGGCTGGTCTCATTGCAAAGCATTCACATGGGGCTTTCTGCTGCAGCCACACCACTGTGCATGCTCTCCAGGGCAGGAGAGGGACCGGCTGGGAGGCTCAGTGGTTAAGGTGCTTGCCTAGCTTGCAGGACGCCCGAGGCCCAAGCTCTGACACCGTAAGATAGATGGCAGAGGCCCGCATCCTGGAGACAGCACAGGCGGCCTCACCCAAGGCCACCCCTCCGTCGCCTCTGAGGGCTCTGTGAGCCTGTGGTGCCTACAGTCACTCATTCTCACTAACAAAGTAAAAGGCTAGGAAGACAGTTCTGGGGTAAGCATACATACTGCTCTCGCGGGAAGCCAGAGTTCAGTTGCCAGCATCTGTATCAGGCAGCCACAACTGTCTCTGACTCCAGATCCAGAAGAAGAAACTCCCTCTCCTGGCCTCCACAGGCAGTGTGTGCGCGCACACACACACACACACACACACACACACACACACACACAAACAGATAAAGAGAGGAGACAAAAGCGAGACTAGCCGGGGAGCTTCGGGAAGGAACCCTGAGGCTCTCAAGACTGGGGATGTGTTGGTGAAAGTGCGGGTTAATTTTGACTGCGTCTGGGCGCTGCGGTAGACAGCTAAGTAAGAATGGACACTGCGTCCTGACCGTGGGCAGGGCCGCACTTCCTGGCCCTTCTCCCGGGCGTCAGGGAGCCAGGCTGTGCTCTACCAGCCCTTCCCTTCTCCCGTGCCACCGTGGTCCCCGACGGCAACGCCCTTCCAAGGCCTCACGTGCCCTATGTCTAAGTCGCTGTCCCTCGTTATGTGCACAGTGCTATCCCAGGCTCCTCCCCCTGCCTGGCCCCCCAAGTCCTTGTCATTGGCCACGCCACATCTGACATCATGCTTCATTCTCTGTAGCACACTGGAAGGAGGGGGACAGTGGCTACCGCTCACTGACTGACAAGGACAGGGTCCTGGGAACCAGAGCCCTTGCTCTAGAACACTGCCTCTACCCCTTCTTAGCTGTGTACTTTTTAAATAACCCAGCCTCTCTGGTTCAGTCTCCTGCAGAAACAGGCCTACTCAGCGGCTGGGACTAGATGGGTGTGCTGGCCCTGAGTCTGTCCCCGGAGCTATTCCTTCCCGACTCTGCTAGGTGACACATGCAGAGACCCCACTGAGGCAGCCTTGGCTCCAGCCCCTCCCGGCCAGCTGCCCAGGTCTCCACCCTGCACCTCCTCTCACAGGCTGAGGTTGCAGCTCACGCTGGTCTGCAGCAGGTAGGCCTTGGCGTTCTGCACGGCCAGCTCTCGAGGCTCGGGGTCAGGCACCTCTCCAACAAAGGGCATGAAGCCCAGGTCCGAGGGCCCTAAGTGGAGGGAGGGGTCGTCCCTCAGGTAGGGTCCGTGCTGCGTGGGCTGGCCGAATGCCTCGTCCTCCCGTGGGTACAAGCTGAACTGGCCCAGGATCCCGGAGGCCGAGTCTTGGTAGGTAGACTCCAGCTGCTCCAGGAGGCTCTGGCCCTGCGGGAACTGCGACGCCATCCTATCATCCAGGTAACCTTGTTGCGAGAACTCCATGGGAAAGCCTGGCGTGTAGCCTAAGGTCATGGACTCGGTGCCTTCCTCGCCCGGACCCTCCGCGCCCAGGCTGGGTCTCTGCGGCCAGTGGGGCAGGCCAGTTCCCTGCAGGTCCTGACTGCCCTGACTGCTCCGGCTGCCCCGCTGCGGAGGTGGGCGGTGCAGCTCATCCTCCGGGATGGGTAGCAGAGGCTGCGAGTGCTCCCGACTCCGCCGTTCTGAGCCCTGGGAAGCCCTCCGGGTTTGGGAGGGGTCAGAATTGGGCGGTGGTTCCCCCATGCCTCGAAAACGTGAGTGGACCTGATGGAGGAAGGCTGGCAGTGCTGCCCTAGCCTGGACCCTGCCTGCCTGCCGTTACATTAGCAGCGCGGGGCGCCCGCAGGCTGAGAGACTGTGTGCGCAGGCGCAGTCTAGCACAGGCTGGCCCTCGGGGTTTCTAACCTGCGCAGACACAACGCCGCCACGCCCTGAGCGCCACCTCTTTATTTGTGATAAGGCAAAGCTCCAGGAGGCCCGTCCCGCCCCTCCCCCCAGCCCCCGCAGCTGTCAGCTGTTCCCCTTGCTCTCGGGTTCCCTGGGCTCTGGGCTGGACGACTTCAGGGCTTCTTCCCCAGCGTGGCTGAGGTTCTGGGGGCTCCGCTCGTCCTTGGAGCTCGGCCCGACTGCTGCTGCCTCCTGGTGGCGGGAAGAGACAAGAGGCATGCGTCACCCACTCCCGGGGACCCGGCTCCCGGCCTCTGCTCCTGCCTCCCTCTGCAGCCATCTGTCCCTACCTTAGGCAGGGGCCCCTCGAGACTCGAGTCCAGGAGTGTGGTTTCAGCCAGCCCCGAGTCGTCGTCCATGCTGATGAAGATGGCCGGGGTCTCGCATTCGGGCCCCTCCTCCCGGTATTCCATGACCTCCTCCGCCGGGGTGGGCCCAGCTCGGGCAGCCTGCGCCACCGAGGGCGTGGAGGACACAGAGGCAGCGGGCGCGCCGACGCCTGTGGGCTTCTGCTTCTGTTCCTCCTCCAGCTGCCGCTTCAGGGCCTTCTCCTGAGCCAGGCGCAGCCCAATGAGGTCCTGAGGGGGCCGTGGGGCCGGGGCCGGGGCCGGGGCCAGAGCCAAGGGCTCCAGGTCATCCTGGGGTGGAGAGGCACTCCGCTCAGCGGGTACATCGACCACCCCCCGCCCGGGCAGAGCACCCGGGGGCACACCGTGGAGACCTTCCATCCTGGGACAAAGGAGTGTGGGGTGGGACACAATCTTGGGAGACCGTGGGTTTAGCGACGGGGCCTCGTGGGCCGGCACAGTGCCCTCACCTCTTCCAGGGGCCCCGAAGGGGCGTCCTTGACATCCGGCTCCGGCTTGCCGCTGGCCTCCAGGATGGCCATGATGGAGTTGGGGATGTGTGCTTGCTAGGGAAGGGAAAGGCACCTCTCAGCACCCCAGAACCCAGAGCCCAACCTTCCAGAGCCTTCCTTCGCTTGCACTCTGCCCCCGGTACCTGGTGGGGGGTGAAGGAGCGCACATGGGCCAGCAGCGGCTCCCGGAGCTCGGGGCACTTGTCAAAGACGGCGCCGAGCTGCTGCGGCGGCAGCTGCAGGATGACCTGGAAACTCTGCGGCTTGGTGCGCTGGCAGCACTTGATGAAGCCCTCCCACACCTTGGGGTACTTCCACACCTGTGGGCAGGACGGGGCTGTTAGGCACGGGCCCAAGCAGCCACCTCCCTCCTGAGGATAGCACCAGGACCCAGGACCTTCTGCTGTCACTCCACACACCGCCTACCCAGCAATTTGCGAAGCTACCATGACAAGACAGGGAAGGGGCTCCTGCCTCCAAGACCCAGGGGCTAGCACGGCATCGCGCGCTAGGACAGCGCCACCTTGTGTTATTTTCACAGCGGCCTCTGGCAGGCTAGAGGCTGGGACCGTAGCTGCACAGGAACAGCCTGTGCTCCGACCGCAGCTCTGGCAGGGAGGAGACCCCGTGACCATCCCCGCAGTCTTTCTCAGAGTTGGCCAGCACAGCGTGCTGTAATCCCAGCACTTGGAGGACGCAGGCAAGAGAATCGTTACACATTTGAGTCATGGCTATTCTGGGCTACATAGCAAGCCTCTCACCAGCTCATTCTAATGCTAGTCTCTTCAAACACGGGTGCTTTCAGCTGAGCGGTGCCCTGCAGTGCCCAGGAGTGGGACAGAGAGGCACAGACACCTCTCATGTCCCCAGCCGTTCTCCATGTTGGGAAAGTCAGCTGGAGGGCGTGGCGAGGGAATACCACAAGCAGGACAGGCCCCTCAGAGATGGGCCCTGCCTTCCAGGTACCTGAGCTCTGCCCCCCGGCGGTTACCTGCTTCATGATGAGGCGGGCCAGGATGTTCATGACGAAGCCGCCCAGGCGGGGGTACATGGTGAGGGACTGGATGACGGTCCGCATGAGCAGCATGGGCAGGGGGCTCTGCTCCATCAGCTGCTGCATCACCACAGCCAGCACCTCCGACGTGTACACATTCCGCTCCGCAAAACACAGGTTGGTGGCTGCGAGGAGGCGGAGAGCGGCCTGTCCTCTCTGCCTGGGTGTCCCCCATTAAGTGGGAACCCCAGTCCCCACGCTTCCCACCTCTACAACAGGCCCTGTGAATGCTCAATGCCCTGCCCTACAAGACTGATAGGCTTGTCCATCCGGGGATAACCCACAGTGGGCCGGTCTGGAGGATGGAGGCTTGTAGCGGAGAGTAAGCTGCCAACCCTGGGGCCTGCGCTAGCCTCAAATGGCTATAACCCATGGGGGAGGCAGGGAGTGCCACCGACAGCCCCAGACTCAATCCCCACAAAGTTGGGCCTCTGCCAGAAGGCTGGCTAGTCGTCAGGGTCTGAGGGTGCAGAGCAGACATGAGGGGCACTCCTGAGAGGAACGGGGAAAGGAGGGGTACGAGGGGTGAGGGCCCAACCCAAGCCAAGTGCCAGCAGGTTATGGGAAAATGTCACACTGAAGAAAGCGCGGAGCAGGCCCTGCTTGGGGCCTAGCTCCTGGGAGTAGGTGGCAGTGTCAGGGTCACGGTCAGGGTCAACTGGGTTGAGGGGTGATCCCAGGAGCTGCCTCTGAAGTCATTCCCCAAATACCACTGGCCATGTGAGTGTGTCAATCAGGAAGTCTTTATTGAGCAAGAAGAAAGCCCATCTGCGTTCCTAGTCCCTGAGGGGCCAATGGAGGGAGGCGGCCCTGTCAGAGGAGGCGCAGAGACGGGCCTCGCGGCAGTGCACAGGCTGAAGGGCCGAGGAGAGGACTACCAGAACGGAAGGAGGTGCCCGCGCTGCCCAAAGGGGCCTGGCAGTATCTGTCTACCCAGCCTCGCGTTTCCCACTCGGCAGCCCTTGGGTCTTCAGGAAGGCCAGCCTGTCCTTCGTCCCAGAGGCTGCAGGAAGCCAAGGCCAGTCTCCACCCTCACCTGGAAACCCCTGCTCGGCTCTCCCCTCACGCTATCAGGTCTGCGCACTCAAGGTAAGCTCACCTCAGAGAGCCCTGTGCTGGGACCCAGGGAGCCCGGGGTCTCTCAGGTGAGAGCTGTCGGGTGCTGGGCCTAGGAAGCCTGGAGACTGTGACCTGACAAGAATTCCCGAAGAAGTTGCCAGAGCGTGCAAGGCCTTCAGCCACCAGTGTGGCTTTTGACAGGGCCCTTTCTCTCTCTCTGAGACTAGATTTCTATTCTGGACCCAAGATGGTTGTGTGCTTCCAAATCCCTTCAAATTATGCACAAACTACTCTTGGGAATGGATTGCTAGAGTCAAGGCTATTCTCACTGCACTTAAGAAAAGGCAAGAAGCCAGTGTGTGGAGAGTCCACTGACCAAGCACATGGGAGGCTGTCTAGTCCATTCCCAGCATTGTAAAATGTGTGTGAGCGCGCGCATGTGCGTGTGCGTGCGTGCGTGCGTGTGCCTACACCCCTCCCCTCCCCCTGCAGCCTCCTCTGCGCTGTCTTCACAGCCCCGTTCCTGCCAGGCGAGCGGTCCCTGAATAAGCCACTTCAGGCAGAACAGGAAAAGCAGGAGAGAGAGAAGCTACCCTAAAGTCAGCAGAGAGGTTAACTGATAGGATGACAGGCGGGGCTCCTCCTGAGACAGAGCTGATTCTGGCCCAGTCTCTAGGGGAGGAAGGAAAGGAGGGGAAATGGCGGTTCCTTCCCAGGGCAGGCTCGTGAGCAGGACCCTTCTTGGCTTGGCTCCAGTCTGGCTCAGACTGTGTGACCCTGGCACCTTGTTTAGCCTCTGTGAACTCCGGGCCCTATCTAGAGCATTCTGGGCAGGAGATGTGGGTGGTGGGAGTGGGTTTGCAGCATGGAGGGAGAGCCCGGCTCAGAGGGACTGCCTGTGCAGAGGAAGCCCGCCAGAGCATCGCCACGCCCCAACTATGGACGTCCTGTGCTGCCTCGGCGCGGGCGGGGCACGTGCTCATGTCTGCAGCCCTGTGCCTCCATGGGCTCTGCTTCTGTGAGTTCCCAGGGTGGGTGGGAAGAAGGATGGCTGTACTCCTGGGGACACCTGATGCCCGGGCACGTGTGTGTGTGTGTGTGTGTGCGCGCGCGCGCGCGCGCGCGTGCGCACATACACACTTGGCGTGGAGACCAGGATGGAACGGGTCAGGCACCAGGCCATAGTCTTTGATGCAGTAGAGCTATGTGGGTGACTGAGGCCCCGCCTGTCTGTGGGAATAGAGGTGCCTCACCTTTGATGATGGACTTCATGTCACACTTCACGGAGTCAATATTGTGCAGTGCGATCAGCAGCTCTCCTGGATTCAAGGGGGACAGGGCCGAGTTCCCCTCACCTGCAATGGTGGCAACAGGGGGAAGGGAGACAGGATGGGGCCTCAGCAAGGAGCCGACCTCAGGCCAGCCTCAGGTAAATACAAGTGAGGCATCCTCTCGCTTCTTGGGCTGGGGCAGGAGACTGGATGGCGTGGCCTCAAGTCTTTACCCCCTTTTTAGAGTTTCTTTGCTGTGGCCCCCACTGTGCACTGGGCTGTGCACCCAGAAGGCAGGGAAGGGCCGGCCAGCCAGCCTAGGACTAACTCTACATAGCACATGATCATGTCAGCTACAGGTTGGGTTAGGGCAGGCCAGGGTCTCGCTGAACAGTAAAGTGGCTTGACCCTTGTGCTGGGTTGGGGCAGAGTAGAAAGGTGGCCTCCTGCTGCGAGAGGGGAGACCCGACGTGTCATGACGGACAACCCGACTACTATGTCCCTATGAGGCTACAGGGACCAGGGCTGAGGGGCTCACAGACACCTTTGGCTATTTTTCCACCTCACACATTTTTCTCTGTCTCTCACCATGGTGGACACAGGGACTCTGGTCTCTCAGACACTGTAGCCTTCCCGGGCCCTTCCCACGGGAGCCCCGTGCAGCTAGGAGGCAGGCTGGCGGCTGGCTGGCAGGGAAAGCACCTACCGTGCTGCGTGCCTAGCAGGCGGTTGAAGACTTCCTTCACCACGATGGGGTTGAGTTTGATGAGCTTGGGCAGGGCCTGGATCACCTCTTTCTAAGGGGGGAGGAGAGGGATGACAGGCTGGGTGGTCCACACCCTCCCTCCAGAGAGGACCCTGCGGGTGAGTGTCAGGACACATGTGCCCTCCCCAGAGCTGCTGGCTCCCCTGGTGGACAGTGTCCTCCCCACTCACGTCCACACAGTGAAGCATCCTTAGCCCCAATATTTACTAGGGACACAAGCTGGGGTGTTATCCCTAGGCCAGGGACCAGGGACTATGGTATGCACACACGCGCATGCACACACGCACACCCGCGCGCGCCCCTGAGCACCCGCCCGCCTTCCTTCCCACCTTCTCCAGCCCGTTGAGCACGGGGATGAGGAAGCGCACGTCAGGCAGCCGCTTGTGGTACAGGTCCCGGACCCGCTTCACCAGTTCTGGGGATGGCGGCACTTTGGGGAAGACACAGAAAAGCTGAGTTGAGGTGACGGGAGGGAGCAGAGGAGGTGAGCAGGGGTTAGGGGACAGGTTAGTTGATGGGCGGGGCAGGACAACCCCTGAGCGGAATCCCAGCCTCCCCCCTCAGTGCAGCGCATGCTTTTTACTGCAGTGAGGCCCAAGGACAGGAGAACTAGAGCAGCCGCCCCAGCCTCCGCAGGGACACGCAGCGGGTACAGATGGTAGGAGGCGGGCCCCAGGCACCTTTGTCAGTGAGGCTGTGCAGGCAGCGGGTGACCAGTGTCTCGGCCCCCTTGGGACAGTTTTCGACCAGCAGCAGGAGCTCCGGTGAGTTCATGCCCATCCCTCGGATCTAGACGCAGAGGTGAGCAGGTCACGCCGAGCACTGAAGAGGCTGCAGAGCGGTGGTCGGGCCACTGGGCTCCCGGGCTCTCCAGTGTCATGTCCTCCTCCCCGGCAGGCCAGTGCCCTGCTCTCACCCCCCATGCCCAGCCTGGTTATAAAGCCCAGGGGGTTTTCCTGGTCCCTGCCCACCCTCCTGAAGCCACCGTCACCCCATTCTGGCTGAGGGTGCAGGCACCTGTTCCCGTGAGCTGCTGCCCCGGCATCTCCATCTGTGTGTGTGTGTGTGTGTGTGTGTGTGTGTATGAGAGAGAGAGAGAGACAGACAGACAGACAGAGAGAGAGAGACAGACAGACGAGGCACTCCGTGCGCCCCGAGCTGCCTAGCACTCACTTCTCTTTCTCAGTGCTGGGCTAAGGCACCTTCAGGAAGAGCCTTTCCCCGCCCTTCTCCATATCCACTGAAATTTTCCATAATGAAGATGTCACAGGGCAGGAGAATCACTAAATAGTGAGACCTGCTCAAGTACCAAAACAGGGCAGGGCAGAGCTGACACGTCCAACAAGGCGCTCTGAACCCAGCCGCAAACCGTGGCCGCGGGGTGGTCACGACCAGGAGAAATGAAAGCAGGAGCTCAGATGCTAATGCGGCCGCCGCCCGGAGGCTGGCCCGCACCCGTCACGTGTCACGTCAGGGCAGTGAGCAGATCAGAACGCGAGTGTGCCGCTCCACGCTCTGCACCCGAGCAATCCTGTGCCCTCTTACACACTGTGCTCCGTGAGGAGCACCCACAGGCTGTGGCCCCAGAGGAACAGCTGAAGTTGGGACTCAGTTTGCCCAGGCGGCCCGGAGCCTCACCGGCTGCTCAATGACCCTCAGCACTGTCCTCTTGATGTCGGCGATGGCCTCGGTGTACACGGCTGCTAGCTCATGGATCAGCTTGTGGTTCTGAGGCAGGAGAGCCAGGTACAGGTACAAGCACTGCTTCACTGTTTCCTCTGTCCAGGGCGCAGCCACCTCTGACAGGATGGGACAGGACAGAGCCATGCATCAACAGAAGCCTCTATGCCCTTCCCTGAGCCCTGTCCTCAGCGTCTGTGCTGCTCAGGTCAGAGGGAAAAGGGAATGGTACAGAAGGGCGGGCGCCCTCCCGCCACCCTGCCCAGGAAAGCTAGGCTGTCCTACTGTGACGCCAACCCTGCACCCCCGAGTCCCGCCATGACTGACTATAGCCTCGACATAAACATCCCCACAATGGCTGTCAGGCACGAGGGGCAGCCCAGCTGGCAGCCCTGGTACCCTCCTGCTGGCCCTCCCTCTGTGCCGCCAGCCTCCCTGCAGGGAGCACCTCTGCTCTCTGCTCGCATCCTCCCGGGCCTCACCCCTCCCTGTTTGTCTGGCAGGATCTGGGGCTGTGCTGAAGGACTTGGCCCTGTGACCCCCAGGTTGCTCTCCTGGTCCTCCAGTTTCCCCACCCCCGCAGCCCCTTGTCTGTCGGTCTTGGCCCTGCTTGCTACTACCCAGCAGCCATTCTAGAGTGGCCAGAGTAGGTGGGGCTTGACGCCACTCAGATGAACGTGCAGCAGACCTGTGTCCTTGTCGGCTCCGAACAGCACTGAGGGTGGGTTAGGGTGGACCAGCAGCTGCAGGTAGTTGAGGGCAAATTTCTCCACATACTCTCGAAGCTGCTCCTTCTCATACATGCGCTTAATGAAGAGCAGGGCCTGCGAGCGCACCTGAGGGCAGAAGGGGCGGGGCGGGGCGGGGCGGGGCGGGAGAGCGTGCGATGGAGGGCACTGCCGGCAGAAGGCCAGCCTGAGGCCCAGGACAGCAGCCCGTACCCCAGGCTCAGCTGCTGCCCTTGTCCCCATCTCGCTACTCCCTGCCTTGCTGCTCTCATTCCTCAAGAGCGACTCTCCCTGCCAAGGGGCCTTGGCTTTGGACCTTGGCAGCACAGGCAGCCCAGTGCCTGGAGACATGTCACTGGCCAAGCTTCGTTTCACTCAGACACCATCTGCTGGGAGCCACAGGAGCAGAGTCTGTACCACACGACAGGGCCGGAAGTGCTGTGCTACCGGCACGCTGCCTGGACGTGAGCCACCACGAGGAGGCTGGTGACAGGGTACGTAGAGATGGGGCTCATCTAGAGCACAGCTGTGTGGTGTGGTATCCCCCACATCTCCTCCAGAAGCTTCCTGAACCCCACCCTAGTCTACTCAGGGCCCTGCCTGGGCACTGTGACGTCACCCTGCCTGCTATCGCCCAGGTTAGTTTACCAACGTGAGCGGACAGACAAGGAACGGGCACGCCCTCCTCTGAGAGCACATACATACTAGGTAGCACCTGACCCTATGCTGATGTCACATGAAATGAAGAAAAAGGAAAACCAGGCTGGCCGGCTACAAACACAAGCTCACCCTGTCCTTCTCGTGAGAGCTGAGGTCGAGGAGAACATGCAGATACTGGAACTGGCGAGAAGGGCGCTTGAAGATAAGGTCTCCAAGGGTCGACATGCCCAGGTAGGCGCGGCTCTGCAGACGGGGTGCGCTCAGGCTGCTGTGCGAGCTTGTTCTGCTCCCTCTCCCAAACCAGCTCCCTGGGCCTTCCCGCCACCCCGCCCCCGTCTGCAGGGCGCAGGCTCTCACCTCATCCTCACAGTACTTCCGGATCACCTCCAGGGCACTCTCCGTGATCAGCGGGGCCTCCAAAACCACCTTGGTAAAGATCCTGCCCAGGAAAGACCAGGTCTCGCGAGGCGGCCACATGTTGTGGCCCCAAGCTCACAACAGCTTCCCCAGCCCGGGGCCAGCTTCAGACGGGGCAGTCTGCTGCCTCAGCGCTCACTGGCAGATAGGGCACAGGTGCCCCCTCTCTTCCTTTGCTAGAACAGGGGATGCACTGAGGGCGTCATGCCAGGGTGGCGCTCTACTACTGAGCCACTGTGCCGTCCCTGGGAACTGTTAGTACACACGGGAATAAGAAGCCCAGAGGGTGACAAGCCACTCAGACCAAGTGGCAGAGTCTGAATACCCCACTCCCACCCCCAGCATGGTCTGCACACACTTCAGAGAGGGGCATGGGGAGGGCAAGCTTGGGTGGCACCCAGGAGGAAAGAGGAATGAGACACAGGAGGGGACCTGGGCTTACAGCCCCCCTCACCCATCTTTCTGGTCTGGCTTCTCCTGCAGCCCAGAGAGCAGGCAGATGAGGCAGTCCTCATACTTGTCCGGAGTGCCGGAGGCCCCCGCCGCCAGGTAGGCGCTATACTCCTGGTAGAGCCAGGCAAACGCCAGGTCGAGACGGGCCCGGGCGTCCTCCAGGATAAAGGCCAGCACCTCCGCCTTGAACCCGGAGTCGAACTGTGTCACGAGGCTGGCCAGGATCTTGACGCGCGCCTGGTGTTGGTGAGAGCGTGTGGCAGTGCGTCCGGCCTCTGGAGCGGACTCCATCGGGTCTCACGCCTGCCACCACGGTCATACAAACACTGGGCCCAGCACTGAGAACGCTCACGTTCAAGGCCAGCCCGGTGAGTGAGACATCCTCTCCAAACAACCAATCAACCTCAAAACAATCAATGAACCAGCACTAATCAGTCAACCAAGCAGCCAAAGAAGGCAGCATGAAGAAGCACCCCGCAGTATCGTCACGGGGCCGTGGACAGGGAAGAACCACGCCCTCCATGGCAGCAGCTCGCTGGGGTGAACAGGAAGTGGTGGAAGCCAAGGGTGACCGAGCACATGGCACCTTCATCACCCAGAACACTCTTGTGGAAGTGCTCACGCTAGTGCAGAGACTAAAGTGTCCACACACAACAACATAAAGATTTAAAAGGTAAGGAAAAGCCTGGAGAGGCAGAAGCAAGCAGAGCTGAGTCCAAGGTCAGCCTGGCTACAGAGAGCCTGAGCCTGCTAAGGCCACACAGAGAAGCCCTGCCTCAGAGAGCCAGCAAAGCAAAATGAACAAAACAAACCATCAGAAAATAAAGGCAGGAGAGACAGCTCAGTGGTTAAGAACACTGGAGTTTGGTTTCCAACACCCACATGGTGGCCCACAGTTCCCTGGAACTCCAGTAGGAATTCCAGATGTCGTCTTCTGGCCTTGATGGGCTCCTGCATCCACACAGTGCACATAAAGGCACGCAGGCAACACATATACACAAAAGTTCATCAAACAGACATATTAAAAAAAAAATATAGCAAAACCCTTGAAGGCAGGGATGTCTGAAATCAGAGCCGCCCTCAGCATAATCCCGTGCAGGCACTACCGTCTAGAAGGCCGCAGCCGAGCTCAGGGCTAGCGCCACAGGGACGGTTCCTAGGCTGAAGAGCATACCTGGGCCGCCCCGCTGCAGGCCACAGCCTTCTCAGCCCTCAGGATCCGCTTCACGGCTCCTAGCTTCATGGCTTCCACCTGGGCATCTGTCAGGGGCTTCAGCACATCGCTCAAACGGAAGATCTTCTTGCGCCCACCGGCGCCTGCCAGCCTATAATCATGGGGGCAGGGACAAGGTGTGTGTCCTACAATCCAGTCGGCCTGGTGGTCCCAGTGCTGGAACTGGGACAGAGACACACAGCCCCTCCGCACCTTTGAACTCCCTGAGAGGCTCAGCAGGCTGGGAGAACAGAGTCAGGAAGAAATTGTGATTGTTTCTGCCATGGAGTGTGTCTCCCTGTGAGAACAGGCTGGGACCAGGAGGGGCTCAGGGAGAGAAGAGTAAGCAAAGATCCTGGTCGGGGCTTGCAGTCTATGGGCTGCAGACAGGATGGGGAGCGGAGCAAGAGACAGAGAGGAAGCAGGTAACAGTCAAGTGGCCCTTGGCGGGCTAGGCCGGAGTCTCTGGGGAGAGTGACGGAGCAGTGAGGACGGCGACGCTGACCAGGAGCCCCGGTGCACGCCAGGAAGCAGACTGCCTGCCCCACGGCCCCCACAGCCGCGCCTCTGCCACCATTCTCCCAAGTTAGGACAGAATGCCTAGGACAAATGCTCGGTGGGTGGTTCCTGCACTGACTGAGGCAGAGGAGAAGCTGGCCCAGCCCTCAGCCTGCCTCATATCCATTCGCAGGGCCCACAGGCCAACTAGAAGAGGACTCACCGTGGCTGCGTGACAGGGATGATGGGTTCCGGCCTCCTCTTGGCCTGGGGCACCTCCTCCTCCAAGGGGGACATGGTGCTCTGCGAGCCCACCACAGAGATGGCCTGGCCCTGCACAGACAGGCGCCGCTTGATCAGGACGCTCTCCGGCTTCACCGCCTTCTCCTCCTTGGGCTCCTCCTTGCACTGTTTGGTCTGCTCCACACCTGAAATGAGGCAGCCACAGGGCCACCGTGTCGGCGCTGTCACCTGACCCTGGGCTCCCACACGCAGCACCCACCACACTATGTAGCCCACCTAACAAATGATCCAGGACGGAGCCAGACAGCTTCATCCAGAGGCACAGCCACCGTCACAGTCTCAAGATGTAGATCACAAGCATGTTCTCTTGGACCTATGTCTGTGTGGCATGCATGAGTGTGTTTGTGTGTGTGGAAGAGGCAGACTGTATCTTCACTTATCTCCACTTTATTTTTTAATGAGACAAGAGTATCACTGTGTAGCCCTGGTCGGCCTGGACTCGCTATAGAGAGCAAACAGGCGTCAAACTCAGGGATCCACGTGCGTGCGGGGTTCAGAGTCTGCCCTGCTTTTCTCTTTTACGTTTCCTTTATGTGTTATGCATGGGTACGTGCAGAGGCCAGGGGACGCTCTTGTGGAGTGCGGTCCCTCCAATGGGTCCCAGGGACTAAGCTCAGGGCTTTGGGTGGGGCACCAAGCACCCTTACCAGCGGAGAGCCATTTAACCAGACCCTAAACCAGATCACCCACGGAACCCAGAGCTGGCTCTTTCGGCAAGCTGGTTGACCAGTAAACTCCCCGGAGCCCACCTGTGCCTGCCCCACCCAATGCTGGGGTCACAGGTGCACAGCACCGTGGCTTCTTGTGGATGTTAGGGGTTGGAACAAGTCCTCACGGTTACATCTCATGATCTGTATGGGATATACATGCATATCCAGTGTGCATGTGTGCAGTCTTTGTCCACCATGTGGGTTCCAGGAATCACACTTTGGGTTGACAGCAAACACGCTCACCCCCAAGCTGTCTCACTGGCTCATCTGAGGTTTGTGGGTAGGGTCTCATGCACCGCAGGCTGTGCTCAAACGCACCATACATCCAAGGATGACCCTGGAGCTCTCATCTTCCCACCTCTGCCTCCTTGGGTGACAGGCGTGTGCCACTGAGGCACGCTCATTATAAGCGGTCTTTAGCAGCAGAGGGCATGTGACTTGACAACGCACTCAGGGGAAACCTGAATGCACCGAAGACCCACATGTCGCCACTGCGTAGAGCAGCCGTGTGAGCCAGGCTGGCGACGGCTCGGGGGGAGGAGCCTGAGCGCAAGCATTGGGCCGCAGAGGTGGAAGGAGAGGCATGCCCTGCGAAGCTCACCGCCATGCTGGCGCTGCACTTGTGCGTGTGTTACTGTTGGTAAGTTATACTGCAGACCATGCCGGTGCACAGAGCAGCGCCCACCTGCAATCTCAGCACTCGGGGAGCCAGGCCAGCATGGGCTGGAGAGCTGGCTCGGGGCGGAAGGGCGCGCTGCTCTTGCAGAGGGCCTGAGCTGCACTGCCAGCACCCACCACCTGTTGTAACGCTCCCATTCCGACACCCTCTTCTGGCCTCTGAGAGCACACACGTGAGACAACGTTCTGATGGAGGAGGGGAGGCTCGGACACCTGACCCAAGTCAGCCTGGACTCAAGGACCTGAAGATACTGAGTACTCTGCATAATGACAGACCCACGACAGGTGACACCTTAGAAGGCACATGACCTTCATCTCCACACTTTCCCAATAGATGGAGTCCACTGTCACGGTGTGGCCCAGTTCAGCACCAACTCACCAGGACCCAGTCCTGCAGCTGTCATCTGTGTGGCCATGAGCCGAGCCAGGTGCTTGATCTGGGCCTCAGTGCCAGCCGACTCCACGGGGGTGTAGATGGCTTGGAAGGAGGCAGGCATGGTCTCAGGCAGGTACACCATGCTGATGAGGACCTGTGGGAGGCCCAGGGAGGGGCTTAGCCAGCTCATCCTACAGCAGCACGGGAGAGGTCGGGGCTGGGGCTGCTTTTCTTTCCTAGCTTTCTGGGGACCCAATGACTGCCACACTGTCACCTGGGAGAGTCTCCCAAGAACAGAGTAAGTAGATGGGAAGTGGGACACTGAGAAGAAATAGCCTCTAGAAGGATGATGTGGAGAAGAGCTCCATCTAAGGGTGGGAGAGACCCCTGGCTGGTGCTCCCGAGGTGGCCCCAGCGCAGAGCAGGCAGAGGAAAGACTGGGGTCGGGCCTCCTGTCCCGGGACGACTCCGCCCTCCTCACCAGATTGGCCACATTGTCAGGTGTCAGCAGAGGCTGCAAGAACTCAGCAGTGATGTCCGTGTCTGACTGGCCTGAGATCTGGGCTGAGGCCTTTGACGTCCCCGATGGGCCAGGCTCCAAGTCTTTGTCCTCATCGTCTTCTCCGAGGTTGGGCTCTGGAGGGGGGGGTGTGGAATGAGAGGCTGCTCCCAGGCCGCAGCAGGGCCCGTGCTCAGGAGCCACTGCAGGAGCAGCCACAGTAGACAAGGACCCAGGCTGCAGTGTGCTGTGACCATAAAGAACCACAGGCCCCCGGGCAGCAACAGCTCTCCCCGGCCTCAGTTCTCACTAGGGACGTGGCAAAACACCAAAAACCTCTAGGTGAGCCCTGTAAGTCCCAAGATGATGGCATCCCCAGTACATTCCGTCCTGGGGTGGATGGAATGCAGGGCCCCACTTGCCAGGCAGGCCCCAGCAGGAGACAGTTCTGCTGTTACTGCGAGAGGCAGAGGCAGAGGCAGGCAGATCTCTGTGAATTTGAGGCCAGCCTGGCCTACAGAATGAGTTACAGAGCAGCCAGGGCTACACAGAATCTTTAAAAAAAAAAAAAGTATTAGAAAAACTAGGGCTGGAGAGATGGCTCTGGAAGAGCACTGACTGCTCTTCCAGAGGTCCTGAGTTCAATTCCCAGCAACCACATGGTGGCTCACAAACATCTGTAATGGGATCTGATGCCTTCTTCTGGTGTGTCTGAAGACAGGAACAGTGTACTCATATACATGAAATAAATAATTCTTTAAAAGAAAAAAAAATCAAATAAAGTTGTGCAGAATAGTCCAAAACAGAGAATTGTCCACTATTAAAAAGAAATGGAGCTGGGCGTGGTGGCACACGCCTGTAATCCCAGCACTTGGGAGGCAGAGGCAGGCGGATTTCTGAGATTGAGGCCAGCCTGGTCTACAGAGTGAGTTCCAGAACAGCCAGGGCTACACAGAGAAACCCTGTCTCGGAGAAAAAAAAAAAAAAAAAAAAAAAAAAAAGAAGTGGGACTTCTTTTTAAGTAGACTTAGCTTAGCCTTAAAAAAACACCCAAAGAGCAGTTCACCACCATCTCTAATTCCAGTTCCGGGGGATTCAATGCCCTTTTGTGTCTTCTAAAGATACCAAGTATACATGTGGTAAGCATACAGATGTGTGCAGGTAGAATAGCACACACAAAATAAAATCAATATAATGAAAAAGTTAAAATAAAATAAATAAAAAGATGTAGGGCCAGTGATATATCTCAGTAGGAAAAGGTGCTTCCTGCACAAACCTGAAAACCTCAAAAACAAAAAACAACCTGCCCCAATAATTTCAGAAATGGTCTTTACACACACACACACACACACACACACACACACACACACGCAATTTTATTTATTCTATAAGTGGTCTGCTGCATATACATCTATACATCTGCATGCCAGAAGAGGGCATCAGATCCCATTACCGATGGTTGTGAGCCACCATGTGGTTAGTGAGAACTGAACTCTGGACCTCTGGAAGAGCAGCCAGTGCTCTTACCCCAAACCATCTCCCCAGTGCCCAGAAAATGTTCTATAAACAAACAGATGGCATTTTAAAAACCTGTTGGTGCAGAGCGGTGGTGGCGCACGCCTTTAATCCCAGCACTCGGGAGGCAGAGGCAGGTGAATTTCTGAGTTTGAGGCCAGCCTGGTCTACAGAGTGAGTTCCAGGACAGCCAGGGCTACGCAGAGAAACCCTGTCTCAAAAAAAAGAAAAGAGAAAGAAACGTCTAATCATATGCATGTGTATGCCCTCTACACATGTATGAAACAGAAATGAAACCCTGAAGGGCGAGACACCCGGCCATCACTTCCTCCTTCCTCAGCATTTAGACAAGCCCTACTTGGCCGCACACTCGTCTCCCCAGCAGTCCGCAGGTGGAGGCAGAAGGGACCAGTGTCATTTGCTCCTAGACTGGGACTCTACGGTCGAAACCCAAGCGAGCATCTACTCACTGTCCCATGTAGCAGTTACAGAGAACAAGGGCTACCGAGCCACGCCGCACACACCAGAAAGCCACGCCGCCACCAGCCCAGCCTCCCGCCCCAGCTCACCCAGCTTCATCTTCTTGAGCGTGGAATCTGCGTCGTCGCGAGGCCGCTTGCGGGAGTCCTTGCTGCTAGGCATGTTGCGGGCGATCTCAGCCTGGGGCGTGCCCAGGTCCACCAGCAGGGTGGTGATCTGGGCCTGGAACTCCAGGGAGGCAGGGTGCTTGAGCACACTCAGCAAGTGCAGCTTGAGGTTCTTGCGCACACTGCTCACCTGCGACTTGGCCAGTGTCGGGGGCAGGTTGGCTGTGAGGGCAGAGGCGGGAGCTGGTGCTGTGGACAGTTCTCTATGGGCCTGCCAGGCTCAATTCTCAGCCCCAAATTCGGGTGGGGTGTCTGCTGACATTCCCTGGGAACTTCCTGGGCTCCCAGAAGTCCTTCACGGGACTTGTAGCCTTCCCCCTTTCAAGCTAAGACTAATCCCAAGAGACCTCTTCCACATTAGTCCTTTTAGGGCGCGGGGGAACCTAACTGTTCTTTCTCTGCACACCGAGCCTCAGGCCTTCGGTCTGCAGCTCTGTGCTAGGCTGGAGAGAGCTGTAACTGCCGCCTTTCCCACAGGCCGCTCACCTGCTGCCACAGCTCAGGCCAATCCTCCTGCCACTGGCATGAGCAGCCTACACCTCAGTCACCTCAGTCACCAAGCTGTCCCTGCTCCACAGGGAAGAGGCCTCTAACTGGGCCTTTGCAGCCGCAGCACCCGTTCCTCAGCTAGCGCCACTCTCATTCCCCTGCGAAGGACCCACCCTGTCTCCATCCTCTGTCCAAGTGTGCAAGAGCCTGGAGCCAATGAGAACACTGCGCTCCCCTGGCCTCTGTGATTGGCTCAGCAGCAGGCCCACAGTCTCTGCTCAGCCAATCACAGACAATGAGCGTCAGCCTTTGACTTTTGCTGGAATGATGGGGTAGGAGCCGCGCTCTCCCCTCTGTTGCTAAGTGGAGAAGGTGGGAACCCCGAGTTCTGGGGCCATCTTTACTGCTTCAGCGGAGACGGAGAGGCCAGACCACAGCCAGCACCCACTCCCACCTGGGCACCAGACGCTGGCGTTCTATCAGTTCTAAGGCGGGAAGTTATCACCAGCCTCCCCTCCTGAGGGACCGGGACCCTGTGGGGCCAGCCTCCCCTCCTGAGGGATCAGGACCCTGTGGGGCCAGCCTCCCCTCCTGAGGGATCAGGACCCTGTGGGGCCAGCCTCCCCTCCTGAGGGACCGGGACCCTGTGGGGCCAGCCTCCCCTCCTGAGGGACCGGGACCCTGTGGGGCCAGCCTCCCCTCCTGAGGGACCGGGACCCTGTGGGGCCAGCCTCCCCTCCTGAGGGACCGGGACCCTGTGGGGCCAGCCTCCTGAGCTAGCTTGTCAGTACCCACACTACAACTTGCTCTAACACGGAGCTCACGGTGAACAGAGTTCAACAGTTCCTTAGGAACCGACAACCAGGCCAGCAGAGTGCGTGGGGCGCCTGACCTACCATGCAGAGTCTCGTAGGCCTGGATCACCTCGGACATGAACATGGGTCTCTGGCGGGCGATGTTGGCCAGGGAGCCCAGCGCCGTGGTCAGGTTGATGGAGGAGATGGCGGGGTGTACCATGAACTTCAGCAGCTGCTCTAGGGCCGCCTTGCCCTCTTCCCACAGGACATCTACCGAGGTAGAAGAGAGGCGCCGTCAGTGGGGCCCTGTCAGCCTGACTGGATGCACTTACCCACACAGCCCACGGCCGGGACAGCGCTGTTCTGTCTAGTCCTCCAGAGTCAGCACCTAACACTCTGGTGGAAAGTGGCCACCTCACAGGATAGGGAATTAGGTAAAACGCACTCCATGTGTATCCACAGAGCACACTGAAACAGCCCTGGGGATGCTGCCCCACAAGTATTGATTTTTAAAGACGGGGTCTTACTTATGTAAGCTGGGCTGGCCTCGAACTCAGGATCATCCTGCCTCCACCCAAGCGCTGGGATCTTCAGGTTTGTAATGCCTACTGTACACATGGCTGGGGAAATCTTGGGGCTTTATGGCAGGCAAGAACTCTACCATAATTTCACCCAACTTGAAAGGTTCAGGTAAGAGAGTCTAAAGTTCAAATACTCTTAGCTACCCAAGGCTAACCTGGGCTACATGAAACTATCTGAAACAAAACAGAAAAGGGCATGTGGGAGGAGGTCTGAGGGCAGCGGAGGCGAGGGGTGGTGGCCGCACACAGCGCCCTGACACACTCACTGTACTGGATGTAGGGGTGATCTCGAGGGATGCGGTCCAGACTGATGTCATGCTCCTGGCGCCGGGGGACCTCTGAGTCAGCCATACGAGGTGACAGGGTGACAATGAGGCCCTCCACAAACTTGATGGCATGAGTACGGATGCCATCGTTGTCAGAATCCAAGAGCAGGATGATTTCCCCAGCCATGGAGGACACCATGTCCCAGCAGGCCTCCTGGAGATCGCTGATGACCCGAGACTTCACCATCCACTTGGAAAGGCCAGGAGTAGGGACAGAGAGACAGGACAACACATGAGCTGCCAGGAGGCCCTGCCCCACCCAGCCTGCAGACTGCAGGGCGATGGGCACATTCACTCGCTCACACCAACAGCACGCTCACGCTGGGCGAGGTGAGGACAGGGGAGCCCAAGGCTGGCCTCCGACCTACACGGCAACTGCCAGCTCTCTGTAGCTGCAGCTCTACATCTGAGGCTGTCTTCTGACCTCCACAGGCGTTGCACATACACTGCAGACATACGTGCAGGCAAAACACTCATACATGTTAAAAAAAATGGCAGCGATTAACTGGCATTCTTTTGCTAAGAGTGAATGACGGTTATGACCGATGAGCCCACTCCAGTGTGGTCACATGGCAGTCGAGGAAGTTTCCTGTGACCCCTTATCACTTGAAGACGTGTATGTGTACGGGTGCTTTATCTATGCCTATCTGTGCAACACCCATGCATCCTGGGTCAGGAGGAGGTCAGAGGAGGGCATGAGATGCCGAGACTGGCGTTACAGATGACTCTGAGACACCATGTGGGTGGCGGGAAGGGAACCTGGGTCATCGTTACAACAGCTCGGCCATCTTTAAAGATTCAGGATCTTTTTTAAAAAATTGCTATTACTTTTTGAGACATTCTTCCAAGGCAGCCCAAGGCAGCCTGGAACTCTATTTGCCTCAGCCTCCCTCAGCCTGGGGACATCGTGGGGTGAGCAGCCCATGCCTGCTTGGGGGGATTCTTTGGTCTATGTCCCTCACTGGCCTGGGAGCTCTGTGAAGGCTGCAACTAAAGTCCTGGATTGGATGTCCCCCATATCACCTGGCAAAGGACTTAAAAGTGGAAACTCTGCACAAGAGTGGACCCAGAAGACAACAGCAGGGACAGCCAACCTCACTGTGACAGGCTCGCATTGGCCAGGACTGGCACTACAAGCCATAACCCAGCAAAAGGAAGCAGCACAGGCAGGGAGAGGGAAACCCAAGGTCTCCATGGACAACTCAGATGGACCACGGCTCAGGACAAGCACAAAATGGGGCTTGAGTATGGCTCAGAAGAGCCGTGCCAGTCTAATATATATGCTCAGCCCTAGCCTCAGCAGCTGGCACCAAACCACACCCAACTCTGATGTGGCTTTGACTGTTCTAGGAAGGCCCAGCCAGTCCTCACCTGCAGGGCCACCTTGTAGAGCTGGGTCATGGTGAGGATGGCCTTCTTTACCACGTTCACGTTTTCATCTCGCAATAGCATGTTGAGGTTGGCGATCAGTTTTAGCAGCAGCTCAATGTCCCGCTTGCTGGGGGTGGGGTGGGGGTAGAGAAGGGGTCGGGTCATGTGGGCCTGGAGGTAGGGTGAGGACACAGGGCCCACAAATCAAGAACCTGAGGCGGAGGCGTCAGAGTCTGTCAGCAGCACACACAGTAGTGGAGGCTGGTGCTGACGACCACCCACCCACCCACCCACCCACCCCCCCACCCCCCCACCCCCCCGCAGAGCTGCCCTGTGGCCTTTGGTCCATCTCAGCAGGGGTGGGGTGGCTAGGTAAGTGAGCAACAACAACTATCAGAGTGTGACTGGGACATCGTCCCCTCCTCTGAGACAGTCTCAGTCGCAGCCTGGGGCTGCCACCTACACAGCTGAGGAGAACCTTGAGCTCCAGCCCCTCCTGCCTCCTCCACCTGCTGTGTGCTGGGATTTACACATGCGCAGCCCCGTGCAGATTTACATGGTGCTGTGGATGGAAGCCAAGGCTTTGTCCACGCTAGGCACGGGAGCCAAAGCCACACACCCCAGCCCTGTTCCGGCTTCATCTTATTTGCAAAAATACCTACTGCAGAGGTGGTAAAAACAGCCACAAAGACCATGAGCACTTGGTGTAAGGGCTAAATAAAAAGACCCAGTCTCGTTTATGCGAGCCTGGAGGCATCCACTGTAGGGACCCTTCCAGGACTCAGAACTGACAGGGTCACTTTGGTTGCCAAAAAGAATGTAAGGCCTCCAGTAACACTCAGCACATTAGTGGGTTTTTTTCACAACATAAATTCTAGTCCAATTCTAAACATCAGTTGCACCATTTAAAAACTATGAAACATCATGCTGGGAGGCACACACCTTTAATCCCAGCACTCAGGAGGCAGAGGCAGGTAAATCTCTGTGCTGAAGGCTAGCCTGGTCAGAACAAGTTTCAGGACAGCCAAGGCTACACAGAGAAACCTGTTGAAGGAAAAAAACAAAAAAACAAAAAACACTCAACAAAAAAGATCCAAAACAGGAGCTGGAGAGATAGCACAGTGGTCAGGAGACCGGGGGTACACGAGACGCTGTCTCTGACCAGCCAACGGCGAGACGCTGGAAAGCAGAGGGCCTGCTCCACACCGGGGCGCATTCGCTACATACACTACTGCTGTGTGAACTCAGAAAATTTAGCATAGTCGGGCATGGTGACACATGCTACAATCCCAGTCCTGGGGAGGGTGTGTGTGTGTGTGTGTGTGTGTGTGTGTGTGTGTGTGAGAGAGAGAGAGAGAGAGAGAGAGACAGAGACAGAGACAGAGAGACAGAGACAGAGAGACAGACTCTGAGATTGTCCCAAGTTCAAGGTCACATTGGGAACCTGTCTCTGCCCATTTCCCGGTAAAGCAACAAGCATGCCCACGCACACTGGGTTAGACACAGAGGGTAAATACCCTAGGTCTACCAAGTCAACTTGGCAAAACCCACTTGTTCCTCCAAACCTACTTTCTCTACTAAACAGATCAAGAACTGCCTCAAAGCCTGTGCTGAAGGCTGGACAACAAAGCAGATCAGACGCAAGCTCCTGACCGGCTCGGAGGATAACGAAAGAGCCATTCCATCTCCTCCGTCAGAGCTGGGTGAGGAAAGGGAGCTCTGTCTTCCCAGTCTCGGTCAGGGGGGCTGCACTGTGCGGCTGCTGCGGAGAGCACGGGCAAGGAGCTTGGTCGGCACCACTATCAGAACCAACCTTGTGTACAAGGAGCCAGCAAGACACAGAGGCCCTGCTGTGAGGCTGACTCTGTGGAGAATTACCAGGGAACTCGAGGACTGCACAGTGGCACAGAGGGCAGGAGGGAAGGGAAGCTCAGGAAGGGCTATCAGCTACCCTGCAGATGGGACAGAACGGCCACCTGGGGTCACAGGTCACACTCTGGTGTTCTGTGAGGGGCAGAAGAAGAGATGGAGGGCCAGAGGGAGAAGGTGTGAGGTGCATGTTCAGTGGGCCGGAAAGACCCCATGGCCTCTCAGCAGATCACACAGCCATGTGCGAGAGGTAAACGACAGGCGAGGGCTGGGATTCCCCAGGAAGACAGACACTTCGGAACTAGCCCACGAGGCCAGGTACTGGAGACAAAACTCCTGTTCCAGAAACAAGGAGGCAGACAGGAGGACCAAATATTCAGGGTCATCATCTGCTACAGAGTGGGCTCTAGGATAGCCTGAGCTATATCAGATTTTGTCTAAAAGCAAAACAAAAATTAGACTGATCAGTCATTTTAAAATCGTAAGCGTGAAGTGGGCTGGAGACGGCCTAGCAGTTAAACTGCATGCTGCTCAGCAAGACACCGACCGAGTGCAACTCCCAGTGCCCGTGTCATGGCAGCCTGGTGGAAAGAAGCCCTGGAGTCGGAGGCTGAGAAGCGGGAGCTGCTGCCTGGGCGCTAAAAGGAAGACTGCCCCTTCCACAAACAAATCACCCATCAAGTGCTGACTGAGGCACACCCAGGGCCACAGTCCCCCAGTGCATGCGGGGGACACCTGGGGCGCACGAGCTATGACGAGCAGGCACTCGCCCTGACGCCGTACCACGCCTCCTCGATGAAGCCAATGACAAACTTGCGCACTTCAGTGGACTTGTCTGCCTGGAAAGCGATGATCTCCTGTAACGTCAGAGGAAGACGATCAGGCCACACCGGGGGCATCACCTCCCCTCATCCTGTCCCAGGCTGCTCACTCACGTCCAGGAAGTTGTCCAGCAGGGTGGGGTCCTTGTTAATGATCAGCTCTTGGACCTGCGAGTTTGAAGGAAGGAGGACAGACATGAACTCAGGCCCCAAGGGCAGGCGTGGCGGTTCTCGAAACCCAGCACAAGGAGGCTGAGGCAGGGCTGCCATGCTGTCAAGGCAGTCTGGACTGTGGACTTGATCTAAAAACTACAAATAAGGACTAGCTCAGTGGGCAAAAGGCACTTGCCACCTCACTCCGAGTCTATGCCGACAGGAATAGCATCTCTCGGAGCCATCTGGTGGGAGGCTGTCCTCTGCCCTCCATGCCTGTCCCGGCATACAGGAACTATTGAGAACAAGAACAAGGGCAGAGCTGCTCGGGGGTAAAGCACCTCCTCCACACACGCGGGACGGCGCAGCTCTCAGAGGCCGCAGCCACAGACTCCCAGAAACCCCGGTGGCTGGACTCGTGGATCAGCAAGCCCTGGGTCCTCTGAGACCCGCCTCAGTAGAGTGGAGAGTGACGGGGGCGCGCCAGCTCCGACCTCTACAAGACTGCACAGGGGTCTCATACCGGCAACCAAGCACCCACACCGTGTGAACAGTACATACACACCAGACACAGGGGAAATAACTGGGTAACTCGATGCCGGAGTGGGGAGGGGGCTGACAGTTAGGGCTTGGCTGCTCTCCCAGAGAATCCCAGCACTCAGCTACAACCGTCTAGAACTCCAGCGCCACTGCCCTTGTCTGGCCTTTGTTGGGGTTGTATGCACACGGTACACTTACACACATGGCAAAACATAAAGAAAACCAAACCTCAAACAGAAACAAACCCAGGTGTAGTGTACGCAGACAGGAACACGGAGCACAGAGAGGGCGACTCTGACACCTCCGACTCCAAGCCTCAAAGCTACGCTGTTGAGACCTCAAGGTTCTTGCAGCCCCTGGGAGGCTTCACTCTGCCTGTAGACGTGGCGGGCCTGCTCGGCGTTGAGGGAAGGCTACCCAGGAGTGCTAACCAGCCCGACACCGGCCACAGACGCAGTGAGTGCACGGTCAGTCTGACGACACAGTGCTGCTCAGATCAGCCAGCCATGATGTGGCAAACTTTAATCCCAGCACTCGGGAAGGCAGAGGTAGGTGGATCTCTGTGAGTTTGAGGCCAGCCTAGTCTACAGAATGAGTTCTAGGACAGCCTGGGCTACACAGGGTTTCACTGAATGAATGAATGAATGAATGAATGAACAAATGAAAAAGTGAACAGTAAAAGGGCCAGGCACACAGAGCAACAGTAGAGTGCTGGTTCAGCATGCCAAGGCTCCAGGTCCAATCCCTAGGGTAAGGAAAAGAAGGGCAAAACCCCGGGGCTCCTGTGTTCTTGAGGCTCAGCCTCCTTTGCCCGGCCCAGCAGTTAAACACTATGTTGGCATCCAGCAAGCACTCCAACCATCAAAGCGCCTGCATGTCTTTATTTTGAGGCGTGAGGGGACAGGCACACCCAGCGGTGTACGTGTCGCCTGCCTTTGTTTCCCTCTCAAACCTGGGTATTTCAGCCAGGCTGACTCCCAGGAGTCGCCTGCTCCACCGCAGAGCTGAGGGCACAGGCATGCGTGGCCATGCTGAACTTCTATATGGGTGCTGTGGATTTGAACCCAGAACCCTTCACCTTCACAGCGAGCCATCGATACAGCCGCACACCGCCAGCAGCCACGGTGCCATGCCGCTCGGGAACCAACCCTTCACCTTCACAGCGAGCCATCGATACAGCCGCACACCACCAGCAGCCACGGTGCCATGCCGCTCGGGAACCGGCTCCTCTTGGCCATGTGCTGACCAAGTAGACCCAGGGCCCCAGCCTAGGCAGTGTGGCCCTCCAGCCTCTAATGTGCAGTTTTTCTTCGTGGCACTTCAAAGAACCCAAGGCTTTGGTACTTGATAAACAAGCAAAGTCTCTATGTGAGCCGTGTCCCCGCCCCTCGCTGGGCCTCCACCCTATCCAATGCGCTCTCAACTCCATCGTGTCCAAGGACCCTAATGCTTTTCCACTGCGGCACAAGCTTTGGTGCTTTGGCTGTTTGGTTATGCCTTCCATCTTCTCTTCCTACAGCAGTTGGTTCTGATGGCCCCTTTCACACCCTTCCCGACGGCCCCGCTAATTCTTTGGCATGACAGCCCTGCCCACTCCAGGCCATCACTGTCTGTCCACCCTACTCATCACAAAGAGGAAAGGCGGCAGTGACAGGCACAGGCCTGTGGTGCTCACAGAGTGGCCTCAGGCTCAGTCTGTAAACTCTGAGGTCCACTGCACTGTGGCGCCTTCCCACTACGACCCCGTCCTGTACCTTGAGAAGCACTGACTAGACATGCTGCACAGCACTGCACTCTGGGGCACAGTCTATGAATGAGTGCGTGCAGGCATGACCTGAGAACGCCACAGGTGAGTGTGTGTGCAGCCACACCTGAGTGCATCCCAGGTGTGTGAGTGTGAGTGCAGGCATGTATGAGTGCATCCCGGGTGTGTGAGTGAGTGTAGGTATGCATGAGTGCATCCCAGGTGTGTGAGTGTGAGTGCAGGTATGCATGAGTGCATCCCGGATGTGTGACTGTGAGTGCAGGTATGCATGAGTGCATCCCGGGTGTGTGAGTGTGAGTGCAGGCATGCATGAGTGCATCCCGGGTGTGTGAGTGTGAGTGCAGGTATGCATGAGTGCATCCCAGGTGTGTGAGTGTGAGTATGAGTGCAGGCATGCATGAGTGCATCCCAGGTGTGTGAGTGTGAGTGCAGGTAGGCATGAGTGCATCCCAGGAGTGTGAGCGCAGGCATGCATGAGTGCATCCCGGGTGTGTGAGTGTGAGTGCAGGCATGCATGAGTGCATCCCGGGTGTGTGAGTGCAGGTATGCATGAGTGCATCCCGGGTGTGTGAGTATGAGTGTGAGTGCAGGTATGCATGAGTGCATCCCAGGTGTGTGAGTGTGAGTGTGAGCGCAGGCATGCATGAGTGCATCCCGGGTGTGTGAGTGTGAGTGCAGGCATGTATGAGTGCATCCCAGGTGTGTGTGAGTGTGAGTGCAGGCATGTATGAGTGCATCCCAGGTGTGTGAGTGTGAGTGCAGGCATGTATGAGTGCATCCCAGGTGTGTGTGAGTGTGAGTGCAGGCATGCATGAGTGCATCCCGGATGTGTGAGTGTGAGTGCAGGCATGCATGAGTGCAGGAGGCACTGCAGATGCTAGCAGTCTCCCTCAGCGGCCCCGCCCCTTACCCCAGCCTCACCTGTTTGAGCACTGTGATCTTCGAGTCATTGGTGATCAGTGCAGCCTGGTTCAGGAGATCTACCACCTGGAAGGGTAGAAGACCCAGGAGTCACCGCTGGTCCCGCCGGCCCGGGTCCCCCTGAAGTCGTCCTGTCCTCTGCTGTCTGGACCGCATCATGCGAAGGCAGGAGCCACCCCCCCACACACACCCAGCAGCCCCCATCCCCCCAACCCCCCAGCAGCCCCCGCAGCCACACTCACCCTCTCGGAAGTGCTCATGCCGTCAATGCCTGGCCCTTCTTCTTGTGTGAAAAACTGTAGTGCCACACTCCGGCGAGTGACACTGTCCCCGCTGCTGCTTGCCATGACTGCTGTCAGGGTCTCCCTGGAAAAGAAGCTGGTGAGTTTCCCTGCCCCGCTCCTCCCTCCTCTAGAGTTCACGCCCATGGACAGACATGCTCCACAGCCACTACACTGTTTCCTTTAATGCAGGGTCGGGCTGGTCTCAGACTGACTAGGTAGCCAAAGATGGCCGTCAACTCCTACTCCTGTCCGTGCCTCCCAAGAGCTGGAGTTACAGGCGTGCACAGCCACACATGGTCACAGGCCAGCTAGGGCTGCATACTCAGACCCCACCTCATCTCAAAAAGGAAAAAAAAAAGGCCACTCTATAACCACGCGTGGTGCTACATGCCTTTCATCTCAGCATTTTCAAGATGCAGGCAGGTAGAAACATCAGGAGTTCAAGGCCAGCCTCAGTTACACAGTGAGTTCAAAACTGGACGGTGCTACATAATACTGTCTCAGGAAAGGAGGAAGGAAGGAAAACAGACACATTACAATACAGCATCCAGGAGCTGCTCCTTCTGTGAAAAGGGAGAAACTGGAACTTCTACACAATTATCACAAAGTCATACAAAACCGTGAAATGATTCACAGACAGGCGCCACATCCCGCATTACTTTTCCCAGCGGGCAGCATAACCCAACCAAGCGTCTTAGATGGGGAGAGGCTGCAGACCCCCCTACACTCCGGCTGAAGGACCCTTTGCAAGCCTCACACCGCAGGGCAAGAGCCCGAGGGACCCAAGCCTGACACTGGGATGAACAAGTCACAGATGGCACAGCTGTGACGAGGAATGAGCGGAGACCCAGGCAGGCGCACACACCTGTAGTCTGATCACTCTTGGGAGTCTGAGGCAGGAGAACTGTGAGGTCTAAGTCAGCTGGGCCACTAAGCAAGACCCTGTTTCAAGAGAGAAGAGAAAGGAGCATGGAAAACCTCTACAGTGACCACACAGGGATCTGTGAGCACCAGCAGGCAATGGGGATTTCCACAGCTGAGGGGGGAGGGGGGGAGGGAGGAGGGAAAGATCTGTTATATGAGGAAAACCAAAACCAGAGTAGTAAATCTGGACACTCGGGAGGCTGAGGCAGGAGGATCACACTGAGCTGGATGCAGTGTGAAGAGAAACCGGCTAAGCTAAAAGTGCTGTAGAAAGCAGAACCGAGGGCTGGCGAGCCGGCTCAGCTGGCGGAGCCACCGACTGCTCTTCCAGAGCGCCTGCCTGAGTTTGTTAGTCCTCAGCACCCGCAGGACAGCTCAAAAGTATAACTCTAGTCCCAAGGGGATGGGAGGTCCTGGTCTAGCCTCCACATATACCTGGTGCAGAGACATAAGTAGAAGCAATAGCCCATATATGTAAAAAAACATAAATTTAAAAAACCAGCATACTCTTAAATATAAAAGATGCAACTGAAAATCTAGACAATATTGCTGATAACTAAGGTTTTGTTAATTTTTGTTTGTTTTTGCTTGTTTTTTCAAGACAAGGTTTCTTTGCATAGCCCTGTTTTAGAACATGTTCTATAGACAAGGCTGGCCTTGAACTCAAGACCTGCCTGCCAAGTGCTTGGATTAAAGGTACCTGCCACTGGTTCGGTGAAGGTAACTAATTTTAAATGGAATTAACCTATAAACTAAATAGACATCACATGCAAATAAATAAATAGTTTATTGCCACGATTTCTTTTTTAAACCTACGGTCAGCTGGGCGGTGGTGGCGCACGCCTTTAATCCCAGCACTTGGGAGGCAGAGGCAAGTGGATTTCTGAGTTTGAGGCCAGCCTGGTCTACAGAGTGAGTTCCAGGACAGCCAGGGCTACACAGAGAAACCCTGTCTCTAAAAACAAAAAACAAAAACAAAACAAACAAACAAAAAAAACTAACAACAACAACAACAACCAAAAAAAAAACCTATGGTCATTTGGTGGGTCTAGGTGGATTATAACCCCTATGTAGCCCAGGCTGGCATCAAAGTCAAGAGATTTGCCTACCTCTGCCTCCCAGTGCTGATGAACAGGGCATGGGCCACTAGGCTGGCTATGTTTTATCCTGGGACCATCAAACTCCCCTTTCTCTTTAATCTTCTGGGTGTGTTTTATCTTGAGTATATATTCCTATTTCTCTTTCTCTTTTCTTTTCTTTTTTAATTAGTAAAGATAGATGTTCAGCTGATCATCAGTATCAGAAATTGACCCCAGGACCCCCTTCACACCAAAATTCAGTCCGGAAATTAAAACAGCACTGTTTGGCCAGATAGGGTGGCATACCCTTTTAATCCCAGCACTCTGGGCAGAGGTAAGAAGCTCTCAGTTTGAAACCATCTGGAGGGCTGGAAAGATGGCTCAGCAGTTAAGAGCACTGGCTGCTCTTCCGAAGGTCCTGAGTTCAAATCCCAGCAACCACATGGTGGCTCACAACCATCTATAATGGGATCTGAAGACAGCTACAGTGTATGTACTCATATAAAAATAAATAACTAAGGAAATTTTTAATTGAGTATTGCTATTAATTTTAAAAAAAGAAAACAAAACCATCTGGAGCCACTATCGAAAGAAAGAAAGAAAGAAAGAAAGAAAGAAAGAAAGAAAGAAAGAAAGAGGGAGGGAGAGAAAGGAAGGAAGGAAGGAAGGAAGGAAGGAAGGAAGGAAAAGAAATAAAGAAAGACAGACAGACTTGCCGGGCGTGGTGGCACACGCCTGTAACCCCAGCACTTGGGAGGCAGAGGCAGGCGGGTTCAAGGCCAGCCTGGTCTGCCAAGTGAGTTCCAGGACAGCCAAGGCTACAAAGAGACCTTGGGGTGGTGGCAGTGGAGGAGGAGGAGGAGTGGTAGCCTGCGCATGCTGGGGCTGGGCACATAGCTCACTTGGTATTCAGTTAATAAGCACAAAGCCCTCTGCTCCATCCCCAGCACCACAGTACCACAATCATGAGAGCAGTGCTCACGTGCCACACAGACCTGGCATACTTTTAAAATCACCTCTTAGGCTGAGCTAGACAGGGACCCAGGACTCCTGAAGGCCAGAAGTGCTCTGCAGTGCGCCCCGTCCCAGAACACTGCCGACTGTCTTGGAGACTGGGTCTCCCTAAGTTGCCCAGATTGCCAGTAAACTCACTCTTTAGTCCAGGCAAGGCCTAAACTTTGTAATCCTCCTGCCCCAGGCTCTTAACTAGCAAAACTACGGGTTTGTGCTATCAACCCTGGCTTAAGTCACCTCCAGATGAGCTAAAATACCTAACCCATTATACTATGTAAACGTTGTTACATTGTATTGTTGAGGGACTGATGGAAAATTTTAAAGTCTACAAACGGTCAATGTAAACCATTTTCATGAATATTTCAATCTAAGATTGGCTGAATCCACCTATGTGAACTACCAAGACAGGCTGTCAACTTGTATATAGACTATTGCACTTTTTCGTTTGTTTGTTTGTTTGTTTTTCCGAGACAGGGTTTCTCTGTGTAGTCCTGGCTGTCCTGGAACTCACTCTGTAGACCAGGCTGGCCTCGAACTCAGAAATCCGCCTGCCTCTGCCTCCCAAGTGCTGGGATTACAGGCGTGCGCCACCACGCCCGGCTTTTTTCTTTTTAATAAATAGTGTAGCTCAGTCTGTTTTTCCACTTCCTTTCTTTCTACAGTTGCAAATCATTGTATTTCGTAAACGTAATTAGTGATTTCTGCCAGAATTCCCACTGAAGAGCTGCTGGGCTGTTTGCAGTCTGGCTGTCGGAAACACTAACCCTGCCTCCCTCTCCGGGGGTGTGCTCGGCACGGACTGCCCCTCCCGCCAGGAAGCCCGACTCCCGTTACCCTGAAGAGTGGATCTCGCTCGGGACCGGGTTGTTGCTGTTTTTTCATTCATTCATTCAACGAGCATCCCCTGGGCAAGGCCAGCGTGTGCTGCGCGCTGGCTGTGCTGGGAGGCAGGCACCCCGGCGCGGCTCGTCCTCGCCCGCACAGAGCCCAGGGCCGGGGACCCCCTCGGACAGCACCCAAGCTGGACCCCACGTGCCGAGCAGGCCAGCACAGGGACCTCTGAGAGCCTCCAGCAGGCGGGTCGGGGATGGAGGGAGGAAGCGGAGGCTCCGCGGGGGGAGTGACGCGGGGTGCCGAGCCCCCGACCCCGAGGAGGAGAGGAGTTAGGCCGAGGAGGAGAGCACGTTCCGAGGGCGGGGACCGGGAGCGGCAGCCTGTGCAAAGGGCCCCAGGAGGGAAGGCGCCAGGGCGGGCAGGGAGGCGAAGGGCCAGTCGCGGCGGCGGCGGCGTGCCGTGCGGGGATGCGCCCGACGAGGTCCGCGGCCCACGCTGGAACTCTGGCTCCGGGCGGGGGCCGGGGAAGCCGAGGAAGGCAAGGAAGGGTCCTGGGCAGTGTGGGAAGAAGCAGGGGCCCGCGACCGCGCTGCTCCCGGCCCTCACCGGGGCCCTCCCCGACGCTCGCGCCCCAGCCTCGCCAGCGCCCCTCCTCCCCTCACCCCAGGACCTCACGCCGCCACCCGCTCACCGCGGCTCCGGCCTCCGCGCCCCTCGCGCCCCCTCAGCAGCGCCTCTCCACAGACGCTGCCGCCGCCATCTTCCGCCCGCCGCCGTGACACAGCGCAGGCGCTGCACTAGTAGGGCCGCCGGGAAATGAAGTCCGGCACCGCGGCCCGTCCCCGCCCCTAAGGCGTGCCGCGTCGGCAGCCGCCCGTCCTCCCCGGGCATCCACCGGGGCGGCCGCCATTTTCGGCCTTCGAGCGCCATGCCTTCTGGGAAATGTAGTCCGCGCTGCGCAGGCGCCGGACGGAAATAGGAACGGGGGCTTCTGGGAAATGGAGTTCCCAGCGGTCCGGAGTCCTTCTCCCTAGACGGCTGGCTGGCGTTAGGGTGGAGAGTGCTGTGAGTGGAGTTTCTGGGTCTTGGAGGAGATCTGGTGCCTTAATGGGGTCTAAACAGAATCCTTGAGCCTTTCCACCGCCGACCCTGGCCCCTTACGGAGCCTGCAACATTTGCAGTCGTCAAAAACCTCAGTCTACCCGTTTGTTCAGTGGGAATGTGGTTTCAAGAATCTCTGCGGGCTTCTTACGGTGTCGTATAGGGACTTGTGGAGTCCTGAGCTCTGTCGGCCTCCTTTCGTGGAGGACATGCGGGGTTCTAGAGTTTCCCATGAAACACCTGGAGGCAGAAAGGTTCCCCGGCTCCCGCGCGGCGCCTCTAGGCCTTTTGGGATCAGCAGGGCGTGTCTCTCCACCCCACCCCTTCTAGTCCCCCACTCTTCATCTATCTCTAGCTCCCAGGTGCCAGGACCGAGGCTCCCGGCGCCCGAGGTCTCTCCCCTTGCGATCCCGCAGGGGGCGCCCCAATCCGAGCGCGCCGCCCTCGGGGAGGCGGGAGGGGAGCCCGGGGCGGGCCCGGGAGGGGGTGTCCCGGCTATAAAAAGTGGCTGCCGCCCCCGGCGCCCGGGCCAGCGGGACTCCGGGCTGCGAGCCTCAGGTCGGAGCTCGGGGCGCCGCGGCCTGGGCGTGTGGGGGCGCAGGCCCGGGGGATGCTGGGCTCGGTGAAGATGGAGGCCCACGACCTGGCCGAGTGGAGCTACTACCCGGAGGCGGGCGAGGTGTGTCCCCGGGATGGCGGGGCGGGACCCGGGGGCAGGCGAGGGGCTGCGGGCTGACTCGCCGGCCAGCGGGGGCTGTGGCGTGGCCCGGGGTGGGGGGGTGGAACAGCAGGGGGACGGGAGCGGGGACGGGGACGGGAGCGGGGACGGGGACGGGGACGGGACGGGGACGGGGCTCGGGGACGGGGTCTTAGACGGCAGCCCCGGCGCTGGCCGCCCGCGCAGGAGAATGTCATCAATGAGACCTCGGGGTTCCCCTCGGAGGGGCTGAGACCCGGCTCAGGTGACCGCACCGGAGCCCCAGGGCAGCGCGAGCGACGGGGCTGGGGGACCTCGAGACGCGGGTCCTGGAGTGGGGAGGAGAGCACGGGCACCCAGGGGGAGTCCGCAGGGAGAGGGCTGGGGCGGGATCCGGGGTGGAAGACTTGGGGCGGCTGGGGTCGGAGTGAGGCGCAGGGCAGGGGTGAGCCGAGGAGCCGAGGCAGGGTGGGCGCGGGCCGTGGAGGGATCGAAGGTGACAGGTGGCTTAGGGAGACTGCCCTCGGGTGACGTCAGCCTCGGAGGATCCGGAGGATCCGCATCTGCGAGGTGGGGGCCAGCCGGCCCCGCCCCGCCCCGCCCCGCCCCGCGCAGGGCTCCCTCCAGACCGGACGCCGTCGGGTCACTGCGGGCCTTACGCTAACCCCTTCCCCCCAGCAAACAGAAAGTCCCTCCGCACGTCTAACCCCGCACCCTGTAATCCACGGTGTGATGGCGGGGAGAGGGGCCCGAGGGTCCCAACGTAGGAGACTGGGGTGGAGGTGAGGGGCTGGAACGGTTTGGCTCTCCGACGAGGGAGGTGCCCGGGGTCTGTATTTCCAAGTCGCGGAGTTGGACTCCTGGATCCCTGGGGGTGGCCGGGCTGGGGGTTGGCCGGGCGCCCGGGAGGGGCCTGGCCCGGGCCTAGGAAGGTGTGAGGTGGGGCCGAGCTGCCCGGGAAGGAACTGGGAGTGCGGAGAGGTGGGAAGGGAGGGAGGGGGCCGGGGGTGCTGGTGACTTAGTGGGAAAGGCAGAGGCAGGGCGGGGTGTGAAGGGTCGCAGGTTTCTGGGAGTCTGGATTTGAGAAAGCCCGCTAGTCTGTCCTTCCCGGGACACAGCCGAAGGCGTTCGCTGAGGGGTCCAGGGAGGACAGGCCGAAACCTGGGTCGTGGGTGAGTGCTCCCCGACCGCCAGGTGAGGACACGGTGCGTGTCTCTGACGGAAACGGACAGGCCAGCTGTGGTTTTGCACGTCTGTGCGTCCAGCACTCGGGAAGCTGAGGCCGGGTGACAGCTTTTAAGGCGGACTGCATGGCGAGTGTGACCTGCAGGAGAGCTGGGGGAGGAGGACTTAGGCGGGAGCAAGCGTGGATGTGATTTTGGAGGTGTCCACCGAAGGAGCTCGGGCAGCGGTCTGGAGCTGCCGTCTGACGGTGCCCCTGACTTCCTTCCGCGGGGCACCGCTGCGCCCCAGCGCCTGCTCTCCGCGGGAGAGCCCGCCTGGCTCTTGAGAACTAGGGGCGAGCTGCATTCCTCTGGGACTAAGAATGGACCAGACGGCCCCACCAAAACAAAAACAAACAAACAAAAAACAAAACAAACCTGCACTTTTTTTTTTTTTTTTTTTTTTTTTTTGGTTTTTCGAGACAGGGTTTCTCTGTGTAGCACGGGCTGTCCTGGAACTCACTCTGTAGACCAGGCTGGCCTCGAACTCAGAAATCCACCTGCCTCTGCCTCCCAAGTTAAAGGTGTGCGCCACCACCGCCCGGCCCAAACTTGCACATTTTCTTGTCCATCAATAGCTTCTGGGGGGGGGGACGTGGGGGGCAAGGTTGATACTTTGTGTCTCGCTCTGGCTAGTGGGCTGGTGTAAAGCGAGCGTCCCGGGTAACGCCAGGGACCACAGCGTGCACACAGCAGTTGCCCTGACAGCTCCCCTCTGCCCCGCACCCCAGTTGCAGAGAAGGGCAGTGAGGCCCCTTGCAGCGCGCTGGGGTCCCGGGTGGCTCTGGAACTGCAGGGCCACCAGGCTTCCTCTCTCTGCTCGCTAGCACACACACACTTCTCCAGAAATAATAAGGAAACGAACAGGGAGAAATTCCAGGCTCCCAGGTGAGGAGGCAGGTCCCCTGAGGGCGTCCCCCCCACTCTCAGCCGCACCCTGAGGGAGGGGAGATCCGGTTCAGACCCGGACGTCAGGGGTTCATCCCAGCCATGGGGCGTGGGAAAGCCTAGGGTGGATGAGAGCAGCTGGAGTGCTTGAGGTCAGACCTCAAGAAGGACTTCCGGGTTGGTGGGGAGCCAGAAAGGGAAAGCCCTGGTGTCCTAAGGTTGGAGACGTGAAGTGCCAAAGGATGACGAGACTCTGTGGACCCCCCTGAGGCCAACACTTTACCCTTCGAAAGGGGGTGCAGAAACAGCCTGCCAGGGTGGAGGAGCAGAGGGACCGGGCTCCTGGAGAGACAGCAATACAAAGAATTACTGAGCTGTGCTGCACCAGGGGAGTGGGGGAGGGGAGGACGAGAGTGGCAGGGAGGGGAGACTGAGGCAAAGGGAGGCGTGGAGTGACCAGCCGGCGCGGGGGCGGGGGAGAGAGATGGTGGGGAGATGGAGGGTCGGGACACAGTGGGCGAGCCGCGGGGGGTGGGGTGGGGGGTGGTAAACACCTTTAATCCCAGCACTAGGGACGGGGAGGCAGGGGAATTGCCACACAGTCGAAGGCAGCCAGGGCAGTACAGCGAGATCCCGTGTCAGGAGGGCGGGAGAGGAGGGAAGAAGACCGTGAGAGAACAAACAGGAAAGGCTTACAGAACCCTGCGTGGCGGCAGCACCGTGAAGTCCCGCACTGAGGGGTGGGGCAGGAGGGCAGGCCTCCCTTGTCTGCTGGAAGGGGCTTCCTGCGGCTGAGAGGGAGTGAGTGGGCGCTCAGGGGTTGAGTGCTTGCTGCTCTGTGGGGCCCTGAGTTCGAGTCCCAGCGCCCACACCGAGCAGCTCCTGTCGGCAGTTCCTGCCTGTAACCCCCAATCCAGACGGCCTGAAACCTATTCTGGGTTCCCCCAGAACTCACACTCACCTGCAGATATCCACATACAGATGCCTGCTCTGTATACCTACATATAATGAATTTAAATCAATCAATCAATCAATCAATCAATCAATCTCTCCGGGGCGAAGGCTGGGGCACGCTGGCACAGCGCTTGCTTGACGTGCGTGCCGCCCTGGCTTCGATCCTCAGGACTGGAGAAACCAACTGTGCTGGCCCATGCTCGTAATGTCCGCTCTTGGCGGTAGCTGCAGAAATCCCGAGGTGGAGGTTAGCTCAAGGCTAGCCTGGGCTGCATGACACTTGTCAAAGGGAGGGAGCAATGGGCTCCCTGGGGAGACTGGTGAAGGTGGCTGTCACCTGCCTGTGACTCCCGAGGCTGCTGTGGCAGCTTCCACTGTTCTCCGGATGGCCGGCTAATGCTTGCCGAGGTGCTTTCCAGTCGGTCACCACCAAGTCTAAGGTCCCCTCCAGAGCCCCGAGACCCCACCTAGGAGGGAGAGGACAGTGGGGAGACAGGGCGGGCATATCTAGAAAGAACCATCTGATATGCTTAGTGCTTTCCGTTATCAGATGACTGACTCCCGACTAGAGTCAGCTCTACAAGGGCGGACATGTCTGGCTGTCTTGACCACAGCTTTCATCTACCTGGACACGGGTAGGGCCCAGGTTCTAGACCACCAAAACTCTTCCTCTTCCCCTGACAACTGGGCCATAGCTGACTCAGCTGTAAAATGAGTATCATAACACCTCTCAAGCCCCTGGCTAGAATCCCCCAGTAAGAGGCTGGGGGCGTGGCTCAGTGGGAGAGCCCCTGCCTAGAATCCCCAGTGAGGGGCTGGGGGCGTGGCTCAGTGGGAGAGCCCCTGCCTAGAATCCCCCAGTAAGAGGCTGGGGGCGTGGCTCAGTGGGAGAGCCCCTGCCTAGAATCCCCCAGTGAGGGGCTGGGGGCGTGGCTCAGTGGTAGAGCCCCCGCCTAGAATCCCCAGTGAGGGGCTGGGGGCGTGGCTCAGTGGGAGAGCCCCCGCCTAGAATCCCCCAGTGAGGGGCTGGGGGCGTGGCTCAGTGGGAGAGCCCCCGCCTAGAATCCCCAGTGAGGGGCTGGGGGCGTGGCTCAGTGGGAGAGCCCCACCTACTGTGTGTGTTTCTGGAATTCAAGCCTCAGCATTAACCACACAGTATCACAGTAATAACAGCACACACTCATGGGTTGGTAGAATTAGAGACAGTACCTGTGAAATGCTTTGGTCCGGTCCTGGCACAGGGTGGCTGGTGAGTGAGTGCCTGCTAAGGTCCAGGATGGTGGTCCATACCTGTAGTCTGAGCACTAGGGAGGCTGAGCCTTTGACAGGGCGACTAGAGGCCAGCATGGGCTCCATTGCAAGACCCTGTCTTTAAAAGGGTGATTAAACAAAGCCCTCTAGACCAACAGATGTTGACTTTAAAAAAAAAAAGATTTATTTATTAATATATCTAAGTACACGGTAGCTGTCTTCAGACACACCAGAAGAGGGCATCTGATCCCATTACAGATGGCTGTGAGCCACCATGTGGTTGGTGGGATTTGAACTCAGGACCTTTGGAAGAGCAGTCAGTGCTCTTAACTGCTGAGCCATCTCTCCAGCCCCCAGATGCTGACTTATTATCAGAAAATCTATTTCAATGTATAACCCAGATCATTCCTCAGTGCCCGTGGGTCCTCCTGCCCCTGGATCTAGACAGCAGGATCACAGGTGTGAGCCCCTGGGTGAGCCTGAGGGTGGGTCTGGAAGGCACAGGAGTGTGTGCCACGGCTCACTGAGCTAAGAAGTATGTGTTCCCCTATATGAACATTTCTGAAAATGGGGCACAGCCTTAAATGTTTTTCAAGGTCTTTAAGTTTTGTTTCATTTATAAGAAGGAAAGTATGTTTGCATGTGCTTGTGTGTGTGTGTGTATCTGTGTATGTCTCTCTGGGTGTGCATGTGCACATCTGTGCATGGGTTTATGTGCATGTGTGTGCTTGAGTATTTGTATGTGTGTGTGGTGGGGGGAGTATCCAGGCAAACACAGTTGGAGATTGGAAGACAACTTGCAGGAAAGGCGATCTGGCGCCCTCTTCTGGCTTCCATGGCCACAGGCACTCACATGGTGTATACACATACACCCAGGCAAAACAATAATACAGATAAAACAAATCTAAAAAGAAGAGCAAGGAAAAAAAGAAAAACCATTGATTTTGTTATGTAAATCAATTTTTTAAGCTGACTTGGTTAATTTTGATTGATTTCTCAGTTACTTTCAAATCAAATAATTGATTTCTCAATTTTATTCTTCTCAGAACTTTTTACTTTTCTTTTTCTTTCTTTCTTTTTTTGTTTTCTTTTTTCTTTTTGGTTTTGTTTTTATTTCTGATGAGACAGGGTTTCTATGTAGCCCTGGCTATCCTGGAACTAGCTCTGTAGACCAGGCTGCCCTCAAACTCAAAGGATGCTTTTGCCTCTGCCTCCTGGGTAGAATGAAAGGTGTGTGACAGCACTGTCTGCTTTCTCTCCCTTTAAGGGTGGCGTCTCAGTATGTAGCCATAGGTAGTCTGGAAGTTGTTATGTAGACCAGGCTGGCCTTGAATGCCTGTGTCAGCCTCCAGAATGTCGGGGTTCTAGCCACTGTGCCGAGCAACGAGACATTTAAAACCCATTATTACATTTTAAAAATTATTTCTAACTATGCATATGAGTGTGATTGTGAACACATCAGGGCGGGTGTTTAAACAGCTAGAGGTATCCGATCCCTTGGGGCCATAATTATAGGCAGTTGGGAGGTGCCCAGTGTTGGTGCTGGGAACCGAACTCCTGTCCTTGGGAAGAGCGGTGGTTGCTCTCAACTGCTGAGCCATGTCAGCAGAGGACAACTGTCAAGAGCCGGTTGTCTCCTTCCAGCACGTGGGGTCCCGAGGATCCAACCCGTGTTGTCAGGCTTGGCGCGAGCGTCGTCTTCACCCACCGAGCCATTAGCTGGCCCTGGTTTAAAGAGGCACTCGTTTACCAGTGCAGCTACGGCGTCTCAGAGACTGTTTAAAGGGAATAGTGAGTTTGAGAGCGGCCCGTGCTGCACAGTGAGGCTTTGTCTCAAACACAAACAAATAAACAGAGCTAAATGGGAATAGGGACGCTGTCCCCACGTTTGCCACACACCAGGCAGGGCATGAGCAGGCGGCAGACCTTTGGTCTGTTGCAATAGCAGATGTTGCAGATCGATGAGAAACTTGTGGGACTCTCTTAAGAAAGAGGTACAAAAGGTTGGCGAAAATCCTTCTCTTTTGATTTACTGGAGAGTGAGTCAGGGGCTTCCTGTAAGCAGTCTACCCCCGAGCCATGCCCCCAGCCCCTCACTGGGGGATTTTAGGCGGGGCTCTACCACTGAGCCACGCCCCCAGCCCCTCACTGGGGGATTTTAGGCGGGGCTCTACCACTGAGCCACGCCCCCAGCCCCCTCACTGGGGGATTCTAGGCGGGGCTCTACCACTGAGCCACGCCCCCAGCCCCCTCACTGGGGGATTCTAGGCAGGGGCTCTACCACTGAGCCACGCCCCCAGCCCCCTCACTGGGGGATTCTAGGCGGGGCTCTACCACTGAGCCACGCCCCCAGCCCCTCACTGGGGGATTCTAGGCGGGGCTCTACCACTGAGTCAAACCTCCCTAGCCCTTCTTTTTATTATTTTGTGACACTATCCCAATAAGTTGTTCAGACTGTCCTAGAAGTCTCTGAAATCCAGGCTGGCCTTGAACTTGTGGCCATTAGCCTACCACATAGCTGGGATCACAGGCCTGTACCTCTCTACCTGGTAGAACTGATCATTCAAGCCGGGTGTGGTGGTGCACGCCTGTAATCCCAGCACTTGGGAGGCAGAGGCAGGCGGATTTCTGAGTTTGAGGCCAGCCTGGTCTACAGAGTGAGTTTCAGGACAGCCAGGACTACACAGAGAAACCCTGTCTCGAAAACCAAAAAAAAGAAAGAAAGAAAGAAAGAAAGAAAGAAAGAAAGAAAGAAAGGAAGGAAGGAAGGAAGGAAGGAAGGAAGACAGGAAGGAAGGAAAGAAAGAGAGAGAGAGAGAGAGAGAGAGAGAAAGAAAATGCCCTTGCCGGGCACTGGTAGCACAGCCTTTACTCCCAGCACTCGGGAGGCAGAAGCAGACAGATCTATGAATTTGAGGCCAGCCTGGTCTACATGGTAGTCTGACTCAAAATTACAAAAAGTCCAAAAGAAAAAAAAAAAAAAAAAGGAAGAAAAGAAAGAGGAAATGTCATTACCCTGGTGGATACCCTAAAAAGGTTTCAGAGAGTCTAAGATCCTGACCACGGTGTTCAAACATGACCTTGAAGGTATGGAAGGGGACAAAGCCCCAGAGTGCACGCGGGGCTCAAGGCAGGAAAGTCGCTACCCCCGGAGAGAGATGATGATGGAGCAGGTTAGAGAGGTGCGCCGCGGCCCACTGACGCCTCGCTCTCTCTCCCTCCAGGTGTACTCTCCAGTGAACCCGGTGCCCACCATGGCCCCTCTCAACTCCTACATGACCTTGAACCCGCTCAGCTCTCCCTACCCTCCCGGAGGGCTTCAGGCCTCCCCGCTGCCTGCAGGACCCCTGACACCCCCAGCGCCCGCAGCGCCCCTGGGGCCCACCTTCCCAAGCTTGGGCACTGGCGGCGGCACGGGAGGCGGCGCTCCCGGGTATGGAGCCCCAGGGCCCGGGCTTGTCCACGGAAAAGAGATGGCCAAGGGGTACCGGCGGCCGCTGGCCCACGCGAAGCCTCCGTATTCCTACATCTCGCTCATAACCATGGCCATTCAGCAGGCGCCGGGCAAGATGCTGACCCTGAGTGAGATCTACCAGTGGATCATGGACCTCTTCCCCTACTACCGGGAGAACCAGCAGCGCTGGCAGAACTCCATCCGGCACTCGCTGTCCTTCAATGACTGCTTCGTCAAGGTGGCGCGCTCCCCAGACAAGCCGGGCAAGGGCTCCTACTGGGCCTTGCACCCCAGCTCCGGGAACATGTTCGAGAACGGCTGCTACCTCCGCCGCCAGAAGCGCTTCAAGCTGGAGGAGAAGGCGAAGAAAGGAACCGCATCCGCCGGCAGGAGTGGCTCGGCGGCGGGGTCGGCCACCTCTGCCGCCACCGCGGCTCCCACTGCAGTCACCTCCCCGGCTCAGCCCCAGCCGCCGCCGCCGCCGCCGCCTGAGCCCGAGGCCCCGAGTGGGGACGATGTGGGGGGTCTGGACTGCGCCTCCCCTCCGTCGTCCGCGCCGTATTTCACCGGCCTGGAGCTCCCGGGGGAACTGAAGTTGGATGCGTCCTACAACTTCAACCATCCGTTCTCCATCAACAACCTGATGTCAGAACAGACATCAACACCTTCCAAACTGGATGTGGGGTTTGGGGGCTACGGGGCTGAGAGCGGGGAGCCCGGCGTCTATTACCAAAGCCTCTACTCCCGCTCTCTGCTCAACGCGTCGTAGCAGCGCAGCCGGGAAGGCGGAGCCGAGCTGGCTGGGACGCGCCAGGGTCTTGGGCTCAGATCTTTCTGGTTACACTTCGCTTGTCCCGCTTCTTATTTGGTCTATTACTGTGATGTGACCCACTGGCTACTGTGGTAGCCGCCATGGCCTCTGGTGGGCCCAGGGTCGGGGTATTGTGAGGGCAGTTAGACTGTGTCCTGTGAAAGCTGCCGTACTAAGTGAAGCCATTGCGTGGGTGATCCGCTGGGTGCCTGCTGGCCCTGCTGTTGGATGGCTTACCGTTTGGCCCTTTGGATGGACATCTTGACTGACCTTTTGAGTGTGTGACAGCACACTGTGTCAGCCACATCTTCTTTGGACCATTTTATCCTGGGATCAAACTGTTTTCTTTTTCTTTCTTTTTCCCCACTTTTTGGGCAGACTTCTTGGTACAGCGGATGCCAAGTTTGGCCACCATCTCACACGGGGTCTTTTTGACATTCTGGTATTGGCAAGGTGACATCTCTCGGCGTGCTGTTAGGCACCAAGATCGCCGCAATCTTTTTGGGTGTTGGGTGTTGGGTAGAGGTGAACAGACCCGTGACTTTTCTCTGGAGCCCCTCCCCGCCCTGTCCCTGAGGAAGGGCTCGTGTGGGTGTGGGGAGCTCCTACCGAGGTCAGGCTCTTGTCGGGCCTGCGACACTGCCTGAGTTTGGCCATTAAAGAGGCGCCATCTCTGTCTCTTCGTGTCTTTTTTCTTGGTGGGCCCCGTGAGGCTCAGACACCTAACTGTGTGTCCCTCTCCCTTCCTCCTGTCCCAGGGAGCTGGTGGCCTCTGTGGGGGAAGGGCTGGGGGAGGGGGGAAGCAGCAGTGTGACCTTTGGCTCTTTGTTGTCCCTGACCCCAAGGACAGTTTGTTCATAGATAGCAGCCCCCGCAGTAGTGGGGCCAGAGCAGCCAGGGGGGAGGTGGCTTTGCAGTGACCAAGGCCATCGCCCCTCCCCCGCCTTGTACACACACACACACACACACACACACACACACCTGGAGCTCTAAGGCTACAGAAACCTACAGAAACTATAACTATAGGCTATTCAGTTTGGGGGAAGAAGGGAAAAGAGTCCAAGACGTGAAGGTGTGTGTGTGTGTGTGTGTGTGTGTGTGAGAGAGAGAGAGAGAGAGAGAGAGAGAGAGAGAGAACGCGCCTGCGAGAGAAAATGAGGTTTCATACTCTGGGGTGCTCAAACTCACCGCAATCCCCCTGCCTCTGCCTTCTTGGTTACAGGGGTGTACACCTGGTCTATACTGGTTTATTCTGGTGTGTTCAGGCTGGGGCTGGAACCCCGTAGCCGGAGTATGCTAAGGAACCGCTCACCTGTGGAGCTAGGTCCGCTCCGTCAGTCTCTCTAGTCACCCACACCCGGGCCCCTCCTTGGCTCTCTGCTCCGGCCTCCCTCTCCCGGTTCAGAGTTTCCGCCTCTACCTGCCGCCTGGCAGGCGGGTCCCTCTATTTCTGTCGCAGTCCCGCCTTGCCCGGGCCGCGTGTCACCCCCGCCCCCTGCCTTGCTGGCTCCCAGTTGTCAGCCGTCCCACCAGGCTGGCTGTCCGGGGGAATTCCTCCCGGTTCCTGGAAAAAACAACTGGGGCCGAGAGAAAGGCCCTCAGTCTCCCCGGGCCCCGGCCCTCCCCCGGGCCTGGGGGTCGCCGGCCCGAGGCAGGAAGCCCTGCGGTTTCTGGCTTCTCCCCGGCAGCCTCCGGATCTGCCCCCCCACCCCCGGGCCAACAGCCCAAATATTATTCCGCAGGAGGAGTCGGTGGCGGCGGGAGGAGGCCCGGGTTGAAAGAGGCTTTCAGGGCAGCCAGGCCCGGGGCTTCCTGTCCCCAGGCTCGGGCCTCAGGCTGCCCCACTGGGGACCTCAGGTGGCCTGAGGGGCGGAGTGTTGTTGTAGGGTCCTTAGGGGAGGGTGGGGCCATCTGTCGGGGTTTCTGGTGGCCACCAGCTCCCCGGCCTCGCCTGGCGTGGGCAGGTGTGACCCCCCCACCGCAGGGACAGTCGGCTGGTGTCCAACGTGGAAAAGTACCACCATCAGACGTGGGACTCGTGGACAAACAGGAGGGTGCCATGAGGGGTGGGCCGTTGGGGTGGGGGAGGCATGGGAGCAGAGAGAGAAAGAGCTTGGCTGTCGGGTTGATGTGACATAGTCGAAGGAAAACCTGTGGGTGGGAAACTGAGGCTGGGGGCCCGGGTCCCAGCTTGAGCACGGGGCTATGCACTCGGGACGATTGGAGGTGAGGTAATGACCCTAGCCGTGGCCCCAGCTGTTGGGCCTAGTAACCCACATCTGTGGTCTCAGCACTCAGGAAGCATAGGCGGGAATGTCTGGGGGCCACCCTAGGCTACACAGCTACACAATGTGTCTGTCTCTTAAACAAACGAGAAAACTTGACGAGTGATGAGTAATTCGAATAATCCCTTTCTAGGGCCCCTCTCTCTCACAGGTCCAGGGCGGGCCTGACGTGATCGTGATCACAGAACGCGCGCGCGAGCGCGTGCGTGCGTGCGTGCGTGCGTGCGTGCGTGTGTGTGTGTGTGTGTGTGTGTAGCTGTGCCCGTGTGTTCTGGTTGTGTGTGTGTGTGTGTGTGTGTGTGTGTGGTGTGTGTGTGTGTGTGTGTGTGTGTGTGTAGCTGTGCCCGTGTGTTCTGGTTGTGTGTGTGTGTGTGTGTGTGTGTGTGTCTGTGCCCGTGTGTTCTGGTTGTGTTTATCATACACCTCTTTACCTTTATTAGTGTCATCTTGGCGTTTGTGGGCTGTTCTTCGACGGGTGTGGCATGCTAGTGTGTGCTTCTGGATCTCCGTCGCTGTCTGCCACTTGTCACTGTGTCTGTCACCGGGCACCCCTCTGTGTCCCTCTTCTGTGTGTCACATTGTGTGTCTGTCCCTCCAGCTTGCACATCTGCCTATATTGGTCACTGTGCGTCACTGTGTCTGTCCACGAATGTGTCACCATCTCCCCTGGTGCCAGTGTGTGTGTGTTACTCACCACTCAGGCCACAGGTGGGCGTGTCGGGCCCACTGGTGCCAGGACTGCGGCCCGGCCCAGCCTGCCCTGGCTGCTGTGGTCCAGGCTGGACGCGTTTGCCTTGCCTGCCTCAGGTAAACAGGATCCGGAGGCCCAGGGCACCTCCCTCACCTCTGCCCCCTTCCCTCAGGGCTGCTCCGGCCCAGCTGGACCGCAGCCCACGGACATGCCCCCGACACCCTGGACTCACAGACCCATGGCCTCAGCTGGTCTGTCCCTCTGTCTGTCTGCCTGTCTGGGGTAGTGGTTCTCAACCTTTCTAATGCCGTGACCCCTTATGCTGTGGTGACCCCTAACCGTAATAAAATAATTTCACTGTCACTTCATAACTATAATTTCACTACTGCCATGTACATATCTGATATTTAGATGCAGATGTTGTAATGGAAGTATCTGATGTGCAGCTGACCTTAGGTGACACCTGTGAAAGGTCGTTCGACCCCTCCAAGGGTCACAACCGCCCTGATAACCCCCCGCTCCAGGATCTCACGTAGACCATGCTAGCCTGCAGTTCTCTCTGTAGCCAAGGGTGGCCCTGGACGACCGGTTCTCCCGTTTCTGCCTTTATATTGCGGCCATTGGTGGCATGAGCCACCATGCCCGCTCGTGAGGGCTGCGTGTTGAAGCCGGCACGGCGGGCACACTGGGCGGACGCTCTGCCGGGGACTGTGTGCCTGGCCCCAGGGGCTGTGTGCCTGGCCCCTAGCCTGTTCTGTTTTTGAGATATGTAGCCCAGGCTGGTCTCAAGCTCACTTTTGCCGACGCTGACTCTGAAGTCTCTCTTCTCCCCGCGGGTGCTGGGGAGACAGGCCGCCACGCCCGTGCTCCCTGTGTTTTAATCTCCTGGCATCTTTCTGTACCTACTTCCTTTTGCCTGTGTTCCTGTGGCTCTGGCTTCCCTGCTGGTCGTGCTCCATCCTTCCCTTCTTGCTAGCCCAGTTTGTTTCTCGGATGTGTCCCCAACTCCAGAGGCCGGTGCTGTCACTCCCCAGCTCTGGGCTCTCAAGCTGCTTTGCCCCGTGGCAGCTTCTCCCTTCTCGGTTGGTTCAAGTCTTGGCCACAGTGGCAGATTGTGCTGTGCCTCGGCCCTTCAAGGACAGAGTGCCCCTCCCCCAGCCTCAGCCCCAGCCCGCTGGTATATATAAAAAGGTATATGCACATCTTATTTATATCTGTAGGGCAGGAGGGGCAGACACTGGGACCTTTGTGTGGCCGCCGCCCGCTGTCTGCCGGCTCAACGCTCCTCTTTTCGTTCCGGCGACCCGCCCCTATTCACCCCCCCCCCCAGGTTCCTGTGGGGACCTGCCAGCTTCCTCTCTGCCCAAGGTGTGAGTGGGCAGGGCAAGGGCAGGCAGACAGGGGGACCCAGAATCCTTTTCCCAGGGCCTGGGAGGCTTCTCCGGTGGAGAAAGTTGTGAAGGGGCAGGACTTGCCCACGCTGCTGTCTGTGTGTCTGCACCAGTTGTCCCTGGCTGTCCTAAGGTCCTTAGCTGGCCCCTCCTCATGGGGCTCTGACCTGCCTGCTCATCTGCCTGCTCCCTCTCGGCTGCTGTGGTGAAGACATCAGCAGGTTACTACCTCAGGACCTTTGCACATGTGAACCTCACTCATCTCTCTTGACGTGCTCTCTTTCCTTTGGGTCTCATCGAATCCTTCCTAAAGTAGCGACGTGCAGTCAGTCCCTTTGCCTGGCTCGCCTTTTCTTATGACTCGAGGTCTTGTGGCTGCCACAGTTGAAGGGTCCGTGTCTCATTCAGTCGTTTCTGGGGACAGAGGCTGCATTCACAGCTCTAAACTGCAGCATCTGACCTGGGACTTGTCACCCCAGGTGGCGGCTGAGACACTTATTACTGAGGGTTAAGAATCCTGTTTATCGCCGGGCGTGGTGGCGCACGCCTGTAATACCAGCACTTGGGAGGCAGAGGCAGACGGATTTCTGAGTTCGAGGCCAGCCTGGTCTACAGAGTGAGTTCCAGGACAGCCAGGGATACACAGAGAAACCCTGTCTTGAAAAAAAAAAAAAAAAGAATCCTGTTTATCTGTGCATCCCTTAAACTGGCCCTGGGCTGGGGGGTGCTGTGGGGACAGTGGTAACAGCCCTGACCTTCTCCTTGGGGGCTCGCGGCGCAGTGAGACAGACATTGTCTTCGTTTTCTTCCCCTCACCTGCCTTTTCTTTCTCTCTCTTTGTTTGCCCTCTGAGATGGGCTGTTTCCATGCAGCCCAGGCCAGCCTGGACCTTGTGTCCCTTTTCTCCCTCAGTGTCCTGCGTGCTGGAACTGTGGGGCCCGTGCTGCCTCCCAGCCTGGACAACCCGTCTCTCAGCCTTTGTGGACACGTCTCCGTTAAACTCACTTCTCTGTCTTCTATGCCTCTGGCTCAGTGAATTAAAAAAAAAAAAAAAGTGTTTGCAGGGCTGGAGAGACGGGTTAAGAGCACTGGCTGCTCTTCCAGAGGACCCAGGTTCAATTCCCACCAACCACATGGCAGGGGATCTGACATTGTCACACAGACATACATGTAGATAAAACAGCAATGGACATAAATTAAAAAAAAAAAAAAGCTTTTGTGTTGGGGATGGAACCATTGCTTCCCTGATGCTTAGGCAGGGGCTCTAGCACTGAGCCACGCCCCCAGCCCCTCACTGGGGGATTCTAGGCGGGGCTCTAGCGCTGAGCCACGCCCCCAGCCCTCACCCACTGGCCTCTTGCTCCTCTCTTCCCTCCTTCTGTGTTCCCCACAGTTTACAGGCTGCCTCTGCAGCATATTTCTTACGTCTTTCTGCGGACTCTCTGGTCCCCAAATCCTTCCACTCTAACCCCACCTGGGCACTGGGGGAAGAGGAATTGACCCAGCCCCCCACCACCACCCACACAGGTCATGCTGTCTGTTCTGTTAATAGTTAACCCAACCTCTATCTAAAATACACAGCAGCCAGGCTGGGGTGACTCCCCTGCCCCCCACCCCCACCTACCAGCTGCTCTTAAAGGACCAGGTGTCTTCCACAGCTGTGAGCCCTTCCTGGAGCATGGTGGCCAGGTGGATTTAGGGGGAGGGGGAGAAAGGGTGATGGGTCTGCATCCCTGCACTGGGGAGACCTCTGAGGGAGGGGCGCTCTATCCAGCACCACCCCTGCTCCTGTTTATCACTTGGTGTGTTTAATCAGCGATGGTTTTCCCAGCCCTGCCCTGAGCCTCGGCTGGTGGTGCCGGGTTGGGTTGCCTGTGCACGTATGTGCTCACGACTGGGGTGGGGGAAACATTACTCAGGGTCCTGCAGATAGCACAGGCGAATGCGGGGCACGCAGGTAGCACACAGCCACCTGGGAAGGGGACCGGGAACACTCTTAGGCCCCGGCTCAGCTGTCCGCCGGCTTGGCACTGCAGCCCTTCCCGGAATCTCCACGTCAGGGTCTCAGGTGAGGGCCAGGACATGATTCCTGGGGCAGCCCTCTCCTTTTTAACCCCTGTTTTGCCGTAGCCTGCCTAGGCCCCAGACCCCGCCCCATGACACCAGCGAGCAGGAAATCCTGGTTAATGATCAGTCACCCAGGCCAGGTGCGGGACAAGGCCGCACACACATCAGAAGCAGCCGCGGCGGGTGGCAGACTTTTACTAGGCGCCTAGGTGTTTTAGGGTGATAGCCACTGTCCTCAGATGAAGGGCATGAGCCCAGTTCGGGTCTCTCAGGTGTGCCCACCTCTCGGGCACTACATGAAGTAGGCATCATCCTGCTTCCTGGGAACTGACTTCTGCGCCCCCCCCCCCATTGCGCGCCACCAGCCGATGCTGGGTGGGTGGCTGGGTCGTGGAGGAGGCTGCCGGGCTAGCACCCCCTGCGCGGACAGAGCGTCCACCCCCACCAGGGTCCTTGGGTGAGGGGCCCAGGAAGGTTCAGCTTACTCTCTCCATGGACAGTTCCCCTAGAAATACCTCTAGAAAGCCTCCCGCTTCCTCTCCCTCTTCTGACGTCTCTGCATTGAGTGCCAGCTGTAGTGCAAGCCTATTCCCAAGTTTGTTTGTGATCGCCGTGCAGGAGCCGAGCCCTGCCAGAATCTCAGTACCATCGTCTGCAAAACCGTCCTCGACGACTTTTAATCAGAGCATAGCAAAGGTACACTACCACAGCCGCCCACTGGGCAAAGGCGCCACCTAGTGGTCACAACGCACAGGTCCTCTCGCGCGCGCAGGACAAGTCCAATCCCGAAGGGGGCGCAGCATCTCAGAAAACTAAAGGGACCAAGAAGGGAGGGAAAAAAAACCAACCCATCTCTCAGTTTATTGAAGGAGGAAAGGGTGGGAGAGGGGAACAATAAAATGCTTTTGCTTCGTTTATAAAGAGCGAGTTCTCAGGAGGTCCCTTCTCAAGGACAAGCGGGGTACCTCTCACCCAACTACCAACAGCAGAAAAGCCAAGCCAAGAAAGGAGAAAGACAGGAGGGACCCAGGAACTCCAAACACCCGCTCAGACCAGAGCCGCAAGCTCTCTCCCCCCACCCACAATGTATCTACCCCAGGGGACCCGTCTGGGCAGAGGAAAGGGTATATACACAGGTTAGGGCGGTACTGGGCTGGGTGGGGTAGGGAATAATTTATCCGCAGTTGCGGTGGATGGTTGAGGGGGAGGGAAAGTAGCCTGGAGGCAGTGGCAGCCTAGGGGTCCCTTTCTTTCTTGACCTTGATGTCACCAGCAAGAATGGTAGCGATCTCGCCCTGCATGAAGGCCCAGGGGACAGAGGACCCCACCAGCGGACACTTGTCCCCACTGGGGCAGTACACCTCTCCCGCTGGGCCCTGCGCCTTGATGAACTCTCGGGAGCAGGGAAAGCAGAACTTGTGTCCGGGCACCGAGGGACACTGCACGAAGTGGGTGTCTTCCAGCCTTTCTCTGCACAGGGTACAGCACAAGGGGGCTCCAGGGGTCGCCCCTGTGCCGCTACCACCCCCGCTGACAGCTTCAGCCCCGGCCGTGGGACTGACTTCAGCCTCCCCATTGCGCGCCACCAGCCGATGCTGGGTGGGTGGCTGGGCCGTGGAGGAGGCTGCCGGGCTGGCACCCCCTGCGCGGACAGAGCCTCCACCCCCACCAGGGTCCTTGGGCGAGTGGCCCAGAGCCTCGGCCACATTCTTGAGGGCAGCAATAGGAGAGGGCACACCAGGGGTCTCTGTAGAGTACGGACCGCCTGGTGCCACCCAGTGCCGCTGTTGCTGCTCCTCCGTGGTCATCTTCCCAGGCGTCTCCCCTTCGGGCTCAGGGGATGCTTTGCGACGGCGTGGCGTGGGCGCAAGGTTCCGGGACGGGGCTCTCGGCGGTGGGCCACACAGAGCAGCAGGGGCCGGTTCTGGGTACTGCTGGGGCAGGGCCTCGGCGGGAGCAGGCTCTCGGAAGCTTCGGACCCCATCCGTGAGCAGCTCTCCTAACTGGCGCCATTCTCCCGAGCCATGGCGCCGTTCATATTCGAGGTACTTGAAGCCGGATGAGGCCAGGGCCTTCCCCGGCTCTCGAAGCGCATCATGAAACATCTGGCGGGCCACAGCAAGGACCCCCGCGTACACATTGCCAGAACCACAGGGGTATTCGGTGAAGAGCTTCAGCTCGAACTCATAGCCGGGGGGCCGGGCAGTGGCGTCAAAGGCGAACACCCGCCCCACCAGCCCGTGGTCCTTCTTGAATCGGACATTGAAAGGGGCGCAGGCGGACAGCGCCAGGAGCTGTTCTCTAACAGCCTTGGGACGCCCATGCCACTCCTCCGCCCGGCCCCGCATGGCCTCGTTCAGTTCTGCCAAGCAGTCCGCATTCCTCTGCTGCTTCTCCTTCTCGAAATCGGAGCCGAAAAGTGGACGCGCGGGGCTTAAGCCAGGTGCCAGCGTCAGAGCTCGGCCTCCGAGGCCAGACACTGCAGCTGCCAGCAGCCCGGGGGGCATCAGGCTGGGGATGGAGCCAAGCAAAGCCCTGCGTGCCCCTTCCGCCACGGCCTCCTCGCGGCCCAGCCCGTTGGCCAGGCGGGACCCCAGGGTGTACTCCAGAGCCGGCGACGGCAGCGCCAGGCGGCCGGATGAAGTAGCCCTGTCATAGCGGTCCGGGCCCGAGACGCTACCTCCGGTCCCCGATGGCTGCGCCTGGGCCTGCGGGGGCGGCAGCTGGGAGCCCTGGGAGCCCGAGGAGGCCAGGTCCTTGGAGGTCGGGTGCTTGAGAGCCGGGGGTCCCGGCGAGCGGCCCTCGGGGAGCACGTGGCTGCGCTTGAGCTGGCGGGCGGCGTCGATGAGCAGCTCGATGCGGTCCGCGCCCTCGAAATTCACGCACCCGCGGCACACGGCCTCGCTGAAGTCCCACACCATGGCCCACGGCATCTTGGGCAGGTCGCACAGGTAGCACCACTGGCGGCGGGACGCTTGCACGGACGCCATGGCGCCCCCCGGAGCGCCGCCAGGTGCCCCCGCTGCGCACCCACCGCCCACGTTCGCTGCGCGGTGCCCGGGGACGGGCGCGCGAGCCGCCAGTCCGGCCTCGGGCTCGGCCTCCCCGCCGGATTCAGGCCCGGCCCCCCTTCCCCGCCCCCTGGGCCCGCAGCCTTTTTTTTTTTTTTTTTTCCCTCTCTCACTCCCGCCTCCGGTGGAAAAGGCAAACCACGAGCACGCACGTCGGCGCCCCCGTCCGGTCCGCGCCGCGAGCCGAGATGCACAGCTCCAGCTCCTCGATGGGCCCCGGGCGCCGCCGCCCCAGGCTCCCGCCGCTTCGCTCGCGCCGCCGACGCCGCTGCAACGGCCGCCGTCGCCTCCACCTCCTTCTTCTGCCCCAGAGGCCGCTTCGCAGGGAAAGTTACATAACGCGCGGGCAAAGCCTTCTGGGAAATGTAGTCCCGTCGGGGCTGCTTCTTAAAGGGGACTGGACAGAAAGCAGTGGCGGGAAAAGAGGGCGCGCGCTGGTCTCTGTGTGCTTAATTCTTACTGTGCCTCGCCATGAAGCCGGGGTTCGCACACAGGGTCCAGGGAATGGGTAATGGCTTCATAAATGCTCGGGGTGAACAAGTTGCTGGGCATGCAATTTTCTCTCTTCTTCTTCTTCTTCTTCTTTTTTTCCCGAGACCGGGTTTCTTTGTGTAGCCCTGGCTGTCCTGGAACTCACTCTGTAGACCAGGCTAGCCTCGAACTCAGAAATCCTCCTGCCTCTGCCTCCCAGAGTGCTGGGATTAAGGGCGTGCGCCACCACCACCCGGCTTTCCCCTTCTTTCTTGAGACTTGGGTTTATTTTTTAGCTCAGGTCGGCCTAGGCTACGTAAGGCTGGCCTCAAACTTGCTGCAACATTCCTGCTTCAGCCTCCTTGGTGGGCTTACAGGTCCGAGACCATACCCAGAAGCCGGGAAGCAGTTTCTGCTCTGATGGCTGAGCAGTTTTAGGAAATAGTCTTGCCCTCTCTTAGAATCCCGCCCCTTTAAGAAGGGCCAATAACGGGTTAGGAAGGCAGCACCTTTTTGGGATGGGGCGGAGAGGCTCTGATTGGACGTTTCCAAGGGGCTGGTTTCAGGCTACTCTTGGAGAGTGGTGTCTACTTAGAGGGTTGTCCCTCCCCAGGGTTTTAGGAACTAGCCTTAAGGGCGGCCCAGAGGCTACAGGATGAGAAAACTGTAGACTTCCGAGCCAGGCGCCTGCCTTGGTTTCTTCATCTGCTAAAGAATGTTAAGAGCCTTCCAATTCTGCTACAGCTGTGTACACATTTGGTCTCTAAAGGGTTACACAGTGGGCTTTTCAGTACATCCCCAATTTCACTACAACTCCCAAAATGCTCTGCGAGATGGACGCACTGACGTACTTCCTCTGCTTGGAAGTTTGGGGGGGGAGAAAGGCCTTCCCGACTTTCGCCCCGCCCCTGCTAGCAGGGAATTTCGCCCCCCCCCCGTGGGGGTTGGGGTGGGGGCTCTTACTACTCTTAGTTTTGGAACGAGGGAGCCAAGGAGATTGCTGGGAAGGGCAACCCCAAACCTCCAAGTGCTTAATGGCCTGGTGGGCCCAATCTGGCTGGAAGCACTCTGTTTTCTTCTGCTTTTTTGGGGGGCTGGGGGGCGCGAGGAGAAACGACGTTTGTCTCCAGGTCCCAGCTCACATCAGCCCTTTCCCCTCACTTGGCCTGGGTCCCCGCTGCTGCTCTCATTTTTTTTTCTGTCTTCTTTGCATTCGTCCAGGTTTCCACTTAGTGCGGAGGCTTGGCGCTTTTCTCACCCCCACCCCAGGAGTCACAGCAGCCCTGGCTTTCTATTTCAGCGTTACAATTTTACCTACCACCTGCATTACTATTTTAACACTTCTCCCTTAAACAAATTGCCTATTTTTGTCGTTTCCTGGGAGATACTATGTTCACAACCATCGGCTTCGTGTTTATTTACTTTCTCCGGCTTATACGTGGTGCTGGGATGCATTCCAGGGCTTTATGCTAAGTGCGCTGCCGCCGAGCTGTACTACCAGCCGGTCTCTTATTTTGAAGCTGGGTCTTCCCCGGTGGCCTAGGCTGGACCCTCCGTCCTCAACCTCCTGGGGGCTGAGATTTCAAAACTACACTAACCTGGCTTTATTATTATTTTTTCTAAAGACAGGTCTCTGAAGCACAGGCTAGCCTTGAACTACAGCTAGGACAGGAATCCCCAGCATGAGGCACGATCCCTTGCTAAAGCTCTTTAAGGCTGTGGAGGTCTATTTCCTGTCTGACCCTCAGGCAGCTCTGTTCTTGCCCGAGTTAACCTCTCAAGTTGCTTTACTGAACTGCTCTTAACAGACCTAGATTAAATCTGCCTTATCACGCTCTTTGGAGACTTTTTTTTTTTAATACAGCGTATCAGGCTGCTGAAGTAGATTACAGCCTTCAGTGCACCAGGGTGAGTTAAGATTTTTAGAGGGACAATCACCTGCCTCCTGTTCAGGAGGCATGTCCTCTGGGAGGGTGTTGCCTTCTAGAGAGGTGGATCAGTCCCTAAGTGCTGGACTCCCAAGGCCTGTCTCAGAGCCTCAAGTTAACTGTATGAAAATAAGTTTATTGACATCTTGTCAGCACTGAGGAGAAAAGGGGTGGGGGGCGAGCTCCGGAGGCCAGACACACCTGGCAGCAGTGGAAGGCTGAGGACCCAACCCACACCTCCCCAGTCAGAGTGCGGCCTCCTCCTCCTCAGAGTCCTGTCTTCCACATTCTGATTTGTCTAGCAACTTCCAACCCTCCCGAAGAAGTCCGGGCTGGGGGAGTGGGGAGGGCCCCCACACGCTGCTTCTCTTCAAGTCATGAACAGCAAAGGATCCAGGAGGTCCCTCCCGCACCCCACAAAGGGCAATATAGTAACATAAAATTGATGGCTTAGAAGTTGGGGTTACAGGAGGCAGTCAGGCGGACACCACTGTACCAGAGGAAGGGGCTGAGGGAGTCCACCGGGGGCTCACCCGGAGAATCAGGCACTAACTAGCACAGGAAGTGGGGTGCTCACCCCCCTAGAGCAGGAAGCCGGGGTGCAGCTGGGATAGGCAAAGAGCATCTTCCTCCTCCACTGTGACTGCGCCAAGCAGGGAGAGGGTGCAGGCAGGAGCGTGGACGGGGAGATTTCACGGAGACTTCCAGCGGCCCCGCCTCTTTCGTGTAGGGAACCCTTTCCTCCTTTTGTGAGGGGGGGAGTCGTGGAGGGGAAGTGGTGGGGCTGGGGGTGGTGGTTTAGGCACCCCTTCCTCGCTCCTAGGGGAGATGATCACTCCCCTAGCAGCCACTACAGCCCCATCCACAACAGCAGCCACCACTGACACAGGCTCCGGGGCGAGCTCCACCTTGGGAGCCGGTGGCGGCGGGACTGGCTTGGGAGGTGGCGGCGGCGGTGGAGGAGGTGGTGGTGGAGGCGGGGGCAGCGGGTCAGCTGGGGTTCCGGGCAAAAGGGGTAGCAGGGCACTGAGGGCCTCGCTCAGCTTGGCCAGTCCCTGCCGAAGGGTGCCAGCCAGCTCCCTGATAGCATTGGCAGTCTCCTGCTGAGCCCGCAGGAAGTCCAGGGACTGCTCTGGGGCTGAGGCGGGCCGAGGAGGGGTTGGGCTAGGAGATGAAGGTGCCACTTGGGCCAGCGCCGTGGGTGGTGGAGGAGGGGCGGGGGGCGGTGGACACAAGGCCAGGCGGGGCAGCTGGACAGGCTGCATGGCTGCAGGGGACGGGGACTCACGCTCCTTGGCTTCCGGGGGATTGCAAGAGGGCCGGGCCCAGGCCTCTGGGCTGCTGGAGCCTCCCTTGCTCTGGGCTGATGTATCTGTAAAGAGAGAGACCTGGGGTTAGTCACTGAGAGCCTGCCAGGCTTCGTTTCCGCTCTGTTTCCTATCCCCAGAGCAATCTCTCAGTCCCTTCCTTCTTCAGGGAAACAGGGTCTCTCCAGCTAGCACAGGCTAGCCCGCAACTCCCCGGGCTGGCACAGGAGAGTCTGCAACTCCTGAGCCTCCTGCTTCCGCTTCCTGAGTGCGGGCTTACCGGCGGCACTCCTGCACCCGGCTTGATTTAGGCTTTCCGCGGACAGCACCCTCCAGGCACGCTGGCACCTAGTACTCGGAGGCCAAGGCAGGGGACTGAGACGTTTAAGGCCTACATCCACGATACCCAGATGAAAAGCCAGCTTGGACTACATTAGACCATATCAAAAAGGAATAAAAACTTTAATAAGACCTCTCCCACATCAGAAACACTCACACACACACACACACACACACACACACACACACACACGCGCGCGCGCGCGCGCTAGGCCACTCTCTGGCTCTCGCTTGCATACTTGTGTTCTGGAGGACTGCTTGGGGCTGCAGACCAACCTAGGCTATAGAGCAAGACTGTATCTCAGAAGAGGACGCCCCAGTGACACCACCCATGTCAGGGAATGCCCACCAAGCCAATCTGTGGATGCAGAGGGGTGGACACATTAAACCATGTTGGGGTGATCCTTTTGTGCACTGTGTAGAGATTGCTGTTGTACTATTCATAAGCTGATCTCTGTACCATGTGGATAATGGCCCGACTTCTGTATTGCTTTTTCTTTTTTAAAGATTTATTTATTATACGTAAGTACACAACTGCTGTCTTCAGAGACTCCAGAAGAGGGCGTCAGGTCTCATTGCGAGGGTTGAGAGCCTCTGTGGATGTGGGAATTGAAAGCAGTCAGTGTTCCTAACCACTGAGCCATCTCCCCACCACTCCCCATTGTGGTTCTAATTGCTCGGCACCTGTGTCAAGTTTTTGAAAGCTCTCCATCTCTCAACTTCCTATTGGTTTATAGCAGAGGAGGGGAGAAGAGGCGGGACATTTGGCAGATAGGAATTCTGGGGAAAGTCAGCCGTGGGACAAAGTGCCCGCCGGACACTGGAGGAAGAAGCAGTGGCAGGCCGTGAGACTGCAAGGAAACACGCCACGCGGCGGATCGCAGGTTGCGAGACCTTGCGGGGAACAAGGGCCTAATGCTATCGTGAGCAAGTGTAAGTCTCTGTCAGTATTCGGAGTCCTCACGGTTATGAATGGCGTCAATGGGAGGCCCGAGCCGGCCACCTCATGCTCTACCGGCTGAGCCAGCCGGGCAGCCAGGCGGCCAGCGTTAGTGGACAAAGCCTTGCAAGTCTTACTGACCCCGCGGTAGCAAGAGGCTCTGTGGGCTCTGCAGAGCTCAGAGCCATCTGGACATCACCCCTGCTCCTCTTAGCTGGAGTCCATGGAGGCAGGCACTCTGCCTGGCACACTGGTTATCTCCTGGAAGCTCTTTCTAGCCGGGATGGCAGGATTTTCGAGTTCTATCCCAGCCTGCTGGGTCTTCCTGACTCGAGAACCGGTGATGCCCACTCTTGACCGTGTTCTGGGCGAACTGAACCTCTCTCCCGAGTGTGAGTGGCTCTCGGGTATCGCTAGAGGGCAGTGCTCACAGCCTGTGCGTTGTCTAGACACCTCAAACTCATTACTGAGCTGAGTGCCTGGCCCGCCACCTTCACCTCCTCATCCACCCGAGCCTCAGAAGGTCGCAGCTCCACCTCCAGCTGCCGAGGCTAAAGTAACCGTCACCCCCCATTCTCCTACCCTGGAGTGGTCGCTCAGGTTACGTGTGTTTCCCACCACAGGCAGCACATCTACTACATCTACCATAGCTTTCCTATGTGTGCATGCATGTGCATGTATGTGCATGCATGTGCATGCATGTGTATGTGGTCTGGCGCGGCTGCCTGGCCAGCGTGCCCAAGGGGCCTCTCTCCACTCCTTCAGTGCTAGGTTCCATCCGTGGGAACTCCAGCAGGCTTTTGAGCCCAGCTGGATTCCTGTATTGAATTCAGGACTTTCTACTTGTGTGGCCAGCATATTACCAACTTGAGCTCTCTCTACCCCCAGTTTTATTTATTTATTTTTATTTTTGCTGTTATTGTTTTCAGACAGGGTTTCTCTGTATAATAAAGTCCTGACTGTCCTGGACACTCTTTGTAAACCAGGCTAGCCTCAAACTCACAGAGAGCCTCCTCTTGAGTGCTGGGAGTGAAGGTGTACACCACCACTGCCTGGTTTAGTACATGCTCTTAACTGCTGAGCCATCTCTCCAGCGCCCCTGCTAAACTGCCCAAGCTGGCCTTGAACTTCCAGCCCTGCTACTGCCTCCGTAGTAGCTGCAACCACAGCCAGGCCCCTCCACACCTGGTCCTTCTCTTCCTCAGGACACTGTTCCCATACAGATGCTATTCCACATAAACCTACTTAAATCCAACACCCAGCCTGGGTGCCTCTCTCCCCCCGCAGGCTCATCCAGCACACCCTCAGGCCCTTCTCCACCTCAGCCCTGGGTGGTTACATGAAAACTCCAGAAGGCCACCATGACAGGAATGACTGCGTGCTGTCTGCTTTCACTTGAACTGGATGGTCTGTAGAGGCAGAAAGTCAGGCAGTGACTGCCCAGGGTTATAGGGCAGGCAAGGGCGTGGTGTGCCAGGTACCTGGAGGCTGTAGGGTTCCCTCCTTGAGGGATATGTCTTGGCTGTTATCTAAAGTGGCTGCTGGGCCCACTCTAAGTGCTTTCTCATACCTCCTGGGCATGCAATCCATGTCTGTTGTCGTCTAATTATTCTAGATGAGCTCTGCCAGCTAAATCTATCAGATTTTTTTTTTTTTTTTTTTTTTTTTTTTTTGGTTTTTGGAGACAGGGTTTCTCTGTGTAGCCCTGGCTGTCCTGGAACTCACTCTGTAGATCAGGCTGGCCTCGAACTCAGAAATCTGCCTGCCTCTGCCTCCCAAGTGCTGGGATTACACCACGCCCGGCCCTAAATCTATCAGATTTATTGTGCTCCCTGTTGTTTTCCTAGGCTTGGGATGGGACTCTAGGCCTTACATCTAGGCAGGTTCTCCACTTGAGCCACGCCCCAGCCCCTCACTGGGAGATTGTTTTGTTTTGTTTGTTGTTGTTTTCTCGAGACTGGGTTGTAGCCCTGGCTGTCCTTGAATTCACTTTGTAGACCAGGCTGGCCTTGAATTCAGAGATCCACCTGCCTCTGCCTCCCAAGTGCTGGGATCAAAGGTGGCGCCACCACCGCCCTCACTGGGAGATTTTAAGCAGGGACTCTACCACTGAGCCACGCCCCCAGCCCCTCATTGGGGGATTCTAGGCGGGGCTCTACCACTGAACTGCCCAGGCCTTTTTTCCATTTTTTTTCATTTTTAAAAAATTATTTGTATTTATGGGGGTTCAGATACACATGCTCACATGCTTGTTGTGCATGTAGTGGTCACAGGACATTTTGTTTCTCTGTCCACCATGTCACTACCTGCAAGGACAGGCTCTCCCACACCCACACCCACACCCCCACACAGGGCTTCTCTGTGTAGCTCTGGCTGTCCTGGAACTCACTTTGTACCAGGCTGGCCTCGAACTCAGAAATCCGCCTGCCTCTGCCTCCCAAGTGCTGGGATTACAGGCGTGCGCCACCACCGCCCAGCAAGTACAGACTTAAAAAAATCTCAGCACTCAAGAGTCAGAGGCAGTGGATCTCTGTGAGTTCAAGGCCAGCCTGGTTTACATAGTGAGTTCCAGGACAGCCAGGGCTACGCAGAGAGACCTTGTGTCTGAGGAAGAAGAGTTGGTTAGGGCACGCTTGCCTCAGGCCAGGCCTTCACCGCATGCTTTCTCTAACGCCACGGTCGCACTCCCTCACATCCACTGGGCTCCACCTCTGAATCTAAGCAGCTGCCTGAATTCACACCCCAAGAGACCCTCCCTGACTATCCTCACTATACAAAATATTATCACTTTTAACTACTCTCCGGGCACAGGGGCTCTCTATGCGTCCTGGGCTAGCCTCAAACGTCTTTCCTCACCCTCGGAGCACGGAGATGTCAGTGTAAGCCTCCGCTGCCTGGTGCCTCTCCACAGGCACCGTTTCTCTCGTTAATAGTTATTATCACATGGCATTAGGCGGAGTGTGCTGACTGTCTGCGGCATGTCTCCCAAACTACATCAGCTCCCTAAAGGGAAGGATTTTGTCTCGTCCCCCAGTGTATCTCAGTGTCCACCCTCAGGAAGATCTCGATAGACATTTATGGAGCAGTTTAAAACACTCCTTAACAACTAGGCAAGCAAGCTTGGAGTCCAGGGGATGATTCCAGGGAAATGTGAGGGCCAGGGCTGGAGCCGCACACACGCACCCGCTCGCCATGGGCAGGAAGGGCAGCAAACCTGGAATCCCCATGGCAAGCTGACTCGGGGGCGGGGCCAGATCAGTGAGCTCTGGGTTTGATTGAATGACCCTGCCCCAAAAGACTGTAAGACAGAGCAGCTCCCAACTCTGGACTTTGGGCTGCCAGCATGCACACACATGCATGCAAGCCTGCATTCCTACACACGTGCACAGGACACATGAACGTGTAACAAGCTTATTGCCCTGGTTTCACAGAGAGAGAGAGAACTGAGACTGTAGGTTGGGCTTCCGGCAGCGTCCACGGCAGGGTTCCAGGCTGACCTCTGACTGCGTTCTGTTCTCCCCGTAAACCCGATGGGCAGCAAGTGCACGCCATCTACAAGCTGGCGCGTCATTCCGTCCACCATCTCCGTTTGCTCGCTGTGTGACTTCAGGTAGGGAGACGAACCTCTCTGAATGTTATAAACTACCGAGCACAGGAACCAGGTAAGATGATTTGGTGTGTAAAGATGATCGCTGCACAAACCTGACAAACTGATCCCCAGAACCCACGGTGGAGACACTGCTTTTTTTTCCCTTTTTTTCTTTTTTCCCGAGACAGGGTTTCTCTGTATAGCCCTGGCTGTCCTGGAACTCACTCTGTAGACCAGGCTGGCCTCGAACTCAGAAATCCGCCTGCCTCTGCCTTCCAAGCCACCACTGCCCTGCTGGTGGAGACACTTCTGAAACTTTTCCTGTGATCCCATGCACACATGCGCTCACATGCTTACACACACAGATTAAGTGAAAACTTAAGACATTAGTAAAGAAAGAACTACTTGGTGGGTCTATGCCCATGGCCCCCTTTCTCAGTGCCTCCTCAGAGCATGTCTTTCTCCTCCACGCACCCAGTTGTTGTTTTTTTTTTTTTTTTTTTTTTATATACTAGCTGTCACATAACCCAGGCTGGCCCCGGGAGATCCTGGTCTCCTCAACCTCACTAGTGGCATGTACCACCACACAAGCCTCACGCGGTCTAAGCCTTTCACCTTTACCCAACACACAACACGGTCAGGCTCCTGCTTCTAAAAACTCTTCCTCATAATCTGGCTCCAACCCGCCTCCCGCAAGCTTCCCGCGTCTCCTGCCTTCAGGCCTCCCCTCCCTCCTCTCAGGGAGGCTCCAAGCCCTTCTTCCTCCAGGCTGAGCATGCGTCAGCTGACACCTGCCCCTTCCGGAAGCCAGCCTTCCACATACCCCCAAGACCGGGTCATACACATCGTCCTGGCTCCCCGGCCTCAGCTCTCCACCCGAGGCCTGCCACCTCGAGTCACTCTTTTCTCCACCAGAGAACGGTGTCAACCTGTGTCAGCGCAGGGCAGGCGTCTGAGGAAGAGCCATGGAGAAGACGGCCCAGAGGCCGTGGGAAGAGCTTGCCCAGCATGGGAAGCTCTGGGCTCTGTCCCCCAGTACTGCATGACCCTTGTAATCCCAACACTAGGGAGGTGGAGGCAGGAGGATTAGAAATTCAAGGTCATCCTCACCTCCATAGTGAGTTACAAGCCAGCCTAGGGTAAGTAATAAGACCCTGTCTCAAAGAAATCCAGAGTGAAGGCTGGACAGAGGGCTGTCTCCCCAGCAGCTCGGCAGGCGTGACCTTGAGGAAGGCACCAGACTTCTCCAAGTCTTGGCTTACAGCAGCGAGGCAGTATGGCCCTCCCGCTGTTGACCACTGCACACAGGCTGGGAGCAGGCAGTGTGCCTGGGTCACTTCACCCGGTGTTCAGAGTCCCTGGGAGGGGAGCCCACTTTCATCTCTGGTCTGCAGAAGTGTGTGCAAACGAGTTTACTGAGATGCTAACACTCACTGAGCGAGCAGCTAACACAGGCTGGACGCCGCCCCTCGGCACTCTCCCACGCCCCGGCTCTCTCTGCATTCACTTTCAGGGCTGGACAAACTCTGAGCCCTAGGCCTGCTGGTGGCCCTCCCCGGGTTTGCGGCAAGGCCACCGGAGACTCGGACCCTGGTGCCGCGCTCACACTGCAGCGCAGGGCAGGCACTGAGCTCCCACTCTCCTGCCTCAGACCCCCACAGGAGCTGGGCGCAGAGACCGTCCCACGGACCGAAAGCCCGCCTGGCTGACAGCATTCTAGGATGGACCCTGGGCCAGGCCTCCCGGGACTGCTGCCATGTCCACCTCTGACAGTTACCAAGAGCCAACCCATTTCCTTGTCTTTTACGTTATTATCTTGGGGGTGGGGGTCTCACAGAGCTCAGATTCGCACTTGAAGATAGCCCAGGTGTTGAGACTCCAGCCATGTGCTGCCACACGGGTCTATGCAGTCAGAATCTGACCCTGGAATCCTGAAACCTAGAAAAGCACTCTACCAACAGGGCCTCCCCAGACGGCCCTTTCACCCTTTTGAGCCCAGTCTCCTGTAGCCCAGGCTAGCCTTGAACTCGCCTTTCTTCTGCCTTCAACTCCCAAGCATGAGTATCACAAGGCCCGTTGCCACCACTTCTAAGTCGTTTGTTTCCCTTCTCAGACCTTAAAGCCCCAGCTCCATTATGGGACTGACTGCACCCACCCCCTAGTTTTTAGCGAGAAGGTGGTGAACACGCCTGGCAGATCTGGGCGTGAGCTACACACTGTAGGCTTCAGGAGTATTTGCAGTTGTTTAAGAAGCTGGCTTCGGAACTCACCTGCCCGTCGATCCTGCCTGCGGTCCTCGGACAACACATACCGTTGTGTACTAGCGGTGGAAGCCTGCGGCTGTGAAGAGGCGGCTGCCGGGGACTCCTCAGCCCCAGCGCCAGCCCCGGGCCCCGCCACACCCGGCCCCAGGATGGCGAAAATAGTCTCCTCCTCCGCGGAGAAGGCGTCCTCGGCGGCGGGCCCCGCGCCCTGCGTGGAATGCGGCACGCGAGCCAGCTTCTCCTTGGTGCGGCGCTTGAAGTCGTTCCAACGCTTCTGAACCTCCTGGCCCGTGCGCTTCCAGCTGGTGATGCCGTTGATCTTGGTGGCGATACTGTCCCACACTCGCCGCCGCTCGGCCACGCTCACCCGACGGCTCTGCGCGCCGTAGAGCTGAGGGTAGTGGGCGCGCACCTCCCGGATCAGGATCTGGTTCTCCTCGAAGGAGAAGCGCGGCTTGCGGAGTCGGGTGGTCTCCTCCGCTTCGCCCGGCGCCGCCGCCGCCGCGGTCGCCGAGGCCATGGCGCCCCCAGACGCCACCGATCGGCTGCCTGGCGCATGGGGGGCGCCGGCTCTGCGGGCAAAGGGCGAACAGCGCTGGCGGTGGCTCGGTGTCCCCGTGTCGCCCGGACACGGGCTCCTCTGGTCCCCTGTGCAAAAGTGGTGATGGGAGCGGCGCGGAGCAGAGTGCAATCAGAGGTGCCTCCTCGTAGGTGACACCCGCCCAGTGCCCATCTTGTGCTTCACGCGGCCGCTGAGTGCCTCGCGGAGGAGTTGATGGGTACTGGGGGGACGGACGGTCTGGAAGGATGGAGGGAAATGAGCAAAAGTGGAAGTGAAAAGGGGGCCACCGCAGGAGTTAGAGGAGAACGGGGGCGCAGTACAACAGGACAGGGGCAGAGTACCGGGGATGCCCAGGGGGTCGAACATGCATGATGCTGGAAGTGATGCCAACTGGGCAATGCAGCAGACAGGGGGCATCCAGATCAGAGGGGAGCGCTGGGGGGCTCCCCGGGCAGTGGGTGTCTGTTCTGGGTCCCTGAGAGTCCAGGAATAAAGGTGAAATGGAACAGCAAAATATTAAAGCTGAGGGTCTGCAGATTGTGGGGGTGCTGGGATTGCCGGGAAAGAAGGGGAGTTGTGGAGATAACGGGGGTCCGAGATAAGAGGGGAGACCCCCGAGGCTTTTTTGTACTCCAGGAAGAGTGATGGAGCACAGAGGATGGGGACCCCAGTTGGGCCGGGGGTCACTCACCGGCGCCGCCGCAGCCCCTGCCTGCCGGTGGGTCAGGGCTTCGGTTTCTGCGGCCTCTTCCCTCCCCCCTACCTCTCCCTCCCCCTCTGGGCCCCGCCCCCAGTAGCATCGAGAGCCAAGGCGCATGCGCGCCGCGCCGGGCGAACACGGTCTCCAGACACCCTGACAGAAGTGCGTTCGCTGAGCCTTGCCTCCCAGAATGGCGCAAGCGCAGAACTTCCCGTCGTCTTGGTTTACCAGAAGGACCCGGCTGCGCAGCCGCACGTTTAGCGCTGAAGTAGGTCCGCTGGGCTCTCGTGCCCAATTGCGCATGTGCGTACCTACAGCGCGCATGCGTGTCACTGGCAACTTGCTGGCGGTGGTACCCAGGGCTAAATCCCAATGCGGGCGCAGCAGCGATGCTGGAGAGCGCGCTAGGACCAAGCGGAGTTTCTGCCTTTGGGTAGCCCTCTAGCCTACTCTCCCGCTAAGCCAAGTCTTTTGAGAAAGGGGAGGAGAAAAGCTTCATTTCCATGACAACTGCGTGGGTGGGAGCTGGGGGGGGGCGTTAGGAAACCTCCTTGCCCACGCCCAATCCCGCCTCTGCGCAGGATCACTCGGGAACTACCTCCTACGGATGGAGGCGGGGCACCATGGAGATATTCCCCGCCCATGCAGAGGCGGTAACCATAGCAACCCAGCCACCTCCCAATCGTGTCAGGGAGGCCCCCTGTCCACAATTTGACGTCATAGCTTGGCGAGGGAGTTCAAAGGTAGGAGTTTCTTGAAGGGTTGGGGTGCCAATCCTGGCCACGACCCATTTTAATCAAAAGCGCAGAGCAGGACTGAATCGAGAGCGCCGCTTGAATGAACTGGATGGCCGGATGGCTGAGTTCAGCCTTGTGAAAATTTTCAGTGCCGGCAGTTTCAAGGTCATTGGGTCAACGACGCTTCATTCGTCTATCCGACAGTTACATATGAGCTCTCACATAGATCTAGGTGCCATCCGTATAAAAGGCAAATCATGCTATCAAAAATTTTTCTGAGGGCATCTCACTAAGTATCCCAGGCTGGCATTGAACTTGCAGCAATAATATCGGTGCAGCCTCCGGCGAGCCTAGCACAAAGACAAGGTATGTGCTGCCATCACACGTAAGGAAAATGTGACATTTGTATTAAGACCCGAAGCTGACTGTAATGCCAGCACTTGGGAGGCAGAGGCAGGCGGATTTCTGAGTTCGAGGCCAGCCTGGTCTACAGAGTGAGTTCCAGGACAGCCAGGGCTACACAGAAACCCTGTCTCGAAAAACCAAAAAAAAAAAAAAAAAAAAGACCCGAAGCAGAAAGGACTGGCTGGAGAGATGGCTCAGCAGTTAAGATCTCACCCGGGAACACCCGAGTTAGGATCTCTGTATCCAAATGTGGGGCTCAAAACCATCCTTAGCTCCAACACTGGTGCCCTCTGTTGGCACCAGGCATGGACGTGGTGGACAAACATACAAACAGGCAAAACACTCATAAAAGGGAGAAAACTTGTGTGTGTGTGTGTGTGTGTGTGTGTGTAGTTGGTTTTTTTTTTTTTTTTTTCCTGAGATACCAGATTTCTTTATGTAACCATGGCTGTCCTGGAACTAGCTGTGGATGAGGCTGACCCCGAACTCACCGAGATCAGCCTGCCTCAAGAGTGCGGGGACTGACTAAAAGCCAGCCACACCACACCACGGGCCTAAGATTGGGTTTTGACTATGCTGGTGCCGGGGATTAAGGTGGAGAGGCCCTTGCAGCTGGGTCCACCTGCTTCTGACTCGGAGTGCTGGGATTAAAGGAAAGGCAGGTGTGCCGCTACTCTCCGAGCCTGCTCTATACTTCTCTTTCTTAACAGTTTTGTGACAGGGACCTAAAGTTTAAAACTCTGTCAAAACTCAGACCTAGTAGTTCCTAGCCTCACAAGACGGGAGGGGAACCCCTGGGTGACCAGAGCTGTAGAGCACCCAGGTCAGTCTCCAGTGAACAGGAACGGAAGGAGAAGGGGGACAAGAGGAAGGACTCAAGGGACCATTCACATGGCCCGAGGGGTGACTGATGCCAGCCACGAAGCTTGAGACCAGAGTTCAGGCCCCACCCCCACCCCACCCCCACTCCCACCCCCGTGGTAGGAAGTGGACCCCCTTGAATGATCTGACCTGCCGTCTGGATGGTGTTCCCCACTCCCTCTTTTTAAGACAGGACTTCTCTGTGTAGCCCTGACTGTTCTGCAACTCTGTTGACCAGGCTGGCCTTGAATTGATAAGAGATTCACCTGTCTCTGCTTCTGGAATGCTAGGATTAAAGGCCCACAACTGGCCTTTCCACACCTCTTAATTATTATTTTTTTGTTTGTTTTGTTTTTTGGAGACAGGGTTTCTCTGTGTAGCCCTGGCTGTCCTGGAACTCACCCTGTAGACCAGTCTGGCCTTGAACTCAGAAATCTGCCTGCCTCTGCCTCCCAAGTGCTGGGATTGCAGGCGTGTGTCACCACTGCCCGGCCTTCTTCTTTTTTTTTAAATTTTTAATTAAATAAGTGTTTAAGTGGAGGCTGAGAATGATTTGGGCACCAGTTCCCAAAATAATCTGTCAGACCCTGTGTGTGGGAAGGCGTGTGGCCGGCAGGTCGGGGCTGCACTTCTGGCCCCTCCTGCCCCCCTACGGAGGTTCCCAGGGTTACAATAGGGCAGCCCTTCAGGTCCCTCCTTCCCGCCTCTCCCCCAGCAGCCAAGGGCACCCGCCCACTAAGTTGGTCAACCGAATTCAAAAACAGATTGAGTGCACTTTATTCAGGAGTAAGACACCCCTCCTCCACCCTCACCCCATTTCCAAGCCCACCTTGTAAACAGCATAAAACCCAACTGGTGGTATTCTCTGACCCTCAAAATCTAAGCGGCCCCCATTCCCATGATGTCTCGGACTCTTCTCACCACAGGACACACACCGACGTAACACACTCAACAATACTGGATGGGTGCAAGAGAGGTAAGGTCTCTCGCCCACCAGGGTACGGGGTCAGGGACTGGGACTGGCGCAGTAAGAGTGAGCCGAGGTTAGTAATGGGGTGAGATCTGTGGGCTTCGGCAGTCACAGGGGTCGGGCAGCCTTCCCGAGGGTCCCGACCCTCCTCGAGTTCCTGCACATTCAAGGAACTGAGGGGCTGAACTCGGATGGTCCATGGAGAGATTTGAGTCTGCAGATGCTGAAGAAGGTGGAGATGGATGGACGGATGGTCTCACAGTCAGTACCAACACCAACTTCTCGGCAGTGGCGATCAGGATCAGTCCCTGGCACTGTCCCCAGATTCTGAAGACTGGCCTGTCAGAGCACACTGACTGGGATGAGCACACACTCTAGGATGGCAAATCCATGGATCCCCAAGGGAACTGGGAAGTCAAAGAGACCACCTTAGTGGCATCACCAGGCCCTCACAATCCAAAAGAAGCCATCGAGACTCACACGGTCCGTGGAGAATGGTTCTCACGGTGTCAGGAGTGTCTGAGACATTTCCCAGTGTTTCAGAACCCCGAAGGCACAGAGAACATTGAGATCCGGGCCCTCCAGAGGGCTGGGTGAGCAGAGCAGAGGGCACTAAGGTCAGGAGGAGGAGGGTTTGGGGTGTGGGTGACAGGGGCCTCACAGGGGCTCACTTACTGCTTGACTCTGCGCCCAGCTGAGTTTCGTCCACTGCGACGGTGGAGAGGCTGCTGGCTGCTGTTGAGTGGACAGTACTTGATTGTATGAGCCTGGTCGCCGGTGGCCCCACACATAGGACACACGTAATGCCTCAGGATGGGACACACGACCACCCCCTGAGGCGTCTTCAGCTGATGTGAGGTGTAGACGCGAGGAGACTCTCCATTGTGCTTGCAGAAGTTGCACATGGTGGTAGGACTTCCGGGCCAGCCCTCCAGGCCCTGCTCCCTCGCCTCCTGGGGCCTGAGGTTGGGCACCTCAGCTCCCTCACCCTCCAGGCTTTGCTTCCGGCTCTGAACTATATCCTGCACCACCTGGCTCAGGTTAAAGTAGTCTCTCCACATGTCAAAGAGCGGTGGGTCCATGATGCTTGTGTGTGGCTGTGGGAAGTGCAGAGGGACTGCAGGACAGGGGCTGTGAGGTCAGGGGGCAGGAGCAGAGAGGAGGCACACCCCCTATAAATACTCTCCCAGAGACCATGCTCAGCAAAGGTGGGGCTTAAATTTAAAGGGCCCACTTCCAGCCAGGGACTCTTGGCTGGTTCCCATCCCCCGGGGAGACTGGAAACAGGTTGTTCCCCGGGTTGCCCCTCCTCCAAGACACTGTGTTTCCTGGGAGGGACCTTCTAGTTCTTGGGCCTCAGTTTCCCCACCTGTTCAGTTTAGGGCCTTACCTGTGTCTCTTGCTCATCCTCAGACCTTCCCTCCCTTCCTCTCTTCCCCTCCCCCTTTCCTTTCATTATCCAGAACTTACAATTTGACTTAATTAAAAAAAAATTTTTTTTTTCTAAGACTGGATTGTCAGTATGTATCTCTGGCTGGCCTGGAACTAACTCTGTAGACCAGGCTGGCCTTGAACTCACAGATTCCACTTGCCTCTGCCTCTGCCTCTGCCTCCCAGGTGTTGGGATTCAAGGTGTGCGCCAGTGTGTCCATCTTAATTTTTTTTTAACTTTGTTTATTTACTTAACGGCTAGGGTGGGAAACATGCCAACTTGCATGAGGATGTTCGAGGACAACTTGGAGGAGGCAGTTTTTTCCCCAGGTGGATTACGCAGCTCAGACTGGGGTCATCAGGCTTGGTGGGGGGCCTTCGCCAGCCGTCGGACTGCCCTGGTGTGGATTTCTGTTGTTGCTTTGTATAGCTTTTTTTTTTTTTTTTTTTTTTTTTTGCTTTGTTTCCTTTTGTTTTGTTTTTGAAACAGGGTTACATCTTGTTACATAGCCCCGCGACCCCGACTCTCCATCCTTCCGTTAAGGGACTGGGAGTGCGGCTCTCAGCCCTCTTTACCTCAAGCTTTCGACTCGGTGCCTTGTCTCAGCCTTGAGAAGGCTGAGATGACAGACACCTGGCGCTGGGCAGTGGCAGAGCCCTTACCTGGTGTGCTGGAGCCCCCAGGCGGGCTCCATGAATCTGTGACCATAAGCCTGTTCCCCCCACATTTGGGAAGTGGAAAAGAGGATCAGACGTTGGAGGCCAGCCTCAGCACCGTGTAGGCAGTTTGAGGCTAGCCTCCCCTATATAAGAGTCCGTCCCAGTAGCGGCCAGAGCCGGTGCAGCTGTAAGAGTGCGCTGGGCTCTTGCGTATGGTCTCAGTTTGGCTCTCAGCACCAAGGTCAGGCGGCGCACAGCCACCTATAACCGGCTGCAGGGGACTCTTGACACGGCTGACCACTGAGGATGCCTGCACTCTGTGCTTCTAAACATGCACAAATCAAGACAGTGAAGGAGGCTGGAGAAATGGCCGAGCCGTTAGCAACACCTGCTGCTCTCACAAAGGGCGGGGCTAGGCATCCAGGATACACGCTGGGCAAGTCCTGGAACCCCGCCCCAGGGGACCCGATGGCCTCGTTCAGCCTCCCTGGACAACTGTATGTATGTGGTGCACACAAATCAAGAAGGAACACACACACACACACACACACACAAGTTTTAAAAAATTAAAAATAGTAACAAATACACCACATACCAGGATGGATTCTGAGTATTTTCCTTTGAATTGTTTTTCTGCTTTTTGAGATGTAGCCTGGGCTGGGCTGGAACTTCTAACTGATGGAGAGACAGGCATGAACGGCTGGGCTCACGGACTATCCTTTTATTTTTTTACATACATGAGTGTGTTGTACATGTGTGTCTGTGTTGTGTCTAGTTCCAGTACTGTAGCAGAGACTTTCAGAAATCAGGTCTGTCCTTCCACCAAGTGGGCCCTGAGGAGTGACGTCAAGTGGCCGGCTTGAAAGCAAGCACCTTCGCACCTGCCCGCCCAGCGTTAATCGTCTCACTGGCCCTCAGTATGGGGCAGACTCTGCAGCAGTTTCCTGTATGCTCTGATTGCATCCTTACAAGTCCGCGAGAGGAACGCAGCTATAATCCCGTGGTACAGATGAGCAGCCGAGGTTCAGAGAGGGCAATTCATTGGTCTGGAGTCACACAGCATGGAAGTCAAAGAGCTGGGATCCTAGGAAGTGCTAACAAGGTCGTAAGGTGTCTGGTGCTTTCCAAGCATGACTCTTTTAAGGCCATTATCAAGCAGGAGGTGAGGACTCGACTCCTTTCATGTCACATAGGCTTTGATCACAACAGGTGTGTGTGTGAGACTCCCCAGACAAGGACCCAAACCATGGCCTTAAGCTGCTAGCTATGCAAGCACTCTACCGCCGAGCTAAAAAGAACCCTCAGTATGTTTATTTTTGAGCTAAGGTTTCATGGAGCCCGGGCTGGACTTGAACTCGCTGTGTAGCTGAGGCTGGCTCTGAGCTTCTGATCTTTCTACCTGTACTTACCCAGTACTGGGTTAGAGGTCTGCACCAGCACGCCGGATCTGTGTGCTGCTTAGTGCGCAAGTCCAGTCTCCAGGCATGCTAGGTTGGTACTCTAAGGACTGGGCTCATCACCCAGCCCCCTCCAGATGTCATTCCAGGACGACCTCAGCACCAGCCCAGAGCAGGCTCTGCCCGAGCTGTGCCTAGGACGCGCTCACCCAGTCTGCCATGGCCCTTACAGGGTGGCCCGGAACCGGGGTGGTAGACACAGTAGGGAGATCCAGACCAGGCTGGGCTCCACGAGACCCCGTCTCAAGAAAACACAACCCACCAGCGGTGGTGCACTCAGGAGGCAGAAGCGAGTGGAGTTCTGTGAGTTTGAGGCCAGCCTGGTCTACAGAGTGAGTTCCAGGACAGTCAGAGACACATGGAGAAACCCTGTCTGGGAAGAAAAAAAAAAAAAAAAAAAAAAAACAGACCAAAGACAAAAGTTGTTGCCGGGCGTGGTGGCGCACGCCTGTAATCCCAGCACTTGGGAGGCAGAGGCAGGTGGATTTCTGAGTTCGAGGCCAGCCTGGTCTACAGAGTGAGTTCCAGGACAGCCAAGGCTACACAGAGAAACCTTGTCTCGAAAAACAAACAAATGAAAAAACCAAAAAACAAACAAACAAAAAAAGTTGTGGTTCCATCATGCAAATGAGCAGAGAGAGGGTCCAGAGAGCCCGAGGGGCAGGCTGCTTGGAGCCCTGCGGGTGGTGGAGTGGTCGGTCTCAGGTCCAGGCGTTTTCCAGGCTCAGGAACCTGCGTACGGAATGCAGTCAAGAGAGACAAGCAAGGAGATGCCGTAATCCCAACAGAGGCAGGGGGATTGCTGCAAGCTCTAATCCAGCCTGTGCTGCAGAGTGAGGCTCATCTCAGACGCTGAGGGAGCCAGGGAACCCTGGTGAGGTTTGCCTGGTGTATAGGTGTGCACTGCCACACAGCACCGCCGATATTTCTACCAGGGAGAGCTTTCCAGGTCGGGGAGACACACTGCTATACAGAAGAGCAAAGCTCCTGACCGCGACGAGGGGTCTGGAACAGGCATCAGATCTTTGTGCTACGTAATACAGCAGCAGAGGTGGGATTTGTGGCTTACATCTGAGATTCGAGTGTGTGGAAGGTTGAGGCAGGAGGGTCATGAGTTCTAATCCACCTTCGACTACATAGGCAGACATGTACATGAGGGAGAGGCAGTGGAGCTCTGTAACTTTGACACCATGCTGGTCTGCAAGACATCAGGCTGGGGGGGGGTCTCCAAAACAAACAAAAACCCCAACAACAACAACAACAACCAAGACACTGATTTTTAGTGTTTATATTGTTGGGGAGCTGGGCGCCTCCTGTGCACAGAGGTGCTTGAGCCTGACAGTGGTCACTGTAGCTGGGAGTCTGAGAGCCCCGTAAGGAAAGGCCTGCTTCCAAGACTGTGCTTCGGGGGTTCAGTGAGTCTGACATTTGTCGCTCCAGAGGCCCCCCACCCACCCTGCACTGTATGTATTTTCCTTTGTTTCATGTCTATGACTGCTCGCTCTTCCTCCCAAGTCTGACAGTGGTTTGTTTTTGGATGTTTGCAATTACTTCTTTGGATAAGCCCACTCTGTGGGTGGTATAGACAGGGTGTGTGTGTAGGGGAACCAAACAGGAGGTGAAACTGACCAGACACTGCCCAAGCTGGTGTTTACGTGCAGACTTGTGCTACCCACGCCCTGGCCCTGCAGGGGTCCATGGCCCTGTTTACCTCTGAGTTTCCTTTTCAGCCTGACCCCCCTGGCTAGAAAACATCAAGGGGTTTTAGACAGGTGGATGGGTGAGAATTGCAAACCTTCAGAAAGGCGGACACCAAGGAAAAGTTAGGAGAATTGCCCCCCTTTTCCAGATGGAGAAACTGAGGCTTATATTCCACAGAATCATCAAACTACAACTAAAGTTTATTAATCTACTGTAATTAACCTTTTTTTTTTTCCCCAGAGGCTGGGTCTCACTGTATAGCCCAGGCTGGCTTTAACTGGTGATCCCCCTGCCTCAGTCTCTCAAGCTCCTAGACTACAGCTGTATACCATTATATCCAGCTATATATTATATCCATCTTCCACATGGTGGAATGAGAGAACCAATTCCTGAAATTTGTCCTCTGACCTTGTACTGGCTGGCTTTGTGTGTCAACTGGACATAGGCTGGAGTTATCACAGAGAAAGGAGCTTCAGTTGGGGAAGTGCCTCCATGAGATCCAGCTGTGGGGCATTTTCTCAGTGATGAAGCAGGGAGGGCTCCTTGTGGGTGGTGCCATCCCTGGGCTGGTGGTCTTGGGTTCTCTAAGAGAGCAGGCTAAGCAAGCCAGGGGAAGCAAGCCAGTAAGAAACATCCCTCCATGGCCTCTGCATCAGCTCCTGCTTCCTGACCTGCTTGAGTTCCAGTCCTGACCTCCTTTGGAATCTGGAAATGTAAGTTGAATAAATCCTTTCCTCCCCAACTTGCTTCTTGGTCATGATGTTTGTTTAGGAATAGAAACCCTGACTAAGACAGACCTCTACAGCACAGTGGCATGTGCCCCATGCCCAAATTAATACATAAATAAATGAGATTTAAAGTTTTCAAAGAAGTGTAATTAAGGAGCATTCAGTGGCACACATCAGTAATTCCCATATGGAGACTGGGGGGGGGGGTTAGGGTCATTCTTGGCTACATAAGTGAGTTCAAGGACACTCTGGGCTACAGGTGATCCAGTCTCAAATGAGAAAAAAAGATTTGAGGGGTGTGGGTCCATGGAGAAGGGCCTAGACAAGGGGAGACCAGCAGGCTGGCCGTGGTGGGTTGAGGAGGAATGGTCCCTACTGCCGGCCGAGGTGGGCACACCTGTGATCCCAGCACTCGGGAGGCAGAGGCAGGCAGATCTCAGAGTTCCAGGCCAGCCTGGTCTACAGAGTGAGTTCCAGGACAGCCAGGGTTTCACAGAGAGACATTGTGTCAAAAAAGGGGGAGTCCCAAAGGCTTATATATTTGAATGTTTAGTTATTAGGGAATGAGGGATTGACACATCTTAGTCACTACTGCCTGCTGGGAGGAGACACCGTGACCAAGATAGCACTCAGAACAGGACGAGCTTACGTGGGGGCTCCCTAACAGCTTCTCTTGTCAGCGGGGTGGGAGTGTGGCAGGCATGGAGAGCCACACCCACATCTGTAAGTACGGACGGACAGACACCGCTCTGGGCATTAGGTTTTGAAACCTCTAGGCGACCCTCAGTGACACACAAAGAGGCCTCTCTTCCCCCCTGGTGACGAGCATTCATATACATGAGCCCGTGGGGACAATTCGTGTTCAAACCCACCACAACTGTTATCCTTGGTTACATAGGGGATAAGGCCAGCTCGCTCGAGTCTCTCTCCCCTCCCCCAACCCCAGTGTGTGTGTGTGTGTGTGTGTGTGTGTGTGTGTGAGAGCAGGGTGTGAGCGTGTGCAGGGTCATATCATGGCCGGGGCCTTCCCTGGCCCGGTGGTCCAACTGTGTTCTGTAAGAAGGCCGGCTGAGCGGGCCGGGGGAGCAACCCCGGAAGCAGCGCCCCTCCATGGCCGCTGCGCCAGCTCCTGCCTCACTTGACTTCCCTTGACGATGCGCAGGGCTGTGGAGGTACAGCCCTGCCTCTCCAAGTTGCTTTTGGTCATGGTGTTTTATTGCCCGAACCCGAACCCTAACCCGAACCCTAACCCTAACCCTAACCCTAACCCTAACCCTAACCCTAACCCTAACCCTAACCCTAACCCTTTGCATTCTACAGAAGTTAGTGTGTTTTGGTGGTTCAAGTCTGCAGTTCTAGCAACACTGAGGCGCCCAGGCAGAAGGCTACATGTTCCCAGCTTAGCTGCACAGACCAAGCTGCACAGACCAAGCCAAACACTACCCTGTCTCATAACACGGATAAAAACAGAAGAGTCGGGCCGTGGTGTACACCTGTCTTCTCAGCTCCAAGGAGTGTCAGTCCAAGGCCATCACCAGCTGCTCTGCATGAGGTGAGCCTTGTCCGTAGACCTGTAACAGTGTAACAGGAGCCTAAGTCTTAACACACTGCACGGGGGAGCTGGCTGGGCGGGAGCCCTTGCGTGTTGACAAGGTGAAGCTCTGAGTGTCAATCCCTGGGGCTCATAAGGCGGAAGGAAGAAGCCTCGTGTATGAAACACACACATGTACACACATTCCTGTTACACTGTGTGTGTGTGTGTGTGTGTGTGTGTGTGCGCGTGCGCGCGCGCGCACACTGTAACAGGGTCTCAAAGTAGCCCAGGCGGTCCTGGGGCTTCCCAGCCTTTTGCCCAGGCTCCTGCGTGCCAGGTGACAGCCACACCCACCCCTTAGGCTCGGCTCCAGCTAGTACTTCTCTTCTCTTTCATTTCCCCCATCGCTGCCAGATTCTCCCAAAGAAACCCCAGCCGCACCATCCTTTCAACCATAAATACAGATGGTCCCGCGGAAGGGTGGGCTGACTCATGATATTTTGACTGTACAATAGTGGGGAAGCAATACGCTTTCAGTAGGATCCCCGTTTGCCACCCCACTCCCCCACTCCCATTAGACAGGCAGGAAACTGTGAAGATGCTGGCGTGGTAGTGGAGGCTAGCCCATGCCCCAGGTCCCCCACCAAGTCAGGACCTGGGATAGAACACAGGTCATCAGGATTGGGGATTAGGGGGTTAGGGTTAGGGTTAGGGGGTTAGGGAGGTTAGGGAGTTAGGATTAGGGTTAAGGGGTTAGGGTTAGGATTAGGGGTTAGTGATTAGGGTTAGTGGTTAGGGTTAGGGTTAGGGGGTTAGGGTTAGGGGTTAGGGTTAAGGGGTTAGGGTTAGATTAGGGTTAGGGGTTAGGGTTAGGGTTAGGGGTTAGGGGTTAAGGTTAAGGGTTAGGGATTAGGGCTAGGGGTTAGGGGTTAGGAGTTAGGGGTTAATGGTTAAGGTTAGGGTTAGTAGTTAGGGGTTAGGGTTAGGGGTTAGGGATTAGGGTTAGGGGTTAGGAGTTAGGGGTTAATGGTTAGGGTTAGGGTTAGGGGTTAGGGGTTAATGGTTAGGGTTAGGGGTTAATGGTTAGGGTTAGGGTTAGATTGGGGTTAGGGTTAATGGTTAGGGTTAGGGTTAGGGTTAATGGTTAGGGTTAGGGTTAATGGTTAGGGTTAGGTCTCCAGGGCCCTGAATTCGGTCCGTGCAGCACATGTGAAGGTTAGGGTTAGGGTTAGGGTTAGGGTTAGGGTTAGGGTTAGGGTTAGGGTTAGGGTTAGGGTTAGGGTTAATGGTTAGGGTTAGGGTTAGGGTTAATGGTTAGGGTTAGGTCTCCTCGGTCCGTGCAGCACGTGTGAAGGTTAGGGTTAGGGTTAGGGTTAGGGTTAGGGTTAGGGTTAGGGTTAGGGTTAATGGTTAGGGTTAGGTCTCCTCGGTCCGTGCAGCATGTGTGGAGGTTAGGGTGTGGACCCAGGCCATAAGATTGATCTTTGTCCTCACGCTCACACTCGGGGCTGCACCCCTCCCCCAGAGGGTACCATAAATAAAGCGAAGTGGGGCGGGGATGGTGGCTACCTCTGCCCGCAGCACACTTGAGCGCAGAAGTGAGTGTCACGCTTGAGTGTGAGGCCTTCTTCAGTGTACGCCAAGTTCCAAATAAGTAAGCCAATAAATAAATAAATAAGTAAAAAGCAAACAGCCAGATGCCCAGTTCTCCCATTTTCCTGCCAGCCCTCTTCTGGGTCCCCTGCCCAGTCCTGCCTGAGGTTGGCGTGCTGCTTTCCCAGGCTGAGGGTGAGCATGACCTCAGGACTTTCAGGGAAAGCTCCGGCTGTTCATCCCAGAGGCACTCACGGGCATGTTGGGCCATTTCTGCTGCTATATCCAAATCCCAGAGACCAGGTAGTTTATAAAAGCCAGAAATGTGTTTTTCACGGTGCTGAAGGCCAGGAAGTCCCGAGGGGCAGGTTCCTCGGGGAAGGGTCCGTTTCTGTTAGGAAGATGGCGCCTCGGCGGGTGCTGTGCCCTCCAGAGTAGACAGCAGAATGGAACACACACACACACACACACACACACACACACACACATCTCTTTGTGTTTTTCTAAGGGCCATCAGGGCAGCCCCTCACGGTGTCTCTTAGGGTCCCCACCTCTACACACTGGGAATTTAATTCCATCATGAATTTTGGAGAGACACACTTAAATAATTAACAGATAACTAAGTTCTGTTTGTTTGTGATAAGAACCCAGGGCCTTATCAATGCTACTAATTTTATTTTTGATTTGTTTTGTTTTGAAATAGAGTTGCACCTGAAACTTGCTATGTAGGCCAGGCTGGACTTTAACTCAGAGATCTCTCTGCTTCTGCCTCCTGAGTGCTGAGATTAAAGGTTTGTGACACTATGCTAGGTCCTTCCAGGACTCTTGTAGACGGCTTCAGGAGATTCTGGACTATCTATTAAGTCAGTGATTCCCTAGGCTGGGAGCATGGCTCAGTGGTAGAGCCCCTGCCTAGAACCCCCCCAGTGAGGGGCTGGGGTGTGGCTCAGTGGTTGAGCCCCTGCCTAGAATCCCCCAGTGAGGGGCTGGGGGCATGGCTCAGCTGTAGCATATTTTTCCAGCATGTATGAGTCCCTGGGTTGGGTTCCCAAAACCAGAGCACAAAAAGCAGGACAGAAAAGGAAATATTAAGCCGGGCGGTGGTGGCGCACGCCTGTAGTCCCAGCATTCTGGGAGGCAGAGGCAGGTGGATTTCTGAGTTCGAGGCCAGCCTGGTGTACAGAATGAGTTCCAGGACAGCCAGGGCTACACAGAGAAACCCTGTCTCAAAAAAAAAAAAAAAAAAAAAAAAAACCACAAAAAAACAAAAAAAAAAAAAAACAAAAACAAAAAACAAAAAAAAATCCAAAAAACAAAACAAAAAAAAAAAAAAAAAGAAAAGGAAATAATCAGCATAGCAATATATTGAGACCATGGAAAGATCTTGCTGAGAATACATTTGAATAATTTTGAAAAGCCTCAGGTGGGGGGCTGGGCAGGGGAGGAAACAGGAGACTGGAAGTGAAGGGATGGCTAGAGGGCGGACTGGAGCTCCTGACGGTGATCTGTCCCTGTCCACAGCCAGCAGCCCCGGTCACAGAGTCCATGTGGAAGGAGGAGTGAGCCTACGCGCAGAATTCAGCAGGAAGACGTGGCCCACATCGCTGTGGGAGTGCGTGGAGTGGGACATGGATGTTGACACCCGTGTCAGGACAACTCTGCAGAGTCCAGAGTCAGTGTCTCCAGTCAGTCCAGAGTGCGGGATCTGGGACGTGGGCTCTTCAAGCCTGTGAGCCACCGCGTCAGGAAGATCCTTCAGTTCAAACACAGCATGGGTTGTAGAATGAGACTTCTGTCTTAACCATGCTGAACAGGGCCAGAGGCCTAGCTCAGAGGGTAAGAGCACCGGGGCTGCAAGCCTCAGAAGCTGAGTTTCATTCCTGGAGTGAACGTGGTAGAAGGAAAAGAATTACGTCCACGAATCTGCTCTTGACTTCCACGTGTGTATGTGGCATTTGCACACTGTGCACACAGTGTAATGATAAAATTTAAAAAACAAAACAGTTTCTGGGATGGAATGAAGCAGGATGTGTTATTATAGGTGAGTCTCTTTATAAACAAACAAACAAACCAGTAAACCAATAAATAAGTAAATATTAACACCTGGAGATGGTGATGTACGCCTTTAATCCCAGTGCTTGGGAGGCAGAGGCAGGCCGCTCTCTGAGAGTTCAAGGCCAGCGTGGTCTACAGAGCGAATTCCAGGGCAGTTGGACTACACAGAGAAACCCTGTCTTGTAAAACCCAAAACAAACAAAAACAAAAACAAAATCTCTGAACACGTCTGTCATGTTTGCCTGTCTGTACGCACACGTGCCATCGTTCACGGATGATGTCGGAGGACAGTTTGTCAAAGTCAGTTCTGTGAGTCCCAAAGACGGAGCTCGGCGGCAGGGGCTGACAGGAGGGAGTGCTTTTCGCCTTGGTGGTAGATCAGTACGCACCTCTCGCTCTTCTTTTAAAAAAGATGTTCTAATCATATTTATGTGTAATAGATACACATCTGTGTGTGCACGTGTGGGACCAGCCAGAATTTGGGTTCCAGGTTGTTGTAAGCTGCCCAGTTCCTCTGCAAGAAGGTCTCCACACACCCCTTCTCCTTTCCAGATCTCTTCTGTAGGTAACATGTCTGACTGACTGACCGACTGTATGCATGTGTGTGTATCAAGTGCATGCCCAGTATCTGAGGACCCCAGGGGACGGCATCAGATTCCCCAGAAACTGAAGTTATACAAGTTGCCTGACGTGGGTCCTGGGGACCAAACTCCGTCCTCTGCAAGAGCAGCAAAGCTCTAACCACCGAACCACCTCTCCAGTCCCTGCCCTGTTTTCCTTCCTCTGTCTGACACCATGGTGTGTGTATCTGCATCTGGTTTTGAACTCTCAGGATGACCTGGAACCCCTGATTCTCCTGTTTCTACTTCCATAGCATTAGGTTACAGTGGTGTTCCACTGTGCCTCTTGAAGAGAGTGACCATTTTATTTTCCTGCGATTCTCTCACCATTTGGTGGATTCCACGGGGGGATCCTAAAAATTGTATGTGAACACATAGAAATTTGGGCGAGCTAAATGTTGACGTTGAGGCTCTCTGGTTTAGCCTCTACCTTTTAGGTAAAGTGAGTCATGTCTGGTAATAATAATTAGCGCCCAGTCTGTGATGGCTTGCTTCTGAATCCCTTACAAGAAACACCCCAGTCCTCAGAACCAGTGGTCACACACAGAGCTTAGCACAGAGGCAAGGAGACACAGCCAAGCCCTTCTCTGCTCGGGTTTGATCCTGCCTGTCCAGGCAAGGTGTGTAGAGCCAGAGTGATCACAGTAGGTCAGCTGAGACCCCACATCTCGGAGTGGGGCTGGGATGGATCCCCTTAGCTGGCAAGACAGGAATGGGAGATTGGGTGTGCTCACTCACACCTGTCATCCTTATTTTTGACAGAGGGAGGCAGGAGGGTCAGGGTCCAAGGTCAGCCTCAATTATACAAGGAGTAGGAGGCCAGCCCAGGATGCTTGAGACTCTGTGACAAAACAAAACAAAAACAAAAACCCAGAAAACCAAAGCCTGAGATGATAGGCAGTCTGCCAGAGTCTGCCACTGCTCTGAGTGTTTATTTCTAAGGTGTTGCACTGCCTCCTCCCCGGGAATGGCAACCGAAGCTTTTGGGTGGACTTTGCATGATTTCAGCCCCTAGCACCTGTCGCACTAGCTGTGTGGCTTTGGAGAAGTTTCTTTTTCTTTTCCCTTTCTTTCTTTTTTTTTTTTTTTTTTTATTTTTTATTTTTTTCTTTTCAAGACAGGGCTTCTCTGAGTATCTCCCGGCTGTCCAGGAACTTATTCTGTAGACCAGGCTGGCCTTGAACTCACAGAGATCCACCTGGCTCTGCCTCCGGAGTGCTGCGCCTAGACACATCTCACCATCTCTTTCTTTCCATGTCCCAGCTCCTTGGGTGCGGTGAGGATGAAGGACACAGGGTATGTTAAGTTCCATAAAGCTCTCCGTGGTCGGGGAGAGGCTCGGGGCGTGCGGTGGTCTGAACATGCTTGGCACACGGACGTGGTCCTGGTAGGTAGTATGGCCTTATTGATGGAGGTGTAGCCTTGGCAGCGGAAGTGTGTCACTGTGGAGGCGGGACTCTGAGGTCTCACTCACACGCTCAGGTCTGCGATCCACGCCCTCCGCCCGCTGCCTGCAGAGGTCAGTCCCCTTCTGCTGCCTGCAGATCAAGATGCAGAACAACTCTGGGCTCCTCCAGCTCCGCGCCTGCCTGCGCCCTGCCGGGCTTCCCACCATGATGATGATGGACTGAACCTCTGAAACTGTAAGCCAGCCCTGATTAAGTGCTTTCCTTTATAAGAGCTGCCGTGGTCACTGTCCCTTCACGGCAATGAAACCCTAAGAAACCGCCCATGTGTGATGGATGACCGAGTTCAGTCCCAGGGCACCCACATACGTTCCAGGTGGGTGTGACGGCCATCTGTAATCCAGGTGTTTGGAAGGTACAGACTGGGCAAGCCAGCTAGCGGGTCGTACTTATGACCTCTGGGCTTCCAAGCGTGAGGACGCTATACCGAAGCCTTCAGTTCTGTTTACACCTTCTGTACTCAGGATTGGTCCCAAGATTATGCTGTTACCTCTGCTGTAGGTCTTGGGCTCCCCACCGGCGTCCTCGATCCAGTCTTTCAATCCCAGAGCTGAAGAGCACTGGTGTCCTTTCTCCGGTCCCTGGCCCTGAGCTGTGCCCACAGACCCACGGTCTCAGTCCTCCAATCCCAGGCACAAAGCCACGCCTCCCTGCCAACTCCAGGTCCGGGTCCACGGAAATCTGGTCACAAAACACCACCCCTCTCTCCAGGGGAGTTTGGCAACTGTGCTTCCTATCAGAGTATGTGCCCACAACGCTGCCCACATCCTAGCCTTAATATCGAAAGTTTGTATTCAAACCGGGCGGTGGTGGCGCACGCCTTTGATCCCAGCACTCTGGGAGGCAGAGACAGGTGGATTTCTGAGTTCGAGGCCAGCCTGGTCTACAGAGTGAGTTCCAGGACAGCCAGGGCTATACAAAGAAACCCTGACTCAAAAAAAAAAAAAAAAAAAAAAAAAAAAAAAAGAAAAAGAAAAAAAAAAGAAAAAGAAAGAAAAAGGAAAAAAGAAAAAGAAAAGAAAATTTGTACTCAGTGCTGGGGATGGACCCCAAGGCCTTGGAAATGGCTGGGGAAGTGTTCCACCACTGAGCCACGCCCCCAGCCCCTCCCTGGGGATTCTAGGCAGGGGCTCTGTCACTGAGTCATTGATTCCCCCCCCCCACAGGGTTTCTCTGTGTAGCCCTGGCTGCCCTGGAACTCACTCTGTAGACCAGGCTGGCCTCGAACTCAGAAATCTGCCTGCCTCTGCCTCCCAAGTGCTGGGATTACAGGCGCCACCACTACCACTGCCCGGCTTCCTCCTTTGATTTTTAATTCTGAGACAGGTTTCCAGTGAGTTGACCAGACTAACCTTGATTCCCTCTGTAGTCCACATGAGACTTGGACTTGAGCTCCTCCTGGTTCCAGTTTCCTTGAGCAGCTACAGGCTACCCCTCCAGATCCAGATACCTCCAGATCCAGATCCCCTAGGATTTGAGTTGTTGCTAGACTTGCTTGCAGACTTGACTCATAGAGGTCTTGGGGGTGAAGGTTGGCAAGGTACACCCTGTCTGTCCCAGGGCCTTCTGACTCTCCAGGCTGGCCTCCGCAGCAGCACAGCCGCCGTGAGGGTGACACCGTGAGGGTGACACCGTGAGGGTGACACCGTGAGGCTGCTGCAGGCCTGGCCTGGCTTCCTGTCTGCCCCTGCTTGCCATGTGAGCGGGCATTCTTTTAAAAACAAGTTTAAAATGTTTTATTTCGTCATTTTATGGGCATGGCGTTTTGCCTGCATGCATGTCTGTGCACCACATATGTGCCTGCTGAGGCCAGAAAAAAGGTGTCAGATCCCCTGGAACTGTAGTTACAGATGGTTGTGAGCCACTGCTTTGGTGCTGGGAATCAAACCCAGTTCCTCTGGAAGAGCAGTTTAGGAAAGGAGCATTAATAGTCTAATTTCACTTAGTCTGGCTTCTCCCAGCTCTGCATTATTATTTTTTTCTTTTTTTTTTTTGTTTGTTTGTTTGTATTTTTGTCTTCTTTTTTTTTAATTTTCTATATTCTTTGTTTACATTCCAAAGGCTTTCCCCTTTCCCAGTTCCCCCCTCACCATGTGTCCCATAAGTCCTCTTCCCCCTCCTCCCCCGCCCATTCCCCAATCACCCCCCAACCCTTTCTCTGTTCTGGTACCCTCCTGCAAAACTGGAACCAGTCTTTTCTGGACCAGTGTCCTCTCCTTCCTTCTTCTTGGGAATCTAAAAATATGGAACGCTTCACGAATTTGCGTGTCATCCTTGTGCAGGGGTCATGCTAATCTCTGTATCATTCCAATTTTAGTATATGTGCTGCCAAAGCGAGCACTATTTTTTTTGTTTTCAAGACAGGGTTTCTCTGTGTAGCCCTGGCTATCCTGGAACTCACTTTGTAGACCAGGCTGGCCTTGAACTCAGAAATCTGCCTGCCTCTGCCTCCCAAGTGCTGGTATTAAAGGCGTGCCACTGCAAGAGCAGTGTTCTTAAAGGCTTGAGCTTAAAGTCCTGAACTTTCTTCTCTCTCTCTCTCTCTCTCTCTCTCTCTCTCCTTCCTTCCTTGCTTTCTTTCTTTCGAAAAACTGTATTTAACTCTCTTTCTCTTCCTTCCCTTCGTCTCTCTCTGTCTCTGACTCTCTCTCTCTCTCTCTCTCTCTCTCTCTCTCTCTGTGTATACCTTGGTGGTCAAAGGACACTTTTGGGAGTGTGTTCTGACGTCGTGGGTTCCAGGATTCAAACCCTAGTCACCATAATTGGTGACAATGCCTTTACCCAGTGAGCCATCTTGGCAGGCTCTCTGATCTCTCCTTTGACAGCATCTCTGGAGAGCCACGGCCTGGAGGCAGAGCTTCTGGAGCAGTGTGGGCGACTGCCCTGTCTGTGGGTTCCTTGTCTACTCTCAGAGTTTTTCAGCCCGTGGGTCGGTGAGTGACCGGAGGCTAGAGTCTTCTGTGGGTTTGCCGCTGTTTGTCCAGTAGGCCTCAAGGGTCAGGCAAGTCCTTGGCCTTGTCTTTAGGATGCAAAAACTAAAAGTAAATAAAGTGACAAAACAAACTAGGTCTTGTGAGGCGCACCTATAAACCCAGCTCTCAAGGGCCTGAGGCAGGAGAATTATGAATCTGAGACCAGTGTGTGAGCTGGGCTACAGTGTGAGATCCTGTCACACACACACACAAAAGTTTAAAAAGAAGAAAATTATACTTAATCTATTGGTTTTGTGGGTTTTTTGTTTTTTGTTTTTTTTTTTTTTTTTTGGTTTTTTAAGAAGAAGAATTGGGCATGTTGGCACAGCTTTAATCCCAACATTCAGGAGGCAGAGACAGGCTGGTCTGTGTATGTTCAAGGCCATCATGGTTTATATAATGAGTCAGACTAGCCAGGGCTTTATAGTGATACTCTTAAAAAAGGGAAGGGAGGGAGGGAGGAAGGAAGGAGGGAGGAAGAGAGAGAGGAAGAAGTGAAAGCAGAAAGCTCTCTGAGAAGCCTGGTGGTTTATAGCTGTCTGTGATTCCAGTCCCAGGGGGTCCAGTGCCTGCTTCTGACTTCTGTGGGTACTGCAGACACACGGTGCACAGACTTTTGAGTAAGCAAAACACCCATACACATAAACTAAAAAAAAAAAAAACAAAAAACCTTAAGATACAAGACTAGAGCCAGGCGTGGTGGTGCACGTCTTTAATCCCAGCACTTGGGAGGAAGAGGCAGGTGGATTTCTGAGTTTGAGGCCAGCCTGGTCTACAGAGTGAGTTCCAGGACAGCCAGGACTACACAGAGAAATCCTGTCTCGAAAAAACAAAAACAAAACAAAACAAAAAAACAAACAAAAAAAAAGAAAGAAAGAAAGAAAGAAAGAAAGAAAGAAAAAAAAAGATCCAAGACTAGAAAGAACAACAACAAAGTCAGGCCCAGCACCTGGGAGGCAGAGACAGGGGGATCTTTTATGTGTTTAAGGCCAGCCTGCTCTGCAGAGTGAGGTCTAGATCCATCTTTTCCCCCCAAACTTTATTAATTATTATTATTATGTGCATTGCATGTGTGTGTGCATCATGTGTGTGCACTGCATGTATGTGTGCATTGTGTGTATGTATGTATTGCATGTGGATGTGTGCATTGGGTTTGTGTGAATCCCGTGTGTTCATGTGTGTGTGTACGTGTGCACACAAGAGTGCATGTGTGTCCCAGGGTACATGTGGAGACCAGTCGACAACTCCATGGAGTCCGTTTCCTCCTTTAAAGGGATCAGATTCCGGCTTTGGGGAAAGCACCTCTAGCTCCGCCCCGACGTCTTGGTGTCCTTCCATATCCCCTGTTTATTTACCTCTGCTCCATGGCTGAATCCCTCCTCCCTCCATCTTCCCTTCTTCCCCTCTGTGTCCCTTTCTTTTTTCCTTCAGTCTTTGACACCCTCTTTCTTCCTTCCAAAGGAAAACCAGCTATGTCTGCGGGCTCAGACCTATCCCCTCAGACCGGGAGCCGTGAGACAGAAGGCGCATCGCCCTCTCCCCTCTCCCCTCGCACCGCCCTCTCCCCTCTCCCCTCCTTCACGTCTCCCCCTTGGCTTCCCTTTTGCATTTGTGTCTGTGTATCCACACCTGTGTGTGAGCGAGACGTGCCTGCAGGTGTGTGTGCAATCATTTATGCATAGCTGTGCTGGCCAGAAGTCAGTGTCCGGCTAAGGCAGGGGCTCTGAGTTTGAGGCCAGCCTGGTCTACAGAGTGAGTTCCAGGATAGCCCGGACTACACAGAGAAACCCTGTCTCGAAAAACCGGGGGGAAAATCTTTAAAACGGTAAAAACTAGAAACAAACAAGCAAAAACAGTTCAGAGAAGGGGTCCAAGTCTCTAATTCTAACCATGGAGAGGCTGAGACAGAAGGATGGTTTGAGGCTAACCTGGGCTACAGAATGAGACCACATCTCAAAAACCAAAAAAATCAAAAGAAGAGGGCATGAAGGTGAGAGGAATCCTGTGGAGGGGCGGGAGTGAGAAGGGGGTGTGTGTGAAAGGAGGCATGACTAAGATACGTTGTATAATGGAATTGCCAAAGAATAAAGTATGTTCTCAAAGAAAAGAGAGAAAAAAAATGAACCTAAAACCAGAGAGAGAGAGAGAGAGAGAGAGAGAGAGAGAGAGAGAGCGCTTCACCACAGAGAGACTGAAAGTGAGAGACAGGTGTAAATGGAAATTGAGACGGGCTCACTTACGGGGAGAGTGCGTGCAAAAATGTGGAGAAACTGGAGCCCTTTTCCAATGGCTACTACACTGGCTGGGGCCACCGAGGCAGAAGCTAAAACTACATTTCCCAAGAAGCTGTGCGGTCGGAGTTTGGCCCCACCAATCAGACGCCTTAGCGGGAAGCTTGCCTTTCTAACCTGCTTGAGTAGAGGGAAAGGAAGCTTGGAGGTCGCTCCAGCCAGTGTGGACCCTTGTCGTGCTGGCAGCCAGCACTTCCTGTCACCCAGGGAAAGTAGCTCACATGGGAAGTTCTTTTCTTGTCGCCTGTCATCCCCACCTCCCTCTCCAGGGTCTTACAGTGTGACTTGGGTTGAACCCAGTGTACTGCCCAGGCTGGCCTGACACTGTCGATCCTGGGTCTCAGCCTCCAGTGTGTGACATGCGGTGACCTGTGTGACCTTTATGCACTCACCTGGATGACCTCTTTCCTTCCTGCTGCCGCCCCAGCCTCCTCCCAGAGTGCTCTCCCTGCTCCAGGCAACGTCCCTGCGGTTTCCCCCCATCTCCCTTCGGAACACCACCTACCTCCGCTGCCCTCACCCGTCAATAACCCACACCGGTCCTGACCTCTCTCCCGCCCCAGGGCCACAGGAACTAACCCCGCAGCACCCCACCCACGTCTAGGCGGGAAGCCATTCTTCCTTTGGTGGCCCTGCCTGGAGAGGCCAGGACAGTAAGCACCCTTGATTCACGGCATGGCGGCCTTGTGAGAACTGTGTGCTGGGAGGTGAGTGCATATGGCTGTCTCAGAACTGACAGCGTGGCTGTGTGCTTAGTGCTCACACCCCTGCGAAGTCTCTTGTAGACCAGGTTGGCGTTGAACTTGCTGAAGCTGCCCTTGATCTGAAAATCTTGTTTTACCTGGCAAATGCTGAGATTACAGGTGTTTACCACCCACACATCCTGCTTATAGCCCCCCCACCCCACACCTCTTTTTGTGCTATGCAGCCGTGTCTGGCCTGGAACTCTCCAAGACTATGCTGGCCTTGATTTCAGAGATCTGCCTGTGGGCACCATTGAGCACAGCCTCCACGTCTGGCTTCTCAAAACTACACGGAGGATTGAACCTGGGAACTGAAGCATGAGAGTTGAGGCCTCTCCCACTGAGCCATGCCCCCAGCCCCTCACTGGGGGATTCTAGGCGGGGCTCTCCCACTGAGCCACGCCCCCAGCCCCTCACTGGGGGATTCTAGGCGGGGGCTCTCCCACTGAGCCACGCCCCCAGCCCATCACTGGGGGATTCTAGGCGGGGGCTCTACCACTGAGCCATACCCCCACTGGGGGATTCTAGGCGGGGCTCTACCTCTGAGCCTCACCCCCAGCCCCTCACTGGGGGATTCTAGGCAGGGGCTCTACCTCTGAGTTATATACCAGCCAAATCTGTATTTATAACTTTGAAATAGGTTCTCACTAAATTGTTCAGGTCATTCTTAAACTTGCTCTGTGGCCCAGACAAGCCTTGAACTTTCTTCCAAACCTCTTCCTGCAAGCCTCCTGAGATTATACATCTGTACCGTTGCCCTCTGGTTACAAACGTTTGTGGGATGAATGGATAAACACAACCGTGAATAACACCTCCTTAGGCAGCTGATACTCATTCTCAGGTCTGCACGTCTCTCCAGCCCATTGAGGTCTCCTCCGTTGCCCGGGCCTCCAGCCTCTTCTCCCTTCCTCTCCTCTCTTGGCTTTTCCCTTCTCTAGCTGGAGAGGGTCCCAGAATCCACGGCTCGTTAAGCAGTGTTGTTAGATGCTGATGAAGTGAATGATACATTGTATCCTTATACAATATTCCAGCAGGTAAGTACACCGTGAAGGGTGCTTTCTAGTGTGGAGACAGACCAGAGAGGACGGGAGGTGCCCTGGGTCGTGTCTCCCCCCCCCACCCCCCCCCACCCCCCCGCAGAGCACACACCCTACACAACTCCCGACGATCTGTCTCCATGTCAGCTTGGCTTGGTGCCTCACCTGCCGGGCTTCATGGAAACTTCCAAAATGTAGGACATTCGTGTTAAGCATTTACCCAGGGGCTGCATCCTTCAATCCATCCAGGGAGAGAGGCAGTTAACACAAAGGAGCAGTGAATGCTGGGAACTGGCTGTGGCTACCCCATGCCCATGGAGGCTTGCTTGTTATAGCAACCGGACCCTATCTTGGGTTTATTTTCTTCTTGCTATGTAACAGGGGTCTTGCTATGTAACAGCCTGGCTGGGAACTCATTAGATACAGCTCGGGCTGGCCTCCAGCCCTCAGTAATCCCCAGCTGGCTCCCAGCTCAATCCTGTCGCCTTTTTCTTCCACGGCTGTGAGGACAAACCTGGGCCGCCATGCCTGCTGCCATCTTGGATTTTCTCAAGCCAGAGCTTCCCATGTAAATGCTGTTCAGGGGTTGGGAACCAGTTCTATGTTTGCCAGGCTTACCCCCCTGGCTGATGGCCTGAAGCCCCCAGATGTGTTCTGTGTGTGTTGCGTGCCAGGCTTTAGGTTAAGAAAGAATTTGAATTCCAGTAGAACACACATTCCCTGAAGGCAGACATGTTTGGGTCTGTTTAGTTCATTTTTCTAACTCTGGCACTTAGAACAGTGCCTTACACATAGTAGGTGCTTAATAAACTCTTTTAAAAAAGTGAATGATGTATTAAATTCAGGCATAAACAATTGATGTAGAAATAACATTAAAAAAACCTTTTCATTCTACAGTTGGCGAGGTTGGTGGCTCAGACGGGCAGAATCTCAGGGATCTGAGGTGGGGCCTCATAGCACCCCAAGCACCTGGCCCCGGGGCTAGCCTGGTGCTCCTGGGCTGGAGGAGCTGCTCCTGTGGACACAGGCGTCCAGGAGCTGGCTGTGGGTTCTGTGTATGTGTGGCTGGTGGTGACCTTGGTTCCCAGGATTGGATACTGGATGGGCAAATTCAGCCTTGGAGCGCTTACTGTCTGACCACACTTACTCTCAATGGTTCGCCCAGGTCAGAGGACACACCCCTCCCTCCTCTGAGACCGTCCTTAAAGGTCCCCCCTCCCTTAAACGCCCAGAGCCCTGGGTGGGGGATGGGGACAAAGGGGAAAAGAGTTGAGGATGAGGGTGGAGGTGCCAGGGAGGGGGGGGGAGGGAAGGGGATGGGTTAAGAAGGTGTGTGTGATGCCAAGCAAAAAAGACAACATTAGACACAGATGCTGAGATGACGTTTATCGCGGCAAAAAAAGGTGAAGTCGCCGAGGGAGAGGGGGTGGGGGAGGGGTGTGGTGGGAGCGGGGAGTGGGTGGGTGGGGTCCATGGAAGCTAATACATGGTGCACTAGGTCACACAACGGACACTGGGGGGGTGAGTGGGTGGGAGAGGTGGGCGTGGCCCAGGCATGGCGATGGGGGGATAGGGAAGAGAGTGCGGTGACCCCAGCCAAGAGCTTCTGGAGGTGGCGGAAGTGGGCAGCGGCGCTGGTCTGAGGATGGAAGGGAATCAGTTAAGAGGGGGTTGAATGGAGAAACTGGAGGCATGGCCACGTCACTGCCCACCCCACCCCAGACCCGAATGCGGCAGAGTGGCTGCAGGCAGGGGCCAGCCGCGGGGCTTGGGCCTTTCCTCTGACGTTCATCTGACTACCTTTTTGCAAGAAAACAAGCCCACCAGAGGCGTTAGCTTCAGGCCCAGGAAGAATGCCGCACTCAGTTCTCCAAAGCCGTTCATTTGAGCCAGCCTCCAACAGAGGAGGCGGCGCAGACTCAGTTCTCAGCTCCCCAAAGGTTCTTCAGGGAGATCGGAGGACGAACCCATTTCACAGGATCTCGGGAACAAAGGCGTCCTCTCTCTCCTCCCGGTCGGGGGACCAGTGCACCCCAGCCAGCTCTGTCCGACTTAATACTGTCCTCTCGAGATCCTTAACATTTGGGCAGGGCACACCTTGGGTTTCTCCCAAATCGAACCGGAATGTGGACCATGCCTCCAGTAATTGAGATGCCAACACAAATAGAGAGAGAGAGAGAGAGAGAGAGAGAGAGAGAGAGAGAGAGAGAGAGAGAGAGAGACTCCCCATGTCGCCTGGCTCAAACCAAGTACAAAAGTGACTATTTACAATGAAGGCGTGGGGAGTGGTTGGGGGCAGCGGAGAGGACAGTCGGAGTGAGCGCTCCGATGGGGAGGCCACGCCCCCAAGGCCCGCCTTTGCAAAGCCAAATAGCAAAGTATTTCTAGAAGATCCTTGCGCCTCCAGGGGAGGCGGATCCTAAGGGGTGAGGGATAGGGATGGAGGCGTGGGCGCTGGGAGGAGATGGAGGAGGGGAGCAGCTGCCCTTAGCACCCACCCCCTGGCCTCCCTGCCGGACACACAGGTTTTCCGTGGGATGAACACAGAAAGGGTTAATCAAAAGAGTTCGATGGAGCGAGTCTGACGGTCGAGTGGGGCGGGCTGGAGCAATGAGGCCGCAGGTTCCAGTGGTGGCCGGTGGTGATGGAGTCACTTAGATGAGAGGTTGGTGGTTTTGTGGGGGTGGGAGGGGTGGGGGAAGGGAGGAAGGAGGAGGGTCTCCCTATGTTAATTCTAAGGAGACGAATGTCCTAGACTGTCTGAGAAGGGGTTAAAATCAGCAGTCTACACCACCACCACCCTCCAGAGACTTTCTCTCCCTCCTGCCACTCAGCGGGAGGTCGTCGAGAGCCGTGGGGACCCGATGGAACGGACGCACCAACTGGGACGTCGAGGCCGCTGACTTTGGTGGAGAGGGCTCGGACCGCAAGGCTCGGTGTCCACACTCCACAAAGCGTAAACCAGGCTTCTCTGTCCCCACCCCACCCCCACCCGCGACTTGGGTTTTGCGATTCTGTCCTCCCCCATGGTGACAACCAGTTGAGGCTTTGACGACGCCGGCCTCAATTCCGGATGGCGCTTGGGGCGGATGCACCGGGCAGAAGGCCTGTCTGGCTGCCCCACAGGTGTACAACCGAGTGGAGCATCCTGGACGCCTCGACTGCCACCTTCACCGCTGCTCTGGGAAACGCTTTTGCAAATTAACCTGTTATCTTAGGCTCCAAACAGCAAGAGTCCATGCAAGGGACAACCTCCTCTCCTTTCCCAAACAGCTGGAGACCAGCGAGCCATAGAGTAATAAGGATGGCATCGGTCACAGGGACGGGCTGAAGAAACAGAACTGGGGTGGCAACGGGGGTCCGATATTCCAAGGGATTTTGTTGGTCAAGAGTGGAGGAAAAAACAAAACACCGTGGGAAAACAAGTGGTACCGTAATATCCCGAGTATAGGTCCTAAACCCAAACTCTTGCCGCGCTCCCATAATTCCCACCTCCAAGTCCAGTACAGACAGAGACAGCAAAATCCCTGCCTTCCGATCCCCGCCCTGCTAATTATTGCGGCAAAAATTTCCCGCCCATGTAGAGATGGCTGGGAGAGGGCAAAGCTGATGGCGGCCAGGCTGGCTCGGAGCCCTGCCCAAGACAGGATGAAGAAGGTGAAATTTGGCACGTTCGAACCCCTCTTGTCATAAATGCTTCGAGGTCCCTCCCCAGCAGTCACCCCGTTGGGCCAGCAAAAGAGGGTGGAGTCTGTCTCTCCATCCTCAGTTTCTAGGGATCTGCCCAGAAAAAGGCAAAAGGGGTTCTCCTTGGCTGGTGGAATTTGGGGGAGGGGAATCCAAAAAAGTAGGGGTTAGTTGAAAATGTTTTTTTTTTCTCTTTTTCTTTTTTTCTTATAAAGATTCTAAGAAAAAACTCAGGGTGAGAGGAACGAGGAAGGGGGTCCAATTTAGCTCAGCTTCCGAAAGTGTTCTCTTTGCCTCTTAAGGCCCCCCCCCCCTTTAAGAGAGGTGGTTTCCTCCCTCCATCTAAGATCCTCTACCCCCCTCCCCCCAGATCGGCTCAGTTCCGAGGAAGTTTGGCACTTTTTGTTTTGTAAAGGGGAAATGAAAGAGTCGAGAATTCAGGAGGGGAAGAAGACAGACAAAGGTGGAGACAGGACAGAGAACCGTGGGTGAGGGACAGCCACAGGAGGGAAACCCAGTGGGCCTTAGGGAAGCAGAGAAACGACTCAGAGAGGAGGATGCCGGGGTCGGGGTGTCGGAAGCTGGAGGGCAGAAGAGACAACACTGACTTACTAAGCACCTGCTGGCGCTCAAGAGTCGGATGCAAGGAGGCCGGTCAGGTCCTTTGCCATCTGATTGGCTGACGGGCAGAGGAGGCGGGGAATGAGCGTTGTTATTACTAATACTTTGAAAGTAATCCTCATCCCTGACCTGCGTGATGCGTCCCTTCTGGACCAACTACAGCACGGAAAGACTGAGGTTGGATTCCAGAAGGGATTTTTAAGGGATAGGGAAGGTGATGGGATTTCCTAGGGTAAAATGGGGGTGGTGGGGTGTGTGGCGCCTCACTCACCAACATGGTGAGCGGACCAGCTTACTAAACTAGCAACCTGCCTTTCAGATAGCCCTGGCTGCTGGGGAAGTGGGTCCCTGAGAACACGGGCATGCCACACAGGGAACGGACCCAGACTCCAGCCGGCGGGCTGTCGGAAAGCAGGCTGCCCAAGAGAGGACGCGGGTGATCTACGAATGGCGTTCCTATCCCACCCACCCATCCATCCTGGGCCTTGCCTCACCCCCATTCCTCCCCGTCCTCACGGGGCCTGTGCGTTTGACAGGGGAGGGGGGTTCCAGCTAGACACTTCACTACCACATGCAGGTGGGGCTCCACTAAACACTGGAAGGTCATTTGAGAGGCGGAGGGGAGCAATGGCCCTGTGGGCCGCCCCCACCTCCAATCCCGGCAGCCCCTATCTGTAGAAGATATGTACAAAGTGGTATCAAGAATTGTTTTGGCACTAAAATCTCCATCTGGGCTCAGGGTGGAGATTAGGGGTAAGGGGGCAGCAGCGATTGGAGGCGGGAGATAGGGGCGTGTCAAGGAAATGGGGCCTGCCCCTCACTGGGGAGACGAGGATGTGGAAAAGTCGCCCCAGTGCTCAAGCTATAGCCCCCCCCCCATTCCTGTGGAAGGGTGGGGGAGGGGAGTCAGTGCGAGGTACCTCGAAGGCTATTGCTTTCTAGGGATTTTCACATTTTGATTTGGGGGTGGCTCTCTAGCATGGGGTAGGGGGCCTCCCAGGCTTCGGGGCATAGTAGGCATGGTCTGGGTGGTTTCTCTCCTCCCAGCTCCTTCGTAGGGATAGAAACAAGGAGGCCAGATGTCCCCAAAGCTGTGGAGAAGAGCAGGGTCTGGAAGACCTAGGAAGGGGTGGGGGAGGGAGCGGGCACGGGGTGTCCCTCCCCCAGAGATGCTGATGATGGAGCCAGGGCTCTGAGGACCCTGCTTGGGGTTGGAGGAAATCGAAGGTGTTCTCCAACAGGGAGGGGCTGATGGGGGGCAGGAGGACGCCTCAGCAATCCTAGTCTATAGGTTTCTCAGGCCCCGACTCTTCAGAGCTGACCAGAGGAGCCACCATGCCAAGTGAGCCCCTCGCAAGCACTGCCAGGGCGGCCTGGGCGGTCCTACTCCAGACTCTCCTCGCTCCTCTGACCTACCAAGATCCGCACCAGACACAGGCTCCCTGGAAGCCGCCAAGCCAATCAAATCCGGCGACCACGCCAGGCATTTCAGCCCGAGATACCCTAACCTTTACAAGGCTCACAGAATTCTACACCAGATCACTCTGGCCTGACACAGCCACATACATTTGGCTCACCCGTCAATGACATGAAACCACGCAGACACAGGCATGCACACAAAGGGGGGCGGGGGCGGGAGGGGGGCTTTAGCAACCGTCCATTTTCACTAGCTTCACCTCCCATGCGTTGCCTGTCAAGGCCAGTTCACAGATGGCATGCCTGCATGGAGATGACCCTGACAGTATTTTTTTTCCCTCGGAATCCTCCGTGTTAGATCCAAGTCCCTTTCTTCCTAAGGATTCCCCCTCGCCCAGGACCAACACCCCCCAGAGAGGAGTGTGGAGGGAGGAGGGGGATCTTAGGGACTGAGCACTGTCCAACACAGGAAGCATGCCTCACCCCTGTGACGCCACAGGAAGTGACCTTGAGATTCCACAGGAAGTACATGCGCCTGCCATCGCAGAGGGACCTTTGAGGGCTTTTGTTGTGACCTCACAGGAAATGATTTTCTCTAACCAGTCCTGGAAGCTGCCTCTGAGGAAATACTTCCTATAACATCAGAGGGAGTTACTGGAACGTCCCAGAGCTGGAGTCGGTCTCAGCAGGAGCATCTCTGCTCGATGAAGAAAGTTACACTTGCACTCCAGGGAATACTGCAGGGGGGCAGAGGAGCTGAGGAAGTGTGGGGATCCTGGCGCTCGTTGGGCTGGGGGCGGGGAGTGTCTACGTTCCAGACCCCTCGTTTCAGCTCTGACTCCTGGGTGGCTATCTCTACTCCTCGGGGTCTCTTCCCTAGGCTCTGGAACTGCAATCAGAGAGGCAGGGTGTTGTGTTTGGGAGAGGCACCTCATTCCAGGTGACCTGAAGGGCTCCCTCCCCGCCTCCCATATGTTAACAACAAAAAAAGTCTTATAAAGGAGGGGGATCCTTATCAAAAAAAGAAGAAAAAGTTAAAAAGAAAAAAAAAAGGAGGGAAAGAAAGAGAAAATAACGCTTTGTTTTCTATTAAAATCAACAAAATGCAATATATACAGATATCACATAGACCTGGACCCCGGGAGAGGTGGGTCAGGCCCAGTCAAGCACAGGGAGGGAGGAAGGAGGGGTCAGTTCAAGGCTTGGGAGGGGGCTCAAAAGCCCCCTCCCCAGCCGTCGCTCAATCCTGCCTATGACTACCAGGAGGGAGGGTGAAGCCAGGCCTACCCCAGCCCCATCCCAAGCCAAGCAGGAGTCACACCAAGCTCAAGTCTGGCGGGAGTTGGGAGAGGAGGAAAGGAGGGAGGAGGAGCGGGAGGGGGCGGGGACGCACACCACAGGCCTCATCCCACTTTCTGCGGGTTTGAAGCCCTCACCCCCTGCTCGTAGGTGACCCGCTGGCTGATGAGGTATTGAGCGGCTTGCGTGGCCGCGGGGCTGCCCGTGATGGTGACCCGCCGGTTCCGCGTGCCGGGCAGGAACTCGCCCTTCTTGGAGATCTGGATGCGCGCGCCCGTCAGCTCCTGGTACTCCACCAGCGTCTTGCCCCCTTTGCCCAGGATGGCCCCCACCAGGTTCTCGGGCACCGCGATCTCCACCAGCTCCTTGGCGCTCTCGGCCGCCAGCTTCTCGGCCGTCAGGAAGCCGCCGGCAGCCCCGGCCGCAGCCGCGGCGGCCACCAGGGGCGCGCCCCCCGCGCCAGCCGCGCCCCCCGCGCCCGCACCGAGGTAGCCGTTGGCGGCCGCGGCCAGAGCGAAGGAGCCCAGCGCGCCGGGGGGCGGGGGCGGGGGCGGGGCCGCCCCCGCCCCCGGCCCCGCCCCGGCGTCGCCCGCGTAGGACGCCAGGAGGTTGGCGGCGGCGGCGGCGGCGGGGTTGGCGCCTGCGGCCACGGCGGCCAGGACGCCCGAGGCGGCGGCCGAGTTGAGGCCCAGGCTGAGCGAGTTGGTGTTGTAGCCGTAGCTGGCCAGCGTGTTGAGCGCCGTGCTGATGGCCAGCAGGTCGGTGCCCGAGAAGGCGGGAAGCGCGGCGGGGAAGGCGCCCACGCCCGCCAGCCCCGCGGGGCCGAGCAGCCCCGAGGCGGCGGCGGCAGAGGCGGCGGCGGCGGCGGGCAGCACGTCGGCCGGGCTGGCGTAGGGCGAGCCGGTGGGGTTGGAGTTGGCCACGGGCCCCGCCACGTTGGCGTAGCTGATGTTGAGGCAGCTGCTGCTCTGCGGGTCTTCCTGTACCTTCTGCACGATGGCGCTCACGGCCTTGTGCACCTGCTCGGGCTCGCCGCTCACGGTCACCACGCGCTCCTGCAGGTTGATGCCCTCGGGCTTCTGCGACAGCTGCACCCACGCGCCGGACTGTTCCATCACCGCCTTCACGGTCGCTCCTCCCTTACCGATGATCAGTCCCGCCGTGCTGTTGGGGACGATGAGCTTGGCCTGCGTTGGGGAGAAAGAGACAGAGTCTGCGCGGGGGGCGAACGGGGCGCGCAGCCGTCTCAACTCACATCTGCGGGTTTGTTTGTTTGTTTGGTCTTTCCTCCAGGGTCCGTCAGCTGGCCCCCTGCGGACCCACTGCGGTCCTCTGATGAACGCCATGACGGCTTTACTAGTTCCTAAAAGAGAATTTGGAAATACCTGGTGGGGCATGGTGCTGCATGCTTGTAATCCCAGCACCCTACTGGGTGGAGGCAGAGGGATGTCAAATTTGAGATCAGCCTGAGGGTGTGTGTGTGTGTGTGTAGTTATATAATATATGCTTATATATAATATACACATACATATACATAAGCAAGACCCTGTCTCGGAGAAACAAACTAAAACAAAATACATCCGTTATCAGAAACAGTCCCTGCGCTACCCCGCCTGCTGGAAGCCCGCCTTGGGGCTGTCCCAAGCCTGCACCGTTCCTCTCAGCTTCTTCTGTCCGCGTGAGCTCTGGTTCCTAGTCCCCCCCACCCAAACTTCAAATATTACTTTACAAAACTCTTTCCCTCTTTCCTTCCCTTTCTTCTCCCGTCTCCCAGCCCAGGCTGGCTTGAGGCTGAGGCTGGAGGATCATGATGTCAAGACCAGCCTGCACAACAGAGCAAGTTCTGGGCTAGCCTGGCCTACACTGTAAGACTTCATTTTTAAAAAAAAAGCTCCAAGCCAAAAGAAGTCTGGGGAATCACTCTTGACCTTAGCTTGATTGCTTTGTGGCATCTGGGCATGAGCTGTGATAACATCATTACTTCTCCAGTACCGGGATATCCACTACGAACTATATCCACCTCTTCCACCGTTTACTTAAAGTGTGTGTGTGTGTGTGTGTGTGTGTGTGTGTGTGTGTGTAGCTCAGGAGCTCAGGCTCTCCCACTTACAGGGTCAGTGCTTTGCCCTCTCCCTGGCCCTGTCTCTTGTATTTTAAAAAGTTGCATAGAAGCAACGCCATGTGGGGTGCATTCATGTACTGGAATAGCGTTTGGGAGTTGGTACACATGAAGCACTGACATAGCACGTGCTGTAACATGGCAATGTTTAGAAAACATGGAGTGAAAGAAGCTACACATAAAAAGGACACATGGTCTCATTTGCATGAAATGTCCAGAGTATGCAAATCTACTGAGACAGGAAACTGGTCTGTGAGCTGGAGGGATGGCCCAGTGGTTAGGAACACTTGTTCTTTCAGAGAACTGAAGTTTGGTTCCCATATCAGGCACCACACAACTCCGGCTCCAGGGGATCCTACACCTCGGGCCCCCACAAGCATCGGCACAGACCCACAGACAAACCCACAGACTTCTGTGTAATCAGAAGTAATAAGAGTGAATCTTCAGGTTGGGCGATGGTGGCGCACGCCTGTAATCCCAGCACTTGGGAGGCAGAGGCAGGAGGATTTCTGAGTTCGAGGCCAGCCTGGTCTATAGAGTGAGTTCCAGGACAATTAGGTCTATATAGAGAAACCCTGTCTTGAACCAAAAAAAAAAAAAAAAAAAAAAAAAAAAAAAAAAAAATCCTCATGATGGAGCTGCTTCTGTGCATGCATGTGTTTTGCCCGCATGTTTGTATGCAAGCTGCAGGGTCCTGCCTCTAGAAGCAGGTCAGAGACAGCAGATTCCCGGGCACTGCTTGATGCCAGGCGGGTGCTAGGGACCGAACCAGGTCCTCTAGAACAAAGACTAGGGAACTGTCCAGCCCCAAGGGGCTGAGTTTGTATACCTAGCACTTAGGTAAAAAGCCAGACACGGCTGTGTGTGCTGTAATCCCAGCACCATGTGGGTGCAGGGAATCGAACCTGGGTCCTCTGGAGGAGCAGGCACTGCTCCTCAGTGTCCAGCCACCTCTCCAGCCCTTTAGGTTTTGTTTGAAAAGATGTTTCATACAGGGCAGGCTGTCCTGGAACTCACTATGCAGCGAAGGATTTCTGATCCTCCTGCCTCCACTTCATGAGCTCTGGGATGGCAGGTTTACATCACCACACCCTGCTTGACATTAAATTCTACGACTGTGTTTGTCCGAGTGTCCAGAACAGGAATCTGCAGACACACGACTCGGTGGCTTAGGGAGAAGCCGTAAGGAATTAGCTGGACATGGGACTGGAGGCACGGCTACGGGGTGAAGGTGTCTTTGGAGTCGGTGAATAAAAGCACTTGCCCCGAGCGTGAGGACTCAGAGACTGAGCCACCAAGTACACGGTGTGCACGGGCTGGGCCGAGGCCCTCGCACGTATGTTTTAGACATGTAGCTGGGCCTCCTCGCGGATCCTCCAAGGTAGCCTGCCTGTGGACTCCATCCCCCACAGGGCTGCCTTGTCTGGCCTCAGTGGCACAGAGGATGTGCCTAACCTGGCAGAGACTCGATGCAACAGAGTCAGGGGTACCAGAGCAGGGGACCCTCTCAGAGGAGAAGGGGACAGGGGGTGGGGGAGACACTCTGAGGGGGGAAGCCCAGAGGGGAGGTGGCATTTTGGATGTAAATAAGTAAATAAGAAAATAAATAATAAATAATTTTAACTGGGCATGATGACACATACGTTTATAATTCCAGGACTTGGGAGGCAGAGGGAAGGGGGTCTGCAAGAAGTCAGGGCCAGCCTGGTCTACAATCATGATACTCTGTGTTTAGAACTGTTCTACGTCACCTACGGTGGCAGATGCAGTGCTGTGCCTGCTGAGGCCTCTGGGCTGCGCCCGCTTGGCTTCCGAGTGGGCGTCCGAGCCAGGGCTCCACGCGTGCTGGCAGACGCCCTCCCAGCCAATAGCCTCCCCCTTGACGTCCTAACTTGACCAGCCTACCCTCAGACACACCATGTAGACAGTGCTGAGACTTAGGACCTGCCTGCCTCAGCCTCAGTGGCAGGGGTTGCAGGCGTGGCCAGCAGCCCTGCCAACTGCACACGTGAGTGCGTTCTTAGTATGCAGACCGTGTTTCTACATGTCCTGGTTAGGTTTTTTTCTTTTTTTCTTTGTCATCTTAACATCAGCTGGAGTCGTGGTTTCTGCTTTAATTTCTCCTCTGGAATTCATGCCCTGGCTTCCTCTGATGATGGATTCTATGCCAAATAAACCTTTTCTTCCCTGAATTGTTTTTGGTCAATGTTTTATCCCCGAAATGGAGTTCGGAGTGAAGCACAGTGAGACTGATCAATCATTTAAAAGCATAATTGAACCTTTCATAAGACTTTTCACTTACGGTGGGTCACAGTGCAAGAGCAGTGATCAGACAACTGCTGGAAGGAGTCGGCTCTCTCCTCCCAACACCCTCCTGGGGACCCAACTCAGGTGGCCACACTTGGCAGCAACAGCCCGCTGGCTCAGCCGTCTTCCTGACCGAACAGGTTAAATCTTACATATATTATACAGCTACCCATGACTACATTTCCAGAGACGAGAAGAAAAGATTTTGAACATTTTCACTATAAAGAAAAGGAAGCCAGGCATAGTATACCATACCTGTAACCCAAGCAACCAGGGAGTTGAGGCAGGAGGATAGCTAAGAGTTCCTGGCCAGCCTGGACAATGTAGTAAGTTACAGGCTGGCCTGAGATATAGAATGAGACTCTATCTCAGGACAAAAAACAGAAACAACAACAACAACAACAACAACAACAACACACACACACACACACACACACACACACACACACAAACACACACACACCAAGAACAAAATCCCATGAAGATGGAAGCTGCCTTTAGGACAGGCCCTGAGTCTACCACTATAGAATCAGAGATCCGTAGTGTTACAAAGAGTCTAACCTGGGCCGATGAGATGCACCCACAGGAACGAAGCCTGAAAACCCAAGCCTGAGTTCAGTCCCCAGAACCCACGTGGCAGGGAGAAAACTGTTACCTTAAACTGTTCCCTGACCTCCACCTGTGGCCATGGCATCTGCATGCATACACACAAGTAAATAAGTGTGAAAAAGGATATTTAAAAAGGAGAAGAGCCCTATTTCAAAATAACAATCTATGCTCATAGAAGAACTGATTTATTTTTATTTTAATTTTTTTATTTCAGAGTCAGGGGTCTTACTACTTGAGATCCTCCTGCCTCAGCCTTTCGGGTGATGGGATTACAGTTGTGTACCTGATGTGCTTAGAATCTTAAGAGTCACAGAGCACAGCCCTGGAGGCGGTTGAGAGGCCAGAGGAACTCCATTATCTGCCTTGGGGATTTACAAGCTAATGGAAAATTCCAAAACAGAACTATCAAGGACAGATAGCTCGGCAGTGGCAGCCAACACCCTCCAGGGACTTTCTAAAAAGTTTCTGTATGGCAGCTAACATAGTGGCTCATGCCTGTAACCTAGGACTTCCAAAGCTAAGGCAGGAGGATTGCCCTGGGTGTGAGGCCACCTGGAGCTACATTCCAGGCCAGCCTGGGCTACAGAGAGAGACCTTGGGTCAAACAGAATAGAATAAAATAAAGATAATAAGCTAAAACACAGGAACCACCTTAGAAAGCCAACAGCTTCGGCCGTCCTGATTAGACTTAGTCTAAACTTGTCTAAGTCCTGTAGGGGCTTCTTTTAAGATGTCTGCAGTATGCAGAAGCAGTTTGTGCTCCTGTAGGAGAACTGGATGGAGCTGATCAAGGCTGTCCTGTCCCTGCTGAAATACCCTTCCGAGAGCCACGCCCTTAATGCCTTTTATTCCCTGCCTGACTCCTGAAGACTTTTGGAGGTATAGATAGATCCTGGTTGGATGTCGGTACTGTACCTCAAGAAAAAGAGAAAACGAGGCAAACAAGCCTAACACAGCAAGTCCCAAGAAGAAAAGCGGGCGTCGTCCTGGTTAGCTTAGACTAAACTTGTCTAAGTCCTGTAGGGGCCGGAGAGATGGCTCAGTGGGTAAGAGCACCAACTGCTCTTCCCGAGGTCCTGAGTTCAATTCCCAGCAACCACACGGTGGCTCACAACCATCTGTAATGGGATCTGATGCCCTCATCTTGTGTTTGAAGACATCAACAATGTACTCACATACATAAAATAAAAATAAATCTTTAAAAAAGAAAAAAAAAGACACATCCTGTGATAGGAGCCAACGAGGAGGCTCGAGGGTTAAGGCACCTGGTGCTCTGAGACTGACGTCACCCTTGAGCCCCTTGGCGGAGAGGAAAGCCAACTCCAGCTAGTTGTCCTGCGTCCCCCCACACCCCATAGTGGGAGAAAACACTGCAGCCTGTTGGAGGCGGCACCTCAGTGGGTTGATTTTGTGCTTAGCATGCACAAAGCTCTGGGTCAGATTTCCAGCACCTCATAGACAGGACATGGACCTGCAGATCTGTAATCTCAGCACTCAGGAGATGGGTAGGGGTAGCACTAGTGACCTCATGAATCTGAGGCCAACCTTAATTTTCAAAAAATTCCCTAGGTCTGAAGAAAGGAGGGAAGAAGGAGGAGGAGGAGGAGGAGGAGGAGGAGGAGGAGGAGGAGGAGGAGAAGAAGAAGAAGAAGAAGAAGAAGAAGAAGAAGAAGAAGAAGAAAAAGGTCTGTGAGATGATTTAGTTAAAGTACCAAGGACAGAGGTTGAATCTCTAGCTTCTTGGCAAAAGCCAGGCAGCTGTGGGAGCTGTGAGTAATCACAGCACCGAGGAGGCAGAGCCTGGGCATCCTGAGGGCAAGCTGGCTAGTTAGACTTGCCAGTTCAGCGAGAGCCCCCACCTCCGAAGGAATGAGGGAGACAGCTGGCAGTAACCTTAACAGCCCCAGCTGGGCGTGGTGGGCACGCCTGTAATCCCAGCACTTGGGAGGCAGAGGCAGGCGGATTTCTGAGTTCGAGGCCAGCCTGGTCTATAGAGTGAGTTCCAGGACAGCCAGGGCTACACAGAGAAACCCTGTCTCGAAAAATCCAAAAACAAACAAACAAAATAAAAACAAACAAACAAACCCTTAACAGCCCCACATGTACCTGTGCACACGTGTGTGTACCTGTACACATGCAAACCCTTGTTCATATACACAAGTGTACACACACACACACACACACACACACGCCAAAGACAAAAAGGAAAAGAAAGCCATGTATGATAGATAGCTCATGCCTTTAATCCTAACACAGAAGCCTGAGGCAGGTGGATCACTGTGACTTCGAGACCAGTTTTGGCTAGAGTATGGATCCTCTCTCAAAACCAAAATCCAGAGTAGCTCACATTGTGTGTTTGAGGGGAGAGGAGAGCCTTGCTATGTAGTCCAGGATACCCTGAAATGTGCTCCATCCTCCTGCCTCCACCGTGCCCGTGCGTTTTGTTAGAGCTAGCTATGCACTAGGCATCCAAGCCAAATACTGTTTGCAAACACTCCTGAACTAACCACCATCCACAAATCTAGACCATAATACATCTCACTTTACAAAGGAGAAAAACCAGGCAAGGAGCAAGGGCGGTCTTGTCACCTGCTCAAGGCCACAAGGTGGGAAGACAAGCAGAAGAGTCAACTCAAATGACGTCACAGCCAGGGCCGCCAGCCACACACTCACTTTTCTGAAGCCTTGAAATGACAGGATAAAGACTAACATCCTGGTTCTGAACCTGCTGACTGTCCTGTGTGGGTGCACGGCCTAAATGGTATGACCCCACTCCCATGCAACGTCCACATTCTAGGGACTCTCACTGCCCGTGGCCACACCAAGGCCGAGGGACGGGGCCAAGTACAGTGTCTCTACCCGCGTGGATCCACGCCTGCCGGGTGTGAAGCCGTTCCGGAGGGACCTGGCTGGGCTCTAGGAGCACGGCCTCTTCAGCACCAAGGACAGCAGCTGAGCTCGCCGAGCCTCAAAGCTGGACCATTTTTGGTGGGGAGCAGTTTCGAGGAACGCGTTCCTCCTGGGCTCTCCACCCGTCGTGTCCCCAAGAGTTTGGGAGAATTCAGGTTTATGGTCTCCTCAATGCCAGGGCTGAGGAATCTCAGCTTCTTTGTACCAAGCCTTTGCTTTCTAGTCTGGCTTTAAGGAGCTCTTTCAGGCGCCTCGCTAGTCGGTGCAGCACTTTTCTCCTTTGTGTCCAGAGCTCATGTTTTTGGGAGTGAATAGGGAACCGGAAGCGCTGGTACCCATCCCTGCGTTCCTTTCTCCCTGCACCTCCCAGTGGATTGGGATCTCAAAAACAAATGAAAACAAAAAACCAAACAAAAACCCCAAACCAACCAACCAAACAAAAAAACCTAGACCGCCAAATCCAGGGACTTTCCCTAAGAGCCCACCTGTCCCAGGCGCGACATTGCCATGGCAACCGCAGAGGCTCGGGAAGTCATTGGTCCGCTCTCTGCCACGCCCCCTTACACCACCGCTTCCCGGTAACTAAGGTAACCGGGAGGCAGCCCGCCCTTCCCCATCCTTTTGGACAGGGTTGGATAGGTTGGGGCCGGCCTCTCTTTCTCTACGCAGAACACTCATCTCTATCCTACAGTGGGTCTTAGGGAGGCGGGAGATAAAGAGGCGGCTTCTGAGAGTCTGGAGGAGTTGGGCTGTCTCTACAGTCACTTCCGGTGAACACAGGAAGTAGGAGGCAGGTTGCTCTGAGAGAGAAGGGTGGGAAGGAAAGGAGGCAGGGCTTCTCCGGAGGGAGGGCTGGATGGAGGGCGCAGCCCTGGTCTCCAGTTCCTCTAAATCCACCCGCGACCTGCAGCGTGGAGCCCTTGCTAGACTAAGAGCGGATTTCCGAATGTCAACCGCGTGCAGGCGTTTGCCGAAAGAACCCCATCTAGACGGAGCCCGCTGTCCGGGCCCCTCACCAGCCTTACAGAAACCCGCTGTCAGTTCCCAGCTGACCTGCTTGGCTCTGTCGGGGTTCATCGTGGTTTGGGGTTGAAGGATGTTGACCACCTCAGGCTTGGTCATCGCTTGAGGGATTTCTCGGACCTTTTCTGCGATAAAGCTGTGGACAGCATTCAAGGCCTCTGCCGTGCCCTGCACTAGGCATACCCGTTCTGTAGTTCCTGTTAAGGAGGGGACAGAGGGCACACATCAGACAGCAATGGAGACATTCCTGGCAGACTGGCTCCATTTCATGGAATGGGAAGACTGAGGTCTGGGCCAGCTGATGTGGGCGACTGGTCCATGCTGGGGAGCTAGCTCAGAGAATGAATGGAATCCCTGTTTTATACTCTGTACTTTATCTCCCGCCCCTAGAACAACCCGGGGAGAAGGAAGAATGATGCTTAAGTGCCCACAGCAGCCCTGGGCACGGGAGGTGGGGCTCAGCTGCCTCTTCCCAGTTCTTATGGGCTCCCCCTGGTTGCTGTGGTAACCATTCACTCGCTGCTCGCCCCCCTTCCAGAAACAGAAAGCTTAGGCCCGAAACGGTTGCCACAGTAACTGGAACCCCCTTATCGGTCTGGCTGGCCGGGTCCTCAGCCCACCCCCAGGGGGATGAGGGATGAGGCTCGGTTGCTATGGCAACCACTAAAAGCCTACAGCGCCTGGCCTCTGGGCTTTTGGAGAGGATGGGGGAAAGGTGGGGGGATGGGGGAGGCAGGAGAGAGGCCAGAGTGCACGCCTAGACCCACCAGATGGAGGGCTGGGTGTGGGGGAGGGCAGGGGTGTGGCTAGGGGGAGAGCAGGCTAGGTCAAAGGCAACTCTTAAAAAACAGGGACCAAGAGACTAGAAATAGAGGGCGGGGTTGCCAGCTGCCCTTTCTGGAGATCTTCCAGGTACTGGCGGCAGGTCTGGCCGGGCATTCTCTGGGGAAGGGGAGAAGAGAGTAGCTGGGTGCTGAAATCTATGCGTCGGAGGAAACTGATTAGGGTGACATCGCGCTCTGTGTGTACCTATGAGGCTGTGTGTGTGTGTGGGGGGGGGAGCTGTGAGAGAATCTCTGTGTGCTTGGGCAGGGTTGGAGAGATGGCCATTCTGGGTGTGTGTCTAAGAGCAAGTCCAGAAGGGACTGCAATAGAAACATACTGTGTGTTGGGGTATGGGTCAGCACCCGCCTAGATTCCCCCAGTGAAGGTAGGTCTAGGGGCATAGCTCAGTGGTAGAGCCCCACCCAGAATTCTGCAATAAGGGGCTGGGGGCGTGGCTCATTGATAGAGCACCTACCTAGAATACCCATTGAGGGGCTGGGAGTGTGGCTCAGTGGTAGAGCCCCGCCTAGAGTCCCCCAGTGAGGGGCTGGGGGTGTGGCTCAGTGGTAGAGCCCCGCCTATAATCCCCCAGTGAGGGGCTGGGGGTGAGGCTTATAAGTGGACTCCTAACACCAACAGTTGCCCAGAATCTCCCCAAAGGGGTTATGGGTGTCACTCAGTCAGGTGCTTGCCTAGTCTGTATAAGTTCCTGGATTCAGTCCCCAGCAACGCACGCACCAAAATGGACACTATAACACAGCTACTGGAGTGGATGGCTGGGAGTGGGACACATTACTAGCATGTAAGCAACAGAGGCTGCACAGGAACTGAACCCTGTCCACTGGCTGTGTGGGGGCCAGACAGAAGGACAGCAAGACAGAAGGACAGTGCACTCTTCCAGGTGTTCCCAGGCTGCCTGGGTGATAGCATGTGGTGTGAAAATATTAGCACGTATAAACACACACGCACGCATGCACGCACGCACATGCACACGCCTCAGTTGCCAGCCTTTTACTGGCTGGATGAGGACAGACAGACGTAAATGCCATTCTGTGGCTGTTCAGATGGCGTGTGTACTGGTGTATGTGCACATTTCCAAGCTTATACACTTTAGAGACAAAGAACCCTCAACCCCGCCTGACCTGTGTGTGAATGTGGGGGCCCTGGTGTGCCTGGGCCTCTTTAATGTGATGTGTGAACGTTTCTGTCCCCAGGAGGGACTCAGCTTGTACGGTCAGCTCCCTGGGTCTGTAAAAGGCTTTTGAATGTGCGCCAGGCCCTGTGCCTGTGTGTCTGGGACACTCAGTGCTCGGTGCCTTTGTCTAGGGAGCACTTCAGAGCAACGTGCTGGGTGTCCAACCCTGACCTGCCTCTCGACGCTGTCACGGGTCTGGGGTGTCCCTGTCTGTTGGCCCCTGCCCTTGCCCTTGGCAACACGGTCCTCACTTCTATGCCCCTGCTCCACCCAAGAACAATAGCTTGGTCTGGGCCAAGGGTGAGTCAGCCGTGGGCCGCCTCTGTCTGGGGGTAAATAGGAAAGGGTGTGGCCCGGGCGGGAATGAGGGTGGGGATGGCGTAGGAGAAGTGGCCAGCGTCGCCATTTCTGTAGGGCTTCCTTCTAACCAGGGAGGTCTGTGCGTACCCACCCCATGCAGTTCTTCCCCTGGGGTCCACGGGAACTTGATAAGGGACTGTTAAGTCCCGAAGTCGTGTCCTGGGATAACAGCCGGGGTTACATAACGCTCAACGCCGGGCACTGTTCTGAGGACTTGGTTTCGGTTTGTTCACTGTTCACTGACACAGGAGGTGGGCCATGGCTCAGCTGCCTTGATGTCCAGCTAAGGACACAGAGAACTCTGGTCCTGTCCCAGATCACCCGTGGTGCAGAATCATCAGTGTGTGTGTGTGTGTGTGTGTGTGTGTGTGGTCTGTGTTTCAGGGGAAACCTCACCTGTTGGTCTTTGCCGTTCAGTTCATTTGAGGTAGGGTGTCTTCTTCCCCACCACACAGTAGGACAGACTAGCTCTCCCACAAACATTTGGAGACTCTATCTGCCTTCCACACAGTCATGGAAGCATTAGGATTACATCTCCCACCATGTGCGTCTTGCCATGGGCTCCAGGTTTCCCATATTTGCAAGTGTCTGCTGTTTTTGTGTTTTGTTTTTGCTTCGAAGCAATGTCTTGTTAGGTAGCCTAGATTGGCCTCAAACCTGCTATCCCCCTGTCTCAGCTTACCAAATATTGAGATGACACATATATACCACCATACCGAGTGTAGGCTCTGTGCTCTAAATCTCAATCCATTCAGTGCTAAATTTAGAGATTGAGTTATTAGCCGTACACATGTGTGGGTGTGTGTGAACAACATGGGGGACATGCACAGTCAAACCTTTTTATGTTTTATTTATTTAAAAAAAACTTTGTGTTTGGTTTACATGTGTGTGTGTGTGTGTGTGTGTGTGTGTGTGTACGTGTACCAGAAGAGAGTGCCATACACCCTGGAACTGGAGTTACAGGTGGGCGTCTGGGAGTTTCCCGATGTGGGTGCTGGGAATTGAACTCGTGCCCTCCGAAAGGGCAGTAAGGGGTTTTAACTGCTCAGCCGTCTCTCCAGCCCTGAAGCTTTGCTTTGTAAGATTTCTTTATTTTCCTTTTCAATGTGTGAGTGTGTGCCTTGGATGGGTGTGTATTCCTGCCGCACCCACAGAGGCCAGAAGAGGCTGTTGGAGCTCTTGGAACTGGAGTTTAGAGCTGGTTGTGAGCCACCGCGTGGGGTGCTGGGAACCAAACCTGGTTCTTCTGGAAAACCAGCCAGAGCTCAGGCCAGGCAGCCTCCTCTCCAGGTTTGTGAAGGAATAGGAAGAACGTCCCCGAGTAGACGCTTAAGATGCTGTACTTTGGTGCAGCTATGCTGTAAGCCAGTAACAACTATGAAGACGGCCACACGCAGCCCTGCTCTCGGGAGTCAGGCACAGAGCTCGCACACACGCCTCGGCTCTGGCGCTGCTCCGGCTTTGTGAGGGAGGTGGGTAGGCGCCTTCCAGGCGTTGGGCCACCACCCACTGCCTTTAGTTCTTCCCTTGATCATGAAGGATCCGGAAGGCCTGAACCTGAACTTCTGGCCTTCATTACCAAGGTAAGGCTCGCGTGTTCCGACTCCTTCCCTCTGGGGTTAAAGGCTGGGTGGGTTTAGCTTTGTGAAACAGACAAGCTTATGAAGTGCATGTGTGTAAACCTTAGCCCAACACTGGTTCATTGGGGTTTTGTTATTTGGGGTCTGGGCCCTTGCATATGCTCAGCAAGTGCCTTTATCCCTGAGCCACGCCCCCAGCCCCTCCCTGGGGGATTCTAGGCGGGGCTCTACCACTGCACCACGCCCCCAGCCCCCTCCCTGGGGGATTCTGGGAAGGGCTCTCCCACTGAGCCACGCCTCCAGTCCCTCACTGGGGGATTTTGGGAAGGGCTTTACCGCTGAGCCACGCCCCCAGCCCCTCACTGGGGGATTTTGGGAAGGGCTTTACCGCTGAGCCACGCCCCCAGCCCCTCACTGGGGGATTCTAGGCAGGGCTCTCCCACTGAGCCACGCCCCCAGTCCCCTCCCTGGGGGATTCTGGGAAGGGCTTTCCCACTGAGCCACGCCCCCAGACCCTCCCTGGGGGATTCTAGGCAGGGGCTCTCCCACTGAGCCACGCCCCCAGCCCCTCACTGGGGGATTCTAGGCAGGGGCTCTACCACTGAGCCACACCCCCAGCCCCTCCATGGGGGATTCTAGGCGGGGCTCTACCACTGAGCCAAACCTCTAATCCCTCACTGGGGGATTCTAGGCTAGGCAAATAAATACTCTAGCTCTAAGCCAAGACCCCCTGCCCCCCATCTTTCCCGCTCTCTTTCCTTTAACACAGGGTCTTGCAAAGTTATCAGGGCAGGCCTTCAAGGCCTGGATGATCCTCCCAGTCCAGCCTTCTGAGTCACTGGGAGCATAGGCCACGCCAGGATGCCTGGCCAAGGCCTGACACTGTCACTCGGTTTCTCTGCTGTCCTTTGTCTTCTGTTTTCAACGCGCCAACCTTCCAGCAAACCATCTCCCCACTTTTGCTGTGTGGCTCTTCTAGAGTCCCTCCCGCGCCCTCGCCTGGAGCCACTGCTGTGGGCGTCCCTTCCGGGCAGCTGTCCTCTCTAGTCTGGGTCAGTCTGTCTCACCTCCCATCTTTCTCTGACCTTCCTGTCCTAGCCCTGGGCATTCTGGGTCGTCATCCCCCTAGCTTGAGATCCATGAGAACAAATTGGACATCTCTTATCGATACGTCCACATGTCTGTCCACCTGGGGACACAGAGGATGAACGTGTGCGGGCTGACTGAATGAAGGGTCAGCAATCAGGGGCCTGAGGACGTACACCCCCAGGGACATGCAGCGCAACAGCTGTGTGGTCTAGGGTCCTAGGGATGGAAGTAGGGCGGGGCTGGGGGCCGCCACACCCCCGTGTCCCCGCTGAGGAGCTGGCTGGCTGGCTGTGAGATGCAGAGAAGTGGCTCGCACTGGTTTGCGCATGGACACAGTATGTGGCGGTGTCGAAGTGTCGGGGACTGTGGGTGTCCCGGTGGCCTGGCTCTGAGTGTGGCACTGAGCTGGGGGAGGGAATGTCACCGTCTCATAGCACAGAATGTGATGCAGAGGCGAGGAGCTGAGTGTCCCCAGACAGGTGTCCCGGGCAGAGAGGGCTCACCCACATGGTGTGGCTAGAGTGGGAAGAGGAAACTGGGCCAGGATGGCCGCGGAAAGGAGGTGGGGCGCCGCGGAAAGGAGGTGGGGCGCCGCGGAAAGGAGGTGGGGCGCCGCGGAAAGGAGGTGGGGCGCCGCGGAAAGGAGGTGGGGCGCCGCGGAAAGGAGGTGGGGCGCCGCGGAAAGGAGGTGGGGCGCCGCGGAAAGGAGGTGGGGCGCCAGGGCTACTGGATCATCTCTAAACTCTTGGTCAAAGCGGCTTAGTGAGATGAGAGGCGGGGAGGGAAGGGAGGAGGGAAGGGAGGAGGGAAAGGAGGAGGGAAAGGAGGGGAAGAGGAGGGAAGGGAGGAGGAGACGGGAGGGTGGAGAGGGAAAGGGGGGGAGAAGAGAGGGAAAGAGGGAGGAAAAAGTGGAAGAGAGGGAGGAGAGAGAAGGAATAGGATGAAAGGTAGGGAAGAGAGGGAGGAGGGAAGGAAAGAGAAGGGAAGGGAAGATGGGGGAACAAATGAAAGGATGGACAAGACAAGGAGGGGAGGAGCGGACAGAGACAAAGGGAGGAGGGGGAGAGGGGGAGGGGGGTGGAGGCAGGGAAGAGACGGAAAGGGAGGATTGAGGAGAGGAAGAGGAGGATGAGAAGACCCAAAGAGAGGAGGGGCAGGGGAGGAGAGGAGGGGGGCAGGGAGGGAGAGAAGGGGCAGGGGAAGAGAGAGGGGGAGAGGGGAAGAGAGGGGGGAAAGGGGGGGCAGGGAAGGAGGGGGGCAGATCCAAACCCTGTGCTACATCTCTGGTATCTGACCTAAAAAATTAAAAAAAATCCAAGAGGATTAAGGCTGCGCTAGCCCCAGTGGCTAGACCCAGTGGTGGACCGCGTGCTGGCTGCAGCCCTGGAGCCTGGCCGGGCTTCCCTGAGGCCACAGCTCAGGCTTTGCTCTTGGGAGTGGGAGACTTGAAAGGCTCTCAGAGAGCAGACAGTTGCTTAGACACGCGTGGTCGGAGGCCGAGGGTGCAGCTCAGTGGTGGGCTGCGCGCCCAGCACACACGACGCCTGGCTGCCGTGTGATCCGCAGCCCTGCATCAACTACGCACAGTGGCAGCCGGAGCCGTGATGCTCACGGACATGCTGGGTGTGGGAGCCGAGGAGCAGGGGTTTAGGGTCATCCTTGGCTACACGGTACATGAGGCTAGCCTGTGCTTCCTAAGACTTTGTCTCAAAAGGGGGGGGGGCAAGATGGTGTCTAGGAGGAGGCAGAGAATGGGTTGGGCTGAGCTGAGTAAGAAAGGAACAGCCGTGGGAAGCGGAGACGTCTTAAGAGCGATCTAAAGGGAGGCGGAGAAGGGGGCACACCCCTGCCACCGCCTGCCCACCTCCCCCACCCCAGGGTCGCGGCTAAACTGGGTCAGATGAAGTGCTGAGGCAGGGGCGGTGGTGGGAAGCAGTGGGAGATGGGCGGACAGACAGGACAGACAGATGGACTGAACGACAGCCTCAGAGGACAGGAGATGCAGATTCCCCGACGGGGCCGTGCAGGAGCATCAGGCAGGGCATGGCGTCTGCGATGCCAGCACTGGGGGGGGGGGGCAGGAGAAGAACCGGAAGCTACAGGGTGGGCTACAGGGTGAGGTCGGCTGTCTTTCGAGATGCCGCAGGAAAGCAAAGTGGGTGTGGGGCGCGCATCTGTAATCCCGGCACTTGGGAGACAGGCGGCAGGAAGAGTTCAGGATCATTCTCAGCTTTGAGGTAGAAGCCCTACCTCAGAGGGGGGAAAAGTGAAAGAAAAAACTATTTTAAAATGCCCCGTCTCCAAAATAACCCAGAGGAGAGTATGTTGGATGCAAATCAGATCAATAAATCCAAATGGACGGAGGGGTGTGAGTAATCCGGAGGACTGCCCCTGCCCTGCCCAGCCCGGCACCTGCCGGCCTCCCGGTCCTGGCTGCTCCGACTGACTGTCCGGAGGCGGCAGGTGTGTGGGAAGGGACACGACCGCCTGGCATAATGCAAATGACCTCATGAATATGCAGCAGCTCATTGTCTGGCCCTGCCCCCACCCCCATCTGCTCTCAGGCCAGGCCCCTTGGGCTGCAGGCAGCTCCGGCTCTCTAAGGGGAGAGAAAGTAGTCGCCTCCTCCCTCACCCTAACTGCCCCCGGCGCAGTCCTTCCTCACACCCAGGGCGCAGGAAGGAGGAAAGGAGGAGAGAGAAGGCCAGCTCAGGCACCGGCCGGCCTGCGGCTTACCTGGGTAGAAGTCTTTGGACTTGGACAGCTTGATGGTGGCTCCGGTCTCCTTCTGGAGCTGCACGATGGTCTGGCCGCCTTTGCCGATGATCGAGCCGGCCGCGTAGCTGGGGATGAGCACCTTCAGGAAGTACTCGCCTTCCTCTGCGGGGCATACAGGGGGAGGGAGTGAGCGAGGGAGGGGTCCCACTGTAGGAAGGCATGCTGCTGTAGTAACGACTGTGACTACAGCAGTTAGGAAGACAGCGTCACACCAACTTCATTCATTCACTTCTTTTTCTTTCCCCTTTCGCAACAAAGTCTCACTATGTAGCCCTGCAGGTCTGGAACACACCTGATCTGTAGACCAGGCTGGTCCTAAGATCACAGATAACCGGCAGCCCCAGGATCCCCGGTGCTGGGACCTACGGTGTACACCACCACGCCTGACCTACATTCTATCTATCTATCTATCTACTATCTATCTATCTATCTATCTATCTATCTATCATCTGAGGCAGGCTCTCACATAGCCCAGGCTAGCTTCAGATTATATAGCTGAGGATGGCCTTGGATTCCTGAACTACCTGTCTCCATCTCCCGATGCTGGGATCACAGGAATGTGCACCCATGCTTCTTTTGTTGTTGTCTTTAATGAGGTGCTGGGGATGGAACCCAGGATTTCATGCCTGCTAGACAAGCACTTTGTCAGCTAAGCCGCATCCCCAGGATTGGTTGGTTGATTCATTCATTCACTCATTCATTCATTCAACACACAGCTCCTGAGCACCTGCCTGGCTGTGTGCCTTCTTGGCATTAGCGTGGGGGAAACAGCACAAGCGTCTCCAGTTTGGGCACGAATAAGGCCGTGAGTGTCTGAGGAGCCTAAGCTAGAGCTCGGACAAAGACATCCTTCGAGAAAGGAGCCGTGCTACAGTTCATGCAAGATGGGAGGAAGCAGCATAGAGAGCAAAAGGAAGCAGGAAGAGGGTGGGGAGGGGAGGGCGGAGGAGGGCAGGGCCAGGTGTGAGGGCCGGAAAAGGCCAACACTTCTGTCTACTGTTTTAGGGGACAGGATGTTGAACCAAGGCTTTCTCGCAAGTACTTTTATCAGCAAACTATACTCCCAACCTCTGGGAGATTCTAGGCGGGGGTGGGGTGGGGGGTGGTGGTGGTTTCTACCACTGAGCCACGCCCCCAGCCCCTCACTGGGGGATTCTAGGCGGGGCTCTACCACTGAGCCACGCCCCCAGGCCCTCACTGGGGGATTCTAGGCAGGGCTCTCCCACTGAGCCACGCCCCCAGCCCCTCACTGAGGGATTCTAGACAGGGGCTCTACCACTGAGCCACGCCCCCAGCCCCTCCCTGGAGGGTTCTAGGCGGGGCTCTCCCACTGAGCCACACCCCAGCCCCTCACTGGGGGACTCTAGGCAGGGCTCTCCCACTGACTTATACCCAGGCCCTTTTGTAAATTTAGGGACAGGATCTCACTAGGTTGCCCAAAGCTGGCTTCGATCTCACTCTGTACCCCAAGCAAGCACTGAACTTGGGGACTTTCTCCCCTCATCCTTCAGAACATCTGAGGTGGCAGGCCTCTCTCTCTCCGGCCATCAGGCCCAGCTTTGAGTAGGCATGTTTATTCAACATTCATCTGCAGCACCTGACAAACACTGGATTCCACCAGACGTTCTTTACAAACACTGGTTATTTTAATTTTCATACTGTGCAAAGAAACCCATTCTACAGATGAAGAAATAAGGCTAAGGAATCATCTCAGAGTCACTGAGCTGATAGAGTACAGAGCCAAGATATGGCCTCAGCCTTGCGCTGGAGGTCATATCCTGGGCTACTGTCATTGGTCATATCCTGGGCTACCGTCATTGGTCATATCCTGGGCTACTGTCCTGCTGCGGGGGAGGAGCCAAGCCACCTGGCAGGAGAAAGGCCCCTGGGTGGGATGGTCCGTGAGCTGCTGAGAAAGTCAAGGAGGCTGAGAGTGTCTGTTAGTGAGGGGAGGGAGAGGGAGAGAAGGTGGTGGTGAGGGTGGACTGGGGAGGCTGGGGGACCACAGCGGTGCCTCCGCTCTTATTCCCAGTGGGACGGGGGACCGACAGGGTGTGAACTAATGTAAGATTTGGGACTATTCCTCTGCAGCCAGCAAGACGGCTCAGTGGTGAAAGGGGTCTGCGGCCAAGCCTGCCGTGACTTCAGTTCAATACCCAGGACACACACTGTCGAAGGAGAGAACCAAGTCCTGTCAGCCGCCCTCTGATCTGTAAAGGTGTGCCGTGGCACACGTGTGTGCACACAAATACAGAAATAAGCGAAAACACTACATTGATTTCGAGACAGGGTCTCTCTATTATGTAGCCCTGGCTGCCCTGGAACTCACTATATAGACCAGGCTCATCTGCATGTCTCCCAAGTGTTGGGATTGAAGTGTGTACCCCATGGCCACAAGTGTTGGGGCTAAAGTGTGTACCCCCCTATTTAAGTGGCTTGTATTTAACTCACTCTGTAGCCCAGGCTGGCCTTGAACTCAGAAATCCGCCTGCCTCTGCCTCCCAAGTGCTGGATTACAGGCATGTAATCACTGCCCGGCTTGTTTTTTTTTTTTTTTTTAAGAATACTCTAGGCTGGGGATACAACCGAGTGTTTGCCCAGAATTCATAAACCCCCGTGTTCCATCCTCGACACCGTATAACTGGAGTGTGACTCGGGTGGTGGTGGTGGCGCCTGTAATCCCAGCCCTTGGGAGGCAGAGGCAGGCGGATTTCTGAGTTCGAGGCCAGCCTGGTCTACAGAGTGAGTTCCAGGACAGCCAGGGCTACACAGAGAAACCCTGATTTGGCAAAAAACAAACAAACAAACAAACAAAAACCAAAAACCTGGAGTGTGACAGTGTGCACCTGTGGTCCCAGCACTTGGCAGACAGAGGCAGGAGGTCAGGGTTATGATCACCTACACAGTCAGTCTGAGGCTAGCCTGCTCTAAGTGAGACCCAATCTTAAAAACAAGACAAAACCAGACTATCCCCCTGATGCCAGTGACAGGAGCAGATGGTAGGGCAAGGGCGAAGGAGACGGGCGTGGCAGGCAGGAGCCTGTGCACAAGGTGGGGACCCTGGGCTGACTCAGGCAACAACAGGCACAGTGGCGAGGGCTGGGCTGGGGGTGTTCTCTGTGTGCACGGGTGGGGATGCATCCATGTATGCAGGCATGTCGACACGTGTGTGGAGGCCAGAGGACAAGATAGGATGCCGTCGGCTTTCAAGACCGGCTCTCTCACTGGTTTGGAACTCGCTGACTGGTCTAGGCTTTACTCAGACCGGACAACTAAACAAACTGTTGGCCCCGCGCGTCCCCAGATGGAGTGCCGCACACTCCCGGGTGGAAGTCTTTCGTGATGTGCACCACTACTCGGCCTGCCCTCCTCGTCACCTGTGGGCGTGACACTCACTGTCCTTTTGTTTCCTAAGCACTCCCGGTCCCCTCCCTCGTCAGGACCCCTGCGGGTGCCCTCTGCCAAGCATTTTGTCTCTACCCATCATTTTGGGAGCTCCACCTATCCTCGGGAGCTCCACCCATCCTCGGGAGCTCCACCTATCCTCTGAAGCTCCACCCATCCTCAGAAACTCCACCCATCCTCGGGAGCTCCACCCATCCTCGGAAGCTCCACCCATCCCCAGAAGCTCCACCTATCCTCAGAAGCTCCACCCATCCTCGGAAGCCCCACCTATCCTCGGAAACTCCACCTATCCTCAGAAGCTCCACCCATCCTCAGAAGCTCCACTCATCCTTGGGAGCTCCACCCATCCTCTGAAGCTCCACCTATCATCAGAAGCTCCACCTATCTTCAGAAGCTCCACCTATCCTCAGAGCCTTTCCTGGCGTGCCGCAGACTGAAGAGACCCCCTCCCCCACACACCTTGCTTCATCTCTCTTCAGCGATTTGTCACGTACGGTCAATATGGACCAGATCAGCAGAGAGCACATCTGTGTGCCTTACACCGCAAACACTAGGCTTGGGACAAAGCGGGAAAGAATGGGTGCTGGACCATCCTGCTTCCCAAGGCTCAAAGGCTTTTCTTGTTTTCTTTTAGATACTGTACTGGCGGTTTTGTGTGTCAACCTGACACAAGCTGGAGTTGTCGCAGACAAGGGAGCCTCCCTTGAGGAAATGCCTCCATGAGACCCAGCTGTAAGGCATTTTCTCAATTAGTGATCAAGAGTTAGTGATCAAGAGGGGAGGGCCCAGCCCATTGTGGTAGGTAGTAGGCTGGGAGTCCTGGGTTCTTTAAGAAAGCAGGCTGAAGTGGGAGGTGGTGGCGCACGCCTTTAATCCCAGCACTTGGGAGGCAGAGGCAGGCGGATTTCTGAGTTCAAGGCCAAGCTTGGTATACTGAGTAAATTCCAGGACAGCCAGAGCCACACAGAGAAACCCTGTCTCGAAATAAACCAAAAAAAAAAAAAAAAAAAAAAAAAAAAAAGGAAAGCAGGCTGAGCAAGCCAGGGGAAGTAAGCCAGTAAGCAGCACCCCTCCATGGCCTCTGCATCAGCTCCTGCCTCCAAGTTCCTACTGCCCTGTGTGAGTTCCAGTCCTGACTTCCTTTGGTGATGAACAGCAATGTGGAAGTGTACGCTGAATAAACCCTTTCCTCCCCAACTTGCTTCTTGGTCATGATGTTTTGGGCAGGAATACAAACCCTGACTAAGACAGATATAGCATATCTATTTTTACCATTAAACACAGCACCCCAACTGGCAGTATGGTGAACAAAGCTGCCTCCTAGAGCACATAAAGAAGTGTTACTTGTAGTTGGGAGGCGTGGCTCAGTGGGAGAGCCCCACCTAGAACCCCCCAGTGAGGGGCTGGGGGCGTGGCTCAGTGGTAGAGCCCCGCCTAGAGTCCCCCAGGGAGGGGCTGGGGGCGTGGCTCAGTGGGAGAGCCCCGCCTAGAGTCCCCCAGGGAGGGGCTGGGGGCGTGGCTCAGTGGGAGAGCGCCTGCCACTGTGTTCCAGGTCCTTAGCTCCTCCCCTAGCATTGTACAAACCAAACACAGTTGGTCTGGCTGGGGTAGTGCTATGTTCTTCCCCTCTCAGCACAGGTCCTTCAGAGGGAGGGTTCTGGGCTCCTAATGTGTTTTATAGGGTGGTGCGGCGCACAGTGGCTGGACCTGTCCTTCTAAGCATGAAGAGGAAGTCAAGAATAAAAGGGTTTTATTGAGCCCAAAGCAATCCTCTTAAAATGGCCTAATCAGACCATTAAGCCTATTAGGTAATTAACCTCCCCGACTCCCCCCGGGAGCCTTCTCATCCATCACTGGACCCCTGCTCAATCCACTGTCCTCCCCGCCCCCCCCACCCCAGCCTTATCACCCATCCCCGGACCCCTGCTCCCCCTGGAGCCTTCTCACCCATCCCCGGACCCCTGCTCAATCCACTGTCCTCTCCGGACCCCTCCCCTTCCCCCCCCAGCCTTCTCACCCATCCCCGGACCCCTGCTCAATCCACTGTCCTCCCCGCCCCCCCCCCCAGCCTTCTCACCCATCCCTGGACCCCGGCTCAATCCACTGTCCTCCCTGCCCCCCCCCAGCCTTCTCACCCATCCCTGGACCCCGGCTCAATCCACTGTCCTCCCTGCCCCCCCCAGCCTTCTCACCCATCCCCGGACCCCTGCTCAATCCACTGTCCTCCCCGCCCCCCCCCCCAGCCTTCTCACCCGTCCCCGGGCCCCCGGCTCGATCACTGTCCTCCCCGCCCCATGGCCATTGCTGATGCAGCTTAGCCATGCATCCTACGCTGGCCTCAAATTTATAATCCTCCTGCCTCAGTCATTTAAGTGCTGGAATGACAGGCTACACCATGACAATTATGCTTCCCAGCTTCCTTTCTGAGGGTCAGAATTATCTATTGTCCCTGAAAGCGGGGACGTCCCCACCTCACTCCCTCTGCCCCGTGTCCCCTCGGGCTCCAGCCGGGGAGTTCTGTATGGAGCAGGCAGGCAGTCCCAAATGTAATGTGAACCTTATCACTGACGCAGAGCTGTGGGGGCGCACGCCTGTAATCCCAGCACTTGGGAGGCAGAGGCAGGCAGATCTCTGAGTTTGAGGCCAGCCTGGTCTACAGAGTGAGTTCCAGGACAGCTGGAGCTATACAGAGAAACCTTATCTTAAAAAACAACAAAGAAAAAGGAAAAGAAGAGAAAGAGAAAGAGAAAGAAAGAAAGAAAGAAAGAGAAAGAAAGAAGGAAGGAAGGAAAACAAATCTGGGTGGCTTTGAATATGTTGTCTTACTTCTTCGGGCCTCAGTAACCTAGCAGTAAAATGGGGAAGCAGTTGCACTGACTTGTAAGGGATCTAACATTCAATGGTGAGCTGGAAAGCAGCTGCGCTGAACACAGCATTTATACACGCCACATGCCCCTGTAATCACTACCATCCATTGATGTTTTTGAGACTGACTGTTCTGGAACTCACTCTGTAAACCAGGCTGGCGTCCGACTCTCAGAGATCCTCCTGCCTCTGCCTCTGGACGGCTGGGATCACAGACGCGCTCCTCCAATCGCACTGGGACGCGCTTTTGGTTCCCTTTTGTCTTGAGTCCGTCTCTGTTTCACTGCGGGAGGCCTGAGCGCAGGAGCATCCTGCCTCAGCCTTGGGAGAGTCTCTAGGAAAGCAGTTCAGCCCCAGCTCTTGATGGGTGCTCCGGGCGCGCGGAGAGGAGACCGCTGCCTAGGGTGTGCGGGATTTGTTGGGAAGTAGGAGAAAGAGCGGGAACTCTATGTCCTTCAGCTTCTAGTCCCTGTCCAGTGCCGTGCCCTGCTTTATGGAGGAGGAACATTCTCTTTGAGCTGTCTTTTAGCCCACCCTCTCCGTGAATGTATGCATGTAGCACATGTGTAGGTCAGAGAATAATGGGTGGTAGCCAGCTCTTTCCCTCTACTTAGTCATCACACATGGTAGTGTCTTAGCTGAGCAATCTCACCTGTTAGTTCCCTTTTTTCTTTTTGTGGTGTTGAACTCAGAGCCTTCTACATACTAGACAAGTGCTCTACCACTGAGCCACGCCCCCAGCCCCTCACTGAGGGATTCTAGGCAGGAGCTCTACCACTGAGCCACGCCCCAGCCCCTCCCTGGGGGATTCTAGGCGGGGCTCTACCACTGAGCCACGCCCCCAGCCTCTCACTGGGGGATTCTAGGCGGGGCTCTACCACTGAGCCACGCCCCCAGCCCCTCCCTGGGGGATTCTAGGCAGGGGCTCTCCCACTGAGCCACGCCCCCAGCCTCTCACTGGGGAATTCTAGGCAGGGGCTCTACCACTGAGCCACGCCCCCAGCCCCTCCCTGGGGATTCTAGGTGGGGCTCTACCTCTGAGCCACGCCCCCAGCCCCTCCCTGGGGATTCTAGGCGGGGCTCTCCCACTAAGCTATGTCCTCAGGCCCCAGAATGGGTAGATTTGAAGCAAGTACTCTACCAGAGAGCTACTTTCTAGTCTTCTTTTTAGTTTTGGATTTTGAGATAAGATCTAAGTGACCCAGAAGGCCCTTTAACTCACGATCCTCTTTGCCTCAGTGTCCAGAGTGCCTGGAACTACAGGCCACACTCTTGCATCCTGCCTGGGGAAGGCCTGTGACATGAGGGCAACCCCATACCTGATCTACTGCCTGGAATCTTCCTTTGGAGAGTGTTGCTAGTGTATTTTGTTTGCTTCCCCTGATTCGTGTGTGTGTGTGTGTGTGTGTGTGTGTGTGTCTCCACACGCGCGTGCGTATGTGCCTGCATGGATGCCGTTGCGTGAGTGTGGAGGTCAGAGAAAAGCTTTGGTGAGTTGACTGTCTCCCTTGTACTGTACAGGTCCTGGATGGTGAACTCCGGTCATGGGCTGTGATGGTTAGTACCTTTAACCTGCTGACCGTCGTGCTGGCTTTCTCTGGCTTTGTTCTGCTGTGTCCTCGATTTCCCCCCTTCTATGTGCCCTCGAATCATGACATCTCTGCGTCTCTTTCCTTCTTCCCTCTCTTTCTGCGACAAGCCCTCCCTGAACACTCCTCACTGCTCGTGCCCGCATTCGACGGTGGGAATGCAGCCCGGGCCGCATGGCCGGTACCTCCCCCCTAAACTAGTTTTAAGACACATAGACACGTTTATTTCAAGCGGGGGTCGGGGGGAATTCTGGCCTGGTGAGGTGGCTCAAAAGATTTCAGGCCAGGCCTGGCTGTGCTCGTCCCGCAGCCTAGCGCTTGGGAAGGGGAAGGATTGGGAATGTCCAGCCCTTCCTGTTGCAGAGTTTCTGTTAAAAACAAAATCAAAAACAAAACAACCAAAGAAACCTGCGCTATGTAGACGGTGTAGGCGGGCAAGGGTGCTTGCCTCCAGGCCTGACCACGGGAGTTCGAACCCTCCATCTTCCTCAGCGTGGAAGAAGAGAACCAACTTCTCAGGCTGTTCTTTGATCTCTACTGTGCACCACGGCACAGGTGTGTATGCACATATTCGAACACACACACACACACACACACACACACACTGAACAACTAATTAACTAAATAAATATAATTAAAACAAACAACTGTGGCGGAAAGGAGACAGAAACCACAACAGGGCACCCCTCTAACCCCAGCACTACTGAGGCCTCGACAGGAGGACCCGGAGTCTACAGCCCGGACTACAGAGCACAACCCGTCAGGACGGCCGCCCACACGAGGCTGTCTCTGAGAGGACGAGACAAAAGCCCCAAAGGACTGAAAGGCAGTGCAGTTCTCTGAGACGTAGAGTCTGGTGACTGGGGTCGGGGACATAGCTCAATGGGAGTGTGCTTGTCTAGCGTGCGGAGTGCGCCGAGGCTACCTAACCTGGGCACGGTGGCACACGCCTGTGTGTCAGCCTTCTGGAGGTGGAGGCAGGAGGATCAGGAGTTCAAGGTCATGCCCGGCCACTTACAGAGCATAAGGAGAATGAGAGCATATGAGACCCAGTTCTAAAACATATTTATCTATGTACTGTGTACGTGTATGCATGTATGTGCGTACATACGTGACATCCATCCATCCATCCACCCATCCCGCTATCCCATGCATGACATGGACCATTGATTGAAATTGCGGAGGGAAGGGAGGGGCAAGGGAAGACAGCTGACGGGAAGGTACCATGAAGGAAGCTCTGTGATGAACTTACAAAATGTCACGATGCGGGGCCGGGACGACGCCTTGGCAGGTCGAGGCGTTTGCCATCATGCCTACACCTTGGGTTTGACCCCTGAGGCCCACATAGTGGGAGGAGAGAACCACTGTCCTCTGATCGCCACATGTGTGCCGTGTCACATATAACCGCACACATTCGAGTAGGCAGGGACACAGATACAGACAGACAGACAGACAGACACACACACACACACACACACACACACACACACAAGAACTGAAAGAAAACAACCCCCTGCCTCAAAAGAGTGGCGATGAGATTTATAATTTGGCAGGTGTATCAATGACAATTTAAGATAGTCAAGAAGAAAACAGCAGTCATAGGCCTCCTGCCTGTAGAAACTCAAAACTCTTAACCCCTGGACCGCCTACTGCGCTCTCTCTGTTGCCGGTCCTTTGTAGAACCTTCCCCTTATCCTCCTGTCTAGGGCGGATCACACCTCGGAATCCCACCTCTTTTGGGAGGAAGCCAGGCTTCTGTTTCCTATAGCAAAGGCAGAGACGTTGACCTTAGCTGAACCTGGAATCCCCAGACTTCACAAGCCTTTCCCTGTCTCAAAGGCTAACGTCAAATCTCCTGTGCCTGTGAGGAAGAGAGGCCAGAGGCCAGAGCTCGCACTCCCCACTGCCAGCCCACTCCTGGTGGCTCCTTCAGGGTTCCCACAGCTTCCAGTGATGGGGACAGAGAAGTCCATGAAGAGAGCTACCATGCCCTCTTGCCTGTCTCCCCAGGGCTGCAGTATCAAGCGTGTCCATCTCCAGGCGAATCTGGGTTGGCTGGCTCCTTCTGCCACTGTGCCCTCGGCCCACTCTTCCTTTTATGCTTGTCTCTCTTGACGACACACACTCAACCAGGGCCCTGCCTGGCAGATAGGGCTTTGTTTACCCAAGGGATCGGACTCTCAAGGGGTAAAGGCAGGAGGTTTGCTTCAAGTTCAAAGTCAGCCTGGGCTCCATAGCAAAACTTGTCTTACTACAGAACAAAACACCACACACAGGCACACGCTCACGCACGCAACACACACAAGCCAGATAACATTTGGAGAGACAGCTCAGTGGTTAAAAGTATTGGCTGTGCAACCATGGAGCCTGGGTCCGGATTCTAGCACCTATACAGACAAGCCTCACACTCACGTGTGCCTTTAACCCAGCGCTGCGCTGTGTAGACAAGGCGGGAGACTCGCTAGCGCTCGCTTGCCGTCGGCCTCACCAAACTAAGTGAGATCCATCTTGAGGGAGAGACCCCGAGTCAGAGGCATACGACCGAAACTGACAGTAGAGGACATCGGAGATCTTCCTCTGGTCTCCATGCGTACACACGGGTGCACAGGCACACATACATACACACATGCACATGCCCCACACTGACACACACATACATATACACATGCACACACACATCATACACATATGCATATGTACACACATGCACACACCACACATGGACACATACACACACATTCAGAGTGACACATACACACATGCAACACAGATGCATGTACATAAACACATACACATAATGTACACACACATGCCCATACACAAATGCATGGACACACCACACACGCGCACACACACACACACTCACACATACACACATGCCCATACTCGCATGCACATGTACATACTTACATGCACGCGGGGTCAAAGAGACACACATCTTAGAGAGGTTGCTTTTTCCCTCTCCCATGCCTAGTGAGAACCACATCTGGGATGGGAGAGTTGACGTGTTATATGAAAGTGAGCGGAGGCCAGGGTGTGGGATCGAGAGTGTCATTGCAAGCACCGGGGTTGCCACTGGATGTTGAGAGTATGGTGTGGTAGCATGTGCTGGGAGGGGTGGGGTATCAGGCATTTGGGGTCCTTCTCTGAATGATCATGTGCCAGTCTGTGCAGAAAAGCTGCCTCTCTAGTCTGTGCTTGTTCAGAGTAACATTCTGACGGTGCGATGCTATTAGAGAGACAGAGACGGGTGCACCGTGGGCCTGGAGAAGCAGCACAGGGGTAGAGCCCTAGCCTAGCAGGTGCTGGCTTCAATTCTCCAACATTCCAAAATAGAAGGGGGCGGGGGAGGCGGAGCCGGCGGGATGGCGGGGTGGCTATGGAGTGAAGGTTCCTGTCCCCAAATCCAACGAGCTGCCTTTGATGCCTGGGAACCACAGTGTGGAGGGAGAGAAGCAGTCTCTATAAGCTGACCCGACACGCCCTCTGCTTCAGTGAATAAATGTAATATGACTGTAAACAAACCAAACCAAACAAAAATCAAGGGCAAAGCCCCCTTAGGGCAACTCTTTCTTAAATGTCCCAAAAAACCAAACCAAACAAAACAAAACCGAAACACACAAACAAAAAACAACCTCCCAAAACTGGGACTGAAGAGATGGCAAGCCAGTTAAGAGCACAAAGTAACTCCAGATCCAGGGGCGTCCCACGCCTCTCGCCTCCAGGGAGCCCACACACATGAGCACACACGCACGCATGCACACATACACACACACACACACACACACACACACACACGCACACGCATGTACACACACACCATTTAAAATAATAAAAATAATTTTTAAAAAAGAATTAGTCAGCCAGGAGCGGTGGCACACGCCTGTAATCCCAGCACTTGGGAGGCAGAGGCAGGCGGATTTCTGAGTTCCAGGCCAGCCTGGTCTACAGAGTGAGTTCCAGGACAGCCAGGACTACACAGAGAAACCCTGTCTCGAGAAAAGAAAAAAAAAAATGGAGGCAGAGGCAGGGGCAGATGAATCTCTGAGTTCGAGGCCAGCCTGGTCAGCAGAATGAGTTCCAGGACAGCCAGGGCTACACAGAGAAACCCTGTCTCAAATAACACCATAGATAGATAGATAGATAGATAGATAGATAGATAGATAGATAGGATTAGTCTTCCAGATTCCGGGTGGCCGTGCAGGGGCTCTGACGGGGTGAGGACCGGCCCCTCGGGGACGGTGAATGCCGGCAAGGGGCTGTGGCGCTCCAGAGCCACATGGATGCCAGGCGCGTGGACGGGCCTTTGGCATCACTAGCTGCGAGTCCCATGCCAAGCACGTGGCAGCGACAGGCTTTGGACCTTGCAAGGTTTCCTTCTGCGACTCCTTTTTTAAAGTGTGTAGAAGAGCTTTGCTTAAGCACAGTGTGCGCAGACATACAGGTGAGCAAACCCCTCAGAGCCATGAGGTAAGTCTCAGAGCCGTGTCTGCCAGCGTGGCATGCGCACCGCGGGCATGCCCAGTGCCCTCGGGAGGCGGGAGGCGGCACTGGGTCCCCGGGACTGTAGTTACAGTCGGTCGTGAGCCACTGTGTCGGTGCTGAGAATCGAACCAGGGTCCTCTGCAAGAACACGTCTTCCTAACTGCTGAGCCTCCCTTCCAGTCTCAGTGCTCCAGGGCTCTTGTCCTGGCCACCTTTTCTTTGTGTTGTGGGTAAGGGCTTCGGGGCTTGATATCTGGGTATGGAGCTCCTGGGGTGTGAGGTACACCTTTGCCTGCAGGTCGTGAGGCAGTAGAGGTGGGAATACAAGTAATATAGGTAATATTATGGTCTGCACTACAGGTACCACTCCTTTAAGGTTTTTTTTTTTTTTTTTTTTTTTTTTTTTAAAGACAGGTTTTCTCTGTGGTATATAGCCCTGACTGTCCTGGAACTCACTCTGTAGACCACACTGGCCTCCAACTCAGAAATCCACCTGCCTCTGCCTCCCAAGTGCTGGGATTAAAGGTGTGCGCCACCACCGCCTGGCACGGTACCACTCCTTTAAATTTATTTTTTTTATCATTGGGGGCGTGTGTGATGCACGCGTGGGCTCAGGTGCCGTGGTCTGAGTAGGTGGGGGGCTCTGTCCTCTCACCTTTCCGTGGGATCCGGGGACCCCAGACACATGACCAGCTTGTGCAGGAAGCACCTGTTCCGGCTGGGCCATCTTGAGGCTCTCCTGGGGACATCCTTAAGTTTACCAGACAGGCTTTCTCCTTGGTACTGGAGATGGACCTCAGTGCCTTCCACACACGGGGCAAGCATTTGATTGTAGAGCTATACCTCAGCCCTCCACAGCAGGTGGGAGGATTCTAGGCAGGGGCTCTGCCACCGAGCCTCATGCCCTGCCCCTCACTGGGGGACTCTAGGCCAGGTCCCCACTAGGGGAATCTAGGCAAGGACTCCCTAGCTGAACCACATCCCCAGCCTCGCTTTTTTTTTTTTTTTTTTTTTTTTTTTTGGTTTTTCGAGACAGGGTTTCTCTGTGTAGCCCTGGCTGTCCTGGAACTCACTCTGTAGACCAGGCTGGCCTCGAACTCAGAAATCTGCCTGCCTCTGCCTCCCAAGTGCTGGGATTACAGGCGTGCGCCACCACCGCCCGGCCCAGCCTCACTTTTTAATCTGTTCACTCTCTTTATTTGTCATTATTTTTTGAGGCAGGGTCTGGCTATGTAACCAGGATGGCCTTGAACTTCCAACCATCCTGCCTTAGCCTCCATAGTTGGGATTACATGCTGTTTCTTTTATGTCTTCAGATGATCCCCTGAGTGGGTTTCCTCCCAGTCTCTTTACTGGAATCCTCTTGTTTTACCTCCCAGTGGCTGCTGTCAGCCGGGTGTCCAGACACCAGCCAGAGGAACTGCTATCTTGGGGTCTTCTACTGCCCTAATAACTCGGAGGAGGGCAGGGCTGGGTTTGCAAGCATCGCTCTCATGGGTGAGGCCCTCACCGCTCTGAACTGCAGAGGCCTCTTCTCAACAGGACATTCACCATAGAGTCTGTCCACACAGCGGAGCCGATCTCTGAGTTCAAACCCTGCTTCCTCTTAGCGGAATGATCATGCCCAACTCTCTCTGTGCCTCTGTTGCTCATCTGAGAGCCGATGAGCAGAACTGGAAGTACTCAGTGGCCGTGTGCAGTACCCTCCTCAGCACGCCCCAGCACCATGAAGGCCAGCCATTATTATAGTTTATTGTTTTGTTTGTTTTCACGTCACAGCACATTGGAGGAAGGAGACGCTGCTCAGGCACTGAGCATCGACATGGCCAGCCATTATGACATCATCAGTGTCGTTACTGTCTGTCTGTATTGGGAAGCTGGGACAGGGGCAAGTGTCCCACAGCCACCATTGTCCCCAGTTAAAGGGAACCGGAAAATCCAAGAGCAAAGCTGCTGACGCTTGCCCCGCTCCAGACCGTTCCTCTCACCGGAGGGCCGCCCTTTGTGTCTGCTGGCCTGCTTCCTCCTCACACACGGTTTGGAGGTGGGGAGGGGTCTGCAGCCATGGTCCCTAAAGACTCCACTCAGGTCCGGCAGTGTAGAAGGAGGCATTGCAATCCCAGTGGACCAACCAGGCCAGGGCTCAATCAATTCTGGACCTGCCACTTAGGAGCCTTCGACCTTGGACAAGTAGTTTCATCTCGAAGAGCCTCAGTTTCCCTCCCTGGTAGAAACGCACCTCAAATGATCTCTTCCAGGGGATTGTACTGGGAAATCCACCCAAATCTCGGAGCCTGCCTGATGGTGGTAGCAAGCGCCACCGGGCAGCCCTTGAAGGGACCTTCCTTAGCGGCCTCTGGCTCTAAAGTCCCGCCCAGCCAAATCTGGGTCCCTGGTCTTTACTGGGACTGGCAACAGCAGCAGGGCAGGAAGGAAGAAAGGAAGTCGGGCTTTGGACATTTTCATTTGGCATATGCTGGGGGTGGGAGCAGGAAGATGGACAGGAAATTCTCTTTCACCCCTCCCCCCAACTTCCCTTTCCTTCAATTTCTGCCGAGCACCCTCCCATGCGTCCAGGGGAACTGGGGCTCCTGTCCCACCTGGCTTGAGGTGAGGGGTGAGAGCAAGAAGTGGGGGCTCGTGCATACGCCAGGGTGGGAAGTGGGTATCTGACTGCCGCGGCGGTGCCAGGCTGAAGGGAGGCGTACACACACACACACACACACACACACACTGGTGAAGACAAGATGGGGAGGGGGATCATGAGGGCGAGTGTGTGTATTTTGGGGCCTCCCTCTTCCCAGAGAGCCGAGTGCCCTGAGGACGGCTCTGTCTCGTGCCCCTCCGTGCTTCTCTCCACACGGAGGGCAGTAAGGAGCCCTGGGCTTGCCTCCCGGACGGCACAGGCGGAGGGTCCGCTCTCTGCAGCATGCACGTCTCGGAGGCATCAACCCCGAGCTGCCTCACGCACGTGTGCCACACACATGCCCCCCTCCTGTACACCCTGTATCTCCCCTACATCTCTAGCGTGACACACCCAGCTATCCCCCACAGAGCTTCCTGTGTTATGCACTTCCACACACACTCGGGTGTCACACAGCTCCACGCTCCGGTGTGTTTTAAGCATACATCCTCAGTTGCTTGGAACTCCATTTTTTTCCACTTCCTCGGGAACACACCCTCAATGGGTTTCACTGAACCACAAGCCCCAGCTCCCCCTTTTCACACCCCCATCGCTCCAGTTACACACCCCCCTCTGATGTCACTGCTGCACACCTCCATGTGTCACACCCAGCCTCTCTGGAGTCACACCTACACCCTTTTCCATGTCACAGCCCAGCGCCAGCGTCTCCTGGTCCCACTCCACCCTCTACACCGCGGTATCCCCCACACAGAACCCCCTTTCTCCATCCACACACATCCTCATGGCTCACACCCAGAGTCCACCCTCTGCCTCCCTACACACCCCCGTGCATGCCACACACCCTCTCACTCGCCGTGCCACAGGACAAGAGCCCCCTTGGCAGCGACAAGCACACACCTTCCCTTGGAGGATCCCACGTCCGCCTCTCTACACACATACCCACACCCCCTACCCTGTCACATCCATGGTCCCTTAATGTCACACAGCCAGGCCCTACAGGATCCACCACGGCTACACACCTGCCCTGGTCTTCCGACTCGGTCCCCTCCAGTTTTACACACCCACCCTTTCTTCCATGTCACCCAACACACCCACCCAGCCTGTCTCCATGCACGGTCCTGCATACTGTCCACACCCGCCCCTTTCCGGGACAACCCTTGCTCAGGACATCCCCAGGGAGAAAGGCTCAGAAGCTCTTGGTCCACAGGCCTGACTCTACTCCTTCCCCTCCCCCAACCGGGACACGCAAGCCCAAGGGAACACCCCTGCCCCCGAAAGGGTCACATCACACACCCCTCAAGGACACACTGGCCCAGAAGGGACCCACGCCCCTCATCCTTGTCTCCCTCATACACCACAAGGACACTTACCACCCCCTCCCCCCCAGCCCCTCTCGTCGCAGACAGACAAAGCTCTCAGCCCCCGGGGCCTCGGCGACAAGAGAAAGGGGTTCGTCCGGGTCCCCACCTCCTCGCGGAGGGGTGCCCCTCTCCTCCCTGGAGCACTTGCACCTGCCAGCCCTGGATGGGGGGGGCATGATGGAGGACGACGATGCCCCCTTCGGCGCGCGATCCCCCCCCCACGCCCCACGCCGCGGTCCCTCCGCTTTGCCTCACCTCCCGTGTTGCTGCGCTTGGTGCAGACCACCTCGGGGGGCGTCTCGAGGGGTCTCTTGCGGGAATCCGGGGCCTCGGGCTCCATGGGGGGGGCCTGGGGCGGCGGCTGCTGCTGCTGCGGCGGCTGCGGCGGCGGCGGCTGCTGTGGCGGCGGCGACGGCTGCTGGGGAGGCTGGGGTTGCGGCGGCGGCGGCGGCGGCGGGGGCGGCGGCGGCTGCGGGGCCGCGGAGGCCGTGAAGAGGCCGTGCACCGCGCCGGCGGCCATCATCCTCATGGTGGGGGGGCGGAGGAGGGGGAGGGGAGGGAGGGGGAGGGGAGGGGGCGGCGAGGAGGGGGGAGGGGAGCGGCGGGGAGGGAAGCAGGAGGGGGCTGGGGGGGTGGAAGCGCTGACAGAGCTGGAGGACGGAGGGGAGCAGGGTGGAGAGGGTATGGGGGGTGGTCTGGGATGGAGAACTGAGGGGTGGGGTCCCGGTCTCTCAAAGATCACCGAAGCCGGTCACTTGGCTGAGCCCGTAAGGTGCAGAGGTGTAGACGGGGCACCCTCTCTGTACCCTTTCTTGAGGGCTCCCCACAGATGCGAGGGGCCGAGCCCCCCCTCCCAAGGCCCTTCTCAGGGCGGGGGGCCGGAGATGAGAAGCGGAGGCGGTCGCTAGTGGGGGCCCGGGGGGCAGCGTGCGAGGGCAGCAGCGGAGACCCGGCTGGTGGTGGTGGTTGCTGGCCCGAGCATCTTCTCTGCTAGGATCCTACCGCGTCCTGGCCCCTCCCACCCGCGCAAGGTCACGCCCATGGCAGGCAAGGCCACGCCCTTCGTCGCCCCCATTGGTCCACCCGGTCTCGGGTTTGGCCACGCCCATCACGCTTGGAAGCTACAGACCTGACTACCCCCCCTGCAGGGTATAATAAGGACCGCGAGGCTCCTCCACGCCTTCCTTCCCAACCCTTCACCCTTTTATTTGCGGAGGGGCGTGACTGGACAGAGTGTAATGTAGCCCAAGCTGGCTTTGAACTCACTAAGTAGCTCAGGCTAGCTTTGACCTCTTGAATCTCCTGCCTCATCCCTCGTCCCCTTTTGCTTCTAATGAGCATCGCTCGTGCACTCGCCATGCGCCAGGAGTGGTTCTGAGAGATTCTTCCTTGAGTCCCACAGGGGAAAAACGATGGGATATACTTTTAGTGTTCTGCCTTACAGATGGGAACATTGAGCCTTAGGGACCCGAAACAGCCAAGCGTGGGTGCTCACTCGTGTATGAGGCAGGAGAATTGCCTTGAATTTGAGGACCAGCTGGGCTACAATGTAAGAAGACCCTTTGTTAAAAAACAAACAACCAAATCGGCAAGAAACAAAACAAACAAACAAAAAAAAAAAAAAAGAAGAAGAAGAAGAGATAATAGTTAGGGCTCAAAATAAGAAATGTCCCTTTCATGTCATCTGACTGTCAGCAAGGAAATCCCCCCTTTGGACGGTCCATCTCTCCATGAAGAGGGGACCTAAGGCTGCTGTCGGACCCTGGCGACTGAAATCAAGTTACAGCAAGTAACTGTCACAGAATCCTGACTGGTGCTAGGTCCCATCAACGGCACTGACGGCCCACCCACTGAGTGGCAGATACTGCCCTAGACCCTGGGACACCGTACGGAACGTATCGGCCTCAGTGCTTTGTAGAGTAAGTATCATCATTCTGGTCACTCGTTAGGAGATTTTGATTTTTCAGATGACAGAATGCAGGTTGTAGAGAGGCTTTCCCAAGGGCACATGGCTAGACAGAGAGAAACCGGGATTTGGACAGAGGACAAGTCTGATTCCAGAGCCTGAAGCTGTCGGACGTTCTTCTTGGAGCGGGCTGTTGCCAGTATTCTGTGTTCTCAGATATATGCGTTTTCTGCGCCCTGGATTTCTGGTTTCCAGGGCTTCCTTTCTTTCTAGCTTGGTCAGAGGAAAGTTTAGCCCCAGAGGGGTCCAGGAAGGGGTAATTGTGGCAGCTGGGGGTAGGGGGAGTCTGTGGCACTGGGATCTTCTCCACCCCACCTGCCCCTCCCATGCTATGCTCTCAGGTCTCCAGGACAGTAGAAGCAGCAGATGGCCTGGGGTGGATGAGGTGGACGCCCATCTGTCCCCTCCCCCCATTGTCCCTTCAGCCAAGGGGGATGGGAGGGGGTTGTGGTCCACTGCAGTCTGGATCCTCCCCCTCTATCTTCCTGGAGGGAGCCGAGGAGCTGGTTGCCATGGAGATGGAGAAGAGGCGAGAGGGGATGCAGGGAGATACTGAGGTTGGGCTGAGATCCACACCTTAGGACCTTAGCACCTCGCAGACCCACACTACACAGATGCTGTCTCCTGTCATCCGCAGAGCTGAATGAGAAGTTCTCCACGAAAATACATACTCAGTCACACAGGGCACATGTCTCACACTGATTCAGAAAGGCTGACAGGAGAGGACCACGGAGACATGTCTGTACACACACACACACACACACACACACTCCTATAATGCACACTCAGTCATTCAGACCAAAACTACGGCACAAGCTCCCATGCACAAATAGATAGATGTGTATTTAATATCAAAGCAGGGACATCTAATATCCAAATATGTCCCATGTAGGCGTATTCAGACTCGCCATTCCAAATTTGTCCCCCCAACCCCCCACCCCAGAAGTTACACATACGTGATCAAAGCCACAAGAAACACACACCCTCGCTTACATAAGACATGCATGTCAGTGTCGTGGGGAGTCTAAACTGAGTGGCCTTCACTACAGTTTAACATGAGCTGGGCTCTGTGTACATCTAGATCCAGGACCAGCAAAGCCTGGCGTTCACAACGACTGGACCTCGAGGCCCACTCACCGACAAGTGCACACGGCACCCCTGGGCGGCGGTGTGTTGAGATGCCCCCACCCCTTTCCCCAAATCATGCCTGCAGTTTCAGTCCTACCCAGCCCTCCCAAACGCTCCTTTGGACCCACACAAAACAGCATGGTTGGTCGGGCACTCACACTCACACAAACACAAACCTCCTCCTAGATATTTTTAAACCAAGGCTAGTTCTGCTGTCATGGCAACCGCCCCAAACCCATCACCATAGCAACCCAACGTCAGCTTTCCAAGCACCAAATCCTGGGGGATTGTAAGGCCCCAGTCACTGGAAGGTGGGGGGCTGCACCCTCTTCCGTCATCCGTGCCACCCCACTGCTTTCGGGGGCATGGTAGCCAATCTGGACAGGGTCCAGGGACCAGGGCCACCAGAGACTCACACCACGCTGGAAAAGGACCGCTGCAGCCCTCCTGTCTCTGCAACGCTGTATGCAGGAGCTCACTGGCACGCAGGTGGGCTTCACACTGGACACACATGCGTGTGTAATTTCCATGCTGGGTGACTTGGCTATAACCTTACCCTCTCCGTGTCTTATTAATTCAGAAAACGTTCCATTCATGCTTAACCCTTGTAAAGGATCAAACTTTAACTCGGCGGCAAGGAGACCATGCCCGGGGCTCGTGAGAGGGCCCAGTGCTCGCCAGCCTGAGCTTCCAGGGCCTGGACTTGATCCCTGGGACCCGCACTATAGAAATGGCCACTGCAAGTTGTCTTTTGGCCGTCCACCTCCCTCCCCCATCCTCCCACACACAAATGACACATAATTAAAAAAAGACCGAGGCAGACACAGTCTTACCTTCCCAGTTTCTAACTTAATGTGAACAAATGCAATGGATTTTCTTTCTCTGAAACAAACTTGTTGGTAGGGAACGTGTCCTAACGCTGAGGGGGATGGACCACTGCTTTAAGAATTTTGCAGGTACTAACTAATTTAAGACTTAACGATGGCTATATGGACAGGTTATTATTATGCTTTGCCTTTTTCAGAAATGGAAGCAGGTCTGGAGAATATGCTGCCTCCTAGGTACGAAGGCTTTTTAAGGGAGTGAATCTATGACCTTGTGCGTGGTAGCCAAAAGAGCTAGTGCGGATACACTCCCAAACCCCTCACTGGGGGATTCTAGGCGGGGCTCTACCACTGAGCCACGCCCCCAGCCCCTCCCTGGGGGATTCTAGGCGGGGTCTCTATGGCTGAATGACACTTCCAGTCTCTGTCTCTGTCTGTCTCTGTCTCTCTCTTTTTCTCTCTCTCTTTCAGAGACAAGGTCTCTCTATCGCTATTCTCTTTACGTGTTCCTGACTGGCCTGGAACTCACAGAGATCCTCCTGCTTCTGCTTCTCTGGTGCGAGGACTACCGCCAGGAGCCACTTTACCAGGCTTACTTTTCCTTTTTGACCCAGGATCTCAATAAGTTACCCAGGCTGGCTCTCAACGAACAGCCCTCCTGCTTCTGCTTCCCAAGAGCCTGTCTGGAATTACAGGGCTGCACCACCAGCCCCTGCCAAGCACCGTTTTTTAAAGGATGGCATTTGAAGCCAGGAAGCCAAGGACCCATTTTTAGCCCTCTTTCTCCTCTGCTTCTCAATGAGGGAGTTTGGAGGAGTGGGCAGCCTGGTGGATTCTTGGAGAGACTTTGCAGTTTTGTGTTTTGGAACGAGAGGCTTCAGTTTTCTAGCCTGCAGAACGGAGGAACCGCTAGCTGGGACTTAATGAGGATGCCCTGAGCAGCTCTCAGGGGCCTCTGAGGACTGGCTGGCTCCCGGCGCTTGGTGTAGGTGGGAGCAGGTCAGGAGAGGCGGGACTAGTGGGCAAGCAGGCAGGTATCAAGTGCGCAGGCTCGGGGGAGAGACTGGCCCCGCCCTCTTCCTCTCCCTCCCAGCCGGGTGACCTCTCCCCAGGCTGGGCGCTTTCCTAGTCTGCCACCATCTGTCAAATGGGAATCGGAACAGCGCTGAAGGTGTGGCGAGGATTTCACCGGCCCAAGCCAGTGAAACAAAGAGCCCAATTTGAACTGCAGTGAATAGCACACATCTCGGGATTTTTGGTCTGTGTGGTGCAGGGCTTTGCAAACTTTCTGAATTTGCTTTAAAGACTTAGTTTCTGGGCTCCAGAGGTGACTCAGAGTGTGAAGGCCCTGGCCAAGCCGGGTAACAGAGTCTGATCCATGAGACCCTCATAATGAAATGAGACAACCGAGTTCTGGGATTGTCATTTGATCTCCACGAACCCCGACCCTTCACACAAAATACGTTTAATTTAACCACCTTTAATCCCAGCTCAGGGAGGCGGAGGCAGGCAGATCTCTGTTCGAGGCCACTCTAGTCTACAGAGCGAGTTCTAGGACAGCCAGTGCTATACAGAGAAACCCTGACTCAAAGAGGAAACAAGCAAACAAACAAACAAAATACTATTCATATAGGGTTTTGCCTACATGTATGCATGAGCACCACGTATGTGCCTGGTGCTCAAAGAGGTTGGGTTCTCCCTGGAACTGGAGTCCGGGATGGTTGTGAGCCACCCGTGGGTATCGTGAGCCAAACCCAGGTCTTCTGCAAGAGCACTGAGTGCTCCCAGCTGCTGAGCAATCTACCCAGCACCTACATAAAAACTTAAAAGGAATTAGTTTTTGGTGTAATGCAAGGCATAAAACTGAACACGAACATTTTTTGATGAAAGTATAGGTTCCATCTACTATAGTGCAGCAGAGAGAGAGAGAGAGAGAGAGAGAGAGAGAGAGAGAGAGAATGTGCGTATGCCTGTGTGTGGGTGTTGATTTTTGAGAGAGCCTCATGCAGCCCGGGCTAGCCTGAGCTCCCTAAACAGCTGAGGCTGTCAATTGAGCTCCCGGGGGTCCCCTGGCTGGGGTTGCACGTGCGTGCTCTGCTACATCTTGTTTAGTCCAGAGCCCCTTCCTCCTTCCTCTGCTCCTCCTTCTCTTCCTGCTCCTCCTCCTCCTCTCCTTCCTCCTCTTTTTCCTCCTCCTTCCTCTGCTCCTCTTTCTCTTTTCCCTCTTCCTCCTCCTTCTCTTCTTCCTCCTTTTCTTCCCTCTTACAGGGTCTCCTTGTGTAGACCAGGCTGGCCTCAGATTCACAGAGGTCAGTCTGCCTCTGCCTCCCAGTCCTGGGACTTCAGGCATGAGGTGCCACGCCCAGCCCAGTCTTGAGACTCTCCGACTTCCTCCACTTCTGCCTTAGGGTTTGAGGAATTTCTGTGTGGACTCGGGAACACAGGGGCATGCAGTATGCACACAAATCAAGCATTTACCAATACCGAATACACTGCAGTTTATTTTAAAAACACCGCATGCGCTTCCAAACTCGTGCACTGATGGCGTGGTGTGACATGATGCTCGTGTACTTTAAAGAACCAACTCCTGGCTGAACATTAGAGCATCTTCGCCGTTCTCCAGAGTTAGCCGAGACTCTAACTTTACTGTCATCCGTGCCCAGGACACTACTCAGCCTGTGTGCTATAGAGTCATAAGTGTCTGTGTGTGTGGCACAGACCTGTAATCCCAGGACTTGGGAGCTGGAGGCAGGGAGATCGAGAGTTCCAGGCTAGCCTTAGCTATGTAATGAGTTGGGGCCCGGTCTAACTATGTGAGATCTTGTCTAATGCGGAAGAAAAACAGAGCGAAGTGGTGGGGGTGTGTTTCGGGCTGGCTCCCGAATGGTTGGAAATTCTGCCCTACCCTCGAGCCACAATTCATTTCCTGATTGTTTTTGTGCACGTGTGTGGAGCCTGGGGGCCAACCCCTCTTCTTCGGGAGCTCTCTCCCTTGTGCTTTTGAGACAGGGCTTCTCATTGGCCTAGAGCTTGCTGAGCAGATCAGTGGGTGGCTCAACGAGCCTGCTGTCCCTGCCCCCCCTGGCCCTGGGATTGCAAGTGCACACCTCCACGCGTGGCTGCTTGACAGGGCATCTGGGGATGAAACTTTGGCCCTCGCACGCAGCAAGTGCTTGACCAACCGAGCTATCTTCTGGCTCCTCTTCCTTCCTCCCTCCCTCCCTCCCTCCCTCCCTCCCTTCCTTCCTTCCTTCCTTTCTTTCTTTTAACTTTTTAAAAACATGTCTGGGTGTTTGCCTGAATGTGTGTCTAAGGCTGGAGTTCAAGGAGATCCCTAGGTGGCCTGAAGAGGGGACCAGACACCCAGAGCTGCAGAGCTGAAGTTACAGATGATTGCGAGCCACCACGTGGGTGTGAGGACCTGGATCTGGGTCGTCTGGAAGAGCAGCAGCGTTCTTAACTCTCAGCCCCTTCCCACTTTTAAATCATCCCAGGTATGGACCACCCCCCACCCCCGCTCCCCCTCCCGGCACCTTGCACATACTGAGCAAATGCCTTTACTGTGGAGGTAGACTGTAGACAAACTCTGGGCCCTAGCCCATGGGTTTGTTATTCCTAATGACTTCTTCGTAAGATGGAAAAATACTGGTCCAGAGAAGTCTTACACTTTTGAGACAAGGTCTCGTAGCCTTGAGTGGGCTGGACCTGGCTGTATAGCTAAGGCTGGCCTTGAATTCCTTATCCTCCTGCCTCCACATATACATACATACATACACATACACACATACACACATACACACATACACATACACACATACACATATACACACATACACATATGTATATGTGTGTATGTGTGTGTATGTGTGTGTATGTGTGTATGTGTGTATGTGTGTGTATGTGTGTATGTGTGTGCTGGGGTTACAGGTACAGCCAGAGAGGATTTTATTTGCCCTGGCGCTCACAGGAATTTGGAGGCAGAGCCAGGGCTAGAGTCCTTCTCTTGTCCCAGCACTGGCTGCCACCTTGGTGGTTTTGGCATCTGACTGAGTCCCCACCCCTCCACCCCAACCTTAACACCTCTCCGGGACTCTCTAACTGCCGCTGGGATCAATTCCAAACTCCGTCCGTTGCTCCGGGCTCCGGCCAGAAACTCCACGGTTGCCCTAGGCACCTGTGTTTTCCCAAGCACCAGACAAAGCCATCAGCAGGCGCTTTCTTTGGGGGCCGTAGGGTTACAAATCTGCTCACAAGATGACAAGCTTCCTCACTTCTGTCAGCAGCTCCAGGTCCTCAGTACCTTCCCTCACAGGCACTCGCAGGAGTCTTGTCCTTCGTCTGACTGCCTCTGTGCTGGCCTACCCACTCCAGGCTGCAGCCGGGGTCAGCTTGTTTGCTTGGTTTTTGAAGCTCAGTCTCTGGAAGCCACAGCTGACCTTGAACTTGCTACACAATCCTCTGGGTCCCCTGCCCCTGCCTGACAAATGCTGTGACCACAGGCTTCTGACACTGGCACTGTGTCTCCCTCTCCTCTCTCTCGGTCTCTCTCTCCTCTCATTTTCTTTCTTCTCCTCCCTCCCTCCCTCCCTCCCCCCTTACTTCTTTCCCTCTTTTCCTTCTTTATGGGTTATTCACTTTTCGTGTGTGTGTGTGTGTGTGTGTGTGTGTGTGTATGTGTGTATGTGAGTGTATGTGTGTATGTGTATGTGCATGTATGTGTATGTATGTATGTGTATATGTGTATGTTGTGTGTATGTGTATATGTGTGTGTATGTGTGTATGTGTGCATGTGTGTATGTGTATGTGTGTATGTGTATATGTGTGTGTATGTGTATGTGTGTATGTGTGTATGTATGTGTATGTATGTATGTGTATGTGTGTGTATGTGTGTATGTGTATGTGTATATGTGTGTATGTATGTGTATGTGTGTATGTGTGTGTGTGTGTGTGTGTGTGTGTGTGTGTGTGTATGGGCACGCTCGTATGCGTGCGATGTGTGTTCAGATGCCCAGGAACTGAACTGATGAGCCACCATGTAAGGGAGCCATGTAAGGGACCGTCTGTAAGAGCAGTGAGTGTTCTCAATGGCCGAGCCATCTCTCCAGCACTGTTTTGCTTATTACCATACTGACTAGTATTCCATTGTATATTTTCTGTGTCATTTCATGTGCAGATGGACGCCACCTCTGATCTTTGCTGCTATGGATCATAGCACACAGGGCTGGGGGTGGGGTGCCGGCATCTCTTTGGTGTGCATCTGGGGCTGTGCTTCCCGCCTTGGGTTTGTGGAGGAAGGGCTTTCTGTCTGTCTTTCCACACATGTGGAGAAACTGAGGCATGAGGAACAAGGAGGATACACCACAAGCAGAACTGGCCTTTGTTTGTTTACTTTGAGGATCTCATGTAGCCCAGACTGGTCTGGAATTCACTATGTATCTTTACATTTCTGATCCTCTTGCCTCTCTCTACCTCTAAAATGCTGGAATTACAGGCAGAGGACACCATGCCTGGTGTGCTCCTGAGTGGTTTTTAGTGTTTTATTTTGGGGGTGGGGTGGGGTTTTTTGTTTGTCATCTTTTTTAAAAGTTTTGTTTGTTTGTTTATTTATTTATTTATTTCATGTATGTGAGTACACTGTAACTGTCTTCAGACACTCCAGAAGAGGGCATCAGATCTCATCACAGATGGCTGTGAGCCACCATGTGGTTGCTGGGATTTGAACTCAGGACCTCTGGAAGAGCAGTCAGTGCTCTTAACCACCGAGCCATCTCTCCAGCCTGTGTTTGTCATCTTAACATAAGCTAGCATTCTCCGGGAGGAGGAGACCGCAGCTGAGGAATGGTCGCCACCACATTGGCCCGTGGGCAAGTCTTAGGGGCATTTTTCTTAGTGAAGGATGGCCGTGAGAGGGTCTGGCTCACTCCTGGTGATCCCACCCCTGCCTGGGCAAGCGACCCTGGCTCCGATGAGAAAGCAGGCTGAGGGAACGCACGAGCGCGGGTTGCTCGCCGCGTGGTCTCCGCTGCAGACCCTGCCTCCAGGCGTCTGCCCTGACTGCCCTCTGTGGTAGACCGTAACCTGGGATGTACAAGCCGAACAAGCCCTTGCCTCCCAAGGCTGCTTTGGGTCATAGTGCTTATCACAGCAGCAGAGAGCAAAGGAAGGCGCCAGGCTTCTACCGTGCATGGCGGACCATGACTGTGGGTGCGGGGGGGGGGGGGGAGCACGGCGCCCGCTGAGCCTCGCCCCCATCTCCTTCCTTTTCTTTTCTCCTTTGCTAAGGACTGAGCTTAGGGTCACTGGTGTATTAGGCAAGGACAGAGTTAGGCTTTGACTCCTGGCTACAGGGGTGAGAGCTTCACTCCAGCGTTGTCTCTCTCCTTGCCAGACCTCCCCTTTCTCCCTTTCAAGCACCCGTGGGCATTTAGTGTGCGCTGTCGCTGTCGTGTTTGGAGACTGCTTTTGGGAGCCGGTTCTCTCCGCCCGCCTTATGGGGCCTGGGACTTGAACTCAGGTTGTCAGGCTTGGCCGCAAGGACCTTTAGCACTTCGGCCTTCTCGCTGGCCCCGCTGGATCTGACTTTAGCGACCCTTCCCCTTCCCCTGCTCACACCGTGGGTATCACGGCAACCACAGCGCAGCGCGCTTAATCTATCTCCCCAGTCTTCGACTCTTTCACACCCACCTGTTACCTCAGTGACGTTTTATGTGAGAAAAAAAAAAGTTGCAAGTGGGGCTGGAGAGGTGGCTCAGCGGTGAAGAGCACTGACTGCTCTTCCAGAGGACCTGGGTTCAGTTCCCAGCACCCAAATGTCTGTAACTCCAGTTCCAGGGGATCTGAAACCTTCAGATCATCGAATAAAGTTAAAAAAAATGTTGCAAGCTACGAACCCCCTGGGCTCTCCATGGGACCCTCCTCCTCAGACTGTTGTTGCCCTTTGGATTCTTGGACCCAACCTCAAAAGCCCCCGCCTGGCTCCTTCGCGGGCTTCTTTGCTGGTGCCGCCTTGCTCGTGGGCTATTTTAGCGTGTGGGTAGCTTCTGGGTCTTCCTATGCGCCGCCTTCGTCTCTTCCTGTCAGTGGTGATGGACTCTGTCATCACCATCTATCCATACTAATCGCTATCTAATACCCACCATCACCTACCTGGCCTATTGTCTATCTGCCCGTCTTTGTCTCTCCATCAATCGTGTGTGTGTGTGTGTGTGTGTGTGTGTGCACATATATACATATTTATTTTTAGCCTGTGTGTATGGGGGGTTCTGCCTTCATGTACATATGTGCATCACGCGTTCTAGTGCCCACGCAGACTAGAAGAGGGCAGGAGATCCCCTGGAACTGGAGTTACAGGTGGCTGTGAGCCACCATGTGGGTTCTGAGAGCTGAGCCCAGGTCCTCTGCAGGAGGGCTGTGGCCCCCGACTGCGGAGGGACAGGCTCGCTCGCTGATGCTGGAGGTTGGGCTAGGGTGGCTGGGCACCAGCCTCAGGGGCCTGCTGTCTCAGCTGCCTTGTTGCTGAACTGCATATGTGTACTGCCACGTCTAGCTTTTATGTGCCTGCTGGGACTCGAACCCTGGTCCTTAGGCTTGTCTAGCAATAATTTTATCTACTGAGATGTCTCCCCAGTCCCAGTATTACTTAGTTTTGTATCATCCATCCATCCATTGACCCAACTATCATCCACCCATCCACCCACCCACCCACCCATCCATCCATCTACCCACCCATCCACCTACCCACCCACCCACCTATCCACCTACCCACCCACCTATCCATCCACCCACCCACCCACCCACCTATCCATCCACCCTCCCATCCATCCCCCTAACCACCCTCCCACCCATCCCCCAACCACCCTCCCACCCATCCCCCTAACCACCCACGCACCCACCCACCCATCCACCCACCCACCCATCCATTCTAGTGTCTCCATTCATCTTTCTAATCTCTTCTACACACTTGCCTATTTTATTGATCTCTATCCATTATATATTCTACCATCTATCAATTATCTCCTGTATCTGCTATATAATCTGTCAACTGTTGATCATCTATAACCTATCCCATCTATCATATATTCATATCTATTCATATCAATTCATATCTATTCTCTTAGGTCTCACCATCAGTCTGTCTCACCTGTCACACATTAACATCTCCATAGTCTATTATCTATCTATCTATCTATCTATCTATCATCTATGTAATCTAGCCACTATACCCTCGCTTCCCCCCCCCCCCAGCTGGACCTCACTCCTGAACTGAAATCCTCACTTTACTCCCTGGGATTCCGATGGACGTCTCCCAGGTCCTCCCCCCAGCCCCCCCATTTCCACGGCCAGCCCCCTTGCTCTTCCCAGCCCTCTAGCTTCCTTCCATCTCACTGAGTGGAAATCTCATCTCGACGGCTACTTTCCAGATTCAAAAATCCTTCAGAATCGCTTTAGACTCCTCCTCATTCCCTCCCCTCCACGCGCCGTGCAGTCCCTCGGCGACCCGACCGCTGCCACCGCTTGAGGACACGTGCAGACGCTAGCCTCTCGCCGCCTCCACTGCGTCCACCTCCGGGAAAGCCGCCATCGCTTCTTCTCTTTCCAGTCACTTCTTGATCCTTTGCTTAAAATTGTTTTATTGAGGTGAAATTTGCATAACATGAAATTTACCATCTTGACGTGATGAGCCAGAGCTTTGGATCACACTCACATGCTGTTGAGTCCACCTTTGTCCAGTTCTAAGGTGTTTTTAACACTGCCTCCCCGTAGTACCAGGAACCAATAACCCACCTATTGTGTCTATGGACTTGCCTGCTCTAGACATGTTCATAGATCATGTGACCTGTTTTGTGTGTGACATCATTCACACAGCATCATGTTTTTAAGATTCAGCCACGCTGAGGCTTGCATCGGTGTTCCATTTTTATGACTGGATAATATTCCCCTGTAAAGATGTATCACACCCTGTCCACCTGTTCAGCCTGGTGGCCGCTCAGGCTCTTTGCACACTGTGGCTGCAGTGGATATTGCTGTGGTGAACGTTCATGTATCAACATTTGTCCATCTGTTTTCAGTTTTCTTGGGTGCAAACCTGGGAATAGAATTGCTGGGTTATGTGATTATTCTATTGCTGTAGAATAACACATCAATATTCAAGACATTTGTCAATACAAGAATAATATTGTGTATGTATGTATGTATGCATGTGGTATTAGTACACAGTGTGTACATGTGAAGATGTTCTGTGAGAAAACCTTTTCTAGGGAGATGCAACACACACGTCTACACACCCTAGATTGGAAACCCATGATAGGTCAAAGTACAGATACCACAAAAGTCTAACTTGGTGAACAGTGAGTTTTATTAGGGTTGCTTATAAGAGCAGAAATGACTCAAAGATAGCTACATCACCAAGAAGACCACTTCAGCATGGGTGACAGGTCACCAAAGCTGTGATTCTGGAGCATACCGCACAGCCGGTAGGCAGCTCAGCATGCTGGCGTGTCCTTTCCAAGTGACTGCTCTAGACCGTTTCCAGGCTTCTGGCCTGGTGTCAGAGTCTTTGCAGCTTTCTCTACCACTGAGCCACGTAGGCTGGGGGTGGGGGTGGGAGTGGGGGCTCTACCACTGAGCCACGCCCCCAGCCCCTCACTGGGGATTCTAGGCGGGGGCTCAACCACTGAGCCACGCCCCCAGCCCCTCACTGGGGGATTCTAGGCAGGGGCTCTACCACTGAGCCACGCCCCCAGCCCTTCACTGGGGGATTCTAGGCGGGGCTCTACCACTGAGCCACGCCCCCAGCCTCTCACTGGGGGATTCTAGGCGGAGCTCTACCACTGAGCCACGCCCCCAGCCCTTCACTGGGGGATTCTAGGCGGGGCTCTACCACTGAGCCACGCCCCCAGCCCCCTCACTGGGGGATTCTAGGCAGGGCTCTACCACTGAGCCTTTGTCTGCCTGAGCACAGACCAGAGGTGAATACTCCATGTCTTCCTCAAGGTCTCCTCACCTTACTTTTATTTGAGAACAGGATCTCTCATTGAAGCAGGAACTCACAGAGTGGCTAGGCAGGCTGGCCAGTGAAAGCCTGATATCCTGTCTTTGTTTTGTTGGGAATAGGGTCACAGATGCTGTGGTTGTGGCCCATGCACCCTAACACACACACACAAATGAAAAAAGTGTAATCAAAGAAACAAGTAACCTACTCTAGACTGATGCAATGGTTTATGTGCCTTTAATCCCAGAATTCAGGAGGTAGAGGCAGAGGCAGGGGGATCTCGGTGAGTTCGAGGATAGGCTGATCCTGATCTATATAGTGAAATTCAGGCTATCCTCAAACTCAAAAAACTTCAGGAGGTTGGGGAGAAAGAAAAGAAAGAAAAAGAGCACTGGCTGCTCTTCTAGAGGACCTGGAGCTCAGTTTCCAGCATCCATAAGGGGCTTCACAGCCATCGGTAACTACAGTCGGAGTCTTCTGACGCCTCTGCCGGACACCGGACACACTCGCTGTGCACAGGCATGCATGCAGGCATAAAACTCATACACATAAATAAGTCTAAAACTATTAAAAAATAACTCTTACTTTGCTGTGTTATTTGAGATTTAATGAAGCCAATGCCACGCCAGGCATGTTGTTACAACTCCAGCAATCCCAGTACCGGGGAGGTAGAGGCAGGAGGATGCATAGGGTGTTGGAGACCAGCTTGGGCCACTTGAGGTTTTGTCATGCACACACTGACAAAGCCAAGTCTAGCAAAGTGATCAGGGTATACGTAGGCATACACTGACGTCTGAGAAACCTCGACTCCTTACCGTTGAGAATATCCTCTAAGTTTCCGGACTTGGAGGCCAGGAGTTTCCTCTGAGCCTGTTCCACACTCTATTCCGCCCCTCCCTTCTCTGTGGGCGCGGCCTGCCTTGCGGGGTGGTGGTGGTAGGCGGAGTTAAAATGCTATTTCCGGGATCCTCCCTCCTTCTCCAAAGGACCACCTTTTTCTTATGATTGGCAGCATGTCTACCCAGTAACTATTGGAAAAAGAACCTTGTCCAAGAAAAGAACCTTGGAGGTCTCCTCACACGTGTTAGGAACGCCTCTTCCAAAAAGACCAATTGCAAACTTCGGAAGGCGGGTTCTCCTATGGGGGCGGGACAGAGTGACGGGCGTCGCTTTTGACTTATGGAAACATGGTTGCCTGTAAGGCCGGACCAATCAGAAGGGAGAAGGCCGGATATGGGCGGAGCTGAAACTTCGGCGGTTGAACCGCTCGTGGAGAGGGAGTCCGTGGTGGTGAACAGCGAGTACGCGGGTGCCGGCGCGGGCTCCGGGCGCGGGCTCCAGGCGCGGGTCCGGGCTCGGACAGTGGGGAGTCCCCGGAGCACAGATCCTTTCATGCAGGTGGACGCCAGAACCTATGCAAGGTGGAGGCTGCACAGGGTGTTTAATGCACCGTGTTGTCGCTCGCGAGATACGCGGTTAGAACTTAGAGGTCCCTTACCGAACACTGCACCAGAGCTTGTGAGGTAAAGCTTTATTATACATACATATATATATTATACCCATATACATATTATACCCCACGAAGTGCGGGGGTGGGGTGGGATCCCCGAGGTGCGGTGGGTTCTGAACTTGGTTTGGAGGATGGGGCCGTGAAGGCGGGGCAGGAGCTCTCCAGGGTTGAGGGTCCAGGGTTGAGGGTGTGTTCCTACCCTGCGGACCAGAGGCGGTTACTGTGTGCAAGCTCTGGGCGAGTCATTTTTCGGGAAATCGCGTTTAACTGTCCCCACTTTCTTTGCAGTGCTAGATAACAAACTATGCATGTTAGGCAAGAGTTCTACTGCTGGGCTCAGGAATGAGTTTATGTTTTGTTTTTGAGACACTGTCTCACTTTGTCCTGAACGCATAGAAATTATTGTGTAAACATCACACACGAGTGTGTGATGGGGGGAGGAGAGTCGTATCACAGGATGGGTGTGTAGTGACAGTTTTGGAGTTTTGGTTCCTTTAAAAAACACAGAAATATTATAAGGATATGTTTTCGTTTTAATCTTAGGTGTATCTGTGTTGGACTGTCCTCAGCCTGCTATGATTTGCCGCTTGCTGTAGCAGAAATGTGGTTTGGTGAACTGCAGATAGTTTTTTTTCCGGTTGTGTGGCGTTTGAAATCCTGGAAACCTTTTAGATAGCATATAAATGCTAGGGCCCCTGAAAAGCATGTGTGTGTGTGTGTGTGTGTGTGTGTGTGTGTGAGAGAGAGAGATTGTTGGTCATTTAGGGAGGTTAGTTGCTGTTTGTTAGTAGCCAGTAGCCACGGTCAAAGAAGAAACAAAAGGAAAGAACTTAGATTCAGGGCTTTTCCTAATTGCTTTCTCCCCTGTACTCTTGTTTCTCCCCTCTCTAGTGTTAGGGAGTGAATCTGGGTGATAAAGTGTGGGGAAAAGAACCCACAAAGTAGCAAAGCGTAGCCCCTCCTCCATGTGGGTTCCAGGGGACAGGCTGAGCTCTAGGTTTGCACAGCAGGAAGCTTTACCCACGGAGTCATCCGGACAGCCCCTCTGGATGAACCCTGATGTGTCTTAACAAACTAGTGGTGCACACTTGGAACCCCAGGGCTAGGGAGCTGAGGCGGAGGGACTGGCGACTTGAGGTCAGTCTGGGCACAGAATGAGTCTGAGGCCCACTTTACCTACAGAGGGAGGCCTCATCTCAAAGCAAACCAAGAGAGGAGAGTGTGGGCTTCGGTATCTGTTTGCCCAAGTTTGAGCCCTGGCACTGGCCCTGGGACCCAGCACTAAAAGCCATAATGCTTTTTCTATTCCACTTCCCTCACCCTGTTCACCCAGTAGTGACTCCCCAATGTCTTTCCAGTGCCCGTCTCTGCCCTGAACCCCACACTATGTCCACAGGCAAGCTCTTTGCTTGGAAGTCCAGCTGACGTGCAGTTGCCCCACCATTCTCTGGCTTCCCTGTTCAGCCTGCAGGCCCATCCTCTCCGGTATTTAGGTGTTGTTTTCCTCACTCCTTCCTTTCCCTCCCATTTACAAAAATGTACACACACACACACACACACACAGACACCCACACAGACACACACACGTACACACACACACACACAGACACACACACGTACACACACACACACACGCACGCACGCACGCACGCACGCACGCACGCACACACACACACACATGTACACACACACACACAGACACACATGTACACACACACACAGACACACAGGTACACACACACACACAGACACACAGGTACACACACACACACAGACACACAGACACACATGTACACACACGCGCACACACACACAGACACACACGCACACACACACACAGACACACAGACACACACACAGACACACACACACACAGACACACAGACACACATACAGACACACACGTACACACACACACAGACACACAGACACACACGTACACACACAAACACACAGACACACAGACACACACGTACACACACACACCACAGACACACACAGACACACACAGACACACACAGACACACACACACACACACACACACACGTGGTGAGGATGGAGCTTAGCTTGCTTGAGGCTCTGCCGTTAACCCCAGCTCTCCGAAAGCCAGCGTGGATGAGCACCTAATCCCAGGATTTGCTGGGCGGAGGCGGAAGGGTCAGGATCAAGCAGGGCCTGGCTTCCATGAGATTCCTTTGCTAGCCAGCAAGAAGTCAGACCCCGTGTTCCTGTTAACCCCGCCTGCGTCCTGCCCAGTCTTCCCAGGTAGTGAGAGCTCTGTCTTCTCCGCTCCACGGTCCCACCCCATTGGACAAGCCTCGCTCGCACTGTTGGCACTGTGAAGGTCTCGGCGTCTTGTGGACGTAGCAAACACATGCTTTATACTGCTGTCTCCTTCCTCCGGGATTGGCTTCCCTCAGGCGTCTGAGTGATTTCCCCACGCCTGCCAAGGGCCTCCCTCCAGGCGGGGACCTCATGAGGCCTTGCTGGCCACTCGTCTCATCACCTGGCTCTGCTTTGTCCCTTTCAGAGCCACCAGGTCCTTTGCTTATCCCTTCGGCTTTCTCAGACCTACCCACTGGTGTTGGGCTCCTGAGGAGCGCATGGGTGTGGCAGTTACTCTGCTGGAGTTGACTGCCTTTCCTCTGCCTCACCATGGGCGGTGGATGGTGGAGTGGTGACCTGGGAGGGCGCCTGCCTGGAAGTGGAGTCAACGGCACTAACAAACTGGACACACCGTAGTGCCCCTAGGGGTCTTGAAGCTGAGACTGGAGAGTGTCAGGGATGACCTTGCAGGTCTTCCTAGTGCCAAGACACGATCCTTGGCATTCCTCCATAGTTTTGCAAGCAGATTTATGCCAGGCCTGGGTACCGAAGAGACAGGAAGAACAATTAGAAAAGTTTGTTTTTATTCGTTTGTGTCTCAAGGGACTAGAGTCTTGTACAAGGTGACGAGGTGCTGTGTGACTGAGCCAGCCTCTTACCTGTGGGTTCGAGGCACGCTGGCTGTCTTCTGCTGAGCCACGCTTGCAGGCTTTGGGGATAAAGTTTACGTGGCCTCTGGGCCGTCAGCTAAGAGGGGGTGGTAAGTCCAGGCACCTCCCTCATTGACTAACTCAGTCATCATGACAGTTTACAAGGCCGTGCTCTTGTCCCAGATTTTATAATATACACCCCCCCCCCCCCGTAACTGGTGTCTAACCAGGGCCTCGAGCATGCTAGGGAAGCCCCTCTGCTGATCTGCATCTGTGACCCTCCCCCTCCCCTTCTGAGACCGGGTCGCACTGAGTTACCCAGCGTGGCCTTGGCCTCACTCTTGCCCACGCTGGCCTTAGGCTTTTGACTCTACATCCCAGCCTGTTGCTAACAGGCCTCTGACCCCAGGCCTGGCTTTATCTTCACTTTACCACAAAATGGCAAGAACCTTACCCATGGCATGCTAGGGAGGGTGTGAGGAGCTTGGATAGGAACCTGGGAGTTCCCAGCCTGCAGCACTGATTGCAAGGCATGAGCCATGCTTGAGTCAAAGCCTGCGTGTCAGTGCTCGCACCTTGGGAGGGAAGTGTAGCTGGATCGTGCGTAGGAGACGGCTGCTGTCCCTAATTGTAGGAGCCTCAGTTTCATGGTCTGTAAAATGGGGGGGGGGATGATTGTAATGTCTACAAGAGTAGTAGAATTAGGATGAGACATTGAGTTGGTAAGTGTGTTTTGGGGATACACTGGGTGTGCTGGGAACACTGTAATGGTACACTGTAATGGTCTAGATTGTGGGGTATCCTACACTTGATTTTAGCAGAAGGCAGAGAAACCATGTTCAGTGGCTTGAAGGGTTTTTGTTGTTATGACTTCTGGGGGTCCGGGGAAGGCTTCAGTGAGTATTTGGAGAAGAAGAGGGCGAAGATGGAGAGAGCCCACGCCAGCTCATATTCATCCAGAGTTGGGGCGACCAACTCAGCATGGGGTGGAGGTCAGGCTATGTGGCACAATGTATGACATTGGTGTGGGGACCCAGAAAAGCAAGAGATGGGTAGGGGTATGAAGTGACTTGTGGGCAAACAGCCTAGGGTGGGCGGGGACAATGGTTTGCCCTTGGTGGTGATGGTGGGATATGGGGTGTGGTGAGCCCAGCTGGAGGGGCTCTTTCCTACTGAAGTTTTGGTGGATGTGGGGTGTGGTGAGCCCGTTGGCTGGGGCTCTTTCCTACTGAAGTTTTGGTGGATGTGGGGTGTGGTGAGCCCGTTGGCTGGGGCTCTTTTCTACTGAAGTTTTGGTGGATGTGGGGTGTGGTGAGCCCCGTTGACCGGGGCTCTTTCCTACTGAAGTTGTGGAGCACAGTTTGGGAGGAGGGGCCAGGAGCAGTGACCTGTAGTCCAGGGAGAGATGGAGATTCCCTTAGTGGAAGCTGGTGAGGAGAGGGCTGGGGGCTGGGAGACTTAGCTTGTGTGAGAGCAGCCTCAAGAGGCCGAGGCAGAGTGGGTCAAGGGGAGTCCCAGGTTCATGTAGTGTTGGGATGTGATGTCAAGGGCTGGCAAGGGCGGAGACCTGCCTCCCGAGATACTGATGAGAGAGGATTAGAAGAGCAGCCAGGGCCGGGTGGTGGTGGGGCACGCCTGTAATCCCAGCACTTGGGAGGCAGAGGCAGGCGGATTTCTGAGTTTGAGGCCAGCCTGGTCTACAGAGTGAGTTCCAGGACAGCCAGGGCTACACAGAGAAACCCTGTCTCGAAAAAACAAAAACAAACAAAAAACCAGAAGAGCAGCCAGGAGAGACGGGCAGGCCGGAAGTTCGCGATCAAGATGACCTTCCCGGGATGAACTTCTGGGTCCTTCAGCAAGGGTGGTGTGAGCAGACAGAGGGAGGGGCCTCTAGGGAGCCAGTGGACTCTGCTGGGCCTGGACAGCCCAAAGGAGGAGAGAGCTGGGGGCGCAGGGGAGAGGTGGGCAGTGTGCATGCCTGTGGGCACGGGGAGGGCAGGATTCAGGTGACTGCAGGGAAATGAAACACAGGCAGAAGGTGGGGTGTGCGTGGGGTAGAACTTTGATCGAGTGGGCGAATCAAAGCAGAATAAAAGGGGGCGTGACAATTCAGGGGGCGGGGTCCTAGGGAATGAGGAGGTGGAGCGTGATGGAGAGAAGCAGTGTGCTGGGTCCCCACGCCTCAGGCCTGGAGAACAGAATGAAATAGGGGTGCTGAGGGAGGTCTGTACCGGGGGGGGGGAGAGAGAGAGAGAGAGAGAGAGAGAGAGAGAGAGAGAGAGAGAGAGAGAGAGGGCTTCTGAGGCGGGGAGGAGAGTGGCGGTGGGAGCTGGGGCTCAGGAGGGTGCTGGCCAGAGTGTGCCTGGTCTGAGGGGTTCTTGCTGAGGGACAGTTCCCGAGCCTCCGAGAGGTGATGGAAGGGGGTGGGCGTGCCCTGGGAAGCGTGGATGTTAGGCCTGTTGCTCAGACATGAGTTTCTGGGACCCAGGTGGTAGGAGTGGCACCAGTTGCTGGGTGGGGCTGTGTGACCCAGGTGGTGCAGGGTGGAGGACAGGGTCATTATGACAATGGGGCGGAGGGAGGCAGTACCTGGAGCACTGCTCCCCAGGAGTCCCACCTCCAGTTCCCCAGTAAACTGCCGTGGTGGCTGTCCTGAGCGGTGGTGGCCGCTCTGCGGGGCTGAGGTCTCTGGGCGGGGACAGAGATGAATACTTCAGGCCTCCGAACTCCTAGAAAGTGGACGCATAATTGCCAGGGGCTTCCAGATTTTATGAAGTCCTCCACTAAAAATTGTTCCAGAAACCAGAGTCCCAAGCCGACATGGCTGCGTGTGTTTTCTCCAAACTTGTTCCAAAACCAAACCCAACCCAACCGAACCATAACAGTGTAGCCAAAGCCACCACCACCACCACCACCACCACCACCACCACTACCACCACCACCACCACTAGAAACCCCAAATCAGAGCTTTGTGGTGTTGCTATGTTTTGTTTGGGGCATAGGGTTTCTGTTTTGGGATCTTGTTATGCAACTCAGGCTGGCCTCAAACTTTTGGCAACATTTCCTGCCTCTGAGTGCTGGGGTAGCCGGACGCCATCATGCAGAGCAGAGCCTGGTCCTGGGTCTGCGTCCATCTCAGGAGAATGCGCTCAGTGTTCGCGCCTCGTTCCTGGTCTGAAAGATGGGTTTAAAAATGATGCCTTCCGACCAGAGCTGTTAGCGAGGGTTAAACTGGCTAGCAACATACAAAGCACAAAGAACTGTGCTGGGTGTGGCCATCCCAGCACTTGGGAGGCTGAGAGAGGAGAATCCTAAGTTCTGAGCCAGAGTAGAGTTCAGTCTTCAAAGACCAAGGTTGAAGGGCTGGGCTCAGAGGTTGAGAGCGCTCGCTGCTCTTCCGGAGAATCCGGTCCAATCCCAGCACCCACGTGGCAGCTCACAACTGTGTGTAACTCCGGCTCTGGAGGCAACACTGTCTTTTGGCCTCTGTAGACACCAGGCGTGCCTCTAGGTCTCTGCCTTGTGCCCATTTTCAGGGACCCTGGCCATGGACCAGCCAGCCGGCCTGCAGGTGGACTACATCTTCCGGGGAGTGGAGCATGCCGTGCGGGTGGTGGTTTCTGGGCAGGTGCTGGAGCTGGAGGTGGAGGACCAGGTGACAGCTGACCAGTGGCGCGGAGAGTTTGACGCCAACTGTGAGTGTGTGCTGGGGTGCGCTCCCTCCCCTTCCCGAGCTCTTCAAGGTGGGAGGGAGTGTGGCCAGAGGCGGAGCTGGAGAACTTGAGCACACTGCCATTGGGCTGGGCAAGTGGTCGGACCTCAGGAGGAACTTTTCTTTCCACTCAGTCATTGAAGACTTGACTCACAAGACGGGGAACTTTAAACAGTTCAGCATTTTCTGTAACATGTTGGAGTCGGCCCTCACCCAGGTAAGGACCAGTTTCAGGGACGGGGAGGTTTGTGGTACCCGGAGTTTGGGGTGTGAGACTGGATGGGTCCCTGGTGTATGCAGGATGCTTGGTCTTCAGAGCTGCTCTTGCACATGCCAGTGGGTCTGATTCCAGTGACAGTTACTCGTGTCAAAAAAAACAAAAACAAAAAACAAAAAACCCAAAAAACCAATGTATTGCTGGGGTGTGGCTAAAGCCTCTGGTTAGATCACCAGCACACGGTCTGGTCTGCCGTGGGCCGTATGCCGGAATCCCAGAATTGAAGTGGTGACCGTTAGGATGAGAGGTTCTGACTGACAGTCCTCAGAGGGCGAGTGCTTGTCTGAGTGTGCGCAGGTATAGCGTCTGGAAAGTTGGGTGCCGGGGCGTCGGCCGACTCCTACTGGATGCCTGTCATCTCAGCACGGGGGAGGGAGAGGCAGGAGGCTGAGAAGGCCATCCTTAGCTACAAAGTGAGTTCAAGGCCAGCCTTGGCTACATGTGACCCCATCTCCCCCAAACTAGAAAGCACCTCAACCCCAAGCCACACGCAAGCCCAGTGCTGACCCGCTCTGTGTGGGATGTGCGCCCTGCGCTCCCCGGCGCTGTGCTCTGGCTGTGTGAAGTGAGTGCTGCGGGGGCTCCTCAGAAAGTCCAGACTTGGCCCATTTCATCCTTCGCTGTCACTGCTCCATTCCTCTCTCCCTGACCCCTCCCGCCTCTCTTTCCTTCCATCTTTCTATCTTGGATTCTTTTCTTTCCCTTTCTTTCATCTCATGTAGCCCAGGATGACCTTTTTTTTTTTTTTTTTTTAAGATTTATTTATTTATTTGTTTTATTTATATGAGTACACTACCATTGCTCTCTTCAGAGACCCCAGAAGAGGGCGTCAGATCCCATCACAGATGGCTGTGAGCCACCATGTGGTTGCTGGGAGTTGAACTCAGGACCTCTGGAGGAGCAGTCAGTGATCTTACCCACTGAGCCATCTTTCCAGCCCCCCAGGATGACCTTAAACCTTCTATGTGGCTGAGGATGACCTTGAACTCCTGATCCTCATGCCTCCACGTCCCGAGTGCTGAGATGGCAGGCATGTGCTGCCGTGCCCAGGCTGTGGCCGAGTTTCTGCTAAGGCTCAGTGCTCTCCCGTTCCTTGGCCTCATTAGCGTGGCTGTGCTTGTTTCTCTTAGGAGAATGGTTTGGCCTCATGACCCCACGCGGGTCTGATAGCTCTCCAGACTCGCAGTCTGTGGGCTGCGCTGGAACTCAGGCTCTCCAGTGTGTTCCCCCAGTCACGTCTGCGTGCCTGTCGAGGGTCCGTGCCATGCCCTCCAGCCCCCTGTCGAGGGTCCGTGCCATGCCCTCCAGCCCCCTGTCGAGGGTCTGTGTCATGCCCTCCAGCCCCCTTGCCAGGAGCTCAGGCACCCTGTGACCTGGCGCAGTGTCTGGGAGGGTGGCTGTGGTCCCCGGTGGCTGTGACTGCCCTTGGCATCTCCCCCTCCTCCTCCTCCTCCTCCACAGAGCAGTGAGTCTGTCACCCTGGACCTGCTCACCTACACAGACCTGGAGTCTCTGCGCAGCCGCAAGCTGGGGGGTCGCCCGGGTGCCATGGCCCCCAGGTCGGCCCAGCTGAACTCCAAGCGCTACCTCATCCTCATCTATTCCGTGGAGTTTGACAGGTGGGCACGGGGGCTGGCTCGGGGAGGCTGGCGGCAGGGGTGCAAGGACCCCCAGTGCTAGGTGGCTGGAGTGATTTTACTGCTGTGACTGGCTGCAGGTGACAGGGCGGTCAGCATTGGTTCCTTACCTTTGCAGCTGAGCATGCCCTGCACATGGCAGGCAGGTGCTCTGTCCGTGAGCTACATCCTCAAGTGCTTTAAACATAACCGTTTATCGCACAGCTAGACATCCAAATTGCCGCTCAGAGTCCCGTTAGGGATGTGAGATCTGGAGAAGGGGCGGGACTGTGTCAGTCCTCAGCGGGTTCCTCACAGTTGGCCGAGAGGTGCTCGTGTGCTGGGAACTGAGCCCCAGACGCCTGGAAGAGCAGCCAGTGCTCCTGACTGCTGAGCCATCTCTCCAGCCCCTTCCCTTTAAAAAGTTTTGAAAGTCTCTTATTGTGTGTACGGATGTTTGGCCTGTTTGTCTGTACACCACCAGTTTGTAGTGCCTGCAGAGGCCAGAAGAGAGCGTTAGGTTCTCTGGGACTGGAGGTAAGTTGTGGGTGCTGAGGACGGAAGTTGGGTCCTCTGCAAGACCCCAGCGGGTGTTTTAAACGCCGAGCTATCTCTCCAGTCATTCCATGCCCTCCACCTTTATTTTAAAGAGAGAGTCTTGCTTCATAGCCCAGCCTGGCCTCAAACTCATGGCAGGTCTCCTGCCTCAGCCTCCTGAGAGCTGATATCACAGGCTGGAGCAAGCACACCCACCCAGGAGCGGCCCTCGAGTAGCTGGGGAGCGGGTCTGTGTGTCCTGGTACCCGGCTCGTGGCTGGGGAGTCGACAATTCCAGAGGACCTGCACGGTGGGGACCCGCATGAAGGCATCCTGCCATTGTCCCGGCTCAGGGCTGACTTAGCTCAGGGCAGCCACTGTCTTCCCGGGAGAGGCCGGGGTGGGCTGAGCTTGAAGCTAGCTCTTCCTGTAGAGGTCACGTGGCAGTGCCTCCCCTGCTGGCATGACGGACAGTCAGACAGCACTGTCCAAGCAGGTGTCCTCAGAACCCTGGAGGCAGACGCTCAGGGGCCCCGGGGCTTGAAGGACATGACACAGTGGCGTGTGGGCCGTGATACAGTGAGGGACATGACACAGTGGCGTGTGGGCCGTGATACAGTGAGGGACATGACACAGTGGTGTGTGGGCCGTGATACAGTGAGGGACATGACACAGTGGCGTGTGGGCCATGATACAGTGAAGGACATGACACAGTGGCGTGTGGGCCGTGATACAGTGAGGGACATGACACAGTGGTGTGTGGGCCGTGATACAGTGAGGGACATGACACAGTGGCGTGTGGGCCATGATACAGTGAGGGACATGACACAGTGGCGTGTGGGATGAAGAGCCTAGAATCAACCACTTTCCCAGAACTCAGGACAAAGAGGCAGGGAGAGCTCTTAAGTTCGAGGCCAGCCTGGTTTACGTAGAGAGTTCTAGGACAGCCAGGGCTACACAGAGAAACCGGGTCTCAAGAACAAGCAAAACCTTCAAAACAAAAGCTCTTGGGGTCTGAGAGCACTTGGGTTCTTTGGCTCACAAACCTGTGCTTTCCGGTGGGTGGATCTTGGCCTCTGAGACGCCACGGTTCTGATCCCCTCTCTCAGGATTCACTACCCGCTGCCCCTCCCGTACCAGGGCAAGCCTGACCCCGTGGTCCTGCAGGGCATCATCCGCTCACTGAAGGAGGAGTTGGGTCGCCTGCGAGGGCTGAATGGCCAGGATGCGCGGGAGGCCGAGATCTGGCACCTGAGGGAGCAGTGAGTCTGGGGGGTGTGGAGGATTGGGGTGTGGTGGGCGGGACAGGCACTGCCCATCATCTGTTTCCTTGGGAGCACTGGCCCTCTTCTTTCTGAGCCCTGCCTCCCTTTTGTTGGGTGCTGGGGATTGAGCAGTGATTGATAACTCTGGCTCTGTCTTCCTGGGCCTCTAGGCCAGTGAGGGAGATGCACAGATGAAGATTCGGCATATGGAGGGCTTGGAGGCGGGGGGGGGGGGGAGGTGGGGGTGGAATGGGGGTTGGGGGGGGTTGGGGAGGGGTGGGTGGGTCCCAGAAAGAGGTTCAGAAGCAGAAGCACCATCAGCAAAGGTGATGGAAGGCAGGCTGGAAGGGGGGGGGGGCTGAAGAGCCTCCACTCTGACCTCTTGGTGTTGCCTGGCTCTCTGCCTCGGTACCTAGCCCTGTGGGAGTGGACGCTAGCTCTAACACAGGAGCACGTGACTGGATGGGATGAGGTGAGGAGGAGGTAGACAGGGAGCTGAGACGGGCCTGTGGGGTCTTGGGGTGACTGAGGTGAAGGAGTTGGGAAGAGCGTGCTAGACAGAGTCCTCTCGGCGGGGCACTGTGGTGGGACAGGAAGCCACTGGGGGCTTCTGGCATCCTCGCTGACTCCTGCTCTGTCCTGTCACCCAGAGGCAAGGCTTTGGTCTTCACTTGGAAATGGCCAGTTCTTTAAGGAGGACGAGTGACTTTAAAGTTTAAGTCCGTTCATTGCATATCCTGTGTATGATGAGTGTGTGTATGTTTTGGGTCCACATCCCATGGCACGTGTGGGTTAGTTCTCTCCTGTTTGCATGGCTTCCGGGGGTCAGAGTGAGGTTACCAGGCAAGCGTCATGGCCGGCAAGCACAGTGGGCCAGCTTCCTGGTCCCCCTTTTCCTCCTTTTGAGACAAAGTCTTTTGTTTTGTTTTGTTTTGTTTTGTTTTGTTTTGTTTTTGTTTTGTTTTGTTTTGTTTTGTTTTTGAGACAGGGTTTCTCTGTGTAGCCCTGGCTGTCCTGGAACTCACTCTGTAGACCAGGCTGGCCTCGAACTCAGAAATCCACCTGCCTCTGCTTTCCAAGTGCTGGGATTACAGGGGTGCACCACCACCGCCCAGCGACAAAGTCTTAAATATTCAGGACTGGCCTCAAGCTCTCTGTAGTCAAGGATGACTTTGCATTCCTGATCAGCCTGGTTTATGTAGTGCTGGGGATCGAACCCAGGACATCATGGATGTTAGCTAACCAAGTCACGCTTCAGTCCCCATGTCTGTTGTTCTTTGCAAGATTCCTGTTATTATGTAGTTGTGTCTGTGTGAGGGTTTGTGCACATGTGTGGATCCATTCTGATGATTTCTGATTCGGAAAGTGGTTATCCTCACAGCAGACATATCTTGTGAGACAGACATTGCTGTTATCACCGGGTTCCAGTTCAGAGATGTTAGGGGACTTTTGCAGGGCACACAGCAAATTATATGGCCAGGCTATGTCTTGGATGCAGCCAGAATTTTTGGCACCGTTGGCACATAGGTGCAGACTGAGTACCAAATGCTGCCAGAGAGGAGTGGCCTTCTCTTGAGGGTGGGAATACACAGGGTGGCAGCCCATGGGTGCTGCCGATCAGAGAGGTGAGGTGGAGGAAGGCCTCGGGGAGGCCGGCGACCTCATCCTCCGCTAGGCCGTACCCGTGTGTGTCTCCCCAATTGGCCACAAGGTTATGACCTCCACCCGTCCACAGTACTGGAGAGGGGGGCACCTCGGAACCCCCCCCCCCCCCGTCCTGTTCTGACTCTGCCAGTTCCTTTCTCCTGGAGCCCAAGGCTTGCTACACAGACCAGGCTTACCTCAATCTGCGTGTGGCTCTGTGTGTGTGTGTGTGTGTGTGTGTGTACCTACTTTAAAAACAAAACTGTTTTTATGTGTTTGCTAGTTAGGGAAGGCCATCCCTGACTCTGCCTCCCAAGCACTGAGATCATAGGAGCCGCCATGTTTGCTCTCGGCTTGTTCCCTCCGTCCATCCTTGTATGCGACAGGGGTTCTCTCCTCTCCTCTCCTCTCCTCTCCTCTCCTCTCCTCTCCTCTCCTCTCCTTTTTAGAAAAGACTTATTTATTTATTTTATGCATATGAATGCATTGTCACTGTCTTCAGACACACCAGAAAGGGGCATTGGATCTCATTATGGATGGTTGTGAGCCACCATGTGGTTGCTGGGATTTGAACTCAGGACCTTTGGAAGAGCAGTCAGTGTTCTTAACTGCTGAGCCATCTCTCCAGCCCCAGACAGGGTTTCTCTGTGTAGCCCTGGCTGGTCTGGAACTCACTCTGTAAAGCAGGCTGGCCTTGAACTTAGAGACCCACCTGTCTCTTCCTCCGGAGTGCTGTGAGCAAAGGTGTGCGCCACCACGTTTCGTCAGTTCTTGAGACTGTCCGCTAGACTGACGTCCATTAGGGGACGCCCTAAGCCTGTGCTTCTCTCAGTTCTTGTTGGCAGCATGCAAAGCACGCCCCCGCGGTGTGCTCCCGAGTGCTCAGTGGTGTGCTCCCGAGTGCTCAGTGCTCAGTCTTTGTTTCTGCTTGTCTCCGGCAGAGCATAGCGTTGGCTCCCGTTCTCCACAGGCAGGTAGCTGGAGTAGCTGCTGGGTACGGCGGCGGCACGCACCTTTAATTCTAGTACTGTGGGTGCAGATGGTTCTCTGTGAGTTCTAGGCCAGCCTGGTCTACTGAGAGAGTTCCAGGACAGCCAGGGCTACACAGAGGAAACCCTAGCTCAAAAACAAACCAAACCAACAAAAATGCAGCATTGGTCAGCGAGATGGCTCAGCCTGTAAAGGCGCTTGCTGCCAAGCTGCTGCCTTGAAGTCGGTCTCTGGGACCCCGTGGTAGAAGGGGAGGACCAGTCCCCACTGGCCGCCCTCCCTCCCTCCTCATGAATGCTGTGACACGCAGGTGTGTCTTGTGCATACACACAAAGAAATAAATGCAATAAAAGTAAAACCAAATGGAGAACCACTGCAAGTGTATTGTCTCCCTCTGGAGGCTAGTGTCTGAAATGGTGTCCACGGGGCCGCAGTGCGGGCGACCGTGGGCTGTCCTCCCATAGGCCCTCGGAAGGCCCCTTCCCTGCCGCCCCAGCGCCTGGCAGCTGGGCTGCTCTTTGGCTTATGTCCCAGCACTCAGGTCTGTGGTCATATCCCCTCCCCTCTTCTGTATCATCTCACCGGTCACAGCTGATCTATAAAAGTCACTTTTTGCCAAATAGTGGAATGTCCACAGGTCCCAGGAGAAGGCCATGGATATCTCTGGGCACGTTGCAGGGGTCGGGGAGACGGTACTCAGCTCATAGATGTGACCTAATACATTTATTGCAGTAGAGTTTGGTTCATGTTACTGTTGTCTTTGGCCAGGTGCACCTGTTCATGTCGGGTTCTATATCCCTTTGGAAGGGCCCCAGGAACCTTTCCTTTTGTTTTTTAAGTCCCAGACATAGAACCCAGACCTTTTGCATGCTAGGCGAGTGTTCTACCACCGATCTAGCCCCTCACTGGGGATTCTAGGCACGGCTCTACCGCTGAGCCACGCCCCCAGCCCTCACGGGGGATTCTAGACAGGGCTCTACCGCTGAGCCACGCCCCCAGCCCCTCACTGGGGGATTCTAGGCAGGGGCTCTACCGCTGAGCCACACCCCCAGCCCCTCACTGGGGGTTACTAGGTGGGTGGTCTACCACTATTTTTCCAATAGGTTGTATTTATCTTCTCAGGAGGTAATGTCAGCTTGACCTGCTGTTGCATTTAGAGTGTTTGGTGGAAGGAGGCAGAAGGCAAGCGCAGCGTTAGAGAGCACACTGCTCTTTTCCCTTCATCTTACACCCAGTTTTCTCTGACGCAGAAAATCATATTTTTCAAGGAAAGTAACAATTTTTTAACGATTATTTTTATCTTAAGTGCATTGGTGTTTTGCCTGCATGCTTGTCTGTGTGAAGGCGTCAGATCCCCTGGACCTGGAGTTACAGACAGCTGCGAGCTGCCATGAGGGCGCCGAGTCCTCAGAGGGAGCGGCCAGGGCTGTTCACTGTTGAGCCATCTCTCAGTAACAACCATTTTCTTTCTTTTTCTTAAAGATTTATTTTATGTATGTGAGTACACTGTAGCTGTCTTTAGACACACCAGAAGAGGGCATCCGATCCCATTACAGATGGTTGTGAGCCACCATGTGGTTGCTGGGATTTGAACTCAGGACCTCTGGAAGAATAGTCAGCGCTCTTAACCGCTGAGCCGTCTCTCTGGCCCAATTATTATTATTATTATTATTATTATTATTTCTTTTGGTTTTTCGAGACAGAGTTTCTCTGTGTAGCCTTGGCTGTCCTGGAACTCACTCTGTAGACCAGGCTGGCCTCGAACTCAGAGATCCGCCTGCCTCTGCCTCCCAAGTGCTGGGATTAAAGGCGTGTGCCGCCACTGCCCGGCTCATTATTTTCTTTATCTTGAGCAATGCCAGTGCGACCACTAGTGTGACTTTGGATAAAGGTTTAATTTCTTTGCAGCCTCTTTTGCCCTGAATCTGTTGTGTATCGCACTTGCTGAAATCCTTTTTTCTAGTCACATCATAGAATTTTGCAGTGTTATTCTTCCTTTGATGTACATTTGTTTCTTGGACCCTGGTGATATTTCCTGAGGCAGGAGGATTGCATGAACTCAGAAATTCAAAATCAGCCTGGGCAAGATAACCAGAGCATACATAAAGTATTTTCGTAGTTTCAGAGTCAAAGCTGGAGAGAGGGGTGGTGCGTCCAGTCTCTCCTTTATGTTTTTAAAAATATGAGCAACCTCCCATTTCTTTTTACAAAAGGGGACTTGGAACATCCATTCTGCAGTGTGTGAAACAGTGAAAATCAGGGCTCCTTCCCTTTCACGGAGCACTTCACTGAGGGTGCGCAAGGATAGTCAGCTAGTTCTGTCCGCGGGCACGTGGCTACCTTTGCTTCTTGCTGTTTATAAGCAGCAGGGAAGGGAAGCCTTGCGTGTGAGGCGTTCTCTTAAGGGTCTTGAGCAGGGCAGACCTAATGAGCTGCTTTTGGCTGGCAAAAAGAAAATCTGGCTGGGAAAGGCGTGGGGGTGGAACAGGGTCAGCTGGGCTAGGCTTGCTGCAGCATCTTTCAGCCGGGTCACCGTGTCCCTAGGGTAGCCGGGCTGCATGGGGATGGGCGAAAGTGCCTTCAGCACTTCAGCTGCCTTCGAGCAGACCCCTCCCCGGGGACTGCATTTCTCCTTCCCGGGGGGCCTTGGGGACTGTCATCTGTGCAGCAGCAGGCGGCGGCTCACAGAGTGCTCAGTTCCCCTCCCCTGCCTGGCAGGGTGACCCGCTTGGCATCGGAGAAGCGGGAGCTGGAGGCGCAGCTGGGCCGCTCGCGAGAGGAGGCTCAGGCGGGGCGGGCAGCACGCCAGGAGGCCGAGTCGCTGCGCGGGCTGGTGAGGGGCCTAGAGCTGGAGTTACGGCAGGAGCGTGGCCTCGGGGGTCGGGCTGCTGGCCGCCGCAGCCAGGACTGTCGCCGACTGGCTAAGGAGGTGAGGGGGCGGATGCAGGGAGGGGGCGCCGCGGTGGGCGTCGGCCTGTTCTGGACCTCGGCGGTCCTTGTTTCCCTCCGCAGCTCGAGGAGGTGAAGGCGTCGGAGCGCAATCTGCGTGCCAGGCTCAAGACGCTGAACAGCGAGCTGGCCCTGTACAGAAGGGGGTGAGAGGCGTGGCCTATGGGGTGGGGCAAAGGAGGGGTGGAGTGAGAAGATGGCTTTGGGAGGTGGGCGGGGCCTGTGGAGAATTTGGTAGGACCTGGAGGTTGGTCCGGGGTGTAGGGTGGAGGCCGAGGGCCTAGTGATCCCAGAGGTAAGAACCAGGGAGCTAACTGGTGACCTTGATTGGCACAGGAAGGGCTTCCGGGGAGCTGTGAGAAGGAAGAGCGGGGGAAGGTCTGAGGATGCAGGGAAGTGGCGGGTCCTGGAAGAGGACGGGGAGGAGGTGGGGAATAGAAAGAAGATCTGTGAGCTGGGGACAGTGTTTGGGGTACAGAGGAGGTGCCCGAGGGCACCACAGTGGGGTGGGCTAGCGGATGGGAAGCTGACGGTGGACTCCGGGCTCCCAGGAGACGCACCTTGCCCGCGGCGACCACAGCTAGGGAGGATCGAGCCTCGTCGTCTCGGGAGCGCTCCACGTCCCGTGGTCGCGCGGCCACTCGCTCCTCTTCGCGGGACAGCAGCCGTGGGGCCCGGGGTCGCGGCCGGCCGGCACACCCCTCGCCCTCCCCCACAGGTCAGTGACCTACCCGCCCTGCATGGGGGAAGTGGAATGGCCTAGGGACGGCAGGTGGCTGGCCGGTGTGCAAGCCAGCCCCCTCCCTACACTGTCTAGGTAGTCGTGCGCCCCGTTTTGACCCCACAGCCTTTGTGAAAGCCAAGGAGAAGAAGCAGAGAGAGATCAGGATGAAGTAAGTCAGCGCCTGGTCCTCACCGCACTTCTTCCCCCCTCACCCCCTGGCAGCCTTGTCTGCCCTCCTCTGGGCTCCTACTTCTCTCCGCTCCACATCCTCTCCTCCATTTTCCGTTCCCAGCTACCCTCTCGGGTCACCTAACTCTGCTTTCCTCTGCTCCCACCTCCTCCCTTGGTCCTGCTTGCTTTCCTTGTCCCTGTCACCCTGCACTCTGGTCCAGCCCGTCTCATGGCCCTGCTCCCTCCTGACCTCGGGTTGCTGTCCTAACCCCTCAGGTGCACGGCTCGCCCTTCCCACCTCCCAGATCCAGTCTCCATGTGCCCTCTGGCTGGCCGCCGAGCCGCCGGGCTGCGGCTGGTGCCGGTTCCCGCTGGAGTTGGTGCCCATTCCTAGTCTTTGGTTTTCTAGGCAGCAGCAGCAGCAGCGGAACCGAATGGGCAGCGGAGGAAGCGGAGACGGTCCGGCCGTCTCATGGTCTCAGCAGACCCGGCCCGCTGCTGCTGTGACCGGCCGAGGGGACGCAGCTAACCGCTCCCGGAACCGCAGCTCCTCGGGTGAGCATCCTGGAGGGGCCGTGTGGTTGCGGCGGTGGCGGGCCTGGGGGCTCGGGGCCTCACTCCCTTGTCTCCCCCTAGTGGATAGTTTCCGCAGCCGCTGCTCGTCAGTCAGCTCCTGCAGTGAGCTGGAGGATTTCTCCCAGTCAGTTTCCAGAAGGTAATGCTTGGACTCGTGGTGGGGGCTGGGGGCTGGGGGTGGGAGGCGGGCAGGACACGTTGGAAAGGGTGCCTAAGGAGAATGGAAGCGATCTTCTTTCTGGGAATTTAGGCGACGGAGGTTGGAGGTCTTAAAACCATGGAGTGGGTCAGGAGGGAGGTACCAAAGACTGTGGTCCTTGACTGCCCTCTTTTTCCAGCCGCCGCTGCCGTGGCCGAGGAAAGCCACCCAGTCCCACACCCTGGAGCAGGTCCAGGACGGTGAGACTTGTTCCCAGGCTGGGAGGCGGGGAGGGTGGTATTAATCCACGGAAGATCTCTATTCCACGATCCTCTCTCCTGGGGATACGAGGCTGTGGAGGGGCTCTAGAATGACCTGGAAGCAGGGTGCTGGGCTCCAGGGCCTGGCAGGCAAGTCTTAGTGGCCGCAGCGCGGTGTTTTAAGTGTTAGACTGCGGCTGTGGTTTGGTTGGTAGGATATCCCTCTGGCTAACGGCCCTGGGTTCAGATAAAGTGAGTGTGGTGGCACTGCCAGGCTCGGGGTGGAGGCAGGGGGATTCAAAGTTTAAAATCAGCCTTGGCTACAGAATGAGTTTGAGGCCCACCTGGGGTACTTGAGATCTTGTGTCAAAAGGAAAAGTATTGTTGTCTCAAATGATGCCAGATCTTCAAACCCGGCCCCTTCTGCCACGCCCAAGGGAGCCTGGCCAGCCTCTGGCCTCAGTCCTCCCCCGCTCATCCCTTGGATGGCCCTTGATAGAGGGCGACCTCAGGTCCTCAGACCCAGGATTCCCCGTGGGACTTGGGGACAGGCGGAGAAGGGGTGTTGCCTGAGCCCCCTCTTGCCTCTCTCATCACCAGAAGTCTACCGCTCAAGAGCGCAACGATCGCCAGAGACACTCGGCCAGCTCTGGGGGCTGGGTCCCCATCAAAGGTGAGCCCTGGGTGTCCCATATTTGTCCCTCTTGTCCTCCTCCTCTTATCCCAGAACCCTTTGGTCCTTGCTGCACTAGCCCTTCATGGTCCCCACCCCACTTCTGTTTTCACAGAGTACAGCTCCGACTACCAGGGAGCTGACATGACTGAAATAGACGCCCGCCTGAAGGCCTTGCAGGAGTACATGAACCGGCTGGACACTCGGTCATGACCCTGGAGAGGCGGTGTCCCGATTTCTCACTCTACCACCAGGTGTCTGGTGCGGAGGCCGTGCCCCTCCCATGTCCCACGTGTCCGGGTGCTCCTGGGGTCTCGTGTGTGAGGCCCGGACTCCCACCTGCCATGCGTCCCAGGAGAAGAGGGTGTGCATTTTGTAAATAAATACGGTTGTCCTTGGGCCCCTAGCCTGTGATTCAGGGTGGCCTGGAGGGGGCGGAAGTGGGGATGGGCTGACCGTGCTCGCCGTGGCTGGAGGCAGAGGCTGCAGCGAGCTCTGTCTGAGAGGAGTCCCAGCAGAGGGAGATGTGCCTGCCTGTATAGCGGGAGTGGGGACGCGCAGCGTGGCCCACATCGTCTGCTTCTTTTGAGCTGCTGTGGGTGAACTGGGACCTGCCTGGTGTTGATTTCTGGGCTCCCCGAGACCTCTGGGCGCTAAGCTGTTGTGTGGGTCCTGAGCCGGGCTCTCTGGGGTCTTAGTGGAGGGAGCATCGGGCTGTGGGGTTTTCCCACGTCGGTGCGGATGGAGTGGAGAGCGTGAAAGGAGCGTGCGGCCGCGCTTCATGGGAGCACGGCTGGTGCCGAGTCTTTATTGGGGTCGCTGGGAGGGAGCAGGTGGCAGGAGGGGTCCAGGGTGGGGACTCCACAGGGTCTCAAGGTCTCACTCTCGGTAGTGATCCCAGCGCTGGATGACCTCATAGAGCTGGTCACCTGGAGAGAGGGTGCTTTGCACATCCCGGTGCCCTTTGACCTCATAGTTGGATCTTAGGAAGCCCTGAGATACCCCACATTTCAGAAGATTTAGGGCAGCACGGAGGGCCCGCTTTGCAGGTACCCGGTCTGCAAGGAGAGGGACAGGGTAGAGAAAGTTAGATGGGCTTTTCTGAAGGGCAGAGAGGGGTGGGCAAACTGCCCTCTGTCAGCTTCCTCGGCTGTGAGGATAAGATCAGGCATCTACCCATAGGGCTGTGGGAGATAAATAGTTAACTGGACCCTTGGCCAGCATTGCCTGTTAGGATTGGCCCTGGCCCTGGCCCTCCTCTGCTCCCAGCTGCTGGGGCTTGTCCACACAGCTAGCTGTCACTCATGAAACACGACTTAGGTACTAAGGAATTAGCTGGTTGATCTGAGCCGGTCTCCAGCCTAGGCTGGCCGGGAACTCTTGTGTAGTCGGCAGGGATCAGCTTGAACCGCTCCTGGTACCGGGCCTGAGGCCCAGGTGCACCATGGGACTAAACCCGGGCCTTGTGTGTTAGGCAGCTGTGCTGCTGCCGCTGCAGGTCCTGCCACGGGCTGTTTTATTGAGACGCGGTCTGCCGCTCCCAAGCCTGGAACCCCCCCACCCCCCAGGAGTGCTGGTGTTCGCCTGTACACTGCTGGGCTTGGCTCCCGCCCCACCCAGCTTAGTGCACTGCAGCTACTCCCGGCCCCCGTTATCCAGAGATAAAAGTGAGGCACCAGACTTGAGCTTTCCTACTAGCGAGCATGAGCACAGAGCGGCAGAACCTGTCGCCCCCTCATGCCCCACCCCACCCCACCCATGTCCAGGTCATTGAGCGCTCACCCATGTAGTTGCCCATGAAGGTGATGCCGATAGACATGGGGTTCCAGGTGGGTCCCGTGTGGTCACCCTTGGTGTTCCAGCCTCGGCCTTCGTAGACGTGACCGTCCTCTCCAATGAGGAAGCTGGGGAGGAGGGGCGGAGCTTGATGAGGGTAGGAGTGGCTTCATCCTTCACTCATCTTGTGCAGTATTAAGGCAGCCACACCCATTTATCGCACCTCTGTTCTTTGCCAAGCATCATTGTAGCAACTGGTGAGCTGCCCCCCCCACCCCCCGATTTACATAGAATCAGAGCTGTCCAAAGTCATAGAAATCATACCACTAACCACACACAAGCCATCGCCTGTGGGTAAGGTTGAGATTTATCGTTTCCTTCTGTCTTTCCAGGGGTGCCCGTGAAGTCACCCCACCCCACATCAAGCCCCTGAGGGTGGTACTGCTGCCTTCCCACGGGCTAAGCTGGCAGTTAGGGTCCCAGAAAGTCACTTCCTTGCACAAAGTCACAGGCTCAGACGGCTCTGCCCCTCAGAAGTCTGTCCTTGGGCCAGTGGGATGGATAACCCAGTAAAGGCCCTTTACTAAACGTGACAACTGAGTTCTATGTCTGGGACCTGTCAGGAGCCATCTAGCGAAGGGTTAGGGAGCAGGTGACCTTCTTGGAGGTGGCCCACCGGTTTTTGCATGGCTTCAGATGGGTGAGCTCTGAGAGGCAAGGTCCCAAGAGACTTCATCTCAGGATGGCTTCTTGCAGCTCATACGCCTTTCCTGTCTATTACACAGCCTAAGGACTCCTGGGCATCAGCTCACTCTACTGAGCGCCCTCCTGCAGATCAACATAAAGATGAACCTTCATGAGTTCATGTTGTTTAGATGGATTGCTGATTTTATAGAATTCCTGATTTGATTCAAATAATTTTAGGAAGAAAGTATTAGGAATGGTTTAGTTGTTTTGCTAAGAAAGATGTAATAAAATCAGAATAAAAAATAGAAAGTGTCCCCTCCTCATAGAACAGTAAGTAAAGGCTGCATAATAGGGAATACAATGAGCTTTCATAAATGCACTAAGAATAGAAGTAGCCTTCGGGTGGATTTATGATCAAGGAAAAACATTCATTCTAGGGCAGGTCCAAGGATAAGGTCACAGGTTCGCACTATGATAAAGCAAGGCCTTGTAAAACTGTTGCTTTGAACTTATGATGAGGTTATAGATGAAATACTGCTTTGAACTTAATAATAGCATCCTTCTCTAACTCCCCTCTTGTGTAACATTTGATTTATCAGGTAAGTTTCTAATGACCTTTGATTATAAGAAGGTCAGAGAAAAGAAATACAGTGTGGTTGGGAGACTGCCCCATCCATCCATCCATCCATCCATCCACCCACCTATCCGTCCGTCCATCCATCCATCCATCTATCCATCCATCCATCTACCCACCTATTCGTCCATCCATCCATCCATCCATCCATCCATCCATCCATCCATCCTTCCTTCCTTCCTTCCTCCCATCCATCCATCCATCCATCCATCCATCCATCCACATGTATGTATGTGGCATTTGGGGCCCAGCCTCTTCCACCAAATGTACATATGTGTATATCTGTCGTCTATATGTGTGTGTAGGTATATGTGAATGTACATATATGTATTTGTCAAGCACGTTTGCTTTGGCCCCGCCCGCATTGGCTCGTGGCGTCCTCTCATGCGTGACTGTGGACTCGAGGGTGGCGGCTACATCTCCGGAGGTTTCCAGTCTAGCCTGGCGGCTGATCTGGGAACTGCACTCATTGGGTAAGGTGGCGCCCTGGGGCTGGGTCAGCAGCCTCCAGATGAGGCAGAGGACGCTAGACCTTGGAATCCCAGCCCCTGTCTGCCGCTGAGGAGGCCAGCTCACAGCCTGCCTCACAGGACACTGGATCAAGATGGGGACATGGGCACCCAGAGCCAGGCTCCATAAGCCTGGTGTCCTGGTAAGCCACGGGCCTTTTTCTGGAAGACGAGTGGACACTTTGGTGTGTGTGAGGCGAACCTGTCTTCAGCACAGGGACAAAGTCCTGTCACTTTAGGAAGACACCAGATGCACCAGGGAAGCCGTTGGCCGACTCCTGCATCCCCTTTGCATTACGATGTCCTAGTTTAACACCGCCTGGCCCTGGGTGGAGGCACTGTGTGATTCCCCTTTGCATTACGATGTCCTAGTTTAACACCGCCTGGCCCTGCGTGGAGGCACTGTGTGATTTTACGGGGATGCCTGCAAACCTCAGCCACCATGTAAGATAGCCAGAGTTAAGAGCTTCACAGGGGCTAGAGAGATGGCTCAGTGGGTGAGTGCTTACTGCTCTCACAGAAGACCCAGGTTCGATTCCCCGGACCCACATGGTGGTTCACAACTGGTAATTCAACTTCAAGGGGGATCTAATGCCCTCTTCTGACCTCTAGGGCTCTCTTACACACACACACACTGAGGTATATACATGCCCACATATACAAAGAGGAACACACACACACACACACACACACACACACACACACACACATTAAATAGAATAAACCCAAACCTTCATTTGCAGGCAAGGGAAATGAGGCTCAAGACTGTGCCCACTTCAGTCTCCCTACACCCCACTTCAATCCAGGGAAGGAACTTTGATGTTGGAGCCTTATGATTAAAATCCCGGGGGGAATGGCCTTAAGACATCTTTAGGCCCTGACACTCAGGTGTGTGGCAGAGCCGTCTTATGAACTGGGAACCAGCATGTCCAGTAAATCCTGCAGGCAGTTGGCTCGTAGCTCAGCCTTCGAGGTCACCACAGGCCCAGGTATGACAGCCAAGCCTGTGACACTGAGAAGCAGGTGTGACAGATGGTTGTGTTCTTCAGAGTTCATCTAAGTAGACCTTTGTGACCTCCGGTGGGAGCCCATGACACCTGGGCCATCTGTGCCTGTCCCTCACCCAGAACCTTGTGTGGACACCGTGTGGCCTCAATCCTCACCATCACGCTTGGGTCCCTCCCCGCCTCCCCCAGCCCCATCTTTGACTGAAGGAACCTCCTAGCACTTGCCTCTGTGCTGGACGCCCCAACTCCCCAGCTTCCTCTGCCTCTTCTAGAGCCGCATCCAAGCCACAGGAAACCGTGATCTCACCCTCACCTATCCTCCTCCCGCCCCAACCCACTCGTACTGGAGACAAGAGCTTGCTGAGAAGCCCAGGCTGGCCTCGAACTCACAGCAATCCTCGTTCCTCAGCCTCCCAACTGCTGGGACTACAGGCACCAATACCATGCCCAGCACGGCGAGCATTCCCCCCGCCCCGCCCTTTCAAAGCTCGAGCGCGCGTGCCTGTGTGTGTGTGTGTGTGTGTGTGTGTGTGTGCGCGCGCGTGTGATGCATGCGTGTGCTGCATGTGTAGGTGTCAGGACACCATCAGTCCCTCAATAGTTGGTTTTCTCCTACCTGGGTTAGAACTCAGGCTGGACTTGCTCGGAGGCGCCTCTACATGCCCAGCCATCTGGAGGTCCTTTCTCTGTGGGATCTTTGTCCACCCCAAGCCCATCTCTTTCTGTCTTTATGCCCCCAGGGCTATAGTGATATGCCGCAAGCAATGTCCCCATCTAGAACGCTGGCACGCAGGAGACATTAAATTAGCCCATAGGTCTGGGGCTCCTGCCTAGGCTAGCCAGTTTCCTGGGTATTTGGTCTTAGGGCCATAATGCCATTGACCGTTGCAGAAGAGGAAGCTGAGCTCTGAGCATGTCTCCCAGGTCCTGCCTCGCAGCGTGCCCACTGACGCCGGGACTTGGTGCAAGGCTGTTAGCCTGGTGTCGTCCCGGCGAGGCCTGCGCCTTTAGGAGAGATACATATGAAAGTTTAACAGCGGAGGAAGCCTCAGCACCCAGAGGAGAGGGCAGACCCAGCACCAGGCGGGCTGGGGGGCGTGGTCGCCCTCCTCCACCCACCCCGTAGCACTCACTTGTAGGCAACGTCGCACCAGCCCCGCTCTTTCTTGTGGTAAGACTGCACATTGCGGGCCTGCTGTTCACAGGCGGCTGGGCAGTCGCAGGAGCTGCCGGCTGTGTGTGAGATCACCACGTAGCGAACTGGGTGCTGCAGGGGCGTGGAGCACTCGGATGGCAGGGCCCTCCAGTCACTGCGGGGCACGACGAAGCTGCAGGAGGCTCCCAGGCCCAGGAGGGCAAGGAGAGAACAGGCAAACAGCATGCTGGGCGTGACAGCTGCAGGGCGTGCGAGCTGGCTCGGGCCCTCCACACTTTATATTCTCTGCAGGGCGGGGCGGACGGAGGAGGGCTTGCTTCACATCTGGGCCGGACAAGGGACATTCCAGCCCTTGTCTCAGAGTACCCCAGCCTCAGCTTCCTCCTTTAACAAGAGCGGGACAGTGTTGTACAACACTGTGATGTTGTGTGTGGGAGTGGTGGGGCGCAAAGGTCTGGGACATCCAGTTATTTCCTGGACTTTCCAAGGCTTAGATCTCAGTGGGGGCATTGTGTAACCTAACAGGAACTTGCATAGATAAGGGGCCCAGGGCTTTGGCACAAGCTTCCTTCTTGTTACGAAGGAAGGTGGGGCAAACAAAGTTTCCTTTTAAGAATGTGTTGCTGTATAAGGTCTCATGTGGCTTAGGATGACTTTGAAAGCACAGTTTAAACAAAGATGACCTTCCAGCCCTGATCCTGTTGTCTCCACACCCTGAAGCCGCTGCACCTGGCTGCAGACCCCCTCTGCCCCAAGCCTGAGGATGCTCTGCCCCGCGGGGCAGGACAGGGGGCTGGGAGTGTGGATGCCCCGTTCGCAGCTGAGGAAAACGCGTGGAGAATGGAAGTCGCCTCCCAAGAGACGGCAGGCACTAGTGCTTCCTCTCCAGAGTCAGAGTCAGAGCCAGGGTGCCTGCGTGGGAACCCCAGCCAGTTTCTACCCCGTGAGCCCGCACTAGCGACCTAACTCCCTGAGCCCTTTTGTCTGACGGCGCCGCGACACGGAGTTGGTAACCAGAGTGAGTTCTGACCCCAGAGTTGATCGGAATGACCTCGTGCGTGCGTCACTACTGCACCCTCAGGCCAGCCCCTGTCTGTGGTGTGGTTTGCATGGGTGACCATAGCAGCTCTGCTCTGGAGAGAAGTGACTCTGGGCCTTCTCTCCCACCCAGACCCCCGTCCCCACGCCTCCCACAACACATGGGAAATCAGGGCAGGCCTTGTTCTCTGCTTTCACCTTGAATGGTTTTGGGTATTCCTCCCTTGGGGCCTCTCACATTCTCCAGGGATCGTCAGTAAATCTGTTTGCTCAAAAGTAAAGAAATAAATAAAAAAATTTACTCTTTTTTGTTTTGTCGTGCTACAGATGGAACTCAGGGCTTTGCTTAGAAGGTAAGCACTTTACCGCTGAGCCACGCCCCAGCCCCTCACTGGGGGATTTTAGGCGGGGCTCTACCACTGAGCCACACCCCCAGCGCCTCACTGGGGGATTCTAGGCGGGGCTCTACCGCTGAGCCACACCCCAGCCCCTCACTGGGGGATTCTAGGCAGGGGCTCTACCGCTGAGCCACGCCCCAGCCCCTCACTGGGGGATTCTAGGCAGGGGCTCTATCGCTGAGCCACACCCCAAGTTCTGCTTTGTAATATTATAACTAAGGTTTCTTGAGGTTCTTCTCTTTGGCACTTCTCCAGGGTCCCCAGGGGAGCGGAGAAGGCTATACTTGTTTAGCATGTTCAAGTGTATCAAGAAGGTGAGGGTTTTGATGGCGATCGGACACATCTGGACTGCGGGAAGCACATGCTGTCAGCAACGGTGAGGCACATGCTGTCAGCAACGGTGAGGCATTGGCAGTTCACTGTAAGGGTCTAATAAGTGACTAAGGAATATTCCTAGCAGGGGCTGGAGAGACGGCTCAGCGGTTAAGAGCACTGACAGCCCTTCCAGAGGTCCCGAGTTCAGTTCCCAGCATCTCACAACCCTCTGTAATGGAATCCGATGCACACTTCTGGTGTGTCTGGAGAGAGTGACAGTGTACTCACATACATAACATAAATAAGTCTTTTTGTTTGTTTGTTTGTTTGTTTTAAGGATATTATTAGTGTTTAGGATGACCCTCAGAAAAGGCCAGGCCAGATCTGAGCTTTGGTCGTACAGGGCCAGAATACATGCTGGGAGACCACTGAAGAGAGAGAGAGAGAGAGAGAGAGAGAGAGAGAGAGAGAGAGAGTCCCAGGCGGGAGGGAGTGGGACTATGGACAGCAGTGGCTCTGTGAGTGAGAGGGGTGGAGAGATGGCTCAGTGTGGCCCTGTGAGCGAGATCAGCTGAGAGGGCGGAGAGATGCTCGGAGCGTGGGCCGCTCCTGCAGAGGGCCTGGGTCTGCTTCCAGCACCCAAGGCAGGCGCTCAGGACTGCCTGGACACACACACACACACACACACACACACACACAGCAGGGAAGGGCTCCCTGACTGGGTGGGGGACTCCACATCCGTTCAATCACCTAGTACCTGTTGGGTACTTGTTTTGCGCTGAGTATCACCTGGGGTCCTGGGTGCAAGAGGAGACGGAACAAGAGGCGTTAAAGAAGGATTTAGATTCGTGGCTTGGCCAGGCGGTGGTGGCGCACGCCTGTAATCCCAGCACTTGGGAGGCGGATTTCCGAGTTCGAGGCCAGCCTGGTCTACAGAGTGTGTTCCAGGACAGCCAGGGCTACACGGAGAAACCCTGTCTCGGAAAACAAAACAAAACAAAACAAAAAACAAAGAAACAAAAAGATCCATGGCTTGTCCGTGGCAGGCAGTGTTCTTCCGTCCCCTCTGGTGGGCTCAAGAGAGAGGCCCGGTGTGGAACAGAAAATCTGCGTTAGTTGGATGTGCTGGCGCGGCATGCCCGGGAAGGAGTGTCAGGCGGGGATAGGGAAGCAGGAGAGCTGGGGCCCCCGGCCTGTGGGAACCCGCTCGGCAGCGCGCCACGTTGGGACACGCGCTGAGCTGCATTTCACGAAGGAAGTGGGCACCTGGCTGCACCCGCTGTGGACATTTCAGGGCTGGCAGAGGGGAAGCTAAAAGGCCCCTGGAAGGGCCTCCTGTTAGCCAGGACCTTGGCATCTCAGAGCAGTGCCTGGAGCCTGAAACTGAATCTGTCCCCAAGTCCCTCGGGGCCTGGGGTCAGTGCTCCACCTGCGTGGGGACAGGGGACTCTAAGCAAGCTTCCAAGGCTGTTCATTGTCTGTTTGGGGGTTTGAGGCTGCATCTCGCTGTGTAGCCCTGGTTGGCCCGGGTATCCCTACCTAAATTGTATCAATCGCGGACTCCCAGGCGCTGCTTGCCTTTGCGTCTGAGTGCGGAGTGCGCGCCGGGATTGAAGGGCTGCCTAGCCGTTACTTGGTTTTGAGGCAGAATCTCAGGCATTCCAGTCTGGCTTCACATTTGCTGACTGACTAGCTGAGGCTGACTGTGAACTCTTGAGCTTTTTGCCACCCCCTCCCCTGCTGGGTGGGCGGGGTGGGTGTGGGGGCCCAGGGGATGGGAGAGAGAACAGAACTAGAAGGAAATCTAGCGCAGAGTCCAGGAACAGAAAGTAAAGGAAGTAAACATTTCAAGAAGGAAGTGGTCACCTGCTTGTCTTTTGTCTTGTCCATATACGTGTTTTTACTTCGGGTTTAATCTGGAGGCCGAGAGGGACAGAGCAGACCCGTATTTTGTCACCTAGCCAGGGCAATGGAGGATGCTCTAGCCCCCCTCCTGGAAGCTGGAGAACCTGCCAGGTCTCACCTGGATCCTGAACTGCTTGTGGGTCCGTGGGCTTCCTGGGCACAGGAGGAAGACCGGCTGAGACACCCTCAGTCAGTGTTTGTTTTCCTGGGCATGTCCTTCTGTGTCTGACGTGTGTATTCCGTTTGTGCTTTTTGTCCTCTCATACAAAGTTTTCTTTGATTCCTAGGATGGGACAGGCACAGAGCACCCCACTGGGCTTGGCCTGAGCCATTTTAAAGATTTTTATGGAGTCTCAGAAGACTCTGGTCTGGTTGTTCATGCCTGCCAACGAGCCGTCTTTTGCAGGAATGAATGGCTCACCTATAGTGTAGGATGGCCTGAGGAGGGCTAGCCTCAGCTCCCCGCCTTGCTCAACCCCCCTTTCTGCTCCTACTTTCTTTCAGAGAGTAGGATCTCTGTCCTCCTGCATAGGTAAGGGAGGAGCCACCCTCAACGCCCTGACTCTCCTGATTCCACTTGGAGTCCACCTCACACTCTGGTCCGTACTGCCCAGTGGGCCGACTCTACAGTGGCCTTTCTTGTCTGGGCTACAGGACCCCCAGATGCTCAGGGGAGACACTTTATGACATATGTGCCATTTGCCAGTAATGATCTTCACAGTTGGGAGTTGCAGAGCTCCCCGTTTTAGAGAGACCAGCAGCTCTCATCGTGCTGACTCACCAGCCTGCCTGGGACGGCTGTCAGCAACTGCTCCAGGTCCTCTTAGTGACCGAGGAGAGAGAGAGGATGGTGGCAGGAGCAAAGGGGCTGCCCCCGCAAATCCAGGCTGAGATCTGTCTACGCAGCCTTTCTTTGACTTGACACAGCTGGGATTTTAACACTGCTGAAGGTAAGGAGAGGCTCTGTGTCCACCACGGGATTCTGATGGGGGCCTCTGAGAGACTGCCCGACAGCCCACAAGTCTCTCCAAGGTGAGCCGGGTGATGCGGGAAAGAATGAGAGCCCCAGGGATCATCTAGAAAAGCTCTGTGCAGCCTGTAGGACCAGAAGCCAGAGAGCATAGTCAGCTCTGAACGTGGCTCTGTTAGCCGAGCTGCCCCTGGCAGCCCGCGGAAGCTTCAGCCCCGGAACGGCCCCTGCGCCCACAAGCCAGCTTCTGTTTGCCTTTGAGTGGCGAGACTTGGGGAGGAGCTTCAAGGAGCACGTGACTTGGACATGCCTGCCTTAAGGATCCAAGAACTCATCACCTTCCAGGAGGCGCTGCAGGAGGACTTGTGAGTACCGGCAGGCCCACCCCCAAATACCTGTGCTCCAGCGTGTACTGCCGGTCCCGAGGCCACATGACCTGCTACCAAGTGTCTGCTAAGAAGGCCCAGCTTTGTCAACCGGAGGTCACCTATCGGGTACATATTCAAGGTGTGTGTGTGTGTGTGTGTGTGTGTGTGACCAATGCATGCTATCGACGCCCCAGAAGCAAACTGTCCTTAGCATCCCACTTCCGTCAACCTGAAGGCAAGTACGGGAATTTCTGGGATTTCTGGGTTTTGTAGACTTCGGATGTCAGGGCTCACTGTTTAGCCAAACCGTTATATGAGGCCACCAGGGGCCACGAAGATTGTGGGCCCCTGAGATGAACATGGCTTAAGACTCTAAGAAGAGCCGGGCGGTGGTGGCGCACGCCTTTAATCCTAGCACTTGGGAGGCAGAGGCAGGCGGATTTCTGAGTTCGAGGCCAGCCTGGTCTACAGAGTGAGTTCCAGGACAACCGAACTACACAGAGAAACCAAAAAAAAAAAAAAAAAAAAAGACTCTAAGAAGAGGTTTATTGGAGGCACTGGCTGTGGCCCTCATAGACATTCAGAAACTTTCCAGCTCTACGTGGATCAGAGAAAGGGGATAGCAAAACTTTGGGACCATAGAAAAGACCTGCGACTTATTTATCTAAGAGGCTGGACCCGGTGGCCCACGGATGGCTGGCCTGCCTCCAAGTCATGGCTGCCACTGCCCTGCTCGTCAAGGATGTTGACAAAACAGCCACGGGACAGGAACTTGTCACCACGTCCCCCATGCCCTTGAGGGCCCTGAAGAATCCAGCCAGCAGGCGGCTGTCCAGCAGCAGAGTGACTGACGCACTCTCAGGCTCTACTCTCCAATCCCCCGCGTAAGATGCTCAGGGAAGAGTGTCTGCCTAACCCAGCCACCCTGCTCCCTGCCCCACCCTCACATGTGCAGCGTGGCCACTCCGTAGCTCCGGGGCACTCCCGGAACATCGTGCTGGACTTGACTGACGTCGAACGTATCTACTTCACAGATGGGAGCAGCTTCATCCAGCGCGGGACCAGGGGTGCGGGGGCGATGATGATGGGCTTGGGCTCTGGTATTTGGGCAACCACTTTGCCGCCGGGAACTTCAGCCCAAAAAGCTGAACTAAAGGCTCTAGCCCAGGCTTTAAAACTGGCAAAAGGAGTCATGGTTAACATTCACAGTGACAGCAGATGGGACTGACTGCTGAGGGGAAAACCATCAAAAATAAGGAAGTCGAGAGGGAGGCGGCCCGAGCGTCCACTGCCGACACCCTGGGGCTTTGCTGCCCGCTGCACACTCCTCACCATCCCTGAATACACTGCTGAAGACAAAGGACATCAGGGGGAACGCCAAGGCGTACAGAAGAGACGATGGGCGCTGACCTCTGGGCGGCACCGTCCGACCTAAGGAGTTTGTAAGTAACTCACCCATCGGATTCATGGAGCTTCACACTGGCCACTGAAAACTGAAGGATCTGCTGGGAGGGGCAGGGTACGTGACTTAGGGCACGCGGTTGACCAGGCAATCCCAGACTGTGCCATCTGCCAGGCTGTGGACTCCTCAGGCTCCAATCAAGGGGCCACTCCAGGAGCCAGAATCAGGGGTCAACAGCCAGGGGCTTAAGGGGAAATAGATCATATAGAAATAAAACCAGGACATATGGATGTAAGTATTGCTAGTTTTTATAGATACCTTTTCAGGATGGGTAGAAGCCTACCCTACAAAGAGGGAGACTGAGTAGACACGTAGTGGGCAAGAAGCTTCTGGAAGACATCCTGCCTGGGTATGGGTTGTCCAGCCTGCCTGGGCCTGACAGTGGACCAGCACTCATGTGTCAGGCGACTCAGTCTCTAGCACAGGTTCTGGGGACCAATTGGAAATTATATCGTGTTGCAGGAAATATTAAAAAAGAACTGCCAAGTTCCTGGGCTCCATCCAGCTACTCTCTGTCCACCAACTCTCGGGCGGGGCCAGAGCTCCCGCGTTCCCTTCGCTGCGACGCCAGTCCCACGCAGTGACCATCCACTCTGCGGTAAGCGGCCACAACACCCAGCGACCCGGTGGAAACAAAACTCTAGAGGCTTATGATGAACAATTCAGATTTAAGTGACAAATTCTCAATTCACAGAAGCCAATTCGATAATTTCAGAGCCACTGATGATGATACAAGCTGCCCACCCAGATCAAGCAAGTTATCCCAATTATTCCATCCCTGTATGATATTCGTAACGACCTGTGGCTATTAAAACCACGCGGGATCGGGATCTTCTTCCTGTCAGTCCACCTTGGCTTCTCTCCTCTCCTCTGAGACCTCTCAGTCCCTGCAACTCTTAGCTCTGCCCCCTTTCCCTGTCCAAGCACAGGCTTCCTGCAGCGCTAATATTTTAATGTAATTAGACAGGGAAAATCCTGCCACAACATTGTACCCCAGAGTTCAGGCAAATAGAAAGGACACATTGGACCCGGAAGGAGGTAACCAAATTGACCCCTGAAACTGGTGGTGACTGAGTGTCACTCCTACCGGACTAGGAGCACTTCCTATACGCTAGGGCCCCTCCCCTTTTTGAGATCCTATATGGGAGGCCCCTCCCATGCTGCCTAACCTCCAGTACCTCCGGACTTACTCCGTGCATTTATAGCATGGTTGCAAATAGGGCTGAGGATTTCTACGTCTTCAACCAGCTAGCACCTTCCAACAATTGAGTGAAGACGCTGGCCATTTCTGCTGTGCTCCCAGGTTCTCTCCGTGACCTAGGGCTGGCTGGAGCTGTTGGTGTAGGGGCCTCAGAAACATCTCACGGATTTGAGATGGCCCATTACTGAAAGGGGAATGAGAAGGCTAGGCTTCAAATTGGCAGGTCACATGAGGCCTAAAACCTGGGCAAGTCCACACAAGCCCAGACAAGTCGGTTCCTAATAGACAATACCCCAGGCTCCGGCCTTCGCGCCCAGGAGATGGACCCAACAGATCAACATGGACGTCGCCTACTCCAGATCAACATGGAGGTCGCCTACTCCAGATCAACATGGAGGTCACCTACTCCAGATCAACATGGAGGTCACCTACTCCAGATCCACATGGAGGTCGCCTAGTCCAGATCAACATGGAGGTCACCTACTCCAGATCAACATGGAGGTCACCTACTCCAGATCAACATGGAGGTCACCTACTCCAGAATTCCCCGGCCTGCAAGCCCACTCGGGTGTCTGTCTATCCTGGTAATGGGAGACCCCAGCATGCTCGAACCATGCAGAATAAAACACTCTTGGCAGTCATACACTATCTGAGTCTGGGCATCGTTCCTCGGTGAGCCATGGACCCTTGCAATAATAAATGATGCCCACCAGCCATCCAAACCAAAGTGACAAGTCACTACACACAGTTGGCAGCTGACATCTGACAATTTTCAATTAATGATTATGTTTTTTTGAGAGACAGAGTGCCATTATGTCACCCTGACTAGCCTGGGACTGGCTATGTAGACCAGGCTGGTTTCAAACTAACCAACTAATTAATTAAAACAACAACAAAAAATTGAGACAGGGTCTCTCTATGTAGCCCTGGATGTCCTGGTACAACCTATGTAGACCAGGCTGGCCTTAAAATCACAGATATTTGCCTGCTTCTGCCTCCCAAGAGTTGGGATTAAAGGTGTACACCACTATACCTACTAATTAAGAAAAATAAAACTTGATTATGTATATGTGCCAGTTTGTGTGTATTTCTGTTTGTGGGTATGTGTGTGTGATAGTTTGTGTATGCTTGGCCCAGGGAGTGGCACTATTAGAAGGTGTGGCCCTGTTGGAGTAGGTGTGTCCCTGTGGGTGTGGACTATAAGACCCTCAGCCTAGCCGCCTGGAAGCCAGTGCTCTGCCATCCGCCTTCAGATGAAGATGTAGAACCCTCAGCTCCTCCTGCACCAGGCCTGCCGGGATGCTGCCATGCTCCTGCCTTGGTGATAATGGACTGACCTCTGAGTTTGTAAGCCAGCCCCAACCAAAAGTTGTTTTTATCAGTTGCCTTGGTCATGGTGTCTGTTCACAGCAGTAAACCCTGACTATAACCGTGCATGTAAGTGTGGATACCTGCTGAGGTCAGGGATTGACCCCCTGGGAAGTCGCAGAAGGTTCTGGGCCACCGGCTGTGGGTGCTAAGACAGAGATCCGGGCCCTCTGCATCAGAAGTACACACTCTTACCATCTCTTCAGGCCACAACGACAGAAATGTTTTAATTTTCGATTTGTTTTTATGGTTCTGGGTATTGACCCTAGAGTTTCAACCATAATAGAAAATATTTCAACAGAAAAGCTTTGCCTAACATGGTGGTATGTGTCTGTAAAACCAGCACGTGGGAGGGTGGGAATAGGGGTGTCAGGGATTCAAGAGCATCGTCACCGGCTAGTTAGTTTAGAGGCCAGCCTGGGCCACATGAACCCTCTCTTCCTTGCTCCTCTCCAAAAAATAAAAATAAAAAAATAAAAATAAAAAAATAAATAAAAGAAGTGATTGACACCCTAATCGGCTGTGGTGTAGAGGAGGCTTCAACACATTCCAAGTGGAGAGAAAAATTGGGGAATGCAGTGTAATGATATAGATTCGATATGTATTTTCTAATCTAACAAGCCTGTATTCCTTAGTGCCTTGACTAATGCTTCAGTGGCCAGGCATGGCAGTGCACACTCGTAATCCCACCCGCTCATAAGACTGGGTGTGAAGGATCCTGAGTTCAAGAGCAACCTGGGAAACGTAGGAAGACCTACCTCAAACCGGAGAGGGGAGAGCATCGGCGCTCAGTCCCCATGCTTGCCAGCCTCTTAGCAGCCGTGCCGCCTCCCTTTTCCAGCACACCCTTTTCCATTTTCTTCCCCAACTCCTTTTCTTCCCTCTTCCCTCCACATTTCCTTGTCTTCCTGCCTCTGGGATATGGCTCAGTGGTAGAGCCCCGCCTAGAATCCCCCAGTGAGGGGCTGGGGGCGTGGCTCTGTGGTAGAGCCCCGCCTAGAATCTCCCAGTGAGGGGCTGGGGGCGTGGCTCAGTGGTAGAGCATCCGACTCTTCTGTCCAAGGCCGTGGCTTTCTTATGGGCACTGCCAGCCTTTTGCACACGTATGAGAACAGTCCCACACTTGATCCTAGCGCCACATAAACAGGTAATGTAGTCGGTGCCTGTAATTACAAAGCCACAGGAGGCTCAAACACTCAAGGCCACCTCTGGCTGTGTAGGGTGTTTGAGGCTAGTCTGGGCTGCAAGAGACCTTTTCTCCAACACAAACACGCAATGGCTTCCCCCTGCAGCGGACCACGGCTGTCTTGGAGAAGTGTGGGGACGGCTCATTTCAGTATCAGGCACCTTTCCCAACATCTGGGAGACTTATGTCATAGTAAGCGTTCCTTCCTCTTTATTGAGAGAAGGAACTTGCTTCTTGCCCCACCTCTACCCACCTAGGTACTTCCTCCGAGTGCTTTTACTCTTACCTTCAAGACTCAGGCACCCTTTGTTTAAAAGCTTTCTCTGACCTCCCATCGGGAGATGGCTCAGCAGTTATGAGCACTTTTTTTTTTTTTTTTGCCATTGTAGAGAACCCATGTTTGCCTCCCAGCACCCACACGGCAGTTTACAGTCATCTGTAACCCAAGTCCCCGGAACCCAGTCCTCTTCGACTCATGGGCAGCAGGCACGCACCTATGTGGTGCACCCACATATTTACAGCCAACACACTCATATACACCAGTGATTTAAAAACAAAAACAACATTACAATTTCAGTTTAGGAACATGGAGCCTTTGGGAGACCCTACTGCTGGTTCCTAACTTACAGCCCACCCGCTTCCTTCTGTCCAAATCCCCATTCCTCCTGTCCCACCGTGGGGGGCCCTTTGGGCACCCCACCAATTGTACCCCTGCCGTCTTGATACCCAGAGACAGGGAGCTTTCGGGTTTCATACGCCAGCCTTCCCCCTGCCCCCTGCCCCCTTGCTCACTACCTCAGGGAGCGGTTTGCACAGGCTGGCTGCTAACTCCATGTCGGGTCTTAGGGCTGGGTCTGAGGGGGGCAGGGGGCAAACACATCCTCTGGTGCTTGTTTATTTTATTTTATTATTTTCGAGACAAAGTTTCTCTGTGTAGCCCTGGCTGTCCTGGAACTCAGGCTGTAGACCAGGCTGACCTTGAACTCAGAAATCCTCCTGCCTCTGCCTCCCAAGTGCGGGGATTAAAGGCGTGCACCACCACACCCGCTTCATCACTCCTTACTTTGTGTGAAGACTCAGGTTGGGACTGAAGGCGGTGAGGAAGGTCCCGTATCATTTACTGAGCAGCCTATGTGCTCCGACCTCCTGCTATAGGAACAAGGGCTGTGGCCAAGAGAGGTTTCTGTCAGTTCTCTCCTTTGTCCACCAGAGGGTGCCGTGTCCCCATCTGTTGGGCTGTCTTACAGCCGTCAAAGCAGCCGCTGAACCTTTAAGGGGTTCTGCAGCGTTCTCCTGCTCCTGCCCTCACCTCTACTTCCTCCCGCTCCCCACCCCTCTCCCACGGAGCGGATCACTTCTGTTAACAGCGGAGGCAATCGCAATGGGTTTCCAGAGGCATAGACTTCCTGGGTTTTATGCCGATGTCCCAAAGTCACATACTACATCTCGCCTGCTCGAGATCCTGATCTTCCAGCTGGAGAACGGCCGGGGAGAGGGAAAGGTGGTCCAGAGGAGGGTTAGCCTTGCGGGAGGACGGGGAGGAAGACCAGTAGTCGGGAACTTTTACAGAACCCTGGAGGGATTGTTGGGATGGAGAGCCCTGGAGCGTACGGGGGTGGGGCTTGCTTTTCATTCCCGGGGCACGTAGGGACCGACCCACAGAGGGGTGCTTGGGGATGAGAGTTATTTTGCATCTTTGAAAGACCGTTCTAGCTCTTGTTGGGAAACAAAGGGAAGTGTGTGAAGCTGCTGATGTTCTCGGAGGAAGCTTATAACCAAGGAAACTTCTGGAAGCCAGCTCTTATGCATAAGGGAAGCCAAAATTAACGTGGCCAAGCCGGGGAGAAGTCAGACGATGCGGAAAGTGCCTAGGTTTGTGATGATCCTGCTGGACCGCTGGCGCTAGCCTCACCTCAGGGTCCCCCTCTTACCGAAGGTTTTCAGCCTCTGTAGCGGGTGACCCCACTTTTGCAGGGCTCCACACGTCTCCGCGGGGGCTGGCTGTGGGGACTCAGCCCTGCCAGGCTGCGTTGCTCTGCTAAGGGCCCTGGAAACACACAAGCAGAGGCAGGTATTTAATGCACAGCACGTAACCGTGATACGAAAACCAGATCAGTGTAAGATTTCCGAAGCGGCTTGAACGAGATGGAAGGCAGAAAGAGGCATCTGACCCTGAAGAGAAGGGACCCCTTTCAGTCATGGCAACGGGACACAGTCCCATCCACGTGGGTGGATGAGCGCACACCTGCAGGAAAAAGACGTCCGTGACCCTGTATAGGAGAGGAAGTGACTGCAAGACCCGCGCGAGCAGTGTGTGTGTGTGTGTGTGTGTGTGTGTGTGTGCAGAAAATTATCAATCAGGGGATTTGCCAAGATATCTAGGGCCGGGCAGCAATAGGGGGAGGGACTTGTAAGGTGGGGCTGGTAGGAGAGGAGTTCATATCCAGCCATGCTTTCTAACAACCATCCCAGCTCCGGCGCAGCCACCACCAGACTTGGGGTCGCTCTCTCTCTCAGCCCCTGCTCTCGCAGCCAGGGGCCACCTCTTTAAATATGCAGTCACAGGGGTGTGTGTGCCCAGCAGGGTCTGTGGCTCAATAAAAATGTCAAATTCATAGCAAGCTTGTCCCGGTCTCCTTCTCTTGAGTGAGAACATCCCGATTACAACGTGATGTAACTAAAAACCAAGATCTTTATGTCAGGCGTGCTCATGCCTTTCATCTCAGCACAGGGGAAATGGAGGCAGGTTAACAATCAGGGGTGCAGAGCCAGCCTCTGCTAGATGGTGTGTTTGAGACTAGCCTGGGCTACATTAGAGTTTATTTCAAAAACAAACCAACCAAATAAAATGTTAAACACTCCTCAAAAAATAAAAACAATTATTACACGTCAACTAAAATATATCAAAATGCGTTGTAAAATTTTTTTCTTAGCTCCTCAATGAGCTGCTAGCCAGCAGGGAGGGAGAGAGCTTCTGACCTGAGGTCACCTTGTCCTGGACATGGGGTATCCTCAGCAGTAGGGTCTAACCTGGTTCTTCCCTGATTCTCTCCAAGCAGAAGAAAAATTTCTATCAAAGAAGACAAAGTTTTGTAGAAAGATAAAACCTAGAGGGACAGGAGATTTCATAGTATAGTAAAAAAAAATTTTTTTTTAAGACAGGATCTTACTGTGTAGCTCTGCCCAGCCTGGAACTCACAGAGATCCTCCTGCTTCTGCGTCTTGAGTGCAGAGATTAGAGACTTGGGCCACCGCACCTGGCTTGAGTTTTTATTTGTAATATAATTATGTTATTAAACAATGCTGTCTAAAGTTTGTAATAATAAGAAAGGAACTATCAGCAGAGGCAGGCGGGTTTCTGAGTTCGAGGCCAGCCTGGTCTACAGAGTGAGTACCAGGACAGCCAGGACTACACAGAGAAACCCTGTCTCGGGGGTGGGGGGTGGGGGGTAGGATGGGGTGGGGAGTGGGGGAAAGGAACCATCAAATAAGAGCAAAATACAAAATTTGAAAATACAAAATGTATTTTTGGTAAAATATAAGTTTGAAAAGGGAAAAAAATAATTTTCAGGGTCTAATGAGTTTGTCCTAACGTCAAGGATTGTTCTAGAATGGAAAAAAATCGACGAGGCATAAGTTTAAACTTAAACTAAGTGGCTATAATTAAAAGTTATTAAAAGCTCTCAGGGTCAACTTTCAATGCCCAGAGATAAAACTGGTGGGGGAGTAACAAAAACTGCCACATGAAACAGGATTTGTCATCTTTATTTGAATGAGCCATTAGTGAGTTGGAGTTTGGGGGCTGGCCGGATAGCTCAGTGGGTAGGAGCATGTACAGCTCTTGCAGAGAGAGGACCTGAGTTTGAGGTCCTAGCGCCCGTGTTAGGTGGCTCATTGTGACCCATCACTCCAGCTTTAGGGAGATCTAGCACCCTCTTCTGGTCTCCGTGGGGACTGCACCCATGTGTACCTCTTCCCCCATGCATATACACAAGCAATAAAGTTGTTTTTTTTTTTTTTTCTTTAGTTTTTCAAGACAGGGTCTGTAGACCAGGCTGGCCTTGAAATTGGAGATCCACCTGCCTCTGCTTCCCAATTGTTGGGATTTAAGATGTTCACTGCACCACATTGGCCAAATATACATCTTTTAAAAACTTTTTTTAAAAATGAAGTTTTTGTTTTATAGTGAGATGCTAAGTACAGGAAACCTCACCGGGTAACAGGAAACCTCATAGTTTCTTCTTTCGTCTTCTTTTGGTAAATTTTCATTTCTCTAATTTCTAAGGACAAGGAACAGTTTAAAAAAAGATATTTCTTAGCCATTTTTAATTACTTTTAAAACAAGTCACCCAAGGATCCATTTTATCCTTGGGTGGCTTGTTTCCTTGAGTCTGTTTTTCGAGTTCATTTTAATTTTTTTGAGGAAAGGTCTCATTGTGTAGCTCTGGCTATCCTAGAACTCAGGACTTAGGCAAGGCTGGCCTCGACCTCACAAAGATCACCTTGTCTCTGCCTCCCTCGTGGGCATCGGTCCTTCTGTGTCTGAAAGACGCTGTTTCATTGGTGGGAGTATATCAAAAGTCTTACAGAATTCTCCAAGAACCTATTAAAAAGGGGGAAGAAGAAATTTCTGCTAAGAAAAAGGTATTAGTGGGTGTTAATCCCACTGAATGAGAGTAAAGACCATTACTCAAATTCTTTGGTCAAATTAAACAAGCTTTATTTTCTGTCAGACAGGGCTATCTCTCTCTAAAGTGGGGGCTTGACAAAAGCATGGAACAAAGCGGGAGGAGGGATTTTCAAGGGCGGGAGTCTTTTCAGAGAAATTTTAGTTATGTTGGAACTTGGCTAAACATTTTAAAATTATTTGGCAGAACATCTTACATTCAGGGTGTATTCAAGGTCTGAGTCAAACTGTACAGGGTGCGGAGTGTGTCAGATTCCAGAAAGAGGTTAAAGCACAGACAACTTGAATTCTGCAGCCAAGAGAAGTGAGCTTGCTGTTTTAAAAACAAAATCCCAGGGGCTGGAGAGACGTCTCAGTGGTTAGGAGCACTGACTGTTCTTCCGGAGGTCTTGGGTTCTGTTCCCGGCACCCACACACTGTCTTGAACACCCTTGAAGACACTCCTTTCTACGTCTTATGTTCACTCCCTGGGAGCTGGTGGCTCGTTCCACTGTAAGACCTGAAAGAAAAACGGGGGCACCCCAGCACCCCATGCCCTGGAAGCCATCACCCATCACTCACGAGAAACAGTCTTGATGAAATAGCAACAGGATTTTAATTCCAGAGTCTCTGGGAGTCACAGTCTTACCACGCAGGGTAAAAGAGTGTGAGCCACGCATGCAGAATCGGGGCAGCTTGTATAGGCGTATAACAGAACGCGCCTACCACAAACCCCTCCATAGCTCCTAAGCCGATCAGTTTAGATGATCCGAGCCTGCGCTCTCTGAGAACCAATCAGTTTCCTATAGAGGCCAGATGGGAACTGGTTAAGTCATTTCCGCTTATGTGGTCGCCATGCACAGGGTCATGCCAGGGTTACGCACAGCGTCACATCCGTATTACATGGGTGTGAACCCCACAGCCCGCCGCGTTCGCCCTTGTCCCAGCTGAAAGGACGCTGGGGACCTCCCCAGGCCTGCAACTCTCATCCTTTCACCCCCTCTTGACTTGGGGTTCCTCTTGACCCGTCATTGACTTTATTTAATCCTGTTTACAAAAAGCTCTTTGGATTAAAGGCATGTACTAGGGCCTAGCCGCACCACAACAAGGTTTTGTTAGTTCACAGTCTTGGGGTTCACAATGTGATCAAATGTCCTGCTACATGAACTTATTCTGATTGGATAACAAAATGTCTTCCATTCTTAAGATGGAGTCTGGCTGGTCCACCACTTCCGCCTTGTCTTATGTGTCCCTTTCGAATCCTCGATAGGGAATGATTATTTATAGCTGCTGTATAGGGTGATACTGTCAGTGGAAGCCAAGTATTTTTACCATTTTTTATTTGGAATGAGACAAAATTTGTATCATGCCTAGGGTCTCTCTATGTCTGTCTGGTTAGCATAGATATAATAAATTAATCTTAAAATCATCCTCTTTGTTCTGAATAGAGGAGGTGGAATGCCTTATCACATTGTAGAAATATTTTAGCTAATCAATCTACCTGTTGATAGATCTTGGTCTATTTATTTTTTACGGGATCTTTTGGCAGTGAGGGAGCCTGGTATGCCAATTGGCATCCTACATATAACCATCTTGCCCCTATGCCAGGGAGTTTCCTTTAGATCTAACATTCCAGCCTTTGATGAGGATGAGGGGCGATGCATTTGATTAACTCCTTCCTGCTGGGATTAGGAAGGCTGGACTGTCAGTGGCAGGCCAGAGGGGATGAGGGCCATAGGGCATTCATCAGGAGCATCTGGTTTGCTGTCCCACATAGGTTTCGATTTTTCAAAACCTATTTTTAATAAGGGTTCTTGAAGGCTTTAACCTCCCTTCTGGCCCACCTCACACCAGAGGCAGTTGAAAAGAAAGTTACTAGGATACAGGAGAAGTGAAGCTGTTTAGAAATTGTTATTTGACAAGAATCGACAAATGGGACCTCATAAAACTGCAGAGCTTCTGTAAGGCAAAGGACACGGTCAATAAGACCAAACGGCAACCCACAGATTGGGAAAAGATGTTCACCAACCCTACATCCAACAGAGGACTAATATCCAATGTATACAAAGAACTCAAAAAGTTAGACTCCAGAAAGTCAAATAACCCTTTTAAAAATGGGGTACAGAGTTAAACAGGGAATTCTCAATGGAGGAAACTCAAATGGCTGAGAAGCACCTAAAGAAATGTTCAGAATCCTTAGTTATCAAGGAAATGCAAATCAAAACAACACTGAGATTCCACCTCACACCAGAATGGCTAAGATGAAAAACTCAGGGGACAACAGATGCTGGAAAGGATGTGGAAAAAGAGGAACACTTCTCCATTGTTGGTGTGATTGCAAGCTGGTAAAACCACTCTGGAAATCAGTCTGGTGGTTCCTCAGAAAATTAGAAATAGTACTATCTGAGCGCCCAGCCATACCACTCCTGGGCATAGACCCAGAAGAAGCTCCAACATGTAATAAGGACACATGCTCCACTATGTTATTAGCAGCCTTATTTATAATAGCCAGAAGCTGGAAAGAACCCAGATGTCCTTCAACAGAGGAATGGATATAGAAACTGTAGTATATATATATACAATGGAGTACAATTCAGCTCTTAAAAACAATGAATTCATGAAATTCTTAGGCAAGATAACCCAATCGCAAAAGAATACATGGTAGGCACTCACTGAAAGTGGATGTTAGCCCAAAAATTCAAAATAAACAAGTTATAATTCACAGGCCACAGGAAGCTCAAGAAGAAGGAGGACTGAAGTGTGGGGGGGGGTGCTTTGGTTCCTCTGAGAAAGGGAACAAAATACTCACAGAAGCAATAAAAGAGACAAAGTGTAGAAGAGAGACTGAAGTAAAGGCAACCCAGAGACTGCCCTACCTGGGGATTCATCCTATAAACAGTCACCAAACCCCGACACTACTATGGACGACAAGAAGTGAATACCAAAAGGAGCATGCCATGGTTGTCTCCGGAGGGGCCCTGCCAGAGCCTTACAAATACAGAGGCAAATGCTAGAAGCCAACTATTGGTCTGGGTGTGGGGTCCCCAATGGAGGAGTTGGAGGGTGGTCTGGAGGAGCTGAAGGCTACCCAGACTCCCCAGGAGTCCCAGGGACTAAACCATCAACCAAGAGATACACATGGTTCCAGCCAAAAATGTGGCAGAAGAATGCCTTGTCGGGCATCAGTGGGAGGAGTGGTCCTTGGTCAGGTGAAGGCTCAATAGATGCCCCAACAAAGGGAAATTGAGGGGAAGGAGGTGGGAGTGGGTTGGGAGGAGGAGCATATACTTGGAGGCAGTGGGTGCGAGGAGGGGTTGGGGGTTTTGGGGGAGGGGGGAAGTCGGGAAAGGTTTTAGCATTTGAAATGTAAATGAAGATTATATTCAATAAAAAAGCAAAAGAAATTGTTCTTTGGAGCAAATCCAGTCTGCATTGTCCGGAAATCAGCAGTGAGTTCAGTAGGGTCAGGGTAGCAAACACGAATCAGCAGTGGTGGCACGATCCAGCAGAAACTGCCAGGCCTCAGCCAAACCAGCATGAGTCAGCAGGAGCGACCAGGACCAGCAGGGACTCCAGGAAAGGTTTTGTGTCTCTCTCAATGAAGTGGAGACCAGTGGAGACCAACAAAGCCTGCAAGCCCACAGTCACTGTCCACTAGGTCCTATTCCTACTCCCTCCAAACAGCAGGTGTCCTCCCACGGCTCTTGCCTCAGCACGTGAGTCTGTCTTAGCAAAACTCCACGTGAGGCTATATCAGCTGACCTCACTCTGCCAATTGGTCTGAGTCTGCAGAAGCAGCAAGAAGCCAGAGGAACACCACCAGACGTTTTTTGGTGCGGTTTCTCTCTATGGAGTCCTGACAAATGGTGACCAATAAACAATGGTAAGGCGAACCAATACCATCCAGCACCATCCACCATCTCTTGGGTCCTTCTCAACATCATGTGTCATGTGTTTGCTTCAGTGAAATGTTCTTTGACATACCAACTTTCCAGAGAAACCATAAGTTTCCACTTCAGTCCCAGCTGAAGAGACAGGCATCAATCACATCCAGAGTTCTCTGGTTTTGTAGGACTACCTGAGGCTAGCATGGTGCAGATCACGTTTGAAACAGTTTACAGTCTACAGTTGATATCTGGATTGTATTTATCATCCAAGCGGTTACAGACTAGGGACAGAAGAAAACTTATTTTTTTTTTTTTTTTTGAGATAGGGTCTCATTATATCACCCTGGCTGTAATGGAACATTTTCTGTAGACCAGGCTGGCCTTGAGCGCAGAGCTCCACCTGTATCTGCCTCCTCAGTGCTGAGATTAAAGGCGTGCGCCATCTTCCCCTCAACCTGCCACTCCCTCCCCCACCCAAATAGTTATTGGACATTTTCCAAGTTATATATGCAGTATGTTGTAGTAAGTTAAAATTACCCAAGTTAATGCTTTGCATAATAAGTTCTTTCTTCCTTTTCCCTTTTCCTTTCCTTTCCTTTTCTTTTTTTCTTTTCTTTTCATCTTGTTTTTTTTTTTTTCTGAGAAGATTTCTCTGTGTGATAGCCCTGTTTGTCTACTCTGTAGACTAGGTTGGCCTCAGATTTACTGATTTCCACCTGCCATGCATTGACTGAATCTTGGTGTCTCACATGGGGGCATCTGGAAGTAAGTACCACTGACAGGGTCAGGGTCTTCCAACTACTATAGTCATGTCTCTTAATCTAGACCTTGTCACCTGGTTCAAAGCAGTGAGGGTTAGGGGGAGGAACAGATTCATGAAACAGGCAGATAGAAGGCCATAGCTGCTTCTGGACCCTATATGGAGCTTCTAAGGATTTTACAAAGTTTTGTTTGTTATACTTAGCTAAGATATCAGACTAGAGGTTAGACAGCATGGGAGGGGGGGCCTCCCATAGGATATCAAAGGGGAGGGTGATACCTAAGGTGTGGGTGTATTCCTAACTCTATATAAGGCATACAGTAGGAGGGATGCCCAGTCACTGCCAGTGTCAGGGTTAACGTGGTCAAGGCCTCCTTCAGGATCCGATTCATGCTCTGTACTTACCTGAACTCTGGGGTCTGTACGCACAATATAATTTCCAATTGGTCCCCAGAACCTGTGCTAGAGACTGAGTCGCCTGACACATGAGTGCTGGTCCACTGTCAGACCCAGGCAGGCTGGACAACCCATACCCAGGCAGGATGTCTTCCAGAAGTTTCTTGCCCACTACGTGTCTACACAGTCTCCCTCTTTGTAGGGTAGGCTTCTACCCATCCTGAAAAGGCATCTATAAAAACTAGCAATACTTATATCCATATGTCCTGGTTTTATTTCTATATGATCTATTTCCCCTTAAGCCCCTGGCCGTTGCCCCCTGATTCTGGCTCCTGGAGTGGCCCCTTGATTGGAGCCTGAGGAGTCCACAGCCTGGCAGATGGCACAGTCTGGGATTGCCTGGTCAACCGCGTGCCCTAAGTCACGTACCCTGCCCCTCCCAGCAGATCCTTCAGTTTTCAGTGGCCAGTGTGAAGCTCCATGAATCCGATGGGTGAGTTACTTACAAACTCCTTAGGTTGGACGGTGCCGCCCAGAGGTCAGCGCCCATCGTCTCTTCTGTACTCCTTGGCGTTCCCCCTGATGTCCTTTGTCTTCAGCAGTGTATTCAGGGATGGTGAGGAGTGTGCAGCGGGCAGCAAAGCCCCAGGGTGTTGGCAGTGGACGCTCGGGCCGCCTCCCTCTCGACTTCCTTATTTTTGATGGTTTTCCCCTCAGCAGTCAGTCCCATCTGCTGTCACTGTGAATGTTAGCCATGGCTCCTTTTGCCAGTTTTAAAGCCTGGGCTAGAGCCTTTAGTTCAGCTTTTTGGGCTGAAGTTCCCGGCAGCAAAGCGGTTGCCCAAATACCAGAGCCCAAGCCCATCATCACCGCCCCCGCACCCCTGATCCCGCGCTGGATGAAGCCGCTCCCATCTGTGATAGATATGTTCCACATCTGACCAGGATATGTCGGTTAAGTCTGGCCTGAGGCTCTGGATGTGCCACAGAGCTATGGAGCAATCATGTTGCATATTTGAGGACGGGTCAGGTAGCAGGGTGTCTGGGTTTAGGGCAGATGACAGGTTATATCTTATATAAGGGGGGTTTAAAAGTAGAGCCTGGGGCAGGAGAGATGGCTCAGCAGTTAGGAGCACTGACTGCTCTTCCACAGATCCTGAGTTCAATTCCCAGCACCCACATGGTGGCTCACAGCCATCTGTAATGAGGTCTGATGCCCTTTTCTGTTGTGTCTGAAGATAGCTGGAGTGTACTTATGTGAATAAAAATAAATAAATCTTTAAAAAAAGGAAAAAAAAGATTTTAGCTTAAAAAAAAAGTAGACCTGAACGTGTACCAGTCTGGTGTTGAACATCCATCAGCCGGGTGGATTCTTCAGGGTCCCCTCAATGGCATGGGGGACGTGGTGACAAGGTCCCCCCCCCCATGATTATTTTGTCAGCATCCTTGGCGAGCAGGGCAGTGACAGCTACCATCCAGAGGCAGGCTGGCTATCCTCGGGCCACTGGGTCCAGCTTCTTAGATAAATAAGCCACAGGTTTTTCTCCAAGGTCCCACGGTTTGTGTGTGCACCCCCTTTGCTATCCCCTTTCTCTGATCCACATACAGTTGGGAAGTTTGTGAATGTCCAGGAGTGCCCAGCCAGTGCCTCCAATAAGCCTCTTCCTTGAGTCTTTTCTTCTTCGAGACAGGGTTTCTCTGTGTAGCCCTGGCTGTCCTGGAACTCACTCTGTAGACCAGGCTGGCCTCGAACTCAGAAATCCACCTGCCTCTGCCTCCCAAGTGCTGGGACTACAGGCGTGCACCACCACCACCCGGCCTCTTCCTTGAGTCTTAAAAGCTATATCAATCTCAGGGGTCCGTTCTCTTCTTGGCCCTCGGTGGCCTCATAACAGTTTGGCTATCTCAGTGAACACTGGCACCTGACATCTACAACACAGCCGATCCCAGAAACTCCTGTTCTTGACTTTGAGTTGACAGAAGTGGGATGCTGAGGATGGTTTGCTTCTGGGGCGTCCGTTAGCATGTGTTGGTCAGCCATCTTGAATATGTGCCCCAGGGAGGTGACCTCAAGCTGACAAAGCTGGGCCTTCTTAGCAGGCACTTGGTAGCCAAGCCGACTCAGCTCCTCTAGCGGGTCACATGGTCTCCTGGCGGGTCTCCAAGTCAGGAACCAGAAATACATCCTGGAGCACAGTTACTTGGGGGTGGGACTGCCGGTACTCACCCAAGTCCTCATGCAGTGCCTCCTCAGAGGTGGTGGTGAGCCATATGTGTGCTGAGAATTAAACTTGTCTCCACTGCAAGAGCAGTCAGTGCTCGACTGCTGAGACGTCTCTCCACTCTCCAGCCGGTGTCTAAACTGTCATCTGTGCGTTCCCATGTCTTTAAACTCATAGACCCTTCTCTAGGGAACCAAGAACAGATTTTTAGACTGAAAGTAGGAAATTCTCTAAGACCTTAGACAAAACATTATGGGAACTAGATGCAGAAGAAAATGAAGAGTGAAGGGAGGGAAAATACTCCTTATAACCCAGCTGTGCTGTGCGGCACTCCTAGTTCTTCTGCCTCTTCCTTCCTTTCCTTTTCACCCCCCCCACACATCTATCTATCTATCTATCTATCTATCTATCTATCTATCTATCTATCATCTATCTATCTATCTATCTATCTATCATCTATCTATCATCTATCTATCTATCACTCTATCTATCACTCTATCTATCTATCATCTATCTGTCCATCCACCCTGTTGCTCTCTTTGGACACATTGGATCCCATTGTGAGCCACCATGTGGTTGCTGGGATTTGAACTCAGGACCTCTGGAAGAGCAGTCAGTGCTCTTAACTGCTGAGCCATCTCTCCAGCTCTCAAGAAGTACAGTATCTTTTATTTGCAGGAAGGATGACTGAAGCAAAAACTTCTGGTTTCTTTGGAGACTCCCTTGTGTCATGTGACAGTTCTTCTGGAAACTGTCTTATGAGAGGATATTTTTGCTGAAGCAGACACATGGGAAGATGTTTTGCTGAAAACAGACACATGGCGTTTTGCTGGAAGCTGCCTAGAAAAAGGGCATGTGATGTTTTATTAGAGCGGATGCTTGGGAGAACACGTGGTGTTTGGAAAGGGTATGAATATAACCCAACGGACAGTGGACACGGCTGTGTGGTATTGACGTGCCTTACCACTCTTTGCTGGTCACCACTGGGCTTTGCTGATGCTGGCCTTCGCTGACAGTGCTGGGTGCTGGCCTTCGCTGACAGTGCTGGGTGCCGGCCTTCGCTGACTGACAGTGCTGGGTGCCGGCCTTCGCTGACTGACAGTGCTGGGTGCTGGCCTTCCCTGACAGTGCTGGGTGCCGGCCTTCCCTGACAGTGCTGGGTGCCGGCCTTCGCTGACAGTGCTGGGTGCCGGCCTTCGCTGACAGTGCTGGGTGCCGGCCTTCGCTGACTGACAGTGCTGGGTGCCAGCCTTCGCTGACAGTGCTGGGTGCCGGCCTTCGCTGACAGTGCTGGGTGCCGGCCTTCACTGACTGACAGTGCTGGGTGCCGGCCTTCGCTGACAGTGCTGGGTGCTGGCCTTCGCTGACTGACAGTGCTGGGTGCCGGCCTTCGCTGACAGTGCTGGGTGCCGGCCTTCGCTGACTGACAGTGCTGGGTGCCGGCCTTCGCTGACTGACAGTGCTGGGTGCCGGCCTTCCCTGACAGTGCTGGGTGCCGGCCTTCCCTGACAGTGCTGGGTGCCGGCCTTCGCTGACTGACAGTGCTGGGTGCTGGCCTTCGCTGACAGTGCTGGGTGCCGGCCTTCGCTGACAGTGCTGGGTGCCGGCCTTCCCTGACAGTGCTGGGTGCCGGCCTTCGCTGACAGTGCTGGGTGGCAGTGGTTCACCTTGCCACTCTTTGCTGGTCATAGTTTGGAGTGACTTCATAGAGAGAAATGCATCTGAGCACTTCTGGCGGTGTTCTGATGGCTTCTTGCTGTGTCTGTGGACCCTGGCCGATTGGCAGGGCTGCTCCATTGCTCCTGGATTGATCTGCCATCGCTGATTTGTGAGTGGCGTTTATGAGTGGATCGAACTGCAGTCGTGTGAACCTAACCGCCGATGTCCTGAAAACACGGATTGTAATTGCTTCAAAGAACTATTTCTAGACAGGCCCACCTCTTCCTTTGCCTTATTAACCTTTCCCTCCCACTACCTCTTGATGTGTTTATAAAAAGATAAAGAGATATAAGATATGTTCTATGGGGGTGTGGTGAGGTGTGGGGGAAGGGGGTGCCTCAGTGGGTCCGTGCCAAGACATCCCTTCCCCCTGAGGGACCAGCCGCATGATGGTATAGCATAGAATAGAGCTTATTCAGGGCATGGGAAGGGGAGTCAAGAGGGTAGTCGAGGCAGAGAAAGGCAGAGAGAGGGAGAGAGGCCAGCTATTGCCATGAGCATGTGGATAGAGGGGGAAGGGAAGGGAATGGGGAAGGGGGAGCAAGAGCGGGAGGAGGGGCAAGCAGACCCTTTTATGGTGGGCCAGCCCACCTGGCTGTTGGCAGGTAACTGTGGGTGGAGCTTAGACAGAATGCTAGCACCTCTGGACTAGAGGGGAGGTTGAAGTGTCTAAGTACACTTGTTAAAGTCGGTTTGAAAAGAACTCTGCAGGAAACAGAGGGGCTCAGCAGAGAACTAAGTCAGACCATGTTGGCAAAGAGAATACAAGGTACCTGACACAGCTGCAGTAGGACTGGGGACCGTGGCACAGAGGGAAGAGTCTAGTCCCCAGACGTGCAACCTCGACGCCTCAAGGCGCCGGCACCAGCCTCGCACCAGCCTTGCCATGTCCAGTCCTGGACAAGGACACAGAACCAACGTTCCCCTTGTCCTTCCGTCATGGTTTCTGAGGAAGCCTTGGGTCCTTCTGGCTTCGCACAGTACTATAGCGACCATGTTTGTCTCCCACCATGGAGGTAAAGGGGCGTTGTGGGAAGTGAGTGGATCAGTGCGGATCTCTGTGGGAAGGGTCTAGGCAGGTGTGTAGGCAGGGAGGCAGGAGGGAGTGCCAGGGGGTAGCTTGGTGGTTACGAAGGCCTGCTGTGGGCCATGTCCTTCTAGGGCAGCAGATTGGGATTGCCTGGGACGATGAAGGAAGGGGGACACTGCAGGATGAGTTTATGCTCCTCAGCCTGGGGGCGGGGGTGGGGGAGGGGGAGCCCTCTAAGAACTGAAAGCCTGACTCCAGTTCTGCAGACCCTCTTTTGTTTATTATATATTCTTCATTTCATTTCAAATGTTATTCCCTTTCCCGGTTTCCCCCCTCCCAGAAAACCTCCAACCCGTCCTTCCACCCCCTGCCTCCGTGAGGATGCCTCTCCACCCAACCTCCCACCTACCTCCTGCTTGATTTCTCCACGCTGGGGTATCTATCCAGCCTTTATAGGACCAAGGACCTCTTTTCCCACCGATGCCCAACAATGCATTCCTCTACCCCAAATGCGGATGGAACCATGTGTACCCCTTGGTTGATGGCTTAGTCTCTGGGAGCCCGGGGGGGGGGAGGTCCAGTTGGCTGACATCCTTTTTCTTCCTATGAGGCTGCAAACCCCTTCAGCTCCTCCAGTCCTCCCTCCAGCTCCTCCACTGGGGATTCCATGCTCAGTCCAGTAGTTGGCTGCTAGCACCTGCCTCTGTATCTGCAAGGCTCTGGCAGGGCCTCTCAGGAGACAGCCACATCAGGCTCCTTCCGGCAAGCACTTCTTAGTATCCACAGTAGTGTTGGTGTTTGGTGACTGTTTATAGGAAGAATCCCCAGGTAGGGCAGTCTCTGGATGGCCTTTCCTTCAGTCTCTGCCCCACATTGTGGCTCCATAGTTGTTCCTGTGAGTATTTTGTTCCCTTTCTCAGAAAAACCAAGCCACCCACACTTTGGTCTTCCTTCTTCTTGAGCTTCACGTTGTCTGTGAATTGTAACTTATTTTTCTGAGCTTTTGGGCTAATATCCACTTATCAGTGAGTGCATACCATATGTGTTCCCTTGTGGTTGGGTTACCTCACTCAGGATGGCACTTTCTAGTTCCATCCATTTGCCTAAGAATTTCATGAATTCATTGGTTTTTTGTTGGTGGTGTTTTTTTTTTTTTAGACAGAGTTTCTATGTGTAGTCCTGGTTGTCCTGGAACTCACTCTGTAGACCAGGCTGGCCTCGAACTCAGAAATCTGCCTGCCTCTGTCTCCCAAGTGCTGGGATTAAAGGCGTGAGCCACCACCGCCCGGCTCATTTTTTTTTAAAAATAGGGTTATTTGACTCTCTGGAGACTAACTTCTTGAGTTCTTTGTATACATTGGATATTAGCCCTATATCCGGTGTAGGATTGGTAAAGATCTTTTCCCAATCTGTGGGTTGCCGTTTTGTCCTATTGACAGTGTCCTTTGCCTTACAGAAGCTTTGCAGTTTTATGAGGTTCAATTTGTCGATTCTTGATCTTAGAGCAGAAGCCATTGGTGTTCTGTTTGGGAACTTTCCCCCTGTGCCCATGTGTTCAAGGCTCTTCCCCACTTTCTCCTCTATAAGCTTCAGTGTATCTGGTTTTATGTGTAGATCCTTGATCCACTTGGACTTGAGCTTTGTACAAGGAGATAAGAATGGCTTGACTGCATTTTTGTGCATGCAGACCTCCAATTGACCCAGCCCCATTTGTTAAAAATGCTGTCTTCTCCCCCCTGGATGTTTTCAGCTCCTTTGTCAAATATCAAGTGACCGTAGGTGTGTGGGTTCATTTCTGGGTCTTCAATTCTATTCCATTGATCTTCCTGCCTGTCTTTGTACCAATACCATACAGTTTTTCTTCTTCTTCTTCTTGTTCTTTTTTTTTGGAACTTATTTTTTTTACTAGATATATTCTTTATTTACATTTCAAATATTGTCCCCTTTCCTGGTTCCCCCTTGCCAAAAATCCTCTAACCCATCCCCTCCCCACCAATCCACCCACTCCCGCTTCCCTGTCCTGGCATTCCCCTATACTGTGGCATCGAGCCTTCTCAGGACCAAGGGCCTCTCCTCCCTTTGATGTCCAACAAGGCCATCCTCTACTGCATAAGCATCTGGAGCCATGGGTCCCTCCATGTGTACTCTTTGGTTGGTGGTTTAGTTCCTGGGAGCTCTGGGGGTACTGGGTGGTTTAAATTGTTGTTCCTTCTATGGTCCTGCAAACCCCTTCAGCTCCTTGGGTCCTTTCTCTAGTTCCCCCATTGGGGACCCTACGCTCAGTTCAATGGTTGGACCATACAGTTTTTATCACTATTGCTCTGTAGTAGAGCTTGAGGTTAGGGATGGTGATTCCCCCAGAAGTTCTTTTGTTGTTGAGAATAGTTTTCACTATTCTGGCTCTTTTGTTATTTCAAATAAATTTGTAGATTGCTCTTTCTAGCTCTATGAAGAATTGATTTGGAATTTTGATGGGGATTGCATTGACTCTATAGATTGCTTTCGGCAAGATGGCCATTGTTATTATATTAATCCTGTCAATCCATGATCTTTCCATCTTCTGAGATCCTCTTCGATTTCTTTCTTCAGAGGCTTGAAAGTTCTTGTCACACAGATCCTTCACTTGCTTGGCTAGAGTCACACCAAGGCATGTAGCATTATTTGGGACTATTGTGAAGGGAGTCATTTCCCTAATTTCTTTCTCAGCTTATTTATCCTTTGAGTAGAGGAAGGCTACTGATTTGCTTGAGTTAATTTTATATCCAGCCACTTTGCTGAAGTTGTTTATCAGCTTTAGGAGTTCTCTGGTGGAATTTCTGGGGTCACTTAAGTAGTATAATATCATATCATCCGCAAATAGTGATATTTTGACTTCTTCTTTCTAATTTGTTTACCTTTGACCTCCTTTTGTTGTCTGATTGCTCTATCTAGAATGTCAAGTACTATATTGAATAGATAGGGAGAGAGAGGGCAGCCTTGTCTGGTCTCCGATTTTAGTGGGATTGCTTCGAGTTTCTCTCCATTTAGTTTGATGTTGGCTACTAGTTTGCTGAATATTGCTTTTACTATGTTTAGGTATGGGCCTTGAATTCCTGCTCTTTCCAAGACTTTTAGCAGGAAAGGATGCTGAATGTTGTCAAATGCTTTTTCAGAATCTAATGAAATGACCACGTGGTTTTTTTCTTTGAGTTTGTTTATGTAGTGGATTACATTGGTGGATTTCTGTATATTGAACCATCCCTGCATCCCTGGGATAAAGTCTACTTGGTCATGGTGAATGATTGTTTTGATGTATTCTTGGATTTGGTTGGCAAGAATTTTATTGAGCCAGGCGGTGGTGGTGCACGCCTGTAATCCCAGCACTTGGGAGGCAGGGGCAGGTGGATTTCTGAGTTCAAGGCCAGCCTGGTCTACAGAGTGAGTTCCAGGACAGCTGGGGCTACACAGAGAAACCCTGTCTCGAAAAAACCAAAAAAAAAAAAAAAAAAGAGAGAATTTTATTGAGTATTTTTGCATCAATGTCCATAAGGGAAATTAGTCTGAAGTTCTTGTTCCTTGTTTGGTCTTTGTTTGGTTTAGGTATAAGTGTAATTGTGACTTCATAGAATGAATTGGGTAGTGTTCCTCGTGTTTCTATTTTGTGGAATAGCTTGAAGTGCCAGGAGCCATTCTCACATAGATCTCAAAACCTCCTTTCAGCCATTTCTAGCCTGCTTCTCCTAGCCTGCTTTTAGAAGAAAAAAATACTAGCTTAAAGATTAGCCAAGTAAGCTAGATGGTCAGTACCTGCAGATCTCACCTGAGTGGGCTAGAACAAATGAAGCTCACCTGTGTTTGGATTACCATAGCAACCCCTTTCCACTTCACCTCCCCTTGATCAATTTCTAATGCCAATTTCCTACAGTAGATGCCAACCTCCCCTGAGATTCTGAGAGACAATTCTGAGAAACTGTTCCTGATGCTAGCCCCCGAGATTGTTCCCCCAAATACAATAACTTTCCCCTCTTCACTCCTCCCCTCACCTGCTCATTCCCCTTTAAAAAGCCTTGTGTAAAAAATAAAGTTTGACAGCTTGATCAGAATACTGTCTTGCTGTCCGTCTCTCGTGTCTCTTGTCTCTAACCTTCTCTTAGGTGGTTCAGGGGACCCTGTTGACTGTCCTGCGGGTCAGGACATTGAAGAGTATTGGTATTAGGTATTCTTTGAAGATCTGATAGAATTCTCCACTAAACCCATCTGGTCCTGAGCTTTTTTTGGGTGGGAGACTGTTAATGACTGCTTCTATTTCCTCAGGGCTGATGGGACTGTTTAGATGGTTTATGTGATCCTGTTTTAAGTTTGGCTCCTGGTATTTGTCTAGAAAATTGCTCATTTCTTCCACATTTTCCAGCTTTGTTTAGTATAAGCTTTTGTAGTAGGATCTAATGATTTCTTGGTTTCTTTTGTTATGTCTCCTTTTTCATTTCTGATTTTATTAATTTGGGTCCTGTCTCTGTGCCCTCTGATTAGTCTGTCTATGGGTTTATCTATCTTATTGTTTTTCTCAAAGAACAAGCTCCCGGTTTTGTTGATTCTTTATATAGTTCTTTTTGTTTCTATTTTGTTGATTTTGGCTCTGAGTTTGATTATTTCCTGCCATCTACTCCTCTTGTGTGTATTTGCTTTCTTTTTTGTTCTAGAGCTTTCAGGTGTGCTGTCAAGCTGCTAGTGTAAACTCTCTCCATTTTCTTTTTGGAAGCAGTGCTAAGAGGAAAACTCATAGCTCTAAGTGCCTCCATGTCTTCATTTTCATTAAATTCTAAAAAACTTTAATTTCCTTCTTTATTTATTCCTTAATCAAATTATCATTGAGTAGAGTATTGCTCAGCTTCCATGTGTATGTGTGTTTTCTGTTTTTTTTTTGGTTGGAACTTAAGACCAGCCTTAAATTGTGGTGATCTGATAGGGTGCATGGAATTATTTCAATATTCCTGTATCTGTTGAGGTCTGTTTTGTGACCAATTATATGGTCAGTTTTGGAGAAGGTACCATGAGGTGCTGAGAAGAAGGTATATTCTTTTACTTTAGGATGAAATGTTCTATAAATATCTCTTAGATCCATTTGGTTAATAACTTCTGTTAGTTTCACCATGTCTTTGTTTAGTTTCTGTTTCCATGACTTGTCCATTGCTGAGAGTGAGGTGTTGAAGTCTCCCACTATTATTGTGTGGGTTGCAATCTGTGCCTTGAGGTTTAGTAACTTTTTTTGTATGAATGTGGGTCCCCTTGCATTTAGAGCATAGATGTTCAGAATTGAGAGTTCATCTTGGTAGACTTTTCCTTTGACCAGTATGAAGTGTCCCTCATTATCTTTTTTTGACAACTTTTGGTTGAAAGTCGATTTTATCCGATATTAGAATGGCCACTCAAGCTTGTTTCTTGGGACCATTTGCTTAGAAAATTGTTTTCCAACCTTTGACTCTGAGGTAGTGACTGTCTTTGTCACTGAGGTGGGTTTCTTGTATGCAGCAAAATGTTGGGTTCTGTTTACATATTCAGTCTGTTAGTTTATGTCTATGTCTTTTTATTGAGTCCATTGATGTTAAGAGATATTAAGGAAAAGTGATTGTTAATTCCTCTTATTTTTGTTGTTAAAGGCTGAATTATGTTTGTTTGGCAATCTTCTTTTGGATTTGCTGAAACATTACCTTCATGATTTTTCTAGGGTGGAGTTTCCCTTCTTGAGTTCATATTTTCCACCCATTATCCTTTGTTGAGCTGGGTTTGTAGAAAGATATTGTGTAAATTTGGTTTTGTCATGGAATATCTCATTTCCTCTATCTATGGTAATTGAGAGTTTTTCTAGGTATGGGCTGCCATTTATGTTCTCTTAGGGTCTACATGACATCTGCCCAGGATCTTCTAGCTTTCACAATTTCTGATGAGAAGTCTGTTGTAATTCTGATATGTCTGCCTTTACAAGTTACTTGACCATTTTCACTTACTGCTTTTAATATTCTTTTTTTTTGTTTAGTGCATTTGGTGTTTTGATTATTATATAACGGAAGAAATTTCTGTTCTGGTCCATTCTGTTTGGAATTCTGTAGGCTTCTTGTATGTTCATAGGCATCTCTTTCTTTAGGTTAGGGAATTTTTCTTCTATAATTTTGTTGAAGATATTTACTGTCCCTTTAAGTTGTAAATCTTTGCTCTCTTCTATACCTATAATCCTTAGCTTTGGTCTTCTCATTGTGTCCTGGATTTCCTGCATGTTTTGGATTACAAGCTTTTTGCATTTTTCTTTTTCTTTGACTGTTGTGTCCATATCTTCTACACCTGAGATTCTCTCTTCTATCTCTTGTATTCTATTGGAGATACTTACATCTGTAATTCCTGACCTCTTTCCTAGGTTTTCCATTTGCAGGTTTGCCTCCATTTGTGTTTTCTTTATTGTTTCTACTTCCACTTTTAGGTCTTGAATCACTTTATTCAATTCCTTCACCTGTTTAATCTGTGTTTCCCTGTATTTCTTTCAATGAGTTATTAATATCTTCCTTAAAGGACTCTATTATCTTCAGGAGAATGGATTTTAGGTTAACTTTCTGATTTTCAGGTGTGTTGTTGTATTCAGGGCTTGCTGTGGTGGGAGAACTGGATTCTGATGATGCCCACGTATATTGGCTTCTGTCGCTTATGGTCTTGTGCTTGCCTTTCACCATCTGGATAGCCATGGTGTTTGTTGGTCTGGGTGATTGTCTGGAGTCTGCCTCTTTAGAGCCTGGGTTGCTTCAGTTCTCCTGGTAGGCCTGCAGCCCTGGCTGTAGCAGATTGCCTGTGGGCCCTTCCAATGTGAGGCTCTTCACAGGGGTAGAGAGTGTTCTGATCTGTTGCCCTGGCTGCAGTAGATCTCCTGGCCGGCCTTCGGACTGTTGGGTCAACTGCTCTCAGTGCAGAGCATCTCTAGGGTGGATCAGGAGATGGTGTCTTCACTGGAGCAGAGCAACCTAGTCTGCCCAGCAGAAAGGACCAGGCTGGGGAAGGGGCAGAAGGAATGGAAGGGGAGTGGTATTTGTGAGGGCAGGGCTTTTGGTGGTTGATGGGTAGTGAGTTCTCCAGGCCCCTAGCAGCAGCTCTGGGACTCTGGAGGTGGGAGGGGGTTCTTGCCAACTGCTCTGAGTGCAGTGGGTTCTCTAGGATGGATCAGGAGATGGTGTCTCCACTGGAACTGAGCAACCTAGAGTCTGCCCAGCAGAAAGGACCAGGCTGGGGAAGGGGCGGACAACTCTGCAGACCCTCTGAACTCTTACCCAAAAGGCACCTTATCAAGTCAATTCCTGAATTCCAAACCTCTCACCTGATCTAAGGGCTGTCTGAAGGAACAATTGCCTAAGCAATTCTCAGCCATAGGAGAGTTTCTTGTCATCCAGGCAGAAGCATGATAGCATCCAGGCAGGCATGGTGCAGGAGGAGCTGAGGGTTCTACATATTTATCAAAAGGAAGTCAGGGACAGACTGGGCATGCTCAGGCATCTAGGAGGAAGATCTCTAAGCCCAACCCCACAGTGACACACTTCCTCCAAAAAGGCCACACCTTCTAATAGTGCCATTCTCTGGGATAAGCATATACAAACCATCACAGAGGCTCAGGAGACACAGGGGACATCTTGGACTCAGGCTCAGTGAACACCTGAGTGTCTGGTGGGGTCTGGTCTGTGTATGGTGGTGATGATGGACCAGGGCTCGTACATGCTACATGAGTGTTCTATTAAGCACCCCAGCTCTGGCTGGGACCTGTTTACCTAAGGCCACAGCACAGATACTACAGTCCTCTACAGATAAGGACTTCCCCTTCCCTCTGCCGACATCCCGTGGGGCTTTATTCGGCTCCTCCAGTGGCTCAGATGTCCTGCTGATATGCCCCTCAGACCTTCATTCCACCCAGGTCACCACCTCACCCTGTCCTGCCCACAGGCTCTCTCCCTCTTGCACCTTAGTCTCGGCTCATCAGCGGGAAGCCCCGGGCTCCTCCCCAGAGCGCTTTGTTCCCAGCAGCACCACGCCTACCCACCTACCCGTGCATCCCACGCTTGCCTTGTCCAGAGCTTGACCATCGGCCTCAACAGGATCACAGGGAAAGAAATGTACAGGCCTTGCTGAGAGCATTATTGAAATGTGAGCACTGAGCTTTGGGATGGAGCCTTGGCTTTACGAATAGTTGTGGACATTGATTCCCAGCCCGAGCCCACGGGCACAAACAGTTCCCGATTCCTCTCATGAGATCCAGCTCTTCTTGTATGTATGGTTTCTCCTGAGTCACCTGGGTTGGTGTTGGAGAGAGAGAGAGAGAGAGAGAGAGAGAGAGAGAGAGAGAGAGAGAGAGTTTCTCTCAGGTGGGAGGAATGTTTCGGGGGGAGCTGTGGGTCTGTGTTTCTGTCCCCCCCCTCATGCCTTCCTGTTCCCTCCATTTGCCTTCAGGATTGCCGTGACCCTGAAGGATCACTCACAACTTGGAACCGTGCCCGTGTTCCTTTACCCCAAATGCTCCCAGCTCCCGGCTTGTCTCAGCTGCTTCTGCTCCGAGTCCAGTGGAGCCAGAAGAGGCAGGGGATGACTGTGCCTGGGAGGCCTGTCCTGAGTCAGGATGGAACTAATGTGTTGAACTCCCTGTTCCACTGACTCTTCACGTTAGACATGCCTGGCTCAGGCTCTGTGATGTGGGAAACCTGAAACCCAAGGAGGATGCCCCTGAGTCGTGTCCTGGCTGAGTGTCCGGCTGTGCGGGGCTGTGGACACCAGCACATGTGATGTCTGCAGGGAAGAGAGAGGGACACTCACTTGGAGAATGGGGAATTTCCTGTGGTGTCTCCCTTTGGAGGAGGTGGATTCAACAGTTTGATACAGTGTCCTAGTTAGAATTAACTGTCACCTTGACACAGCCTGAAGTTACCTGGGCGATAAGTCTCAGCTGAATCACTTTGTTATCAGCTCTGGCTGTGGACATGTGTGTGAGCGATTGTCTTAACTGATGCAGGAGGCCCAGGCCACCGTGGGCAGCACCATCCGTGGGCAGATTGGCCTTGGTTCTACGAGAGAGCTAGCTAAGCATGAGCCAACGAATGAGCCAGCAAGCAGCACGTTTTCTGCCTTGACTTCCTTCAGGGCCACACTAGGACCCAGGCCTGGACAGGAACCGTGTGCTCTGCTCTCCTGAGCTGTTTCTGCTCAGGGTGTTTTTATCACAGCAGGAGAAAGAGCCCCAGAGCAGCGTGCAGGGAAGAAGAGCCGGCGTGTCTGTCTGAATCACTGTTCTGTTCCCTGCCTTCAGTACAAGAACCCTCAGGATCCAGTGGGCTAAGAGAAGGAGGGCCAGTGAGTACAGGTCCTCTCGTTTGAGTCTGGAGAGAAATGTGCCATGCCTTTCCACTGACATTTTGTGAGCACAAGGCTTCTCCCGAGGGGCCCGTCCTCTGGAAGCACACTTCATCCGACTTTAGTCCAGGACTTTCCGGGGAGAATCTGGAAGCCTGCCTAGACCCACCCTACACTAGATGGAAACAGGGGTTCTGCAGAGCACCGTTAGCAGGATGGGCCCTGCATCCCACCTGTGCTGAAGAGAGCCGGGAAGGTCACATTTGACTTGTTAACCACCCCTGCTGTAGCCCTAGACATGAGACTGCAGTTCTCCCAGAGAAATCCAGGGGGAGATATCAGGATGCACACTCAACCCTCAAGCAATTTTCCCTGTGCCTAGGGAAATTTGTTTACATTGCCTAGGAGACTGCTTTCCATCCCTCTTCCTACTATCCTGGATCTCCCTCCCTAGACCCTGTTCTGTTTCTTGTGTATGAGCATACCCCTCTGTCTGGGGAACCTGAAAGTCCCCTTCCCCCTGCAATCCCCCATAGAAGAAGACAGGGTTGCTGATGGGGAGTCACCCAGACAAGGACAGAGCTGACCCAGGAAGACCAGTGAGAACTGTGCTCAGCCACTACAGTGCCGCCACCCATAATGCTGCAAGGTCCCTGGGCAGCTCCTGCTGAGTCTGACTGGAAAGCACAGCTGCACAGGTGCGCAGGCCATCAGCCAACTGTTCTGATGGCTTATGATACTTTACAGGAAGACAGTGTCCCCATGAGAGGGACAGAGGACACAGGTCCTCTTGATGATTCATGTCCTCAGGGAAGAGTCTAATGAATCCTCTCCTGCAGACAAGTGGTAACAGACACTGCTGATCTGGACATCCGTCCTGCTCCAGTGTCAGGGCCTTGTTCGTATTTAAGGCTACCTTGTAGACACTGCAACATTTGTTCCCCATGTGTGCTGTCTGTCACTGAGAAACGCAGACACAGGAACACAGTGGCCACATGAGCCTCACACAGGCCACAGGTGACAGATGTGAAGCACAAGTTCTCCATCTCCAGCCAAGTATTCCGTGTCTCCACCCTGGAGGCCTTCTCAGGCGTCTGTGAATCAGAGAGGAGCTGATGTTAATCCTGGTCATCAGCTGCTCAAGGGGACATCTTGTCCAAGAACTGAAAGCAAATGGACAGTCAGACGTGACTCCAGAAGTAAGTAAGCCACGTGTCTATGAAGGATTTCTGGAGCATTCCAGGACTCCTGAGCCCACAAATGAGACAGGAAGTCGTGTTTTCCTGAGTGCAGCTTCACTCAACAGTCAGATCGTTGTTTCCCTGAGACATGGCCTTGCCTAGGAGACTGCTTCCCATCCCTGTCCCTCCTAACCTGGATCTCCCTCCCTAGACCCTGCTCTCCTTCCTGTGTCTATGAACACCCCCTCTCTGGTGGTCCTGAAATTTCCCTCCCTCCTGGCATCTTTCAAGGTTAAGACAGGACATTTGCCGTAGAATCACCCAGTCAAAGGGCCTAGGTGACCCAGGAAGACCAGCGAGAAGCTGGGCTCAGCCACCACAGCCCAGCCAACCCATAAGGCTGGACGGCTGCCTTGAAACAGTGTGTAGGAAGAGGAGCCCACAGTCCTTTCCAGGACACACCGGTCACCCCTTCCCAACACCAAGATCATGAAACTCCTCACACAGCTTCTCCTGGGCATCTGTCTTGGGTCAGGAACTTGACTGGTGTCATTAGTGATAAAGGGTTTATCTTCATCCCCAGTCGTCACACAGGTGGACTCTTCCAACCCTCAGAGACATCCCTGTCACCTTCCTGCTGGGAAATCCCACCTTCCCAGAGTACTGAGGACACAGGGCATCCTGGGTGCTGAGCTGGGTCTCTGAGTCACAGGGGGCACATAGGAAAGATGGGGGCTCCCTCTTTGATGCTGAGAGACTCACATCCAGGAGTCAGCAGATGTCAGCCCTTGGACGAGTCATTGTTCTCTGAGGGGATGTCTATGCATTTCAGCCTTGTTGCTCAAGGTGCTGTTGGAGGAGAAACATAAAGAGAAAAGTTGAGAAAGATGCGGGACAGCTCTGAGAGTGGAGGGACTGAGCAGAGCTGTGGACACAGACCCAGCACCCACGGCCTGTGGGATTCTGGGAAGTGTCCTGCTGAGGGAAACCTCAGCTCAGAAGGGGGAAGGGCAGCAGAGGCTGGTGCCTTGCAGGAGCTGAAGGTCTTCCTCTCAGAGGAAGGACAGTCCAGTGAGAAGAGATATGGAGGTGTCCTCTGAGCTTCGCAGCAAGGGCTGGGACCCCTGGAAGATTGTCCTGCTCACAGGTTGGTGTTTAAATATCTGATTGTGTGTGAGAAGGGGAAGTCAGAAGCCCACGTCTCCTGAAAAGGAGATGTCTAGAGGAGACTTGGTTCCTGTTTCTAGTCACAGTGCAGAAGGTGCAGTGAGGGACAGAGGGTCAGCGCAGGAAGGTCTGAGCAGACAGGAGCTGGTGAGGAGAGTGAAGCCTCCGCTGCCCCTATTCAAAGTCAGTCACAGCGGCTGCCATCGGAAGCCCGATGTTCCCACCCGTGACAGGCTGACTCTCCACCTAGAAATCAAACCTGGGAGGCCAGTGAGGCACCTCAGTGTGTGGGGACATGACAGTCTGCGTTCATTCCTCAGCTGGCGGGGTCGATGGAGATGCAGACTCCTGCAGGCTCTTCTGTGCTCTCCACAGGGGTGTGTGTCATTGGCCTGCCACGTGTCCATCTGGACAGGGGCCTCCCAACCCACACATTCAATATAGAAATGTAAATCACACTTGCTACAAACCAGGGCAGTATGTAGATAAATTCATGGAGACAGCCTCCTTCCCTCCCTCCCTCTCTCCCTTCCTGCCTCTCTTCTTCCCTACCTTCCTTCCTGTTTCCACTGTTTTTTTTCCTCATTCGTTTTCACCTCCATTATTTTCTGAGATCTTTTCAGGAACTTAAACTTCTAAAAAGGTAATTCCAATCATTGTCCTCACAAAGCCCTTTTCTAGTGAACCGGAAGTCAGAGTACCCAGAGGAGAAACTTACTGGTTTAATGGAATTGTAAATAGAATAGAGAACATATCAGAAAGTGAGGACTGTTTGGAGGAGGAGGGGTAGGAAGATCAGGATGAGGAGGAGGTCAGAGAGCCCCTTCTCACACAAGACACCCTTTATATGAAGAGTGATATGGGGACTCCTGAGTAGAGGATTCCACAGCGAGGCAATGACACCCTCTGAGGCTCTGAGGGCATGGAGGTTGTGTTGCTCACCTCCACTGAGGGCGCACCCCTACCCACAGGCATGAGCTGAGGCGTGCTCACACCTGCTCAGGATTGGTGGCTTGTCTCTCTTCCCTTCCAGCCTCCCTCTTAACCTGCTGGATCCTGCCCATCAGTGCCCAAGTTGACATCGAATCCTTACCTCCCCAAGTGGTTGAAGGAGAAAATGTTCTTCTGCATGTTGACAATCTGCCAGAGAATCTTCTAGCCATCGCCTGGTTCAAAGGGGAGATAGACACAAGGCTTGGGATTGCACTGTATTCACTGGCCTATGGCCTAAGAGTGACGGGGCATGTGCACAGTGGTAGAGAGACATTGTACCACAATGGGTCCCTGTGGATCCAAAATGTCACCCAGGAGGACACAGGATTCTACATTTTTCAAACTGTAAGCAAACCTGGAGAAATTGTATCAAATACAGCCATACACCTTCAAGTGCACTGTAAGTAATTGACTGTGAACTGTGGGTTCTGGGTGGGGTCCTTCCACTAGGTACATGGAAGTGACAGGCCTGGCCTGTGTCTCCTTCCCCCTGCATTGTGTCTCCATGTTGGGACTTGAGCTTTACTGCAGGACACACATGGTGGAGAATAATGTCAACTGTGCACAATTATTCCTTTGGCTTCACCTTGGGGAGACCTGGGTGCACGGAGGGCAGGTCATGCAAGGACGTCAGCCTCTGTCTAGACTCTTGGGGTCCTTTGTAGGAAACTGACCTTCAGGAGGACCTTGAGGGGAGTGAGAAAGGCCAGTGGTAGCCATGGGCATCTTACAGAGTTGTGTTCCAGAAACCCCTGTCTCCACATCTGTATTCCAGACTCAACTCCTGATGGCCCTGAGAACCTTTGTGCTAGGGTTGGGCCTTGACTTTCTGTTTGTAGAGAAGAGTGCTTGTGAGTCGTCAATGTCTTGCTCCTGCGGGACAAGCAGTGCCCTGACAGGAGCGCCGTGATAGGTTAGCTCTTCTGGTCTCCCTAGTGACCCGAGTGAGAACAACCCAGGGAGATTCCCATAGTGACCCGAGTGAGAACACACCAGGGATATTCACACAGTGACCCGAGTGAGAACACACCAGGGAGATTCACACAGTGACCCGAGTGAGAACACACCAGGGAGATTCCCATAGTGACCCGAGTGAGAACACACCAGGGAGATTCCCATAGTGACCCGAGTGAGAACACACCAGGGAGATTCCCTAGTGACCCGAGTGAGAACATACCAGGGAGATTCCCATAGTGACCCGAGTGAGAACACACCAGGGAGATTCACACAGTGACCCGAGTGAGAACACACCAGGGAGATTCCCATAGTGACCTGAGTGAGAACACACCAGGGAGATTCCCATAGTGACCCGAGTGAGAACACACCAGGGAGATTCACACAGTGACCCGAGTGAGAACACACCAGGGAGATTCCCACAGTGACCCGAGTGAGAACACACCAGGGAGATTCCCATAGTGACCCGAGTGAGAACACACCAGGGAGATTCCCACAGTGACCCGAGTGAGAACACACCAGGGAGATTCACACAGTGACCCGAGTGAGAACACACCAGGGATATTCACACAGTGACCCGAGTGAGAACACACCAGGGAGATTCACACAGTGACCCGAGTGAGAACACACCAGGGAGATTCACACAGTGACCCGAGTGAGAGCACACCAGGGAGATTCCCATAGTGACCCGAGTGAGAACACACCAGGGAGATTCCCACAGTGACCCGAGTGAGAACACACCAGGGAGATTCCCACAGTGACCCGAGTGAGAACACACCAGGGAGATTCCCATAGTGACCCGAGTGAGAACACACCAGGGAGATTCCCATAGTGACCCGAGTGAGGGCACACCAAGGAGATTCCCAGGCCATTAACCCAGTGTCCTGATGGACTTATGAGAGTTCCAGGAAGTCCAGGGCCCCATCAGGGAGGGACAGAGGACACGGTCCTCCTGACAAATTCTTGTCTTTTGGGACAAGTATATTTTTCCCCAGGCTAGTGCAGACAGGCTCTGCTCCTGTGGACAGTTCCCCAGACATGAGCTGCGGTTCCCACAGTGAGGAGCAGGGATAGCCTGGGACAGCCAAGGACACTAACCACCCTCTATCCCTGAATCAGGCCCTCACCTTGAACCTGACCATGGTTTCAAGACTGTGCTCACACTTTCTCTGCCTGCTCAGCTGGGTGGTGGGTCTGCCCATGTGCTCCCTGGCCTTTCTAGCTGTTCCCATAGGACGCCCTTTCATTCCCAGAGAAAATACATGTCTGCAATGTGAACAAGGTCCCCTGGCAGGGCAGCACATACAGGAAGCAGGAGACCAGAAGACATTTATCTCTTCCCTGCAGACCTGGTGGTCACTGGCACAGTCTCCTGAGACCTCTTAGCTGCTCCATAGAGAGGAAATGATGAGCTAGGGGCATGGAGTTCATGGAGGTAATGTGCTGACCTCCACCACGTGGGGCAGGGAGACCCTCACCCACACACCTCAGGGGAGCATTGCACACAGCCACTCAGGACACAGGGTGCCATCTTACCCAAACCCCAAATTCTAATCTGATGGATCTGTCTTCCCTTCTAGCCTCTCAGTATATCTGTGGCAGTCCCTCTCCTCCCACACAGCCCACTATTGAGTCAGTGCCACCCAGAGTTGCTGAAGGGGGCAGCGTTCTTCTCCTTGTTCACGATCTTCCAGAGCATCTTCACTCGTTCTTCTGGTACAAAGGACTGATTGTATTCAACAAGGTTGAGATTGCCCGACAGAGAACAGCCAAGAATTCAAGTGAGCTGGGCCCTGCCCACAGTGGTAGAGAAACAGTGTTCAGCAATGGCTTCCTGCTGCTCCAGAATGTCACCTGGAAAGACTCGGGATTCTACACCCTACGAACTCTGGATATACACAAGAAAATGGAATTAGCACACATTTACGTCCAGGTGGACAGTAAGTTAATCTCTGTGATCGTTCAGTGCTTGGTGGGGCTTTGCCACACAGGACTGTCCCTCCTGCCATGTGACTATCTACTGTCTGTATTTTATCACCATGATGGGGTTCAACCACTGTGTGCAGGATACACATGTAGGAGAGAAATGCCCATGGCTTAGACTCTGTTTTCTGACTCCCCCTCATTTCTAGGAGGGCCTAAGATGGCAGACTGCTCTGTCAGTTGAGGATCTGGCAATGCACGTGAGGAAACCGTGGCCTCCTCACAGAGTGGTGAGCATGAGGTAGCTCTGGTCCTAGTTGTCTGACCCAGGTTTGACTAACAAAGTCCTGGGTACCATGTTCCAGGAGTACTCCTGGTCTGAGCAGGCTGTCCTCTGCTGCTCATCAGCTGTCTACATCAATCCAGTGCATTTGTATCATTAAACAGGGGAGTTTCACAAAAAAGAAAAGAAAAGTAAAAAACATTAAAAGACCAAAGCAATGCAGGGTTGTCATAGACAAAATGGAGGGGTGCTGGTTTCCGCCTGTCTCCTCACAGCCTTCTCACACTGATCTTATAGCAGATGTGACCATGAGCCCAGGGTAGAAATGCTCACAGTGGACTGGTCCCTCCCACATCAGTCACCAGGTGAAAGATGTGTTCTCCATGTGCCCACAGACTCTGGCTTGTGTCATGTTGACATAAAGCCAGCCAGCATAAGTTCTGGACCAGTGAAGAAGACTAGACTGCTCCAAGTGGTCACCCAGCCCTAGTCCTGGAGTTTGCAGGCTGAGCAGTAAGAACATGGAGAGTGTGAGAGCAGAGGTTGACTGCAGGTACAAAGGAAGTGAGAAAAGTCAGATAGTGACTATCTAGGGTGTGTAGAGACCAAGGTCAGGGGAGGCATCATCTCAAAGCACAGTGTACACGAGTGTGTGCTGTGTCTGAGGGAGTGCAGTGAGGGGCAGCCATGGAGACACCGAGGAGAGAGCTCCATGCAGAGGAAATGACTCCACGTCACTGAGGGAGCAGAGGCCGTGTCACTGACTTCCTCAGGTGGGAGAAAGAGACACACCCACTGCTGCATGTCTAGGCTGAGTGAAGAATCCATCTTGTGAGGACTCAGGCTGCCACTTTTATACCCAGCACAATTATCCCGTGTGATGATTTTTCTCCTTTCCCTTCCAGCCTCCCTTTCCTCGTGCTGTGACCCTCTCATGTCTGCCCAGCTCACAATCGATCCAGTGCCAGGACATGCTGCTGAAGGGGGGAGTGTTCTTCTCCGGGTCCACAATCTGCCAGAAGAGCTGCAAACCTTTTCCTGGTACAAAGGAGTGTATAGCACTGAGGCCTTTAAAATTGCAGAATACAGCATAGCGACGAAGTCTGTCAGGAGCGGCCGTGCACACAGCAGAAGAGAGACAGGGTACACCAATGGATCCCTGCTGCTCCAGGATGTCACTGAGAAAGACTCAGGCTTGTACACACTTGTAACGACAGACGGCAATTTCAATGTCGAAACAGCACGTGTGCAAGTCAACGTGCACAGTAAGTGACTCTCTATGGCTTCTCTTGTGTGTGGCTTAGCCTACTTCTCCAGTGGACTGTGAAGCAGCTGTGCCTGCTTTTCCCTCACCCCCACCACACTCTGTCCTCACATTGGCATTTGGCAGTTCCTGCAGGGCACACCTGGTGTGGACCAACAGCATTAGATCAGAGCTCTTCCCTTTCCCTCCCTGCAGAGGGAGGCTCAGCCTAAGAACGTCAGACTCAGCCCTGACCCTTGGGCCTCTCACCATGCCCACAGCCCTGATAGAGACTCCGTGGGGTCCGATGAGTCCTTGCTGAGGAAGCCATGGGTTCCCCACACACAGCACCAGGAAGGGCTGGCAGCAAATCTCTGTGATGCTCACATCCATAGGGAGCATGGAGAATGATTTTGTCATTGCTTGGCTTTGGATTTCTGTAGGAGCTGACTTGTTTCAAGGCTGTTGTTGCATGTGTTACCATCCATGCCCTGCCATGGGAGACACAGCTGAGCTAGTGACCCTGGTCATCTTCCAGAGAGTCAGCCAGGAATGCAGAGCTGGACAGGGCGATATGTGCTTGGGCCACTCACTGGCTGTGTGGATGGCCGTATGAGACCTCACAGGAAGGTCAGGGTCTCCAAAGTGATGGACAAAGATACTGGTCCTTTTGGCTAATGCTTGTCCTCTGGCGTCCAGCTCCTGGAATTCTCTCTCACAGGCAAACAATCTCAGAGTTGCTAACTGGGCAGCTCCCAGACATGAGGAGCTACTCACTAGATGGCACAGTAACTCAGCCTCAGGCTTCAGTCTATGCAATCTCCTGAGGTTCTTGCCATCCTCAGAATGCAGAAAACTCAGAAAAGCAATTCCAGGCACCTCTCACTTAGGGTGTATCCTGGCTCCATCCCTGACCCTGCATACTTGGACTCCTCTTGGGTAGTCTTTCAGACCTACTAAGCACATTACTCGGTCAGAGGATCTTGTGTTACCAGGTTCAGACTCTCCCTCGCATATCCCATGACTAATCACCCAGACAGAGGACAGCTGCCTCCCAGGATGGACATGGCAGGCAGTAGGTGAGGCTCAGCCAGCACAGGATGGTGCGAGTCCCTCAGAAACTCTGCCTAGGTTTATGGGGCCACTGTCCTCTCTCTAGGGTCCAGGTGACCTCCTGCTTCTCAACCACATGTAACTTCACACATAACCGCTCCTGGGTCTCATGACCATGCACCCTGACTGGTGACTCCAGTGAGCATGGGTCTGTCCCCTTTCTTGATATCAGTCAGCAGGTCCCTTCCCAGTCCTCACAAGCATCTCTGTCACCTTCCTGTAGAGTTGATCCCACCTGAGCACTGAGACCAAAGGGCAGCTTAGGATCCTGTGTCATCAAGGACGCACTGGGAGAACACAGCAAGGGCAGCCCTGTGGTGAGCGGTTGCTGCCCCAGGGACAGAGATGATGACCAGCCTTGTGCGTGACCCCATCCCTGACAGCAGTGGGCATCACCCTGGGAAGGGTCCTGCCTGGGCAGGGGCTGAGCTCGGAGGGGGAAAGACTGCCCAGCTTGGGGCCTGTGCTGGAGCTAATGCTGTTCTCCACAGAGGGAGGGCGGATTAGGCAGCTGCAGGTGTGGTGCCCCACTGTGTCCTTCTCCACAGACCATGCAGCCCCTGGTCTAGTTTCCCGCTCACTGCGGAAGACAGTGCTTGACTGTGTGGGAACAGGGGAGCTCAGAGACCTGCTGGAGCATCCTAAGGGGGAAGGATGGGATAGGCTCCCTCAGGGTGACCTCTGACCTCCATCTAGGGGCTGTGGCCTGTTATTAAACATACACACAGGTGTACACCTGCACCTCACACACACCCACACCCCTCCATGTACCTCCGTATGGTAACTCTAGCTGGAGGTTTAGCTGGTGTCAGTAGCTCCAAATATGAGAATGTCATTACCACCTGGACACCCAAGAACTTTTTACATCTGCCTATCTACCGACAGGCCTACGAGCCTGTGTAGGCACTGTACCTTCTCCAAATATCATTAGATGCTTTTCTAACAAGGCCCTAGCTGTAATGCGCTGGAAGACAGAACAGGATGGCCATCTCAAGGTGAAGTAAGGTGCTGACTGGACCAGAATGGAGGTTGGGGAATGAAAACCCGGGATATGTAGAGGAAGAAGTGAGAGAAAGTTTGCCTGCACCGCACATCATCTGAGAGAGAGAGCAGGCTTGTGCATACAGTGAGGGTGGAGTGTCCTGAGGACAGAGTTCCCCACAGCAGAAGACACACACAGTCGTATCAAGGAGGCCGTCTGCTCAGTCCCTCTAACTTGTGCACACATGCCCTCCCCCCATCTGCTGTGTGATGGATCTCAGCTTCACTGGGCACAGGGCCCCATCTTTTTACCAAAGACCAAGGTGTCAATACTGATGGGTTTATCTCCTTCCCTTCTTTCTTCCCTTTCCGTCTGTGTTCACTCTCCCTCCATGGACAAGCTTCCTACTGCATCAGTGGGAGGAGCATCAGGAAGCCAAGGATCCAGACTCAACTCTAGTTGTCCCCAGAGAATTCTCCTCAGGACTAGCTTTGTACTTCCTGTCAGAGCTGAGGGGGAAGAAGGCTTGACTGACTGTCCAAGTCCCATTGGCTGTAGGATCAGCTATGTACTACCATGACAGCTGCAGTCACACAGGTCACCTGATTACCAAAGGACAGAAGCCAACTGTTCTGATGGACTTAGGAGACATAGAGAAAAATAATGTTTCCAATGAAAGGACAGAGGTCACAGTTGTCCAGGTACCTCCTTTTCCTCAGGAGTCCAGGCTAGGGTAAGTGAAACAGAAGCTGCTGGTGTGAGCAGCTCCCCCATCCCCAGGGCAGAATGTTGCTCATATGTAATCATAACTCATGGGCACCCATGCACAGATCCTGGATCAGCGTCACACAGCCCAGGGGCCCCAGATGCAAAGCACAAGACATGACTGTGGTCACAGCTCCAATTTCTCCTCCCTGGAAGTTTTATTATGTGTGAGCTCTAGAGGGCCGGAAGAGCTGTCTGAAGGATGACTGTCATTTGTTCCCCTCCTCTGTTTCTTTGCAGAGCTTGTGACACAGCCTTTCATGAGAGCCACGGACAGCACAGTCAGAGTACGGAGCTCAGTGGTCTTCACTTGCTTCTCAGACATCACTGGGATCTCCATCCGTTGGCTCTTCAATAATCAGAGTCTGCAGCTCACAGAGAGGATGACCCTGTCCCCGTCACAGTGCCAACTCAGGATTCATACTGTCAGGGAGGAGGATGCTGGATTGTACCAATGTGAGGCCTTCAACCCAGTCAGCTCGAAGCCCAGTCTCCCAGTCAGCCTGGTGGTGATGAAGGAGTGACCCCTCCTCTGATGGTACATCAGGCTGGGGGTCTTTATGTATTCAGATGCCCACACTTACCGTCCCTTACCCGTTACAGATTTTTATTCATTCTCATGGCCACTGGACATTTCTTCCATCCCTAATGTACTGACTGGTTTTGTGTGTCAACTTGACACAGACTGGAGTTATCACAGACAAAGAGCTTCAGTTGGGGGAAATGCCTGCATGAAGACCCAGCTGTGGGGCATTTTCTCAATCAGTGATGATGTGGGGAGGGCCCCCGACTGTTGGTGCCATCCCTGGGATGGATGTCCTTGGTTCTATCAGAGAGCAGGCTTAGCACTCAGGGGAAGCAAACCAGTAGGTAACATCCCTCCTTGGCCTCTGCATGAGCTCCTGCTTCCTGACCTGTGTGAGTTCCAGTCCTGACTTCCTTTGGTGATGAACAGCTGTATGTTAGTGTAAAGTGAATAAACCCTTTTCTCCCCAACTTGCTTCTTGATCATGATGTTTGTGCAGGAATAGAGACCCTGACTAAGACACCTCCCCACACCTGATCCTGAACCCCTCCACTCTCCTCCCCATCTCCTCCACTACCCGGTTCCCTCCCTGCCTTCTACAACTATTTTCCCCCTTCTAAGTGAGAGTCAAGCATCCTTACTTGGGCCTCCCATGTTGTTGTGCTTCATTGGGTCTGTTGAGTGTAGTGTGTGTCTTGTATTTTATGTCTAATGTCCATTTATAAGTGAATACATACCATGCACACCATTTTTGGACTGAGTCACCTCACTCAGTATGGTGTTCTCCAGTTCCATCCATTTGCCTTCACATTACTGATGTCTTTGTTTTTAGTAGTTGAATAGTATTCCACGTTGCGCATGGCACCACATGGCCTGTATCCATTCTTCCACGCTGCTGGCGCCCTCCCCACACTGCTCAGCCCACACTTGATGCACAGTGCAGCCCAAAGAGAAAACGTTTCCCTTGTCTTCAATGGACAGAGAGCTTCACGTCTTTACTGAAATGAGGGGGGAACTGAGGCTGACAGGTGTCTTAGTTAGGGTTTTCCTTGTGAGAACAGACACCGTGACCAGTGCAAGTCTTATACAAGACAGCATTCCATTGTGGCTGGTTTATAGGTCAGAGATTCAATCTGGTATCCTCAAGACGGGAGCATGGTAGATTCCGGGCAGGCATGGTGCAGTCTAGCTGAGAGTTCTCCATCTTCATCTGAGGGCTGCTTGCAGGACTCTCCCTTCCAGGCAGCTAGGACTATGGTCTTAAAGTCCACACCTGCAGTGAAACACCTGCTCCAACCAGGCCAGACCTCCAGCAGTGCCACTCCCTGGCCCAAGCATATACAAACCATCATATTCCACTACTTGGCCCACACAGGCTTGTCCAAACATATATGTCTATAGGGGTGATACCTAAACATCATAATAAAAGTATATTTAGTCCAACTTCCAAAGTCCCCATAGTCTATAGCAGTTTCAACAATGTTAAGAGTTGAAAGTTCGAAGTTTCTTCTGAGATTTATCCAATCACTTAACTCTAATCCACAAAGCAAGACAGGAAACTAGCTGGGCTTGTTCTAAACTGCATCTCCACGACTGATGTCAAAGTGGTTTTCATATCTGCACTCATTTTTCATCTTTGTTGACTCCAACAACCTTCTTTCTCCTGGGCTGTTTCCACTCTCTGTTAGTAGCTGTCCTCAGCAGATAGCCCACGGCTCTGTCATCTCGAACACTTTGGGGTCTCCAAGGCAGTTTCAGTGTTGTAGCTTGTTGTTTCAATGTCTGGGATACACACATGATCTGCTGGTTTCCTCCAAATGGCTGACATCACTTCCCCTGCTCTGCCCTCTGTAGCACTCTAAGCTCAGGCTGATCCACCCCAGTGCTGCTGCTGTTCTTGGTCATCATCCCACTTTATTGGCATCTCAGATTCACTGGGTTCTCCTTCTGCAAGCAGGTTTCCTCAATGGCCTCTCATAGGCTCTCTTCATGGTGCCAAGCCTCATATTCTGTGCACAAACCCTTCAGTCCTGGGCTGACGACTGCCACTGAGGCTGCACCTTCATCAGTGTCCTTACATGGCCTCTCACTGTGACAAGGCTCAGCTGCTTTTCATGACCCCTTCATGCCTTCAAAACCAGTACCACCTTGGTGTCTCTTACATATTACCAATTATAGCTGCAGCACAGGGTACAGCCTTGGCTATCTCTGGGACACAGCTTCTTTGTGCTCTCAGTAAACACTTTCCAGAAGATTTCCCCTCAGTGATGCTGGTTTCTTCTTTATCACTCCTAATTTCTTAGCTCCAGCTCACCTGGATCAATTGTCCCAGTAGTCCCGTCTATTCTTGACACTAAAGCCAGAACCACATGCCCGAACCTGCTGTGTTCTGCTGCTTAGCTGGGTCTGGAACATGGCCCCCTCTTAGTCTGTTACCAGCCTTCTATTTTCTGACCCCCTCTCTGCTAAGCTTGGCTTTCCTGGAGCTGGCTCTGTAGATTGACCTTGAGCTCAGAAACCTGCATGGCTCTCTTCTCCTGTAATGCTGGGATTAAAGGTGTGTACCACCATGCCAGGATTTAAGCTTTTCTTCACCTAGAACCTGCTTTGTCACAGGCTGGCCTTGAGCTCAAAGATCTGTTTGGGGTTGTGTCCTGGCATTAAAGTTGTTTTATACCATGCCTGGACCTATACTTAGCTCGGTGGGATCTTGTCCCCAAATCCCTTAATCTCTTATCTCCTAGAATATAGGATTGAATTCCATTTCACTTCCAGGGTTCCTTTTCTTACTGGAACCATGTTGTTTTATAGTTTTCCCTTCTCAGGTGTCTATACTTGTTCAAAGTGCTCCTCCTGAGACTAACCTAGAGAACAGATTAGGGGATGGGCCTCTCTGATTCTTCCTTTGTCAATACAGTTAATCTGAGTCTCTCACCTTAGCCTCAGGCAGGTCTTCAGACAAGGACAAAGGTAGCCAAGTTCTTCACGAAATACCACAAAAAGTCTCCCCCACAGACTGAAATTCTTCTCCACTGAACCCTCTTGGGCCATGTCAGCACAGTTCAACTTACTCCCAGCAATAAAGTCTTCCACATTCCTATGTGTTTGGCCCATTGATCCCCATGGAAAGCATTCCACTGTTTTCCAAATCCAAAGTCCAATGCTTCCAAATTAAAGCACAGGTAGGGCTATCACAACAATACACCACTTCTGATACAACTTCTGTCTTGGGGGTTTCCTGCTGTGATCAGACACCACAACCAATGCCAGGCTTATGAAGGACAACATGTCAGAGTCCAGGCAGGCATGGTGCAGCAGAGCTGAGAATTCTACATCTTCATCTGAAGGGTGCTGGCAGAATACTCACTTCCAGGCATCTAGGGCTATTCTTTCAACGCTCACACCCACAGTGACACACCTCCTCCAGCAAGGCACACCTCCAATAGTGCCACTCCCTGGCTCAAGCATACACAAACCATCACAGCAGCCTTGGACTCACACAGTTTGTCATAGACACCAGTCAGTACCTGCTGGGGTCTGCACACAGTGTCTGAGACACAATGCACACCAATGAATCTCTGTTTCTTCAGAATACCAACCAGATGGATGCAGGATATTTTGAGCCTTCGATGGTGAAACGCTGAGGTTGAGCATGAACAAACATGTATATCCCCACATAAACTGTCACTGGTTTTGTGTGATCCTGGTGCTATGTGGGTTTGCTCCATTTTTGCACATAATGGTTGAGTTCCTGTGTTAGTGTTAATATTACTAATATTCCCTGTGTGGGGTTACAACACTTCTATGTGTTTTATGTTTCCAAATGAAAGACTCACTGGCGTAGCCTTTATATTTTCACATGCCTGAAGCAGCACAGTAGCTCATGGCTTCTGTTAGTTTCACTGTTTCTCTGTTTAGTTTCTATTTCTGCAATCTGTTTATTGATGGGAGTGGGGTGCTGACGTCTCCCACTATTATTGTATGGGATGCAACGTGTGCTTTGAGCTTTAGTAATGTTTCTTTTATCAATGTGGGTGCCCTTGCATTTGGATTGTAGATATTCAGGATTAAGAGTTATTCTTGGTATAATTTTCCTTGGATGAGCATGAAGTGTCCTTCTTTATCCCTTTTCATAACTTTGGTGGAAAGTCGATTTTATTTGATATTAGAGTGGCTACTTCAGCTTGTTTCTTGGGACCATTTGCTTGTAAAATTGATTTCCAGTCTTTTACTCTGAGGTAGCGTCTGTCTTTGTGCCGGAGGTGAGTTTTCTGTATACAGCAAAATGTTGGGTGCTGCTTATGTATCCAGTGTGTTAGTCTATGTCTTTTTATTGGGGAATTGATTTCATTGATATTAAGTGATATTAAGGAAAGGTGATTATTGCTTCCTTGTGGTATTTTAGTTAAAGTTAGAGTTCTGCTTATGTCGTTGTCTTCTTATTGGTTTGTTAATGAAAGATTACTTTCTTGCTTTTCCTAGGGTGTAGTTTCCCTCCCTGTGTTGTAGTTTATTATCCTTAGAAGGGCTGGGTTTGTGGAAAGATAGTGTATCAATTTGTTTTTGTCATGGAATATCTTTGTTTCTCCATCTATGTTAATTGAGAGTTTTGCTGGGTATAGTATCCAAGGCTGGCATTTGTGTTCTCTGAGGGTCTGTAAGACATCTGCCCAAGATATTCTAGCTTTCACAGTCTCTGGTGAAATGTCTGTTGTAATTCTGATAGTTGTGGCTTTATATGTTACTTGACCTTTTTCTTTTACTGCTTTTAGTATTCTTTTTGTTGTTTTGTGCATTTGTTGTTTTGTTTACTATGTGATGGGAACAATCTCTTTTCTGGTCCAATCTGTTTGGAGTTCTGTAGGCTTCTTGTATGTCCATGGGTATCTCTTTCTTTAGGTTAGGGACGTTTTCTTCTGTAATTTTTTGAAGATATTTATTGGCCCTTTAAGTTGGAAGTCTTCACTCTTTCTAACCTTATTATCTTTTGGTTTGGCCTTCTCATTGTGTCCTGGATTTCCTGGATGTTTTGGGTTAGGAACTTTTTGTAGTTTCTTTGTTGTGTCAGTCTTTTCTATGTTATCTTCTGCACCTGGGACTCTCTCTTCTATCTCCTATATTCTGTTGTTGATGTAAGCATCAATGACTCCTCATTTTTTCCTAGGTTTTCTATCTCCAGTGTTGTCTCCTTTCATGATTTCTTTATTGTTTAAACTATTTTTTAGATTCTGGATGGTTTTGTTCAATTCCTTCACATGTTTGGTTGTTTTTACGTACAATTCTTAGCTGTGTTCTCCTGTATTTCTTTACGGAGTTATTTATGTTCTTCTTAAAGTCCACTATGAGCATCGTGTGATGCAATTATAAATCCAACTCTTGCTTTTCCAGTGTTTCGGTATCCAGGACTTGCTGTAGTGGGTGAACTGGCGCCTGATGTTGCCAAGCAGCTTGGTTTCTGTTGGTAGGGTTCTTGTGCTTGTCTTTCATTATCTGGTTATCTCTGGTGTTAGTTGGTCTTGCTGTCCTTGGCTGGAGCTTGTCCCTCCTGTGGGCCTGTAAGGGCATGTCCGCACTCCTGGGTGACCAGCTCTCTTCTGTTGGGATATGTGTGCAGATGGCTGTGGAGCCCCTGGGATCCCAGGTGCAGATGCTGACTGGAAGACTCCTGTCCCAGCTGCTCCACTGATCGCATGTCCTGAGTGCTCCCAGCAGTTCCCCTCCAGACAGGTAATGGAGAGAAAGTGGAGATCTCACCTCTGTGTCCAGAAGTGAAAGTGTTTGGGGAGATCCCTCTCTCCTGGTGGGCAGTGCACAGAGCGAGGTGGAGCTGCCTGGGTCCCTGGTGCAAATGTGTCATTTGTCTTTTACAAGATGTCCTTATGCTCTGTAGATCTCTCAGAAAGTTTCCAACATTCAGACAGATTAGCTGCCACATTAATCACAGTCTCTTGCGCCCCTGTGCAAGTTCTTGTCTGCTCAGACCACATAGAAAATTTCTGACATTCAGATTCCTTAGCACAGACCAAACCTAGAAGAATCACCATGGTAACATAAGTCACCAGCTTCCACACAAATAAACCATCTCAGCACGGCTGGAAGCGGTCCACAGTTACCTTTACAGAAGCTTGCTCCATTCTGCTCTGCAGAGCTCACACAGAAAGGTCAGACAAATTTAATTCTCAGACAGGGAAAAAGGAGGGAGTTAAGCACAATGCTACAAACATAAAAACACAAATACCTAGATGAGTTTTGCCAGCTTTAGGGCCCTCCAGATCAGTAGTCATCTGTGTTATAGGGATCTTTCCAGCCAATATACCAAAATGTTGTGTCATGGAAATATTTGTGGTCCCCTAAAACACACACACAGTAGCCAATCTCATGCGATTCGCAACTCAGCAGCATGGTCTTTATTCTATTTGAGCGAGCGAGTCCCCCCCCCCCACTACCATAATGCAGGACAGTTTTGTGGTGGGGGAGCCCCGAATGTCTAACAGGAAAAGGCTTTATAGTAAGCAGCAAGCAGGGAATATGTGTGCAAACATCTAATTGGAGAGCTGCTGTGGCCTTTACCATAATTGGCTGGTGTTGGGAGTCAATCATAGACTTAACTTCTGCTCCCCTCTGCATTGGTGGTTGTTAGGCAGGGGGTGGGCTTGTAACCTGGGGTGCATATTTGTTTGGGAAATAACCTGGAGACACCAGTCTTGTTGGGGATTAATTGGAGCTAGCGTTGGAGGTAGAGGCTGGATCTAGACTCAGGTTTTGTTGCAGGGCCACTTCAAACCTAAAGCTAGGTACTAACCTGTTAGTTTATCTGAGTTCAAACTTAGGCCAGATTTTCTAAGATGGAGTCTTAACTTAAAAGGTTTAGCATCTCATCATCATCATCATGTTATTTAGCAATTCGAACTGAGTGCAGGTTCTCAGAACCTACTTATGAAAGACCCAGAAAAACAAGGGTGCCCCAGCACCCCATGCCTTGGAAGGCGATACCCCAATCACTCACGAGAAACAGTCTTGATGCAACAGCAAGAGGATTTTTATTCAAGAGGCTCTGGGGTTCACAGTCTTACCATGCAGGAGTAGAGGACTGTGGACCCCAAGTGCAGAATTGGGACAGCTTTTATAGGTTCACAACAAAGCACATCGCAAGCCAATCGATTTGTACCACTCCATAGCTTCTAAGCCAATCAGTTTAAATTATCCCAGCCTGTGCTCCAAGGACCAATAAGTTTCTATAGAAGCCAGATAGCAACTAGTTAGCTCATTTTTTTCTTATGGGGTCAGGATCACATACTCAAGGCCTTTTTATCTAGTTTCTAATGAAGAGCAGGGTCTGTAATTTTAGTTCTTTAGGGCTTCTTAGGAGGCTGGATTTAGACCAGTATTTTTTATCCTTTCATTCCCTACTTTTCCTCTGGTTAATAGTTCTAATCTTCGAACTAGGAGAAGTAAAGGTCAGCCACCTCTTGGCTCGGAGGGCTCTTATACTGCTGCCTAAGTATCATAATCTGGACCGTGCTCACCTGTTCTCTGATGAAGGCAATTAATCTATTAATTATATTAGGTCTAACGGTAAGCAACAGGAGCAGTATCATTAGGGGTCCTATCAGGGCAGAAAACAGGGTGGTCAAGAGTATAAGATACAGGACTTTCCACCGAGTCTTAAGGTTTCCTCCGTGGTGGCATCTAATGTAGACCATTATCTCCAACTTGGAAGTGATGCGGGACTTGCGGATCTCTTTCTCCTGATTAGGCCTCCCGGACCTCAATGCCTCATCCACTGGAGCGCTTGAGCCTAGAGAACAGAGGCTGGGAAAGCAGCACATATAGAGGCAATTTCTACCAGTAGAGGGGGCCACCCATAGAGCAATTTATAGGGGCCAGCCCAAACCGTCCAGGGGTGTTCCCAACCCTGAAGAGCACAAAGGGTAGGAGAACTATCTAATTATTAACTCCAGTCTCTGTGGTCAAATTGGTGAGGGTCTCTTTCATCAGGGTTCCAGCAACTGTTCCTGAAGCCTTCTTTCACAGATCCAGTAACCTGTCTGGAAGCAGTGAGGAGTCTCTGACATGCCTGGAGCATTAAGGAAGACAGTTTGAGCCAAATCTCATGCTGTGGTACACCTCCTGGGAGCACCCAGTCGATAACAAAGAAATAGGTGTAACAAAGACGATCTCCAGGGGGGTCAGGTTAAAATGGCAAGGACTATTCAGAAACAAGGGGAGAGGCACCACCCACCCTAAGCCAGTCTCCAAGGTCAATTTAGTGAAGGTCTCTCATAGGGTTCTGTTTATTTTCTCTAGTTGTCTTGAGCCCTCGCGACAGTACATCCAATAACATTTCCAATCAGTCCCCAATATCTCTGTCAATTTCTGACTTACCTTAGGAACAAAACCAGAATCATCATCTGAACCAATTACCTTGGGCACTCTGAATCTCAGGAAATTTTTTTCTAACCCGGACAGCTGTTTCCTGCTTGCTGGGGAAAGTCTCAATTCATCTAAAGAAAATACCTATAAATGCTAGAAGGTATTTATAACTATATTTTCCTGCCTTAGCTTTTATAAAACCTCTATATATTCTAGGTTGTTCTCTTCTAGGTCTTTTGCCCTGTTTACTCTTTGCTGCATAAACATTCACTTGCTGGCATACCTTACACTGTTTTATTGATCCCTTAGATGAGTTCATCTGTGCATTTGGCCTGGTGAGTCCTTGGCTTACTTTCTGGGGAGTATAATTATCCCTTCTTGGGTGCACCTTCTCTTGGTAATAGTTGGTAGGATGGCTAGCAATCTCAGTCCTTTTTTTTCTTCAGCATATTTTAAGTGAGGCTATCTCTTAATTTTGTCTCATTTTTTAGTGGGTGTCTCTCGCAGACCCATAACCAATATGGGCTCCTGCATATTCATTCTTGGAGCCATTTGCTCTGCCTGGCTATTGTCCATTGAGTCTTTTTCCTTTTGACGTCCTGGGCAGTGGGTAATACTCACAGTTGCTGGCTTCATGAGGGCATGTAAGAAGTCCAAGATTTCTTGTTGGTTTCCTCTGATGTGAGCAGTCCTCTTGGCATATAACCCTGTGGACGTGGGCTGTGGCAAAGGTGTACCTGTTATCCATGTGGATGTTGATTTTCTTGTTGGCTCCAAGTTCAAAGGTCTTGGTATGGGCAATCAGCTCCATTTTCTGCATTGACATGCCAGGGGGTAATAATTCTTTTACCCAGATGACATTTCTGCTGTCCATCATAGTAGCACCTGCTTGTCTCTGTCCTTCATGGAGAAAACTGCTCCTGTCTGTAGCGGCTTTCAGAAGGGGTCAGTCTCTCTTTTTGGGCCAGTGAGCTGTGGCCTGTTGGGCAGAAAGTATATCTGCCCATTTTGGAGAGTATGTCATGTTCCAACAGAGAGGGTAGGAACAGTCTGGGGTGACCTTACATGAATGGGTTACCCATCCCATCCCTAGGTCCATTGTTCTTCGGGTAGTCCATGAATATATTTTGGTGCCAGTGGCTTCTTGTACCCAAGATCCTTTCTTGGAAACAGGGCCATTGGCTTGGAAGACTGATTGTTGAGCCCCTGTGTCCATCAAGAACTGAGTGGGGTTTTCTTCCTCTCTCATAGTTATCTTGGGTTGGGGGAGGTGGTCGGATCCCCCATCTCCCTTAGTCATTGTCTTCACCCAGGGCTAACATTTTTGCCATTTGGGGGCACTTTTCTCAAGACTTGGGAATTCCTGCTCTCAGCTTTTATTTGTTAGCGCACCTTCTGTCTCAGTGGCCTCTCTCCTTATAGTATGTACATTGGTCTTTTTCTGTCTCTCTTCTCTGTTTTTAGACAGGATTTTTGTAGCTTTTTTCTCTGTCAGTTTTTTCCCTCTTTTTCTTTTTCTCCTCTATCTCCCTGTCTCAGCAGACTACACTAAATTTTCTATAGTCTTTCCTAACAACCTGCACTGAATCCTTTTATAGACCTTCTTAATAATCTGCATTGAATCTTTCTATATATTCTTTAGCAAATTATATTAAATCCCCCTAGCCTGGGGTCATAGGGTATATGGCAGAATGCTTCTATGAGCTGCTCTAGAAAGGCTTCAGGTGACTCATCTGGTCCCTGCTTAACTTCATATACCTTGGTCAAATTTGTGGGCCGCCCCGCCCTCGAGACCTGCCAATGGAGTCTGATGTTGGTTCTTCAGGTGCATCTTACCTTTTGCCTGAGGGGGTATTCTTTTTGGCTTCCTGTAAAACAGTCTCAAAGAGATTAATCAGTCTCTTGGGAAATATGTCCTTAGTGAGAGAGCCACCATGGAATCAGGATAGGTGGTCTCAGGTCTCCCCCTTTTTCACTCTATGGTCTTCTTTAAATATGAATTGAGGATAGTATTACCATTTTGTAAATTGTAAACTATAAGATGAACCTAATATCTAGTCTCTGTCAATCAAACAGAAGTTTTGTTATCTTTATTATCTTAAAAGACTATAAGAATTAACATCCAACTCATGTTTTGGCTATAGATTTTATGTCATTTGAAAATTATTTATTTAAATCTATATTAGCTTTCTCAACATTAAATAGCTTGCGCTGCTTATGAGACTAACAGTCTTCATCCCCATCAGAAATCTAAGAGTGATTAATATTAACTTAAAATATATAGAAAGCTTAACATAGCTTTTAAGATATTGCCAAATGATAGAGACTGCTAAACACCCGAACAGTTTATATCTTAAAATGTTGGAGCATTGGTCTTCAGCCTTTTGACATATGAACATCTGACAAACTTAGAGAATCAGGAATTATTAATCCTTATAATATAATAATCTATGGACATATTAAGTTTGTCTGTAGATGAAGAGAGGCAATCTTTGCTTTATGGTTCTCTCTCTCTCTCTCTCTCTCTCTCTCTCTCTCTCCAACAGAAGCAACTCTATATATGCTCATATTCTTCAAGAAAGGGAAGCTGTCAGGAGCAGACTAATCTCTATATACAAATAAATAACATTAAACATCATATTTCATGGATTTCTGACTGTTTTTTTTTTGGTTTTTCGAGATGGGGTTTCTCTGTGTAGCCCTGGCTGTCCTGGAACTCACTTTGTAGACCAGGCTGGCCTCAAACTCAGAAATCCACCTACCTCTGCCTCCCAAGTGTAATACAACCATGTTTATATTCTCTAGAAAGACAATTTAAAAATAATAACCCTCTTTGGCTTAAGTCCCAGGGAAGTGGGTGGCGACTCTCTGTAACTTCTTCAAGCTGAATATGGGTGTTGAGATATGAAGGGGAGTCGTATTTCCTGTAATATAAATCTCAAAACAAGATTTTAGTACTACCAAGACAGATTTTTGGTTAAAATTTTAGAATCTAGTCTTTTGGAGGTCTCTCTTATTTTGACCTCTCTCCCAGTGGAATAAAATAACTATAAAGCTTAATATTATATTTATAATAATAACCTGAACAATCTAAAATATATGAAATAAACCATCTGTACCAACTTAAACTCAGAATCTCCGCACCTGTCACCTTGATTGTCTTGTTAAGACTTATTTTCTCCATCAGAGGGCCTCAAAGTATTTTGTCTCTTCTTTGTTTTAACTTGGTGGAGAATGACCTTGCAGCTGCAGTTGGGATCTTTAGAAGAAGAAACTACAAAGAAGAAGAAGAAGAAGAAGAAGAAGAAGAAGAAGAAGAAAAAGAAGAAGAAGAAGAAGAAGAAAAAGAAGAAGAAAAAGAAGAAGAAGAAGAAGAAGAAGAAGAAGAAGAAGAAGAAGAAGAAGAAGAAGAAGAAACTACAAAGAAGAGGCAGAGTATAACAGGGAGTTTGGCCCCCGGGCAGCTGCTTTTTGGCTCAGTGGAAGGTCATAGGTTATCTTCAGGCAGATAGTTAACCTTGGAGCCATGTGCCAGATGTCTCAGAAATGTGGTGAGCTAGTAGTTCCTGGAGGGAGCAGAGTGTTATCTTAAGATTTATCGTTTCTCAGGCTGAGAGCAGAGAAAAGAGGAAAAAGGAAAAAAAAAAACAAAACAAGGAGCTCTGTGTCTAAAAATATCGATTTGGGGTCTAAGAGAGTCACTTTTCAGTCGGTCTGATGTCCAAACACTTTCGTCCATCTAAGTCCAGGAACACAGAATAAGATACAAAATAACACAATATAGACAGCCTGACCCTGCCACCATCAGGCCTCTAGATTTAAGAACACAGAGCAAGGAAAATCAACACACAATTTGTCCCTAGAGGGCCAGACATCAGGTGCCCCTGTAGGAACCAAACCAGATTCCAGCAAAACTCGACTCCCGCTGTTATTGCCTTGCTATTTACAGATGTAAAAGAGCCTTATTCAGCCTTATTCAGCCCTCTTCAGGGCCTAAAGCTTCCTCCAGACCCCTGAGGTCTCGACTCTAGCACAGCTGCCAGTTGAACTTATCACACCATACAGGCTCTCTGAGCCTCAGACACAAGTAAAACTGAAATTTTCAGACAGGCTTACAGACTCATACTTTGACAAAACAGTGAGAAAGACAGAAAACAAAGCACAGTACCTGTCCAGTGGACAAACTGTAGACAAAGACATATAGGACAAAGCTGACAAGTATTCATCTCCACTGAGACAGAACCAGATCAGAAAACCAGACGGCTGGGAGGTTGTATAAGTTCTCCAACTCAGTAGAACTATCGTGTCCTCCTGACACCCAGATGGGAATCTTCCAGGGGTCCCTGGAATTCCCCCAACCCCCCTCTCGGGACATCTCCCAGAGTCCAGCTTGTGGCCTTCTCTAGCACATCTGCTTACCATGGTCCCCTGGCCCTCATGGTCCAAGAGGACAGCTGCATTTCGAAATTGTGCATCTCATCAGATTCAGATAACAGATTCAGATTCTGAGAACAGAACAGACACTCAGAATGAAGACATCGGCCGGCACACACACATATTTCACAGGGGATCCCCTTACCTCCAAGTTGGTTCTTGTGTGTGTGTGTGTGTGTGTGTGTGTGTGTGTGTGTGGTGATTGCACTTCCCGGCCAATGCACCAAATGAATGACCCAGAAAAACAAGGGTGCCCTAGCACCCCATGCCTTGGAAGGTGACATTCCAATCACTCATGAGAAACAGTCTTGATGTAACAGCAAGATGATTTTTTTCCAGAGGCTCTGGGATTCACAGTCTTACACCATGCAGGGGTAGAGGACTGTGGACCCTGATTGCAGAATTGGGACAGCTTTTATAGGTTCATAACAAAGCACATCACAAGCCAAATCGATTTGTACCATTCCATAGCTTCTAAGCCAATCAGTTTAAATTATCCAGGCCTGCGCTCCAAGGACCAATAAGCTTTCTATAGAAGCCAGATAGCAACTAGTTAGCTCATTTTTTTCTTATGGGGTCAGGATCACATACTCAAGACCTTTTTATCTAGTTTCTAACAAAGAGCAGGGTCTGGAATTTTAGTTCTTTAGGGCTTCTTAGGAGGCTGGAGTTAGAGCGGTATTTTTTATTCTTTCACTTGTAGACCCTCATGTGCAAATAGATTTGGGGGACACAGTTAGTATTAGCAACTACATCCTGTCAGAAATTTGTGCCATTTTGGAGTTTTAGAATTCATCAGAAGACACAGCCAGTGTAGACAAACTGAAATATCAGAATGTTTTACCCTATTGAGGGCAGGTGTTTGTGTGTGTGTGTGTGTGTGTGTGTGTGTGTGTGTGTGAGAGAGAGAGAGAGAGAGAGAGAGAGAGAGAGAGGGAGAGAGAGAAAGAGAGAGAGAAAGAGACAATACACAGAGAGACAAAGAGTGTGTGCATACATGTCTTTCTGCATGTGCATACGTGTGTCTCCCACAAGCTGCTGCCCCTCATGGAGGTTCAGCTGTGGGCGGACCCAGGGTTCCCAGGCCAGGAAGGTACAATTCAGCGAAAAATGATGACACGCAGACAGCATGTTTGGTTACATATTGGAAATGTGTGTGTAATTTCTCTAGTAAGGAGCCCCTTTTGTGAGCATTTTTTAAATATGTAAATTGTGACATTTACATATTAAAACATGTAGCTAGCCAAGCAAGAACAATTAGCATGACCATATCGCACACAGGAATGTGAAATCAGCCAGGTAAAATGTATCCCGTGAAACAAGTTTTGAAACTCAAATATAGACAGTAACAACTTTAGTCTAAATGAGTCTTTGTGAGTAAGCTCTATCTAGCTTTTGTCTGTAAAACTTCAAGTCTCCTATATCTTGTATGAAGCAGACAAGGCAAATTCTGACATTTTTCCTTAGGTTCCACATAGCCTCATAAATATTTCATGAGCTGAAATCTGAGCTCACCGGGGTAAGCCAAAGATGCTTTTGTGACTCCACTTCCTAGATGGCTGGTGACTTCCTAGATGGCTGGTGACTTCCTAGATGGTTGGTGACTTCCTAGATGGTTGGTGACTTCCTAGATGGCTGGTGACTTCCTAGATGGTTGGTGACTTCCTAGATGGCTGGCGTTAGCAAGACAAAGGCAGCAACTCTTGCAAGCTTCCATTGAGGAACTGAGCTTAGTGCCCACTCAAATGTAGATGTTCTAGTCTGAGCCCATTTTGTCAGATGAGATCGAACCTGAGTATTCTGCAAAGACTTTTATCAAAATAATAAAGTAGATTCCTGCACTCCTTTGATTCCCAGAAGCTTTTTACTTGCAGTGTCACATCTTCCATGGGACTCCTGTCTCAAACTAAATATGGCTGAAGCAAAGCATCACAGTTCCAAAAGTAGGTTACTGGCCAGTAATGATACTTCAAAGAGTGAGTTACAAATAATTCTCTTAAATCTACATGGTCTTGGCTACCAGGAATAAAAGAAATTTAGAAAGGAAAATAAATTGCCAAATGAACAATTCTTCTATGTTGTGGGAACTCCGCACGCACTAAGAGGCATTTTTCCTGCCTCAGTTCTGCAGAATATTTTCTTACAGAAACTATTAGGGCTATCACAGCAGTCTCTGTGTGCACATGTCTCTGTGTGTAACTCTGCCATAGAATCAGGATAAGACCCATTTTGTGGCTCTCATCATAAACACATCATGATAAAGACCCTTGGGCCTGAGAATCTGGCTGCAGAAGCAGTGGGATCTTTCTAGAAGGAGGACAACCAGGAAGTCCTGGCTCTGTATGACTGTCCCAGAATACTGACTCTAGGTGCCCTGGGGTAGTGCATGCAGTCTTGGGATCTGACTTGTCAGAGCTAATACAGCAGAATGATTCTTAACAGTCTGAGTGTCCTAGCTCAGGGAACCAGAGAACAGTCAGGGAACAGTGCACTAATATGAGAGCCACAGGTACAATATGTCCCTGGGAATCTCCTGCTGAGTCTGACTGGAGAGCACAGCTGCACAGGTGCGCAGGCCATCAGCCAACTGTTCCGATGGCTAATGAGACTTTACAGGAAGGCCAGTGTCCCCATGAGAGGGACAGAGGACATAGGTCCCCTAGATGATTCATGTCCTCAGGGAATAAGTCTAATGAATCCTCTCCTGCAGACAAATGGTAACAGACACTGCTGATCTGGACATCTGTCCTGATCCAGTGTCAGGGCCTTGTTCGTATTTAAGGCTACCTTGTAGACAATGCAACATTTGTTCCCCAAGTGTGCTGTCTGTCACTGGGAAATGCAGACACAAGAAAACAGTGGCCACATGAGCCTCACACAGGCCACAGGTGACAGATGTGAAGCACAAGATCTCCATCTCCAGCCACGTATTCCGTGTCTCCACCCTGGAGGCTTTCTCAGGCGTCTGTGAATCAGAGAGGAGCTGATGTTAATCTGGTCATCAGCTGCTCAAGGGGACATCTTGTCCAAGAACTGAAAGCAAATGGACAGTCAGATGTGACTCCAGAAGTAAGCCACGTGTCTTTGAAGGATTTCTGGAGCATTCAGGCCTCCTGAGACCCTGTACTAGACAGGTAGTCATGTGACCTCTGCTGTCCAATAGTCGATCCTCCTGGAACACCATAGACCTGTTTTTGCTTCTCCGTTCCCCCCATTAGATCTGCATCTACCCAGGGCTCCCTTGGCTCAGGAGTCACTGATTTCAATCAAATTTATCATCTCCCTCTCCTCTCACCCGATTGTGCTCTTTAGAGAAATCAACCTTGCGAGGATTGGCTCTAGGTCCTGGGTGATAGTAACAGTGGTCTCACATGGGGAGAGTTAGCATCCCAAATCCCCGTCCAGGATCTGCCAAACACCCCTGGCCTCAGGCCCATAAGTGTTGTTCTCTAGGACACAGGAAGTTCCCCATTCTCCAAGTGGATGTCCCTCTCTCTCCCTGCAGACATCACATGTACCGGTGTCCCCAGTCCTGCACAGCCGTACACTCAGAGTCAGGACACAGCTCAAAGGAATATACATTTGGTTTCAATTTTCTAAGTTCACATAATCTGTGCTCACAAGTGCTCTGGTGAACTCCACTGACATTCTGAACAATAAGTAAAAGGGCTTCTCAAAGGCATCCATATCATCCTGACTCAGGACAAGCCTCTCAGGCACATCCATCCCCTGCTTCTTCTGGCTCCACTGGAGTCAGAGCAGAAGCTAATCACCCACTGAAAAAATAAAGTAGCTGGGACCCAGGAAGCCCAGTGAGAAGCTGGGCTCAGCCAACACAGCCCAGCCAACCCATAAGGCTGGACGGCTGCCTTGAAACAGTGTGTAGGAAGAGGAGCCCACAGTCCTTTCCAGGACATACCTGTCACCTCTTCCCAACACCAAGATCATGAAACTCCTCACACAGCTTCTCTGGGGCCTCTGTCTTGGGTCAGGAACTTGACTGGTGACATTAGTGATAAAGGGTTTATCTTCATCCCCAGTTGTCACACAGCTGGTCCCTTCCAACCCTCAGAGACATCCCTGTCACCTTCCTGCTGGGAAATCCCACCTTCCCAGAGCACTGAGGACACAGGGCATCCTGGGGGCTCAGCTGTGTCTCTGTGTCACAGGGGCACATAGGAAAGATGGGGGCTCCCCCTTTGATGCTGACAGACTCACCTGCAGGAGTCAGCAGATGTCAGCCCTTGGACAAGTCATTGTTCTCTGAGGGCATGTCTATTCTTCTCAGCCTTGTTGCTCAAGGTGCTGTTGGAGGAGAAACATAAAGAGAGAAAAGTTGAGAAAGATGCGGGACAGCTCTGAGAGTGGAGGGACTGAGCAGTGCTGTGGACACAGACCCAGCACCCACGGCCTGTGGGATTCTGGGAAGTGTCCTGCTGAGAGAAACCTCAGCTCAGAAGGGGGAAGGGCAGCAGAGGCCGGTGCCTTGCAGGAGCTGAAGGTCTTCCTCTCAGAGGAAGGACAGTCCAGTGAGAAGAGATATGGAGGTGTCCTCTGAGCTTCGTGGCAAGGGCTGGGACCCCTGGAAGATTGTCCTGCTCACAGGTTGGTGTTTAAATATCTGATTGTGTGTGAGAAGGGGAAGTCAGAAGCCCACGTCTCCTGAAAAGGAGATGTCAGGAAACTTGGTTTCTGTTTCTAGTCACAGTGCAGAAGGTGCAGTGAGGGACAGAGGGTCAGCGCAGGAAGGTCTGAGCAGACAGGAGCGGGTGAGGAGAGTGAAGCCTCCCCTGCCCCTATTCAAAGTCAGTCACAGCGGCTGCCATCGGAAGCCCGATGTTCCCACCCGTGACAGGCTGACTCTCCACATCGAAATCAAACCTGGGAGGCCAGTGAGGCACCTCAGTGTGTGGGGACATGACAGTCTGCGTTCATTCCTCAGCTGGCGGGGTCGATGGAGATGCAGACTCCTGCAGGCTCTTCTGTGCTCTCCACAGGGGTGTGTGTCATTGGCCTGCAATGTGTCCACCAGGACAGGGGCCTCCTACCCCCACACATTCAATATAGAAATGTAATCATACTTGAATGTAATTATTGACATTTGCTACAAACCTGGGCCGTATGTAGCATCATTCATGGAGAGCCTTTTTCCCTCCCTCCCTTCTTCTTTCCTTCCTTCCCTCTCTCCCTCCTTCCCTTCCTTTCTTCCTTCCTATTTCCTCATTTTTTCTCTGTTTGTTTTCACCTCCATTATTTTCTGAGATCTTTTCAGGAACTGAAACTTCTATAAAGATAATTCCAATCGTTGTCCTCACAAAGCCCTCTTCTAGTGAACCAGAAATCAGCTTATCCAGAGGAGAAACTCACTGGTTTAATGGAACTGTAAATAGAACAGAATACATTTCAGAAAGTGAGGACTGTTTGGAAGAGGAGGGGGGTGAATGAGGTGGAGAAGATGAGGATGAAGAGGAGGTCAGCGAGCCCCCTCTCCTCACATAAGACACCCTTTATATGAAGAGTGATATGGGGACTCCTGAGTAGAGGGTTCCATAGCGAGGCAATGACACCCTCTGAGGCTCTGAGGGCATGGAGGTTGTGTTGCTCACCTCCACTGAGGGCGCACCCCTACCCACAGGCATGAGCTGAGGCGTGCTCACACCTGCTCAGGATTGGTGGCTTGTCTCTCTTCCCTTCCAGCCTCCCTCTTTACCTGCTGGATCCTGCCCACCAGTGCCCGAGTCATCATGAAATACTTCCCGTCCCACGTGGTTGAAGGAGAAAATGTTCTTCTGCGTGTTGACAATCTGCCAGAGAATCTTCTAGGCTATGTGTGGTTCAAAGGGGAGACAGACACGAAGCACAGAATTGCACTGTATACACTGGCCTATAATGTAAGTCTGACGGGTCATGTGCACAGTGGTAGAGAGACATTGTACAGCAACGGGTCCCTGTGGATCCCAATTGTCACCCAGGGGGACACAGGATTCTACATTTTTCAAACCATAAGTAAACGTGGAGAAATTGTATCAAATACAGCCATACATCTTCAAGTGCACTGTAAGTAATTGACTGTGAACTGTGGGTTCTGGGTGGGGTCCTTCCACTAGGTACATGGAAGTGACAGGCCTGGCCTGTGTCTCCTTCCCCCTGCATTGTGTCTCCATGTTGGGACTTGAGCTTTACTGCAGGACACACATGGTGGAGAATAATGTCAACTGTGCACAATTATTCCTTTGACTTCACCTTGGGGAGACCTGGGTGCACGGAGGGCAGGTCATGCAAGGACGTCAGCCTCTGTCTAGACTCTTGGGGTCCTTTGTAGGAAACTGACTTTCAGGAGGACCTTGAGGGGAGTGAGAAGGGCTGGTGGTTGCCATGGGCATCTTACAGAGTTGCATCCCAGAAGCCCCTGTCTCCACACCTGTATTCCAGACTCAACTCCTGATGGCCCTGAGAAGCTTGGTGCTAGGGTTGGGCGTTGACTTTCTTTCTGCAGAGAAGAGTGCTTGTGAGTTGTCATTGTTTTGCTCCTGTTGGACAAGCAGTGCACTGCGAGGAGCGCCATGATAGGTTAGCTCTCCTGGTCTCCCTAGTGACCTGAGTGAGAACACACCAGGGAGATTCCCATAGTGACCTGAGTGAGGGCACACTAGGGAGATTCCCAGGCCATTATCCCAGCATCCTGATGGGCTTAAGAGCGTTCAAGTAAGGCCAGGGCCCCATCAGGGAGGGACAGAGGACACGGTCCTCCTGACCAGTTCTTGTCTTTTGGACAAGTATGTTTTTCCCCAGGCCAATGCGGACAGGCTCTGCTGTTGTGGACAGTTCCCCAGACATGAGCTGCGGTTCCCACAGTGAGAAGCAGGGATAGCCTGGGACAGCCAAGGACACTAACCACCCTCTATCCCTGGATCAGGCCCTCACCTTGAACCCGGACATTTATCTCTTTCCTGCAGACCTGGAGGTCACTGGCACAGTCTCCTGAGACCTCTTAGCTGCTTTCTGTATCTGCTGCCCTGCCAGGGGACCTTGTTCACATTGCAGACATGTATTTTCCTATACATGAAAGGGCGTCCTATGGGAATCAGCTAGACAGAGGTCAAGGGCTTCTCAGAAAGGCCAGGGAGCACATGGGCAGACCCACCACCCAGCTCTGCAGGCAGAGAAAGTGTGAGCATAGTCTTGAAACCCTCCATGGGATGACTGAGGCCAGAGGGGTCATTGCGGGTCACAGGTCAGCTCCTCCCACACTGAGGCTGTGAGTTCCTCACAGGTCTGCTCCTGGGCCTTTCTTCCTCAGAACCATGACTGTTGACTGCAGTGAGTCTGGATCTGTCCCCTTTCCCACTTGTCATGCAGCTGGTCCCTTTGGATCCCTCACAGACATCTGTCACCATCTTCCGGAGAGCAAACTCCATCTTTCCAGAGCACTGAGGACACAGGGCAGACTGGGTGCCCTGCTGGGTTTCCACGTTACACAGGGAGTGCAGAGGCTCCTTCTCCTGTGCTGACTGACCCAGGATGAGAACCCAAGAGAGGGCTGCTCCCGGGTGAGCTTCCGATGTCTCAGGGCACAGAGATGCTCAGAAGGCTGTTTTCCGTGTGTTCTCTGGAGGGGTGAAACAGAAAGAGCCGAGAGGATAGGGTAGGTGGGCAGTCCTGAGAATGTGCAGGACAGAGAACACAGAGCTACCCTCAGCCCATGGCCTCTGCAAGATGCTTCTGTCTAGGAGGAGGCTGAGGCTAGAGGAGGGAACTGGAGATCTGGGCTGGACCAGATGGGATACAGACAGAGGACACACCAGGCTTCCGAGTCCAGGGGGGTCCCCTCTGTACACTATGCAAAGGTTGTAGCACCTGTCAGGCCCTCCTGACCATGGGTGAGGAGTCTATACTTTACAGAGTGTGAGAGGAGACTTATTCTCAGTTATTGTCTCGAGTTTCCTCAAGAGCTCAATGACCCGAGAGAGTCTTGGGGCTTGTAGGAGAGAAGAACCAGTGGGACAGAGGCTCAGCAGGAGCAGGAGGCTCTAGGAGAAGAAGTGGGGGGAAGGGGAGACCGTTCTCACCCACAGATAATCAGCATGTGCACAGTGGTCAGATGTCTGACATACTCAGCTGTGAAGTCCCAAACAAGAACCCAAGCTGGTATTGATTCATGATGTGGCTCAGTGGATCTGGGTGTTTGCTTCATGTCTGACAACCTAAGAACCAGTGAATGGAAGTTATCCCCTTCTACCTATGGATGTTATCCTGTAGACACACACACACACACACAAACACATACACACACACACACACAGTATAAAAATAAATGGAGATAATAGAAGAATTGTATACTACATCCTCATACTTATAAATGTGTTAAGTTTATGAACATACATGTGTGGGGCCTTGAAAGGAATGGTTCTGAGACATCAGTCATTTATTCAATCATTCATTAGTTCCCCACAGATATCTGATGTCTTTTTAGTCAGCCTCTCTTTAAAAAATATGAGACCACAACCGATTCTCACAATTCCCTTGCCCCTGTGGACTGGAAGAGAGACCAATGAGGAAAGCTAGAAGATGATCAGGTGTTGGGATCAATCATTAAAGAGACAGAGAATGAAGACAGGTGTGCTGGAAAGAGGTTGGGAGGCAGCACTCCAACTCACATCTACACTGAGTGTGAGCAGGGAACTAAGGACAGTGAGGCAGGGCCATGTTGACATCCAAGGAGAGCTCCATAGAGAGGAAATGATGAGCTAGGGACATGGAGTTCATGGAGGTCATGTGCTGACCTCCACCACGTAGGGCAGGGAGACCCTCACCCACACACATGAGCTGAGCAATGCACACAGCCACTCAGGACATAGGGTGCCATCTTAGCCAAACCCCAAATCCTAATCTCATGGATCTGTCTCCCCTTCTAGCCTCTCAGTACATCTGTGGCAGTCCCTCTCCTCCCACACAGCCCACTATTGAGTCAGTGCCGCCCAGCGTTGCTGAAGGGGGCAGCGTTCTTCTCCTTGTTCACGATCTTCCAGAGCATCTTCACTCGTTCTTCTGGTACAAAGGACTGATTGTATTCAACAAGGTTGAGATTGCCCGACAGAGAAGAGCCAAGAATTCAAATGAGCTGGGCCCTGCCCACAGTGGTAGAGAAATCGTGTTCAGCAATGGCTCCCTGCTGCTCCAGAATGTCACCTGGAAAGACTCGGGATTCTACACCCTACGAACTCTGGATATACACAAGAAAATGGAATTAGCACACATTTACATCCAGGTGGACAGTAAGTTAATCTCTGTGATCGTTCAGTGCTTGGTGGGGCTTTGCCACACAGGACTGTCCGTCCTGCCATGTGACTATCTCCTGTCTATATTTTATCACCATGATGGGGTTCAACCACTGTGTGCAGTATACACATGTAGGAGAGAAATGCCCATGGCTTAGACTCTGTTTTCTGACTCCCCCTCATTTCTAGGAGGTCCTAAGATGGCAGACTGCTCTGTCAGTTGAGGATCTTCCAATGCACGTGAGGAAATCGTGGCCTCCTCACAGAGTGGTGAGCATGAGGTAGCTCTGGCCCTAGTTGTCTGACCCAGGTTTGACTAACAAAGTCCTGGGTACCATGTTCCAGGAGTACTCCTGGTCTGAGCAGGCTGTCCTCTGCTGCTCATCAGCTGTCTACATCAATCCAGTGCATTTTGTTTCATTAAACAGGGGAGTTTCATAAAAAAGAAAAGAAAAGTAAAAAACATTAAAAGACCAAAGCAATGCAGGGTTGTCATAGACAAAATGGAGGGGTGCTCGTTCCCGCCTGTCTCCTAACAGCCTGCTCATACTGATCTTATAGCAGATGTGACCATGAGCCCAGGGTAGAAATGCTCACAGTGGACTGGCCCCTCCCACGTCAGTTACCAGGTGAAAGATGTACTCTCCATGTGCCCACACACTCTGGCTTGTGTCATGTTGACATAAAGCCAGGCAGCATAATTCCTGGGCCAGCTAAGAAGACAAGACTGCTCCAAGCGGTCACCCAGCCCTAGTCCTGGAGTTTGCAGGCTGAGCAGTAAGAACATGGAGAGTGTGAGAGCAGAGGTTGACTGCAGGTATAAAGGAAATGAGAAAAGTTAGAGAGTGACTATCCGGGGTGTGTAGAGACCAAGGTCATGGGAGGCATCATCTCAAAGCACAGTGTACACGAGTGTGTGCTGTGTCTGAGGGAGTGCAGTGAGGGGCAACCATGGAGACACCGAGGAGAGAGCTCCATGCAGAGGAAATGACTCCACGTCACTGAGGGAGCAGAGGCCGTGTCACTGACTTCCTCAGGTAGGAGAGACACACCCACACCTGCATGTCTAGGCTGAGTGAAGAATCCATATTATGAGGACTCATGGCACCACTTTTATACCCAGCACAATGATCCCGTGTGATGACTTTTCTCCTTTCCCTTCCAGCCTCCCTTTCCTCGTGCTGTGACCCTCTCATGTCTGCCCAGCTCACAATCGATCCAGTGCCAGGACATGCTGCTGAAGGGGGGAGTGTTCTTCTCCAGGTCCACAATCTGCCAGAAGAGCTGCAAACCTTTTCCTGGTACAAAGGAGTGTATAGCACTGAGGCCTTTAAAATTGCAGAATACAGCATAGCGACGAAGTCTGTCAGGAGTGGCCGTGCACACAGCAGAAGAGAGACAGGGTACACCAATGGATCCCTGCTGCTCCAGGATGTCACTGAGAAAGACTCGGGCTTGTACACACTTGTAACGACAGATGGTAATTTCAAAGTTGAAACAGCACGTGTGCAAGTCAATGTGCACAGTAAGTGACTCTCTATGGCTTCTCTTGTGTGTGGCTTAGCCTACTTCTCCAGTGGATTGTGAGGAGTGGGCTGTGCCTGCTTTTTCCTCATCCCCACCACACTCTGTTCTCATATTGGCATTTGGCAGTTCCTGCAGGGCACACCTGGTGTGGACCAACAGCATTAGATCAGAGCTTTCCCCCTTTCTCTCCCTGCAGAGGGAGGCTCAGCCTAAGAACGTCAGACTCAGCCCTGACCCTTGGGCCTCTCACCATGCCCACAGCCCTGATAGAGACTCCGTGGGGTCCGATGAGTCCTAGCTGAGGAAGCCATGGGTTCCCCACACACAGCACCAGGAGGGCCTGGCAGCAAATCTCTGTGATGCTCACATCCATAGGGAGCATGGAGAATGATTGTGTCATTGCTTGGCTTTGGATTTCTGTAAGAGCTGACTTGTTTCAAGGCTGTTGTGGCATGTGTTACCATCCATGCCCTGCCATGGGAGACACAGCTGAGCTAGTGACCCTGGTCATCTTCCAGAGAGTCAGCCAGGAATGCAGAGCTGGACAGGGCGATATGTGCTGCGGGCCACTCACTGGCTGTGTGGATGGCCGTATGAGACCTCACAGGACAGTCAGGGTCTCCAAAGTGATGGACTAAGGATACTGGTCCTTTTGGCTAATGCTTGTCCTCTGGCGTCCAGCTCCTGGAATTCTCTCTCACAGGCAAACAATCTCAGAGTTGCTAACTGGGCAGCTCCCAGACATGAGGAGCTACTCACTAGATGGCAGAGTAACTCAGCCTAAAGCTTCAGAGTCTATGCAATCTCCTGAGGTTCTTGCCATCCTCAGAATGCAGAAAACTCAGAAAAGCAATTCCAGGCACCTTTCACTTAGGGTGTATCCTGGCTCCATCCCTGACCCTGCATACCTGGAATTCTCTTGGGTAGTCTTTCAGACCTACTAAGCACATTACTGGGTTAGAGGATCCCGTGTTACCAGGTTCAGGCTCTCCCTGGCATATCCCATGACTAATCACCTAGACAGAGGACAGCTGCCTCCCAGGATGGACATGGCAGGCAGTAGGTGAGGTTCAGCCAGCACAGGATTCTGAGAGTCCCTTGGAAACTCTGCTTAGGTTTATGGGGCCACTGTCCTCTCTCTAGGGTCCAGGTGACCTCTTGCTTGTCAACCACATATAACTTCACACAAAACCGCTCCTGGGTCTCATGACCACGCACCCTGACTGGTGACTCCAGTGAGTATGGGTCTGTCCCCTTACTCGACATCAGTCAGCAGGTCCCTTCCCAGTCCTCACAAGCATCTCTGTCACCTTCCTGTAGAGTTGCTACCACCTCAGCACTGAGACCAAAGGGCAGCTTATGATCCTGTGTCATCAAGGACACACTGGGAGAACACAGCAAGGGCAGCCCTGTGGTGAGCCCTTGCTGCCCCAGGGACAGAGATGATGACCAGCCTTGTGCTGAGCACCATCCGTGACAGCAGTGGGCATCACCCTGGGAAGGGCTCTTGCCTGGGCAGAGGCTGAGCTCAGAGGGGGAAAGGCTGCCCAGCTTGGGGCCTGTGCTGGAGCAAAGGCTGTTCTCCACGGAGGGAGGGCGGAGCAGGCAGCTGCAGGTGTGGTGGCCCACTGTGTCCTTCTCCACAGAGCATGCAGCCCCTGGTCGAGTCTCCCACTCACTGGGGAGGACAGTGCCTGACTGTGTGGGAACAGGGGAGCTCAGACACCTGCTGGAACATCCTAAGGGGGAAGGATGGGAAAGGCTCCCTCAGGGTGACCTCTGACCTCCATCTAGGGGCCATGGCCTGTCATTAAACATACCCACAGGTATATACCTACACCACACACAGCCATACCCCTCCATGCACCTCTGTATGGTAACTCTAGCTGGAGGTTTAGCTGGTGTCAGTAGCTCCAAATATGAGAATGTCATTACCACCTGGACACCCAAGAACTTTTTTACATCTGCCTATCTACCCACAGGCCTACAAGCCTGTGTAGGCACTGTACCTTCTCGAAATATCAAATTAGATGCTTTTCTAACAAGGCCCTAGCTGTGATGGGCTGGAAGACAGACCAGGATGGGCATCTCGAAGTGAAGTAAGGTGCTGACTGGCCCAGAATGGAGGTTGGGGAATGAAAACCCGGGGTATGTAGAGGAGGAAGTGAGAGAAAGCCTGCCTGTACCGCACATCTTCTGAGAGAGAGCAGGCTTGTGCATACAGTGAGTGTGAAGTCTCCTGAGGACAGAGTTCCCCACAGCAGAAGCCACACACAGTCGTATCAAGGAGGCCGTCTGCTCAGTCCCTCTATCTTGTGCATACATGCCCTCCCCCCATCTGCTGTGCAATGGATCTCAGCTTCACTGGGCACAGGGCCCCATCTTTTTACCAAAGACCACGGTGTCAATGCTGATGGGTTTGCCTTTTCCCTTCTTTCTTCCCTTTCCGTCTGTGTTCACTCTCCCTCCATGGTCCAGCTTCCTACTGCATCAGTGGGAGGAGCATCAGGAAGCCAAGGATCCAGACTAAACTCTAGTTGTCCCAGAGAACTTCTCCTCAGGACTAGCTTTGTACTTCCTGTCAGAGCTGACAGGGAAGAAGGCTTGACTGACTGTCCAAGTCCCATTGGCTGTAGGATCAGCTATGCACTGCCATGTCAGCTGCAGTCACACAGGTCACCTGAGTATCAAGGGACAGGTGCCAGGACAGAAGCCAACTGTTCTGATGGACTTAGGAGACATAGAGAAAAGTAATGTCCCCAATGAGAGGACAGAGGTCACAGTTGTCCAGGCACCTCCTTTTCCTCAGGAGTCCAGGCTAGGGTTAGTGAAACAGAAGCTGCTGGTGTGAGCAGCTTCCCCATCCCCAGGGCAGAACATGGCTCATATGTAATCATAACTCATGGGCACTGCACTGATCACGCACAGATCCTGGATCAGCGTCACATGGCCGATGTGTCGTAGATGCAATGCACTAGACATGACTGTGTTCACAGCTCCAATTTCTCCTCCCTGGAAGCTTTATTAAGTGTGAGCTCTAGAGGGCCGGAAGAGCTGTCTGAAGGATGACTGTCATTTGTTCCCCTCCTCTGTTTCTTTGCAGAGCTTGTGACACAGCCCTGCATGAGAGCCACGGACAGCACAGTCAGAGTACGGAGCTCAGTGGTCTTCACTTGCTTCTCAGACATCACTGGGATCTCCATCCGTTGGCTCTTCAATAATCAGAGTCTGTAGATTACAGAGAGGATGACCCTGACCCCGTCAAAGTGCCAACTCAGGATTCATACTGTCAAGGAGGAGGATGCTGGATTGTACCAATGTGAGGCCTTCAACCCAGTCAGCTCGAAGCCCAGTCTCCCAGTCAGCCTGGTGGTGATGAAGGAGTGACCCCTCCTCTGATGGTACATCAGGCTGGGGGCCTTTATGTATTCAGATGCTCACACTTACCAACCCTTGACCATTCATTCTCATGGCCACTGGCCATTTCTTTCATCCCTAATATACTGAGTGGTTTTGTGTGTCAACTTGACACAGACTGGAGTTATCACAGACAAAGAGCTTCAGTTGGGGGAAATGCCTGCATGAAGACCCAGCTGTGGGGCATTTTCTCAATAAGTGATGATGTGGGGAGGGCCCCCGGTGTTGGTGCCATCCCTGGGCTGGACGTCCTTGGTTCTATCAGAGAGCAGGCTTAGCAAGTCAGGGGAAGCAAACCAGTAGGTAACATCCCTCCTTGGCCTCTGCATGAGCTCCTGCTTCCTGACCTGCTTGAGTTCCAGTCCTGACTTCCTTTGGTGATGAACAGCTGTATGTTAGTGTAAGGTGAATAAACCCTTTCTTCCCCAACTTGCTTCTTGATCATGATGTTTGTGCAGGAATAGAGACCCTGAGTAAGACACCTCCCCACACCTGATCCTGAACCCCTCCACTATCCTCCCCATCTCCTCCCCTACCCGGTTCCCTCCCTGCCTTCTACAACTATTTTCCCCCTTCTAAGTGAGAGTCAAGCATCCTTACTTGGGCCTTCCATGTTGTTGTGCTGCACTGGGTCTGTTGAGTGTAGTGTGTGTGTCTTGTATTTATGTCTAATGTTCATTTATAAGTGAGTACATACCATGCATACCATTTTTGGACTGAGTCTCCTCACTCAGCATGGTGTTCTCCAGTTCCATCCATTTGCCTTCCCAGTACTGATGTCTTTGTTTTTAGTAGTTGAATAGTATTCCACGTTGCGCATGGCACCACATGGCGTGCATCCATTCTTCTAAGCTGCTGGCGCCCTTCCCACACTGCTCAGCCCACTCTTGTTGCACAGTGAAGCCCAAGGAGAAAATGTTTCCCTTGTCCTCAATGGATAGGGAATTTCACACCTTCACTGAAACAAGGGGGGGGCGGGAGGTGGGGAACTGAGGGTGACAGGTGTCATAGTTAGGGTTTTCCTTGTGTGAACAGACACCATGACTAGTGCAAGTCTTATACAAGACAGCATTCCATTGTGGCTGGTTTATAGGTCAGAGATTCAGTCTGGTATCCTCAAGGCAGGAGCATGGTAGAGCCCGGGCAGGCATCGTGCAGTCTAGCTGAGAGTTCTCCATCTTCATCTGAGGGCTGCTTGCAGGATTCTCCCTTCCAGGCAGCTAGGGCTATGGTCTTAAAGTCCACACCTGCAGTGAAACACCTGCTCCAACCAGGCCAGACCACCAGCAGTGCCACTCCCTGGCCCAAGCATATACAAACCATCACATTCCACTACTTGGCCCACATAGGCTTGTCCAAACATATATCTCTATAGGGGTGATACCTAAACATCATAATAAAAGTATATTTAGTCCAACTTCCAAAGTCCCCATAGTCTATAGCAGTTTCAACAATGTTAAAAGTTGAAAGTTCGAAGTTTCTTCTGAGATTTATCCAATCACTTAACTCTAATCCACAAAGCAAGACAGGAAACTAGCTGGGCTTGTTCTAAACTGCATCTCTACGACTGATGTCAAAGTGGTTTTGATATGTGCACTCATTTTTCATCTTTGTTGACTGCAACAACCTTCTTTCTCCTGAGCTGGTTCCACTCCCTGTTAGCAGCTTTCCTCAGCAGATAGCCCATGGCTCTGGCATCTCAAACACCTTGGGTTCTCCAAGGCAGCTTCAGTGTTGTAGCTTGTTGTTTCAATGTCTGGGATCCACACATGATCTGCTGGTTTCCTACAAATGGCTCTGCCCTCTGTAGCACTCTAAGCTCAGGCTGATCCACCCCAGTGCTGCTGCTGTTCTTGGTCAGCATGCCATGGTACTGGCATCTCTGATACACTGGGTTCTTGCTCTGCAAGCAGGCTTCCTCAATGGCCTCTCATAGGCTCTCTTCATGGTGCCAAGCTTCATATTCTGTGCACGACCCCTTCAGTCCTGGACTGACGACTGCCCCTGAGGCTGCACCTCCCTCAGTGTCCTTCCATGGCCTCTCACAGTGACAAGGCTCAGCTGCTTTTCATGACCCCTTCATGCCTTCAAAACCAGTACCACCTTGGTGTCTCTTACATATTACCAATTATAGCTGCAGCACAGGGTACAACCTTGGCTATCTCTGGGACACAGCTTCTTTAAGCTCTCAGGAAACACTTTCCAGAAGATTTCCCCTCAGTGATGCTGGTTTCTTCTTTATCACTCCTAATTTCTTAGTTCCAGCTCACCGGCATTAATTGTCTATTGTTGACTCTAAAGCCAGAGCTACATGCCTGAACCTGCTGTGTTCTGCTGCTTTGCTGGGGCTGGAACATTGCCCCCTCTTAGTCTGTTACCAGCCTTCTGTTTTCTGATCCCCTCTCTGCTAAGCTTGGCTTTCCTGGTGCTGGCTCTGTAGATTGTCCTTGAGCTCAGAGACCTGCATGGCTCTCTTCTCCTGTAATGCTGGGATTAAAGGTGTGTACCACCATGCCAGGATTTATGCTTTTCTTCACCTAGAACCTGCTTTGTCACAGGCTGGCCTTGAGCTTAAAGATCTGTTTGGGGTTGTGTCCTGGCATTAAAGTTGTTTTATACCATGCCTGGGTCTATACTTACCTGGGTGGGATCTTGTCCCCAAATCCCTTAATCTCTTATCTCCTAGAATATAGGATTCAATTCTATTTCACTTCCAGGTTTCCTTTTCTTACTGGAACCATGTTTTTTATAGTTTTCCCTTCTCAGGTTTCTATACTTGTTCAAAGTGCTCCTCCTGAGACTAACCTAGAGAACAGATTAGGTGATGGGCCTCTCTGATTCTTCCTTTGTCAATACAGTTAATCTGAGTCTCTCACCTTAGCCTCAGGCAGGTCTTCAGACAAGGACAAAGGTAGCCATGTTCTTCACCGAAATACCACAAAAAAGTCTTCCCCACAGACTGAAATTCTTCTCCACTGAACCCTCTTGGGCCATGTCAGCACAGTTCAACTTACTCCCAGCAATAAAGTCTTCCACATTGCTATGTGTTTGGCCCATTGATCCCCATGGAAAGCATTCCACTGTTTTCCAAATCCAAAGTCCAATGCTTCCAAATTAAAGCACAGGTAGGTCTATCACAACAATACACCACTTCTGATACAACTTCTGTCTTGGGGGTTTCTTGCTGTGAACAGACACCACGACCAATGCCAGTCTTATGAAGGACAACATTTTATTGTGGTTGGCTTACAGGTCAGATATTAATCCATTCTTATAAGGGTGGCGGCATGTCAGAGTCCAGGCAGGCGTGGTGCAGCAGTGCTGAGAATTCTCCATCTATCTCTGAAGGGTGCTGGCAGAATTCTCACTTCCAGTCACCTAGGGCTATGGTTTTAAAGCACACAGTGACACACCTTCTCCAGCAAGGCACACCTCTAATAGTGCCACTCCTTGGCCCAAGCATACACAAACCATCACAGCAGCCATGGACTCACAGAGTTTGTCATAGACACCAGTCAGTACCTGCTGAGGTCTGCACACAGTGTCCGAGGCACAACGCATACCAATGGATCTCTGCTCCTACAGGACACCAACCAGAGGGATGCAGGATATTTTGAGCCTTCAAATTTGAAACGCTGAGGTTGAGCAAGAACAAACAAGTGTAACCCCATATATACAGTCACTGGTTTCCTGTGACTTTGGGTTGCTACATGGGTTTTTTTCAATTTTTGCACAGAATGGTTGACTTTCTGTGTTAGTGTTAATATTATTAATATTCCATGTGTGGGGTTAGTACACTTCTAAGTGTTTTATGTTTCCAAGTGAATGACTCACTCGCATAGCCTTTATATTTTCACATGCCTGAAGCAGCACTGTAGCTGGGCCACTGCCTAACCTCCACTCTGGTCGACTCTGCTTCCCACCGAGAACTCTGAGATACAAGTTACTAAATTCTATGTTCCATCTTGGCTGCTCTTGACCGCATTCATCAGCCCTTGTGGAGTTTTTGGGATCACTTAAGTATACTCTCATATCATCTGCAAATAGTGATAGTTTGACTTCTTCCTTTGCAATTTGTATCCGTTTGACCTCCTTTGTTGTCTAATTGCTGTAGCTAGAACTTTAAGAACTATGTTGAATAGGTAAGGAGAGAGTGGGCAGCCTTGTCTGGTCCATGATTTTAATGGGATTGCTTCAAGTTTCTCTCTATTTAGTTTCATGTTGGCTACTGGCTTACTGTTATTGCTTTCAATCTGTTTAGGTATTGGCCTTGAATTCCTGATCTCTCCAAGACTTTTATCACGAAGGGATGCTGAATTTTGTCAAAAGCTTTTTCAGCATCCAATGAGATGATCATATGTTTTTTTTTCTTTGAGATATTTGTGTAGTGGATTATGCTGATGGATTTCCTTACATTGAACCATTCCTGCATTCCTGGGATGAAGCCTGCTTGATCATGATGTGTGATTGATTTGATGTGTTCTTGGAATTGGTTTGCAAGGATTTTTTTTTTGAAAAATTTTGCATCTAAATTCATAAGGGAAATTGGTCTGAAGTTCTCTTTCTTTGTTGGATCTTTGTGTGGTTTTGGTATCAGTGTAATTGTGGCTTCATAGGACAAATTGAGTAGTGTTCCTTCTGTTTCTATTTTGTGGAATAGTTTGGAGAGTATTGGTCTTCTTTGAAGTTCTGATAGAATTCTGCACTAATCTTATCTGGTCTTGGGTTTTTCTTGGTTGGGACTATTGATGACTGTTTCTCTTTCATTATGGCTTATGGGGCTGGCTATCTGATCCTGATTTAACTTTGCTACCTGGTATCTGTATAGGAAATTGTCCATTTTCCTCCAGATTTTCTAGTTTTGTTGAATAAAGGCTTTTGTAATAGGATCAGATGATTTTTTGGATTTCCTCAGTTTCTGTTGTTATGTCTCCGTTTTCTCTTCTGAATTTGCTGATTTGGATACTGTCTCTATGCCTCCTAATTAGTCTGGTTAACTGTCTATTTATCTTGTTGATTTTCTCAAAGAACCAGCTCCTTGTTTGGTTGATTCTTTGTATGGTTCTTTTTGTTTCTATTTGATTGATTTCAGCCCTGAGTTTGATTATTGCCTGAGGTCTACTCCTCTTGGGTGTATTTGCTTCTTTTTGTTCTAGAGCTTTCAGGTGTGCTGTCAAGCTGTTAGTGTATGCTCTCTCCAGTTTCTTTGTGGAGACCCTCAGAGCTATGAGTTTTCCTCTTAGCACTGCTTTCATTGTGTCCCATAGGTTTGGGTATGTTGTGGCTTCATTTTCATTAAATTCTAAAAAGTCTTTAATATTTTCTTTGCCTTGAACAAGTTATCATCTCCTCCCTTGAACAAGTTATCATCGAGTAGAGTGTTGTTCAGCTTCCATGTGTATGTGGGCTTTCTGTTGTTTTGATGTTATTGAAGATCAGACTTAATCCATGATAATCTGATAGCATACATAGGATTATTTCCATCTTTTCATATCTGTTAAGGGTTGTTTTTTGATTGAGTATATGATCAATTTTGGAGAAGGTACCTTGAGGTGCTGAGAAGAAGGTATATTTATTTGTTTTAGGATGAAATGTTCTATAGATATCTATAGATATCTGCTAAATCATTTTTGGCTCATAGCTTCTGTTAGTTTCACTGTTTCTCTGTTTAGTTTCTATTTCTGTGATCTGTTTATTGATGAGAGTGGGGTGCTGACATCTCCCACTATTATTGTATGAGGTGCAATGTGTGCTTTGAGCTTTAGGAATGTTTCTTTTATCAGTGTGGGTGCCCTTGCATTTGGAGTGTAGATATTCAGGATTAAGAGTTATTCTTGGTATATTTTTCCCTGGATGAGCATCATCATTTTTCATAATTTTTGGTGGAAAGTCGATTTTATTTGATATTAGAATGGCTACTCCAGCTTGTTTCTTGGGACCATTTGCTTGTAAAATTGATTTTCAGCCTTTTACTCTGAGATAGTGTCTTTCTTTTTGCCAGATGTGAGTTTCCTGTATACAGCAAAATGTTGGGTGCTGCTTATGTATCCAGTGTGTTCGTCTATGTCTTTTTTATTGGGGAATTGAGTTCATTGATATTAAGTGATATTAAGGAAAGGTGATTGTTGCTTCCTTGTGGTATTTTAGTTAAAGGTAGAGTTACGTTTATGTGGTTGTCTTCTTATTGGTTTGTTTATGAAAGATTACTTTCTTGCTTTATCTAGGGTGTAGTTTCCCTCCTTGTGTTGTAGTTTTCCATTTATTATCCTTAAAAGGTCTGGGTTTGTGGAAAGATAGTGTATCAATTTGTTTTTGTCATGGAATATCTTGGTTTCTCCATCTATGGCAATTGAGAGTTTTGCTGAGTATAGTACCCAAGGCTGGCATTTGTGTTCTCTTAGGGTCTGTATGACATCAGCAGAAGATATTCTAGCTTTCATAGTCTCTTGTGAGAAGTCTGTTGTAATTCTGATAGGTCTGTCATTATATGTTACTTGACCTTTTTCTTTTACTGCTTTTAGTATTCTTTTGTTGTTTTGATTATTATGTGATGGGAACAATCTCTTTTCTGGTCCAAGCTGTTTGGAGTTCTGTAGGCTTCTTGTATGTCCATGGGTTTCTTTAGGTTAGGGAAGTTTTCTTCTGTAATTTTTTTGAAGATATTTATGGGCCCTTTAAGTTGGGAGTCTTCGCTCTTTCTATCCCTATTATCTTTTGGTTTGGTGTTCTCATTGTGTCCTGGATTTCCTGGATGTTTTGGGTTAGGAGCTTTTTGCATTTTCCATTTTCTTTGTTGTGTCAGACTTTTCTATGTTATCTTCTGCACCTGAGACTCTCTCTTTTTTCTCCTGTATTCTGTTGTTGATGCAAGAATCAATGACTCCTCATTTTTTCCCTAGGTTTTCTATCTCCAGTGTTGTCTCTTGTGATTTCTTTATTGTTTAAACTATTTTTTAGATCCTGGATGGTTTTGTTCAATTCCTTCACCTGTTTGGGTGTATTTACGTATAATTTCTTACGTGCTTACCTGTGTTCTCCTGTATTTCTTTAGGAAGTTATTTATGTTCCTCTAAAGTCCCCTATCAGCATCATGAGATGCAATTATAAATCCAACTCTTGCTTTTCCGGTGTGTTGGGGTATCCAGGACTTGCTGTAGTGGGCAAACTGGCTTCTGATGTTGCCAAGTAGCTTGGTTTCTGTTGGTAGGGTTCTTGTGCTTGTCTTTCATTATCTGGTTATCTCTGGTGTTAGTTGGTCTTGCAGTCCATGGCTGGAGCTTGTCCCTCCTGTGGGCCTGTAAGGCCATGTCAGCACTCCTGGGCGACCAGCTCTCTTCTGTTGGGATATGTGTGCAGATGGCTGTGGAGCCCCTGGGATCCCAGGTGCAGATGCTGACTGGAAGACTCCTGTTCCAGCTGCTCCACTGATCGCATGTCCTGAGTGCTCCCAGCAGTTCCCCTCCAGACAGGTAATGGAGAGAAAGTGGAGATCTCACCTCTGTGTCCAGAAGTGAAAGTGTTTGGGGAGATCCCTCTCTCCTGGTGGGCAGTGCACAGAGGGAGGTGGAGCTGCCTGGCTCCCTGGTGTAAATGTGTCATTTGTCTTTCACAAGATGTCCTTATGCTCTGTAGATCTTTGAGAAAGTTTCCAACATTCAGACAGATTAGCAGCCACATAAATCACAATCTTTTGTGCCCCTGTGCAAGTACTGGCCTGCTCAGACCACATAGAAAATTTCTGACATTCAGATTCCTTAGCACAGACCAAACCTAGAAGAATCACCATGGTAACATAAGCCACCAGGTTGCACACAAATAAACCATCTCAGCAGGTTTGCTGGAAGTGTTCCACAGTTACCTTCACACAAGCTTGCTCCATTCTGCTCTGCAGAGCTCACACAGAAAGGTCAGACAAATTTAATGCTCAGACAGGAAAATAGGAGGGAGTTTAGCACAATGTTACAAACGTAAAAACACAGATACCTAGATGAGTTTTGCCAGCTTTAGGGCCCTCCAGATCAGTAGTCCTCTGTGTTATAGGGAACTTCCCAGCCAATGTACCAAAATATGTGCCAGCGAAATGTTTGTGGTCCCCTAAAACACACACAGGAGCCAATCTAATGCGACTCACAGCATGTTCTTTATTCCATTTGAGCGAGCGAGTTCACCCCCCCCAACACACTACCATAATGCAGGACAGTTTTGTGGTGGGGGAGCCACGAATGTCTAACAGGAAAAGGGTTTATAGTAAGCAGCAAGCAGGGAATATGTGTGCAAACATCTAATTGGAGAGCTGCTGTGGCCTTTACCATAATTGGCTGGTGTTGGGAGTCAATCATAGACTTAACTTCTGCTCCCCTCTGCATTGGTGGTTGTTAGGCATGAGGTGGGCTTGTAACTTGGGGTGGATATTTGTTTGGGAAATAACCTGGAGACACCAGTCTTGTTGGGGATTAATTGGAGCTAGAGTCAGAGCTAGAGGTTGGATCTAGACTCAGGTTTTGTTGCAGGGCCACTTGGAACCTAATGCTAGGTACTAACCTGTTAGTTTATCTGAGTTCAAACTTAGGCCAGATTTTCTAAAATGGAGTCTGAACTTAAAAGTTTTAGCATCTCATCATCATCATCATCATCATCATCATCATCATCATCATCATCATCCTTATTTAGCAATTAAAACTAACTGAGTGCAGGTTCCCAGAAGCTACTTGCAGACCCTCTTGTGCCAATAGATTTGGGGACACAGTTAGTATTAGCAGCTACATTCTGTCAGAAATTTGTGCCATTTTGGAGTTTTAGAATTCATCAGAAGACACAGCCAGTGTAGACAAACTGAAATATCACAATGATTTTACCGTATTGAGGGCACGGTGTGTGTATGTGTATGTGTATGTGTGTTTGTTGCATGTGTGTGTGTGTGTGTATGTGTGTGTGTCTGTGTGTGTGTGAGACACACACACACACACACACAGAGAGAGAGAGAGAGACAGAGACAGAGAGAAAGAGAGAGAGAAAAAGACAGTACACAGAGAGACAAAGAGTGTGTGCATACATGTCTCTCTGCATGTGCATACGTGTCTCTGCTGCAAGCCACTGCCCTTCAAGGAGGTTTGGCTGTGGGCAGACCCTGGGTTCCCGGGCCAGGAAGGTATAATTCGACGAAAAATGACGACACGCAGACAGCATGTTTGGTTATATATTGGAAATGTGTGTGTAATTTCTGTAGTAATGAGCCCCTTTTGTGGGCACCAGGTTGTGACATTTACATATTAAAACATGTAGCTAGCCAAGCAAGAACAATTAGCATGACCATATTGCACACAGGAATGTGAAATCAGCCAGGTAAAATGTATCCCGTGAAACAAGTTTTGAAACTCAAACATAGACAGTAACAACTTTAGTCTAAATGAGTCTGTGAATAAGCTCTATCCGATATCTAGATTTTGTCTGTAAAACTTCAAGTCTCTTATATCTTGTATGAAGCAGACAAGGCAAATTCTGACATTTTTCCTTAGGTTCCACATAGCCTCATTAATATTTCATGAGCTGAAATCTGAGCTACACCTGGGTAAGCCAAAGATGCTTTTGTGACTCCACTTCCTAGATGGCTGGTGACTTCCTAGATGGCTGGTGACTTCCTAGATGGCTGGTGACTTCCTAGATGGCTGGTGACTTCCTAGATGGTTGGTGACTTCCTAGATGGCTGGTGACTTCCTAGATGGCTGGTGACTTCCTAGATGGTTGGTGACTTCCTAGATGGCTGGCGTTAGCAAGACAAAAGAGGCAGCTCCTGCAAGCTTCCATTGAGAAAGCCCTGAGCACCAACTCAAATGTAGATGTTCTAGTCTGAGCCCATTGTTTCAGACCAGATTTGAACCCGTGTATTCTGCAAAGACTTTTATCAAAATAACAAGTGGACTCCTGAACTCCTTTGATTCCCAGAAGCTTTTTACTTGCAGTGTCACATCTTCCATGGGACTCCTGTCTCAAACTAAATATGGCTGAAGCAAAGCATCACAGTTCCAAAAGTAGGTTACTGGCCAGTAATAATACTTCAAAGAGTGAGTTACAAATTATTCTCTTAAATCTACATGGTCTTGGCTACCAGGAATAAAAGAAATTTAGAAAGGAAAATAAATTGCCAAATGAAAAATTATGGCTTCTACGTTGTGGGAACTCCGCAAGCCCTGAGAGGCATTTTTCCCGCCTCAGTTCTGCAGAATATTTTCTTACAGAAACTATTAGGGCTATCACAGCAGTCTCTGTGTGCACATGTGTCTCTGTGTGTAACTCTGCCATAGAATCAGGATAAGGCCAATTTTTGTGGCTCTCATCATAAATACATTATGAGAAAGACCCTTGGGCCTGAGAATCAGGCTGCAGAAACAGTGGGATCTTTCTATCAGGGGGGCAACCAGGAAGTCCTGGCTCTGTATGACTGTCCCAGAATACTGACTCTAGGTGCCCTGGGGTAGTGCATGCAGTCTTGAGATCTGACTTGTTAGAGGTACCAGAGAAGAATGATTCATTAACAGTCTGAGTGTCCTAGCTCAGGGAACCAGAGAACAGTCAGGGAACAGTGCACTGGCATGAGAGCCACAGGTAAAATATGTCCCTGGGAATCTCCTTCTCAGTCTCAGACTGGAGAGCACAGCTGCACAGGTGCCCAGGCCATCAGCCAACTGTTCTGATGGCTTATGATACTTTACAGGAAGGCCAGTGTCTCAATGAGAGGGACAGAGGACATAGGTCCCCTAGATGATTCATGTCCTTAGGGAATAAATCCTCTCCTGCAGACAAATGGTAACAGACACTGCTGATCTGGACATCAGTCCTGCCCCAGTGTCAGGGCCTTGTTCGTATTTAAGGCTACCTTGTAGACACTGCAACATTTGTTCCCCAAGTGTGCTATCTGTCACTGGGAAACGCAGACACAGGAAAACAGTGGCCACATGAGCCTCACACAGGCCACAGGTGACAGATGTGAAGCACAAGTTCTCCATCTCCAGCCACGTATTCCGTGTCTCCACCCTGGAGGCCTTCTCAGGCGTCTGTGAATCAGAGAGGAGCTGATGTTAATCCTGGTCATCAGCTGCTCAAGGGGACATCTTGTCCAAGAACTGAAAGCAAATGGACAGTCAGATGTGACTCCAGAAGTAAGCCACGTGTCTTTGAAGGATTTCTGGAGCATTCAGGCCTCCTGAGACCCTGTACTAGACAGGTAGTCATGTGACCTCTGCTGTCCAATAGTCGATCCTCCTGGAACACCATAGACCTGCTTTTGCTTCTCCCTTCCCCCCATTAGATCTGCATCTACCCAGGGCTCCCTTGGCTCAGGAGTCACTGATTTCAATCAAATTTATCATCTCCCTCTCCTCTCACCCGATTGTGCTCTTTAGAGAAATCAACCTTGCGAGGATTGGCTCTAGTCCTGGGTAATAGTAACAGTGGTCTCACATGGGGAGAGTTAGCATCCCAAACCCCCATCCAGGATCTGCCAAACACCCCTGGCCTCAGGCCCATAAGTGTTGTTCTCTAGGACACAGGAAGTTCCCCATTCTCCAAGTGGGTGTCCCTCTCTCTCCCTGCAGACATCACATGTACTGGTGTCCCCAGTCCTGCACAGCTGGACACTCAGAGTCAGGACACAGCTCAAAGGGATCTACATTTGGTTTCAATTTTCCAAGTTCACATAATCTGTGCTCTCAGATGCTCTGGTGCACTCCACTGACATTCTGAACAATAAGAAAAGGGCTTCTCAAAGGCATCCACATCATCCTGACTCAGGACAGGCCACCCAGGCACATCCATCCCCTGCTTCTTCTGGCTCCAGTGGAGTCAGAGCAGAAGCTGATCACCCACTGAAAAAATAAAGTAGCTGGGACCTAGGAAGCCCAGCAAGCAGCTGGGCTCAGCCAACACAGCCCAGCCAACCCATAAGGCTGGACGGCTGCCTTGAAACAGTGTGTAGGAAGAGGAGCCCACAGTCCTTTCCAGGACATACCTGTCAACTCTTCCCAATACCAAGATCATGAAACTCCTCACACAGCTTCTCTGGGGCCTCTGTCTTGGGTCAGGAACTTGATTGGTGTCATTAGTGATAAAGGGTTTACCTTCATCCCCAGTTGTCACACAGCTGGTCCCTTCCAACCCTCAGAGACATCCCTGTCACCTTCCTGTTGGGAAATCCCACCTTCCCAGAGCACTGAGGACACAGGGCATCCTGGGTGCTCAGATGGGTCTTTGTGTCACGGGGGTACATAGGAAAGATGGGTGCTCCCTCTTTGATGCTGAGAGACTCACCTCCAGGTGTCAGCAGATGTCAGCCCTTGGACGAGTCATCATTCTCTGAGGGCATGTCGATGTTTACCAGCCTTGTTGCTCAAGGTGCTGTTGGAGGAGAAACATAAAGAGAGAAAAGTTGAGAAAGATGCGGGACAGCTCTGAGAGTGGAGGGACTGAGCAGTGCTGTGGACACAGACCCAGCACCCGTGGCCCCTGGGATTCTGGGAAGTCTCCTGCTGAGAGAAAACTCAGCTCAGAAGGGGGAAGGGCAGCAGAGGCCAGTGCCTTGCAGGAGCTGAAGGTCTTCCTCTCAGAGGAAGGACAGTCCAGTGAGAAGAGATATGGAGGTGTCCTCTGAGCTTCGTGGCAAGGGCTGGGACCCCTGGAAGATTGTCCTGCTCACAGGTTGGTGTTTAAATATCTGATTGTGTGTGAGAAGGGGAAGTCAGAAGCCCACGTCTCCTGAAAAGGAGATGTCAGGAAACTTGGTTTCTGTTTCTAGTCACAGTGCAGAAGGTGCAGTGAGGGACAGAGGGTCAGCGCAGGAAGGTCTGAGCAGACAGGAGCTGGTGAGGAGAGTGAAGCCTCTGCTGCCCCTATTCAAAGTCAGTCACAGCGGCTGCCATTGGAAGCCCGATGTTCTCACCTGTGACAGGGTGACTCTCCACATAGAAATCAAACCTGGGAGGCCAGTGAGGCACCTCAGTGTGTGGGGACATGACAGTCTGCGTTCATTCCTCAGCTGGCGGGGTCGATGTGGATGCAGACTCCTGCACGCTCTTCTGTGCTCTCCACAGGGGTGCGTGTCATTGGCCTGCAATGTGTCCACCTGGATAGGGGCCTCCCAACCCGCACATTCAATATAGAAATGTAAATCACACTTGAATGTAATTATTGACATTTGCTACAAACCTGGGCCGTATGTAGCATCATTCATGGAGAGCCTTTTTCCCTCCCTCCCTTCTTCTTTCCTTCCTTCCCTCTCTCTCTCCTTCCCTTCCTTTCTTCCTTCCTATTTCCTCATTTTTTCTCTGTTTGTTTTCACCTCCATTATTTTCTGAGATCTTTTCAGGAACTGAAACTTCTATAAAGATAATTCTAATCGTTGTCCTCACAACGCCCTCTTCTAGTGAACCAGAAATCAGCTTATCCAGAGGAGAAACTCACTGGTTTAATGGAACTGTAAATAGAACAGAATACATTTCAGAAAGTGAGGACTGTTTGGAAGAGGAGGGGGGTGAATGAGGTGGAGAAGATGAGGATGAAGAGGAGGTCAGCGAGCCCCCTCTCCTCACATAAGACACCCTTTATATGAAGAGTGATATGGGGACTCCTGAGTAGAGGGTTCCATAGCGAGGCAATGACACCCTCTGAGGCTCTGAGGGCATGGAGGTTGTGTTGCTCACCTCCACTGAGGGCGCACCCCTACCCACAGGCATGAGCTGAGGCGTGCTCACACCTGCTCAGGATTGGTGGCTTGTCTCTCTTCCCTTCCAGCCTCCCTCTTAACCTGCTGGATCCTGCCCACCAGTGCCCGAGTCACCATGGAATACTTCCCGTCCCACGTGGTTGAAGGAGAAAATGTTCTTCTGCGTGTTGACAATCTGCCAGAGAATCTTCTAGGCTATGTGTGGTTCAAAGGGGAGACAAACCCGAAGACACTGGCCTATAATGTAGGTCTGACGCGGCATGTGCACAGTGGTAGAGAGACATTGTACAGCAACGGGTCCCTGTGGATCCCAATTGTCACCCAGGAGGACACAGGATTCTACATTTTTCAAACCATAAGTAAACGTCGAGAAATTATATCAAATACAGCCATACACCTTCAAGTGCACTGTAAGTAATTGACTGTGAACTGTGGGTTCTGAGTGGGGTCTTTCCACTAGGTACATGGAAGTGACAGGCCTGGCCTGTGTCTCCTTCCCCCTGCATTGTGTCTCCATGTTGGGAATTGAGCCTTACCTGCAGGACACGCATGGTGGAGAATAATGTCAACTGTGCACAATTATTCCTTTGACTTCACCTTGGGGAGACCTGGGTGCACGGAGGGCAGGTCATGCAAGGACGTCAGCCTCTGTCTAGACTCTTGGGGTCCTTTGTAGAAAACTGACCTTCAGGAGGACCTTGAGGGGAGTGAGAAGGGCTGGTGGTAGCCATGGGCATCTTACAGAGTTGCGTCCCAGAAGCCCCTGTCTCCACACCTGTATTCCAGACTCAAATCCTGATGACCCTGAGAAGCTTTGTGCTAGGGTTGGGCCTTGACTTTCTGTTTGCAGAGAAGAGTGCTTGTGAGTCGTCAATGTCTTGCTCCTGTGGGACAAGCAGTGCCCTGACAGGAGCGCCATGATAGGTTAGCTCTCCTGGTCTCCCTAGTGACCCGAGTGAGAACACACCAGGGAGATTCCCATAGTGACCCAAGTTAGGGCACACCAGGGAGATTCCCAGGCCATTATCCCAGCATCCTGATGGGCTTAAGAGAGTTCAAGTAAGGCCAGGGCCACATCAGGGAGGGACAGAGGACACGGTCCTCCTGACCAGTTCTTGTCTTTTGGGACAAGTATGTTTTTCCCCAGGCCAATGCGGACAGGCTCTGCTGTTGTGGACAGTTCCCCAGACATGAGCTGCAGTTCCCACAGTGAGAAGCAGGGAGAGCCTGGGACAGCCAAGGACACTAACCACCCTCTATCCCTGAATCAGGCCCTCACCTTGAACCTGGACATTTATCTCTTTCCTGCAGACCTGGCAGTCACTGTCGCAGTCTCCTGAGACCTCTTAGCTGCTTCCTGTATCTGCTGTCCTGCCAGGGGACCATGTTCACATTGCAGACATGTATTTTCCCATACATGAAAGGGCGTCCTATGGGAATCAGCTAGACAGAGGTCGAGGGCTTCTCAGAAAGCCCAGGGAGCACATGGGCAGACCCACCACCCAGCTCATCAGGCAGAGAAAGTGTGAGCATAGTCTTGAAACCCTCCACGGGATGATTGAGGCCAAAGGGGTCATGCCAGATCACAGGTCAGCTCCTCCCACACTGAGGCTGTGAGCTCCTCACAGGTCTGCTCCTGGGCCTTTCTTCTCACTCAGAATTCTGACTGTTGACTTCAGTGAGTCTGGATCTGTCCCCTTCCCCACCTGTCATGCAGCTGGTACCTTTGGATCCCTCACAGACATCTGTCATCATCCTCCGGAGAGCAAACTCCATCTTTCCAGAGCACTGAGGACACAGGGCAGACTGGGTGCCCCGCTGGGTTTCCACGTCACACAGGGAGTGCAGCGGCTCCTTCTCCTGTGCTGACTGACCCAGGATGAGAACCCAAGAGAGGGCTGCTCCTGGGTGAGCCTCCGATGTCTCAGGGCACAGAGATGCTCAGAAGGCTGTTTTCCGTGTGTTCTCTGGATGGGTGAAACAGAAAGAGCCGAGAGGATAGGGTAGGTGGGCAGTCCTGAGAATGTGCAGGACAGAGAACACAGAGCTACCCTCAGCCCATGGCCTCTGCAAGATACTTCTGTCTAGGAGGAGGCTGAGGCTAGAGGAGGGAACTGGAGATCTGGGCTGGACCAGATGGGATACAGACAGAGGACACACCAGGCTTCCGAGTCCAGGGAGGCCCCCTCTGTACACTCTGCAAAGGTTGTAGCACCTGTCAGGCCCTCCTGACAATTGGTGAGGGGTCTATACTTTACAGAGTGTGAGAGGAGACATTCTCAGTTATTGTCTGGAGTCTCCTCAAGAGCTCAATGACCTGATAGAGTCTTGGGGCTTGTAGGAGAGAAGAGCCAGTGGGACAGAGGATCAACAGGCACAGGAGGCACTTGGGGAAGGACTAGGGGAGGGGGAGACTGTTCTCACCCCAGTTAATCAGCATGTGCACCGAGGTCTGAAGTCTGATGTTCCCAGCTGTGAAGTCCCAAACAAGAACCCAAGCTAGTATTGATTTTTGATGTGGCTCAGTGGATCTGGGTGTTTGCTTCATGTCTGACAACCTGAGAACCAGTGAATGGAACTTATCCCCTTCTACCTATGGATGTTATCCTGTAGACACACACACACACACACACACACACACACACACACACACACACAGTATAAAAATAAATGAAGATAATTGAAGAGTTGTATACTACATCCTCATAATTATAAATTTGTTAAGTCTATGAACATGCATGTGTGGGGCCTTGAAAGGAATGGTTCTGAGACCTCAGTCATTTATTCAATCATTCATTAGTTCCCCACAGATATCTGATGTCTTTTTAGGCAGCCTCTCTTTAAAAAATATGACACCACAACTGATTCTCACAATTCTCTTGCCCTTGTGGACTGGAAGAGAGACCAATGAGGAAAGCTAGAAGATGATCAGGTGTTGGGATCAATCATTAAAGAGACAGAGAATGAAGACAGGTGTGCTGGAAAGAGGTCGGGAGGCATCACTCCCATCACACATCTACACTGAGTGTGAGCCAGGAGCTAAGGACAGTGAGGTGGTGCCATGTTGACATCCAAGGAGAGCTCCATAGAGAGGAAATGATGAGCTAGGGGCATGAAGTTCATGGAGGTAATGTGCTGACCTCCACCACGTAGGGCAGGGAGACCCTCACCAACACACATGAGCTGAGCAATGCACACAGCCACTCAGGACACATGGTGCCATCTTAGCCAAACCCCAAATCCTAATCTGATGGATCTCTCTTCCCTTCTAGCCTCTCGGTACATCTGTGGCAGTCCCTCTCCTCCCACACAGCCCACTATTGAGTCAGTGCCGCCCAGAGTTGCTGAAGGGGGCAGCGTTCTTCTCCTTGTTCATGATCTTCCAGAGCATCTTCACAAGTTCTTCTGGTACAGAGGACTGATTGTGTTCAACAAGGTTGAGATTGCCCGACAGAGAAGAGCCAAGAATTCAAGTGAGCTGGGCCCTGCCCACAGTGGTAGAGAAATCGTGTTCAGCAATGGCTCCCTGCTGCTCCAGAATGTTACCTGGAAAGACTCGGGATTCTACACCCTACGAACTCTGGATATACACAAGAAAATGGAATTAGCACACATTTACATCCAGGTGGACAGTAAGTTAATCTCTGTGATTATTCAGTGCTGGGTGGGCTTTGCCACACAGGACTGTCCCTCCTGCCATGTGACTATCTACTGTCTGTATTTTATCACCATGATGGGGTTCAACCACTGTGTGCAGGATACACATGTAGGAGAGAAATGCCCATGGCTTAGACTCTGTTTTCTGACTCCCCCTCATTTCTAGGAGGGCCTAAGATGGCAGACTGCTCTGTCAGTTGAGGATCTGGCAATGCACGTGAGGAAACCGTGGCCTCCTCACAGAGTGGTGAGCATGAGGTAGCTCTGGTCCTAGTTGTCTGACCCAGGTTTGACTAACAAAGTCCTGGGTACCATGTTCCAGGAGTACTCCTGGTCTGAGCAGGCTGTCCTCTGCTGCTCATCAGCTGTCTACATCAATCCAGTGCATTTGTATCATTAAACAGGGGAGTTTCATAAAAAAAGAAAAGAAAAGAAAAGTAAAAAACAACAGAAAAAGACCAAAGCAATGCAGGGTTGTCATAGACAAAATGGAGGGGTGCTGGTTTCCCCCTGTCTCCTCACAGCCTGCTCATACTGATCTTATAGCAGATGTGACCATGAGCCCAGGGAAGAAATGCTCACAGTGGACTGTTCCCTCCCACGTCAGTCACCAGGTGAAAGATGTACTCTCCATGTGCCCAAAGACTCTGGCTTGTGTCATGTTGACATAAAGCCAGGCAGCATAATTCCTGGGCCAGTAAGTAGACAAGACTGCTCCAAGCGTTCACCCAGCCCTAGTCCTGGAGTTTGCAGGCTGAGCAGTAAGAACATGGAGAGTGTGAGAGCAGAGGTTGACTGCAGGTATAAAGGAAATGAGAAAAGTTAGAGAGTGACTATCCGGGGTGTGTAGAGACCAAGGTCATGGGAGGCATCATCTCAAAGCACAGTGTACACGAGTGTGTGCTGTGTCTGAGGGAGTGCAGTGAGGGGCAGCCATGGAGACACCGAGGAGAGAGCTCCATGCAGAGGAAATGACTCCACGTCACTGAGGGAGCAGAGGCCGTGTCACTGACTTCCTCAGGTAGGAGAGACACACCCACACCTGCATGTCTAGGCTGAGTGAAGAATCCATCTTGTGAGGACTCAGGCTGCCACTTTTATACCCAGCACAATGATCCCGTGTGATGACTTTTCTCGTTTCCCTTCCAGCCTCCCTTTCCTCGTGTTGTGACCCTCTCATGTCTGCCCAGCTCACAATCGATCCAGTGCCAGGACATGCTGCTGAAGGGGGGAGTGTTCTTCTCCAGGTCCACAATCTGCCAGAAGAGCTGGAAACCTTTTCCTGGTACAAAGGAGTGTATAGCACTGAGGCCTTTAAAATTGCAGAATACAGCATAGCGACGAAGTCTGTCAGGAGCGGCCGTGCACACAGCAGAAGAGAGACAGGGTACACCAATGGATCCCTGCTGCTCCAGGATGTCACTGAGAAAGACTCGGGCTTGTACACACTTGTAACGACAGATGGTAATTTCAAAGTTGAAACAGCACGTGTGCAAGTCAATGTGCACAGTAAGTGACTCTCTATGGCTTCTCTTGTGTGTGGCTTAGCCTACTTCTCCAGTGGATTGTGAGGAGTGGGCTGTGCCTGTTTTCCCTCATCCCCACCACACTCTGTTCTCACATTGGCATTTGGCAGTTCCTGGAGGGCAAACCTGGTGTGGACCAACAGCATTAGATCAGAGCTTTCCCCCTTTCTCTCCCTGCAGAGGGAGGCTCAGCCTAAGAACGTCAGACTCAGCCCTGACCCTTGGGACTCTCACCATGCCCACAGCCCTGATAGAGACTCCGTGGGGTCCGATGAGTCCTTGCTGAGGAAGCCCTGGGTTCCCCACACACAGCACCAGGAAGGGCTGGCAGCAAATCTCTGTGATGCTCACATCCATAGGGAGCATGGAGAATGATTGTGTCATTGCTTGGCTTTGGATTTCTGTAGGAGCTGACTTGGTGCAAGGCTGTTGTTGCATGTGTTACCATCCATGCCCTGCCATGGGAGACACAGCTGAGCTAGTGACCCTGGTCATCTTCCAGAGAGTCAGCCAGGAATGCAGAGCTGGACAGGGTGATATGTGCTGAGGGCCACTCACTGGCTGTGTGGGTGGCCGTATGAGACCTCTCAGGAAGGTCAGGGTCTTCAAAGTGATGGACAAAGGATACTGGTCCTTTTGGCTAATGCTTGTCCTCTGGCGTCCAGCTCCTGGAATTCTCTCTCACAGGCAAACAATCTCAGAGTTGCTAACTGGGCAGCTCCCAGACATGAGGAGCTACTCACTAGATGGCGCAGTAACTCAGCCTAAAGCTTCAGAGTCTATGCAATCTCCTGAGGTTCTTGCCATCCTCAGAATGCAGAAAACTCAGAAAAGCAATTCCAGGCACCTCTCACTTAGGGTGTATCCTGGCTCCATCCCTGACCCTGCATACCTGGAATTCTCTTGGGTAGTCTTTCAGACCTACTAAGCACATTACTGGGTTAGAGGATCCCGTGTTACCAGGTTCAGGCTCTCCCTGGCATATCCCATGACTAATCACCTAGACAGAGGACAGCTGCCTCCCAGGATGGACATGGCAGGCAGTAGGTGAGGCTCAGCCAGCACAGGGTTCTGAGAGTCCCTTGGAAATTCTGCCTAGGTTTATGGGGCCACTGTCCTCTCTTTAGGGTCCAGGTGACCTCTTGCTTGTCAACCACATATAACTTCACACAAAACCGCTCCTGGGTCTCATGACCACGCACCCTGACTGGTGACTCCAGTGAGCATGGGTCTGTCCCCTTACTCGACATCAGTCAGCAGGTCCCTTCCCAGTCCTCACAGGCATCTCTGTCACCTTCCTGTAGAGTTGATCCCACCTCAGCACTGAGACCAAAGGGCAGCTTAGGATCCTGTGTCATCAAGGACACACTGGGAGAACACAGCAAGGGCAGCCCTGTGGTGAGCCCTTGCTGCCCCAGGGACAGAGATGATGACCAGCCTTGTGCTGGGCACCATCCCTGACAGCAGAGGGCATCACCCTGGGAAGGGCTCCTGCCTGGGCAGAGGCTGAGCTCATAGGGGGAAAGGCTGCCCAGCTTGGGGCCTGTGCTGGAGCTAATGCTTTTCTCCACGGAGGGAGGGCGGAGCAGGTAGCCGCATCCACTGTGGCCCACTGTGTCCTTCTTCACAGAGCATGCAGCACCTGGTCGAGTCTCCCACTCACTGGGGAGGACAGTGCCTGACTGTGTGGGAACAGGGGAGCTCAGACACCTGCTGGAACATCCTAAGGGGGAAGGATGGGAAAGGCTCCCTCAGGGTGACCTCTGACCTCGATCTAGGGGCTGTGGCCTGTCATTAAACATACCCACAGGTATATACCTACACCACACACAGCCACACCCCTCCATGCACCTCTGTATGGTAACTCTAGCTGGAGGTTTAGCTGGTGTCAGTAGCTCCAAATATGAGAATGTCATTACCACCTGGACACCCAAGAACTTTTTACATCTGCCTATCTACCCACAGGCCTACGAGCCTGTGTAGGCACTGTACCTTCTCGAAATATCAAATTAGATGCTTTTCTAACAAGGCCCTAGCTGTAATGGGCTGGAAGACAGACCAGGATGGGCATCTCGAGGTGAAGTAAGGTGCTGACTGGCCCAGAATGGAGGTTGGGGAATGAAAACCCGGGGTATGTAGAGGAGGAAGTGAGAGAAAGTCTGCCTGTACCGCACATCTTCTGAGAGAGAGCAGGCTTGTGCGGACAGTGAGTGTGGACACTCCTGAGGACAGAGTTCCCCACAGCAGAAGCCACACACAGTCTTATCAAGGAGGCCGTCTGCTCAGTCCCTCTATCTTGTGCACACATGCCCTCCCCCCATCTGCTGTGCGATGGATCTCAGCTTCACTGGGCACAGGGCCCCATCTTTTTACCAAAGACCACAGTGTCAATGCTGATGGGTTTGCCTTTTCCCTTCTTTCTTCCCTTTCTGTCTGTGTTCACTCTCCCTCCATGGTCCAGCTTCCTACTGCATCAGTGGGAGGAGCATCAGGAAGCCAAGGATCCAGACTAAACTCTAGTTGTCCCCAGAGAATTCTCCTCAGTACTAGCTTTGTACTTCCTGTCAGAGCTGACAGGAAAGAAGGCTTGACTGACTGTCCAAGTCCCATTGGCTGTAGGATCAGCTATGCACTGCCATGACAGCTGCAGTCACACAGGTCACCTGACTACCAAGGGACAGGTGCCAGGACAGAAGCCAACTGTTCTGATGGACTTAGGAGACATAGAGAAAAGTAATGTCCTCAATGAGAGGACAGAGGTCACAGTTGTCCAGGCACCTCCTTTTCCTCAGGAGTCCAGGCTAGGGTTAGTGAAACAGAAGCTGCTGGTGTGAGCAGCTCCCCCATTCCCAGGGCAGAACCTTGCTCATATGAAATCATAACTCATGGGCACTGCACTGATCACGCACAGATCCTGGATCAGCGTCACATGGCTGATGTGTCGTAGATGAAATGCACTAGACATGACTGTGTTCACAGCTCCAATTTCTCCTCCCTGGAAGCTTTATTAAGTGTGAGCTCTAGAGGGCCGGAAGAGCTGTCTGAAGGATGACTGTCATTTGTTCCCCTCCTCTGTTTCTTTGCAGAGCTTGTGACACAGCCCTTCATGAGAGCCACGGACAGCACAGTCAGAGTACAGAGCTCAGTGGTCTTCACTTGCTTCTCAGACATCACTGGGATCTCCATCCGTTGGCTCTTCAATAATCAGAGTCTGCAGATTACAGAGAGGATGACCCTGACCCCGTCAAAGTGCCAACTCAGGATTCATACTGTCAAGGAGGAGGATGCTGGATTGTACCAATGTGAGGCCTTCAACCCAGTCAGCTCGAAGCCCAGTCTCCCAGTCAGCCTGGTGGTGATGAAGGAGTGACCCCTCCTCTGATGGTACATCAGGCTGGGGGCCTTTATGTATTCAGATGCTCACACTTACCAACCCTTGACCATTCATTCTCATGGCCACTGGCCATTTCTTTCATCCCTAATATACTGAGTAGTTTTGTGTGTCAACTTGACACAGACTGGAGTTATCACAGACAAAGAGCTTCAGTTGGGGGAAATGCCTGCATGAAGACCCAGCTGTGGGGCATTTTCTCAATCAGTGATGATGTGGGGAGGGCCCCCGGTTTTGGTGCCATCCCTGGCCTGGACGTCCTTGGTTCTATCAGAGAGCAGGCTTAGCAAGTCAGGGGAAGCAAACCAGTAGGTAACATCCCTCCTTGGCCTCTGCATGAGCTCCTGCTTCCTGACCTGCTTGAGTTCCAGTCCTGACTTCCTTTGGTGATGAACAGCTGTATGTTAGTGTAAGGTGAATAAACCCTTTCCTCCCCAACTTGCTTCTTGATCATGATGTTTGTGCAGGAATAGAGACCCTGAGTAAGACACCTCCCCACACCTGATCCTGAACCCCTCCACTCTCTTCACCATCTCCTCCCCTACCCGGTTCCCTCCCTGCCTTCTACAACTATTTTCCCCCTTCTAAGTGAGAGTCAAGCATCCTTACTTGGGCCTCCCATGTTGTTGTGCTGCACTGGGTCTGTTGAATGTAGTGTGTGTGTCTTGTATTTATGTCTAATGTTCATTTATAAGTGAGTACATACCATGCATACCATTTTTGGACTGAGTCACCTCACTCAGCATGGTGTTCTCCAGGTCCATCCATTTGCCTTCACAGTACTGATGTCTTTGTTTTTAGTAGTTGAATAGTATTCCACGTTGCACATGGCACCACATGGCGTGCATCCATTCTTCTAAGCTGCTTGCGCCCTTCCCACACTGCTCAGCCCACTCTTGATGCACAGTGAAGACCAAGGAGAAAATGTTTCCCTTGTCCTCAATGGATAGGGAATTTCACACCTTCACTGAAACAAGGGGGGGCGGGAGGTGGGGAACTGAGGGTGACAGGTGTCATAGTTAGGGTTTTCCTTGTGTGAACAGACACCATGACTAGTGCAAGTCTTATACAAGACAGCATTCCATTGTGGCTGGTTTATAGGTCAGAGATTCAGTCTGGTATCCTCAAGGCAGGAGCATGGTAGAGCCCGGGCAGGCATCGTGCAGTCTAGCTGAGAGTTCTCCATCTTCATCTGAGGGCTGCTTGCAGGATTCTCCCTTCCAGGCAGCTAGGGCTATGGTCTTAAAGTCCACACCTGCAGTGAAACACCTGCTCCAACCAGGCCAGACCTCCAGCAGTGTCACTCCCTGGCCCAAGCATATACAAACTATCACATTCCACTACTTGGCACACATAGGCTTGTCCAAACATATCTGTCTATAGGGGTGATATCTAAACATCATAATAAAGTATATTTAGTCCAACTTCCAAAGTCCCCATAGTCTATAGCAGTTTCAACAATGTTAAAAGTTGAAAGTTCGAAGTTTCTTCTGAGATTTATCCAATCACTTAACTCTAATCCACAAAGCAAGACAGGAACCTAGCTGGGCATGTTCTAAACTGCATCTCTACGACTGATGTCAAAGTGGTTTTGATATGTGCACTCATTTTTCATCTTTGTTGACTGCAACAACCTTCTTTCTCCTGAGCTGGTTCCACTCCCTGTTAGCAGCTTTCCTCAGCAGATAGCCCATGGCTCTGGCATCTCAAACACCTTGGGTTCTCCAAGGCAGCTTCAGTGTTGTAGCTTGTTGTTTCAATGTCTGGGATCCACACATGATCTGCTGGTTTCCTCCAAATGGCTCTGCCCTCTGTAGCACTCTAAGCTCAGGCTGATCCACCCCAGTGCTGCTGCTGTTCTTGGTCAGCATGCCATGGTACTGGCATCTCTGATACACTGGGTTCTTGCTCTGCAAGCAGGCTTCCTCAATGGCCTCTCATAGGCTCTCTTCATGGTGCCAAGCTTCATATTCTGTGCACGACCCCTTCAGTCCTGGACTGACGACTGCCCCTGAGGCTGCACCTCCCTCAGTGTCCTTCCATGGCCTCTCACAATGACAAGGCTCAGCTGCTTTTCATGACCCCTTCATGCCTTCAAAACCAGTACCACCTTGGTGTCTCTTACATATTACCAATTATAGCTGCAGCACAGGGTACAACCTTGGCTATCCCTGGGACACAGCTTCTTTAAGCTCTCAGGAAACACTTTCCAGAAGATTTCCCCTCAGTGATGCTGGTTTCTTCTTTATCACTCCTAATTTCTTAGTTCCAGCTCACCGGCATTAATTGTCTATTGTTGACTCTAAAGCCAGAGCCACATGCCTGAACCTGCTGTGTTCTGCTGCTTTGCTGGGGCTGGAACATTGCCCCCTCTTAGTCTGTTACCAGCCTTCTGTTTTCTGATCCCCTCTCTGCTAAGCTTGGCTTTCCTTGTGCTGGCTCTGTAGATTGTCCTTGAGCTCAGAGACCTGCATGGCTCTCTTCTCCTGTAATGCTGGGATTAAAGGTGTGTACCACCATGCCAGGATTTATGCTTTTCTTCACCTAGAACCTGCTTTGTCACAGGCTGGCCTTGAGCTTAAAGATCTGTTTGGGGTTGTGTCCTGGCATTAAAGTTGTTTTATACCATGCCTGGGTCTATACTTAGCTGGGTGGGATCTTGTCCCCAAATCCCTTAATCTCTTATCTCCTAGAATATAGGATTCAATTCACTTCCAGGTTCCCTTTTCTTACTGGAACCATGTTTTTTATAGTTTTCCCTTCTCAGGTTTCTATACTTGTTCAAAGTGCTCCTCCTGAGACTAACCTAGAGAACAGATTAGGTGATGGGCCTCTCTGATTCTTCCTTTGTCAATACAGTTAATCTGAGTCTCTCACCTTAGCCTCAGGCAGGTCTTCAGACAAGGACAAAGGTAGCCACGTTCTTCACCGAAATACCACAAAAAAGTCTCCCCCACAGACTGAAATTCTTCTCCACTGAACCCTCTTGGGCCATGTCAGCACAGTTCAACTTACTCCCAGCAATAAAGTCTTCCACATTGCTATGTGTTTGGCCCATTGATCCCCATGGAAAGCATTCCACTGTTTTCCAAATCCAAAGTCCAATGCTTCCAAATTAAAGCACAGGTAGGGCTATCACAACAACACACCACTTCTGTTACAACTTCTGTCTTGGGGCTTTCCTGCTATGAACAGACACCACGAACAATGCCAGTCTTATGAAGGACAACATTTTATTGTGGTTGGCTTACAGGTCAGATATTAATCCATTCTTATCAGGGTGGCGGCATGTCAGAGTCCAGGCAGGCATGGTGCAGCAGTGCTGAGAATTCTCCATCTATCTCTGAAGGGTGCTGGCAGAATTCTCACTTCCAGTCACCTAGGGCTATGGTTTTAAAGCACACAGTGACACACCTTCTCCAGCAAGGCACACCTCTAATAGTGCCACTCCTTGGCCCAAGCATACACAAACCATCACAGCAGCCATGGACTCACAGAATTTGTCATAGACACCAGTCAGTACCTGCTGAGGTCTGCACACAGTGTCCGAGGCACAACGCATACCAATGGATCTCTGCTCCTACAGGACACCAACCAGAGGGATGCAGGATATTTTGAGCCTTCAAATTTGAAACGCTGAGGTTGAGCAAGAACAAACAAGTGTAACCCCATATATACAGTCACTGGTTTCCTGTGACTTTGGGTTGCTACATGGGTTTTTTTCAATTTTTGCACAGAATGGTTGACTTTCTGTGTTAGTGTTAATATTATTAATATTCCATGTGTGGGGTTAGTACACTTCTAAGTGTTTTATGTTTCCAAGTGAATGACTCACTCGCATAGCCTTTATATTTTCACATGCCTGAAGCAGCACTGTAGCTGGGCCACTGCCTAACCTCCACTCTGGTCGACTCTGCTTCCCACCGAGAACTCTGAGATACAAGTTACTAAATTCTATGTTCCATCTTGGCTGCTCTTGACCGCATTCATCAGCCCTTGTGGAGTTTTTGGGATCACTTAAGTATACTCTCATATCATCTGCAAATAGTGATAGTTTGACTTCTTCCTTTGCAATTTGTATCCGTTTGACCTCCTTTGTTGTCTAATTGCTGTAGCTAGAACTTTAAGAACTATATTGAATAGGTAAGGAGAGAGTGGGCAGCCTTGTCTGGTCCATGATTTTAATGGGATTGCTTCAAGTTTCTCTCTAGTTTCATGTTGGCTACTGGCTTACTGTTATTGCTTTCAATCTGTTTAGGTATTGGCCTTGAATTCCTGATCTCTCCAAGACTTTTATCACGAAGGGATGCTGAATTTTGTCAAAAGCTTTTTCAGCATCCAATGAGATGATCATATGTTTTTTTTTCTTTGAGATATTTGTGTAGTGGATTATGCTGATGGATTTCCTTACATTGAACCATTCCTGCATTCCTGGGATGAAGCCTGCTTGATCATGATGTGTGATTGATTTGATGTGTTCTTGGAATTGGTTTGCAAGGATTTTTTTTTGAAAAATTTTGCATCTAAATTCATAAGGGAAATTGGTCTGAAGTTCTCTTTCTTTGTTGGATCTTTGTGTGGTTTTGGTATCAGTGTAATTGTGGCTTCATAGGACAAATTGAGTAGTGTTCCTTCTGTTTCTATTTTGTGGAATAGTTTGGAGAGTATTGGTCTTCTTTGAAGTTCTGATAGAATTCTGCACTAATCTTATCTGGTCTTGGGTTTTTCTTGGTTGGGACTATTGATGACTGTTTCTCTTTCATTATGGCTTATGGGGCTGGCTATCTGATCCTGATTTAACTTTGCTACCTGGTATCTGTATAGGAAATTGTCCATTTTCATCCAGATTTTCTAGTTTTGTTGAATAAAGGCCTTTGTAATAGGATCAGATGATTTTTTGGATTTCCTCGGTTTCTGTTGTTATGTCTCCGTTTTCTCTTCTGAATTTGCTGATTTGGATACTGTCTCTATGCCTCCTAATTAGTCTGGTTAACTGTCTATTTATCTTGTTGATTTTCTCAAAGAACCAGCTCCTTGTTTGGTTGATTCTTTGTATGGTTCTTTTTGTTTCTATTTGATTGATTTCAGCCCTGAGTTTGATTATTGCCTGAGGTCTACTCCTCTTGGGTGTATTTGCTTCTTTTTGTTCTAGAGCTTTCAGGTGTGCTGTCAAGCTGTTAGTGTATGCTCTCTCCAGTTTCTTTGTGGAGACCCTCAGAGCTATGAGTTTTCCTCTTAGCACTGCTTTCATTGTGTCCCATAGGTTTGGGTATGTTGTGGCTTCATTTTCATTAAATTCTAAAAAGTCTTTAATATTTTCTTTGCCTTGAACAAGTTATCATCTCCTCCCTTGAACAAGTTATCATCGAGTAGAGTGTTGTTCAGCTTCCATGTGTATGTAGGCTTTCTGTTGTTTTGATGTTATTGAAGATCAGACTTAATCCATGATAATCTGATAGCATACAAAGGATTATTTCCATCTTTTCATATCTGTTAAGGGTTGTTTTTTGATTGAGTATATGATCAACTTTGGAGAAGGTACCTTGAGGTGCTGAGAAGAAGGTATATTTATTTGTTTTAGGCTGAAATGTTCTATAGATATCTATAGATATCTGCTAAATCATTTTTGGCTCATAGCTTCTGTTAGTTTCACTGTTTCTCTGTTTAGTTTCTATTTCTGTGATCTGTTTATTGATGAGAGTGGGGTGCTGACATCTCCCACTATTATTGTATGAGGTGCAATGTGTGCTTTGAGCTTTAGGAATGTTTCTTTTATCAGTGTGGGTGCCCTTGCATTTGGAGTGTAGATATTCAGGATTAAGAGTTATTCTTGGTATATTTTTCCCTGGATGAGCATCATCATTTTTCATAATTTTTGGTGGAAAGTCGATTTTATTTGATATTAGAATGGCTACTCCAGCTTGTTTCTTGGGACCATTTGCTTGTAAAATTGATTTCCAGCCTTTTACTCTGAGATAGTGTCTTTCTTTTTGCCAGATGTGAGTTTCCTGTATACAGCAAAATGTTGGGTGCTGCTTATGTATCCAGTGTGTTCGTCTATGTCTTTTTATTGGGGAATTGAGTTCATTGATATTAAGTGATATTAAGGAAAGGTGATTGTTACTTCCTTGTGGTATTTTAGTTAAAGGTAGAGTTACGTTTATGTGGTTGTCTTCTTATTGGTTTGTTTATGAAAGATTACTTTCTTGCTTTATCTAGGGTGTAGTTTCCCTCCTTGTGTTGTAGTTTTCCATTTATTATCCTTAAAAGGTCTGGGTTTGTGGAAAGATAGTGTATCAATTTGTTTTTGTCATGGAATATCTTGGTTTCTCCATCTATGGCAATTGAGAGTTTTGCTGAGTATAGTACCCAAGGCTGGCATTTGTGTTCTCTTAGGGTCTGTATGACATCAGCAGAAGATATTCTAGCTTTCATAGTCTCTTGTGAGAAGTCTGTTGTAATTCTGATAGGTCTGTCATTATATGTTACTTGACCTTTTTCTTTTACTGCTTTTAGTATTCTTTTGTTGTTTTGATTATTATGTGATGGGAACAATCTCTTTTCTGGTCCAAGCTGTTTGGCGTTCTGTAGGCTTCTTGTATGTCCATGGGTTTCTTTAGGTTAGGGAAGTTTTCTTCTGTAATTTTTTTGAAGATATTTATGGGCCCTTTAAGTTGGGAGTCTTCGCTCTTTCTATCCCTATTATCTTTTGGTTTGGTGTTCTCATTGTGTCCTGGATTTCCTGGATGTTTTGGGTTAGGAGCTTTTTGCATTTTCCATTTTCTTTGTTGTGTCAGACTTTTCTATGTTATCTTCTGCACCTGAGACTCTCTCTTTTTTCTCCTGTATTCTGTTGTTGATGCAAGAATCAATGACTCCTCATTTTTTCCCTAGGTTTTCTATCTCCAGTGTTGTCTCTTGTGATTTCTTTATTGTTTAAACTATTTTTTAGATCCTGGATGGTTTTGTTCAATTCCTTCACCTGTTTGGGTGTATTTACGTATAATTTCTTACGTGCTTACCTGTGTTCTCCTGTATTTCTTTAGGAAGTTATTTATGTTCCTCTAAAGTCCCCTATCAGCATCATGAGATGCAATTATAAATCCAACTCTTGCTTTTCCGGTGTGTTGGGGTATCCAGGACTTGCTGTAGTGGGCAAACTGGCTTCTGATGTTGCCAAGTAGCTTGGTTTCTGTTGGTAGGGTTCTTGTGCTTGTCTTTCATTATCTGGTTATCTCTGGTGTTAGTTGGTCTTGCAGTCCTTGGCTGGAGCTTGTCCCTCCTGTGGGCCTGTTAGGCCATGTCCGCACTCCTGGGCGACCAGCTCTCTTCTGTTGGGATATGTGTGCAGATGGCTGTGGAGCCCCTGGGATCCCAGGTGCAGATGCTGACTGGAAGACTCCTGTTCCAGCTGCTCCACTGATCGCATGTCCTGAGTGCTCCCAGCAGTTCCCCTCCAGACAGGTAATGGAGAGAAAGTGGAGATCTCACCTCTGTGTCCAGAAGTGAAAGTGTTTGGGGAGATCCCTCTCTCCTGGTGGGCAGTGCACAGAGGGAGGTGGAGCTGCCTGGCTCCCTGGTGTAAATGTGTCATTTGTCTTTCACAAGATGTCCTTATGCTCTGTAGATCTTTGAGAAAGTTTCCAACATTCAGACAGATTAGCAGCCACATAAATCACAATCTTTTGTGCCCCTGTGCAAGTACTGGCCTGCTCAGACCACATAGAAAATTTCTGACATTCAGATTCCTTAGCACAGACCAAACCTAGAAGAATCACCATGGTAACATAAGCCACCAGGTTGCACACAAATAAACCATCTCAGCAGGTTTGCTGGAAGTGTTCCACAGTTACCTTTATAGAAGCTTGCTCCATTCTGCTCTGCAGAGCTCACACAGAAAGGTCAGACAAATTTAATGCTCAGACAGGAAAATAGGAGGGAGTTTAGCACAATGTTACAAACGTAAAAACACAGATACCTAGATGAGTTTTGCCAGCTTTAGGGCCCTCCAGATCAGTAGTCCTCTGTGTTATAGGGAACTTCCCAGCCAATGTACCAAAATATGTGCCAGCGAAATGTTTGTGGTCCCCTAAAACACACACAGGAGCCAATCTAATGCGACTCATAGCATGTTCTTTATTCCATTTGAGGGAGCGAGTTCACCCCCCCCAACACACTACCATAATGCAGGACAGTTTTGTGGTGGGGGAGCCACAAATGTCTAACAGGAAAAGGGTTTATAGTAAGCAGCAAGCAGGGAATATGTGTGCAAACATCTAATTGGAGAGCTGCTGTGGCCTTTACCATAATTGGCTGGTGTTGGGAGTCAATCATAGACTTAACTTCTGCTCCCCTCTGCATTGGTGGTTGTTAGGCATGAGGTGGGCTTGTAACTTGGGGTGGATATTTGTTTGGGAAATAACCTGGAGACACCAGTCTTGTTGGGGATTAATTGGAGCTAGAGTCAGAGCTAGAGGTTGGATCTAGACTCAGGTTTTGTTGCAGGGCCACTTGGAACCTAATGCTAGGTACTAACCTGTTAGTTTATCTGAGTTCAAACTTAGGCCAGATTTTCTAAAATGGAGTCTGAACTGAAAAGTTTTAGCATCTCATCATCATCATCATCATCATCATCATCATCATCATCATCATCCTTATTTAGCAATTAAAACTAACTGAGTGCAGGTTCCCAGAAGCTACTTGCAGACCCTCTTGTGCCAATAGATTTGGGGACACAGTTAGTATTAGCAGCTACATTCTGTCAGAAATTTGTGCCATTTTGGAGTTTTAGAATTCATCAGAAGACACAGCTAGTGTAGACAAACTGAAATATCACAATGATTTTACCGTATTGAGGGCACGGTGTGTGTATGTGTATGTGTATGTGTATGTGTATGTGTGTTTGTTGCATGTGTGTGTGTGTGTGTGTGTGTGTGTGTATGTGTGTGTGTCTGTGTGTGTGTGAGACACACACAGAGAGAGAGAGAGAGAGACAGAGACAGAGACAGAGAGAAAGAGAGAGAGAAAAAGACAGTACACAGAGAGACAAAGAGTGTGTGCATACATGTCTCTCTGCATGTGCATACGTGTCTCTGCTGCAAGCCACTGCCCTTCAAGGAGGTTTGGCTGTGGGCAGACCCTGGGTTCCCGGGCCAGGAAGGTATAATTCGACGAAAAATGACGACACGCAGACAGCATGTTTGGTTATATATTGGAAATGTGTGTGTAATTTCTGTAGTAATGAGCCCCTTTTGTGGGCACCAGGTTCTGACATTTACATATTAAAACATGTAGCTAGCCAAGCAAGAACAATTAGCATGACCATATCGCACACAGGAATGTGAAATCAGCCAGGTAAAATGTATCCCGTGAAACAAGTTTTGACACTTAAACATATACAGTAACAACTTTAGTCTAAATGAGTCTTTGTGAATAAGCTCTATCTGATATCTAGCTTTTGTCTGTAAAACTTCAAGTATCCTATATCTTGTATGAAGCAGACAAGGCAAATTCTGACATTTTTCCTTAGGTTCCACATAGCCTCATAAATATTTCATGAGCTGAAATCTGAGCTACACCTGGGTAAGCCAAAGATGCTTTTGTGACTTCCTAGATGGTGGTGACTTCCTAGATGGCTGGTGACTTCCTAGATGGCTGGTGACTTCCTAGATGGCTGGTGACTTCCTAGATGGCTGGTGACTTCCTAGATGGCTGGTGACTTCCCAGATGGCTGGTGACTTCCTAGATGGCTGGTGACTTCCTAGATGGTTGGTGACTTCCTAGATGGCTGGCATTAGCAAGACAAAGGCGGCAGCTCCTGCAAGCCTCCATTGAGAAAGCCCTGAGAGCCAACTCAAATGTAGATGTTCTAGTCTGAGCCCATTGTGTTAGACCAGAATGAAAACTGAGTATTCTGCAAAGACTTTTAAAAAAATAACAAAAGGGAGTCCCATAATCCTTTGATTCCCAGAAGATATTTTACTTGCAGTGGCATATCTTCCATGGGACTCCTGTCTCAAACTAAATATGGCTGAAGCAAAGCACCACAGTTCAAAAATGAGGTTACTGGCCAGTAATAATACTTCAAAGAGTGAGTTACAAATTATTCTCTTGAATCTATACAGTCGTGGCTACCAGGAATAAAAGAAATTTAGATAGGAAAATAAATTGCCAAATGAAAAATTATGGCTTTTATGTAGTAGGAACTCCGCAAACCCTAAGAGGCATTTTCCCGTGTCAGTTCTGCAGAATATTTTCTTACAGAAACTATTAGGGCTATCACAGCAGTCTCTGTGTGCACATGTCTCTGTGTGTAACTCTGCCATTGAATCAGGATAAGACCAATTTTTGTGGCTCTCATCATAAACACATCATGAGAAAGACCCTTGGGCCTGAGAATCAGGCTGTAGAAGCAGTGGGATCTTTCTAGAAGGAGGACAACCAGAAGGTCCTGGCTCTGTATGACTGTCCCAGAATACTGACTCTAGGTGCCCTGGGGTAGTGCATGCAGTCTTGGGATCTGACTTGTTAGAGGTACCAGAGCAGAATGATTCATTAACAGTCTGAGTGTCCTAGCTCAGGGAACCAGAGAACAGTCAGGGAGCAGTGCCCTGGCATGAGAGCCACAGGTAAAATATGTCCCTGGGAATCTCCTTCTCAGTCTCAGACTGGAGAGCACAGCTGTACAGGTGACCAGGCCATCAGCCAACTGTTCTGATGGCTTATGAGACTTTATAGGAAGGCCAGTGTCCCCATGAGAGGGACAGAGGACACAAGTCCCCTAGATGATTCATGTCTCTGGGAATAAGTCTAATGAATCCTCTCCTGCAGACAAGTGGTAACAGACACTGCTGATCTGGACATCCGTCCTGCCCCAGTGTCAGGGCCTTGTTCGTATTTAAGGCTACCTTGTAGACACTCCAACATTTGTTCCCCAAGTGTGCTGTCTGTCACTGGGAAATGCAGACACAGGAAAACAGTGGCCACATGAGCCTCACACAGGTCACAGGTGACAGATGTGAAGCACAAGTTCTCTATCTCCAGCCACGTATTCCGTGTCTCCACCCTGGAGGCCTTCTCAGGTGTCTGTGAATCAGAGAGGAGCTGATGTTAATCCTGGTCATCAGCTGCTCAAGGGGACATCTTGTCCAAGAACTGAAAGCAAATGGACAGTCAGATGTGACTCCAGAAGTAAGCCACGTGTCTTTGAGCATTTCTGGAGCATTCAGGCCTCCTGAGACCCTGTACTAGACAGGTAGTCATGTGACCTCTGCTGTGCAATAGTCGATCCTCCTGGAACACCATAGACCTGTTTTTGCTTCTCCCTTCCCCCCATTAGATCTGCATCTACCCAGGGCTCCCTTGGCTCAGGAGTCACTGATTTCAATCAAATTTATCATCTCCTTCTCCTCTCACCCGATTGTGCTCTTTAGAGAAATCAACCTTGCGAGGATTGGCTCTAGGTCCTGGGTGATAGTAACAGTGGTCTCACATGGGGAGAGTTAGCATCCCAAACCCCCATCCAGGATCTGCCAAACACCCCTGGCCTCAGGCCCATAGGTGTTGTTCTCTAGGACACAGGAAGTTCCCCATTCTCCAAGTGGGTGTCCCTCTCTCTCCCTCCAGTCATCACATGTACTGGTGTCCCCAGTCCTGCACAGCCGTACACTCAGAGTCAGGACACAGCTCAATGGAATCTACATTTGGTTTCAATTTTCCATGTTCACATAATCTGTGCTCACAGATGCTCTGGGGAACTCCACTGACATTCTGAGCAGTAAGTAAAAGGGCTTCTCAAAGGCATCCATATCATCCTGACTCAGGACAAGCCACCCAGGCACATCCATCCCCTGCTTCTTCTGGCTCCACTGGAGTCAGAGCAGAAGCTGATCACCAGCTGAAAATATAAAGTAGCTGGTACCCAGGAAGACCAACGAGCAGCTGGGCTCAGCCACCATAGCCCAGCCAACCCATAAGGCTGGACGGCTGCCTTGAAACAGTGTGTAGGAAGAGGAGCCCACAGTCCTTTCCAGGACACACCGGTCACCCCTTCCCAATACCAAGATCATGAAACTCCTCACACAGCTTCTCTGGGGCCTCTGTCTTGGGTCAGGAACTTGACTGGTGACATTAGTGATAAAGGGTTTATCTTCATCCCCAGTTGTCACACAGCTGGTCCCTTCCAACCCTCAGAGACATCCCTGTCACCTTCCTGCTGGGAAATCCCACCTTCCCAGAGCACTGAGGACACAGGGCATCCTGGGGCTCAGCTGTGTCTCTGTGTCACAGGGGCACATAGGAAAGATGGGGGCTCCCTCTTTGATGCTGACAGACTCACCTCCAGGTGTCAGCAGATGTCAGCCCTTGGACGAGTCATTGTTCTCTGAGGGCATGTTGATGTTTATCAGCCTTGTTGCTCAAGGTGCTGTTGGAGGAGAAACATAAAGAGAGAAAAGTTGAGAAAGATGCGGGACAGCTCTGAGAGTGGAGGGACTGAGCAGTGCTGTGGACACAGACCCAGCACCCACGGCCTGTGGGATTCTGGGAAGTGTCCTGGTGAGAGAAAACTCAGCTCAGAAGGGGGAAGGGCAGCAGAGGTCGGTGCCTTGCAGGAGCTGAAGGTCTTCCTCTCAGAGGAAGGACAGTCCAGTGAGAAGAGATATGGAGGTGTCCTCTGAACTTCACGGCAAGGGCTGGGACCCCTGGAAGAGGGTCCTGCTCACAGGTTGGTGTTCAAATATCTGATTGTTTGTGAGAAGGGGAACTCAGTAGCCCATGTCTCCTGAAAAGGAGATGTCTAGAGGAGACTTGGTTCCTGTTTCTAGTCACAGTGCAGAAGGTGCAGTGAGGGACAGAGGGTCAGCGCAGGAAGGTCTGAGCAGACAGGAGCGGGGGAGGAGAGTGAAGCCTCCACTGCCCCTATTCAAAGTCAGTCACAGCTGATGTTCCCACCCGTGACAGGGTGACTCTCCACATAGAAATCAAACCTGGGAGGCCAGTGAGGCACCTCAGTGTGTGGGGACATGACAGTCTGCGTTCATTCATTCCTCAGCTGGCAGGGTCGATGGAGATGCAGACTCCTGCAGGCTCTTCTGTGCTCTCCACAGGGGTGTGTGTCATTGGCCTGCAATGTGTCCACCAGGACAGGGGCCTCCCACACCCACACATTCAATATAGAAATGTTAATCACACTTGAATGTAATGATGGCCATTTTCTACAAACCTGGGCAGTATGTAGATCAATTCATGCAGACAGCCCTTTCCTTCCCTCCCTTCTTGCCCCTCTCCTTCGCTCCCTCCCTCCCTCCCTCCTTCCCTCCTTTTCTTTCTTCCTGTTTCCTCTCTTTTTTTCCCCTGTTCTTTTTCACCTCCATTATTTTCTGAGATCTTTTCAGGCTCTTAAACTTCTAAAAAGATAATTCCAATCATTGTCCTCACAAAACCCTTTTCTAGTGAACCAGAAATCAGAGTATCAAGAGGAGAAACTCACTGGTTTAATGGAACTGTAAATAGAAGAGGAAACATTTCCGAAAGTGTGGACTGTTTGGAGGAGGAGGAGGAGGAGGAGGAAGATGAGGATGAAGAGGAGGTCAGAGAGCCCCTTCTCCTCACACCATACACCCTTTATATGAAGAGTGATATGGGGACTCCTGAGTAGAGGATTCCACAGCGAGGCAATGACACCCTCTGAGGCTCTGAGGGCATGGAGGTTGTGTTGCTCACCTCCACTGAGGGCGCACCCCTACCCACAGGCATGAGCTGAGGCGCGCTCACACCTGCTCAGGATTGGTGGCTTGTCTCTCTTCCCTTCCAGCCTCCCTCTTTACCTGCTGGATCCTGCCCACCACTGCCCGAGTCACCATGGAATACTTCCCGTCCCACGTGGTTGAAGGAGAAAATGTTCTTCTGCGTGTTGACAATCTGCCAGAGAATCTTCTAGGCTATGTGTGGTACAAAGCAGAGACAGACACGAAGCACGGAATTGCACTCTATTCACTGGTCTATAGTGTAACTGTGACGGGGCATGTACACAGTGGTAGAGAGACATTGTACAGCAACGGGTCCCTGTGGATCCAAAATGTTACCCAGGAGGACACAGGATTCTATATTTTTCAAACCATAAGTAAACGTGGAGAAGTTGTATCAAATACATCCATACACCTTCAAGTGCACTGTAAGTAATTGACTGTGAACTGTGGGTTCTGGGTGGGGTCCTTCCACTAGGTACATGGAAGTGACAGGCCTGGCCCGTGTCTCCTTCCCCCTGCATTGTGTCTCCATGTTGGGACTTGAGCTTTACTGCAGGACACACATGGTGGAGAATAATGTCAACTGTGCACAATTATTCCTTTGACTTCACCTTGGGGAGACCTGGGTGCATGGAGGGCAGGTCATGCAAGGACGTCAGCCTCTGTCTAGACTCTTGGGGTCCTTTGTAGGAAACTGACCTTCAGGAGGACCTTGAGGGGAGTGAGAAGGGTCAGTGGTAGCCATGGGCATCTTACAGAGTTGCATCCCAGAAGCCCCTGTCGCCACACCTGTATTCTAGACTCAATTCCTGATGGCCCCGAGAAGCTTTGTGCTAGGGTTTGGCTTTGACTTTCTGTTTGTAGAGAAGAGTGCTTGTGAGTCGTCAATGTCTTGCTCCTGTGGGACAAGCAGTGCCCTGACAGGAGCGCCATGATAGGTTAGCTCTCCTGGTCTCCCTAGTGACCCAAGTGAGAACAATCCAGGGAGATTCACACAGTGACCTGAGTGAGGGCACACCCGGGAGATTCCCACAGTGACCCGAGTGAGGTCACACCAGGGAGATTCCCATAGTGACCCTAGTGAGAACACACCAGGGAGATTCCCATAGTGACCCGAGTGAGGTCACACCAGGGAGATTCCCATAGTGACCTGAGTGAGGGCACACCAGGGAATTTCCCAGGCCATTATCCCAGCATCCTGATGATCTTATGAGAGTTCCAGGAGGCCCAGGGCCCCATCAGGGAGGGACAGATGACACAGTCCTCCTGACCAGTTCTTGTCTTTTGGGACAAGTATGTTTTTCCCCAGGCCAATGCGGACAGGCTCTGCTGAAGTGGACAGTTCCCCAGCCATAAGCTGCAGTTCCCACAGTGAGAAGCAGGGAGAGCCTGGGACAGCCAAGGACACTAACCACCCTCTATCCCTGAATCAGGCCCTCACCTTGAACCCGGACATTTATCTCTTTCCTGCAGACCTGGCGGTCACTGTCACAGTCTCCTGAGACCTCTTAGCTGCTTCCTGTATCTGCTGTCCTGCCAGGGGACCTTGTTCACATTCCAGACATGTATTTTCCCTGGAATGAAAGGGCGTCCTATGGGAATCAGCTAGACAGAGGTCGAGGGCTTCTCAGAAAGGCCAGGGAGCACTTGGGCAGAACCACCACCCAGCTCTGCAGGCAGAGAATGTGTGAGCATAGTCTTGAAACCCTCCATGGGATGACTGAGGCCAGAGGGGTCATTGCGGGTCACAGGTCAGCTCCTCCCACATTCAGGCTGTGAGCTCCTCACAGGTCTGCTCCTGGGCCTTTCTTCTCCCTCAGAACTGTGACTGGTGACTGCAGTGACTCTGGATCTGTCCCCTTCCCCACTCACCATGCAGCTGGTCCCAATGGGTCCTTCACAGACATCTGTCACTGTCCTTCAGAGAGCAAACTCCATCTTTCCAGAGCACTGAGGACACAGGGCAGACTGGGTGCCTCACTGGGTTTATGGGCCACACAGGGAGTGCAGACGCTCCTTCTCTGGTGCTGACTGACCCAGGATGAGAACCCAGGAGAGGGCTGCCCCTGTGTGAGCCTCTCATGTCTGAGGGCACAGAGATGCTCAGAAGGCTGTTGTTCCTGTGTTCTCTGGAGGGGTGAAATAGAAAGAGGCGAGAGAAGAGGGTAGGTGGGCAGTCCTGAGAATGTGCAGGACAGAGAACACACAGCTACCCACAGCCCATGGCCCCTGGAACATGCTTCTGTATGGGAGGAGGCTGAGGCTAGAGGAGGGAACTGGAGATCTGGGCTGGACCAGATGGGATACAGACAGAGGCCACTCTAGGCCACAGAGTCCAGGATGACTCCCTCTGTACTCTCTGCAAAGGTTGAAGAACCTGTCAGGCCCTCCTGACCATGGGTGAGGAGACTATACTTTAAAGAGTGTGAGAGGAGCCTTATTCTCAGTTATTGTCTGGAGTGTCCTCAAGAGCTCAATGACCTGAGAGAGTCTCGGGGCTTGTAGGAGAGAAGAGCCAGTGGGACAGAGGCCCAGCAGATGCAGGAGGCTCTAGGAGAAGAAGTGGGGGGAAGGGGAGACCGTTCTCACCCACAGATAATCAGCATGTGCACAGTGGTCAGATGTCTGACATACTCAGCTGTGAAGTCCCAAACAAGAACCCAAGCTAGTATTGATTTTTGATGTGGCTCAGTGGATCTGGGTGATTGCTTCATGTCTGACAATCTGAGAACCAGCCAATGGAAGTTATCCTCTGACTTCTACCTAAGGATCTTATCCTGTACACACACACACACACACACACACACACACACACACACACACAGCATAAAATATAAATGAATTTAATGGAAGAATTGTACACTATATCCTCATACTTATAAATTTGTTAAATCTTTGAACATGCCTCTGTGGGACCTTGAAAGGAATGGTTATGAGACATCATTCATTTATTCATTCATTCATTAGTTCCCTGCAGATATGTGATGTGTTTTTAGGCAGCCTCTCTTTAGAAAATATGAGACCACAACCGATTCTCACAATTCTCTTGCCCTTGTGGACTGGAAGAGAGACCAATTAGGAAAGCTAGAAGATGATCAGGTGTTGGGAGCAATCATTAAAGAAACACAACAAAAGCTTCAGAGAGTGAAGACAGGTCTGCTGGAAAGAGGTCGGGAAGCAGCACTCCAACACACATCTACACTGAGTGTGAGCAGGGAACTAAGGACACTGAGGCAGGGCCATGTTGACATCCAAGGAGAGCTCCATAGAGAGGAAATGACAAGCCAGGGGGAAGGAGTTCATGGAGGTAATGTGCTGACTTCCCCCACATATGGGCAGGGATATTGTCACCCACACACATCAGCTGAGCAATGCACACAGCCACTCAGGAAACAGGGCGCCATCTTAGCTAAACCCCAAATCCTAATCTGATGGATCTGTCTTCCCTTCTAGCCTCTCAGTACATCTGTGGCAGTCCCTCTCCTCCCACACAGCCCACTATTGAGTCAGTGCCGCCCAGAGTTGCTGAAGGGGGCAGCGTTCTTCTCCTTGTTCACGATCTTCCAGAGCATCTTCACAAGTTCTTCTGGTACAGAGGACTGATTGTATTCAACAAGGTTGAGATTGCCCGACAGAGAAGAGCCAAGAATTCAAGTGAGCTGGGCCCTGCCCACAGTGGTAGAGAAACCGTGTTCAGCAATGGCTCCCTGCTGCTCCAGAATGTCACCTGGAAAGACTCGGGATTCTACACCCTACGAACTCTGGATATACACAAGAAAATGGAATTAGCACACATTTACATCCAGGTGGACAGTAAGTTATTCTCTGTGATCATTCAATGCTTGGTGGAGCTTTGCCAGACAGGACTGTCCCTCCTTCCACGTGACTATCTTCTGTCTGTATTTTATCCCCATGATGGGGTTCAACCACTGTTTGCAGGACACACATGTAGGAGAGAAATGCCCATGGCTTAGACTCTGTTTTCTGACTCCCCCTCGTTTCCAGGAGGGCCTAAGTTGGCAGACTGCTCTGTCAGTTGAGGATCTTGTGATTCATGTGAGGAAATCGTGGCCTCCTCACAGAGTGGTGAGCATGAGGTAGCTCTGGTCCTAGTTGTCTGACCCATGTTTAGCTAACAAAGTCCTGGGTACCATGTTCCAGGAGTACTCCTGGTCTGAGGAGGCTGTCCTCTGCTGCTCATCAGCTCTCTACATCAATCCAGTGCATTTTGTTTCATTAAACATGGGAGATTCATAAAAAAGTAAAGAAAAGTAAAAAACAACAGACAAAGACCAAAGCAATGCAAGGTTGTCATAGACAAAATGGAGGGGTGCTGGTTCCTGCCTGTCTCCTCACAGCCAGTTCATACTGATCTTATAGCAGATGTGACCATGAGCCCAGAGTAGAAATGCTCACAGTGGACTGGACCCTCCCACATCAGTGACCAGGTGAAAGATGTACTCTCCATGTGCCCACAGACTCTGGCTTGTGTCATGTTGACATAAAGCCAGCCAGCATAATTCCTGGGCAGGCTAAGAAAACAAGACTGCTCCAAGCGGTCACCCAGCCTTAGTCCTGGGAGTTGCAGGCAGAGCAGTAAGAACATGGAGAGTGTGAGAGCAGAGGTTGATTGCAGGTACAAAGGAAATGAGAAAAGTCAGAAAGTGACAATCCGGGGTGTGTAGTGACCAACGTCAGCAGAGGCATCATCTCAAAGCACAGTGTGTGTGCTGTGTCTGAGGGAGTGCAGTGAGGGGCAGCCATGGAGACACTGAGGAGAGAGCTCCATGTAGAGGAAATGACTCCAGGGCACTGAGGGATCAGAAGCCGTGTTGTTGACTCCCTAGGTGGGAGAGACACACCCACACCTGCATGTCTAGGCTGAGTGAAGAATCCATCTTGTGAGTACTCAGGCTGCCACTTTTATACCCAGCACAATGATCCCATGTGATGACTTTTCTCCTTTTCCTTCCAGCCTCTCTTTCCTCATGTTATGACCCTCTCATGTCTGCCCAGCTCACAATCGATCCAGTGCCAGGACATGCTGCTGAAGGGGGGAATGTTCTTCTCCAGGTCCACAATCTGCCAGAAGAGCTGCAAACCTTTTCCTGGTATAAAGGAGTGTATAGCTCTGAGGCCTTTAAAATTGCAGAATACAGCATAGCGACGAAGTCTGTCAGGAGCGGCCGTGCACACATCAGAAGAGAGACAGGGTACACCAATGGATCCCTGCTGCTCCAGGATGTCACTGAGAAAGACTCGGGCTTGTACACACTTGTAACGACAGACAGTAATTTCAAAATTGAAACAGCACGCGTGCAAGTCAATGTGCACAGTAAGTGACTTTCTATGGCTTCATGCTGTTGGGTGTGGCTTAGCCTACTTCTCCAGTGGACTGTGAGGAGTGGGCTGTGCCTGCTTCACCCCACTCCCACTGCACTAAGTCCTCAAATTGGCATTTGGCAGTTCCTGGAGGGCACACCTGGTGTGGACCAACAGCATTAGATCAGAGCTCTTCCCCTTTCCCTCCCTGCAGAGGGAGGCTCAGCCTAAGAACGTCAGAATCAGCCCTGACCCTTGGGACTCTCACCATGCCCACAGCCCTGATAGAGACTCCGTGGGGTCCGATGAGTCCTAGCTGAGGAAGCCCTGGGTTCCCCACACACAGCACCAGGAAGGCCTGGCAGCAAATGTCTGTGATGCTAACATCCATAGGGAGCATGGAGAATGATTTTGTCATTGCTTGGCTTTGGATTTCTGTAGGAGGTGACTTGGTGCAAGGCTGTTGTGGCATGTGTTACCATCCATGCCCTGCCATGGGAGACACAGCTGAGCTAGTGACCCTGGTCATCTTCCAGAGAGTCAGCCAGGAATGCAGAGCTGGACAGGGCGATATGTGCTGAGGGCCACTCACTGGCTGTGTGGATGGCCATATGAGACCTCACAGGACAGTCAGGGTCTCCAAAGTGATGGACAAAGGATACTGGTCCTTTTGACTAATGCTTGTCCTCTGGCGTCCAGCTCCTGGAATTCTCTCTCACAGGCAAACAATTTCAGTTTTGCTAAACTGGGCAGCTCCCAGACATGATGAGCTACTCACTAGATGGCGGAGTAACTCAGCCTAAGGCTTCAGAGTCTATGCAATCTCCTGAGGTTCTTGCCATCCTCAGAATGTAGAAAACTCAGAAAAGCAATTCCAGGCACCTCTCACTTAGGGTGTATCCTGGCTCCATCCCTGACCCTGCATACCTGGAATTCTCTTGGGTAGTCTTTCAGACCTACTAAGCACATTACTCGGTCAGAGGATCCCGTGTTACCAGGTTCAGACTCTCCCTGGCATATCCCATGACTAATCACCTAGACAGAGGACAGCTGCCTCCCAGGATGGACATGGCAGGCAGTAGGTGAGGTTCAGCCAGCACAGGATTCTGAGAGTCCCTCAGAAACTCTGCCTAGGCTTATGGGGCCACTGTCCTCTCTCTAGGGTCCAGGTGACCTCCTGCTTCTCAACCACATGTAACTCCACACACAACCGCTCCTGGGTCTCATGACCACGCACCCTGACTGGTGACTCCAGTGAGCATGGGTCTGTCCCCTTTCTCGATATCAGTCAGCAGGTCCCTTCCCAGTCCTCACAAGCATCTCTGTCACCTTCCTGTAGAGTTGATCCCACCTCAGCACTGAGACCAAAGGGCAGCTTAGGATCCTGTGTCATCAAGGACGCACTGGGAGAACACAGCAAGGGCAGCCCTGTGGTGAGCCATTGCTGCCCCAGGGACAGAGATGATGACCAGCCTTGTGCGTGGTCCCATCCCTGACAGTATTGGGCATAAACCTGGGAAGGGTCCTGCCTGGGCAGAGGCTGAGCTCAGAGGGGGAAAGCCTGCCCAGCTTGGGGCCTTTGCTGGAGCAAACACTGTTCTCCACTGAGGGAGGGCGGAGCAGACAGCTGCAGCCGTGGTGGCCCACTGTGTCCTACTCTGCAGAGCATGCAGCTGCTGGTTGCATCTCTTGCTCACTGGGGAGGACAGTGCCTGACTGTGTGGGAGCACGGGAGCTCAGAGTCCTCCTTGAACTTCCTAAGGAGGAAGAATGAGGAAGGCTCTCTCAGGGAGACCTCTGACCTTCATCTAGGGGCTGTGGCCTGTCATTAAACATACACCTGCACCTCACACACCCACACCCCTCCATGCACCTCCGTATGGTAACTCTAGCTGGAGGTTTAGCTGGTGTCAGTAGCTCCAAATATGAGAATGTCATTACCACCTGGACACTCAAGAACTTTTTACATCTGCCTATCTACCCACAGTCCTACGAGCCTGTGTAGGCACTGTGCCTTCTCGAAATATCAAATTAGATGCTTTTCTAACAAGGCCCTAGCTGTAATGGGCTGGAAGACAGACCAGGATGGGCATCTCGAGGTGAAATAAGGTGCTGACTGGCCCAGAATGAAGGTTGGGGAATGAAAACCCGGGGTATGTAGAGGAGGAAGTGAGAGAAAGCCTGCCTGTACCGCACATCTTCTGAGAGAGAGCAGGCTTGTGCGGACAGGGAGGGTGGAGTCTCCTGAGGACAGAGTTCACCACAGCAGAAGCCACACACAGTCATATCAAGGAGGCCGTCTGCTCTGTCCCTCTAACTTGTGCACACATGCCCTTCCCCCATCTGCTGTGCCATGGATCTAAGTTTCTCTGGACACAGGGCCCCATCTTTTCACCAAAGACCAAGGTGTCCATACTGATGGGTTTGTCTCCTTCCCTTCTTTCTTCCCTTTCCATCTGTGTTCACTCTCCCTCCATGGACAAGCTTCCTACTACATCAGTGGGAGGAGCATCAGGAAGCCAAGGATCCAGTCTCAAGTCTAGTTGTCCCCAGAGAATTCGCCTCAGTACTAGCTTTGTACTTCCTGTCAGAGCTGACAGGGAAGAAGGCTTGACTGACTGTCCAAGTCCCATTGGCTGTAGGATCAGCTATGCACTGCCATGTCAGCTGCAGTCACACAGGTCACCTGACTACCAAGGGACAGAAGCCAACTGTTCTGATGGACTTAGGAGACATAGAGAAAAGTAATGTCCCCAATGAGAGGACAGAGGTCACAGTTGTCCAGGCACCTCCTTATCCTTAGGAGTCCAGGCTAGGGTTAGTGAAACAGAAGCTGCTGGTGTGAGCAGCTTCCCCATCCCCAGGGCAGAACGTTGCTCATATGTAATCATAACTCAAGGGCACTGCACTGAACATGCACAGATCCTGGATCAGCGTCACTTGGCCCATGTGTTGCAGATGCAAAGCACAAGACATGACTGTGGTCACAGCTCCAATTTCTCCTCCCTGGAAGCTTTATTAAGTGTGATCTCTAGAGGGCCGGAAGAGCTGTCTGAAGGATGACTGTCATTTGTTCCCCTCCTCTGTTTCTTTGCAGAGCTTGTGACACAGCCTTTCATGAGAGCCACGGACAGCACAGTCAGAGTACAGAGCTCAGTGGTCTTCACTTGCTTCTCAGACATCACTGGGATCTCCATCCATTGGCTCTTCAATAATCAGAGTCTGCAGCTCACAGAGAGGATGACCCTGTCCCCGTCAAAGTGCCAACTCAGGATTCATACTGTCAGGGAGGAGGATGCTGGATTGTACCAATGTGAGGCCTCCAACCCAATCAGCTCAAAGCCCAGTCTCCCAGTCAGCCTGGTGGTGATGAAGGAGTGACCCCTCCTCTGATGGTCCATCAGGCTGGGGCCTTTATGGATTCATATGCCCACACTTACCGACCCTTGCCCATTACAGATTTTTATTCATTCTCATGGCCACTGGCCATTTCTTCCATCCCTAATGTATTGAGTAGTTTTGTGTGTCAACTTGATACAGACTGGAGTTATCACAGACAAAGAGCTTCAGTTGGGGGAAATGCCTGCATGAAGACCCAGTTGTAGGGCATTTTCTCAATCAGTGATGATGTGGGGAGGGCCCCCGGCTGTTGGTGCCATCCCTGGGCTGGATGTCCTTGGTTCTATCAGAGAGCAGGCTTAGCAAGTCAGGGGAAGCAAACCAGTAGGTAACATCCCTCCTTGGCCTTGCATGAGCTCCTGCTTCCTGACCCGTGTGAGTTCCAGTCCTGACTTGCTTTGTTGATGAACAGCTGTATGTTAGTGTAAGGTGAATAAACCCTTTCCTCCCCAACTTGCTTCTTGATCATGATGTTTGTGCAGGAATAGAGACCCTGACTAAGACACCTCCCCACACCTGATCCTGAACCCTTCCCCTCTCCTCCCCATCTCCTCCACTACCCGGTTCCCTCCCTGCCTTCTACAACTATTTTCCCCCTTCTAAGTGAGAGTCAAGCATCCTTACTTGGGCCTCCCAAGTTGTTGTGCTGCATTGGGTCTGTTGAGTGTAGTGTGTGTGTCTTGTAATTTATGTCTAATGTCCATTTATAAGTGAGTACATACCATGCATACCATTTTTGGACTGCATTACCTCACTCAGCATGGTGTTCTCCAGTTCCATCCATTTGCCTTCACAGTACTGATGTCTTTGTTTTTAGTAGTTGAATAGTATTCCACGTTGTGCATGGCACCACATGGCCTGCATCCATTCTTCCAAGCTGCTGGCGCCCTCCCCACACTGCTCAGCTCAGTCTTGATGCACAGTGCAGCCCAAGGAGAAAACATTCCCTTTGTCCTCAATGGACAGAGAGCTTCACGCCTTTACTGAAACAAGGGGAAACCTGAGCCTGACAGGTGTCTTAGTTAGGGTTTTCCCTCTGTGAACAGACAGCATGACCAGGGCAAGTCTTATACAAGACTGCATTCAGTTGGGGCTGGTCTACAGGTCAGAGATTCAATCTGGTATCCTCACGGCAGGAGCATAGTAGAGCCCAGGCAGGCATGGTGCAGCTGAGCTGAGAGTTCTCCATCTTCATCTGAGCGCTGCTTGCAGGACTCTCCCTTCCATGCAGCTAGGGCTATGGTCTTAATGTCCACACCTGCAGTGAAACACCTACTGCAACCAGGCCAGACCTTCAGCAGTACCACTCCCTGGCCCAAGCATATACAAACCATCACATTCCACTACTTGACACACATAGGCTTGTCCAAACATATCTGTCTATAGGGGTGTTATCTAAACATCATAATAAAGTATATTTAGTCCAACTTCCAAAGTCCCCATGTGTATAGCAGTTTCAACAATGTTAAAAGTCAAAGGTTCAAAGTTTCTTCAGAGATTTATCCAATCACTTAACTTATCCACAAAGCAAGATAGGAAACCTCCTGGGCAGATTCTAACCTGCATCTCCATTACTGATGTCAAAGTGGTTTTCATATCTGCACTCGTTTTTCATCTTTGTTGACTGCAACAACCTTCTTTCTCCTGGGCTGTTTCTACTCTCTGTTAGCAGCTTTCCTCAGCAGATAGCCCACAGCTCTGTCATCTCGAATACCTTGGGGTCTCCAAGGCAGCTTCAGTGTTGTAGCTTCTTGTTTCGATGTCTGGGATCCACAGATGATCTGCTGGTTTCCTCTGAAATGCTGACATCACTTCCCCTGCTCTGCCCTATGTAGCACTCTAAGCTCAGGCTGATCCACCCCAGTGCTGCTGCTGTTCTTGGTCATCATCCCATGGTACTGGCATCTCTGATACACTGGGTTCTCGCTCTGCAAGCAGGCTTCCTCAATGGCCTCTCATAGGCTCTCTTCATGGTGCCAAGCCTCAAATTCTGTGCACAAACCCTTCAGTCCTGGGCTGACGACTGCCACTGAGGCTGCACCTTCATAGGTGTCCTTCCATGGCCTCTCACAATGACAAGGCTCAGCTGCTTTTCATGACTCCTTCATGCCTTCAAAACCAGTACCACCTTGGTGTCTCTTACATATTACCAATTATAGCTGCAGCACAGGGTACAGCCTTGGCTATCTCTGGGACACAGCTTCTTTGAGCTCTCAGGAAACACTTTCCAGAAGATTTCCCCTCAGTGATGCTGGTTCCTTCTTTATCACTCCTAATTTCTCAGCTCCAGCTCATTGGCATCAACTGTCCCAGTAGTCCTGTCTATTCTTGGCTCTAAAGCCAGAGCCACATGCCTGAACCTGCTGTGTTCTGCTGCTTTGCTGGGGCTGGAACATGGCCCCCTCTTAGTCTGTTACCAGCCTTCTGTTTTCTGACAGACTCTCTGCTAAGCTTGGCTTTCCTGACGCTTGCCCTGTAGATTGTCCTTGAGCTCAGAGACCTGCATGGCTCTCTTCTCCTGTATTGCTGGGATTAAAGGTGTGAACCACCATGCCAGGATTTAAGCTTTTCTTCACCTAGAACCTGCTTTGTCACAGGCTGGCCTTGAGCTCAAAGATCTGTTTGGGGTGGTGGTCTGGAATTAAAGCTGTTTTATACTATGCCTGGATCTATACTTAGCTGGGTCAGATCTTGTCCCCAAATCCCTTAATGTCTTATCTCCTAGAATATAGGATTCAGTTCCATTTTACTTCTGTACTTGTACAATTTTCCTTTCTCAGCTTTCTTTCTTTTTAAATTTTATTTTCTATATTCTTTGTTTACATTCCAAAGGCTTTCCCCTTTTCCTGTTCCCCCCTCACCATGTGTCCCATAAGTCCTTCCTCTCCCCCTCGCATTCCCCTATGACCCTCATCCCTTTCTCTGTTCTGGTATTCTCCTGCAAAACTTGAACCAGTCTTTTTTGGACCAGTGTCCTGTCAATCCTTCTTCTTCGGAAACTTTTGATTTGCTAATTGTGACTTGAGTATTCAGAGCTTCTGGGCTCATTAATATCCACTTATCAGTGATTGCATTTCATGTGTATTCTTTGTGATTGGGTTAACTTACTTAGATGATATTTTCTAGATCCAACCATTTGCCTACAAATTGCATGAATTCATTATTTTTAATTGTCGAGTAGTATTTCATTGTATAAATATACCACATTCTCTGTATCCATTCCTCCTTCGAGGGACATCTGGGCTCCTTACAGCTTCTGGCTATTATAAATAAGGCTGCTATGAACATAGTGTAGCATGTGTCTTTATTGCATGCAGGGGAATCCTCTGTGTATATGCCCAGGAGTGGTATGACATGATCCTTTGGAAGTGTCATGCCCATTTTTTCTGAGGAACCGCCAGACTGATTTCCATAGTGGTTGTACCATCTTGCAATCCCACCAACAGTGGAGGAGTGTTCCTCTTTCTCCACATCCTCTCCAGCACCTGTTGTCTCTTGAGGTTTTAATCTTAACCATTGTGACTGGTTTGAGGTAGAATCTCAGGCTTTTCATTTGCATTTCCCTGATGACTAATGATGTTGAACATCTCTTAATGTGTTTCTCAGCCATCCGAATTTCTTCTGGTGAAAATTCTTTGTTTAGCTCTGTAACCCATTTTATGATAGGATTATTTGGTTCTATGGGGTCTAACTTCTTGAGTTCTTTGTATATATTGGATATTAGCCCTCTGTCAGATGTAGGGTTGTTGATCTTTTCCCAATTTGTTGGTTGCTGTTTTGTCCTTCTGACAGTGTCCTTTGCCAATCCAAGAGCAAGAAATATTTTTCCATCTTCTGAGGTCTTCTTCGATTTCTTTCTTCAAGAACTTGAATTTCTTATCATACAGATCTTTCACTTGTTTAGTAAGAGTCATGCCAAGATACTTTATATTGCTTGTGGCTATTGTGAAGGGTGTTATTTCCCTAACTTCTTTCTCAGCCTGTTTGTCCTTTGAGTACAGGAAGGCTACTGATTTGCTTGAGTTGATTTTCTAACCAGCCACTTTGCTGAAGTTGTTTATCAGCTGGAGTTCTCTGGAGGAACTTTTTGGGTCGCTTAAGTATACTATCATATCATCTGCAAATAATGATAGTTTGACTTCTTCCCTTCCAATTTGTATCCCTTTGACTTCCTTAAGTTGTCTAATAGCTCTTGGTAGACCTTCAAGTACTATATTGAAAAGATATGGAGAGAGAGGGCAGCCTTGTGTAATCCCTGATTTTAGTGGGATTGCTTCAAGTTTCTCTCCATTCAGTTTGATGTGGGCTACTGTTTTGCTGTATATAGCTTTTATTATGTTTAGGTATGGGCCTTGAATTTTTGTTCTTTCCAGGATTTTTAGCATGAAAGGATGCTGAATTTTGTCAAATGCTTTTTCAGCATCTAATGAGATGACCATGTGGTTTATTTTAGTTAGTTTATGTATTGGATTACATTAATGGATTTTCGTATATTGAACCATCCCTGCATCCCTGGGATGAAGTCTACTTGATCATGGTGAATGAGCATTTTGATGTGCTCTTGGATTCGGTTGGCAAGGATTTTATATAGTATTTTTGCATCAATATTCATAAGGGAAATTGGCCTATAGTTTTCTTTCTTTGTTGGATCTTTGTGTGGTTTTGGTATCAGCGTAATTGTGGCTTTGTAGAATGAGTTGGGCAGGGTTCCTTCCATTTCTCTTTTGTGGAATAGTTTGAAGAGTATTGTTGTTAGGTCTTCTTTGAAAGTCTGATAGAATTCCGCACTAAAACCATCTGGTCCCCTACTTTTTTTTGGTTTGGAGACTTTCTATAACCCCTTCTATTTCTCTAGGGGGTGTGGGACTGTTTACCTGATCTAATTGATCCTGGTTTAATTTTGGTATTTGGTATCTGTCTAGGAAATTGTCCATTTCCTCCAGATTCTCCAGTTGTGGTGAGTATAGGCTTTTGTATTAGAATCTGCTGATTTTTTTTAATTTCCTCAGTTTCTGTTGTTATATCCCCCTTTTCATTTCTAATTTTGTTAATTTTGTTAATTTGGATATTGTCTCTGTACCCATTGGTTAGTCTGGCTAAGGGTTTATCTAGTTGATTTTCTCAAAGAACCAGCTCCTGGTTTGTTGATTCTTTGTATGGTTCTCTTTGTTTCTACTTGATTGATTTCAGCCCTTAGTTTGATGATTTCCTGTCTTGTACTCCTCCTGGGTGAATTAGCTTCTTTTTATTCCAGGGATTTCAGGTGTGCTGTTAAGCTGCTAGTGTATGCTGTCTCCAGTTTCTTTTGGCACTCAGTTCAATGAGTTTTCCTTTTAACACTACTTTCATTGTGTCCCATAAATTTGGGTAGGTTGTACCTTTATTTTCATTGCATTCTAAAAAGTCTTTGATTTCTTTCTTTATTTCTTCCTTTACCAAGGTGCCATTGAGTAAAGTATTGTTCAGTTTCCATGTGTATGTGGGCTTTCTGTTGTTTTTCTTGCTATTGAAGACCACTTTTACTCCATAGTGATCTGACAGGAGGCATGGGATTAGTTCAATCTTCTTGTATTTGTTGACATCTGTCTTATGACCAATTATATGATTGATTTTGGAGAAGGTACCATGTGGTGCTGAGAAAACGGTATATTCTTTTGCTTCGGGATGAAATGTTCTATATATATCTGTTAAATCCAATTGGTCCAAAGTTTCAATTAGTTTCACTGTGTCCCTGTATAGTTTCTGGTTTTCTGATCAGTCCATTGAGGATTTTGGAGTGTTGAAGTCACCCACAGTTATTGTGTTAGGTCTAATGTGTACTTTAAGCTCTAGTAGAGTTTCTTTTATGAATGAGTGTGCCCTCGTATTTGGAACATAGATGTTCAGTATTGAGAGTTCTTCTTGGTGAATTTTTCCTTTGACCAGCCAGAAGTGACCTTCTGTGTCTCTTTTGATGACTTTAGGTTGGAAATCAGTTTTATCTGATATTAGAATGGCTACTCTGGCTTGTTTCCTGGGACCATTTGCTTGTAAAATTGTCTCCCAGCCTTTTACTCTAAGGTAGTGTTTGTTTTTGACACTGAGATGTGTTTCCTGTATGCAGCAAAATGTAGGGTCCTGTTTCAGTATCCAGTCTGTTAGTCTATGTCTTTTTATTGGGGAATTGAGTCCATTGATGTTAAGAGATATTAAGGAATAGTTATTATTAATTCCTGACATTTTGTATATTAGCGTGGTTATCTTCTTTTGTGTTTGCGGAGAGGGGGACTCTATCTTGCTTTTTCTGGGGTGTGGTTTCCCTCCTTGTGTTGATGTTTTTCTCCCATTATCCTTTGTAGGGCTGGGTTTGTGAATATATAATGTGCAAATTTGGTTTTGTCATGGAATACCTTGGTTTCTCCATTTATGACGATTGAAAGTTTTGCTGGGTATAGTAGTTTTGGCTGAAGTTTGTTTTCTCTTAAAGTCTGCATGAGAATTGCCCAGGATCTTCTAGCTTTCATGTGAGAAGTCTGATGTAATCCTGGTAGATCTTCCTTTTTTATGTTACTTGGCCTTTTTCTCTTACTGCCCTTAATATTCTTTCTTTGTTTAGTACATTTGGGGTTTTGATTATTGTGTGACAGGCAGTATTTCTGTTCTAGTCCAGTCTGTTTGGAGTTCTGTAGGCTTCTTGTATATTCATGGGCATCTCTCTCTTTAGGTTGTGGAAGTTTTCTTCCATAATTTTGTAGAAGATATTTGCTGGCCCTTTAAGTTGTATATCTTCCCTCTCATCTATGCCTATAATCCTTAGGTTTGGTCTTCTCATTGTGTCCTAGATTTCCTGGATGTTTTGGGTTACAAGCTTTTTGCATTTAGTATTTTCTTGGACTGTTGTTGAATCAATGGTTTCTATGGTATCTTCGGCATCTGAGATTCTTTCTTCTATCTTATTCTATTATTGATATTTGCATCTATGTCCCCTGATTTCTTCCCAAGGTTTTCTATCTCCAAAGTTGTCTCCTTTTGCGATTTCTTAGTTGTTTCTAGTTATGTTTTTAGATCCTGGATGGTTTTGCTCAGTACTTCCGCTTGCTTGTTTTTATTTTCATGTATTTCTTTAAGAGATTTTTGTGTTTCCTCTTTCATGACTTCTACTTGTTGGCCCTCATTCTCCTTTATTTCTTTAAGTGATTTTTGTACTTCCTCCTTATTGGCTTCTAATTTTTGACCCATATTCTCCTGAATTTCTTGAAGTGATTTTTGTGTTTGCCTTGTAAGGGCTTCAAAGTTTTGATCCATTTTCTCTTGTATTTCCTTAAGAGATTTATCTATGTGTTCTGCTATCAGCATCCTGACCAGTGATTGTAGATCCCAATCTTGTTTTTCTGGTATGTTGGGGTATCCAGGACTTACTGCTGTTGGGGAACTGGGTTTGGATGCTGCCACATTGCCTTGATTTCTGTTAGTAATGTTCCTACGTTTGCCTTTTGCCATCTGGTTATCTTTGGCCTTAGTTGCTTTTGTAGACACTAGCTGGTGCTTGAACCTCCTGTGGGCTCGAAAGGCTATTTCCCCACCACTGGATGACTGGGTTTCCCCTGCCACAGATTGCTGATGTGTTGTTCTCCCCTTGGGTGCTGTTGGATCCTGGTGGATCTTGCTCTAAGCAATGTTATATTTGGTTATCTCTGTGGACCTGGTGCTGCTTGTCTTCTCTGGTTCTGTTTGCTTCATTCAGTCAGCAGCAAGGATGCTGTCTGTGGCCTCAGGGAGTGTGGAGTTAGGAGTGCAGGGAATCCCAGAGGGCAGGGAACCCATGCCCTTCTGGAACACAGGAACCACTGTTCTGCCAAGCTCCCGTTCTTAGATGACTGGTTGGTGGCCCGGGTCCCCCTAGATCTTAAGCTTGGGCTATCTCGGGTATCTGGTTCTGCCCGCTCAGTCTAATCACCCACCACCAAGATGGCCGTGGTTGAGCAGAGTGCAGGGTTCCACTCAGAGTGCAGAGCCCAGGCCTGGTTGGGGCCCAGGAACCCCTGGTATGCCTGGTTCGCTGCCAGGCAGCCTTGAGTCCCCAAAGATCCTAAGTTCTGAATATCCCGGGTACCTGGCTCAGCTCTCTCTTTCTCAGCTTTCTATACTTGTTCAAAATGCTCTTCCTGAGACTAGAGAACCAATTTGATGGTGGGCCTTTCTGATTCTTCCTTTGTCAATGCAATTAATCTGATTCTCTTCACCTTAGCCCCAAGCAGATCTTCAGGGAAGGACAAAAGGTAACCACATTCTTCACCAAAATACCACAAATCAGTCTATACACCACAGTCTGAAAGTCTTCTCCTCTGAACCCTCAGGACAAATGGACATCGGCCGGCCGGCACACACACACTTTAGAGGGGGTCCCCTTACCTCCAAGTTGTTTGTCGAGTGTGTAGGGGTGTCTGCACTTCCCGGCCAACGCACCAACTGTAAGATCTGAAAGAAAAACGGGGTACCCCAGCACCCCACGCCTCGAGAACCGGCACCCCAATCACTCATGAGAGAAAGACCTGATGCAATTTGCAAGAGGAATTTTAATTTCCAGAGCTCTGGGGGTCACAGTCTCACCATGCAGGGTAAAAGAAGTGAGCCACGTGGGCCGCATGGGATTGGCTTTTTATAGGCTTATAACAGAACCCGCCTACCACAAGCTTCTAAGCCAATCAGTTCAAACCATTTGAACCCACGCTCTCTGAGAACCTATCAGCCTCGACAGAGGCCAGAAGAACTAGTTAAGTAATTTCTGCTTATGTGGCCGCCACACACAGGGTCGCGCCTACCCTCCCCCACTGGCATTAAGTTTTGGGGACCTAAGTGTCCCGAGGCAGGAGTTCCACAGCCCCCCACGGTGATTCTGCCAACCCCCAGCTGTGCTTGTCCTTGCCATAGCCACTCTGAGGAGGGAGATGGGAAAAGATGCCAGGGACACTCCCAGCCCGAGGCTCGCAGCCAGACTCTGGAGGAAAGAATGGGCCAAACCTCTGCTCCTTTGGGGTCACCCTAGACTCAGGCACGGGGGATTCCTAGCTTGCAAACTTACCCTTTCACAATATGTCCCTGGGCATCTCCTTCTGAGTCTCAGACTGGAGAGCACAGCTGCACAGGTGACCAGGCCATCAGCCAATTGTTCTGAGGGCTTATGATACTTAACAGGAAGACCAGTTTCCCCATGAGAGGCACAGAGGACATCGGTCCCCTAGATGATTCATGTCCTCAAGGAATAAGTCTAATGAATCCTCTCCTGCAGACAAATGGTAACAGACACTGCTGATCTGGACAGCCATCCTGCCCCAGTGTCAAAGCCTTGCAGATAAGTCTACCTTGTAGATACTGCAACATTTGTTCCCCAAGTGTGCTGTCTGTGACTGGGAAACGCAGATCAGGAACACAGTGGCCACATGAGCCTCACACAGGTCACAGGTGACAGATGTGAAGCACAAGTTCTCCATCTCCAGCCACGTATTCCGTGTCTCCACCCTGGAGGCCTTCTCAGGTGTCTGTGAATCAGAGAGGAGCTGATGTTAATCCTGGTCATCAGCTGCTCAGGGGGACATCTTGTCCAAGAACTGAAAGCAAATGGACAGTCAGATGTGACTCCAGAAGTAAGCCATGTGTCCTTAAAGGATTTCTGGAGCATTCAGGCCTCCTGAGACCCTGTACTAGACAGGTAGTCATGTGACTTCTGCTGTCTGATAGTCGATCCTCCTGGAACACCATAGACCTGTTTTTGCTTCTCCCTTCCCCCCATTAGATCTGCATCTACCCAGGGCTCCCTTGGCTCAGGAGTCACTGATTTCAATCAAATTTATCATCTCCCTCTCCTCTCACCCGATTGTGCTCTTTAGAGAAATCAACCTTGCGAGGATTGGCTCTAGGTCCTGGGTAATAGTAACAGTGGTCTCACATGGGGAGAGTTAGCATCCCAAATCCCCATCCAGGATCTGCCAAACACCCCTGGCCTCAGGCCCATAAGTGTTGTTCTCTAGGACACAGGAAGTTCCCCATTCTCCAAGTGGGTGTCCCTCTCTCTCCCTGCAGACATCACATGTGTTGATGTTCCCAGTTCTGCACAGCCAGACACTTAGAGCCAGGACACAGCTCAAGGGAATCTACATTTGGTTTCAATTTTCCAAGTTCACATAATCTGTGCTCATGGATACTCTGGTGAACTCCACTGAAATTCTGAACAATAAGAAAAAGGGCTTCTCAAAGGCATCCATATCATCCTGACTCAGGACAGGCCACCCAGGCACATCCATCCCCTGCTTCTTCGAATCCACTGGAGTCAGAGCAGAAGTTGATCACCCACTGAAAAAATAAAGTAGCTGGGACCCAGGAAGCCAAGCGAGAAACTGGGCTCAGCCAACACAGCATAGCCAACCCATAAGTCTGGATGGCTGCCTTGTCAGAATCTGTAGGATGAGGAGCCCAAGACCTTTCCAGGACACACCTGTCACCTCTTTCCAACACCAAGATCATGAAACTCCTAACACAGCTGCTCCCGGGCCTCTGTCTTGGGTCAGGAACTTGACTGGTGACATTATTGATAAAGGGTTTATCTTCATCCCCAGTCGTCACACAGCTGGTCCCTTCCAACCCTCAGAGACATCCCTGTCACCTTCCTGCTGGGAAATCCCACCTTCCCAGAGCACTGAGGACACAGGGCATCCTAGGGGCTCAGCTGTGTCTCTGTGTCTCAGGGGCACATAGGAAAGATGGGGGCTCCCTCTTTGATGCTGAGAGACTCACATCCAGGTGTCAGCAGATGTCAGCCCTTGGACGAGTCATTGTTCTCTGAGGGCATGTCGATGTTTCTCAGCCTTGTTGCTCAAGGTGCTGTTGGAGGAGAAACATAAAGAGAGAAAAGTTGAGAAAGATGCGGGACAGCTCTGAGAGTGGAGGGACTGAGCAGTGCTGTGGACACAGACCCAGCTCTTGCAGCCCATGGGATTCTGGCAAGTCTTCTGCTGAGAGAAAACTCAGCTCAGAAGGGGGAAGCAGAGGCTGGTGCCTTGCAGGAGCTGAAGATCTTCCTCTCAGAGGAAGGACAGTCCAGTGAGAAGAGATATGGAGGTGTCCTCTGCGATTTGCTGCAAGGGGTGGGACCCCTGGAAGATTGTCCTGCTCACAGGTTGGTGTTTAAATATCTGATTGTGTGTGAGAAAGGGAACTCAGAAGCCCACGTCTCCTGAAAAGGAGATGTCAGGAAACTTGGTTTCTGTTTCTAGTCACAGTGCAGAAGGTGCAGTGAGGGACAGAGGGTCAGCGCAGGAAGGACTGAGCAGACAGGAGCTGGTGAGGACAGTGAAGCCTCCCCTGCCCCTATTCAAAGTCAGTCACAGAGGCTGCCATCGGAAGCCCGATGTTCCCACCCGTGACAGGGTGACTCTCCACCTAGAAATCAAACCTGGGAGGCCAGTGAGGCACCTCAGTGTGTGGGGACATGACAGTCTGCGTTCATTCCTCAGCTGGCGGGGTCGATGGAGATGCAGACTCCTGCAGGCTCTTCTGTGCTCTCCACAGGGGTGCGTGTCATTGGCCTGCAATGTGTCCACCTGGACAGGGGCCTCCCAAACCGCACATTCAATATAGAAATGTAAATCACACTTGAATGTAATGATGGCCATTTCCTACATACCTGGGCAGTATGTAGATCAATTCATGCAGACAGCCTTTTTCCCATCCTCCCTCCGTCCCTCCGTCTCTCTCTTTCTCCCTCCTTCCCTCCCTCCCTTCCTCCCTTCCTCCCTCCCACTTTCCCTCCCTTTCTTCCTTCCTGTTTCCTCTGTTTTTCTCCCTTTTATTTTCACCCCCTTATTTTCTGAGATCTTTTCAGGAACTGAACCTTCCAAAAAGATAATTCCAATCGTTGTCCTCACAAAGCCCTTTCTAATGAACCAGAAATCAGAGTATCCAGAGGATATACTGTTTAATGGAACTGTAAATAGAAGTGAATACATTTCAGAAAGTGAGTACTGTTTGGAGGAGGAGGGTTAGGAAAAGGATGGTCGAGGATGATGTGGGGAAGATGAGGATGAAGAGGAGGTCAGCGAGCCCCCTCTCCTCACACCATACACCCTTTATATGAAAAGTGATATGGGGACTTCTGAGTAGAGGTTTCCACAGTGAGGCAATGACACCCTCTGAGGCTCTGAGGGCATGGGGGTCCCGTTTCTCACCTCCACTGAGGGCGCACCCCTACCCACAGTCATGAGCTGAGGCGTGCTCACACCTGCTCAGGATTCGTGGCTTGTCTCTCTTCCCTTCCAGCCTCCCTCTTTACCTGCTGGATCCTGCCCACCACTGCCCGAGTCACCATAGAATACTTCCCGTCCCACGTGGTTGAAGGAGAAAATGTTCTACTGCGTGTTGACAATCTGCCAGAGAATCTTCTAGGCTATGTCTGGTTCAAAGGGGAGTCAGACAAGAGGCACATAATTCCACTGTATTCACTGGCCTTTAATTTGAGTTTGTTGGGGCATATGGAGAGTGGTAGAAAGACATTGTACAGCAACGGGTCCCTGTGGATCCAAAATATCACCCAGGAGGACACAGGATTCTACATTTTTCAAACCATAAGTAAACGTGGAGAAATTGTATCAAAAACAGCCATACACCTTCAAGTGCACTGTAAGTAATTGACTGTGAACTGTGGGTTCTGGGTGGGGTCCTTCCACTAGGTACATGGAAGTGACAGGCCTGGCCCGTGTCTCCTTCCCCCTGCATTGTGTCTCCATGTTGGGACTTGAGCTTTACTGCAGGACACACATGGTGGAGAATAATGTCAACTGTGCACAATTATTCCTTTGACTTCACCTTGGGGAGACCTGGGTGCACGGAGGGCAGGTCATGCAAGGACGTCAGCCTCTGTCTAGATTCTTGGGGTCCTTTGTAGGAAACTGACCTTCAGGAGGACCTTGAGGGGAGTGAGAAGGGCTGGTGGTTGCCATGGGCATCTTACAGAGTTGTGTTCCAGAAACCCCTGTCTCCACATCTGTATTCCAGATTCAACTCCTGATGGCCCCGAAAAGCTTTGTGCCAGGGTTGGGTCTTGACTTTCTGTTTGCAGAGAAGTGTGCTTGTGAGTCATCAGTGTCTTGCTCCTGTGGGACAAGCAGTGCCCTGACAGGAGCGCCATGATAGGTTAGCTCTCCTGGTCTCCCTAGTGACCCGAGTGAGAACAAACCAGGGAGATTCCCATAGTGACCCGAGTGAGAACACACCAGGGAGATTCACACAGTGACCCTAGTGAGAACACACCAGGGAGATTCCCATAGTGACCTGAGTGAGAAGACACCAGGGAGATTCCCATAGTGACCCGAGTGAGGGCACACCAGGGCGATTCCCAGGCCATTAACCCAGTGTCCTGATGGACTTATGAGGGTTCCAGGAGTCCCAGGGTCCCATTAGCGAGAGACAGAGGACACAGTCCTCCTGACCAGTTCTTGTCTTTTGGGACAAGTATGTTTTTCCCCAGGCCAATGCGGACAGGCTCTGCTGAAGTGGACAGTTCCCCAGACATGAGCTGCAGTTCCCACAGTGAGAAGCAGGGAGAGCCTGGGACAGCCAAGGACACTAACCACCCTCTATCCCTGAATCAGGCCCTCACCTTGAACCCGGACATTTATCTCTTTCCTGCAGACCTGACGGTCACTGGCGCAGTCTCCTGAGACCTCTTAGCTGCTTCCTGTATGTGCTGCCCTGCCAGGGGACCTTGTTCACATTCCAGACATGTATTTTCTCTGGGAATGAAAGGGCGTCCTATGGGAATCAGCTAGACAGAGGTCGAGGGCTTCTCAGAAAGGCCAGGGAGCACTTGGGCAGAACTACCACCCAGCTCATCAGGCAGAGAAAGTGTGAGCACCATCTTGAAACCCTCCATGGGATGACTGAGGCCAGAGGGGTCATTGCGGGTCACAGGTCAGCTCCTCCCACATTCAGGCTGTGAGCTCCTCACGGGTCTGCTCCTGGGCCTTTCTTCTCCCTCAGTACCATGACAGGTGACTGCAGTGACTCTGGATCTGTCCCCTTCCCCACTCACCATGCAGCTGGTCCCATTGGATCCCTCACAGACATCTGTCACCATCCTCCGGAGAGCAAACTCCATCTTTCCAGAACACTGAGGACAAAGGGCAGACTGGGTGCTCCGCTGGGTTTCTGGGCCACACAGGGAGTGCAGAGGCTCCTTCTCTGGTGCTGACTGACCCGGGATGAGAACCCAATAGAGGGCCGCCCCTGGCTGAGCCTCTGATGTCTCAGGGCACAGAGATGCTCCGAAGGCTGTTGTCCCTTTGTTCTCTGGAGGGGTGAGATAGAAAGAGCTGAGAGGAGATGGTAGGCGGGCATTCTGGAGAGTTTTCAGGACAGAGAACACAGAGCTGCCCTCAGCCCATGGCCTCTGGAAGATGCCTCTGTCTGGGAAGAGGCTGAGGCTAGAGGAGGGAACTGGAGATCTGGGCTGGACCAGATGGGATAAAGAGGAAACTCTAGGCCACAGAGTCCAGGGAGGCCCCCTCTGTACACTCCGCAAAGGTTGTAGCTCCTGTCAGGCCCTCCTGACCATGGGTGAGGAGACTATACTTTACAGAGTGTGAGAGGAGACTTATTCTCAGTTATTGTCTGGAGTGTCCTCAAGAGCTCAATGACCTGAGAGAGCCTCGGGGCTTGTAGGAGAGAAGAGCCAGTGGGACAGAGGATCAACAGGCACAGGAGGCTCTTGGGGGAATGAGTAGGGGGAAGGGGAGCCTTTTCTCACCCACAGTTAATCGGCATGTGCACCGCAGTCTGAAGTCTGACATTCTCAGCTGTGAAGTCCCAAACAAGGACCCAAGCTGGTATTGATTCATGATGTGGCTCAGTGGATCTGGGTGTTTGTTTCATGTCTGACAACCTGAGAACCAGTGTATGGAAGTTATCCCCAGACTTCTACCTATGGATGTTATCCTGTAGACACACACACACACACACACACACACACACACACACACACACACACGCACACGTGCGCACACACACACATGCACACGCGCGCACACACACACACACACACACACACACAAAGTGTAAAAATAAATGAAGATAATGGAAGAATTGTACACTACATCCTCATACTTATAAATTTGTTAAATCTATGAACATGCATGTGTGGGACCTTGACAGGAATGGTTCTGAGACATCAGTCATTTATTCAATCATTCATTAGTTCCCCACAGATATCTGATGTGATTTCAGGCAGCCTCTTTTTAAAAAATATGAGACCACAACCGATTCTCACAATACTCTTGCCCTTGTGGACTGGAAGAGAGACCAATGAGGAAAGCTAGAAGATAATCTGGTGTTGGTAGCAATCATTAAAGAGACAGAAACTCCACAAATGCTTCAGAGAATGAAGACAGCTCTACTGGGAAAGAGGTCGGGAGGCAGCACTTCAACACACATCTACACTGAGTGCGAGCCTGGAGCTAAGGACAGTGAGGCGGGGCCATGTTGCCATCCAATGAGAGCTCCATATAGAGTAAATGACAGGCTAGGGGCACGGAGTTCATGGAGGTCATGTGCTGACCTGCACCATGTATGGGCAGGGAGACCCTCATCCACACACATCAGCTGAGCAATGCACACAGCCACTCAGGAAACAGGGCGCCATCTTACCCAAACCCCAAATCCTAATCTGATGGATCTCTCTTCCCTTTTAGCCTCTCAGTACATCTGTGGCAGTCCCTCTCCACGTGCACTGCCCACTATTGAGTCAGTACCGCCCAGAGTTGCTGAAGGGGGCAGCGTTCTTCTCCTTGTCCACGATCTTCCAGAGTATCTTCAGTCGCTCTTCTGGTACAAAGGACTGATTGTATTCAACAAGGTTGAGATTGCCAGACAGAGAAGAGCCAAGAATTCAAGTGAGCTAGGCCCTGCCCATAGTGGTAGAGAAACAGTGTTCAGCAATGGCTCTCTGCTGCTCCAGAATGTCACCTGGAAAGACTCGGGATTCTACACCCTACGAACTCTGGATATACACAGGAAAATGGAATTAGCACACATTTACATCCAGGTGGACAGTAAGTTAATCTCTGTGATCATTCAGTGCTTGGTGGGGCTTTGCCACACAGGACTGTCCCTCCTTCCACGTGACTATCTTCTGTCTGTATTTTATCCCCATGATGGGGTTTAACCACTGTGTGCAGGACACACATGTAGGAGAGAAATGCCCATGGCTTAGACTCTGTTTTCTGACTCCCCGTTGTTTCTAGGATGGCAGACTGCTCTGTCATTTGAGGATCTTGCAATGCACGTGAGGAAACCGTGGCCTCCTCACAGAGTGGTGAGCATGAGGTAGCTCTGGCCCTAGTTGTCTGACCCAGGTTTGACTAACAAAGTCCTGGGTACCATGTTCCAGGAGTACTCCTGGTCTGAGGAGGCTGTCCTCTGCTGCTCATCAGCTGTCTACATCAATCCAGTGCATTTGTATCATTAAACATGGGAGATCCATAAAAAGGTAAAGAAAAGTAAAAAACAACAGCAAAGGACCAAAGCAATGCAGGGTTGTCATAGACAAAATGGAGGGGTGCTGGTTCCCGCCTGTCTCCTCACAGCCTGCTCATCCTGATCTTATAGCAGATGTGACCATGAGCCCAGGGTGGAAATGCTTAAAGAGGACTGGTCCCTGCCCCATCAGTCACCAGGTGAAAGATGTACTCTCCATGTGCCCACAGACTGGCTTGCGTCATGTTGACATAAAGCCAGCCAGCATAATTCCTGGGCCAGCTAAGAAGACAAGACTGTACCAAGCATTCACCCAGGCCTAGTCCTTGAGTTTGCAGGCTGAGCAGTAAGAACATGGAGAGTGTGAGAGCAGAGGTTGAGTGCAGGTACAAAGGAAGTGAGATAAGTGAGATAGTGACTATCCCGGGTGTGTAGAGACTAAGGTCAGGGGAGGCGTCATCTCAAAGCACAGTGTGCATGAGTCTGTGCTGTGTCTGAGGGAGTGCAGTGAGGGGCAGCCACGGAGAAACTGAGGAGAGAGCTCCACGTAGAGGAAATGACTCCAGGTCACTGAGGGAATGGAGGACGTGTTGCTGCTGCCTTCCTCAGGTGGGAGAGACATACCCACACCTGTATCCCTAGGCTGAGTGACAAATCCATCTTGTGAGGACTCAGGCTGCCACTTTTATACCCAGCACAATGATCCTATGTGATGACTTTTCTCCTTTCCCTTCCAGCCTCCCTTTTGTCATGCTATGACCCTCTCATGTCTGCCCAGCTCACAATCGATCCAGTGCCAGGACATGCTGCTGAAGGGGGGAGTGTTTTTCTCCAGGTCCTCAATCTGCCAGAAGAGCTGCAAACCTTTTCCTGGTACAAAGGAGTGTATAGCACTGAGGCCTTTAAAATTGTAGAATACAGCATAGCAACGAAGTCTGTCAGGAGCGGCCGTGCACACAGCAGAAGAGAGACAGGGTACACCAATGGATCCCTGCTGCTCCAGGATGTCACTGAGAAAGATTCAGGCTTGTACACACTTGTAACGACAGACGGCAATTTCAAAGTCGACACAGCACGTGTGCAAGTCAACGTGCACAGTAAGTGACTCTATGGATTCCTTCTGTTGGGTGTGGCTTAGCCTACTTCTCCAGTGGACTGTGAAGCAGCTGTGCCTGATTTCCCCCACCCCCACCGCACTGTGTCCTCAAATTGGCATTTGGCAGTTCCTGCAGGGCACACCTGGTGTGGACCAACAGCATTAGATCAGAGCTCTTCCCCTTTCCCTCCCTGCAGAGGGAGGCTCAGCCTAAGAACGTCAGAATCAGCCCTGACCCTTGGGACTCTCACCATGCCCACAGCCCTGATAGAGACTCCGTGGGGTCCGATGAGTCCTTGCTGAGGAAGCCATGGGTTCCCCACACACAGCACCAGGAAGGCCTGGCAGCAAATCTCTGTGATGCTCACATCCATAGAGAGCATGGAGAATGATTTTATCGTTGCTTGGCTTTGGATTTCTGTAGGAGCTGACTTGGTGCAAGGCTGTTGTGGCATGTGTTACCATCTATGGCATGCCATGGGAGGCACAGCTGTGGTAGTTACCTCGGCCATCTTCCCCAGATTCAGCCAGGAATGCAGAGCTGGACTGGGCCACTCACTGGCTGTTTGGATGGCCGTATGAGACCTCACAGGACAGTAAGGGTCTGGAAGGTGATGGACAAAGGTTACTGGTCCTTTTGGCTAATACTTGTCTTCTGGCATCCAGCTCCTGGAATTCTCTCTCACAGGCAAACAATCTCAGAGTTGGTAAACTGGGCAGCTCCCAGACATGAGGAGCTACTCACTAGATGGAGAAGTAACTCAGCCTAAGGCTTCAGAGTCTATGCAATCTCCTGAGGTTCTTGCCATTCTCAGAATGCAGAAAACTCAGACAAGCAATGCCAGGCAGCCCTCACTTAGGGTGTATCCTGGCTCCATTCCTGACCCTGCATACCCGGACTTCTCTTGGGTAGTCTTTCAGACCTACTAAGCACATTACTTGGTCAGATGATCCCGTGTTACCAGGTTCAGGCTCTCCCTGGCATATCCCATGAGTAATCACCCAGACAGAGCACAGCTGCCTCCCAGGAAGGACATGGCAGACCCTAGGTGGGGCTTAGTCAGTATAGCATGGTGAGAGTCCCTGGGAAAGTCTGCCTACGTTTATGGGGCCACTGTCCTCTCTCTAGTGTCTAGGGCACCTCCTGCTTCTCAACCACATGTTACTCCACACACAACTGCTCCTGAGTCTCATGACAACGCACCCTGATTGGTGACTCCAGTGAGAATGGGTCTGTCCCCTTACTCGACATCAGTCAGCAGGTCCCTTCCTAATCCTCACAGGCATCTCTGTCACCTTCCTGTAGAGTTGATCCCACCTCAGCACTGAGACCAAAGGGCAGCTTAGGATCCTGTGTCATCAAGGATGCACTGGGAGAACACAGCAAGGGCAGCCCTGTGGTGAGCCATTGCTGCCCCAGGGACAGAGATGATGACCAGCCTTGTGCTTGGCACCATCCCTGACAGCAGTGGGAATCACCCTGGGAAGGGTCCTGCCTGGGTGGGGCAGAGCTCAGAGGGGGAAAGGCTGCCCAGCTTGGGGCCTGTGCTGGAGCAAAGGCTTTTCTCCACGGAGGGAGGGCGGAGCAGGCAGCCGCAGCCGCTGTGGCCCACTGTGTCCTTCTCCACAGAGCATGCAGCCCCTGGTTGTGTCTCCTGCTAACTGGGGAGGACAGTGCATGACTGTGTGATAACAGGGGAGCTCAGAAACCTGCTGGAATGTCCTACAGAGGAAGCAGGAAGAAGGCTCTCTCAGGGTGACCTCTGACCTTCATCTAGGGGCTGTGGCCTGTCATTAAACATACACACCTGTGTACACCTGCACCTCACACACACCCACACCCCTCCATGCACCTCTGTATGGTAACTCTAGCTGGAGGTTTAGCTGGTGTCAGTAGCTCCAAATATGAGAATGTCAATGACACCTGGACACTCAAGAACTTTTTACATCTGCCTATCTACCCACAGGCCTACAAGCCTGTGTAGGCACTGTACCATCTCGAAATATCAAGTTAGATGCTTTTCTAACAAGGCCCTAGCTGTAATGGGCTGGAAGACAGACCAGGATGGCCATCTCGAGGTGAAGTAAGGAGCTGACTGGACCAGAATGGAGGTTGGGGAATGAAAACCTGGGGTATGTAGAGGAAGAAGTGAGAGAAAGTTTGCCTGCACAGCACATCTTCCTAGCGAGAGCAGGCTTGTGCGGACAGTGAGGGTGGAGTCTCCTGAGGACAGAGTTCCCCACAGCAGAAGCCACACACAGTCGTATCAAGGAGGCCATCTGCTCAGTCCCTCTATCTTGTGCACACATGCCCTCCCCCATCTGCTGTGCCATGGATCTCAGCTTCACTGGGCACAGGGCCCCATCTTTTCACCAAAGACCAAGGTGTCAATACTGATGTGTTTGTCTCCTTCCCTTCTTTCTTCCCTTTCCGTCTGTGTTTATTCTCCCTCCATGGACAAGCTTCCTACTGCATCAGTGGGAGGAGCATCAGGAAGCCAAGGACCCAGACTCAAGCCTAGTTGTCCCCAGAGAACTTCTCCTCAGGACTAGTTTTTTGCTTCCTGTCAGAGCTGACAGGGAAGAAGGCTTGACTGACTGTCCAATTCCCATTGGCTGTAGGATCAGCTATGCACTGCCATGACAGCTGCAGTCACACAGGTCACCTGACTACCAAGGGACAGGTACCAGGACAGAAGGCAACTGTTCTGATGGACTTAGGAGACATAGAGAAAAGTAATGTCCGCAATGAGAGGACAGAGGTCACAGTTGTCCAGGCACCTCCTTATCCTAGGGAGTTCAGGCTAGGGTTAGTGAAACAGAAGCTGCTGATGTGAGCAGCTCCCCCATCCCCAGGGCAGAACGTTGCTCATATGTAATCATAACTCAAGGGCACTGCAATGATCACACACAGATCCTGGATCAGCGTCAAATGGCCCATGTGTTGCAGATGCAAAGCACAAGAATGACTGTGGTCTCAGCTCCAATTTCTCCTCCCTGGAAGCTTTATTAAGTGTGAGCTCTAGAGGGCTGGAAGAGCTGTCTGAAGGATGACTGTCATTTGTTCCCCTCTTTTTCTTTGCAGAGCTTGTGACACAGCCTTTCATGAGAGCCACGGACAGCACAGTCAGAGTAGAGCTCAGTGGTCTTCACTTGCTTCTCAGACATCACTGGGATCTCCATCCGTTGGCTCTTCAATAATCAGAGTCTGCAGCTCACAGAGAGGATGACCCTGTCCCCGTCACAGTGCCAACTCAGGATTCATACTGTCAGGGAGGAGGATGCTGGAGTGTACCAATGTGAGACCTTCAACCCAATCAGCTTGAAGCCCAGTCTCCCAGTCAGCCTGGTGGTGATGAAGGAGTGACCCCTGCTCTGATGGTACATCAGTCTGGGGGCCTTTATGTATTCAGATGCCCACACTTACTGACCCTTGCCCATTACAGATTTCCATTCATTCTCATGGCCACTGGCCATTTCTTCCATCCCTAATGTACTGACTGGTTTTGTGTGTCAACTTGACACAGACTAGAGTTATCACAGACAAAGAGCTTCAGTTGGGGGAAATGCCTGCATGAAGACCCAGTTATGGGGCATTTTCTCAATCAGTGATTAAGAGTGGAGGGCCCCTCATTGGTGGTACGATGAATGGGCTGGCCCTTCTGGGTTCTGTAAGATAGCAGGTTGAGCAAGCCAGTGGAAGAAACCAGGAAGTAACATCCCTCAATGGCCTCTGCATGAGCTCCTGCTTCTTGACCTGATTGAGTTCCAGTCCTGACTTCCTTTGGTGATGAACAGCTGTATGTTAGTATAAGGTGAATAAACCCTTTTCTCCCCAACTTGCTTCTTGATCATGATGTTTGTGCAGCAATAGAGACCCTGAGTAAGACACCTCCCCACACCTGATCCTGAACCCCTCCACTCTCCTCCCCATCTCCTCTCCTACCCAGTTCCCTCCCTGCCTTCTACAACTATTTTCCCCCTTCTAAGTGAGAGTCAAGCATCCTTACTTGGGCCTCCCAAGTTGTTGTGCTGCATTGGGTCTGTTGAGTGTAGTGTGTGTGTCTTGTTTTTTTGTCTAATGTTCATTTATAAGTGAGTACATACCATGCACAACATTTTTGGACTGAGTCACCTCACTCAGCATGGTGTTCTCCAGTTCCATCAATTTGCCTTCACAGTACTGATGTCTTTGTTTTTAGTAGTTGAATAGTATTCCACGTTGCGCACGGCACCACATGGCTTGCATCCATTCTTCCACGCTGCTGGCGCCCTCCCCACACTGCTCAGCCCACACTTGATGCACAGTGCAGCCCAAGGAGAAAACGTTCCCTTTGTCCTCAATGGACAGGGAATTTCACACCTTTATTGAAACAAGGGAGGAACCGAGGTTGACAGGTGTCTTAGGGTTTTCCTTGTGTGAACAGACACCATGACCAGTGCAAGTCTTTTACAAGACAACATTCAGTTGTGGCTGGTTTACAGGTCAGAGATTCAGTCTGGCATCTTAAAGGCAGAAACGAGGTAGAGCATAGGTAGGCATGGTGCAGCAGAGCTGAGACTTCTCTGTCTTCATCTGAGGGCTGCTTGCAGGACTCTCCCTTCTAGGCAGCTAGGCCCATGGTCTTAAAGTCCACACCTGCAGTGAACCACCTACTCCAACCAGGCCACACCTCCAGCAGTGCCACACCCTGGCCCAAGCATGTACAAACCATCACATTCCCCTCCTTGGCCCACATAGGCTTGCCCAAACATATGTGTCTATAGGGGTGATAACTAAATAGCTTAACAAGAGTATATTTAGTCCAACTTCCAAAGTCCCTGTTGTCTATAGCTGTTTCAACAATGCTAAAAGTCGAAAGTTCAAAGTTTCTTCTGAGATTTGTCCAATCACTTAATTGTTATCCCCAAAGTCAGACAGGAAACCAGCTGGGCAGACTCCAAACTCCATTTCCACCTCTGATGTCAAAGTGGTTTTCATATCTGCACTCATTTTTCATCTTTGTTGAGTGCATCAACTTTCTTTCTCCTGGGCTGTTTCTACTCTCTGTTAGCAGCTTTCCTCAGCACGTAGCCCATGGCTCTGGCATCTCAAACACCTTGCGGTCTCCAAGGCAGCTTCAGTGTTGTAGCTTGTTGTTTTGATGTCTGGGATCCACACATGATCTGCTGGTTTCCTCCGAATGGCTGACATCTCTTCCCCCGCTCTGCCCTCTGTAGCACTCTAAGCTCAGGCTGATCCACCCCAGTGCTGCTGCTATTCTTGGTCATCATCCCATGGTACTGGCTTCTCTGACACACTGGGTTCTCGCTCTGCAAGCAGGCTTCCTCAATGACCTCCCATAGGCTCTCTTCATGGTGCCAAGCCTTAAATTCTGTGTATGACCCCTTCAATCCTGGGCTGATGACTGCAACTGAGGCTGCACCTTCATCAGTGTCCTTCCATGGCCTCTCACAGTGACAAGGCTCAGCTGCTTTTCATGACTCCTTCATCCTTTCAAAACCAGTACCACCTTGGTGTCTCTTACATATTACCAATTATAGCTGCAGCACAGGGTACAACCTTGGCTATCTCTGGGACACAGCTTCTTTGAGCTCTCAGGAAACACTTTCCAGAAGATTTCCCCTCAGTGATGCTGGTTCCTTCTTTATCACTCCTAATTTCTCAGCTCCATCTCACCTGCATCAATTGTCCCTGTAGTCCTGTCTATTTTGACTCTAAAGCCAGAGCCACATGCCGGAACCTGCTGTGTTCTGCTGCTGTGCTTGGGCTGGAACATGGCCGCCTCATAGTCTGTTACCAGCCTTTTGTTTTCTGACCCCCTCTCTGCTAAGCTTGGCTTTCCTGGTGTTGGCTCTGTAGATTGACCTTGAGCTCAGATACCTGCATGGCTCTCCTCTCCTGTAATGCTGGGATTAAAGGTGTGTACCACCATGCCAGGATTTAAGCTTTTCTTCACCTAGAACCTGCTTTGTCACAGGCTGCCCTTGAGCTCAAAGATTTGTTTGGGGTTGTGTCCTGGAATTAAAGCTGTTTTATACCATGCCTGGATCTATACTTAGCTCGGTGGGATCTTGTCCCCAAATCCCTTAATCTCTTATCTCCTAGAATGTAGGATTCAATTCCATTTCACTTTTAGGTTCCCTTTTCTTACTGGAACCAGGTGTTTTATAGTTTTCCTTTCTCAGCATTCCATGCTTGTTCAAAATACTCTTTCTGAGACTAAACTAGAGAACAGATTAGATGATGGGCCTTCTGATTCTTCCTTTGTCAATGCAAATAATATGAGTCTCTTCACCTTAGCCTCAGGCAGATCTTCAGACAAGGAGAAAAGGTAGCCACATTTTTCACTGAAATACTGCAAGACAGTCTTTATACCACATACTGAAATTCTTCTTCTCTGAACCCTCTTGGGCCAGGTCAGCCCAGTTAAAATTAGTTCCAGCAATAAAGTCTTCCACATTCCTATGTGTTTGGCCCATTGATCCCCATGGAAAGCATTCCACTGTTTTCCAAATCCAAAGTCCAATGCTTCCAATGCACAGGCAGGGCTACCACAACAATACACCACTTGTGATACAACTTCTGTGTTGGGGGTTTTCTGCTGTGAACAGACACCATGACCAATGCCAGGCTTATGAAGGACAACAAGTCAGAGTCCAGGCAGGCATGGTGCAGCAGAGCTGAGAATTCTACATCTTCATCTGAAGGGTGCTGGCAGAATACTCACTTCCAGGCATCTAGGGCTATGGTTTCAAAGCCCACACCCACAGTGACACACCTCCTCCAGCAAGGCCCACCTCCAATAGTGCCACTCCCTAGCCCAAGCATACACAAACCATCACAGCAGCCATTGACTCACACAGTCTATCATAGACACCAGTCAGTACCTGCTGGGGTCTGCACACACTTTCCGAGGCACAATGCACACCAACGAATCTCTGTTCCTACAGAATGCCAACCAGAGGGATGCAGGATATTTTGAGTCTTTGAATCTGAAACGCTGATGTTGAGCATGAACAAACATGTATATCCCCACATAAACAGTCACTGGTTTTGTGTGACTTCTGGGTGCTATGTGGGTTTGTTCCATTTTTGCACATAATGGTTGAGTTCATGTGTTAGTGTTAATATTACTATTATTCCCTGTGTGGGGTTACAACACTTCTAAGTGATTTATGTTTCCAAATGAAAGACTCACTTGCGTAGCCTTTATATTTCCACATGCCCGAAGCAGCACAGTAGCTCATGGCTTCTGTTAGTTTCACTGTTTCTCTGTTTAGTTTCTATTTCTGCAATCTGTTTATGGATGAGAGTGGGGTGCTGACGTCTCCCGCTATTATTGTATGAGACGCAATGTGTGCTTTGAGCTTTAGTAATGATTCTTTTATCAATGTAGGTGCCCTTGCATTTGGAGTGTAGATATTCAGGATTAAGAGTTTTTCTTGGAATAATTTTCCTTGGATGAGCATGAAGTGTCCTTCCTTATCCTTTTTGATATCTTTTGGTGGAAAGTCCATTTTATTTGATATTAGAATGGCTACTTCAGCTTGTTTCTTGGGACCATTTGCTTATAAAATTAATTTCCAGCCTTTTACTCTGAGGTAGCGTCTGTCTTTGTGCTGGAGGTGAGTTTCCTGTATACAGCAAAATGTTGAGTCCTGCTTATGTATCCAGTGTGTTCATCTATGTCTTTTTATTGGGGCATTGAGTCCGTTGATATTAAGTGATATTAAGGAAAGGTGATTGTTGATTCCTTGTGTTATTTTAGTTAAAAGTTAGAGTTCTGTTTTTGTGGTTGCCCTCTTATTGGTTTGTTTATGAAAGATTACTTTCTTGCTTTTTCTAGGGTGTAGTTTCCCTCCTTGGGTTATAGTTTTCCATTATTATCCTTAGAAGTGCTGGGTTTGTGGAAAGATAGTGTATCAATTTGTTTTTGTCATTGAATATCTTGGTTTCTCCACTATGGTAATTGAGAGTTTTGCTGGTTATAGTAGCCATGCTGGCATTTGTGTTTTCTTAGGGTCTGTAAGACATCTGCCCAAGATATTCTAGCTTTCATAGTCTCTGGTGAAATGTCAGTTGTAATTCTGTTGGTGTGCCTTTATATGTTACTTGACCTTTTTCTTTTACTGCTTTTAATATTCTTTTTGTTGTTTTGTGCATTTGTTATTTTGATTATTATGTGATGGGAACAATTTTTTTTCTGGTCCAATCTATTTGGAGTTCTGTAGGGTTCTTGTATGTTCATGGGTATCTCTTTCTTTAGGTTAGGGACGTTTTCTTCTGTAATTTTTTGAAGATATTTATTGGTCCTTTAAGTTGGAAGTATTTGCTCTTTCTATCCATATTATCTTTTGGTTTGGTGTTCTCACTGTGTCCTGGATTTCCTGGGTGTTTTGAGTTAGGAGCTTTTTGCATTTTGCATTTTCTTTGTTGTGACAGTCTTTTCTATGTTATCTTCTTCACCTGAGACTCTCTCTTCTATCTCCTATATTCTGTTGTTGATGCAAGCATCAATGACTCCTCATTTTTTCCCTAGGTTTTCTATCTCTAGTGTTGTCTCCTTTTGTGATTTCTTTATTATTTAAACTAATTCTTAGATCCTGGACAGTTTTGTTCAATTCCTTCACCTGTTTGGTTGTATTTACATATAATTATGTGCTTACCTGTCTTCTCCTGTATTTCTTTACGGAGTTATTTATGTTCTTCTTAAAGTCCCCTATCAGCATCATGAGACACAATTATAAATCCAACTCCTGATTTTCAGGTGTGTTGGGGTATCCAGGACTTGCTATAGTGGGTGAAATGGCTTCTGATGTTTCCAAGCAGCTTGGTTTCTGTTGGTAGGGTTCTTGTGCTTGTCTTTCATTATCTGGTTATCTCTGGTGTTAGTTGGTCTTGCGGTCCTTGGCTGGAGCTTGTCCCTCCTGTGGGCCTGTAAGGCCATGTCAGCAGTCCTGGGAGACCAACTCTCTTCTGTTGGCATATGTGTGCAGATGGCTGTGGAGCCCCTCGGATCCCAGGTGCAGATGCTGACTGGAAGGCTCCTGTCCCAGCTGCTCCACTGATCGTATGTCCTGAGTGCTCCCAGCAGTTCCCCTCCAGACAGTTATTGGAGAGAAAGTGGAGATCTCACCTCTGTGTCCAGAAGTGAAAGTGTTTGGGGAGATCCCTCTCTCCTGGTGGTCAGTGCACAGAGGGAGGTGGAGCTGCCTGGTGCAAATGTGTCATTTGTCTTTCACAAGCTTTACTTATGCTCTGTAGATCTTTGAGAAAGTTTCCAACATTCAGACAGATTAGCTGCCACAATTCTTTTGTGCCCCTGTGCAAGTACTCACCAGCTCAGACCACATAGAAAATTTCTGACATTCAGATTCTTAGCACAGATCAAACCCAGAAGAATCACCATGGTAGCATAAGCCACCAGGTTCCACACAAATATACCATCTCAGCAGGAGTGGAAGCTGTCCACAGTTACCTTCACACAAGCTTGCTCCATTCTGTTCTGCAGATCTCACACAAAAAGATCAGACAAGGGGCTTGGACTGAGAGGTAGCATAGTCCAGCAGAGACAACGCTGCCAGAAGAGATCGGTAGAGCCGGGTACCAGCAGCTCAGCCAAGGTCAGGCTGTGGTTTCAGTGGGGCCGCCATCTTGCCTCAGGATACCGCGTGCAAACAGCGGGTACACCGGCACAGCGAGCGGCTGGAGTCAGGTGCGTGGCCAGAGATATAGCTTATCTTAGCTCTGCAGGAGATCTGGGCACAGACAGCTCAGCTACGGGTGCAGACCACCCTGGCTGGGGCCGGCTCTCTGAGCGGGCTAGCAGCGAGGGGCTATCTTGCCTCAGAACACAGCTCGGAATTCTAGCAGCTGGAGTCAGGGGCTTGGACTGAGAGCTAGCATAGTCCAGCACAGACAATGCCGCCAGAAGAGATCGGCAGAGCCGGGTACTAACAGCTCAGCCAAGGTCACTGTCTCCTGGGGACAGGCGTGCTATGCTTTCAGCGGGGCTGCCATCTACAATAAGACCAACTAACTCCAGAGATATAGAGATGGCAAAAGGCAAACATAGGAACGTTATTAACAGAAATCAAGGCAATATGGCACCATCTGAACCCAATTCGCCAACCACAGCAAGTCCGGGATACCCCAGCACACCAGAAAAACAAGAGTTAGATATAAAAGCACAGGTCATGATGCTCCTAGAGGAACACAAAAAAGACATAAACAAATCTCTTAAAGAAATGCAGGGGAACATCAATATGGTAGAAGGCAGTAAGAGAAAAAGGTCAAACACAAAAAACACTTAAAGAACTCCAGGAGAATATGGGTCATCAGACAGAAACCAATAAAGAGGAAATGAGAAAATCAGTTAAAGAAATGCAGGAGAACTTGAAACAACAGGCAGAAGTCATGAAAGAGGGAGCACAAAAATATATTAAAGAATTACATGAACACACAAACAAATGAAGGAACTGAGCAAAACCATCCAAGATCTGAACACAGAGGTAGAAACAACTAAGAAATCACAAAAGGAGGCAACTTTGGAGATAGAAAACCTTGGGAAGAAATCAGGGGTCATAGATGCAAACATCAACAACAGAATACAAGAGATAGAAATAAGAATCTCAGATGCTGAAGATAACATAGTAACCATTGACTCCACATTCAAAGAAAACACAAAATCCAAAAGGCTTGTAACCAAAAACATCCAGGAAATCCAGGACACAATGAGAAGACCAAACCTAAGGATTATAGGGATAGATGAGAGTGAAGATTTACAACTTAAAGGGCCAGCAAATATCTTTAACAAAATTATGGAAGAAAACTTCCCTAACTTAAAGACAGAGATGCCCATGAATACACGAGAAGCCTACAGAACTCCAAACAGACTGGATCAGAACAGAAACACCTCCCGTCACATAATAATCAAAACCCCAAATGTACTAAACAAAGAAAGAATATTAAAGGCAGTAAGAGAAAAAGGTCAAGTAACATATAAAGGAAGACCTATCAGAATCACACCAGACTTCTCTCCAGAAACCATGAAAGCTAGAAGATCCTGGGCAGACCTCATGCAGACCCTAAGAGAACACAAATGTCAGCCAAGACTACTATACCCAGCAAAACTCTCAATCAACATAGATGCAGAAATCAAAATATTCCATGACAGGACCAAATTTACACAATATCTTTCCACTAACCCAGCTCTACAAAGGATAATAGGAGGAAAACTCCAATACAAGGATGGGAACAGTACCCAAGAAAAAGCAAGACAGTAAACTTCTTCCATCAAACTCAAAGGAAGATAACTACTCAAAAACAAAAATAACATAAAAAATGTCAGGAAGTAATAATCTCTATTCCTTAATATCTCTTAACATCAATGGATTCAACTCCCCAATAAAAAGACATAGACTAACAGACTGGATACGGAAACAGGACCCTACATTTTGCTGCTTACAGGAAACACACCTCAGAGTCAAAGACAAACACTACCTTAGAGTAAAAGGATTGAAGACAATTTTGCAAGCAAATGGTCACAGGAAGCAAGCTGGAGTAGCCATTTTAATATCAGATAAAATTGACTTTCAACCCAAAGTCATCAAAAGAGACACAGAAGGTCACTTCTTGCTAGTCAAAGGAAGAATCCACCAAGAAGAACTCACAATTCTAAACATCTACGCTCCAAATGTAAGGGCACCCTCATTCGTAAAAGAAACCTTACTAAAGCTCAAAGCACACATTGCACCTAACACAATGATTGTGGGGGACCTCAATACTCCACTATCCACAGTGGACCGACCAGGACAACAGAAACTAAACAGAGACACGGAGAAACTCATTGAAACTTTGGAGCAATTGGATTTAACAGATATATATAGAACATTTCACCCTAAAGCAAAAGACTATACCTTTTTCTCAGCCCCTCATGGTACCTTCTCCAAAATCGACCATATAATTGGACACAAGACAGACCTCAACAAATATAAAAAGATCGAACTAATCCCATGCCTCTTATCAGATCACCATGGAGTAAGAGTGTTCTTCAATAGCAACAAAAACAACAGAAAATCCCCATACACGTGGAGGCTGAACAATATTCTACTCAATGATACCTTAGTCCAGGAAGAAATAAAGAAAGAAATCAAAGAATTTTTAGAATTTAATGAAAATGAAGGCACAACATACCCAAATGTATGGGACACAATGAAAGCAGTGCTTAGAGGAAAACTCATAGCCCTGAGTGTCTCCAAAAAGAAACAGGAGAGAGCATATACTAGCAACTTAATGGCGCACTTGAAAGCTCTGGAACAAAAAGAAGCAATTTCACCCAGGAGGAGTAGAAGACAGGAAATCATCAAACTCAGGGCTGAAATCAATCAAGTTGAAACAAAGGGAACCATACAAAGAATCAACAAAACCAGGAGCTGGTTCTTTGAGAAGATCAACAAGATAGATAAACCCCTAGCCTGACTTACTAAAGGGCACAGAGACAGTATTCAAATTAACAAAATTAGAAATGAAAAGGGAGATATAACAACAGAAACTGAGGAAATTCAAAAAATCATCAGATCCTACTACAAAAACCTATACTCAACACAACTGGAGAATCTGGAGGAAATGGACAATTTCCTAGACAGTTACCAAATACCAAAATTAAACCAGGATCAAATAGATCGTCTAAACAGACCCATAACCCCCAAAGAAATAGAAGGGGTCATAGACAGTCTTCCAACCAAAAAGAGCACAGGACCAGACGGTTTTAGTGTAGAATTCTATCAGACCTTCAAAGAAGTCCTGATACCGATACTCTTCAAACTCTTCCACAAAATAGAAACAGAAGGAACACTACCCAACTCATTCTATGAAGCCACAATTACCCTGATACCAAAACCACACAAAGATCCAACTAAGAAAGAGAACTACAGGCCAATTTCTCTTAAGAATATCGATGCAAAAATACTAAACAAAATACTTGCCAACTGAATCCAAGAACACATCAAAATGATCATTCACCATGATCAAGTTGGCTTCATCCCAGGGATGCAGGGATGGTTCAATATACGGAAATCCATCAACGTAATCCACTACATAAACAAACTCAAAGAAAAAAACCACATGGTCATCTCATTGGATGCTGAAAAAGCATTTGACAAAATTCAGCATCCTTTCATGCTAAAGGTCTTAGAAAGAACAGGAATTCAAGGCCCATATCTAAACATAGTAAAAGCAATATACAGCAGACCAGTAGCCAACATCAAGGTAAATGGAGAAAAACTTGAAGCAATCCCACTAAAATCAGGGACTAGACAAGGCTGCCCCCTCTCGCCATATCTCTTCAATATAGTACTTGAAGTTCTAGCTAGAGCAATTCGACAACAGAGGGAAGTCAAAGGGATACAAATCGGAAAGGAAGAAGTCAAACTATCACTATTTGCAGATGATATGATAGTATACTTAAGTGACCCAAAAGCCTCCACCAGAGAACTCCTGCAACTGATAAACAACTTCAGCAAAGTGGCTGGCTATAAAATCAACTCAAGAAAATCAGTAGCCTTCCTATACACGAAGGATAAGCAGGCCGAGAAAGACATTAGGGAAATGACACCCTTCACAACAGCCACAGATGATATAAAGTATCTCATAAAGAGTGACGCTAACCAAACATGTGAAAGATTTATATGACAAAAACTTCAGGTCTCTGAAGAGGGAAATTGTAGAAGACATCAGAAAATGAGAAAATCTTCCATGCTCGTGGGTTGGCAGGACTAATATAGTCAAAATGGCAATCTTGCCCAAAGCAATATGCAGATTCAATGCAATCCCCATCAAAATCCCAACTCAGTTCTTCATAGAGTTAGAAAGAGCAATTCTCAAATTCATCTGGAATAACAAAAAATCCAGGATAGCTAAAACTATCATCAACAGCAAAAGAACTTCTGGGGGAATCAATATCCCGGACCTCAAGAAATATTAGAGAGCAGTAGTATTAAAAACTGCATGGTATTGGTTCAGTGACAGGAAGGCAGATCAATGGAATAGGATCGAAGACCCAGAATTGAATCCACACATCTATGGCCAATTGATCTTTGACAAAGGAGCTGAAAACATCCAGTGGAAAAAAGATAGCCTTTTCAACAGATGGTGCTGGCTCAACTGGAGGTCAACATGCAGAAGAATGAGAATTGATCCACTCTTATCTCCTTGCACTAAGCTCAACTCCAAGTGGATCAAAGACCTCCACATAAAACCAGATACACTAAAACTAATAGAAAAGAAACTGGGGAAGACCCTTGAAGACATCGGCTCAGGGGGAAAATTCCTGAACAGAACACCAATTGCTTATGCTCTAAGAGCAAGAATAGACAAATGGGACCTCATAAAACTACAAAGTTTCTGTAAGGCAAAAGACACTGTCAAAAGGATAAATCGGCAACCAACAAATTGGGAAAAAATCTTCACCAACCCCACATCTGACAGAGGGCTAATTTCCAATGTATACAAAGAACTCAAGAGGTTAGACCCCAGAAAACCAAATAACCCTATCCAAAAATGGGGTACAGAGCTAAACAAGACTTTTTACCTGAAGAAATTCGGATGGCTGAGAAACACCTTAAAAAATGTTCAACATCACTAGTCATTAGGGAAATGCAAATCAAAACAACCCTGAGATTTCACCTCACACCAGTCAGAATGGCTAAGATTAAAAACTCAGAAGACATCAGGTGTTGGCGAGGATGTGGAGAAAGAGGAACACTCCTCCACTGCTGGTGGGAATGCAAGCTGGTTCAACCACTCTGGAAATCAGTATGGCGGTTCCTCAGAAAACTGGATGTGATACTTCTGGAGGACCCAGCCATACCACTCCTGGGAATATACCCAGAAGATTCACCAGCATGCAATAAGGATACATGCTCCACTATGTTCATAGCAGCCTTATATATAATAGCCAGAAGCTGGAAAGAACCCAGATGTCCATCAACAGAGGAATGGATACAAAAAATGTGGTATATATACACAATGGAGTACTATTCAGCCATTAGAAATAATGAATTCATGAAATTCTTAGAGAAATGGATGGAGCTGGAGAACATCATACTAAGTGAGGTGACCCAGTCTGAAAAGAATACCCATGGTATACAGTCACTGATAAGTGGATATTAGCCTAGAATCTTGGAACACCAAAGACATAAATCACATATCAATTGATGTCTCACAAGAAGAAAGGAGTGGACACTGGTGCTAGAGTGGACCAAAACATCATTTTGGGGGAGTACAAGAACAGTAAGGTGGGAGGGGGTGGATGAGAGAGCAGGGGGAGGGAAAAGGACATGTGGGACATTTGGGGGTGGGGAACCAGAAAAAGGGAAATGAATTGTAAATATAGAATATAGCCAATAAAAAAAAAAGAAAAAAAATGATGTCGAAGAAAAAAAATCAGACAAATTTAGAGCTCAGCAGGGAAAATGGAGGGAATTTAACACAGTGTTACCAACATAAAATCACAAATATCTAGACGAGTTTTGCCAGCTTTAGGGTCCTTCAGATCAGTAGTCCTCTGTGTTGTAGGGAACTTCCCAGCTAAGGTACCAAAATGTTGTGCCAGGGAAATGTTTGTGGTCCCCCAAAACATACACAAGAGCTAATCTCATGTGACTCCCAGCATGGTCTTTATTCTATTTGAGCAAGCGAGTCCCCCCTCCACCCAACATGCCACCATAATGCAGGACAGTTTGGTGTTGGGGGAGCCCTGAATGTCTAACAGGAAAAGGCTTTCTAGTAAGCAGCAAGCAGGGAATATGTGTGCAGGCATCTAATTGGAGAGCTGCTGTGGCCTTTACCATAATTGGCTGGTGTTGGGAGTCAATCATAGACTTAACTTCTGCTCCCATCTGCATTGGTGGTTGTTAGACAAGACATGGGCTTGTAACCTGAGGTGCATATTTGTTGGGGAAATAACCTGTAGACACCAGTCTTGTTGGGGATTAATTGGAGCTAGAGTTGGAGCTAGAGGCTGGATCTAGACTCAGGCTTTGTTGCAGGGCCACTTGGAACCTAATGCTAGGTACTAACCTGTTAGTTTATCTGAGTTCAAACTTAGGCCAGATTTTCTAAAATGGAGTCTGAACGTAAAGGCTTTAGCATCTCCTCATCATCGTCATTTCACAATTAGAACTGACTGAGTGCAGGTTCCCTGAAGCTACTTGCAGACCCTCTTGTGCAAAGAGTTTTGGGGGACCCAGTTAGTTTTAGCAGCTACATCCTGTCAGAAATTTGTGCCATTTTGGAGTTTCAGAATTCATCAGAAGACACAGCAAGTGTAGACAAACTGAAATATCACATTGTTTTACCCTATTGAGGGCAGGTGTGTGTGTGTGTGTGTGTGTGTGTGTGTGTGTGTGTGTATGTATGTGTGTTTGTTGTATGTGTGTGTGTGTGAGTGTGTGTGTGTGTGTGTGTCTGTGTGTGTGTGTGTGTGTGTGAGAGAGAGAGAGAGAGAGAGAGAGAGAGAGAGAAAGAGAGAGAGAGAAGGGAAAGCTAATACAGCAGAATGATTCATTAACAGTCTGAGTGTCCTAGCTCAGGGAACCAGAGAACAGTCAGGGAACAGTGCCCTGGCATGAGAGCCACAGGTACAATATGCCCCTGGGCAGCTCCTGCTGAGTCTGACTGGAGAGCACAGCTGCACAGGTGCCCAGCATCAGCCAACTGTTCCGATGGCTTATGAGACTTTACAGGAAGACATGAGAGGGACAGAGGACACAGGTCCTCTTGATGATTCATGTCCTCAGGGAAGAGTCTAATGAATCCTCTCCTGCAGACAAATGGTAACAGACACTGCAGATCTGGACACCCGTCCTGCCCCAGTGTCAGGGCCTTGTTCGTACTTAAGGCTACCTTGTAGACACTGCAACATTTGTTCCCCATGTGTGCTGTCTGTCACTGGGAAACGCAGACACAGGAAAACAGTGGCCACATGAGCCTCACACAGGCCACAGGTGACAGATGTGAAGCACAAGTTCTCCATCTCCAGCCAAGTATTCCATGTCTCCACCCTGGAGGCCTTCTCAGGTGTCTGTGAATCAGAGAGGAGCTGATGTTAATCCTGGTCATCAGCTGCTCAAGGGGACATCTTGTCCAAGAACTGAAAGCAAATGGACAGTCAGATGTGACTCCAGAAGTAATCCACGTGTCTTTGAAGGATTTCTGGAGCATTCCAGGACTCCTGAGCCCTCAAATGAGACAGGAAGTCGTGTTTTCCCGAGTGCAGCTTCACTCAAGAGTCAGATCGTTGTTTCCCTGAGACATGGCCTTGCCTAGGAGACTGCTTCCCATCCCTGTCCCTACTGACCTGGATCTCCCTCCCTAGACCCTGCTCTCCTTCCTGTGTCTATGAACACCCCCCTCTCTGGCGGTCCTGAAATTTCCCTCCCTCCTGGCATCTCCCAAGGTTAAGACAGGACTTTTGGTGCAGAATCACCCAGTCAAAGGGGCTAGGTGACCCAGGAAGACCAGCGAGCAGCTGGGCTCAGCCACCACAGCCCAGCCAACCCATAAGGCTGGACAGCTGCCTTGAAACAGTGTGTACGAAGAGGAGCCCACAGTCCTTTCCAGGACACACCTGTCACCCCTTCCCAACACCAAGATCATGAAACTCCTCACACAGCTGCTCCCAGGCCTGTGTCTTGGGTCAGGAACTTGACTGGTGTCATTAGTGATAAAAGGTTTATCTTCATCCCCAGTTGTCACACAGCTGGTCCCTTCCAACCCTCAGAGACATCCCTGTCACCTTCCTGCTGGGAAATCCCACCTTCCCAGAGCACTGAGGACACAGGGCATCCTGGGACTCAGCTGTGTCTCTGTGTCACAGGGGCACATAGGAAAGATGGGGGCCCCTTCTTTGATGCTGAGAGACTCACATCCAGGTGTCAGCAGATGTCAGCCCTTGGATGAGTCATTGTTCTCTGAGGGCATGTTGATGCTTCTCAGCCTTGTTGCTCAAGGTGCTGTTGGAGGAGAAACATAAAGAGAGAAAAGTTGAGAAAGATGCGGGACAGCTCTGAGAGTGGAGGGACTGAGCAGTGCTGTGGACACAGACCCAGCACCCGTGGGATTCTGGGAAGTGTCCTGCTGAGAGAAACCTCAGCTCTGGAGGGGGAAGGGCAGCAGAGGCCGGTGCTTTGCAGGAGCTGAAGGTCTTCCTCTCAGAGGAAGGACAGTCCAGTGAGAAGAGATATGGAGGTGTCCTCTGAGCTTCGCGGCAAGGGCTGGGACCCCTGGAAGAGTGTCCTGCTCACAGGTTGGTGGTTAAATATCTGATTGTGTGTGAGAAGGGGAAGTCAGAAGCCCACATCTCCTGAAAAGGAGATGTCAGGAAACTTGGTTTCTGTTTCTAGTCACAGTGCAGAAGGTGCAGTGAGGGACAGAGGGTCAGCGCAGGAAGGTCTGAGCAGACAGGAGCTGGTGAGGAGATTGAAGCCTCCACTGCCCCTATTCAAAGTCAGTCACAGAGGCTGCCATCAGAAGCCCGATGTACCCACCCGTGACAGGCTGACTCTCCACATAGAAATCAAACCTGGGAGGCCAGTGAGGCACCTCAGTGTGTGGGGACATGACAGTCTGCGTTCATTCCTCAGCTGGCGGGGTCGATGGAGATGCAGACTCCTGCAGGCTCTTCTGTGCTCTCCACAGGGCTGTGTGTCATTGGCCTGCAATGTGCCCACGTGGACAGGGACCTCCCAACCCGCACATTCAATATAGAAATGTAAATCACACTTGAATGTAATGATGGCCATTTCCTACAAACCTGGGCAGTATGTAGATAAATTCATGCAGACAGCCCTTTCCCTCCCTCCCTTCTTGCCTCCCTCCCTCCCTCCCTCCATCCATCCATCCCTCCCTCCCTCCTTCCCTCCCTTTCTTCCTTTCTGTTTCCTCTCTTTTTTCCCCTGTTCATTTTCACCCCCATTATTTTCTGAGATCTTTTCAGGAACTTAAACTTCTAAAAAGATAATTCCAATCATTGTCCTCACAAAACCCTTTTCTAATGAACCAGAAATCAGAGTATCAAGAGGAGAAACTCACTGGTTTAATGGAACTGTAAATAGAAGGGAAACATTTCCAAAAGTGTGGACTGTTTGGAGGAGGAGGAGGAGGAGGAAGATGAGGATGAAGAGGAGGTCAGAGAGTCCCTTATCCTCACACCATACACCCTTCATATGAAGAGTGATATGGGGACTCCTGAGTAGAGGGTTCCACAGCGAGGCAATGACACCCTCGAGGCTCTGAGGGCATGGAGGTTGTGTTGCTCACCTCCACTGAGGGCGCACCCCTACCCACAGGCATGAGCTGAGGCGTGCTCACACCTGCTCAGGATCGGTGGCTTGTCTCTTCCCTTCCAGCCTCCCTCTTTACCTGCTGGATCCTGCCCACTACTGCCCGAGTCACCATGGAATACTTCCCGTCCCACGTGGTTGAAGGAGAAAATGTTCTTCTGCGTGTTGACAATCTGCCAGAGAATCTTCTAGTCTATGCTTGGTTCAAAGGGGAGACAGACACGAAGCACGGAATTGCACTCTATTCACTGGTCTATAGTGTAATTGTGAAAGGGCTTGTGCACAGTGGTAGAGACACATTGTACAGCAACGGGTCCCTGTGGATCCAAAATGTCACCCAGGAGGACACAGGATTCTACATTTTTCAAACCAGAAGGAAACGTGGAGAAATTGTATCAAATACATCCATACACCTTCAAGTGCACTGTAAGTAATTGACTGTGAACTGTGGGTTCTGGGTGGGGTCCTTCCACTAGGTACATGGAAGTGACAGGCCTGGCCTGTGTCTCCTTCCCCCTGCATTGTGTCTCCATGTTGGGACTTGAGCTTTACTGCAGGACACGCATGGTGGAGAATAATGTCAATTGTGCACAATTATTCCATTGGCTTCACCTTGGGGAGACCTGGGTGCACGGAGGGCAGGTCATGCAAGGACGTCAGCCTCTGTCTAGACTCTTGGGGTCCTTTGTAGGAAACTGACCTTCAGGAGGACCTTGAGGGGAGTGAGAAGGGCTGGTGGTAGCCATGGGCATCTTACAGAGTTGCGTCCCAGAAGCCCCTGTTGCCACACCTGTATTCCAGACTCAACTCCTGATGGCCCTGAGAAGCTTTGTGCTAGGGTTGGGCCTTGACTTTCTGTTTGCAGAGAAGAGTGTTTGTGAGTCGTCAATGTCATGCTCCTGCGGGACAAGCAGTGCACTGCCAGGAGCGCCGTGATAGGTTAGCTCTCCTGGTCTCCCTAGTGACCCAAGTGAGAACACACCAGGGAGATTCCCATAGTGACCTGAGTGAGAACACACCAAGGAGATTCCCAAACCATTAATCCAATGTCCTGATGGGCTTATGAGAGTTCCAGGAGGCCCAGGGCCCTATCAGGGAGGGTCAGAGTACACGGTCCTCCTGACCAGTTCTTGTCTTTTGGCACAAGTATGTTTTTCCCCAGGCCAATGCAGACAGGCTCTGCTGCTGTGGACAGTTCCCCAGACATGAGCTGCGGTTCCCACAGTGAGGAGCAGGGATAGCCTGGGACAGCCAAGGACACTAACCACCCTCTATCCCTGAACCTGAACATTTATCTCTACTCCGCAGACCTGGCGGTCACTGTCGCAGTCTCCTGAGACCTCTTAGCTGCTTCCTGTATCTGCTGCCCTGCCAGGGGACCTTGTTCACAATCCAGACATGTATTTTCTTTGGGAATGAAAGGGCGTCCTATGGGAATCAGCTAGACAGAGGCCGAGGGCTTCTCAGAAAGACCAGTGAGCACTTGGGCAGAACCACCACCCAGCTCTGCAGGCAGAGAAAGTGTGAGCACCATCTTGAAACCCTCCATGGGATGACTGAGGCCAGAGGGGTCATTGCGGGTCACAGGTCAACTCCTCCCACATTCAGGCTGTGAGCTCCTCACAGGTCTGCTCCTGGGCCTTTCTTCTCCCTCAGAACTGTGACTGGCGACTGCAGTGAGTCTGGATCTGTCCCCTTCCCCACTCACCATGCAGCTGGTCCCACTGGATCCCTCACAGACAGCTGTCACCATCCTCCATAGAGCAAACTCCATCTTTCCAGAGCACTGAGGACACAGGGCAGACTGGGTGCCCCGCTGGGTTTATGGGCCACACAGGGAGTGCAGAGGCTCCTTCTCTGGTGCTGACTGATCCAGGATGAGAAGCCAAGAGAGGGCCGCCCCTGTGTGAGCCTCTGATATCTCAGGTGACAGAGATGATCAGAAGGCTGTTGTCCCTCTGTTCTCTGGAGGGGTGAAATAGAAAGAGCTGAGAGGAGAAGGTAGGTGGGCAGTCCGGGGAGTGTGCAGGACAGAGGACACAGAGCTACCCTCAGCCCATGGCCTCTGGAAGACGCTTCTGTCTGGGAGGAGGCTGAGGCTAAATGAGGGACCCTGAGATCTGGGCTATACTAGATGGGATACAGACAGAGAACACACCAGGCTGCAGAGTCCAGGGAAGCCCCCTCTGTACTCTCTGCAAAGGTTGTAGCACCTGTCAGGCCCTCCTGACCATGGGTGAGGAGACCATACTTTATAGAGTGTGAGAGGAGACATTTTCTCAGTTATTGTCTGGAGTGTCCTCAAGAGCTCAATGACCTGAGAGAGTCTCGGGGCTTGTAGGAGAGAAGAGCCAGTGGGACAGAGGCCCAGCAGATGCAGGAGGCTCTAGGAGAAGAAGTGGGGGGAAGGGGAGACCGTTCTCACCCACAGTTAATCAGCATGTGCACAGTGGTCAGATGTCTGACATACTCAGCTGTGAAGTCCCAAACAAGATCCCAAGCTGGTATTGATTTTTGACGTGGTTCAGTGGATCTGGGTGTTTGCGTCATGTCTGACAACCTGAGAACCAGCCAATGGAAGTTATCCTCTGACTTCTACCTAAGGATGTTATCCTGTACAAACACACACACACACACACACACACACACACACACACATTGTAAAAAAGAAATTAATTTAATGGAAGAATTGTACACTACATCCTCATACTTATAAATTTGTTATATCTTTGAACATGCATGTGTGGGACCTTGAAATAAATGGTCCTGAGACATTATTCATTTATTCATTCATTCATTAGTTCCCCGCAGATATGTGATGTGTTTTTAGGCAGCCTCTCTTTATAAAGTATGAAACCACAACCAATTCTCATAATTCTCTTGCCCTTGTGGTCTGGAAGAGCGACCAATGAGGAAAGCTAGAAGATGATCAGGTGTTGGGAGCAATCATTAAAGAAATAGAGAATGAAGACAGGTCTGCTGGAAAGAGGTCGGGAAACAGCACTCCGACAGACATCTACACTGAGTGTGAGCAGAGAGCTCAGGACAGTGAGGCTGGGCCATGTTGACATCCAAGGAGAGCTCCATAGAGAGGAAATGATGAGCTAGGGACATGGAGTTCATGGAGGTCATGTGCTGACCTCTACCACCTAGGGCAGGGAGACCCTCACCCACACACCTCAGGGGAGCATTGCACATAGCCACTCAGGACACAGGGCAACATCTTAGCCAAACCCCAAATCCTAATCTGATGGATCTCTCTTCCCTTCTAGCCTCTCGGTACATCTGTGGCAGTCCCTCTCCTCCCACACAGCCCACTATTGAGTCAGTGCCGCCCAGAGTTGCTGAAGGGGGCAGCGTTCTTCTCCTTGTTCACAATCTTCCAGAGTATCTTCACTCGTTCTTCTGGTACAAAGGACTGATTGTATTCAACAAGGTTGAGATTGCCAGACAGAGAAGCGCCAAGAATTCAAGTGAGCTGGGCCCTGCCCACAGTGGTAGAGAAACCGTGTTCAGCAATGGCTCTCTGCTGCTCCAGAATGTCACCTGGAAAGACTCAGGATTCTACACCCTACGAACTCTGGATATACACAAGAAAATGGAATTAGCACACATTTATGTCCAGGTGGACAGTAAGTTAATCTCTGTGATCATTCAGTGCTGGGTGGGGCTTTGCCACACAGGACTGTCCTTCCTTCCACGTGACTATCTCCTGTCTGTATTTTATCCCCATGATGGGGTTTAACCACTGTGTGCAGGACACACATGTAGGAAAGAAATGACTATGGCTTAGACTCTGTTTTTTGACTCCCCCTCGTTTCCAGGAGGGCCTAAGTTTGCAGACTGCTCTGTCAGTTGAGGATCTTGTGATTCATGTGAGGAAAGCGTTGCCTCCTCACAGAGTGGTGAGCATGAGGTAGCTCTGGCCCTAGTTGTCTGACCCACGTTTAGCTAACAAAGTCCTGGGTACCATGTTCCAGGAGTACTCCTGGTCTGAGCAGGCTGTCCTCTGCTGCTCATCAGCTGTCTACATCAATCCAGTGCATTTCATATCATTAAACATGGGAGATTCATAAAAAAGTAAAGAAAAGTAAAAAACAACAGCAAAGGACCAAAGCAATGCAGGGTTGTCATAGACAAAATGGAGGGGTGCTGGTTCCCGTGTGTCTCCTCACAGCCAGCTCTTATTGATCTTATAGCAGCTGTGACTATTAGCCCAGGGTAGAAATGCTCACAGTGGACTGTTCCCTCCTACATCAGTCACCTGGTGAAAGATGTACTCTCCATGTGCCCACAGACTCTGGCTTGTGTCATGTTGACATAAAGCCAGCCAGCATAATTCCTGGGCAGGCTAAGAAGACAAGACTGCTCCAAGCGGTCACCCAGCCTTAGTCCTGGGAGTTGCAGGCAGAGCAGTAAGAACATGGAGAGTGTGAGAGCAGAGTTTGACTGCAGGTACAAAGGAAATGAGAAAAGTCAGAAAGTGACTATCCAGGGTTTGTAGTGACCAATGTCAGCAGAGGCATCATCTCAAAGCACAGTGTGTGTGTTGTGTCTGAGGGAGTGCAGTGAGGGGCAGCCATGGAGACACCGAGGAGAGAGCTCCATGCAGAGGAAATGACTCCAGGGCACTGAGGGATCAGAAGCCGTGTTGCTGACTTCCTCAGGTGGGAGAGACACACCCACACCTGTATGTCTAGGCTGAGTGAAGAATCCATCTTTTGAGGTCATAGGCTGCCACTTTTATACCCAGCACAATGATCCCGTGTGCTGAATTTTCTCCTTTTCCTTCCAGCCTCACTTTCCTCATGCTGTGACCCTCTCATGTCTGCCCAGCTCACAATTAATCCAGTGCCAAGACATGCTGCTGAAGGGGGAAGTGTTCTTCTCCAGGTCCACAATCGGCCAGAAGAGCTCCAAACCTTTTCCTGGTATAAAGGAGTGTATAGCACTGATGCCTTTAAAATTGCAGAATACAGCATAGCGACAAAGTCTGTCAGGAGCGGCCGTGCACACAGCAGAAGAGAGACAGGGTACACCAATGGATCTCTGCTGCTCCAGGATGTCACTGAGAAAGACTCGGGCTTGTACACACTTGTAACGACAGATGGCAATTTCAAAGTCGAAACAGCACGTGTGCAAGTCAATGTGCACAGTAAGTGACTCTTTTTTTTTTCTTTTTTTTTTTTAATCATTTTTTTTTATTTTCTATATTCTTTGTTTACATTCCAAAGGCTTTCCCCTTTCCCAGGTACCCCCCACCATATGTCCCATAATTCCTCTCCCCCCCCCATGCTATTCCCCACTCTTTCCCCCCCCCCACGATTTCTCTGTTCTGGGTCTACAATACTGGATCCAATCTTTACAGGCCCAGGGTTCTCTCCTTTTTTTCTTCTTGAGAGTCATTTGACTTGCTAATTGTGCCTTGAGTATTTAGGGCTTCTGGGCTCATTAATATCCACTTATCAGTGATTGCATTTCGTGTGTATTCTTTTGTGATTGGGTTAGCTCACTTAGGATGATAGTTTCCAGATCTAACCATTTACCTACAAATTGCATGAATTCATTATTTTTAATTGCTGAGTAGTACTCCATTGTATAAATATACCACATTTTCTGTATCCATTCCTCCTTTGAGGGATATCTGGGCTCCTTCCAATTTCTGGCTATTATAAACAAGGCTGCTATAAACATAGTGGAGCATGTGTCTTTGTTGTATGCAGGGGAATCCTCTGGGTATATGCCCAGCAGTGGTATGCCAGGGTCCTCTGGGAGTGGCATGCCCAATTTTCTGAGGAACCGCCACACTGATTTCCAGAGTGGTTTTACCATTTTGCAATCCCACCAACAGTGGAGGAGTGTTCCTCTTTCTCCACATCCTCGCCAGCACTTGTTGTCTCTCGAGTTTTTAATTTTAGCCATTCTGACTGGAGTGAGGTTGAATCTCAGGGTTGTTTTGATTTGCATTTCCCTGATGACTAATGATGTTGAACATCTCTTAAGGTGTTTCTCGGCCATCCGAATTTCTTCTGGTGAAAATTCTTTGTTTAGCTCTGTGCCCCATTTTTTGATAGGGTTATTTGGTTCTTTGGGGTCTAACTTCTTGAGTTCTTTGTATATATTGGATATTAGCCCTCTGTCGGATGTGGGGTTGGTTTAGATCATTTCCCACGTTGTTGGTTGCCGTTTTGTCTTTCTGACAGTGTCCTTTGCCTTACAGAAACTTTGTAATTTTATGAGGTCCCATTTGTCCATTCTTGATCTTAGAGCATAAGCTATTGGTGTTCTGTTCAGGAACTTTACCCCTGTGCCCATGTCCTCCAGGGTCTTCCCAAGTTTCTTTTCTAATAGTTTCAGTGTGTCTGGTTTTATGTGGAGGTCCTTGATCCATTTGGAGTTGATCTTAGTACAAGGCGATAAGAGTGGGTCAATTCGCATTCTTCTGCATGTTGACCTCCAGTTGAACCAGCACCATTTGTTGAAAAGGCTATCTTTTTTCCACCGGATGGTTGTGGCTCCTTTATCAAAGATCAAGTGACCATAAGTCTGTGGGTTAATTTCTGGGTCTTCAATCCTATTCCATTGATCTACCTGCCTGTTGCTGTACCAATACCATGCAGTTTTTAACACAATTGCTCTGTAGTACTGCTTGAGGTCAGGGATATTGATTCCCCCAGAAGTCCTTTTATTGTTGAGAATAGTTTTAGCTATCCTAGGTTTTTTGTTGCTCCAGATGAATTTGAGAATTGCTCTTTCTAGATCTATGAAGAATTGATTTGGGATTTTGATGGGGATTGCATTGAATCTGTAGATTGCTTTTGGCAAGATGGCCATTTTTACTATATTGATCCTGCCAATCCAGGAGCAAGAAATATTTTTCCATCTCCTGAGGTCTTCTTCGATTTCTTTCTTCAGGGACTTGAAGTTCCTGTCATACAGATCTTTCACTTGTTTGGTTAGAGTTACGCCAAGGTACTTTATGTTGTTTGTGGCTATTGTGAAGGGTGTTATTTCCCTAATTTCTTTCTCAGCCTGCTTGTCCTTTGAGTACAAGAAGGCCACTGACTTGCTTGAGTTAATTTTATAACCTGCCACTTTGCTGAAGTTGTTTATCAGCTGTAGAAGTTCTCTGGTGGAGTTTTTTGGGTCGCTTAGGTAAACTATCATATCGTCTGCAAATAATGATAGTTTGACTTCTTCCTTTCCAATTTGTATCCCTTTGACTTCCTTATGTTGTCTGATTGCTCTCGCTAGAACTTCAAGTACTATATTGAAAAGATATGGAGAGAGAGGACAGCCTTGTCTAGTCCCTGATTTTAGTGGGATTGCTTCAAGTTTCTCTCCATTTATTTTGATGTTGGCTACTGGTTTGCTGTAGATTGCTTTTACTATGTTTAGGTATGGGCCTTGAATTCCTGCTCTTTCCAAGACTTTTAGCATGAAAGGATGCTGAATTTTGTCAAATGCTTTTTCAGCATCTAATGAGATGACCATGTGGTTTTTTTCTTTTAGTTTGTTTATGTAGTGGATTACATTGATGGATTTCCGTATATTGAACCATCCCTGCATTCCTGGAATGAAGCCTACTTGATCATGGTGAATGATCGTTTTGATATGCTCTTGGATTCGGTTGGCAAGAATTTTATTTAGTATTTTTGCATCTATATTCATAAGAGAAATTGGCCTGTAGTTCTCTTTCTTTGTTGGATCTTTTTGTGGTTTAGGTATCAGCGTAATTGTGGTTTCGAAGAATGAGTTGGGCAGTGTCCCTTCTGTCTCTATTTTGTGGAATAGTTTGAAGAGTATTGGTGTTAAGTCTTCTTTGAAGGTCTGGTAGAATTCTGCACTAAAACCATCTGGTCCCGTACTTTTTTTGGTTGGGAGGCTTTCTATAACCCCTTCTATTTCTTTAAGGGTTATGGGACTGTTTAGCTGGTCTACTTGATGCTGATTTAATTTTGGTATTTGGTATCTGTCTAGGAAATTGTCCATTTCCTCCAGATTCTCCAGTTGTTTTGAGTATAGGCCTTTGTAGTAGGATCTGATGATCTTTTGAATTTCCTCTGTTTCTGTTGTTATATCCCCCTTTTCATTTTTAATTTTGTTAATTTGGATACTATCTCTGTGCCCTTTGGTTAGTCTAGCTAAGGGTTTATCTATCTTGTTGATTTTCTCGAAGAACCAGCTCTTGGTTTTGTTGATTCTTTGTATGGTTCTCTTTGTTTCTGCTTGATTGATTTCAGCCCTTAGTTTGATGATTTCCTCTCTTCTACTCCTCCTGGGTGAGTTAGCTTCTTTTTGTTCCATTGCCTTCAGGTGTGCTGTTAAGTTGCTAGTGTATGCTCTTTCCAGTTTCTTTTTGGAGGCACTCAGGGCTATGAGTTTTCCTCTTAGCACTGCTTTCATTGTATCCCAGAGATTTGGGTAGGTCGTACCTTCATTTTCATTGAAGTCTAAAAAGTCTTTGATTTCTTTCTTTATTTCTTCCTTGACCAGAGTGTCATTGAGTAGAGTATTGTTCAGTTTCCATGTGTATGTGGGCTTTCTGTAGTTCTTCTTGCTATTGAAGACCACTTTTACTCCATAGTGATCCGATAGGAGACATGGGATTAGTTCGGTCTTCTTGTATTTGTTGAGGTCTGTCTTGTGACCAATTATATGATCAATTTTTGAGAAGGTACCGTGCGGTGCTGAGAAAAAGGTATACTCTTTTGTTTTAGGATGGAATGTTCTATATATATCTGTTAAATCCAATTGGTCCATAGCTTCAATTAGTTTCACTGTGTCCCTGTTTAGTTTCTGCTTTCCTGATCGGTCCATTGAGGAGAGTGGAGTGTTGAAGTCACCTACAATCATTGTGTTAGGTGCGATGTGTGCTTTAAGCTTTAGTAAAGTTTCTTTTACGAATGAGGGTGCCCTTGCATTTGGTGCATAGATGTTCAGTATTGAGAATTCTTCTTGGTGGATTTTCCCTTTGACAAGCAAAGTGACCTTCTGTGTCTCTTTTGATGACTTTAGGTTGAAAGTCGATTTTATCTGATATTAGAATGGCTACTCCAGCTTGTTTCCTGGGACCATTTGCTTGTAGAACTGTCTTCCAGCCTTTTACTCTAAGGTGGTGTTTGTCTTTGACACTGAGATGTGTTTCCTGTATGCAGCAAAATGTAGGGTCCTGTTTCCGTATCCAGTCTGTTAGTCTGTGTCTTTTGATTGGGGAATTGAGTCCATTGATATTAAGAGATATTAAGGAATAGTAATTATTACTTCCTGACATTTGGGGAATTGTTATTATTATTTGTATTTGAGTGGTTCTCTTCTTTTGGGTTGGATGAGATGGGGTTTCTATCTTGTTTCTTCTGGGGTGTTGTTTCCCCCCTTGTGTTGGTATTTTTCCCCTATTATCCTTTGTAGGGCTGGGTTTGTAGATAAGTATCTTGCAAATTTGGTTTTGTCGTGGAATATCTTGGTTTCCCCATCTATGGCAATTGAGAGTTTCGCTGGGTATAGTAGTCTTGGCTGAAGTTTGTGTTCTCTTAGGGTCTGCATAAGGTCTGCCCAGGATCTTCTAGCTTTCATGGTCTCAGGTGAGAAGTCTGGTGTAATTCTGATAGGTCTTCCTTTGTATGTTACTTGTCCTTTTTCTCTTACTGCTTTTAATATTCTTTCTTTGTTTAGTACATTTGGGGTTTTGACTATTATGTGACGGGAAGTATTTCTGTTCTGGTCCAGTCTATTTGGGGTTCTATAGGCTTCTTGTATATTCATGGGCATCTCTCTCTTTAGGTTGGGGAAATTTTCTTCCATAATTTTGTAGAAGATATTTGCTGGCCCTTTAAGTTGTAGATCTTCATTCTCATCTATCCCTATAATCCTTAGGTTTGGTCTTCTCATTGTGTCCTGGATTTCCTGAATGTTTTGGGTTACCTGCTTTTTGCATTTTGCATTTTCTTTAATTGTTGAATCCATGGTTCCTATGGTATCTTCAGCATCTGAGATTCTGTCTTCTATCTCTTGTATTCTATTGTTGATATTTGCATCTATGACTCCTGATTTCTTCCCAAGGTTTTCTATCTCCAACATTGTCTCCCTTTGCGATTGCTTAGTTGTTTCTACTTCTGTTTTTAGATTTTGTATGGTTTTGCTCAGATCTTTCAGTTGCTTGTTTGTGTTTTCCTGTAATTCTTTAAGGGATTTTTGTGTTTCCTCCTTTATGACTTCTACTCGTTGACCCATGTTCTCTTGTATTTCTTTGGGTGATTTTTGTTTCTCCCCCGTATTGGGATTCACTTTTTGCTCTATATTCTCCTGGATTTCTTTAAGTGATTTTTGTGTCTGCCTTGTATGGGCTTCTAGTTTTTGATCTATTTTCTCCTCTATTACTTTAAGAAATTTATCTAAGTGATCCTCAATCTGCATCTTTACCAGTGATTTTAGATCTGAGTCTTGTTTTTCTGGTGTGTTGAGATATCTGGGATTTAATTGTGTTTGTCTTGCAATGGCTTCTAGCTTTTGATCTATTTTCTCATGTATTACTTTAAGAGATTTATCTAAGTGTTCCTCTATCAGCATCCTGACCAGTGATTTTAGATCTGAGTCTTGTTTTTCTGGTGTTTCGGGGTATCCAGTATTTATTGCTGTTGGGGAACTGGGTTCGGATGCCGCCATATTGCCTTGATTTTTGTTAGTAGCGATCTTACGTTTGCCTTTTGCCATCTGGTTAATTCTGGTGTTAGTTGGTCCTGTAGATACTAGCTGGTGCTTGACCCTCCTGTGGGGTTGTAAGGCTATTTCCCAGTGACTGGGATACCTGAATCACTGTCCTGCGGGGGTCTTGCTCACAGATTGCTGACGGGTGGCCTGAGTCCCCCGAGGTCTTAACCTCAGGATATCCCAGGTATTTGGTTCCGCCTGTTGGGTGGCTGCTCTGCACTGCTCCTGCTCAGGGTTCGCTGTCTGATATCCTGTTTCCCCAGGGGTCTTAAAGATGGGATATCTCAGTTATCTGGTTCCGCCTGCTGGTCCCAAGCTGCTGGGAGGCTGGCTGGGTCCGGTTTCCAGCTTCCCTGCCACTGGCTGGATGGGAGGCTGGTTCGGCCTCCGGCTGGGTCTGGGTACCTGGCACACTGGCTGACTCTGGCTTCCTCACCACCAGCTGGACGGGAAGCTGCAGGCAATATGGCAGCTGCCTGCAGGGAGCTCGGGGTCCGCCCCGCGCGCGAGTGCAGAGTGCACCCGCTATTTTGTGCCCAATTCCCACTCCAGGCCTGAGTCCCCGAAGGTCTTAAGCTCGGGCTGTCTCGGGTACCTGGTTCTGCCGCCGCCGCCGGATGGTTCTGAGCACCTGGCACGCTGGGTGACCCTCTGGCTTCCCCACCACCAGCTGGGCGGGAAGCTGCAGGCAATATGGCAGCTGCCTGCAGGGAGCTCGGGATCCGCCGCGCGAGTGCAGAGTGCACCCGCTATTCTGTGCCCAACTCCCACTCCAGGCCTGAGTCCCCGAAGGTCTTAAGCTTGGGCTGTCTCGGGTACCTGGTTCTGCCGCCGCCGCCGGATGGTTCTGAGCACCTGGCACGCTGGGTGACCCTCTGGCTTCCCCACCGCCAGCTGGGCGGGAAGCTGCAGCCAGTAAGTGACTCTTAATGGCTTCCTGCTGTTGGGTGTGGCTTAGCCTACTTCTCCAGTGGACTGTGAGGAGTGGGCTGTGCCTGCTTCCCCCCCATCTCCACTGCACTAATTCCTCACATTGGCATTTGGCAGTTCCTGCAGGGCACACCTGGTGTGGACCAACAGCATTAGGTCAGAGCTCTTCCCCTTTCCCTCCCTGCAGAGGTAGGCTCAGCCTAAGAACGTCAGACTCAGCCCTGACCCTTGGGACTCTCACCATGCCCACAGCCCTGATAGAGACTCTGTGGGGTCCGATGAGTCCTTGCTGAGGAAGCCATGGGTTCCCCACACACAGCACCAGGAAGGCCTGGCATGAAATCTCTGTGATGCTTACATCCATAGAGAGCATGGAGAATGTTTTTGTTGTTGCTTGGCTTTGGATTTCTGTAAGAGCTGACTTGTTTCAAGGCTGTTGTGGCATGTATTACCATCCATGCCCTGCCATGGTAGACACAGCTGAGCTAGTGACCCTGGTCATCTTCCAGAGAGTCAGCCAGGAATGCAGAGCTGGACAGGGTGATATGTGCTGCGGGCCACTCACTGGCTGTGTGGATGGCCGTATGAGACCTCACAGGAAGGTCAGGGTCTCCAAAGTGATGGACAAAGGATACTGGTCCTTTTGACTAATGCTTGTCCTCTGGCGTCCAGCTCCTGGAATTCTCTCTCACAGGCAAACAAGTTCAGATTTGCTAAACTGGGCAGCTCCCAGACATGTGGAGCTACTTTCTAGATGGTGAAGTAACTCAGCCTAAGGCTTCAGAGTCTATGCAATCTCCTGCATTTTTTGCCTTCCTCAGAATGCAGAAAACTCAGAAAAGCAATTCCAGGCACCTCTCACTTAGGGTGTATCCTGGCTCCATCCCTAACCCTGCATACCTGGACTCCTCTTGGGTAGTCTTTCAGACCTACTAAGCCATTACTCGGTCAGAGGATCCTGTGTTACCAGGCTCAGGCTCTCCCTGGCATATCCTATGACTAATCACCTAGACAGAGGACAGCTGCCTCCCAGGATGGACATGGCAGGCAGTAGGTGAGGCTCAGCCAACACAGGATGCTGAGAGTCCCTCAGAATCTCTGCCTAGGTTTATGGGGCCACTGTCCTCTCTCTAGGGTCCAGGTGACCTCCTGCTTCTCAACCACATGTCACTCCACACACAACTGCTCCATGGTCTCATGACAATACACCCTGACTGGTGACTCCAGTGAGCATGGGTCTGTCCCCTTGCTCAACATCAGTCAGCAGGTCCCTTCCCAGTCCTCACAAGCATCTCTGTCACTTTCGTGTAGAATTGATCCCACATCAGCACTGAGAATAAAGTGCAGTTTAGGATCCTGTGTCATGAAGGACACACTGGGAGAACACAGCAAGGGCAGCCCTGTGGTGAGCGGTTGCTGCCCCAGGGACAGAGATGATGACCTGCCTTGTGCGTGGCCCCATCCCTGACAGCAGTGGGCATCACCCTGGGAAGGGCTCTTGCCTGGGCAGAGGCTGAGCTCAGAGGGGGAAAGGCTGCCCAGCTTGGGGCCTGTGCTGGAGCTAATGCTGTTCTCCACAGAGGGAGGGCGGAGCAGACAGCTGCAGCCGTGGTGGCCCACTGTGTCCTCTGCAGAGCATGCAGCCCCTGCTCGAGTCTCCTGCTCACTGGGGAGGACAGTGCCTGACTGTGTGGGAGCACGGGAGCTCAGAGACCTGATGGAACGTCCTATGGAGGAAGGATGAGGAAGGCTCCCTCAGGGTGACCACTGACCTCCATCTAGGGGCTGTGGCCTGTCATTAAACCTACCCACAGGTATATACCTCCACCACACACACCCACACCCCTCCATGCACCTCTGTATGGTAGCTTGAGCTGGAGGTTTAGCTGGTGTCAGTAGCTCCAAATATGAGAATGTCATTACCACCTGGACACTCAAGAACTTTTTACATCTGCCTATCTACCCACAGGCCTACGAGCCTGTATAGGCACTGTACCTTCTACAAATATCAAATTAGATGCTTTTCTAACAAGGCCCTAGCTGTAATGGGCTGGAAGACAGACCAGGGTGGCCATCTCGAGGTGAAGGAAGGTGCTGACTGGACCAGAATGGAGGTTGGGGAATGAAAACCCAGGGTATGTAGAGGAAGAAGTGAGAGAAAGTCTGCCTGCACCGCACATCTTCTGAGAGAGAGCAGGCTTGTGCGGACAGTGAGGGTAGAGACTCCTGAGGACAGAGTTCCCCACAGCAGAAGCCATATGATTACATATGAACGTTGCTCATATGTAATCATAACTCAAGGGCACTGCACTGATCACACATAGATCCTGGATCAGCGTCACAAGGCCCATGTGTCACATATTCAAAGCATAAGACATGACTGTGGTCTCAGCTCTAATTTCTCTTCCCTGGAAGCTTTATTAAGTGTGAGCTCTAGAGGGCTGGAAGAGCTGTCTGAAGGATGACTGTCATTTGGTCCCCTCCTCTGTTTCTTTGCAGAGCTTGTGACACAGCCTTTCATGAGAGCCACGGACAGCACAGTCAGAGAACAGAGCTCAGTGGTCTTCACTTGCTTCTCAGACATCACTGGGATCTCCATCCGTTGGCTCTTCAATAATCAGAGTCTGCAGCTCACAGAGAGGATGACCCTGTCCCCGTCAAAGTGCCAACTCAGGATTCATACTGTCAGGGAGGAGGATGCTGGATTGTACCAATGTGAGGCCTCCAACCCAATCAGCTCGAAGCCCAGTCTCCCAGTCAGCCTGGTGGTGATGAAGGAGTGACCCCTCCTCTGATGGTCCATCAGGCTGGGGGCTTTTATGTATTCAGATGCCCACACTTACTGACCCTTACCCGTTACAGATTTCCATTCATTCTCATGGCCACTGGCCATTTCTTCCATCCCTAATGTACTGAGTGGTTTTGTGTGTCAACTTGACACAGACTGGAGTTATCACAGACAAAGAGCTTCAGTTGAGGGAAATGCCTGCATGAAGACACAGTTGTGGCGCATTTTCTCAATCAGTGATGAAGCGCGTAGGGCCCATGGTTGGTGGTGCCATGACTGGGCTGGTCCTCCTGGGTTCTATAAGAGAGCAGGCTGAGCAAGACAGGCATAGAAACCAAGAAGTAACATTCCCCCATGGCCTTGCATGAGCTCCTGCTTTTTGACCTGCTTGAGTTCCAGTCCTGACTTCCTTTGGTGATGAACAGCTGTATGTTAGTGTAAGGTGAATAAACCCTTTCCTCCCCAACTTGCTTCTTGATCATGATGTTTCTGCAGCAATAGAGACCCTGACTAAGACACCTCCCCACACCTGATCTTGAACCCCTCCACTCTCCTCCCCCTCTCCTCCCCAACCCAGTTCCCTCCCTGCCTTCTACAACTATTTTCCCCCTTCTAAGTGAGAGTCAAGCATCCGTACTTGGGCCTCCCAAGTTGTTGTGCTGCATTGGGTCTTTTGAGTGTAGTGTGTGTGTCTTGTAATTTATGTCTAATGTCCATTTATAAGTGAGTACATACCATGCACACCATTTTGGACTGAGTCCCCTCACTCAGCATGGTGTTCTCCAGTTCCATCCATTTGCCTTCCCAGTACTGATGTCTTTGTTTTTAGTAGTTGAATAGTATTCCACGTTGCGCATGGCACCACATGGCCTGCATCCATTCTTCCACGCTGCTGGCGCCCTCCCCACACTGCTCAGCTCAGTCTTGATGCACAGTGCAGCCCAAGGAGAAAACGTTCCCTTTGTCCTCAATGGACAGAGAGCTTCACGCCTTTACTGAAACAAGGGGGGAACTGAGGCTGACAGGTGTCTTAGTTAGGGTTTTCCCTCTGTGAACAGACAGCATGACCAGGGCAAGTCTTATACAAGACAGCATTCAGTTGGGGCTGGTCTACAGGTCAGAGATTCAGTCTGGTATCCTCACGGCAGGAGCATGGTAGAGCACGGGCAGGCATGGTGCAGTCTAGCTGAGAGTTCTCCATCTTCATCTGAGGGCTGCTTGCAGGACTCTCCCTTCCAGGCAGCTAGGGCTATGGTCTTAAAGTCCACACCTGCAGTGAAACACCTGCTCCAACCAGGCCAGACCTTCAGCAGTGCCACTCCCTGGCCCAAGCATATACAAACCATCACATTCCACTACTTGGCACACATAGGCTTGTCCAAACGTATCTGTCTATAGGGGTGATATCTAAACATCATAATAAAAGTATATTTAGTCCAACTTCCAAAGTCCCCATTGTCTATAGTAGTTTCAACAATTTTTTTTCCGGAGACAGGATTTCTCTGTGTAGTCCTGGCTATCCTGGAACTCGCTCTGTAGACCAGGCTGGCAACAAACTCAGAAATCTGCCTGCCTCTGCCTCCCAAGTGCTGGGATTAGTTTCAACAATGTTAAAAGTCAAAAGATCGAAGTTTCTTCTGAGATTTATCCAATCACTTAACTCTAATCCACTAAGCAAGACAGGAAACTAGCTGGGCATGTTCTAAACTGCATCTCTACGACTGATGTCAAAGTGCTTTTGCTTTCTGCACTCATTTTTCATCTTTGTTGAGTGCAACAAACTTCTTTCTCCTGGGCTGTTTCTACTCTCTGTTAGCAGCTTTCCTCAGCAGATAGCCCACGGCTCTGGCATCTCGAACACCTTGGGGTCTCCAAGGCAGCTTCAGTGTTGTAGCTTCTTGTTTCTATGTCTGCGATCCACACATGATCTGCTGGTTTCCTCCGAATGGCTCTGCCCTATGTAGCACTCTAATCTCAGGCTGATCCACCCCAGTGCTGCTGCTGTTCTTGGTCATCATCCCATGGTACTGGCATCTCAGATACACTGGGTTCTCGCTCTGCAAGCAGGCTTCCTCAATTGCCTCTCATAGGCTCTCTTCATGGTGCCAAGCCTCAAATTCTGTACACGACCCCTTCAGTCCTGGGCTGACGACTGCCCCTGAGGCTGCACCTTTATCAGTGTCCTTCCATGGCCTCTCACAGTGACAAGGCTCAGCTGCTTTTCATGACCCCTTCATGCCTTCAAAACCAGTACCACCTTGGTGTCTCTTACATATTACCAATTATAGCTGCAGCACAGGGTACAACCTTGGCTATCTCTGGGGCACAGCTTCTTTGAGCTCTCAGGAAACACTTTCCAGAAGATTTCCCCTCAGTGATGCTGGTTTCTTCTTTATCACTCCTAATTTCTTAGCTCCAGCTCAGGCACATAAACTGTCCCAGTAGTCCCATCTATTTTTGACTCTAAAGCCATAGCCACATGCCCAAACTTTCTTTGTTCTGCTGCTGTGCTTGGGCTGGAACATGGCCCCCTCTTAGTCTGTTACCAGCCTTCTGTTTTCTGACCCCCTCTCTGCTAAGCTTGGCTTTCCTGGAGCTGGCTCTGTAGATTGATCTTGAGCTCAGAGACCTGCATGGCTCTCTTCTCCTGTAATGCTGGGATTAAAGGTGTGTACCACCATGCCAGGATTTAAGCTTTTCTTCACCTAGAACCTGCTTTGTCAAAGACTGGCCTTGAGCGTTTTGATGTGCTCTTGGATTCGATTGGCAAGGATTTTTTTTTTTAGTTTTTAAAAATAATATTTATTGAGATGATATATAGCCATTAACTAATACTACATCTGAGATAAAGGACAAAGAATAGCCAAACCTCTCTCCCTCCCTCTCTCCCTCCCTTTCTCCCTCCCTCTCGTCCTCCTCTTTTTCTTCCTCCTCTTCCTTCTTCTCTCCCCTCCTCTCACCCCGGGACTGAGAATTGAACCCACGGCTCAGGGGCTCATACATGGCTTGTAGGTGCTCTGCTGTTGAGCCCCAAACCCTTAGCATTTTTGCTTTTGTTTTGTTTTGTTGTTTTTTGTTTTTGAGAAGGCATCCTGTTAAGTTACTCAGGCTAGACCAGAACTTACGGAGGCAAGCCTGAACTCTCGATAACACCCGCCCACCGCACACTCCCAGGCATTTGGAATTACAGCGCTGTACCACCAGGCCTCAGCTTTCTTCTCCAAATGAGTAATTTTTTCCTGCTCTAATCCTTTGATCTTGGACATAAGCTTTAGCATAAGGGTTGTATACTCTTTTTTTTTATTGGATATATTCTATATTTACAATTCATGTCCCTTTTTCTGGTTCCCCACCCCAAAGGTCCCACCTGCCCTTTTCCCTCCCCCTGCTCCCTCATCCACCCCCCTCCCACCTCACTGTTCTTGTACTCCCCCACAATGATGTTTTGGTCCATTCTAGCACCAGTGTCCACTCCTTTCTTCTTGTCAGACATCACTTGGTATGTGATTTATATCTTTGGTGTTCCAAGCTTCTAGGCTAATATCCACTTATCAGTGACTGCATACCATGGGTATTCTTTTGAGACTGGGTCACTTCACTTAGTATGACATTCTCCAGCTCCATCCATTTCTCTACAAATTTCATGAATTCAATAGTATTTTTGCATCAATATTCATAAGGGACATTGGCCTATAGTTCTCTTTCTTTGATGGATCTTTGTGTGGTTTTGGTATCAGCATAATTGTGGCTTCATAGAATGAATTGGACAGGGTTCCTTCCAATTCTATTTTGTGGAATAGTTTGAAGGGTATTGGTGTTAGGTCTTCTTTGAAAATCTGATAGAATTCTGCACTAAAACCATCTGGTCCCGTACGTTTTTTGGTTTGGAGACTTTCTATGACCCCTTCTGTTTCTCTAGTGGTTATGGGACTGTTTAGCTGATCTAATTGATCCTGGTTTAATTTTGGTATTTGGTATCTGTCTAGGAAATTGTCCATTTCCTCCAGATTCTCCAGTTGTGGTGAGTATAGGCTTTTGTAGTAGAATCTGATGATTTTTTGAATTTCCTGTTTCTGTTGTTATATCCCCCTTTTCATTTCTAATTTTGTTAATTTTGTTAATTTGAATACTGTCTCTGTGCCCATTGGTTAGTCTGGCTAAGGGTTTATCTATCTTGTTGATTTTCTCAATCAACCAGCTCCTGGTTTGTTGATTCTTTGTATGGTTCTCTTTGCTTCTACTTGATTGATTTCGGCCTTTAGTTTGATGATTTCCTGTCTTTTACTCCTCCTGGGTGAATTAGTTTCTTTTTGTTCCAGGGCTTTCAGGTGTGCTGACAAGCTGCTAGTGTATGCTGTCTCCAGTTTCTTTTTCGAGGCACTCAGTTCAATGAGTTTTCCTCTTAGCACTGCTTTCATGGTGTCCCGTAGATTTGGATAGGTTGTACCTTCATTTTCATTGAATTCTAAAAAGTCTTTGATTTCTTTCTTTATTTCTTCCTTTACCAAGGTGCCATTGAGTAGAATATTGTTGTTTCCATGTGTATGCGGGCTTTCTGTTGTTTTTCTTGCTATTGAAGACCACTTTTACTCCATAGTGATCTGATAGGAGGCATGGGATTAGTTCAATCTTCTTGTATTTGTTGACATCTGTCTTGTGACCAATTATATCATTGATTTTGGAGAAGGTACCATGTGGTGCTGAGAAAACGGTATATTCTTTTGCTTCGGGATGAAATGTTCTATATATATCTGTTAAATCCAATTGGTCCAAAGTTTCAATTAGTTTCACTGTGTCCCTGTATAGTTTCTGGTTTCTTGATCGGTCCGTTGAGGATTTTGGAGTGTTGAAGTCACCCACAATTATTGTGTTAGGTCTAATGTGTGCTTTAAGCTCTAGTAGAGTTTCTTTTATGAATGAGGGTGCCCTTGCATTTGGAACATAGATGTTCAGTATTGAGAGTTCTTCTTGGTGAATTTTTCCTTTGACCAGCAAGAAGTGACCTTCTGTGTCCCTTTTGATGACTTTAGGTTGAAAGCAGTTGTATCTGATTTTAGAATGGCTCCTCCACCTTTTTTCCTGAGACCATTTGCTTGTAAAATTGTCTCCCAGCCTTTTTCTCTAAGGTAGTGTTTGTTTTTGAAACTGAGATGTGTTTCCTGTATACAGCAAAATGTAGGGTCCTGTTTCTGTATCCAGTCTGTTAGTCTATGTCTTTTTATTGGGGAATTGAGTTCATTGATGTTAAGAGATATTAAGGAATAGTAATTATTAATTCCTGACATTTTTGACGTTATTTTTTTGTATATTAGCGTGGTTATCCTCTTTTGCATTTGAGGAGAGGGGGTTTCTATCTTGCTTCTTCTGGGGTGTGGTTTCCCTCCTTGTGTTGGTGTTTTTCCCCTATTATCCTTTGTAGGGCTGGGTTTGTGTATAGATAATGTGCAAATTTGGTTTTGTCATGGAATACCTTGGTTTCTCCATCTATGATGATTGACAGTTTTGCTGCATATAGTAGTTTTGGCTGAAGTTTGTGTTCTCTTAGAGTCTGCCCAGGATCTTCTAACTTTCCTGGTCTCAGGTGAGAAGTTGGGTGTAATCCTGATGGGTCTTCCTTTATATGTTACTTGACCTTTTTCTTTTACTGCCCTTAATATTCTTTCTTTGTTTAGTACATTTTAAATATTATGTGATGGGAGGTATTTCTGTTCTAGTCCAGTCTGTTTGGAGTTCTGTAGGCTTCTTGTATATTCATGGGCATCTCTCTCTTTAGGTTGTGGAAGTTTTCTTCCATAATTTTGTAGAAGATATTTGCTGGCCCTTTAAGTTGTATATCTTCCCTCTCATCTATGCCTATAATCCTTACATTTGGTCTTCTCATTGTGTCCTGGATTTCCTGGATGTTTTGGGTTACAAGCTTTTTGCATTTTGTATTTTCTTGGACTGTTGAATCAATGGTTTCTATGGTATCTTCGGCATCTGAGATTCTTTCCTCTATCTCTTGTATTCTATTGTTGATATTTGCATCTATGTCCCCTGATTTCTTCCCAAGGTTTTCTATCTCCAAAGTTGTCTCCTTTTGCGATTTCTTAGTTGTTTCTAGTTATGTTTTTAGATCCTGGATGGTTTTGCTCAGTACTTCCGCTTGCTTGTTTGTATTTTCATGTATTTCTTTAAGAGATTTTTGTGTTTCCTCTTTCATGACTTCTACTTGTTGGCCCTCATTCTCCTTTATTTCTTTAAGTGATTTTTGTACTTCCTCCTTATTGGCCTCTAATTTTTGACCCATATTCTCCTGAATTTCTTTAAGTGATTTTTGTGTTTGCCTTGTAAGGGCTTCAAATTGTTGATCCATTTTCTCCTGTATTTCCTTAAGAGATTTATCTATGTGTTCTGCTATCAGCATCCTGACCAGTGATTTTAGATCCAAATCTTGTTTTTCTGGTGTGTTGGGGTATCCGGGACTTACTGCTGTCAGGATACTGGGTTTGGATGCTGCCATATTGCCTTGATTTCTGTTAGTAACGTTTCTTTTTTTTATTTATTTTTTTTTATTTTCTATATTCTTTGTTTACATTCCAAAGGCTTTCTCCTTTCCCAATTACCCCCCCCACCATATGTCCCATAATTCCTCTCCCCCCCATGCTATTCCCCACTCTTCCCCCCCCCCACGATTTCTCTGTTCTGGGTCAACAATACTGGATCCAATCTTTGCAGGCCCAGGGTCCTCTCCTTTTTTTCTTCTTGAGAGTCATTTGACTTGCTAATTATGCCTTGAGTATTTAGGGCTTCTGGGCTCATTAATATCCACTTATCAGTGATTGCATTTCGTGTGTATTCTTTTGTGATTGGGTTAGCTCACTTAGGATGATAGTTTCCAGATCTAACCATTTACCTACAAATTGCATGAATTCATTATTTTTAATTGCTGAGTAGTACTCCATTGTATAAATATACCACATTTTCTGTATCCATTCCTCCTTTGAGGGATATCTGGGCTCCTTCCAATTTCTGGCTATTATAAACAAGGCTGCTATAAACATAGTGGAGCATGTGTCTTTGTTGTATGCAGAGGAATCCTCTGGGTATATGCCCAGGAGTGGTATGCCAGGGTCCTCTGGGAGTGGCATGCCCAATTTTCTGAGGAACCGCCACACTGATTTCCAGAGTGGTTTTACCATTTTGCAATCCCACCAACAGTGGAGGAGTGTTCCTCTTTCTCCACATCCTCGCCAGCACTTGTTGTCTCTCGAGTTTTTAATCTTAGCCATTCTGACTGGAGTGAGGTGGAATCTCAGGGTTGTTTTGATTTGCATTTCCCTGATGACTAATGATGTTGAACATCTCTTAAGGTGTTTCTCGGCCATCCGAATTTCTTCTGGTGAAAATTCTTTGTTTAGCTCTGTACCCCATTTTTTGATAGGGTTATTTGGTTCTTTGGGGTCTAACTTCTTGAGTTCTTTGTATATATTGGATATTAGCCCTCTGTCGGATGTGGGGTTGGTGAAGATCATTTCCCACGTTGTTGGTTGCCGTTTTGTCCTTCTGACAGTGTCCTTTGCCTTACAGAAACTGTAATTTTATGAGGTCCCATTTGTCAATTCTTGATCTTAGAGTATAAGCTGTTGGTGTTCTGTTCAGGAACTTTTCCCCTGTGCCCATGTCCTCCAGGGTCTTCCCAAGTTTCTTTTCTAATAGTTTCAGTGTGTCTGGTTTTATGTGGAGGTCCTTGATCCACTTGGAGTTGATCTTAGTGCAAAGAGATAAGAGTGGGTCAATTCGCATTCTTCTGCATGTTGACCTCCAGTTGAACCAGCACCATTTGTTGAAAAGGTTATCTTTATTCCACCGGATGGTTGTGGCTCCTTTATCAAAGATCAAGTGACCATAAGTCTGTGGGTTAATTTCTGAGTCTTCAATCCTGTTCCATTGATCTGCTTGCCTGTTGCTATACCAATACCATGCAGTTTTTAACACAATTGCTCTGTAGTACTGCTTGAGGTCAGGGATATTGATTCCCCCAGAAGTCCTTTTATTGTTGAGAATAGTTTTAGCTATCCTGGGTTTTTTGTTGCTCCAGATGAATTTGAGAATTGCTCTTTCTAGATCTATGAAGAATTGATTTGGGATTTTGATGGGGATTGCATTGAATCTGTAGATTGCTTTTGGCAAGATGGCCATTTTTACTATATTGATCCTGCCAATCCAGGAGCAAGAAATATTTTTCCATCTCCTGAGGTCTTCTTCGATTTCTTTCTTCAGGGACTTGAAGTTCCTGTCATACAGATCTTTCACTTGTTTGGTTAGAGTTACGCCAAGGTACTTTATGTTGTTTGTGGCTATTGTGAAGGGTGTTATTTCCCTAACTTCTTTCTCAGCCTGCTTGTCCTTTGAGTACAAGAAGGCTACTGATTTGCTTGAGTTAATTTTATAAGCAGCCACATTGCTGAAGTTGTTTATCAGCTGTAGAAGTTCTCTAGTGGAGTTTTTTGGATCGCTTAAGTAGACTATCATATCATCTGCAAATAATGATACTTTGACTTCTTCCTTTCCAATTTGTATCCCTTTGACTTCCTTATGTTGTCTGATTGCTCTCGCTAGAACTTCAAGTACTATATTGAAAAGATATGGAGAGAGAGGACAGCCTTGTCTAGTCCCTGATTTTAGTGGAATTGCTTCAAGTTTCTCTCCATTTATTTTGATGTTGGCTACTGGTTTGCTGTAGATTGCTTTTACTATGTTTAGGTATGGGCCTTGAATTCCTGCTCTTTCCAAGACTTTTAGCATGAAAGGATGCTGAATTTTGTCAAATGCTTTTTCAGCATCTAATGAGATGACCATGTGGTTTTTTTCTTTTAGTTTGTTTATGTAGTGGATTACATTGATGGATTTCCGTATATTGAACCATCCCTGCATTCCTGGAATGAAGCCTACTTGATCATGGTGAATGATCGTTTTGATATGCTCTTGGATTCGGTTGGCAAGAATTTTATTTAGTATTTTTGCATCTATATTCATAAGAGAAATTGGCCTGTAGTTCTCTTTCTTTGTTGGATCTTTTTGTGGTTTAGGTATCAGCGTAATTGTGGTTTCGAAGAACGAGTTGGGCAGTGTCCCTTCTGTCTCTATTTTGTGGAATAGTTTGAAGAGTATTGGTGTTAAGTCTTCTTTGAAGGTCTGGTAGAATTCTGCACTAAAACCATCTGGTCCCGTACTTTTTTTGGTTGGGAGGCTTTCTATAACCCCTTCTATTTCTTTAAGGGTTATGGGACTGTTTAGCTGGTCTACTTGATGCTGATTTAATTTTGGTATTTGGTATCTGTCTAGGAAATTGTCCATTTCCTCCAGATTCTCCAGTTGTTTTGAGTATAGGCCTTTGTGGTAGGATCTGATGATCTTTTGAATTTCCCCTGTTTCTGTTGTTATATCCCCCTTTTCATTTTTAATTTTGTTAATTTGGATACTATCTCTGTGCCCTTTGGTTAGTCTAGCTAAGGGTTTATCTATCTTGTTGATTTTCTCGAAGAACCAGCTCTTGGTTTTGTTGATTCTTTGTATGGTTCTCTTTGTTTCTGCTTGATTGATTTCAGCCCTTAGTTTGATGATTTCCTCTCTTCTACTCCTCCTGGGTGAGTTAGCTTCTTTTTGTTCCAGCGCCTTCAGGTGTGCTGTTAAGTTGCTAGTGTATGCTCTTTCCAGTTTCTTTTTGGAGGCACTCAGGGCTATGAGTTTTCCTCTTAGCACTGCTTTCATTGTATCCCAGAGATTTGGGTAGGTCGTACCTTCATTTTCATTGAAGTCTAAAAAGTCTTTGATTTCTTTTTTTATTTTTTCCTTGACCAGGGTGTCATTGAGTAGAGTATTGTTCAGTTTCCATGTGTATGTGGGCTTTCTGTTGTTCTTCTTGCTATTGAAGACCACTTTTACTCCATAGTGATCCGATAGGAGACATGGGATTAGTTCGGTCTTCTTGTATTTGTTGAGGTCTGTCTTGTGACCAATTATATGATCAATTTTTGAGAAGGTACCGTGCGGTGCTGAGAAAAAGGTATACTCTTTTGTTTTAGGATGGAATGTTCTATATATATCTGTTAAATCCAATTGGTCCAAAGCTTCAATTAGTTTCACTGTGTCCCTGTTTAGTTTCTGCTTTCCTGATTGGTCCATTGAGGAGAGTGGAGTGTTGAAGTCACCTACAATCATTGTGTTAGGTGCGATGTGTGCTTTAAGCTTTAGTAAAGTTTCTTTTACGAATGAGGGTGCCCTTGCATTTGGCGCATAGATGTTCAGTATTGAGAATTCTTCTTGGTGGATTTTCCCTTTGACAAGCAGGAAGTGACCTTCTGTGTCTCTTTTGATGACTTTAGGTTGAAAGTCGATTTTATCTGATATTAGAATAGCTACTCCAGCTTGTTTCCTGGGACCATTTGCTTGTAGAACTGTCTTCCAGCCTTTTACTCTAAGGTGGTGTTTGTCTTTGACACTGAGATGTGTTTCCTGTATGCAGCAAAATGTAGGGTCCTGTTTCCGTATCCAGTCTGTTAGTCTGTGTCTTTTGATTGGGGAATTGAGTCCATTGATATTAAGAGATATTAAGGAGTAGTAATTATTACTTCCTGACATTTTGGGAATTGTTATTATTATTTGTATTTGAGTGGTTCTCTTCTTTTGGGTTGGATGAGATGGGGTTTCTATCTTGTTTCTTCTGGGGTGTTGTTTCCCCCCTTGTGTTGGTATTTTTCCCCTATTATCCTTTGTAGGGCTGGGTTTGTAGATAAGTATCTTGCAAATTTGGTTTTGTCGTGGAATATCTTGGTTTCCCCATCTATGGCAATTGAGAGTTTCGCTGGGTATAGTAGTCTTGGCTGAAGTTTGTGTTCTCTTAGGGTCTGCATGAGGTCTGCCCAGGATCTTCTAGCTTTCATGGTCTCAGGTGAGAAGTCTGGTGTAATTCTGATAGGTCTTCCTTTATATGTTACTTGTCCTTTTTCTCTTACTGCCTTTAATATTCTTTCTTTGTTTAGTACATTTGGGGTTTTGATTATTATGTGACGGGAAGTATTTCTGTTCTGGTCCAGTCTATTTGGGGTTCTATAGGCTTCTTGTATATTCATGGGCATCTCTCTCTTTAGGTTGGGGAAATTTTCTTCCATAATTTTGTAGAAGATATTTGCTGGCCCTTTAAGTTGTAGATCTTCATTCTCATCTATCCCTATAATCCTTAGGTTTGGTCTTCTCATTGTGTCCTGGATTTCCTGAATGTTTTGGGTTACCAGCTTTTTGCATTTTGCATTTTCTTTAATTGTTGAATCCATGGTTCCTATGGTATCTTCAGCATCTGAGATTCTGTCTTCTATCTCTTGTATTCTATTGTTGATATTTGCATCTATGACTCCTGATTTCTTCCCAAGGTTTTCTATCTCCAACATTGTCTCCCTTTGCGATTGCTTAGTTGTTTCTACTTCTGTTTTTAGATTTTGTATGGTTTTGCTCAGATCTTTCAGTTGCTTGTTTGTGTTTTCCTGTAATTCTTTAAGGGATTTTTGTGTTTCCTCCTTTATGACTTCTACTCGTTGACCCATGTTCTCTTGTATTTCTTTAGGTGATTTTTGTTTCTCCCCCTTATTGGGATTCATTTTTTACTCTATATTCTCCTGGATTTCTTTAAGTGATTTTTGTGTCTGCCTTGTATGGGCTTCTAGTTTTTGATCTATTTTCTCCTCTATTACTTTAAGAAATTTATCTAAGTGATCCTCAATCTGCATCTTTACCAGTGATTTTAGATCTGAGTCTTATTTTTCTGGTGTGTTGAGATATCTGGGATTTAATTGTGTTTGTCTTGCAATGGCTTCTAGCTTTTGATCTATTTTCTCATGTATTACTTTAAGAGATTTATCTAAGTGTTCCTCTATCAGCATCCTGACCAGTGATTTTAGATCTGAGTCTTGTTTTTCTGGTGTTTCAGGGTATCCAATATTTATTGCTGTTGGGGAACTGGGTTCGGATGCCACCATATTGCCTTGATTTTTGTTAGTAGCGATCTTACGTTTGCCTTTTGCCATCTGGTTAACTCTGGTGTTAGTTGGTCCTGTAGATACTAGCTGGTGCTTGACCCTCCTGTGGGGTTGTAAGGCTATTTCCCAGCGACTGGGGTACCTGAATCACTGTCCTGCGGGGGTCTTGCTCACAGATTGCTGACAGGTGGCCTGAGTCCCCCGAGGTCTTAAACTCAGGATATCCCAGGTATTTGGTTCCGCCTGTTGGGCGGCTGCTCTGCACTGCTCCTGCTCAGGGTTTGCTGTCTGATATCCTGTTTCCCCAGGGGTCTTAAAGTTGGGATATCTCAGTTATCTGGTTCTGCCTGCTGGTCCCAAGCTGCTGGGAAGCTGGCTGGGTCCAGTTTCCAGCTTCCCTGCCACTGGCTGGATGGGAGGCTGGTTCGGCCTCTGGCTGGGTCTGGGCACCTGGCACACTGGCTGACTCCGGCTTCCTCACCACCAGCTGGACGGGAAGCTGCAGGCAATATGGCAGCTGCCTGCAGGGAGCTCAGGGTCCGCCCCGCGAGTGCAGAGTGCACCCGCTATTCTGTGCCCAACTCCCACTCCAGTCCTGAGTCCCCGAAGGTCTTAAGCTCGGGCTGTCTCGGGTACCTGGTTCCGCCGCCGCCGCCGGATGGTTCTGAGCACCTGGCACGCTGGGTGACACTCGGCTTCCCCACCACCAGCTGGGCGGGAAGCTGCAGGCAATATGGCAGCTGCCTGCAGGGAGCTCGGGTTCCCCCCGCGAGTGCAGAGTGCACCTGCTATTCTGTGCCCAACTCCCACTCCAGGCCTGAGTCCCCGAAGGTCTTAAGCTCGGGCTGTTTCGGGTACCTGGTTCCGCCGCCGCCGCCGGATGGTTCTGAGCACCTGGCACGCTGGGTGACACTCCGGCTCCCCGCCATCAGCTGGGCGGGCTGTTAGTAACGTTTCTATGTTTGCCTTTTGCCATCTGGTTATCTCTGGCCTTGTTCTTGTAGACACTAGCTGGTGCTTGAACCTCCTGTGGGCTTGATAGGCTATTTCCCCACCACTGGATGACTGGTTTTCCCCTGGAACAGATTGTTGATGTGTTGTTCTCCCCTTGGGTGCTGCACTAATCTATCTGGTCCTCGGTTTTTCTTGGTTGGGAGACTATTGATGACTGTTTTTCCTTCATTAGGGGTTATGGGGTTAGTTATCTGATCCTGATTTAACTTTGCTATCTGGTATTTGTATAGGAATTTGTCCATTTCATCTAGATGTTCTAGTTGTGTTGAGCGTAGCCTTTTGTAGTAGGATCTGATGATCTTTTGGGTTTCCTCGGTTTCTGTTGTTATTCTCCCTTTTCCCTTCTGATTTTGCTGATTTGGATACTGTCTCTGTGCCTCCTGGTTAGTCTGGTTAAGTGTTTATTTATCTCGTTGATTTTCTCAAAGAACCAGCTCCTGGTTTTGTTGATTGTTTGTATGGTTCTTTTTGTTTCTACTTGGTTGATTTCAGCTCTGAGTTTGATTATTTCCTGTGGTCTACTCCTCTTGGGTGTACTTGCTTCTTTTTGTTCTAGAGCTTTCACATATGCTGTCAAGCTGCTAGCATATGCTCTCTCCAGTCTCTTTGTGGAGGCACCCAGAGCTATGAGTTTTCCTCTTAGCACTGCTTTCATTGTGTCCCATAGGTTTGGGTATGTTGTGGCTTCATTAAAAGTCTTTAATATTTTCTTTATTTGTTCCTTGAACAATACATCATTGAGTAGAGTGTTGTTCAGCTTCCATGTGTATGTGGGCTTCCTGTTGTTTTGATGTTATTGAAGATCAGCATTAATCCATGATAATCTGATAGCACACATGGGATTATTTCAATCTTTTCATATCTGATGAGGCCTGTTTTTTGCTTGAGTATATGATCAATTTTGGAGAAGGTACCTTGAGGTGCTGAGAAGAAGGTATATATTTTTTGTTATAGGATAAAATGTTCTATAGATATCTATAGATATCTGCTAAATCATTTTTGGCTCATGGCTTCTGTTAGTTTCACTGTTTCTCTGTTTAGTTTCTATTTCTGTGATCTGTTTATTGATGAGAGTGGGGTGCTGACGTCTCCCACTATTATTGTATGAGGTGCAATGTGTGCTTTGAGCTTTAGTAATGTTTCTTTTATCAATGTGAGTGCCCTTGCATTTGGAGTGTAGATATTCAGGATTAAGAGTAATTCTTGGTATATTTTTCCTTGGATGAGCATGAAGTGTCCTTCCTTATCCTTTTTGATAACTTTTGGTGGAAAGTCGATTTTATTCGATATTAGAATGGCTACTCCAGCTTATTTCTTGGGACCATTTGCTTGTAAAATTGATTTCCAGCCTTTTACTCTGAGGTATTGTCTGTCTTTTTGCTGGAGGTGAGTTTCCTGTATACAGCAAAATGTTGGGTTCTGCTTATGCATCCAGTGTGTTCGTCTATGTCTTTTTATTGGGGAATTGAATCCATTGATATTAAGTGATATTAAGGAAAGGTGATTGTTGCTTCCTTGTGTTATTTTAGTTAGAGTTATGTTTATGTGGTTGTCTTCTCATTGGTTTGTTAATGAAAGATTACTTTCTTGCTTTTCCTAGGGTGTAGTTTCCCTCCTTGTGTTGTAGTTTTCCATTTATTAACCGTTGAAGGGCTGGGTTTGTGGAAAGATAGTGTATCAATTTGTTTTTGTCATGGAATATCTTGGTTTCTCCATCTATGGTAACAGAGTTTTGCAGGGTATAGTAGCCACGGCTGGCATTTGTGTTCTCTTAGGGTCTGTATGACATCTGCCCAGGCTCTTCTGGCTTTCATAGCCTCTCATGAGAAGTCTGTTATAATTCTGATAGGTGTGCCTTTATATGTTACTTAACCTTTTTCTTTTACTGCTTTTAGTATTCTTTGTTGTTTTGTGCATTTGATGTTTTCATTATTATGTGATGGGAACAATTTCTTTTCTGGTCCAATCTGTTCGGAGTTCTGTAGGCTTCTTGTATGTCCACGGGTATCTCTTTCTTTAGGTAAGGAAAGTTTTATTCTGTAATTTTTTGAAGATATTTATTGGCCCTTTAAGTTGGGAGTCTTCCCTCTTTCTATCCCTATTATCTTTTGGTTTGGTCTTCTCATTGTGTCCAGGATTTTCTGGATGTTTTGGGTTAGGAGCTTTTTGCATTTTGCATTTTCTTTGCTGTGACAGTCTTTTCTATGTTATCGTCTACACCTGAGACTCTCTCTTCTATCTCCTATATTCTGTTGTTGATGGAAGCATCCATGATTCCTCATTTTTCCTAGGTTTTCTATCTCCAGTGTTGTCTCCCTTTGTGATTTCTTTATTGTTTCAACTACCATTTTTAGATCCTGGATGGTTTTGTTCATTTCCTTCACCTGTTTTTTTTTTGTTTTTACCTATAATTCTTTATGTGCTTACCTGTGTTCTCCTGTATTTCTTTAGGGAGTTATTTATGTTCTTAAATTCCTCTATCAGCATCGTGAGACACAATTCTAAATCCAACTCCTGCTTTTCCAGTGTGTTGGGGTATCCAGGACTTGCTGTAGTGGGTGAACTGGCTTCTGATGTTGCCAAGTAGTTTAGTTTCTGTTGGTAGAGTTCTTGTGCTTGTCTTTCTTCATCTGTTTATCTCTGGTGTTAGTTGGTCTTGCTGTCCTTGGCTGGAGCTTGTCCCTCCTGTGGGCCTTCAAGGCCATGTCAGCACTCCTGGGAGACCAGCTCTCTTCTCTTGGGATATGTGTGCAGATGGCTGTGGAGCCCCTCGGATCCCGGGTGCAGATGCTGACTGGAAGACTCCTGTCTCAGCTGCTCCACTGATCGCATGTCCAGAGTGCTCCCAGCAGTTCCCCTCCAGACAGGTAATGGAGAGAAAGTGGAGATCTCACCTCTGTGTCCAGAAGTGAAAGTGTTTGGGGAGATCCCTCTCTCCTGGTGGGCAGTGCACAGAGGGAGGTGGAGCTGCCTGGCTCCCTGGTGTAAATGTGTCATTTGTCTTTCACAGGATGTCCTTATGCTCTGTAGATCTCTCAGAAAGTTTCCAACATTCAGACAGATTAGCAGCCACCAAAATCACAATCTTTTGTGCCCCTGTGCAAGTACTTGCCTGCTCAGACCACATAGAAGATTTCTGTCATTCAGATTCCTTAGCACAGACCAAACCTAGAAGAATCACCATGGTAACATAAGTCACCAGGTTCCACACAAATAAACCATCTCAGCAGGGCTTGAAGCATTCCCCAGTTCCCTTTACATAAGCTTGCTCCATTCTCCTCTGCAGAGCTCACACAGAAATGTCAGACAAATTTAATGGTCAGACAGGGAAAATGGAAGGAGTTTGACATAGTGTTACAAACATAAAAACACAGATACCTAGAAGAGTTTTGCCAGCCTTAGGGCCCTCCAGATCAGTAGGCCTCTGTGTTATAGGGATCTTCCCAGCCAACATACTAAAATGTTGTGCCAGTGAAATATTTGTGGTACCCCAAAACATACACAGGAGCTAATCTCATGTGACTCACAGTATGGTCTTTATTCTATTTGAGCGAGTGAGCCCCAGCTCTCCAAACACACTACCATAATGCAGGACAGTTTTGTGGTGGGGAGCCCCGAATGTCTAACAGGAAAATTGTTTATAGTAAGCAGCGAGTAGGGAATATGTGTGCAAGCTTCTAATTGGAGAGCTGCTGTGGCCTTTACCATAATTGGCTGGTGTTGGGAGTCAATCATAGACTTAACTTCTGCTCCCCTCTGCATTGGTGGTTGTTAGGCAGGGGGCGGGCTTGTAACCTGGGGTGCATATTTGTTGGGGAAATAACCTGGAGACACCAGTCTTGTTGGGGGTTAATTGGAGCTAGAGTTGGAGCTAGAGTTTGGATCTAGTCTCAGGTTTTGTTGCATGGCCACTTGGAACCTAATGCTAGGTACTAACCTGTTAGTTTATCTGAGTTCAAACTTAGGCCAGATTTCTTTTCTTTTTTTAATTTTTAAGGCTTTCCCCTTTCCCAGTTCCCCCCTCACCATATGTCCCATAGGTCCTCTTCCCTCCACCCATTCACCAGTCATCCCTCCCCCCATTTGTCTGTTCTGATACTCTCTTACAAAACTGGATCCAGTGTTTTCAGGACCAGGGTCCTTTCCTTCCTTCTTCTTGGGAATCTTTTGATTTGCTAATTGTGCCTTGAGTATTCAGAGCTTTTGGGCTCATTAATATCCACTTATCAGTGATTGCATTTCATGTGTATTCTTTTGTGATTGGGTTAACTCACTTAGGATGATATTTTCCAGAGCTAACCATTTGCCTACAAATTGCATGAATTCATTATTTTTAATTGCTGAGTAGTATTCCATTGTATAAATATACCACATTTTCTGTATCTATTTCTCCTTTGAGGGACATCTGGGCTCCTTCCAAGTTCTGGCTATTATAAATAAGGCTGCTATGAACATAGTGGAGCATGAGTCTTTATTGTATGCAGGGGATTCTGCTGTGTATATGCCCAGGAGTGGTATGACAGGGTCCTCTGGAAGTGTCATGCCCAATTTTCTGAGGAATCACCAGACTGATTTCCAGAGCAGTTGTACCATCTTGCAATCCCACCAACAGTGGAGGAGTTTTCCTTTTTCTCCACATCCTTGCCAGCACCTGTTGTCCCTTGAGATTTTAATCTTAGCCATTCTGACTGGTGTGAGGTGGAATCTCAGAGTTGTTTTCATTTGCTTTTCCCTGATGACTAATGATGTTGAACATCTCTTAAGGTGCTTCTCAGTCATCTGAATTTCTTCTGGTGAAAATTTTATTGTTTAGCTCTGTACCCCATTTTTTGATAGGGTTATTTGGTTCTTTGGGGTCTAACTTCTTGAGTTCTTTGTATATATTGGATATTAGCCCTCTGTCGGATGTGGGTTTGGTGAAGATCTTTTCCCAATTTGTTGGTTGTCATTTTGTCCTTCTGAGGGTGTCCTTTGCCTTACAGAAACTTTGTAATTTTATGAGGTCCCATTTGTCAATTCCTGATCTTAGAGCATAAGCTATTGGTGTTCTGTTCAGGAACTTACCCCACTGTGCCCATGTCCTCCAGGGTCTTCCCCAGTTTCTTTTCTATTAGTTTCAGTGTGTCTGGTTTTATGTGGATGTCCTTGATCCACTTTGAGTTGATCTTAGTACAAGGAGATAAGTGTGGGTCAATTCTCATTCTTCTGCATGTTGACCTCGATTTGAATGAGCACCATTTGTTGAAAAGGCTATCTTTTTTTCCACTGGATGGTTGTAGCTCCTTTATCAAAGATCAAGTGACCATAAGTCTGTGGGTTCATTTCTGGGTCTTCAATTCTATTCCATTGATCTACTTGCCTGTCGCTATACCAACACCATACAGCTTTTTTTAAATCACAATTTCTCTGTAGTACTGCTTGAGGTCAGGGATATTGATTCCCCCAGAAGTCCTTTTATTGTTGAGAATAGTTTTAGCTATCCTGGGTTTTTTGTTACTCCAGATGAATTTGAGAATTTCTCTTTCTAGATCTATGAAGAATTGATTTGGGATTTTGATGGGGATTTCATTGAATCTGTATATTCCTTTTGGCAAGAGGCCATTTTTACTATATCGATCCTGCAAATCCAAGATCATGGAATGTTTTCCCATCTCCTGAGGTCTTCTTTGATTTCTTTCTTCAAGGACTTGGAGTTCCTGTCATACAGATCTTTCACTTGTTTGGTTAAAGTCATGCCAAGTTACTTTATATTGTTTGTGGCTATTGTGAATGGTGTTATTTCCCTAATTTCTTTCTCAACCTGCTTGTCCTTTGAGCACAAGAAGGCTACTGGTCTGCTTGAGTTGATTTTATAACCAGCCACTTTGCTGAAGTTGTTTATCAGCTGTAGGATTTCTCTGGTGGAATTTTTTGGGTCACTTACTTATACTATCATATCTGCAAAAAGTGATAGTTTGACTTCTTCCTTTCCAATTTGTATCCATTTGACTTCCTAATTGCTCTCGCTAGAACTTCAAGTACTATATTGAAAAGATATGGAGAGAGAGGGCAGCCTTGTCTAGTCCCTGATTTTAGTGGGAGTGCTTCAAGCTTCTCTCCATTTATTTTGATGTTGTTTACTAGTTTGCTGCATATTGCTTTTACTATATTTAGGTATGGGCCTTGAATTCTTGTTCTTTCTAGGACTTTTATCATGAAAGGACGCTGAATTTTGTCAAATGCTTTTTCAGCATCTAATGAGATGATCATGTGTTTTTTTTTCTTTTATTTGTTTATGTAGTGGATTTCATTGATGGATTTTCATATATTGTACCATCCCTGCATCCCTGGGATGAAGTCTACTTGATCATGGTGAATGAGCATTTTGATGTGCTCTTGGATTCAGTTGGCAAGAATTTTATTTAGTATTTTTGCATCAATATTCATAAGGGAAATTGGCCTGTAGTTCTCTTTCTTTGTAGGATCTTTGTGTGCCTTTGGTATCAGTGTTATTGTGGCTTCGTAGAACGAGTTGGGCAGTATTCCTTCTGCTTGTTGATAGATATCGTGCAATTTTGGTTTTGTCATGGAATACCTTGGTTTCCCCATCTATGGCTATTGAGAGTTTTGCTGGGTATAGTAATTTTGGCTGAAGTTTGCGTTCACTTGTCGTCTGCATGAGATCTTCCCAGGATCTTCTAGCTTTCATGGTCTCAGGTGAGAAGTCTGGTGTAATTCTGATATGTCTTCCTTTATATGTTACTTGTCCTTTTTCTCTTACTGCCTTTAATATTCTTTCTTTGTTTAGTACATTTGGGGTTTTGATTATTATGTGACGGGAAGTAGGGTTCTGTAGTCTTCTTGTATATTCATGGGCATGTCTGTCTTTAGGTTGGGGAAGTTTTCTTCCATAATTTTGTAGAAGATATTTGCTGGCCCTTAAAGTTGTAGATCTTCACTCTCCTCTATGCCTATAATCCTTAGGTTTGGTCTTCTCATTGTGTCCTGGATTTCCCGAATGTTTGGGGTTACCAGCTTTTTGCATTTTGCATTTTCTTTAATTGTTGTATCCATGTTTCCTATGGTATCTTCAGCATCTGAGATTTTTGTCTTCTATCTCTTGTATTCTATTGTTGATATTTGCATCTATGACTCCTGATTTCTTCCCAAGGTTTTCTATCTCCAAAGTTGTCTCCTTTTGTGATTTCTTAGTTGTTTCTACTTCTGTTTTTAGATTCTGGATGGTTTTGCTCAGATCTTTCACTTGCTTGTTTGTGTTTTCCTTTAATTCTTTACGGGATTTTTGTGTTTCCTCTTTTATGTCTTCTACTTGTTGACCCACGTTCTCTTGTATTTCTTTAAGTGATTTTTGTGTTTCCCCCTTATTGGCATCCATTTTTTGATCCATATTCTCCTGAATTTCTTTAAGTGATTTTTGTGTTTGCCTTGTAAGGGCTTCTAGCTTTTGATCCATTTTCTCCTGTATTACTTTAAGAGATTTATCTAAGTGTTCCTCTATCATCATCCTGACCAGTGATTTTAGATATGAGTCTTGTTTTTCTGGTGTGTTGGGTTATCTGAGACTTATTTGTGTTTGCCTTGTAAGGGCTTCTAGCTTTTTATCTATTTTCTCATGTATTACTTTAAGAGATTTGTCTAAGTGTTCCTCTATCAGCATCCTGACCAGTGATTTTTAGATCCGAGTCTTGTTTTTCTTGTGTTTTGGGTTATCTGAGACTTATTGCTGTTGGGGAACTGGGTTTGGATGCTGCCATATTGCCTTGATTTCTGTTAGTAACAATCTTACATTTGCCTTTTGCCATCTGGTTATCTCTGGTGTTAGTTGGTCCTGTAGTTACTAGCTGGTGCTTGAACCTCCTGTGGGCTCATAAGGCTATTTCCCCACGACTGGGACGCGTGAAGCACTCCCCTGTAGGGCTCCTGCTCCCTGATTGCTGACAGTTTTCCTGAGTCCCCCTAGGTCTTAAACTCGGGATATCTCAGGGAATATCTCAGCGGGATATTTCACCCGCTGGTTTAAAGCAGCTGGGAAAATGGCAGAGGCTGCAGGGAGTATGGGGTCCGCCTTCAGGGCACAGAGCTCATGCTTGGCTGCCCCCCCCCCAAACTGCTGCTCTGTGTGCAGCTCCTGCTCAAGGCCTGATTCCCCAAAGGTCTTAAACTCAGGATATCTCGAGTACCTGGTTCTGCCAGGTGGATCGAAACAGCTGGGAAGATGGTGGAGGCTGCAGGGAGTGCGGGGTCCGCCTTTAGGCCAGATTTTCTAAAATGGAGTCTGAACATAAAAGCTTTAGCATCGCCTCATCATCGTCATTTCACAATTAGAAGTAACTGAGTGCAGGTTCCCTGAAGCTACTTCTAGACCCTCTTGTGCAAATAGATTTAGGGGACACAGATAGTATTAGCAGCTACATCCTGTCAGAAATTTGTGCCATTTTGAAGTTTTAGAATTCATCAGAAGACACAGTCAGTGTAGACAAACTGAAATATCACAATGTTTTACCCGATTGAAGGCACATTGTGTGTGTGTGTGTGTGTGTGTGTGTTTGTGTGTGAGAGACAGAGAAAGAGAAAGAGACAAGAGAAGACACCGAGAGACAAAGAGTGTGTGCATACATGTCTCTCTGAGTGTGCATACGTGTCTCTGCTACAAGCCACTGCCCCTCGTGGAGTCTAGGCTGTGGGCAGACCCAGGGTTCCCGGGCCAGGAAGGTACAATTCGGTGAAAAATGACGACCCGCAGACAGCAGGTTTGGTTACATACTGTAAATGTGTGTATCATTTCTCTAGTAAGGAGCCCCTTTTGTGAGCACCAGGTTCTGACCTTTACATATTAAAACATGTAGCTAGCCAAGCAAGAACAATTAGCATGACCATATCGCACAAAGGAATGTGAAATCAGCCAGGTAAAATGTATCCTGTGAAACAAGTTTTGAAACTCAAACATAGACAGTTACAACTTTAGTCTAAATGAGTCTTTGTGAGTAAGCTCGCTCTAGCTTTTGTCTGTAAAACTTCAAGTCTCTTATATCTTGTATGAAGCAGACAAGGCAAATTCTGACATTTTTCCTTAGGTTCCACAGAGCCTCATTAATATTTCATGAGCTGAAATCTGAGCTCACCTGGGTAAGCCAAAGATATTTTTGTGACTCCACTTCCTAGATGGCTGGTGACTTCCTAGATGGCTGGTGACTTCCTAGATGGCTGGTGACTTCCTAGATGGCTGGTCACTTCCTAGATGGCTGGTGACTTCCTAAATGACTGGTCACTTCCTAGATGGCTGGTGACTTCCTAGATGGCTGGTGACTTCCTAAATGGCTGGTCACTTCCTAGATGGCTGGTGACTTCCTAGATGGCTGGTGACTTCCTAGATGGTTGGTGACTTCCTAGATGGCTGGCGTTAGCAAGACAAAGGCGGCAGCTTCTGCAAGCTTCCTTTGAGGAACTGAGCTTAGCACTAACTCAAATGTAGATATTCTAGTCTGAGCCCATTGTTTCAGACCAGACTAGAACCTGAGTATTCTGCAAAGACTTTTATCAAAATAACAAAAGGGACTCCCGCACTCCTATGATTCCCAGAAGATATTTTACTTGCAGTGTCATATCTTCCATGGGACTCCTGTCTCAAACTAAATATGGCTGAAGCAAAGCATCATGGTTCCAAAAGCAGGTTACTGGCCAGTAATAATACTTCAAAGAGTGAGTTACAAATTATTCTCTTGAATCTATACAGTCTTGGCTACCAGGAAGAAAAGAAATATGAAAGGAAAATAAATTGCCAAATGAAAAATTATGGCTTCTATGTTGTGGGAACTCCGCAAACCCTAAGAGGCATTTTTCCAGCCTGATGCAATTTGCAAGAGGAATTTTAATTTCCAGAGCTCTGGGGTCACAGTCTCACCATGCAGGGTAAAAGAAGTGAGCCACATGGGCCGAATGGGATTGGCTTTTTATAGGCTTATAACAGAACCCGCCTACCACAAGCTTCTAAGCCAATCAGTTCAAACCATTCCAACCCGCGCTCTCTGAGAACCTATCAGCCTCGACAGAGGCCAGAAGAACTAGTTAAGTCATTTCTGCTTGTGTGGCCACCACGCACAGGGTCGCGCTCACCCTCCACCCACTGGCATTAGGTTTTGGGGACCTAATTCCCCCCTGCATGAGTTCCGCAGCCCGCGCGGTGATTCTGCCAGCCCCCAGCCATGCCTGCCCTTGCCATAGCCACTCCAAGGAGGGAGACAGGAAAAGATGCCAGGGACACTCCCAGCCCGAGGCTCGCAGCCAGACTCTGGAGGAAAGAATGGGCCAAACCTCTGCTCCTTTGGGGTCACCCTAGACTCAGGCACGGGGGATTCCTAGCTTGCAAACTTATCCTTTCACAATATGTCCCTGGGCATCTCCTTCTGAGTCTCAGACTGGAGAGCACAGCTGCACAGGTGACCAGGCCATCAGCCAATTGTTCTGAGGGCTTATGATACTTAACAGGAAGACTAGTTTCCCCATGAGAGGCACAGAGGACATAGGTCCCCTAGATGATTCATGTCCTCAGGGAATAAGTCTAATGAATCCTCTCCTGCAGACAAATGGTAACAGACACTGCAGATCTGGACAGCCATCCTGCCCCAGTGTCAAAGCCTTGCAGATAAGTCTACCTTGTAGATACTGCAACATTTGTTCCCCAAGTGTGCTGTCTGTGACTGGGAAATGGAGACACAGGAAAACAGTGGCCACATGAGCCTCACACAGTCTACAGGTGACAGATGTGAAGCACAAGTTCTCCATCTCCAGCCACGTATTCCGTGTCTCCACCCTAGAGGCCTTCTCAGGTGTCTGTGAATCAGAGAGGAGCTGATGTTAATCCTGGTCATCAGCTGCTCAAGGGGACATCTTGTCCAAGAACTGAAAGCAAATGGACAGTCAGATGTGACTCCAGAAGTAAGCCATGTGTCTTTGAAGGATTTCTGGAGCATTCAGGCCTCCTGAGACCCTGTACTAGACAGGTAGTCATGTGACCTCTGCTGTCCAATAGTCGATCCTCCTGGAACACCATAGACCTGTTTTTGCTTCTCCGTTCCCCCCATTAGATCTGCATCTACCCAGGGCTCCCTTGGCTCAGGAGTCACTGATTTCAATCAAATTTATCATCTCCTTCTCCTCTCACCTGATTGTGCTCTTTAGAGAAATCAACCTTGCGAGGATTGGCTCTAGGTCCTGGGTAATAGTAACAGTGGTCTCACATGGGGAGAATTAGCATCCCAAAACCCCATCCAGGATCTGCCAAACACCCCTGGCCTCAGGCCCATAAGTGTTCTGTAGGACACAGCTCAAGGGAATCTACATTTGGTTTCAGTTTTCCAAGTTCACATAATCTGTGCTCATGGATACTCTGGTGAACTCCACTGAAATTCTGAACAATAAGAAAAAGGGCTTCTCAAAGGCATCCATATCATCCTGACTCAGGACAGGCCTCCCAGGCACATCTATCCCCTGCTTCTTCAGACTCCACTGGAGTCAGAGCAGAAGCTGATCACCCACTGAAAAAATAAAGTAGCTGGGACCCGGGAAGCCCAGCGAGAAGCTGGGCTCAGCCAACACAGCCTCGCCAACCCATAAGTCTGGACGGCTGCCTTGTCAGAATCTGTAGAAAGAGGAGCCCAAAACCTTTCCAGGACACACCTGTCACCTCTTCCCAACACTAAGATCATGAAACTCCTCACACAGCTTCTCCTGAGCCTCTGTCTTGGGTCAAGAACTTGACTGGTGACATTAGTGATAAAGGGTTTATCTTCATCCCCAGTTGTCACACAGCAGGTCCCTTCCAACCCTCAGAGACATCCCTGTCACCTTCCTGCTGGGAAATCCCACCTTCCCAGAGCACTGAGGCCACAGGGCAACCTGGGTGCTCAGATGGGTCTCTGTGTCTCAGGGGCACATAGGAAAGATGGGGGCTCCCTCTTAGATGCTGAGAGACTCACATCCAGGTGTCAGCAGATGTCAGCCCTTGGACGAGTCATTGTTCTCTGAGGGCATGTAGATGCTTCTCAGCCTTGTTGCTCAAGGTGCTGTTGGAGGAGAAACATAAAGAGAGAAAAGTTGAGAAAGATGCGGGCCTGCTCTGAGAGTGGAGGGACTGAGCAGTGCTGTGGACACAGACCCAGCACCCACGGCCTGTGGGATTCTGGGAAGTCTCCTGCTGAGAGGAAATTCAGCTTAGGAAAGGGAAGGGCAGCAGAGGCCAGTGCCTTGCAGGAGCTGAAGGTCTTCCTCTCAGAGGAAGGACAGTCCAGTGAGAAGAGATATGGAGGTGTCCTCTGAGCTTCGCAGCAAGGGCTGGGACCCCTGGAAGATTGTCCTGCTCACAGGTTGGTGTTTAAATATCTGATTGTGTGTGAGAAGGGGAAGTCAGAAGCCCACGTCTCCTGAAAAGGAGATGTCAGTAAACTTGGTTCCTGTTTCTAGTCACAGTGCAGAAGGTGCAGTGAGGGACAGAGGGTCAGCGCAGGAAGCTCTGGGCAGACAGGAGCTGGTGAGGACAGTGAAGCCTCCGCTGCCCCTATTCAAAGTCAGTCACAGCAGCTGCCATCGGAAGCCCGATGTTCCCACCCGTGACAGGCTGACTCTCCACATAGAAATCAAACCTGGGAGGCCAGTGAGGCACCTCAGTGTGTGGGGACATGACAGTCTGCGTTCATTCCTCAGCTGGCGGGGTCGATGGAGATGCAGACTCCTGCAGGCTCTTCTGTGCTCTCCACAGGGGTGTGTGTCATTGGCCTGTAATGTGTCCACTTGGACAGGGGCCTCCCACATCTGCACATTCAATATAGAAATGTAAATCACACTTGAATATAATGATGGCCATTTCCTACAAACCTGGGCAGTATGTAGATAAATTCTTGGAGGTAGCCTTTTTCCCATCCTCCCTCCATCCCTCAATCCCTCTTTTCCTCCCTCCTTCCCTCCCTCCCTTCCTCCTTCCCTACCTCCCTCCCTCTTTCCCTCTCTTTCTTTCTTCCTGTTTCCTCTGTTTTTCCCCCTTTTATTTTTACCCCCATTATTTTCTGAGATCTTTTCAGGAACTGATCCTTCCAAAAAGATAATTCCAATTGTTGTCCTCACAAAGCCCTTTTCTAGTGAACCAGAAATCAGAGTATCCAGAGGAAAAACTCACTTTTTTTTTTTTTTTGCAATTTGCAAGAGGATTTTAATATCCAGAGCTCTGAGGGATTACAACCTCCCCACGCAGGGTAAAAGAAGTAAGCCCAGCGCGGACTGGCTTGCCTTGGCCTTTTATAGACTTATAACAGAACCCACCTACCACAAGCTTCTAAGCCAATCAGTTCAAACCATCTGAACCCGCGCTCTCTGACAACCTACCAGCCTCTCACAGAGGCAGGAAGAACTAGTTAAGTCATTGCCGCTTATGTGGCCGCCACGCAGTGTCGTGCCCACACTCCCCCACTGGCGTTGGGGACCCAAGTGCCCCCCACGTGCCCAGGCACGGGGGATTCCTTGCTTACAACCTTATCCTTTCATTCCTCACTTCCTGTCTTGTTAATAGTTCTAACCTTAGAACTAGGAGAAGATGAGGATGAAGAGGAGGTCAGCGAGCCCCCTCTCCTCACATAAGACACCCTTTATATGAAGAGTGATATGGGGACTCCTGAGTAGGGGATTCCACAGCAAGGCAATGACACCCTCTGTGGCTCTGAGGGCATGGGGGTAGCGTTGCTCATCTCCACTGAGGGCGCACCACTACCCACAGGCATGAGCTGAGGCATGCTCACACCTGCTCAGGATTGGTGGCTTGTCTCTCTTCCCTTCCAGCCTCCCTCTTTACCTGCTGGATCCTGCCCACCACTGCCAGAGTCACCATGGAATACTTCCTGTCCCATGTGGTTGAAGGAGAAAATGTTCTTCTGTGTGTTGACAATCTGCCAGAGAATCTTCTAGGCTATTTCTGGTACAAAGCAGAGACAGACAGGAGGCACATAATTCCACTCTATTCACTGTCCTTTAATTTGAGTGTGTTGGGGCATATGGACAGTGGTAGAGAGACATTGTACAGCAATGGATCCCTGTGGATCCAAAATGTCACCCAGGAGGACACAGGATTCTACATTTTTCAAACCATAAGTAAACGTGGAGAAATTGTATCAAAAACAGCCATACACCTTCAAGTGCACTGTAAGTAATTGACTGTGAACTGTGGGTTCTGGGTGGGGTCCTTCCACTAGGTACATGGAAGTGACAGACCTGGCCTGTGTCTCCTTCCCCCTGCATTGTGTCTCCATGTTGGGACTTGAGCTTTACTGCAGGACACGCATGGTGGAGAATAATGTCAATTGTGCACAATTATTCCTTTGACTTCACCTAGGGGAGACCTGGGTGCATGAAGGGCAGGTCATGCAAGGACGTCAGCCTCTGTCTAGACTCTTGGGGTCCTTAGTAGGAAACTGACCTTCAGGAGGACCTTGAGGGGAGTGAGAAGGGCTGGTGGTAGCCATGGGCATCTTACAGAGTTGTGTTCCAGAAACCCCTGTCTCCACATCTGTATTCCAGATTCAACTCCTGATGGCCCCGAAAAGCTTTGTGCCAGGGTTGGGTCTTGACTTTCTGTTTGCAGAGAAGTGTGTTTGTGAGTCATCAGTGTCTTGCTCCTGTGGGACAAGCAGTGCCCTGACAGGAGCGCCATGATAGGTTAGCTCTCCTGGTCTCCCTAGTGACACGAGTGAGAACAATCCAGGGAGATTCCCATAGTGACCCGAGTGAGGGCACAAGAGTGAGAGTCTCAGGTCATTAACCCAGTGTCCTGATGGGCTTATGAGAATTCCAGGAGGCCCAAGGTCCCATCAGGGAGGGACAGAGAACACGGTCCTCCTGACCAGTTCTTGTCTTTTCGGACAAGTATGCTTTTATCCAGGTCAACACAGACAGGATCTGCTGCAGTGGACAGTTCCCCAGACATGAGCTGCGGTTCCCACAGTGAGGAGCAGGGATAGCCTGGGACAGCCAAGGACACTAACCACCCTCTATCCCTGAATCAGGCCCTCACCTTGAACCCGGACATTTATCTCTTTCCTGCAGACCTGGCAGTCATTGGTGCAGTCTTCTGAGACCTCTTAGCTGCTTCCTGTATCTGCTGCCCTGCCAGGGGACCATGTTCACATTCCAGACATGTATTTTCCCTGGAATGAAAGGGCGTCCTATGGGAATCAGCTAGACAGAGGTCGAGGGCTTCTCAGAAAGGCCAGGGAGCACTTGGACAGTACCACCACCCAGTTCTGTAGGCAGAGAAAGTGTCAGCACCATCTTGAAACCCTCCATGGGATGACTGAGGCCAGAGGGGTCATTCCGGGTCACAGGTCAGCTCCTCCCACATTCAGGCTGTGAGCTCCTCACAGGTCTGCTCCTGGGCCTTTCTTCTCCCTCAGAACCGTGACTGGTGACTGCAGTGAGTCTGGATCTGTCCCCTTCCCCACTCATCATGCAGCTGGTCCCATTGAATCCCTCACAGACATCTGTCACCATCCTCCAGAGAGCAAACTCCATCTTTCCAGAGCACTGAGGACACAGGGCAGACTGGGTGCCCTGCTGGGTTTCCATGTCACACAGGGAGTGCAGAGGCTCCTTCTCTGGTACTGACTGACCCAGGATGAGAAACCAAGAGAGTGCTGTCCCTGGCTGAGCCTCCGATGTCTCAGGTGACAGAGATGATCAGAAGGCTGTTGTCCCTTTGTTTTCTGGAGGGGTGAAATAGAAAGAGCCAAGAGGAGATGGTAGGCGGGCATTCTGGAGAGTTTTCAGGACAGAGAACACAGAGCTGCCCTCAGCCCATGGCTTCTGGAAGACACTTCAGTCTGGGAGGAGGCTGAGGCTAGAGGAGGGAACTGGAGATCTGGGCTGGACCAGATGGGATAAAGACAGAGGACACTCTAGGCCACAGAGTCCAGGGAGGCCCCTCTGTACACTCCGCAAAGGTTGTAGCACCTGTCAGGCCCTCCTGACCATGGGTGAGGAGACTATACTTTACAGAGTGTGAGAGGAGACTTATTCTCAGTTATTGTCTGGAGTGTTCTCAAGAGCTCAATGACCTGAGAGAGCCTGGGGCTTGTAGGAGAGAAGAGCCAGTGGGACAGAGGCCCAGCAGGAGCAGGAGGCTCTCGGGGGAATGAGTAGGGGGAAGGGGAGCCTTTTCTCACCCACAGTTAATCGGCATGTGCACCGCAGTCTGAAGTCTGACATTCTCAGCTGTGAAGTCCCAAACAAGGACCCAAGCTGGTATTGATTCATGATGTGGCTCAGTGGATCTGGGTGTTTGTTTCATGTCTGACAACCTGAGAACCAGTGAATGGAAGTTATCCCCGGACTTCTACCTATGGATGTTATCCTGTAGACACACACACACACACACACACACACACACACACACACACACATAGTGAAAATAAATGAATATAATGGAAGAATTGTACACTACATCCTCATACTTATAAAATTATTATTTTTTTTACAATTACAAAATTTCTGTAAGGCAAAGTATATTTCTTTTTTTTTTATTGGATATATTCTATATTTACAATTCATTTCCCTTTTTCTGGTTCCCCACCCCCAAGGGTCCCACATGCCCTTTTCCCTCCCCCTGCTCCCTCATCCACCTCCTCACACCTCACTGTTCTTGTACTCCCCCAAAATGATGCTTTGGTCCATTCTAGCTCCAGTGTCCACTCCTTTCTTCTTGTCAGACCTCACTTGGTATGTGATTTATGTCTTTGGTGTTCCAAGATTCTAGGCTAATATCTACTTATCAGTGACTGCATACCATGGGTATTCTTTTGAGACTGGGTCACCTCACTTAGTATGATGTTCTCCAGCTCCATCCATTTCTCTAAGAATTTCATGAATTCATTGTTTCTAATGGCTGAATAGTACTCCATTGTGTATATATACCACATTTTTTGTGTCCATTCCTCTGTTGATGGACATCTGGGTTCTTTCCAGCTTCTGGCTATTATATATAAGGCTGCTATGAACATAGTGGAGCATGCATCCTTATTGCATGCTGGGGAATCTTCTGGGTATATTTCCAGGAGTGGTATGGCTGGGTCCTCCGGAAGTATTACGTCCAGTTTTCTGAGGAACCGCCAGACTGATTTCCAGAGTGGTTGTACCAGCTTGCATTCCCACCAGCAGTGGAGGAGTGTTCCTCTTTCTCCACATCCTCGCCAACACCTGATGTCTTTTGAGTTTTTAATCTTAACCATTCTGACTGGTGTGAGGTGAAATCTCAGGGTTGTTTTGATTTGCATTTCCCTAATGACCAATGATGTTGAACATTTTTTAAGGTGTTTCTCAGCCATCTGAATTTCTTCTGGTGAAAAGTCTTTGTTTAGCTCTGTACCCCATTTTTGGATAGGGTTATTTGGTTTTCTGGGGTCTAACCTCTTGAGTTCTTTGTATACATTGGATATTAGCCCTCTGTCAGATGTGGGGTTGGTGAAGATCTTTTCCCAATTTGTTGGTTGCCGATTTATCCTTTTGACAGTGTCTTTTGCCTTACAGAAACTTTGTAATTTTATGAGGTCCCATTTGTCTATTCTTGCTCTTAGAGCATAAGCAATTGGTGTTCTGTTCAGGAATTTTTCCCCTGAGCTAATGTCCTCAAGGGTCTTCCCCAGTTTCTTTTCTATTAGTTTTAGTGTGTCTGGTTTTATGTGGAGGTCTTTGATCCACCTGGAGTTGAACAGTGCAAGGAGATAAGAGTGGATCAATTCTCATTCTTCTGCATGTTGACCTCCAGTTGAGCCAGCACCATCTGTTGAAAAGGCTATCTTTTTTTCCACTGGATGTTTTCAGCTCCTTTGTCGAAGATCAATTGGCCATAGATGTGTGGATTCAATTCTGGGTCTTCGATCCTATTCCATTGATCCGCCTCCCTGTCACTGAACCAATACCATGCAGTTTTTAATACTACTGCTCTGTAATATTGCTTGAGGTCCAGGATATTGATTCCCCCAGAAGTTCTTTTGCTGTTGATGATAGTTTTAGCTATCCTGCGTTTTTTGTTATTCCAGATGAATTTGAGAATTGCTCTTTCTCACTCTATGAAGAACTGAGTTAGGATTTTGATGGGGATTGCATTGAATCTGTATATTGCTTTGGGCAAAATTGCCATTTTGACTATATTAGTCCTGCCAACCCACGAGCATGGAAGATTTTCCCATTTTCTGATGTCTTTTGCAATTTCCCTCTTCAGAGACCTGACGTTTTTGTCATATAAATCTTTCACATGTTTGGTTAGCGTCACTCCAAGATACTTTATATCATTTGTGGCTATTGTGAAGGGTGCCATTTCCCTAATTTCTTTCTTGGCCTGCTTATCCTTTGCGTATAGGAAGGCTACTGATTTGCTTGAGTTGATTTTATAGCCAGCCACTTTGCTGAAGTTGTTTATCAGTTGCATGAGTTCTCTGGTGGAGTTTTTTTTGGGTCACTTAAGTAAACTATCATATCATCTGTGAATAGTGATAGTTTGACTTCTTCCTTTCCGATTTGTATCCCTTTGACTTCCCTCTGTTGTCGAATTGCTCTAGCTAGTACCTCAAGTACTATATTGAAGAGATATGGTGAGAGGGGACAGCCTTGTCTAGTCCCTGATTTTAATGGGATTGCTTCAAGTTTTTCTCCGTTTACCTTGATGTTGGCTACTGGTCTGCTGTATATTGCTTTTACTATGTTTAGGTATGGGCCTTGAATTCCTGCTCTTTCCAAGACCTTTAGCATGAAAGGATGCTGAATTTTGTCAAATGCTTTTTCAGCATCCAATGAGATGACCATGTGGTTTTTTTCTTTGAGTTTGTTTATGTAGTGGATTACATTGATGGATTTCCGTATATTGAACCATCCCTGCATCCCTGGGATGAAGCCAACTTGATCATGGTGAATGATCATTTTGATGTGTTCCTGGATTCGGTTGACAAGTATTTTGTTTAGTATTTTTGCATCGATATTGATAAGACAAATTGGCCTGTAGTTCTCTTTCTTAGTTGGATCTTTGTGTGGTTTTGGTATTAGGGTAATTGTGGCTTCATAGAATATGTTGGGTAGTGTTCCTTCTGTTTCTATTTTGTGGAATAGTTTGAAGAGTATTGGTATCAGGACTTCTTTGAAGGTCTGATAGAATTCTGCACTAAAACCATCTGTTCCTGTGCTTTTTTTTTTTTTGGTTGGGAGACTTTCTATGACCCCTTCTATTTCTTTGGGGGTTTGGGTCTGTTTAGACGATCTATTTGATCCTGGTTTAATTTTGGTATTTGGTAACTGTCTAGGAAATTGTCCATTTCCTCCAGATTCTCCAGTTGTGTTGAGTATAGGTTTTTGTAGTAGGATCTGATGATTTTTTGAATTTCCTCAGTTTCTGTTGTTATATCTCCCTTTTCATTTCTAATTTTGTTAATTTGAATACTGTCTCTGTGCCCTTTAGTAAGTCTGGCTAGGGGTTTATCTATCTTGTTGATTTTTTCAAAGAACCAGCTCCTGGTTCTGTTGATTTTTTGTATGGTTCTTTTTGTTTCCACTTGATTGATTTCAGCCCTGAGTTTGATGATTTCCTGTCTTCTACTCCTAACCCTAACCCTAACCCTAACCCTAACCCTAACCCTAACCCTAACCCTAACCCTAACCCTAGCCCTAACCCTAACCCTAACCCTAACCCTAACCCTAACCCTAACCCTAACCCTAACCCTAACCCTAACCCTAACCATTCACAAAGAAGGTGAAATTGCTTCTTTTTGTTCCAGAGCTTTCAAGTGTGCCATTAAGTTGGTAGTATATGCTCTCTCCTGTTTCTTTTTGGAGACACTCAGGGCTATGAGTTTTCCTCTAAGCACTGCTTTCATTGTGTCCCATAGATTTGGGTATGTTGTGTCTTCATTTTCATTAAATTCTAAGAAATCTTTGATTTCTTTCTTTATTTCTTCCTGGACTAAGGTATCATTGAGTAGAATATTGTTCAGCCTCCACGTGTATGAGGATTTTCTGTTGTTTTTGTTGCTATTGAAGAACACTCTTACTCCATGGTGATCTGATAAGAGGCATGGGATTAGTTCGATCTTTTTATATTTGTTGAGGTCTGTCTTGTGTCCAATTATATGGTCGATTTTGGAGAAGGTACCATGAGGCGATGAGAAAAAAGTATACTCTTTTGCTTTAGGGTGAAATGTTCTATATATATCTGTTAAATCCAAATGGTCCAAAGTTTCAATGAGTTTCTCCGTGTGTCTGTTTAATTTCTGTTTTCCTGATCGGTCCACTGTGGATAGTGGAGTATTGAGGTCCCCCACAATCATTGTGTTAGGTGCAATGTGTGCTTTGAGCTTTAGTAAGGTTTCTTTTACAAATGGGGGTGCCCTTACATTTGGAGTGTAGATGTTTAGAATTGTGAGTTCTTCTTGGTGGATTCTTCCTTTGACTAGCAAGAAGTGACCTTCTGTGTCTCTTTTGATGACTTTGGGTTGAAAGTCAATTTTATCTGATTTTTTAATTTAATTTTTATTTTCTATATTCTATGTTTACATTCCAAAGGCTTTCCCCTTTCCCAGTTCCCCCCCACCATATGTCCCATAATTCCTCTCCACCCCAGCTCTTCCCCAATCATTCCCCCCCCCACGATTTCTCTGTTCTGGGTCTACAAAACTGGATCCAATCTTTACAGGCCCAGGGTCCTCTCCTTTCTTCTTCTTTGGAGTCATTTGACTTGCTAATTGTGCCTTGAGCATTTAGGGCTTCTGGGCTCATTAATATCCACTTATCAGTGATTGCATTTCATGTGTATTCTTTTGTGATTGGGTTAGCTCACTTAGGATATTTTCCAGATCTAACCATTTACCTACAAATTGCATGAGTTCATTATTTTTAATTGCTGAGTAGTATTCCATTGTATAAATATACCACATTTTCTCTATCTATTCCTCTTTTGAGGGATATCTGGGCTCCTTCCAAGTTCTGGCTATTATAAACAAGGCTGCTATAAACATAGTGGAGCATGTGTCTTTATTGTATGCAGGGGAATCCTCTGGGTATATGCCCAGGAGTGGTATGCCACGGTCCTCTGGAAGTGACATGCCCAATTTTCTGAGGAACCACCACACTGATTTCCAGAGTGGTTTTACCATTTTGCAATCCCACCAACAGTGGAGGAGTGTTCCTCTTTCTCCACATCCTCACCAGCACTTGTTGTCTCTTGAGTTTTTAATCTTAGCCATTCTGACTGGTGTGAGGTGGAATCTCAGGGTTGTTTTGATTTGCATTTCCCTGATGGCTAATGATGTTGAACATCTCTTAAGGTGTTTCTCGGCCATCCGAATTTCTTCTGGTGAAAATTCTTTGTTTAGCTCTGTACCCCATTTTTTGATAGGGTTATTTGGTTCTTTGGGGTCTAACTTCTTGAGTTCTTTGTATATATTGGATATTAGCCCTCTGTCGGATGTGGGATTGGTGAAGATCATTTCCCACTTTGTTGGTTGCCATTTTGTCCTTCTGACGGTGTCCTTTGCCTTACAGAAACTTTGTAATTTTATGAGGTCCCGTTTGTCAGTTCTTGATCTTAGAGCATAAGCTATTGGTGTTCTGTTCAGGAACTTTCCCCCTGTGCCCATGTCCTCCAGGGTCTTCCCAAGTTTCTTTTCTAATAGTTTCAGTGTGTCTGGTTTTATGTGGATGTCCTTGATCCACTTGGAGTTGATCTTAGTACAAGGAGATAAGAGTGGGTCAATTTGCATTCTTCTTCATGTTGACCTCCAGTTGAACCTGCACCATTTGTTGAAAATGCTTTCTTTTTTCCACTGGATGGTTGTGGCTCCTTTATCAAAGATCAAGTGACCATAAGTCTGTGGGTTAACCTCTGGGTCTTCAATCCTATTCCATTGATCTACCTGCCTGTTGCTGTACCAATACCATGCAGTTTTTTAACACAATTGCTCTGTAGTACTGCTTGAGGTCAGGGATATTGATTCCCCCAGAAGTCCTTTTATTGTTGAGAATAGTTTTTAGCTATCCTGGGTTTTTTGTTACTCCAGATGAATTTGAGAATTGCTCTTTCTAGATCTATGAAGAATTGATTTGGGATTTTGATGGGGATTGCATTGAATATGTATATTGCTTTTGGCAAGATGGCCATTTTTACTATATTGATCCTGCCAATCCAGGAGCGAGAAATATTTTTCCATCTTCTGAGGTCTTCTTCGATTTCTTTCTCAAGGACTTGAAGTTCCTCTCATACAGATCTTTCGCTTGTTTGGTTAGTGTTATGCCAAGGTACTATATGTTGTTTGTGGCTATTGTGAAGGGTGTTATTTCCCTAACTTCTTTCTCAGCCTGCTTGTCCTTTGAAAGTCAATTTTATCTGATATTAAAATAGCTATTCCAGCTTGCTTCCTGTAACCATTTGCTTGCAAAATTGTCTTCCATCCTTTTACTCTAAGGTAGTGTTTGTCTTTGACTCTGAGGTGTGTTTCCTGTAAGCAGCAAAATGTAGGGTCCTGTTTCCGTATCCAGTCTGTTAGTCTATGTCTTTTTATTGGGGAATTGAGTCCATTGATGTTAAGAGATATTAAAGAATAGAGATTATTACTTCTTGACATTTTTGATGTTATTTTTGTTTTTGAGTATTTATCTTCCTTTGAGTTTGATGGAAGAAGGTTACTGTCTTGCTTTTTCTTGGGTGCAGTTTCCTTCCTTGTATTGGAGTTTTCCTCCTACTATCCTTTGTAGAGCTGAGTTAGTGGAAAGATATTGTGTAAATTTGGTCCTGTCATGGAATATTTTGATTTCTCCATCTATGTTGATTGAGAGTTTTGCTGGGTATAGTAGTCTTGGCTGACATTTGTGTTCTCTTAGGGTCTGCATGAGGTCTACCTAGGATCTTCTAGCTTTCATGGTTTCTGGAGAGAAGTCTGGTGTAATTCTGATAGGTCTTCCTTTATATGTTACTTGGCCTTTTTCTCTTACTGCCTATATTAGTCTGGGTTCTCTAGAGTCACAGAATGTATGGGTAGTCTCTATGTAGTTAGGGAATTTGTCGATGACTTACAGTCTGTAGTCCAACTCCCCAACAGTAGTCAGCAGCAGCTGTGGATGGAAGTCCAAGGATCTTGCAGTTGCTCAGTCCCACGAAGCAAGCCGGCAAGGAAGAAATGAGTCTTCCTTCTTTCAATGTTCTTATATATGTCTCCAGTAGAAGGTGTAGCCCAGATTGAAGGTGTGTGTATCCATGCCTTTAATCCGAGATGTTCTTGAACTAGAATCCATAGCCATACTGGGATTAAAGATGTATGTCTCCCCCACTCCTGGTACCAACTTCTGTCTTAGGGTTTCACTGCTGTGAACAGACACCAAGACCAATGCAAGTTTTATAAAAGACAACATTTAATTGGGGTTGGCTTACAGGTTCAGTGGTTCAGTCCATTGTCATCAAGGCAGAAACATTGCAGCATCCAGGCAGGCTTGGTGCAGGAGGAGCTGAGAGTTCTAGATCTTCACCTGAAGGCTTCTAGTAGAAGACTGACTTTCAGGCAACTATGGTGAAGCTCTTAAGCTCACACCCACAGTGACACACCTACTCCAACAAGGCCACACCTCCTAATAGGCTCACTTCCTGGGCCAATCATATACAAACCATCACACTGCCTTTAATATTCTTTCTTTGTTTAGTACATTTGGGGGTTTGATTATTATGTGATGGGAGGTGTTTCTGTTCTGGTCCAGTCTGTTTGGAGTTCTGTAGGCTTCTTGTATATTCATGGGCATCTCTCTCTTTAAGTTAGGGAAGTTTTCTTCCATAATTTTGTTAAAGATATTTGCTGGCCCTTTAAGTTGTAGATCTTCACTCTCATCTATCCCTATAATCCTTAGGTTTGGTCTTCTCATTGTGTCCTGGATTTCCTGGATGTTTTGGGTTACAAGCCTTTTGGATTTTGTGTTTTCTTTGACTGTGGAGTCAATGGTTACTATGTTATCTTCAGCATCTGAGATTCTTATCTCTATCTCTTGTATTCTGCTGTTGATGTTTGCATCTATGTCCCCTGATTTCTTCCCAAGTTTTTCTATCTCCAAAATTGTCTCCTATTGTGATTTCTTAGTTGTTTCTATCTCTGTGTTCAGATCTTGGATGGTTTTGCTCAGTTCCTTCATTTGTTTGTGTGTTCATGTAATTCTTTAATATATTTTTGTGTTTCCTCTTTCATGACTTCTGCATGTTGTTTCAAGTTCTCCTGCATTTCTTTAACTGATTTTCTCATTTCCTCTTTATTGGTTTCTGTCTGTTGGCCTATATTCTCCTGGAGTTCTTTAAGTGTTTTTTATGTTTGCATTGTAAGAGTTTCTACCCTATTGATGGTCCCCTGCATTTCTTTAAGCGATTTGTTTATGTCTTTTTGTGTTCCTCTAGGAGCATCATGACCTGTGCTTTTATATCTAAGTCTTGTTTTTCTGATGTGCTGGGGTATCCAGGACTTGCTGTGGTTGGCGAATTGGGTTCAGATGGTGCCATATTGCCTTGATTTCTGTTAGTAACGTTCCTACATTTGCCTTTTGCCATCTGTTTATCTCTGGAGTTAGTTGGTCTTATTGTAGATGGCAGCCCCGCTGAAAGCACAGCCCGCCTGTCCCCAGGGGACAGTGACCGTTGCTGAGCTGTCGGTGCCCGGATCTGCCGATCTGTTCTGGTTCTGGGTGTGAGCCAGAGCCTGGCAGAGTTGTCTGTGCTAGAGTAAGCTAGGTCTCAGTCCAAGCCCCTGACTCCAGCTGCTAGAATTCTGTGCAGTGTCCCGAGATAAGATGGCACCTCGCTGCCAGCCTGCCCGGAGAGCCCATACATATCAATTTATTAAATCTATGAACATGCATGTGTGGGACCTTGAAAGGAATGGTTCTGAGATATCATTCATTTATTCAATCATTCATTAGTTCCCCACAGATATCTGATGTGTTTTCAGGCAGCCTCTCTTTAAAAAATATGAGACCACAACCGATTCTCACAATTCTCTTTCCCTTGTGGACTGGAAGAGAGACCAGTGAGGAAAGCTAGAAGATAATCTGGTATTGGGAGCAATCATTAAAGAGACAGAAACTCCACAAATGCTTCAGAGAATGAAGACAAGTCTACTGGGAAAGGGGTCGAGAGGCAGCACTTCAAAACACATCTACACTGAGTGTGAGCCAGGAGTTAAGGACAGTGAGGTGGGGCCATGTTGACATCCAAGGAGAGCTCCATAGAGAGGAAATGACAAGCTAGGGCCATGAAGTTCATGGAGGTCATGTGCTGATCCCCACCACATAGGGCAGGGAGACCCTCACCCACACACATCAGCTGAGCACTGCACACAGCCACTCAAGACACAGGGCGCCATCTTAGCCAAACCCCAAATCCTAATCTGATGGATCTCACTTCCCTTCTAGCCTCTTGGTACATCTGTGGCAGTCCCTCTCCACGCACACAGCCCACTATTGAGTCAGTGCTGCCCAGAGTTCCTGAAGGGGGCAGTGTTCTTCTCCTTGTTCACAGCAGTGGGCATCACCCTGGGAAGGGCACCTGCCTGGGTGGTGCAGACCTCCGAGGGGGAAAGCCTACTGAACGTGGGTCCTGTGCTGGAGCTAATGCTGTTCTCCACAGAGGGAGGGCAGAGCAGGCAGCTGCAGCCGTGGTGGCACACTGTGTCCTTCTCTGCAGACCATGCAGCACCTGGTCGAGTTTCCTGCTCAGTGGGGAGGACAGTGCATGACTGTGTGGGAACAGGGGAGCTCAGACATCTGCTAGATCATCCTAAGGGGGAAGAATGGAAAGGCTCCCCCAGGGTGACTTCTCACCTCCATCTAGGGGCTGTGGCCTGTCATTATACATACACACAGGTGTACACCTGCACCTCACACACACCCACACCTCTCAATGCGCCTCTGTATGGTAACTCTAGCTGGATGTTTAGCTGGTGTCAGTAGCTCCAAATATGAGAATGTCATTACCACCTAGACACCCAAGAACCTTTTATATCTGCCTATCTACCCACAGTCCTACGAGCCTGTGTAGGCACTGTGCCTTCTCGAAATATCAAATTAGATGCTTTTCTAACAAGGTCCTAGCTGTAATGGGCTGGAAGACAGACCAGGATGGCCATCTCGAGGTGAAGTAAGGAGCTGACTGGACCAGAATGGAGGTTGGGGAATGAAAACCCGGGGTATGTAGAGGAGGAAGTGAGAGAAAGTCTGCCTGTACCGCACATCTTCTGAGAGAGAGCAGGCTTGTGCCTACAGTGAGGGTGGAGACTGCTGAGGACAGAGTTCCCCATAGCAGAAGCCACACACAGTCGTATCAAGGAGGCCGTCTGCTCAGTCCCTCTATCTTGTGCACACATGCCCTCCCCCATCTGCTGTGCCATGGATCTAAGTTTCTCTGGGCACAGGGCCCCATATTTTCACCAAAGACCAAGGTGTCAATACTGATGTGTTTGTCTCCTTCCCTTCTTTCTTCGCTTTATGTCTGTGTTCATTCTCCCTCCATGGACAAGCTTCCTACTGCATCATTGGGAGGAGCATCAGGAAGCCAAGAATCCAGACTCAATTCTAGTTGTCCCCAGAGAACTTCTCCTCAGGACTAGCTTTTTACTTCCTGTCAGAGCTGACAGGGAAGAAGGCTTGACTGACTGTCCAATTCCCATTGGCTGTAGGATCAGCTATGCACTGCCATGACAGCTGCAGTCACACAAGTCACCTGAGTATCAAGGGACAGGTACCAGGACAGAAGCCAACTGTTCTGATGGACTTAGGAGACATAGAGAAAAGTAATGTCCCCAATGAGAGGACAGAGGTCACAGTTGTCCAGGCACCTCCTTTTCCTCAGGAGTCCAGGCTAGGGTTAGTGAAACAGAAGCTGCTGGTGTGAGCAGCTCCCCCATCCCCAGGGCAGAACCTTGCTCATATGTAATCAAAACTCATGGGCACTGCACTGATCACACACAGATCCTGGATCAGCGTCACATGGCCGATGTGTCGTAGATGCAACCCACTAGACATGACTGTGGTCACAGCTCCAATTTCTCCTCCCTGGAAGCTTTATTAAGTGTGAGCTCTAGAGGGCTGGAAGAGCTGTCTGAAGGATGACTGTCATTTGTTCCCCTCCTCTGTTTCTTTGCAGAGCTTGTGACACAGCCTTTCATGAGAGCCACGGACAGCACAGTCAGAGTACGGAGCTCAGTGGTCTTCACTTGCTTCTCAGACATCACTGGGATCTCCATCCGTTGGCTCTTCAATAATCAGAGCCTGCAGCTCACAGAGCGGATGATCCTGTCCCCATCAAAGTGCCAACTCAGGATTCATACTGTCAGGGAGGAGGATGCTGGAGTGTACCAATGTGAGGCCTCCAACCCAGTCAGCTCGAAGTCCAGTCTCCCAGTCAGCCTGGTGGTGATGAAGGAGTGACCCCTCCTCTGATGGTACATCAGGCTGGGGGCCTTTATGTATTCAGATGCCCACACTTACCGACCCTTGCCCGTTACAGATTTCCATTCATTCTCATGGCCACTGGCCATTTCTTCCATCCCTAATGTACTGAGTGGTTTTGTGTGTCAACTTGACACAGACTGGAGTTATCACAGACAAAGAGCTTCAGTTGGGGGAAATGCCTGCATGAAGACCCAGTTGTGGCGCATTTTCTCAATCATTGATGAAGCAGGGAGTGCCCCTGGTTGGTGGTGTCATGAATGGGCTGGTCTACCTGGGTTCTATCAGAGAGCAGGTTGAGAAAGCCAGTGGAAGAAACCAGGAAGTAACATCCCTCCATGGCCTCTGCATGAGTTCCTGCTTCCTGACCTGCTTGAGTTCCAGTCCTGACTTCCTTTGGTGATGAACAGCTGTATGTTAGTGTAAGGTGAATAAACCCTTTATTCCCCAACTTGCTTCTTGATCATGTTTGTGCAGGAATAGAGACCCTGACTAAGACACCTCCCCACACATGATCCTGAACCCCTCCACTCTCCTCCCCATCTCCTCTCCTACTCAGTTCCCTCCCTGCCTTCTACAACTATTTTCCCCCTTCTAAGTGAGAGTCAAGCATCCTTACTTGGGCCTCCCAAGTTGTTGTGCTGCATTGGGTCTGTTGAGTGTAGTGTGTGTGTCCTGTATTTTATGTCTAATGTCCATTTATAAGTGAGTACATACCATGCATACCATTTTTGGACTCAGTCAACTCACTCAGCATGGTGTTCTCCAGTTCCATCAATTTGCCTTCAAATTACTGATATCTTTGTTTTTAGTAGTTGAATAATATTCCACGTTGCGCATGGCACAACATGGTCTGTATCCATTCTTCCAAGCTGCTGGTGCCCTCCCCACACTGCTCAGCTCACTCTTGATGCACAATGCAGCCCAAGGAGAAAACGTTCCCTTTGTCCTCAATAGACAGAGAGCTTCACGCCTTTACTGAAACAAGGGGGGAACTGAGGGTGACAGGTGTCTTAGGGTTTTCCTTGTGTGAACAGAGACCATGACCAGTGCAAGTCTTTTACAAGACAGCATTCAGTTGTGGCTGGTTTTCAGGTCAGAGATTCAGTCTGGCATCTTCAAGGTGGTAACGTGGTAGAGCCCGGGTAGGCATGGTGCAGCAGAGCTGAGAGTTCTCTGTCTTCATCTGAGGGTTGCTTGCAGGACTCTCCCTTCTATGCAGCTAGGCCCATGGTCTTAAAGTCCACACCTGCAGTGAAACACCTACTCCAACCAGGTCACACCTCCAGCAGTGCCACACACTGGCCCAAGCATATACAAACATCACATTCCCCTCCTTGGCCCACATAGGCTTACCTAAACATATGTGTCTATAGAGGTGATACCTAAATAGCATAAGAGTATATTTAGTCCAACTTCCAAAGTCCCCATTGTCTATAGCAGTTCTAACAATGCTAAAAGTCGAAAGTTCAAAGTTTCTTCTGAGATTTGTCCAATCACTTAATTGTAATCCCCAAAGTAAGACAGAAATCCAGCTGGGCAGACTCCAAAGTCTGCATTTCTACCTCTGATGTCAAAGTGCTTTTCATATCTGCACTCATTTTTCATCTTTGTTGAGTGCAAAAACCTGCTTTCTCCTGGGCTGTTTTCAATCTCTGTTAACAGCTGTCCTCAGCAGATAGCCCACAGCTCTGGCATCTCAAACACCTTGCAGTCTCCAAGGCAGCTTCAGTGTTGTAGCTTGTTGTTTTGATGTCTGGGGTCCACACATGATCTGCTGGTTTCCTCCAAATGGCTGACATCACTTCCCCCGCTCTGCCCTCTGTAGCACTCTAAGCTCAGGCTGATCCACGCCAGTGCTGCTGCTGTTCTTGGTCATCATCCCATGGTACTGGCATCTCTGACACACTGGGTTCTCGTTCTGCAAGCAGGCTTCCTCATTGACCTCTCATAGGCTCTCTTCATGGTGCCAAGCCTTAAATTCTGTGCACAACCCCTTCAGTCCTGAGCTGACGACTGCAACTGAGGCTGCACCTTCATCAGTGTCCTTCCATGGCCTCTCTCAGTGACAAGGCTCAGCTGCTTTTCATGACCCCTTCATGCCTTCAAAACCAGTACCACCTTGGTGTCTCTTACATATTACCAATTATAGCTGCAGCACAGGGTACAACCTTGGCTATCTCTGGGACACAGCTTCTTTGCACTCTCAGTAAACATTTTCCAGATTTCCCCTCAGTGATGCTGGTTTCTTCTTTATCACTCCTAATTTCTTAGCTCCAGCTTACCTGCATCAATTGTCTCAGTTGTCCCGTCTATTCTTGACACTAAAGCCAGAGCCACATGCCCGAACCTACTGTGTTCTGCTGCTTAGCTGGGGCTGGAACATGGCCCCCTCTTAGTGTGTTCCCAGCCTTCTGTTTTCTGCCCCCCTCTCTGCTAAGCTTGGCTTTCCTGGATCTGGCTCTGTAGATTAACCTTGAGTTCAGATATCTGCATGGCTCTCTTCTCCTGTAATGCTGGGATTAAAGGTGTGTACCACCATGCCAGATTTAAGCTTTTCTTCACCTAGAACCTGCTTTGTCACAGGCTGGCCTTGAGCTCAAAGATCTGTTTGGGGTTGTGTTCTAGCATTAAAGTTTTATACCATGCCTGGATCTATACTTAGCTGGGTGGGATCTTGTCCCCAAATCTCTTAATCTCTTATGTCCTAGAATATAGGATTCAATTCCATTTCACTTACAGGTTCCCCCCCCCCTTTTTTTTGAGACAGGGTTTCTCCGTGTAGTCCTGGCTGTCCTGGAACTCACTCTGTAGACCAGGCTGGCCTCGAAATGAGAAATCCGCCTGCCTCTGCCTCCCAAGTGCTGGGATCACAGGCGTGTGCCACCACGCCCGGCTTTTCAGGTTCCCTTTTCTTACTGGAACCAGTTGTTTTATAGTTTTCCTTTCTCAGCATTCCATGCTTGTTCAAAATACACATCCTGAGACTAAACTAGCGAACAGATTAGATGATGGGTCTTTTTGATTCTTCCTTTGTCAATGCAATTAATCTGAGTCTCTTCACCTTAGCCTCAGACAGATCTTCAGACAAGGAGAAAAGGTAGCCACATTTTTCACCGAAATACTGCAAGACAGTCTTTATACCACATACTGAAATTCTTCTCCTCTGAATCCTCTTAGACCAGGTCAGCACAGTTAAAATTAGTCCCAGCAATAAAGTGTTCCACATTCCTATGTGTTTGGCCCATTGATCCCCATGGAAAGCATTCCACTGTTTTCCAAATCCAAAGTCCAATGCTTCCAAATTAAAGCACAGGTAGGGCTACCACAACAATACACCACTTGTGATACAACTTATGTCTTGGGGGTTTTCTGCTGTGAACATGACCAATGCCAGGCTTATGAAGGACAACAAGTCAGAGTCCAGGGAGGCATGGTGCAGCAGAGTTGAGAATTCTACATCGTCATCTGAAGGGTGCTGGCAGAATACTCACTTCCAGGCATCTAGGGCTATGGTTTCAAAGCCCACACCCACAGTGACACACCTCCTCCAGCAAGGCACACCTCCAATAGTGCCACTCCCTGGCCCAAGCATACACAAACCATCACAGCAGCCATGGACTCACACAGTCTATCATAGACACCAGTCAGTACCTGCTGGGGACTACACATAGTGTCCGAGGCCCAATGCACACCAGTTCTTGCAGTCATTGGCTGGAGCTTGTCCCTCCTGTGGGCCTTCAAGGCCATGTCAGCACTCCTGGGAGACCAGCTCTCTTCTTTTGGGATATGTGTGCAGATGGCTGTGGAGCCCCTCGGATCCCAGGTGCAGATGCTGACTGGAAGACTCCTGTCCCAGCTGCTCCACTGATCGTATGTCCTGAGTGCTCCCAGCAGTTCCCCTCCAGACAGTTATTGGAGAGAAAGTGGAGATCTCACCTCTGTGTCCAGAAGTGAAAGTGTTTGGGGAGATCCCTCTCTCCTGGTGGGCAGTGCACAGAGGGAGGTGGAGCTGCCTGGCTCCCTGGTGTAAATGTGTCATTTGTCTTTCACAAGCTTTACTTATGCTCTGTAGATCTTTGAGAAAGTTTCCAACATTCAGACAGATTAGCTGCCACTATTCTTTTGTGCCCCTGTGCAAGTACTCATGTGCTCAGACCACATAGAAAATTTCTGACATTCAGATTCCTTAGCACAGATCAAACCCAGAAGGGTCACCATGGTAGCATAAGCCACCAGGTTCCACACAAATATATCATCTCAGCAGGAGTAGAAGCGGTCCACAGTTACCTTCACACAAGCTTGTTCCATTCTGTTCTGCAGATCTCACACAGAAAGATCAGACAAATTTAGTGCTCAGCAGGGAAAATGGAGGGAGTTTAACACAGTGTTACCAACATAAAATCACAAATACCTAGACGAGTTTTGCCAGCTTTAGGGTCCTCCAGATCAGTAGTCCTCTGTATTGAAGGGAACCTCCCAGCTAAGGTATTAAAATGTTGTGCCAGGGAAATGTTTGTGGTCCCCCAAAACACACACAGGAGCTAATCTCATGTGACTCCCAGCATGCTCTTTATTCTATTTGAGTGAGCGAGTCCCCCCTCCACCCAACATGCCACCATAATGCAGGACAGTTTTGTGTTGGGGGAGCCCTGAATGTCTAACAGGAAAAGGCTTCATAGTAAGCAGCAAGCAGGGAATATGTGTGCAGGCATCTAATTGGAGAGCTGCTGTGGCCTTTACCATAATTGGCTGGTGTTGGGAGTCAATCATAGACTTAACTTCTGCTCCCCTCTGCATTGGTGGTTGTTAGACAAGACATGGGCTTGTAACCTGAGGTGCATATTTGTTGGGGAAATAACCTGGAGACACCAGGCTTGTTGGGGATTAATTGGAGCTAGAGTTGGAGCTAGAGGCTGGATCTAGACTCAGGTTTTGTTGCAGGGCCACTTGGAACCTAATGCTAGGTACTAACCTGTTAGTTTATCTGAGTTCAAACTTAGGCCAGATTTTCTAAAATGGAGTCTGAACGTAAAGGCTTTAGCATCTCCTCATCATCGTCATTTCAGAATTAGAACTGACTGAGTGCAGGTTCCCTGAAGCTACTTGCAGACCCTCTTGTGCAAAGAGTTTTGGGGGACCCAGTTAGTTTTAGCAGCTACATCCTGTCAGAAATTTGTGCCATTTTGGAGTTTCAGAATTCATCAGAAGACACAGCAAGTGTAGACACACTGAAATATCACAAGTTTTACCCTATTGAGGGCACAGTGTGTGTGTATGTGTATGTGTGTTTGGTGTGTGTGTGTGCGTGTGTGTGTGTGTGTGTGTGTGTGTGTGTGTGAGAGAGAGAGAGAGAGAGAGAGAGAGAGAGAAGGCACAGAGAGACAAAGTATATGTGCATACATGTCTGTGTGTGTGTGTGCATATGTGTCTCTGTGTGTGCATATGCTTCTCTGTGTGCATATGTGTCTGTGTGTAACTCTGCCATAGAATCAGGATAAGACCAATTTTTGTGGTTCTCATCATAAACACATCATGAGAAAGACCCTTGGGCCTGAGAATCTGGCTGCAGAAGCAGTGGGATCTTTCTAGAAGGAGGACAACCAGGAAGTCCTGGCTCTGTATGACTGTCCCAGAATACTGACTCTAGGTGCCCTGGGGTAGTGCATGCAGTCTTGGGATCTGACTTGTCAGAGCTAATACAGCAGAATGATTCTTAACAGTCTGAGTGTCCTAGCTCAGGGAACCAGAGAACAGTCAGGGAACAGTGCACTGGTATGAGAGCCACAGGTACAATATGTCCCTGGGAATCTCCTGCTGAGTCTGACTGGAGAGCACAGCTGCACAGGTGTGCAGGCCATCAGCCAACTGTTCCGATGGCTTATTAGACTTTACAGGAAGGCCAGTGTCCCCATGAGAGGGACAGAGGACACAGGTCCTCTTGATGATTCATGTCCTCAGGGAAGAGTCTAATGAATCCTTTCCTGCAGACAAGTGGTAACAGACACTGCTGATGTGGACATCCGTCCTGCCCCAGTGTCAGGGCCTTGTTCGTATTTAAGGCTACCTTGTAGACACTGCAACATTTGTTCCCCAAGTGTGCTGTCTGTCACTGGGAAATGCAGACACAGGAAAACAGTGGCCACATGAGCCTCACACAGGCCACAGGTGACAGATATGAAGCACAAGTTCTCCGTCTCCAGCCACGTATTCCATGTCTCCGCCCTGGAGGCCTTCTCAGGTGTCTGTGAATCAGAGAGGAGCTGATGTTAATCCTGGTCATCACCTGCTCAAGGGGACATCTTGTCCAAGAACTGAAAGCAAATGGACAGTCAGATGAGACTCCAGAAGTAAGCCACGTGTCTTCGAAGAATTTCTGGAGCATTCCAGGACTCCTGAGCCCACAAATGAGACAGGAAGTCGTGTTCTCCTGAGTGCAGCTTCACTCAACACTCAGATCGTTGTTTCCCTGAGACATGGCCTTGCCTAGGAGACTGCTTCCCATCCCTGTCCCTACTGACCTGGATCTCCCTCCCTAGACCCTGCTCTCCTTCCTGTGTCTATGAACACCCCCTCTCTGGGGGTCCTGAAATTTCCCTCCCTCCTGGCATCTCCCAAGGTTAAGACAGGACATTTGCTGCAGAATCACCCAGTCAAAGGGCATAGGTGACCCAGGAAGACCAGCGAGCAGCTGGGCTCAGCCACCACAGCCCAGCCAACCCATAAGGCTGGACGGCTGCCTTGAAACAGTGTGTAGGAAGAGGAGCCCACAGTCCTTTCCAGGACACACCGGTCACCCCTTCCCAACACCAAGATCATGAAACTCCTCACACAGCTGCTCCAGGGCCTCAGTCTTGGGTCAGGAACTTGACTGGTGACATTAGTGATAAAAGGTTTATCATCGTCCCCAGTTGTCACACAGCTGGTCCCTTCCAACCCTCAGAGACATCTCTGTCACCTTCCTGCTGGGAAATCCCACCTCCCAGAGCACTGAGGACACAGGGCATCCTGGGTGCTCACCTGTGTCTCTGTGTCTCAGGGGCACATAGGAAAGATGGGGGCTCCCTCTTTGATGCTGACAGACTCACCTCCAGGAGTCAGCAGATGTCAGCCCTTGGAGGAGTCGTCGTTCTCTGAGGGCATGTCTATGCATTTCAGCCTTGTTGCTCAAGGTGCTGTTGGAGGAGAAACATAAAGAGAGAAAAGTTGAGAAAGATGCGGGCCTGCTCTGAGAGTGGAGGGACTGAGCAGAGCTGTGGACACAGACCCAGCACCCGTAGCCCATGGGATTCTGGGAAGTGTCCTGCTGAGAAAAACTCAGCTCAGAAAGGGAAGGGCAGCAGAGGCCTGTGCCTTGCAGGAGCTGAAGGTCTTCCTCTCAGAGGAAGGACAGTCCAGTGAGAAGTGATATGGAGGTGTTCTCTGAGCTTTGCTGCAAGGGGTGGTACCCCTGGAAGAAAGTCCTGCTCACAGGTTGGTGGTTAAATATCTGATTGTGTGTGAGAAGGGGAAGTCAGAAGCCCATGTCTCCTGAAAAGGAGATGTCAGGAAACTTGGTTTCTGTTTCTAGTCACAGTGCAGAAGGTGCAGTGAGGGACAGAGGGTCAGCGCAGGAAGGTCTGAGCAGACAGGAGCTGGTGAGGAGAGTGAAGCCTCCCCTGCCCCTATTCAAAGTCAGTCACAGCGGCTGCCATCGGAAGCCCGATGTTCCCACCCGTGACAGGCTGACTCTCCACCTAGAAATCAAACCTGGGAGGCCAGTGAGGCACCTCAGTGTGTGGGGACATGACAGTCTGCATTCATTCCTCAGCTGGCGGGGTCGATGGAGATGCAGACTCCTGCAGGCTCTTCTGTGCTCTCCACAGGGGTGTGTGTCATTGGCCTGCAATGTGTCCACCAGGACAGGGGCCTCCTACCCCCACACATTCAATATAGAAATGTAATCATACTTGAATGTAATTATTGACATTTGCTACAAACCTGGGCCGTATGTAGCATCATTCATGGAGAGCCTTTTTCCCTCCCCCCTTCTTCTTTCCTTCCTTCCCTCTCTCCCTCCTTCCCTTCCTTTCTTCCTTCCTATTTCCTCATTTTTTCTCTGTTTGTTTTCACCTCCATTATTTTCTGAGATCTTTTCAGGAACTGAACCTTCTATAAAGATAATTCCAATTGTTGTCCTCACAAATCCCTCTTCTAGTGAACCAGAAATCAGCTTATCCAGAGGAGAAACTCACTGGTTTAATGGAACTGTAAATAGAACAGAATACATTTCAGAAAGTGAGGACTGTTTGGAGGAGGATGGGGGAGAATGAGGTGGAGAAGATGAGGATGAAGAGGAGGTCAGCGAGCCCCCTCTCCTCACACCATACACCCTTTATATGAAGAGTGATATGGGGACTCCGGAGTAGAGGGTTCCACAGCGAGGCAATGACACCCTCTGAGGCTCTGAGGGCATGGAGGTTGTGTTGCTCACCTCCACTGAGGGCGCACCCCTACCCACAGCCATGAGCTGAGGCATGCTCACACCTGCTCAGGATTGGTGGCTTGTCTCTCTTCCCTTCCAGCCTCCCTCTTAACCTGCTGGATCCTGCCCACCACTGCCCGAGTCACCATGAAATACTTACCATCCAACGTGGTTGAAGGAGAAAATGTTCTTCTGCGTGTTGACACTCTGCCAGAGAATCTTCTAGGCTATGTGTGGTTCAAAGGGGAGACAAACCCGAAGACACTGGCCTATAATGTAGGTCTGACGCGGCATGTGCACAGTGGTAGAGAGACATTGTACAGCAACGGGTCCCTGTGGATCCCAATTGTCACCCAGGAGGACACAGGATTCTACATTTTTCAAACCATAAGTAAACGTCGAGAAATTATATCAAATACAGCCATACACCTTCAAGTGCACTGTAAGTAATTGACTGTGAACTGTGGGTTCTGGGTGGGGTCCTTCCACTAGGTACATGGAAGTGACAGGCCTGGCCTGTGTCTCCTTCCCCCTGCATTGTGTCTCCATGTTGGGACTTGAGCTTTACTGCAGGACACACATGGTGGAGAATAATGTCAACTGTGCACAATTATTCCTTTGACTTCACCTTGGGGAGACCTGGGTGCATGGAGGGCAGGTCATGCAAGGACGTCAGCCTCTGTCTAGACTCTTGGGGTCCTTTGTAGAAAACTGACCTTCAGGAGGACCTTGAGGGGAGTGAGAAGGGCTGGTGGTAGCCATGGGCATCTTACAGAGTTGTGTTCCAGAAACCCCTGTCTCCACATCTGTATTCCAGATTCAACTCCTGATGGCCCTGAGAAGTTTTGTGCTAGGGTTGGGCCTTGACTTTCTGTTTGCAGAGAAGAGTGCTTGTGAGTCGTCAATGTCTTGCTCCTGTGGGACAAGCAGTGCCCTGACAGGAGCGCCATGATAGGGTAGCTCTCCTGGTCTCCCTAGTGACCCGAGTGAGAACACACCAGGGAGATTCCCATAGTGACCCAAGTTAGGGCACACCAGGGAGATTCCCAGGCCATTATCCCAGCATCCTGATGGGCTTAAGAGAGTTCAAGTAAGGCCAGGGCCCCATCAGGGAGGGACAGAGGACATGGTCCTCCTGACCAGTTCTTGTCTTTTGGGACACGTATGTTTTTCCCCAGGCCAATGCGCACAGGCTCTGCTGCAGTGGACAGTTCCCCAGACATGAGCTGCGGTTCCCACAGTGAGAAGCAGGGATAGCCTGGGACAGCCAAGGACACTAACCACCCTCTATCCCTGAATCAGGCCCTCACCTTGAACCCGGACATTTATCTCTTTCCTGCAGACCTGGCAGTCACTGTCGCAGTCTCCTGAGACCTCTTAGCTGCTTCCTGTATCTGCTGCCCTGCGAGGGGACCATGTTCACATTGCAGACATGTATTTTCCCATACATGAAAGGGCGTCCTATGGGAATCAGCTAGACAGAGGTCGAGGGCTTCTCAGAAAGCCCAGGGAGCACATGGGCAGAACCACCACCCAGCTCATCAGGCAGAGAAAGTGTGAGCATAGTCTTGAAACCCTCCATGGGATGATTGAGGCCAAAGGGGTCATGCCAGATCACAGGTCAGCTCCTCCCACACTGAGGCTGTGAGCTCCTCACAGGTCTGCTCCTGGGCCTTTCTTCTCACTCAGAATTCTGACTGTTGACTGCAGTGAGTCTGGATCTGTCCCCTTCCCCACCTGTCATGCAGCTGGTACCTTTGGATCCCTCACAGACATCTGTCATCATCCTCCGGAGAGCAAACTCCATCTTTCCAGAGCACTGAGGACACAGGGCAGACTGGGTGCCCCGCTGGGTTTCCACGTCACACAGGGAGTGCAGCGGCTCCTTCTCCTGTGCTGACTGACCCAGGATGAGAACCCAAGAGAGGGCTGCTCCCGGGTGAGCCTCCGATGTCTCAGGGCACAGAGATGCTCAGAAGGCTGTTTTCCATGTGTTCTCTGGAGGGGTGAAACAGAAAGAGCCGAGAGGATAGGGTAGGTGGGCAGTCCTGAGAATGTGCAGGACAGAGAACACAGAGCTACCCTCAGCCCATGGCCCCTGGAAGATGCTTTTGTCTGGGAGGAGGCTGAGGCTAGAGGATGGAACTGAGATCTGGGCTGGACCAGATGGGATACAGACAGAGGCCACTCTAGGCCACAGAGTCCAGGATGACTCCCTCTGTACTCTCTGCAAAGGTTGAAGAACCTGTCAGGCCCTCCTGACCATGGGTGAGGAGACCATACTTTACAGAGTGTGAGAGGAGCCTTATTCTCAGTTATTGTCTGGAGTGTCCTCAAGAGCTCAATGACCTGAGAGAGCCTCAGGGCTTGTAGGAGAGAAGAGCCAGTGGGACAGAGGCCCAGCAGATGCAGGAGGCTCTAGGAGAAGAAGTGGGGGGAAGGGGAGACCGTTTTCACCCACAGATAATCAGCATGTGCACAGTGGTCAGATGTCTGACATACTCAGCTGTGAAGTCCCAAACAAGAACCCAAGCTAGTATTGATTTTTGATGTGGCTCAGTGGATCTGGGTGTTTGCTTCATGTCTGACAACCTGAGAACCAGTGAATGGAACTTATCCCCTTCTACCTATGGATGTTATCCTGTAGACACACACACACACACACACACACACACACACACACACACACACACACAGTATAAAAATAAATGAAGATAATCGAAGAGTTGTATACTACATCCTCATACTTATAAATTTGTTAAGTCTATGAACATGCTTGTGTGGGGCCTTGAAAGGAATGGTTCTGAGACATCAGTCATTTATTCAATCATTCATTAGTTCCCCACAGATATCTGATGTCTTTTTAGGCAGCCTCTCTTTAAAAAATATGACACCACAACTGATTCTCACAATTCTCTTGCCCTTGTGGACTGGAAGAGAGACCAATGAGGAAAGCTAGAAGATGATCAGGTGTTGGGATCAATCATTAAAGAGACAGAGAATGAAGACAGGTCTGCTGGAAAGAGGTCGGGAGGCATCACTCCATCACACATCTACACTGAGTGTGAGCCGGGAGCTAAGGACAGTGAGGTGGTGCCATGTTGACATCCATGGAGAGCTCCATAGAGAGGAAATGATGAGCTAGGGGCACGGAGTTCATGGAGGTAATGTGCTGACCTCCACCACGTAGGGCAGGGAGACCCTCACCAACACACATGAGCTGAGCAATGCACACAGCCACTCAGGACACATGGTGCCATCTTAGCCAAACCCCAAATCCTAATCTGATGGATCTCTCTTCCCTTCTAGCCTCTCGGTACATCTGTGGCAGTCCCTCTCCTCCCACACAGCCCACTATTGAGTCAGTGCCGCCCAGAGTTGCTGAAGGGGGCAGCGTTCTTCTCCTTGTTCATGATCTTCCAGAGCATCTTCACAAGTTCTTCTGGTATAGAGGACTGATTGTATTCAACAAGGTTGAGATTGCCCGACAGAGAAGAGCCAAGAATTCAAGTGAGCTGGGCCCTGCCCACAGTGGTAGAGAAATCGTGTTCAGCAATGGCTCCCTGCTGCTCCAGAATGTCACCTGGAAAGACTCGGGATTCTACACCCTACGAACTCTGGATATACACAAGAAAATGGAATTAGCACACATTTACATCCACGTGGACAGTAAGTTAATCTCTGTGATCATTCAGTGCTGGGTGGGCTTTGCCACACAGGACTGTCCCTCCTTCCACGTGACTATCTCCTGTCTGCATTTTATCACCATGATGGGATTCAACCACTGTGTGCAGTATACACATGTAGGAGAGAAATGCCCATGGCTTAGACTCTGTTTTCTGACTCCCCCTCATTTCTAGGAGGGCCTAAGATGGCAGACTGCTCTGTCAGTTGAGGATCTGGCAATGCACGTGAGGAAAGCGTTGCCTCCTCACAGAGTGGTGAGCCTGAGGTAGCTCTGGCCCTGGTTGTCTGACCCAGGTTTGACTAACAAAGTCCTGGGTACCATGTTCCAGGAGTACTCCTGGTCTGAGCAGGCTGTCCTCTGCTGCTCATCAGCTGTCTACATCAATCCAGTGCATTTTGTTTCATTAAACAGGGGAGATTCATAAAAAAGAAAAGAAAAGTAAAAAACATTAAAAGACCAAAGCAATGCAGGGTTGTCATAGACAAAATGGAGGGGTGCTGGTTTCCACCTGTCTCCTCACAGCCTGCTCACACTGATCTTATAGCAGATGTGACCATGAGCCCAGGATAGAAATGCTCACAGTGGACTGGCCCCTCCCACGTCAGTCACCAGGTGAAAGGTGTACTCTCCATGTGCCCACAGACTCTGGCTTGTGTCATGTTGACATAAAGCCAGCCAGCATAAGTCCTGGACCAGCTAAGAAGACAAGACTGCTCCAAGCGGTCACCCAGCCCTAGTCCTGGAGTTTGCAGGCTGAGCAGTAAGAACATGGAGAATGTGAGAGCAGAGGTTGACTTCAGGTACAAAGGAAGTGAGAAAAGTCAGATAGTGACTATCTTGGGTGTGTAGAGACCAAGGACATGGGAGGCGTCATCTCAAAGCACAGTGTACATGAGTGTGTGCCGTGTCTGAGGGAGTGCAGTGAGGGGCAGCCATGGAGACACCGAGGAGAGAGCTCTATGCAGAGGAAATGACTCCAGGTCACTGAGGGAGCAGAGGCTGTGTCACTGACTTCCTCAGGTGGGACAGACACACCCACTCCTGAATGTCTAGGCTGAGTGAAGAATCCATATTATGAGGACTCAGGGCACTACTTTTATATCCAGCACAATGATCCCGTGTGATGACTTTTCTTCTTTCCCTTCCAGCCTCTCTTTCCTCGTGCTGTGACCCTCTCATGTATGCCCAGCTCACAATCGATCCAGTGCCAGGACATGCTGCTGAAGGGGGGAGTGTTCTTCTCCAGGTCCTCAATCTGCCAGAAGAGCTGCAAACCTTTTCCTGGTACAAAGGAGTATATAGCACTGAGGCCTTTAAAATTGCAGAATACAGCATAGCCACGAAGTCTGTCAGGAGTGGCCGTGCACACAGCAGAAGAGAGACAGGGTACACCAATGGATCCCTGCTGCTCCAGGATGTCACTGAGAAAGATTCGGGCTTGTATACACTTGTAATGACAGATGGTAATTTCAAAGTTGAAACAGCATGTGTGGAAGTCAACGTGCACAGTAAGTGACTCTTAATGGCTTCCTGCTGGTGGGTGTGGCTTAGCCTACTTCTCCAGTGGACTGTGAGGAGTGGGCTGTGCCTGCATTTCCCTCATCCCCACCACACTCTGTTCTCACATTGGCATTTGGCAGTTCCTGCAGGGCACACCTGGTGTGGACCAACAGCATTAGATCAGAGCTCTTCCCTTTCTCTCCCTGCAGAGGGAGGCTCAGCCTAAGAACGTCAGAATCAGCCCTGACCCTTGGGCCTCTCACCATGCCCACAGCCCTGATAGAGACTCCGTGGGGTCCGATGAGTCCTAGCTGAGGAAGCCATGGGTTCCCCACACACAGCACCAGGAAGGGCTGGCAGCAAATCTCTGTGATGCTCACATCCATAGGGAGCATGGAGAATGATTGTGTCATTGCTTGGCTTTGGATTTCTGTAGGAGCTGACTTGGTACAAGGCTGTTGTGGCATGTGTTACCATCCATGCCCTGCCATGGGAGACACAGCTGAGCTAGTGACCCTGGTCATCTTCCAGAGAGTCAGCCAGGAATGCAGAGCTGGACAGGGCGATATGTGCTTGGGGCCACTCACTGGCTGTGTGGATGGCCGTATGAGACCTCACAGGAAGGTCAGGGTCTCCAAAGTGATGGACAAAGGATACTGGACCTTTTGGCTAATGCTTGTCCTCTGGCGTCCAGCTCCTGGAATTCTCTCTCACAGGCAAACAATCTCAGAGTTGGTAAACTGGGCAGCTCCCAGACATGAGGAGCTACTCACTAGATGGTGGAGTAACTCAGCCTAAAGCTTCAGAGTCTATGCAATCTCCTGAGGTTCTTGCCATCCTCAGAATGCAGAAAACTCAGAAAAGCAATTCCAGGCACCTCTCTCACTTAGGGTGTATCCTGGCTCCATCCCTGACCCTGCATACCTGGACTCCTCTTGGGTAGTCTTTCAGACCTACTAAGCACATTACTCGGTCAGAGGATCCCGTGTTACCAGGTTCAGACTCTCCCTGGCATATCCCATGACTAATCACCCAGACAGAGGAGAGCTGCCTCCCAGGATGGACATGGCAGGCAGTAGGTGAGGCTCAGCCAGCACAGGATGGTGCGAGTCCCTCAGAAACTCTGCGTAGGTTTATGGGGCCACTGTCTTCTCTCTAGGGTCCAGGTGACCTCCTGCTTCTCAACCACATGTAACTTCACACACAACCGCTCCTGGGTCTCATGACCATGCACCCTGACTGGTGACTCCAGTGAGCATGGGTCTGTCCCCTTTCTCGACATCAGTCAGCAGGTACCTTCCCAGTCCTCACAAGCATCTCTGTCACCTTCCTGTAGAGTTGATCCCACCTCAGCACTGAGACCAAAGGGCAGCTTAGGATCCTGTGTCATCAAGGACACACTGGGAGAACACAGCAAGGGCATCCCTGTGGTGAGCCATTGCTGCCCCAGGGACAGAGATGATGACCAGCCTTGTGCGTGGCACCATCCCTGACAGCAGTGGGCATCACCCTGGGAAGGGCTCCTGCCTGGGCAGAGGCTGAGCTCAGAGGGGGAAAGGCTGCCCAGCTTGGGGCCTGTGCTGGATCTAATGCTGTTCTCCACAGAGGGAGGGCGGAGCAGGCAGCTGCAGCCGTGGTGCCCCACTGTGTCCTTCTCCACAGAGCATGCAGCCCCTGGTCGAGTCTTTCACTCACTGGGGAAGACAGTGCCTGACTGTGTGGAACAGGGGAGCTCAGAGACCTGCTGGAACTTCCTAAGGGGGAAGGATGGGATAGGCTCCCTCAGGGTGACCTCTGACCTCCATCTAGGGGCTGTGGCCTGTTATTAAACATACACACAGGTGTACACCTGCACCTCACACACACCCACACCCCTCCATGTACCTCCGTATGGTAACTCTAGCTGGAGGTTTAGCTGGTGTCAGTAGCTCCAAATATGAGAATGTCATTACCACCTGGACACCCAAGAACTTTTTACATCTGCCTATCTACCCACAGGCCTACGAGCCTGTGTAGGCACTGTACCTTCTCCAAATATCATTAGATGCTTTTCTAACAAGGCCCTAGCTGTAATGCGCTGGAAGACAGAACAGGATGGCCATCTCAAGGTGAAGTAAGGTGCTGACTGGACCAGAATGGAGGTTGGGGAATGAAAACCCGGGGTATGTAGAGGAAGAAGTGAGAGAAAGTTTGCCTGCACCGCACATCATCTGAGAGAGAGAGCAGGCTTGTGCATACAGTGAGGGTGGAGTCTCCTGAGGACAGAGTTCCCCACAGCAGAAGACACACACAGTCGTATCAAGGAGGCCGTCTGCTCAGTCCCTCTATCTTGTGCACACATGCCCTCCCCCATCTGCTGTGCGATGGATCTAAGTTTCTCTGGGCACAGGGCCCCATCTTTTCACCAAAGACCAAGGTGTCAATACTGATGTGTTTGTCTCCTTCCCTTCTTTCTTCCCTTTCCATCTGTGTTCACTCTCCCTCCATGGACAAACTTCCTACTGCATCAGTGGGAGGAGCATCAGGAAGCCAAGGATCCAGACTCAAGTCTACTTGTCCCCAGAGAATTCTCCTCAGGACTAGCTTTGTACTTCCTGTCAGAGCTGACAGGGAAGAAGGCTTGACTGACTGTCCAAGTCCCATTGGCTGTAGGATCAGCTATGCACTGCCATGACAGCTGTAGTCACACAGGTCACCTGACTACCAAGGGACAGGTACCAGGACAGAAGCCAACTGTTCTGATGGACTTAGGAGACATAGAGAAAAATAATGTTTCCAATGAAAGGACAGAGGTCACAGTTGTCCAGGTACCTCCTTTTCCTCAGGAGTCCAGGCTAGGGTAAGTGAAACAGAAGCTGCTGGTGTGAGCAGCTCCCCCATCCCCAGGGCAGAACGTTGCTCATATGTAATCATAACTCATGGGCACCCATGCACAGATCCTGGATCAGCGTCACAGCCCAGGGGCCCCAGATGGAAAGCACAAGACATGACTGTGGTCTCAGCTCCAATTTCTCCTCCCTGGAAGCTTTATTAAGTGTGAGCTCTAGAGGGCCGGAAGAGCTGTCTGAAGGATGACTGTCATTTGTTCCCCTCCTCTGTTTCTTTGCAGAGCTTGTGACACAGCCTTTCATGAGAGCCACGGACAGCACAGTCAGAGTACGGAGCTCAGTGGTCTTCACTTGCTTCTCAGACATCACTGGGATCTCCATCCGTTGGCTCTTCAATAATCAGAGTCTGCAGCTCACAGAGAGGATGACCCTGTCCCCGTCACAGTGCCAACTCAGGATTCATACTGTCAGGGAGGAGGATGCTGGATTGTACCAATGTGAGGCCTTCAACCCAGTCAGCTCGAAGCCCAGTCTCCCAGTCAGCCTGGTGGTGATGAAGGAGTGACCCCTCCTCTGATGGTACATCAGGCAGGGGGTCTTTATGTATTCAGATGCCCACACTTACCGACCCTTACCCGTTACAGATTTCCATTCATTTTCATGGCCACTGGCCATTTCTTCCATCCCTAATGTACTGACTGGTTTTGTGTGTCAACTTGACACAGACTGGAGTTATCACAGACAAAGAGCTTCAGTTGGGGGAAATGCCTGCATGAAGACCCAGCTGTGGGGCATTTTCTCAATCAGTGATGATGTGGGGAGGGCCCCCGGCTGTTGGTGCCATCCCTGGGCTGGATGTCCTTGGTTCTATCAGAGAGCAGGCTTAGCACTCAGGGGAAGCAAACCAGTAGGTAACATCCCTCCTTGGCCTCTGCATGACTTCCTGCTTCCTGACCTGTGTGAGTTCCAGTCCTGACTTCCTTTGGTGATGAACAGCTGTATGTTAGTGTAAAGTGAATAAACCCTTTTCTCCCCAACTTGCTTCTTGATCATGATTTTTGTGCAGGAATAGAGACCCTGAGTAAGACACCTCCCCACACCTGATCCTGAACCCCTCCACTCTCCTCCCCATCTCCTCTCCTACCCGGTTCCCTCCCTGCCTTCTACAACTATTTTCCCCCTTCTAAGTGAGAGTCAAGCATCCTTACTTGGGCCTCCCAAGTTGTTGTGCTGTATTGGGTCTGTTGAGTGTAGTGTGTGTGTCTTGTATTTATGTCTAATGTCCATTTATAAGTGAGTACATACCATGCACACCATTTTTGGACCGAGTCACCTCACTCAGCATGGTGTTCTCCAGTTCCATCCATTTGCCTTCACATTACTGTTGTCTTTGTTTTTAGTAGTTGAATAGTATTCCACGTTGCACATGGCACCACATGGCTTGCATCCATTCTTCCACACTGCTGGCGCCCTCCCCGCACTGCTCAGCTCAGTCTTGATGCACAGTGCAGCCCAAGGAGAAAATGTTTCCCTTGTCTTCAATGGACAGAGAGCTTCACGTCTTTACTGAAACGAGGGGGGAACTGAGGCTGACAGGTGTCTTAGTTAGGGTTTTCCTTGTGAGAACAGACACCGTGACCAGTGCAAGTCTTATACAAGACAGCATTCCATTGTGGCTGGTTTATAGGTCAGAGATTCAGTCTGGTATCCTCAAGGCAGGAGCATGGTAGAGCCCGGGCAGGCATGGTGCAGTCTAGCTGAGAGTTCTCCATCTTCATCTGAGGGCTGCTTGCAGGATTCTCCCTTCCAGGCAGCTAGGGCTATGGTCTTAAAGTCCACACCTGCAGTGAAACACCTGCTCCAACCAGGCAAGAACTCCAGCAGTGCCACTCCCTGGCCCAAGCATATACAAACCATCACATTCCACTACTTGGCCCACACAGGCTTGTCCAAACATATATCTCTATAGGGGTGATACCTAAACATCATAATAAAAGTATATTTAGTCCAACTTCCAAAGTCCCCATAGTCTATAGCAGATTCAACAATGTTAAGAGTTGAAAGTTCGAAGTTTCTTCTGAGATTTATCCAATCACTTAACTCTAATCCACAAAGCAAGACAGGAAACTAGCTGGGCTTGTTCTAACCTGCATCTCCACGACTGATGTCAAAGTGGTTTTCATATCTGCACTCATTTTTCATCTTTGTTGACTCCAACAACCTTCTTTCTCCTGGGCTGTTTCCACTCTCTGTTAGTAGCTGTCCTCAGCAGATAGCCCACGGCTCTGTCATCTCGAACACTTTGGGGTCTCCAAGGCAGTTTCAGTGTTGTAGCTTGTTGTTTCAATGTCTGGGATACACACATGATCTGCTGGTTTCCTCCAAATGGCTGACATCACTTCCCCTGCTCTGCCCTCTGTAGCACTCTAAGCTCAGGCTGATCCACCCCAGTGCTGCTGCTGTTCTTGGTCATCATCCCACTTTATTGGCATCTCAGATTCACTGGGTTCTCCTTCTGCAAGCAGGTTTCCTCAATGGCCTCTCGTAGGCTCTCTTCATGGTGCCAAGCTTCATATTCTGTGCACGACCCCTTCAGTCCTGGATTGACGACTGCCCCTGAGGCTGCACCTCCCTCAGTGTCCTTCCATGGCCTCTCACAGTGACAAGGCTCAGCTGCTTTTCATGACCCCTTCATGCCTTCAAAACCAGTACCACCTTGGTGTCTCTTACATATTACCAATTATAGCTGCAGCACAGGGTACAACCTTGGCTATCTCTGGGACACAGCTTCTTTGTGCTCTCATTAAACAATTTCCAGAAGATTTCCCCTCAGTGATGCTGGTTTCTTCTTTATCACTCCTAATTTCTTAGCTCCAGCTCACCTGGATCAATTGTCCCAGTAGTCCCGTCTATTCTTGACACTAAAGCCAGAACCACATGCCCGAACCTGCTGTGTTCTGCTGCTTAGCTGGGTCTGGAACATGGCCCCCTCTTAGTCTGTTACCAGCCTTCTGTTTTCTGACCCCCTCTCTGCTAAGCTTGGCTTTCCTGGAGCTGGCTCTGTAGATTGACCTTGAGCTCAGAAACCTGCATGGCTCTCTTCTCCTGTAATGCTGGGATTAAAGGTGTGTACCACCATGCCAGGATTTAAGCTTTTCTTCACCTAGAACCTGCTTTGTCACAGGCTGGCCTTGAGCTCAAAGATCTGTTTGGGGTTGTGTCCTGGCATTAAAGTTGTTTTATACCATGCCTGGACCTATACTTAGCTCGGTGGGATCTTGTCCCCAAATCCCTTAATCTCTTATCTCCTAGAATATAGGATTGAATTCCATTTCACTTCCAGGGTTCCTTTTCTCACTGGAACCATGTTGTTTTATAGTTTTCCCTTCTCAGGTTTCTATACTTGTTCAAAGTGCTCCTCCTGAGACTAACCTAGAGAACAGATTAGGGGATGGGCCTCTCTGATTCTTCCTTTGTCAATATAGTTAATCTGAGTCTCTCACCTTAGCCTCAGGCAGGTCTTCAGACAAGGACAAAGGTAGCCATGTTCTTCACCGAAATACCACAAAAAGTCTCCCCCACAGACTGAAATTCTTCTCCACTGAACCCTCTTGGGCCATGTCAGCACAGTTCAACTTACTCCCAGCAATAAAGTCTTCCACATTCCTATGTGTTTGGCCCATTGATCCCCATGGAAAGCATTCCACTGTTTTCCAAATCCAAAGTCCAATGCTTCCAAATTAAAGCACAGGTAGGTCTATCACAACAATACACCACTTCTGATACAACTTCTGTCTTGGGGGTTTCCTGCTGTGATCAGACACCACAACCAATGCCAGGCTTATGAAGGACAACATGTCAGGGTCCAGGCAGGCGTGGTGCAGCATAGTTGAGAATTCTACATCTTCATCTGAAGGGTGCTGGCAGAATACTCACTTCCAGGCATCTAGGGCTATGGTTTCAACGCTCACACCCACAGTGACACACCTCCTCCAGCAAGGCACACCTCCAATAGTGCCACTCCCTGGCTCAAGCATACACAAACCATCACAGCAGCCTTGGACTCACACAGTTTGTCATAGACACCAGTCAGTACCTGCTGGGGTCTGCACACAGTGTCTGAGACACAATGCACACCAATGAATCTCTGTTTCTTCAGAATACCAACCAGATGGATGCAGGATATTTTGAGCCTTCGAATGTGAAACGCTGAGGTTGAGCATGAACAAACATGTGTATCCCCACATAAACTGTCACTGGTTTTGTGTGATCCTGGTGCTATGTGGGTTTGCTCCATTTTTGCACATAATGGTTGAGTTCCTGTGTTAGTGTTAATATTACTAATATTCCCTGTGTGGGGTTACAAGACTTCTATGTGTTTTATGTTTCCAAATGAAAGACTCACTGGCGTAGCCTTTATATTTTCACATGCCTGAAGCAGCACAGTAGCTCATGGCTTCTGTTAGTTTCACTGTTTCTCTGTTTAGTTTCTATTTCTGCAATCTGTTTATTGATGGGAGTGGGGTGCTGACGTCTCCCACTATTATTGTATGGGACGCAACGTGTGCTTTGAGCTTTAGTAATGTTTCTTTTATCAATGTGGGTGCCCTTGCATTTGGATTGTAGATATTCAGGATTAAGAGTTATTCTTGGTATAATTTTCCTTGGATGAGCATGAAGTGTCCTTCTTTATCCCTTTTCATAACTTTGGTGGAAAGTCGATTTTATTTGATATTAGAATGGCTACTTCAGCTTGTTTCTTGGGACCATTTGCTTGTAAAATTGATTTCCAGTCTTTTACTCTGAGGTAGCGTCTGTCTTTGTGCCGGAGGTGAGTTTTCTGTATACAGCAAAATGTTGGGTGCTGCTTATGTATCCAGTGTGTTCGTCTATGTCTTTTTATTGGGGAATTGATTTCATTGATATTAAGTGATATTAAGGAAAGGTGATTATTGCTTCCTTGTGGTATTTTAGTTAAAGTTAGAGTTCTGCTTATGTCGTTGTCTTCTTATTGGTTTGTTAATGAAAGATTACTTTCTTGCTTTTCCTAGGGTGTAGTTTCCCTCCCTGTGTTGTAGTTTATTATCCTTAGAAGGGCTGGGTTTGTGGAAAGATAGTGTATCAATTTGTTTTTGTCATGGAATATCTTTGTTTCTCCATCTATGTTAATTGAGAGTTTTGCTGGGTATAGTATCCAAGGCTGGCATTTGTGTTCTCTGAGGGTCTGTAAGACATCTGCCCAAGATATTCTAGCTTTCACAGTCTCTGGTGAAATGTCTGTTGTAATTCTGATAGTTGTGGCTTTATATGTTACTTGACCTTTTTCTTTTACTGCTTTTAGTATTCTTTTTGTTGTTTTGTGCATTTGTTGTTTTGTTTACTATGTGATGGGAACAATCTCTTTTCTGGTCTAATCTGTTTGGAGTTCTGTAGGCTTCTTGTATGTCCATGGGTATCTCTTTCTTTAGGTTAGGGACGTTTTCTTCTGCAATTTTTTGAAGATATTTATTGGCCCTTTAAGTTGGAAGTCTTCACTCTTTCTAACCTTATTATCTTTTGGTTTGGTCTTCTCATTGTGTCCTGGATTTCCTGGATGTTTTGGGTTAGGAACTTTTTGTAGTTTCTTTGTTGTGTCAGTCTTTTCTATGTTATCTTCTGCACCCGAGACTCTCTCTTCTATCTCCTATATTCTGTTGTTGATGTAAGCATCAATGACTCCTCATTTTTTCCTAGGCTTTCTATCTCCAGTGTTGTCTCCTTTCATGATTTCTTTATTGTTTAAACTATTTTTTAGATTCTGGATGGTTTTGTTCAATTCCTTCACATGTTTGGTTGTTTTTACGTACAATTCTTAGCTGTGTTCTCCTGTATTTCTTCATGGAATTATTTATGTTCTTCTTAAAGTCCACTATGAGCATCGTGTGATGCAATTATAAATCCAACTCTTGCTTTTCCAGTGTTTGGGTATCCAGGACTTGCTGTAGTGGGTGAACTGCCGCCTGATGTTGCCAAGTAGCTTGGTTTCTGTTGGTAGGGTTCTTGTGCTTGTCTTTCTTCATCTGGTTATCTCTGGTGTTAGTTGGTCTTGCGGTCCTTGGCTGGAGCTAGTCCCTCCTGTGGGCCTGTAAGGGCATGTCCGCACTCCTGGGCGACCAGCTCTCTTCTGTTGGGATATGTGTGCAGATGGCTGTGGAGCCCCTCGGATCCCAGGTGCAGATGCTGACTGGAAGTCTCCTGTCCCAGCTGCTCCACTGATCGCATGTCCTGAGTGCTCCCAGCAGTTCCCCTCCAGACAGGTAATGGAGAGAAAGTGGAGATCTCACCTCTGTGTCCAGAAGTGAAAGTGTTTGGGGAGATCCCTCTCTCCTGGTGGGCAGTGCACAGAGGGAGGTGGAGCTGCCTGGGTCCCTGGTGCAAATGTGTCATTTGTCTTTTACAAGATGTCCTTATGCTCTGTAGATCTCTCAGAAAGTTTCCAACATTCAGACAGATTAGCTGCCACATTAATCACAATCTCTTGCGCCCCTGTGCAAGTTCTTGTCTGCTCAGACCACATAGAAAATTTCTGACATTCAGATTCCTTAGCACAGACCAAACCTAGAAGAATCACCATGGTAACATAAGTCACCAGGTTCCACACAAATAAACCATCTCAGCAGGTTTGCTGGAAGCGGTCCACAGTTACCTTTATAGAAGCTTGCTCCATTCTGCTCTGCAGAGCTCACACACAAAGGTCAGACAAATTTAATGCTCAGACAAGGAAAAAGAAGGGAGTTAAGCACAATGTTACAAACATAAAAACACAAATACCTAGATGAGTTTTGCCAGCTTTAGGGCTCTCCAGATCAGTAGTCATCTGTGTTATAGGGATCTTTCCAGCCAATATACCAAAATGTTGTGTCATGGAAATATTTGTGGTCCCCTAAAACACACACAGTAGCCAATCTCATGCGATTCGCAACTCAGCAGCATGGTCTTTATTCTATTTGAGTGAGCAAGTTCCCCCCCCCCACTACCATAATGCAGGACAGTTTTGTAATGGGGGAGCCCTGAATGTCTAACAGGAAAAGGCTTTATAGTAAGCAGCAAGCAGGGAATATGTGTGCAAACATCTAATTGGAGAGCTGCTGTGGCCTTTACCATAATTGGCTGGTGTTGGGAGTCAATCATAGACTTAACTTCTGCTCCCCTCTGCATTGGTGGTTGTTAGGCAGGGGGTGGGCTTGTAACCTGGGGTGCATATTTGTTGGGGAAATAACCTGGAGACACCACTCTTGTTGGGGATTAATTGGAGCTAGAGTTGGAGGTAGAGGCTGGATCTAGACTCAGGTTTTGTTGCAGGGCCACTTCAAACCTAAAGCTAGGTACTAACCTGTTAGTTTATCTGAGTTCAAACTTAGGCCAGATTTTCTAAGATGGAGTCTTAACTTAAAAGGTTTAGCATCTCATCATCATCATGTTATTTAGCAATTCGAACTAACTGAGTGCAGGTTCTCAGAACCTACTTATGAAAGACCCAGAAAAACAAGGGTGTTGCAGCACCCCATGCCTTGGAAGGCGACACCCCAATCACTCACTAGAAACAGTCTTGATGCAACAGCAAGAGGATTTTTATTCAAGAGGCTCTGGGGTTCACAGTCTTACCATGCAGGGGTAGAGGGCTGTGGACCCTGAGTGCAGAATTGGGACAGCTTTTATAGGTTCATAACAAAGCACATCGCAAGCCAATCGATTTGTACCACTCCATAGCTTCTACGCCAATCAGTTTAAATTATCCAAGCCTGTACTCCTAGGACCAATCAGCTTTCTATAGAAGCCAGATAGCAACTAGTTAGCTCAATTTTTTCTTTCTTTTTTCTTTTTTTTTGTGGTTTTTTTTGAGACAGGGTTTCTCTGTGTAGTCCTGGCTGTACTGGAACTCACTCTGTAGACCAGGCTGGCCTCGAACTCAGAAATCTGCCTGCCTCTGCCTCCCAAGTGCTGGGACTACAGGCGTGCACCACCACGCCCGGCTAGTTCATTTTTTTCTTATGGGGTCAGGATCACATACTCAAGGCCTTTTTATCTAGTTTCTAATGAAGAGCAGGGTCTGCAATTTTAGTTCTTTAGGGCTTCTTAGGAGGCTGGATTTAGAGCAGTATTTTTTATCCTTTCATTCCCTACTTTTCCTCTGGTTAATAGTTCTAATCTTCGAACTAGGAGAATTAAAGGTCAGCTACCTCTTGACTCAGAGGGCTCTTATACTGCTGCCTAAGTATCATAATCTGGACCGTGCTCACTTGTTCTCTGATGAAGGCAATTAATCTATTAATTATATTAGGTCTAACTGTAAGCAACAGGAGCAGTATCATTAGGGGTCCTATCAGGGCAGAAAACAGGGTGGTCAAGAGTATAAGATACAGGACTTTCCACCGAGTCTTAAGGTTTCCTCCGTGGTGGCATCTAATGTAGACCATTATCTCCAACTTGGAAGTGATGCGGGACTTGCGGATCTCTTTCTCCTGATTAGGCCTCCTGGACCTCAATGCCTCATCCACTGGAGCGCTTGAGCCTAGAGAACAAAGACTGGGAAAGCAGCACATATAGAGGCAGTTTCTACCAGTAGAGGGGGCCACCCATAGAGCAATTTATAGGGGCCAGCCCAAACCGTCCAGGGGTGTTCCCAACCCTGAAGAGCACAAAGGGTAGGAGAACTATCTAATTATTAACTCCAGTCTCTGTGGTCAAATTGGCGAGGGTCTCTTTCATCAGGGTTCCAGCAACTGTTCCTGAAGCCTTCTTTCACAGATCCAGTAACCTGTCTGGAAGCAGTGAGGAGTCTCTGACATGCCTGGAGCATTAAGGAAGACAGTTTGCACCAAATCTCATGCTGTGGTACACCTCCTGGGAGCACACAGTAGATAACAAAGAAATAGGTGTAACAAAGAGGATCTCCAGGGGGGTCAGGTTAAAATGGCAAGGACTATTCAGAAACAAGGGGAGAGGCACCACCCATCCTAAGCCAGTCTCCAAGGTCAATTTAGTGAAGGTCTCTCATAGGGTTCTGTTTATTTTCTCTAGTTGTCTTGAGCCCTCGCAACAGTACATCCAATAACATTTCCAATCAGTCCCCAATATCTCTGTCAATTTCTGACTTACCTTAGGAACAAAACCAGAATCATCGTCTGATCCAATTACCTTGGGCACTCTGAATCTCAGGAAATTTTTTTCTAACCCGGACAGCTGTTTCCTGCTTGCTGGGGAAAGTCTCAATTCATCTAAAGAAAATACCTATAAATGCTAGAAGGTATTTATAACTATATTTTCCTGCCTTAGCTTTTATAAAACCTCTATATACTCTAGGCTGTTCTCTTCTAGGTCTTTTGCCCTGTTTACTCTTTGCTGCATAAACATTCACTTGCTGGCATACCTTGTACTGTTCTATTAATCCCTTAGATGAGTTCATCTGTGCATTTGGCCTGGTGAGTCCTTGGCTTACTTTCTGGGGAGTATAATTATCCCTTCTTGGGTGCACCTTCTCTTGGTAATAGTTGGTAGGATGGCTAGCAATCTCAGTCCTTTTTTTTCTTCAGCATATTTTAAGTGAGGCTATCTCTTAATTTTGTCTCATTTTTTAGTGGGTGTCTCTCGCAGACCCATAACCAATATGGGCTCCTGCATATTCATTCTTGGAGCCATTTGCTCTGCCTGGCTATTGTCCATTGAGTCTTTTTCCTTTTGACGTCCTGGGCAGTGGGTAATACTCACAGTTGCTGGCTTCATGAGGGCATGTAAGAAGTCCAAGATTTCTTGTTGGTTTCCTCTGATGTGAGCAGTCCTCTTGGCATATATCCCTGTGGATGTGGGCTGTGGCAAAGGCGTACCTGTTATCCATGTGGATGTTGATTTTCTTGTTGGCTCCAAGTTCAAAGGTCTTGGTATGGGCAATCAGCTCCATTTTCTGCATTGACATGCCAGGGGGTAATAATTCTTTTACCCAGATGACATTTCTGCTGTCCATCATAGTAGCACCTGCTTGTCTCTGTCCTTCATGGAGAAAACTGCTCCTGTCTGTAGCGGCTTTCAGAAGGGGTCAGTCTCTCTTTTTGGGCCAGTGAGCTGTGGCCTGTTGGGCAGAAAGTATATCTGCCCATTTTGGAGAGTATGTCATGTTCCAACAGAGAGGCTAGGAACAGTCTGGGGTGACCTTAAATGAATGGCCTACCCATCCCATCCCTAGGTCCATTGTTCTTCGGGTAGTCCATGAATATATTTTGGTGCCAGTGGCTTCTTGTACCCAAGATCCTTTCTTGGAAACAGGGCCATTGGCTTGGAAGACTGAGTGTTGAGCCCCTGTGTCCATCAAGAACTGAGTGGGGTTTTCTTCCTCTCTCATAGTTATCTTGGGTTGGGGGAGGTGGTCGGATCCCCCATCTCCCTTAGTCATTGTCTTCACCCAGGGCTAACATTTTTGCCATTTGGGGGCACTTTTCTCAAGACTTGGGAATTCCTGCTCTCAGCTTTTATTTATTAGCACACCTTCTGTCTCAGTGGCCTCTCTCCTTATAGTATGTACATTGGTCTTTTTCTGTCTCTCTTCTCTGTTTTTAGACAGGATTTTTGTAGCTTTTTTCTCTGTCAGTTTTTTCCCTCTTTTTCTTTTTCTCCTCTATCTCCCTGTCTCAGCAGACTACACTAATCTTTTCTATAGTCTTTCCTAACAACCTGCACTGAATCCTTTTATAGACCTTCTTAATACTCTGCATTGAATCTTTCTATATATTCTTTAGCAAATTATATTAAATCCCCCTAGCCTGGGGTCATAGGGTATATGGCAGAATGCTTCTATGAGCTGCTCTAGAAAGGCTTCAGGTGACTCATCTGGTCCCTGCTTAACTTCATATACCTTGGTCAAATTCATGGGCCACCACGCCCTCGAGACCTGCCAATGGAGTCTGATGTTGGTTCTTCAGGTGCATCTTACCTTTTGTCTGAGGGGGTATTCTTTTTGGCTTCCTGTAAAACAGTCTCAAAGAGATTAATCAGTCTCTTGGGAAATATGTCCTTAGTGAGAGAGCCACCATGGAATCAGGATAGGTGGTCTCAGGTCTTCCCCTTTTTCACTCTATGGTCTTCTTTAAATATGAATTGAGGATAGTATTACCATTTTGTAAATTGTAAACTATAAGATGGACCTAATATCTAGTCTCTGTCAATCAAACAGAACTTTTGTTATCTTTATTATCTTAAAAGACTATAAGAATTAACATCCAACTCATGTTTTGGCTATAGATTTTATGTCATTTGAAAATTATTTATTTAAATCTATATTAGCTTTCTCAAGATTAAATAGCTTGAGCTGCCTATGAGACTAACAGTCTTCAACCCCATCAGAAATCTAAGAGTGATTAATATTAACTTAAAATATATAGAAAGCTTAACATAGCTTTTAAGACTTTGCCAAATGATAGAGACTGCTAAACACCCGAACAGTTTATATCTTAAAATGTTGGAGCATTGGTCTTCAGCCTTTTGACATATGAACATCTGACAAACTTAGAGAATCAGGAATTATTAATCCTTATAATATAATAATCTATGGACATATTAAGTTTGTCTGTAGATGAAGAGAGGCAATCTTTGCTTTATGGTTCTCTCTCTCTCTCTCTCTCTCTCTCTCTCTCTCTCTCTCTCTCCACAACAGAAGCAACTCTATATATGCTCATATTCTTTAAGAAAGGGAAGCTGTCAGGAGCAGACTAATCTCTATATATACATAAATAACATTAAACATCATATTTCATGGATTTCTGACTGTTTTTTTTTTGGTTTTTCGAGACGGGGTTTCTCTGTGTAGCCCTGGCTGTCCTGGAACTCACTTTGTAGACCAGGCTGGCCTCAAACTCAGAAATCCACCTGCCTCTGCCTCCCAAGTGTAATACGACCATTTTTATATTCTCTAGAAAGACAATTTAAAAATAATAACCCTCTTTGGCTTAAGTCCCAGGGAAGTGGGTGGCGACTCTCTGTAACTTCTTCAAGCTGAATATGGGTGTTGAGATATGAAGGGGAGTCGTATTTCCTGTAATATAAATCTCAAAACAAGATTTTAGTACTACCAAGACAGATTTTTGGTTAAAATTTTAGAATCTAGTCTTTTGGAGGTCTCTCTTATTTTGACCTCTCTCCCAGTGGAATAAAATAACTATAAAGCTTAATATTATATTTATAATAATAACCTGAACAATCTAAAATATATGAAATAAACCATCTGTACCAACTTAAACTCAGAATCTCCGCACCTGTCACCTTGAGTGTCTTGTTAAGACTTATTTTCTCCATCAGAGGGCCTCAAAGTATTTTGTCTCTTCTTTGTTTTAACTTGGTGGAGAATGACCTTGCAGCTGCAGTTGGGATCTTCTTTAGAAGAAGAAACTACAAAAAAGAAGAAGAAGAAGAAGAAGAAGAAGAAGAAGAAGAAGAAGAAGAAGAAGAAGAAGAAACTACAAAGAAGAGGCAGAGTATAACAGGGAGTTTGGCCCCCGGGCAGCTGCTTTTTGGTTCAGTGGAAGGTCATAGGTTATCTTCAGGCAGATAGTTAACCTTGGAGCCATGTGCCAGATGTCTCAGAAATGTGGTGAGCTAGTAGTTCCTGGAGGGAACAGAGTGTTATCTTAAGATTTATAGTTTCTCAGGCTGAGAGCAGAGAAAAGAGGAAAAAGGAAAAAAAAATAAGAACAAGCAGCTCTGTGTCTAAAAATATCGATTTGGGGTCTAAGAGAGTCACTTTTCAGTCGGTCTGATGTCCAAACACTTTCGTCCATCTAAGTCCAGGAACACAGAATAAGATACAAAATAACACAATATAGACAGCCTGACCCTGCCACCATCAGGCCTCTAGATTTAAGAACACAGAGCAAGGAAAATCAACACACAATTTGTCCCTAGAGGGCCAGACATCAGGTGCCCCTGTAGGAACCAAACCAGATTCCAGCAAAACTCGACTCCCGCTGTTATTGCCTTGCTATTTACAGATGTAAAAGAGCCTTATTCAGCCTTATTCAGCCCTCTTCAGGGCCTAAAGCTTCCTCCAGACCCCTGAGGTCTCGACTCTAGCACAGCTGCCAGTTGAACTTATCACACCATACAGGCTCTCTGAGCCTCAGACACAAGTAAAACTGAAATTTTCAGACAGGCTTACAGACTCATACTTTGACAAAACAGTGAGAAAGACAGAAAACAAAGCACAGTACCTGTCCAGTGGACAAACTGTAGACAAAGACATATAGGACAAAGCTGACAAGTATTCATCTCCACTGAGACAGAACCAGATCAGAAAACCAGACGGCCGGGAGGTCGTGTAAGTTCTCCAACTCAGTAGAACTATCGTGTCCTCCTGACACCCAGATGGGAATCTTCCAGGGGTCCCTGGAATTCCCCCAACCCCTCTCTCGGGACATCTCCCAGAGTCCAGCTTGTGGCCTTCTCTAGCACATCTGCTTACCATGGTCCCCTGGCCCTCATGGTCCAAGAGGACAGCTGCATTTCGAAATTGTGCATCTCATCAGATTCAGATAACAGATGATCCAGATTCTGAGAACAGAACAGACACTCAGAATGAAGACATCGGCCGGCACACACACATATTTCACAAGGGATCCCCTTACCTCCAAGTTGGTTTTTGTGTGTGTGTGTGTGTGTGTGTGTGTGTGTGTGTGTGTGTTGATTGCACTTCCCGGCCAATGCACCAAATGAATGACCCAGAAAAACAAGGGTGCCCTAGCACCCCATGCCCTGGAAGGTGACATTCCAATCACTCATGAGAAACAGTCTTGATGTAACAGCAAGATGATTTTTTTCCAGAGGCTCTGGGATTCACAGTCTTACACCATGCAGGGGTAGAGGACTGTGGACCCTGATTGCAGAATTGGGACAGCTTTTATAGGTTCATAACAAAGCACATCACAAGCCAAATCGATTTGTACCATTCCATAGCTTCTAAGCCAATCAGTTTAAATTATCCAGGCCTGCGCTCCAAGGACCAATAAGCTTTCTATAGAAGCCAGATAGCAACTAGTTAGCTCATTTTTTTCTTATGGGGTCAGGATCACATACTCAAGACCTTTTTTATCTAGTTTCTAACAAAGAGCAGGGTCTGGAATTTTAGTTCTTTAGGGCTTCTTAGGAGGCTGGAGTTAGAGCGGTATTTTTTATTCTTTCACTTGTAGACCCTCATGTGCAAATAGATTTGGGGGACACAGTTAGTATTAGCAACTACATCCTGTCAGAAATTTGTGCCATTTTGGAGTTTTAGAATTCATCAGAAGACACAGCCAGTGTAGACAAACTGAAATATCAGAATGTTTTACCCTATTGAGGGCAGGTGTTTGTGTGTGTGTGTGTGTGTGTGTGTGTGTGTGTGTGTGTGTGTGAGAGAGAGAGAGAGAGAGAGAGAGAGAGAGAGGGAGAGAGAGAAAGAGAGAGAGAAAGAGACAATACACAGAGAGACAAAGAGTGTGTGCATACATGTCTTTCTGCATGTGCATACGTGTGTCTCCCACAAGCTGCTGCCCCTCATGGAGGTTCAGCTGTGGGCGGACCCAGGGTTCCCAGGCCAGGAAGGTACAATTCAGCGAAAAATGACGACACGCAGACAGCATGTTTGGTTACATATTGGAAATGTGTGTGTAATTTCTCTAGTAAGGAGCCCCTTTTGTGAGCACCAGGTTGTGACATTTACATATTAAAACATGTAGCTAGCCAAGCAAGAACAATTAGCATGACCATATCGCACACAGGAATGTGAAATCAGCCAGGTAAAATGTATCCCGTGAAACAAGTTTTGAAACTCAAATATAGACAGTAACAACTTTAGTCTAAATGAGTCTTTGTGAGTAAGCTCTATCCGATATCTAGCTTTTGTCTGTAAAACTTCAAGTCTCCTATATCTTGTATGAAGCAGACAAGGCAAATTCTGACATTTTTCCTTAGGTTCCACATAGCCTCATTAATATTTCATGAGCTGAAATCTGAGCTACACCTGGGTAAGCCAAAGATGCTTTTGTGACTCCACTTCCTAGATGGCTGGTGACTTCCTAGATGGCTGGCGTTAGCAAGACAAAGGCAGCAACTCTTGCAAGCATCCATTGAGGAACTGAGCTTAGTGCCCACTCAAATGTAGATGTTCTAGTCTGAGCCCATTTTGTCAGATGAGATCGAACCTGAGTATTCTGCAAAGACTTTTATCAAAATAATAAAGTAGATTCCTGCACTCCTTTGATTCCCAGAAGCTTTTTACTTGCAGTGTCACACCTTCCATGGGACTCCTGTCTCAAACTAAATATGGCTGAAGCAAAGCATCACAGTTTCAAAACTAGGTTACTGGCCAGTAATAATACTTCAAAGAGTGAGTTACAAATAATTCTCTTTAATCTACATGGTCTTGGCTACCAAGAAATTTAGAAAGGAAAATAAATTGCCAAATGAACAATTCTTCTATGTTGTGGTAACTCCGCACGCATTAAGAGGCATTTTTCCTGCCTCAGTTCTGCAGAATATTTTCTTACAGAAACTATTAGGGCTATCACAGCAGTCTCTGTGTGCACATGTGTCTCTGTGTATAACTCTGCCATAGAATCAGGATAAGACCCAGTTTTGTGGGTCTCATCATAAACACATCATGATAAAGACCCTTGGGCCTGAGAATCTGGCTGCAGAAGCAGTGGGATCTTTCTAGAAGGAGGACAACCAGGAAGTCCTGGCTCTGTATGACTGTCCCAGAATACTGACTCTAGGTGCCCTGGGGTAGTGCATGCAGTCTTGGGATCTGACTTGTCAGAGCTAATACAGCAGAATGATTCATTAACAGTCTGAATGTCCTAGCTCAGGGAACCAGAGAACAGTCAGGGAACAGTGCACTAATATGAGAGCCACAGGTACAATATGTCCCTGGGAATCTCCTTCTGAGTCTGACTGGAGAGAACAGCTTCACAGGTGTGCAGGCCATCAGCCAACTGTTCCGATGGCTAATGAGACTTTACAGGAAGGCCAGTGTCCCCATGAGAGGGACAGAGGACATAGGTCCCCTAGATGATTCATGTCCTCAGGGAATAAGTCTAATGAATCCTCTCCTGCAGACAAATGGTAACAGACACTGCTGATCTGGACACCCGTCCTGCACCAGTGTCAGGGCCTTGTTCGTATTTAAGGCTACCTTGTAGACACTGTGCTGTCTGTCACTGGGAAATGCAGACACAAGAAAACAGTGGCCACATGAGCCTCACACAGGCCACAGGTGACAGATGTGAAGCACAAGTTCTCCATCTCCAGCCACGTATTCCATGTCTCCACCCTGGAGGCCTTCTCAGGTGTCTGTGAATCAGAGAGGAGCTGATGTTAATCCTGGTCATCAGCTGCTGTCTGTCACTGGGAAATGCAGACACAAGAAAACAGTGGCCACATGAGCCTCACACAGGTCACAGGTGACAGATGTGAAGCACAAGTTCTCCATCTCCAGCCACGTATTCCGTGTCTCCACCCTGGAGGCCTTCTCAGGTGTCTGTGAATCAGAGAGGAGCTGATGTTAATACTGGTCATCAGCTGCTCAAGGGGACATCTTGTCCAAGAACTGAAAGCAAATGGACAGTCAGATGTGACTCCAGAAGTAAGCCACGTGTCTTTGAAGGATTTCTGGAGCATTCAGGCCTCCTGAGACCCTGTACTAGACAGGTAGTCATGTGACCTCTGCTGTCCAATAGTCGATCCTCCTGGAACACCATAGACCTGTTTTTGCTTCTCCCTTCCCCCCATTAGATCTGCATCTACCCAGGGCTCCCTTGGCTCAGGAGTCACTGATTTCAATCAAATTTATCATCTCCCTCTCCTCTCACCCGATTGTGCTCTTTAGAGAAATCAACCTTGCGAGGATTGGCTCTAGTCCTGGGTGATAGTAACAGTGGTCTCACATGGGGAGAGTTAGCATCCCAAATCCCCATCCAGGATCTGCCAAACACCCCTGGCCTCAGGCCCATAGGTGTTGTTCTCTAGGACACAGGAAGTTCCCCATTCTCCAAGTGGGTGTCCCTCTCTCTCCCTGCAGACATCACATGTACCGGTGTCCCCAGTCCTGCACAGCTGTACACTCAGAGTCAGGACACAGCTCAAAGAAATATACATTTGGTTTCAATTTTCCAAGTTCACATAATCTGTGCTCACAAGTGCTCTGGTGAACTCCACTGACATTCTGAACAATAAGTAAAAGGGCTTCTCAAAGGCATCCATATCATCCTGACTCAGTACAGGCCACCCAGGCACATCCATCCCCTGCTTCTTCTGGCTCCACTGGAGTCAGAGCAGAAGCTGATCACCCACTGAAAAAATAAAGTAGCTGGGACCCAGGAAGCCCAGTGAGAAGCTGGGCTCAGCCAACACAGCCCAGCCAACCCATAAGGCTGGACGGCTGCCTTGAAACAGTGTAGGAAGAGGAGCCCACAGTCCTTTCCAGGACATACCTGTCACCTCTTCCCAATACCAAGATCATGAAACTCCTCACACAGCTTCTCTGGGGCCTCTGTCTTGGGTCAGGAACTTGACTGGTGACATTAGTGATAAAGGGTTTATCTTCATCCCCAGTTGTCATACAGCTGGTCCCTTCCAACCCTCAGAGACATCCCTGTCACCTTCCTGCTGGGAAATCCCACCTCCCAGACCACTGAGGACACAGGGCATCCTGGGGCTCAGCTGTGTCTCTGTGTCTCAGGGGCACATAGGAAAGATGGGGGCTCCCTCTTTGATGCTGACAGACTCACCTGCAGGAGTCAGCAGATGTCAGCCCTTGGATGAGTCATTGTTCTCTGAGGGCATGTCTATGCTTCTCAGCCTTGTTGCTCAAGGTGCTGTTGGAGGAGAAACATAAAGAGAGAAAAGTTGAGAAAGATGCGGGCCTACTCTGAGAGTGGAGGGACTGAGCAGAGCTGTGGACACAGACCCAGCACCCACGGCCTGTGGGATTCTGGGAAGTGTCCTGCTGAGAGAAACCTCAGCTCAGAAGGGGGAAGGGCAGCAGAGGTCGGTGCCTTGCAGGAGCTGAAGGTCTTCCTCTCAGAGGAAGGACAGTCCAGTGAGAAGAGATATGGAGGTGTCCTCTGAGCTTCGCGGCAAGGGCTGGGACCCCTGGAAGATTGTCCTGCTCACAGGTTGGTGTTTAAATATCTGATTGTGTGTGAGAAGGGGAAGTCAGAAGCCCACGTCTCCTGAAAAGGAGATGTCAGGAAACTTGGTTCCTGTTTCTAGTCACAGTGCAGAAGGTGCAGTGAGGGACAGAGGGTCAGCGCAGGAAGGTCTGAGCAGACAGGAGCGGGTGAGGAGAGTGAAGCCTCCCCTGCCCCTATTCAAAGTCAGTCACAGCGGCTGCCATCGGAAGCCCGATGTTCCCACCCGTGACAGGCTGACTCTCCACCTAGAAATCAAACCTGGGAGGCCAGTGAGGCACCTCAGTGTGTGGGGACATGACAGTCTGCGTTCATTCCTCAGCTGGAGGGGTCGATGGGGATGCAGACTCCTGCAGGCTCTTCTGTGCTCTCCACATGGGTGTGTGTCATTGGCCTGTAATGTGTCCACCTGGACAGGGGCCTCCTACACCCACACATTCAATATAGAAATGTAATCATACTTGAATGTAATTATTGACATTTGCTACAAACCTGGGCCGTATGTAGCATCATTCATGGAGAGCCTTTTTCCCTCCCCCCTTCTTCTTTCCTTCCTTCCCTCTCTCCCTCCTTCCCTTCCTTTCTTCCTTCCTATTTCCTCATTTTTTCTCTGTTTGTTTTCACCTCCATTATTTTCTGAGATCTTTTCAGGAACTGAAACTTCTATAAAGATAATTCCAATCGTTGTCCTCACAAAGCCCTCTTCTAGTGAACCAGAAATCAGCTTATCCAGAGGAGAAACTCACTGGTTTAATGGAACTGTAAATAGAACAGAATACATTTCAGAACGTGAGGACTGTTTGGAAGAGGAGGGGGGTGAATGAGGTGGAGAAGATGAGGATGAAGAGGAGGTCAGCGAGCCCCCTCTCCTCACATAAGACACCCTTTATATGAAGAGTGATATGGGGACTCCGGAGTAGAGGATTCCACAGCGAGGCAATGACACCCTCTGAGGCTCTGAGGGCATGGAGGTTGTGTTGCTCACCTCCACTGAGGGCGCACCCCTACCCACAGGCATGAGCTGAGGCGTGCTCACACCTGCTCAGGATTGGTGGCTTGTCTCTCTTCCCTTCCAGCCTCCCTCTTTACCTGCTGGATCCTGCCCACCAGTGCCCGAGTCATCATGAAATACTTCCCGTCCCACGTGGTTGAAGGAGAAAATGTTCTTCTGCGTGTTGACAATCTGCCAGAGAATCTTCTAGGCTATGTGTGGTTCAAAGGGGAGACAGACACGAAGCACAGAATTGCACTGTATACACTGGCCTATAATGTAAGTCTGACGGGTCATGTGCACAGTGGTAGAGAGACATTGTACAGCAACGGGTCCCTGTGGATCCCAATTGTCACCCAGGGGGACACAGGATTCTACATTTTTCAAACCATAAGTAAACGTGGAGAAATTGTATCAAATACAGCCATACATCTTCAAGTGCACTGTAAGTAATTGACTGTGAACTGTGGGTTCTGGGTGGGGTCCTTCCACTAGGTACATGGAAGTGACAGGCCTGGCCTGTGTCTCCTTCCCCCTGCATTGTGTCTCCATGTTGGGACTTGAGCTTTACTGCAGGACACACATGGTGGAGAATAATGTCAACTGTGCACAATTATTCCTTTGACTTCACCTTGGGGAGACCTGGGTGCATGGAGGGCAGGTCATGCAAGGACGTCAGCCTCTGTCTAGACTCTTGGGGTCCTTTGTAGGAAACTGACCTTCAGGAGGACCTTGAGGGGAGTGAGAAGGGCTGGTGGTAGCCATGGGCATCTTACAGAGTTGCATCCCAGAAGCCCCTGTCTCCACACCTGTATTCCAGACTCAACTCCTGATGGCCCTGAGAAGCTTTGTGCTTGGGTTGGGCGTTGACTTTCTTTCTGCAGAGAAGAGTGCTTGTGAGTCGTCAATGTCTTGCTCCTGTGGGACAAGCAGTGCACTGCGAGGAGCGCCATGATAGGTTAGCTCTCCTGGTCTCCCTAGTGACCTGAGTGAGAACACACCAGGGAGATTCCCATAGTGACCTGAGTGAGGGCACACTAGGGAGATTCCCAGGCCATTATCCCAGCATCCTGATGGGCTTAAGAGAGTTCAAGTAAGGCCAGGGCCCCATCAGGGAGGGACAGAGGACACGGTCCTCCTGACCAGTTCTTGTCTTTTGGGACAAGTATGTTTTTCCCCAGGCCAATGCGCACAGGCTCTGCTGTTGTGGACAGTTCCCCAGACATGAGCTGCAGTTCCCACAGTGAGAAGCAGGGATAGCCTGGGACAGCCAAGGACACTAACCACCCTCTATCCCTGGATCAGGCCCTCACCTTGAACCCGGACATTTATCTCTTTCCTGCAGACCTGGAGGTCACTGGCACAGTCTCCTGAGACCTCTTAGCTGCTTTCTGTATCTGCTGCCCTGCCAGGGGACCTTGTTCACATTCCAGACATGTATTTTCCCTGGAATGAAAGGGCGTCCTATGGGAATCAGCTAGACAGAGGTCAAGGGCTTCTCAGAAAGGCCAGGGAGCACATGGGCAGACCCACCACCCAGCTCTGCAGGCAGAGAAAGTGTGAGCATAGTCTTGAAACCCTCCATGGGATGACTGAGGCCAGAGGGGTCATTGCGGGTCACAGGTCAGCTCCTCCCACACTGAGGCTGTGAGTTCCTCACAGGTCTGCTCCTGGGCCTTTCTTCCTCAGAACCATGACTGTTGACTGCAGTGAGTCTGGATCTGTCCCCTTTCCCACTTGTCATGCAGCTGGTCCCTTTGGATCCCTCACAGACATCTGTCACCATCCTCTGGAGAGCAAACTCCATCTTTCCAGAGCACTGAGGACACAGGGCAGACTGGGTGCCCTGCTGGGTTTCCACGTTACACAGGGAGTGCAGAGGCTCCTTCTCCTGTGCTGACTGACCCAGGATGAGAACCCAAGAGAGGGCTGCTCCCGGGTGAGCTTCCGATGTCTCAGGGCACAGAGATGCTCAGAAGGCTGTTTTCCGTGTGTTCTCTGGAGGGGTGAAACAGAAAGAGCCGAGAGGATAGGGTAGGTGGGCAGTCCTGAGAATGTGCAGGACAGAGAACACAGAGCTACCCTCAGCCCATGGCCTCTGCAAGATGCTTCTGTCTAGGAGGAGGCTGAGGCTAGAGGAGGGAACTGGAGATCTGGGCTGGACCAGATGGGATACAGACAGAGGACACACCAGGCTTCCGAGTCCAGGGGGGTCCCCTCTGTACACTATGCAAAGGTTGTAGCACCTGTCAGGCCCTCCTGACCATGGGTGAGGAGTCTATACTTTACAGAGTGTGAGAGGAGACTTATTCTCAGTTATTGTCTCGAGTCTCCTCAAGAGCTCAATGACCCGAGAGAGTCTTGGGGCTTGTAGGAGAGAAGAGCCAGTGGGACAGAGGCCCAGCAGGAGCAGGAGGCTCTAGGAGAAGAAGTGGGGGGAAGGGGAGACCGTTCTCACCCACAGATAATCAGCATGTGCACAGTGGTCAGATGTCTGACATACTCAGCTGTGAAGTCCCAAACAAGAACCCAAGCTGGTATTGATTCATGATGTGGCTCAGTGGATCTGGGTGTTTGCTTCATGTCTGACAACCTAAGAACCAGTGAATGGAAGTTATCCCCTTCTACCTATGGATGTTATCCTGTAGACACACACACACACACACACACACACAAACACATACACACACACACACACACAGTATAAAAATAAATGGAGATAATAGAAGAATTGTATACTACATCCTCATACTTATAAATGTGTTAAGTTTATGAACATACATGTGTGGGGCCTTGAAAGGAATGGTTCTGAGACATCAGTCATTTATTCAATCATTCATTAGTTCCCCACAGATATCTGATGTCTTTTTAGTCAGCCTCTCTTTAAAAAATATGAGACCACAACCGATTCTCACAATTCCCTTGCCCCTGTGGACTGGAAGAGAGACCAATGAGGAAAGCTAGAAGATGATCAGGTGTTGGGATCAATCATTAAAGAGACAGAGAATGAAGACAGGTGTGCTGGAAAGAGGTTGGGAGGCAGCACTCCAACACACATCTACACTGAGTGTGAGCAGGGAACTAAGGACAGTGAGGCAGGGCCATGTTGACATCCAAGGAGAGCTCCATAGAGAGGAAATGATGAGCTAGGGACATGGAGTTCATGGAGGTCATGTGCTGACCTCCACCACGTAGGGCAGGGAGACCCTCACCCACACACATGAGCTGAGCAATGCACACAGCCACTCAGGACATAGGGTGCCATCTTAGCCAAACCCCAAATCCTAATCTGATGGATCTGTCTCCCCTTCTAGCCTCTCAGTACATCTGTGGCAGTCCCTCTCCTCCCACACAGCCCACTATTGAGTCAGTGCCGCCCAGAGTTGCTGAAGGGGGCAGCGTTCTTCTCCTTGTTCACAATCTTCCAGAGCATCTTCACTCGTTCTTCTGGTACAGAGGACTGATTGTATTCAACAAGGTTGAGATTGCCCGACAGAGAAGAGCCAAGAATTCAAATGAGCTGGGCCCTGCCCACAGTGGTAGAGAAATTGTGTTCAGCAATGGCTCCCTGCTGCTCCAGAATGTCACCTGGAAAGACTCGGGATTCTACACCCTACGAACTCTGGATATACACAAGAAAATGGAATTAGCACACATTTACATCCAGGTGGACAGTAAGTTATTCTCTGTGATCATTCAATGCTTGGTGGAGCTTTGCCAGACAGAATTGTCCCTCCTGCCATGTGACTATCTCCTGTCTATATTTTATCACCATGATGGGGTTCAACCACTGTGTGCAGTATACACATGTAGGAGAGAAATGCCCATGGCTTAGACTCTGTTTTCTGACTCCCCCTCATTTCTAGGAGGGCCTAAGATGGCAGACTGCTCTGTCAGTTGAGGATCTTCCAATGCACGTGAGGAAACCGTGGCCTCCTCACAGAGCGGTGAGCATGAGGTAGCTCTGGTCCTAGTTGTCTGACCCAGGTTTGACTAACAAAGTCCTGGGTACCATGTTCCAGGAGTACTCCTGGTCTGAGCAGGCTGTCCTCTGCTGCTCATCAGCTGTCTACATCAATCCAGTGCATTTTGTTTCATTAAACAGGGGAGTTTCATAAAAAAGAAAAGAAAAGTAAAAAACATTAAAAGACCAAAGCAATGCAGGGTTGTCATAGACAAAATGGAGGGGTGCTCGTTCCCGCCTGTCTCCTCACAGCCTTCTCACACTGATCTTATAGCACATGTGACCATGAGCCCAGGGTAGAAATGCTCACAGTGGACTGGTCCCTCCCACGTCAGTTACCAGGTGAAAGATGTACTCTCCATGTGCCCACAGACTCTGGCTTGTGTCATGTTGACATAAAGCCAGCCAGCATAAGTTCTGGACCAGTGAAGAAGACTAGACTGCTCCAAGCGGTCACCCAGCCCTAGTCCTGGAGTTTGCAGGCAGAGCAGTAAGAACATGGAGAGTGTGAGAGCAGAGGTTGACTGCAGGTATAAAGGAAATGAGAAAAGTTAGAGAGTGACTATCCGGGGTGTGTAGAGACCAAGGTCAGGGGAGGCATCATCTCAAAGCACAGTGTACACGAGTGTGTGCTGTGTCTGAGGGAGTGCAGTGAGGGGCAGCCATGGAGACACCGAGGAGAGAGCTCCATGCAGAGGAAATGACTCCACGTCACTGAGGGAGCAGAGGCCGTGTCACTGACTTCCTCAGGTAGGAGAGACACACCCACTACTGCATGTCTAGGCTGAGTGAAGAATCCATATTATGAGGACTCATGGCACCACTTTTATACCCAGCACAATGATCCCGTGTGATGACTTTTCTCCTTTCCCTTCCAGCCTCCCTTTCCTCGTGCTGTGACCCTCTCATGTCTGCCCAGCTCACAATCAATCCAGTGCCAGGACATGCTGCTGAAGGGGGGAGTGTTCTTCTCCAGGTCCACAATCTGCCAGAAGAGCTGCAAACCTTTTCCTGGTACAAAGGAGTGTATAGCACTGAGGCCTTTAAAATTGCAGAATACAGCATAGCGACGAAGTCTGTCAGGAGCGGCCGTGCACACAGCAGAAGAGAGACAGGGTACACCAATGGATCCCTGCTGCTCCAGGATGTCACTGAGAAAGACTCGGGCTTGTACACACTTGTAACGACAGATCTTAATTTCAAAGTTGAAACAGCACGTGTGCAAGTCAATGTGCACAGTAAGTGACTCTCTACGGCTTCTCTTGTGTGTGGCTTAGCCTACTTCTCCAGTGGACTGTGAGGAGTGGGCTGTGCCTGCTTTTCCCTCATCCCCACCACACTCTGTTCTCACATTGGCATTTGGCAGTTCCTGCAGGGCACACCTGGTGTGGACCAACAGCATTAGATCAGAGCTTTCCCCCTTTTTCTCCCTGCAGAGGTAGGCTCAGCCTAAGAACGTCAGACTCAGCCCTGACCCTTGGGCCTGTCACCATGCCCACAGCCCTGATAGAGACTCCGTGGGGTCCGATGAGTCCTTGCTGAGGAAGCCCTGGGTTCCCCACACACAGCACCAGGAGGGCCTGGCAGCAAATCTCTGTGATGCTCACATCCATAGAGAGCATGGAGAATGATTGTGTCATTGCTTGGCTTTGGATTTCTGTAGGAGCTGACTTGGTGCAAGGCTGTTGTGGCATGTGTTACCATGTATGCCATGCCATGCGAGCCACAGCTGAGCTAGTGACCCTGGTCATCTTCCAGAGTGTCAGCCAGGAATGCAGAGCTGGACAGGGCGATATGTGCTGAGGGCCACTCACTGGCTGTGTGGATGGCCGTATGAGACCTCACAGGACAGTCAGGGTCTCCAAAGTGATGGACTAAGGATACTGGTCCTTTTGGCTAATACTTGTCCTCTGGTGTCCAGCTCCTGGAATTCTCTCTCACAGGCAAACAATCTCAGAGTTGCTAACTGGGCAGCTCCCAGACATGAGGAGCTACTCACTAGATGGCGGAGTAACTCAGCCTAAAGCTTCAGAGTCTATGCAATCTCCTGAGGTTCTTGCCATCCTCAGAATGCAGAAAACTCAGAAAAGCAATTCCAGGCACCTCTCACTTAGGGTGTATCCTGGCTCCATCCCTGACCCTGCATACCTGGAATTCTCTTGGGTAGTCTTTCAGACCTACTAAGCACATTACTGGGTTAGAGGATCCCGTGTTACCAGGTTCAGGCTCTCCCTGGCATATCCCATGACTAATCACCTAGACAGAGGACAGCTGCCTCCCAGGATGGACATGGCAGGCAGTTGGTGAGGCTCAGCCAGCACAGGATTCTGAGATTCCCTTGGAAACTCTGCTTAGGTTTATGGGGCCACTGTCCTTTCTTTAGGGTCCAGGTGACCTCCTGCTTCTCAACCACACGTAACTTCACACAAAACCGCTCCTGGGTCTCATGACCACGCACCCTGACTGGTGACTCCAGTGAGCATGGGTCTGTCCCCTTACTCGACATCAGTCAGCAGGTCCCTTCCCAGTCCTCACAAGCATCTCTGTCACCTTCCTGTAGAGTTGCTACCACCTCAGCACTGAGACCAAAGGGCAGCTTAGGATCCTGTGTCATCAAGGACGCACTGGGAGAACACAGCAAGGGCAGCCCTGTGGTGAGCCCTTGCTGCCCCAGGGACAGAGATGATGACCAGCCTTGTGCTGAGCACCATCCCTGACAGCAGTGGGCATCACCCTGGGAAGGGCTCCTGCCTGGGCAGAGGCTGAGCTCAGAGGGGGAAAGTCTGCCGAGCTTGGGGCCTGTGCTGGATCTAATGCTGTTCTCCACGGAGGGAGGGCGGAGCAGGCAGCCGCAGCCGCGGTGGCCCACTGTGTCCTTCTCCACAGAGCATGCAGCCCCTGGTCGAGTCTTTCACTCACTGGGGAAGACAGTGCCTGACTGTGTGGGAACAGGGGAGCTCAGACACCTGCTGGAACATCCTAAGGGGGAAGGATGGGAAAGGCTCCCACAGGGTGACCTCTGACTTCCATCTAGGGGCCGTGGCCTGTTATTAAACATACCCACAGGTATATACCTACACCACACACAGCCACACCCCTCCATGCACCTCTGTATGGTAACTCTAGCTGGAGGTTTAGCTGGTGTCAGTAGCTCCAAATATGAGAATGTCATTACCACCTGGACACCCAAGAACTTTTTACATCTGCCTATCTACCCACAGGCCTACGAGCCTGTGTAGGCACTGTACCTTCTCGAAATATCAAATTAGATGCTTTTCTAACAAGGCCCTAGCTGTAATGGGCTGGAAGACAGACCAGGATGGGCATCTCGAGGTGAAGTAAGGTGCTGACTGGCCCAGAATGGAGGTTGGGGAATGAAAACCCGGGGTATGTAGAGGAGGAAGTGAGAGAAATCTGCCTGCACCGCACATCTTGTGAGAGAGAGCAGGCTTGTGCGGACAGTGAGTGTGGACACTCCTGAGGACAGAGTTCCCCACAGCAGAAGCCACACACAGTCGTATCAAGGAGGCCGTCTGCTCAGTCCCTCTATCTTGTGCACACATGCCCTCCCCCCATCTGCTGTGCGATGGAACTCAGCTTCATTGGGCACAGGGCTCCATCTTTTTACCAAAGACCACGGTGTCAATGCTGATGGGTTTGCCTTTTCCCTTCTTTCTTCCCTTTCCGTCTGTGTTCACTCTCCCTCCATGGTCCAGCTTCCTACTGCATCAGTGGGAGGAGCATCAGGAAGCCAAGGATCCAGACTAACTCTAGTTGTCCCCAGATAACTTCTCCTCAGGACTAGCTTTGTACTTCCTGTCAGAGCTGACAGGGAAGAAGGCTTGACTGAATGTCCAAGTCCCATTGGCTGTAGGATCAGCTATGCACTGCCATGACAGCTGCAGTCACACAGGTCACCTGACTACCAAGGGACAGGTACCAGGACAGAAGCCAACTGTTCTGATGGACTTAGGAGACATAGAGAAAAGTAATGTCCCCAATGAGAGGACAGAGGTCACAGTTGTCCAGGCACCTCCTTTTCCTCAGGAGTCCAGGCTAGGGTTAGTGAAAAAGAAGCTGCTGGTGTGAGCAGCTCCCCCATCCCCAGGGCAGAACGTTGCTCATATGTAATCATAACTCATGGGCACTGCACTGATCACGCACAGATCCTGGATCAGCGTCACATGGCCGATGTGTCGTAGATGCAATGCACTAGACATGACTGTGTTCACAGCTCCAATTTCTCCTCCCTGGAAGCTTTATTAAGTGTGAGCTCTAGAGGGCCGGAAGAGCTGTCTAAAGGATGACTGTCATTTGTTCCCCTCCTCTGTTTCTTTGCAGAGCTTGTGACACAGCCCTGCATGAGAGCCACGGACAGCACAGTCAGAGTACGGAGCTCAGTGGTCTTCACTTGCTTCTCAGACATCACTGGGATCTCCATCCGTTGGCTCTTCAATAATCAGAGTCTGCAGATTACAGAGAGGATGACCCTGACCCCGTCAAAGTGCCAACTCAGGATTCATACTGTCAAGGAGGAGGATGCTGGATTGTACCAATGTGAGGCCTTCAACCCAGTCAGCTCGAAGCCCAGTCTCCCAGTCAGCCTGGTGGTGATGAAGGAGTGACCCCTCCTCTGATGGTACATCAGGCTGGGAGCCTTTATGTATTCAGATGCTCACACTTACCAACCCTTGACCATTCATTCTCATGGCCACTGGCCATTTCTTTCATCCCTAATATACTGAGTGGTTTTGTGTGTCAACTTGACACAGACTGGAGTTATCACAGACAAAGAGCTTCAGTTGGGGGAAATGCCTGCATGAAGACCCAGCTGTGGGGCATTTTCTCAATCAGTGATGATGTGGGGAGGGCCCCCGGCTGTTGGTGCCATCCCTGGGCTGGATGTCCTTGGTTCTATCAGAGAGCAGGCTTAGCAAGTCAGGGGATGCAAACCAGTAGGTAACATCCCTCCTTGGCCTCTGCATGAGCTCCTGCTTCCTGACCTGCTTGAGTTCCAGTCCTGACTTCCTTTGGTGATGAACAGCTGTATGTTAGTGTAAGGTGAATAAACCCTTTCCTCCCCAACTTGCTTCTTGATCATGATGTTTGTGCAGGAATAGAGACCCTGACTAAGACACCTCCCCACACCTGATCCTGAACCCCTCCACTCTCCTCCCCATCTCCTCCCCTACCCGGTTCCCTCCCTGCCTTCTACAACTATTTTCCCCCTTCTAAGTGAGAGTCAAGCATCCTTTCTTGGGCCTCCCATGTTGTTGTGCTGCACTGGGTCTGTTGAGTGTAGTGTGTGTGTCTTGTATTTATGTCTAATGTTCATTTATAATTGAGTACATACCATGCATACCATTTTTGGACTGAGTCCCCTCACTCAGCATGGTGTTCTCCAGTTCCATCCATTTGCCTTCCCAGTACTGATGTCTTTGTTTTTAGTAGTTGAATAGTATTCCACGTTGTGCATGGCACCACATGGCGTGCATCCATTCTTCCACACTGCTGGCGCCCTCCCCACACTGCTCAGCTCAGTCTTGATGCACAATGAAGCCCAAGGAGAAAATGTTTCCCTTGTCCTCAATGGATAGGGAATTTCACACCTTCACTGAAACAAGGGGGGGACGGGAGGTGGGGAACTGAGGGTGACAGGTGTCATAGTTAGGGTTTTCCTTGTGTGAACAGACACCATGACTAGTGCAAGTCTTATACAAGACAGCATTCCATTGTGGCTGGTTTATAGGTCAGAGATTCAGTCTGGTTAACTGTCTATTTATCTTGTTGATTTTCTCAAAGAACCAGCTCCTTGTTTGGTTGATTCTTTGTATGGTTCTTTTTGTTTCTATTTGATTGATTTCAGCCCTGAGTTTGATTATTGCCTGAGGTCTACTCCTCTTGGGTGTATTTGCTTCTTTTTGTTCTAGAGCTTTCAGGTGTGCTGTCAAGCTGTTAGTGTATGCTCTCTCCAGTTTCTTTGTGGAGACCCTCAGAGCTATGAGTTTTCCTCTTAGCACTGCTTTCATTGTGTCCCATAGGTTTGGGTATGTTGTGGCTTCATTTTCATTAAATTCTAAAAAGTCTTTAATATTTTCTTTGCCTTGAACAAGTTATCATCTCCTCCCTTGAACAAGTTATCATCGAGTAGAGTGTTGTTCAGCTTCCATGTGTATGTAGGCTTTCTGTTGTTTTGATGTTATTGAAGATCAGACTTAATCCATGATAATCTGATAGCATACATAGGATTATTTCCATCTTTTCATATCTGTTAAGGGTTGTTTTTTGATTGAGTATATGATCAATTTTGGAGAAGGTACCTTGAGGTGCTGAGAAGAAGGTATATTTATTTGTTTTAGGATGAAATGTTCTATAGATATCTATAGATATCTGCTAAATCATTTTTGGCTCATAGCTTCTGTTAGTTTCACTGTTTCTCTGTTTAGTTTCTATTTCTGTGATCTGTTTATTGATGAGAGTGGGGTGCTGACATCTCCCACTATTATTGTATGAGGTGCAATGTGTGCTTTGAGCTTTAGGAATGTTTCTTTTATCAGTGTGGGTGCCCTTGCATTTGGAGTGTAGATATTCAGGATTAAGAGTTATTCTTGGTATATTTTTCCCTGGATGAGCATCATCATTTTTCATAATTTTTGGTGGAAAGTCGATTTTATTTGATATTAGAATGGCTACTCCAGCTTGTTTCTTGGGACCATTTGCTTGTAAAATTGATTTCCAGCCTTTTACTCTGAGATAGTGTCTTTCTTTTTGCCAGATGTGAGTTTCCTGTATACAGCAAAATGTTGGGTGCTGCTTATGTATCCAGTGTGTTCGTCTATGTCTTTTTATTGGGGAATTGAGTTCATTGATATTAAGTGATATTAAGGAAAGGTGATTGTTGCTTCCTTGTGGTATTTTAGTTAAAGGTAGAGTTATGTTTATGTGGTTGTCTTCTTATTGGTTTGTTTATGAAAGATTACTTTCTTGCTTTATCTAGGGTGTAGTTTCCCTCCTTGTGTTGTAGTTTTTCATTTATTATCCTTAAAAGGTCTGGGTTTGTGGAAAGATAGTGTATCAATTTGTTTTTGTCATGGAATATCTTGGTTTCTCCATCTATGGCAATTGAGAGTTTTGCTGAGTATAGTACCCAAGGCTGGCATTTGTGTTCTCTTAGGGTCTGTATGACATCAGCAGAAGATATTCTAGCTTTCATAGTCTCTTGTGAGAAGTCTGTTGTAATTCTGATAGGTCTGTCATTATATGTTACTTGACCTTTTTCTTTTACTGCTTTTAGTATTCTTTTGTTGTTTTGATTATTATGTGATGGGAACAATCTCTTTTCTGGTCCAAGCTGTTTGGCGTTCTGTAGGCTTCTTGTATGTCCATGGGTTTCTTTAGGTTAGGGAAATTTTCTTCTGTAATTTTTTTGAAGATATTTATGGGCCCTTTAAGTTGGGAGTCTTCGCTCTTTCTATCCCTATTATCTTTTGGTTTGGTGTTCTCATTGTGTCCTGGATTTCCTGGATGTTTTGGGTTAGGAGCTTTTTGCATTTTCCATTTTCTTTGTTGTGTCAGACTTTTCTATGTTATCTTCTGCACCTGAGACTCTCTCTTTTTTCTCCTGTATTCTGTTGTTGATGCAAGAATCAATGACTCCTCATTTTTTCCCTAGGTTTTCTATCTCCAGTGTTGTCTCTTGTGATTTCTTTATTGTTTAAACTATTTTTTAGATCCTGGATGGTTTTGTTCAATTCCTTCACCTGTTTGGGTGTATTTACGTATAATTTCTTACGTGCTTACCTGTGTTCTCCTGTATTTCTTTAGGAAGTTATTTATGTTCCTCTAAAGTCCCCTATCAGCATCATGAGATGCAATTATAAATCCAACTCTTGCTTTTCCGGTGTGTTGGGGTATCCAGGACTTGCTGTAGTGGGCAAACTGGCTTCTGATGTTGCCAAGTAGCTTGGTTTCTGTTGGTAGGGTTCTTGTGCTTGTCTTTCATTATCTGGTTATCTCTGGTGTTAGTTGGTCTTGCAGTCCTTGGCTGGAGCTTGTCCCTCCTGTGGGCCTGTTAGGCCATGTCCGCACTCCTGGGCGACCAGCTCTCTTCTGTTGGCATATGTGTGCAGATGGCTGTGGAGCCCCTCGGATCCCAGGTGCAGATGCTGACTGGAAGACTCCTGTTCCAGCTGCTCCACTGATCGCATGTCCTGAGTGCTCCCAGCAGTTCCCCTCTAGACAGGTAATGGAGAGAAAGTGGAGATCTCACCTCTGTGTCCAGAAGTGAAAGTGTTTGGGGAGATCCCTCTCTCCTGGTGGGCAGTGCACAGAGGGAGGTGGAGCTGCCTGGCTCCCTGGTGTAAATGTGTCATTTGTCTTTCACAGGATGTCCTTATGCTCTGTAGATCTTTGAGAAAGTTTCCAACATTCAGACAGATTAGCAGCCACATAAATCACAATCTTTTTTGCCCCTGTGCAAGTACTGGCCTGCTCAGACCACATAGAAAATTTCTGACATTCAGATTCCTTAGCACAGACCAAACCTAGAAGAATCACCATGGTAACATAAGCCACCAGGTTGCACACAAATAAACCATCTCAGCAGGTTTGCTGGAAGTGTTCCACAGTTACCTTCACACAAGCTTGCTCCATTCTGCTCTGCAGAGCTCACACAGAAAGGTCAGACAAATTTAATGCTCAGACAGGGAAATAGGAGGGAGTTTAGCACAATGTTACAAACGTAAAAACACAGATACCTAGATGAGTTTTGCCAGCTTTAGGGCCCTCCAGATCAGTAGTCCTCTGTGTTATAGGGAACTTCCCAGCCAATGTACCAAAATATGTGCCAGCGAAATGTTTGTGGTCCCCTAAAACACACACAGGAGCCAATCTAATGCGACTCACAGCATGTTCTTTATTCCATTTGAGCGAGCGAGTTCACCCCCCCCAACACACTACCATAATGCAGGACAGTTTTGTGGTGGGGGAGCCACGAATGTCTAACAAGAAAAGGGTTTATAGTAAGCAGCAAGCAGGGAATATGTGTGCAAACATCTAATTGGAGAGCTGCTGTGGCCTTTACCATAATTGGCTGGTGTTGGGAGTCAATCATAGACTTAACTTCTGCTCCCCTCTGCATTGGTGGTTGTTAGGCATGAGGTGGGCTTGTAACTTGGGGTGGATATTTGTTTGGGAAATAACCTGGAGACACCAGTCTTGTTGGGGATTAATTGGAGCTAGAGTCGGAGCTAGAGGTTGGATCTAGACTCAGGTTTTGTTGCAGGGCCACTTGGAACCTAATGCTAGGTACTAACCTGTTAGTTTATCTGAGTTCAAACTTAGGCCAGATTTTCTAAAATGGAGTCTGAACTTAAAAGTTTTAGCATCTCATCATCATCATCATCATCATCATCATCATCATCATCATCATCATCATCCTTATTTAGCAATTAAAACTAACTGAGTGCAGGTTCCCAGAAGCTACTTGCAGATCCTCTTGTGCCAATAGATTTGGGGACACAGTTAGTATTAGCAGCTACATTCTGTCAGAAATTTGTGCCATTTTGGAGTTTTAGAATTCATCAGAAGACACAGCCAGTGTAGACAAACTGAAATATCACAATGATTTTACCGTATTGAGGGCACGGTGTGTGTATGTGTATGTGTATGTGTATGTGTGTTTGTTGCATGTGTGTGTGTGTGTGTGTGTATGTGTGTGTGTCTGTGTGTGTGTGAGACACACACACACACAGAGAGAGAGAGAGAGAGAGAGAGAGACAGAGACAGAGAGAAAGAGAGAGAGAAAAAGACAGTACACAGAGAGACAAAGAGTGTGTGCATACATGTCTCTCTGCATGTGCATACGTGTCTCTGCTGCAAGCCACTGCCCTTCAAGGAGGTTTGGCTGTGGGCAGACCCTGGGTTCCCGGGCCAGGAAGGTATAATTCGACGAAAAATGACGACAGGCAGACAGCATGTTTGGTTATATATTGGAAATGTGTGTGTAATTTCTGTAGTAATGAGCCCCTTTTGTGGGCACCAGGTTCTGACATTTACATATTAAAACATGTAGCTAGCCAAGCAAGAACAATTAGCATGACCATATTGCACACAGGAATGTGAAATCAGCCAGGTAAAATGTATCCCGTGAAACAAGTTTTGACACTTAAACATAGACAGTAACAACTTTAGTCTAAATGAGTCTTTGTGAATAAGCTCTATCCGATATCTAGCTTTTGTCTGTAAAACTTCAAGTCTCCTATATCTTGTATGAAGCAGACAAGGCAAATTCTGACATTTTTCCTTAGGTTCCACATAGCCTCATAAATATTTCATGAGCTGAAATCTGAGCTACACCTGGGTAAGCCAAAGATGCTTTTGTGACTCCACTTCCTAGATGGCTGGTGACTTCCTAGATGGTTGGTGACTTCCTAGATGGCTGGTGACTTCCTAGATGGCTGGTGACTTCCTAGATGGCTGGTGACTTCCCAGATGGCTGGTGACTTCCTAGATGGCTGGTGACTTCCTAGATGGTTGGTGACTTCCTAGATGGCTGGCATTAGCAAGACAAAGGCGGCAGCTCCTGCAAGCCTCCATTGAGAAAGCCCTGAGAGCCAACTCAAATGTAGATGTTCTAGTCTGAGCCCATTGTGTTAAACCAGAATGGAAACTGAGTATTCTGCAAAGACTTTTAAAAAAATAACAAAAGGGAGTCCCATACTCCTTTGATTCCCAGAAGATATTTTACTTGCAGTGGCATATCTTCCATGGGACTCCTGTCTCAAACTAAATATGGCTGAAGCAAAGCACCACAGTTCAAAAATGAGGTTACTGGCCAGTAATAATACTTCAAAGAGTGAGTTACAAATTATTCTCTTGAATCTATACAGTCGTGGCTACCAGGAATAAAAGAAATTTAGATAGGAAAATAAATTGCCAAATGAAAAATTATGGCTTTTATGTAGTAGGAACTCCGCAAACCCTAAGAGGCATTTTCCCGTGTCAGTTCTGCAGAATATTTTCTTACAGAAACTATTAGGGCTATCACAGCAGTCTCTGTGTGCACATGTCTCTGTGTGTAACTCTGCCATTGAATCAGGATAAGACCAATTTTTATGGCTCTCATCATAAACACTTCATGAGAAAGACCCTTGGGCCTGAGAATCAGGCTGTAGAAGCAGTGGGATCTTTCTAGAAGGAGGACAACCAGAAGGTCCTGGCTCTGTATGACTGTCCCAGAATACTGACTCTAGGTGCCCTGGGGTAGTGCATGCAGTCTTGGGATCTGACTTGTTAGAGGTACCAGAGCAGAATGATTCATTAACAGTCTGAGTGTCCTAGCTCAGGGAACCAGAGAACAGTCAGGGAGCAGTGCCCTGGCATGAGAGCCACAGGTAAAATATGTCCCTGGGAATCTCCTTCTCAGTCTCAGACTGGAGAGCACAGCTGTACAGGTGACCAGGCCATCAGCCAACTGTTCTGATGGCTTATGAGACTTTATAGGAAGGCCAGTGTCCCCATGAGAGGGACAGAGGACACAAGTCCCCTAGATGATTCATGTCTCTGGGAATAAGTCTAATGAATCCTCTCCTGCAGACAAGTGGTAACAGACACTGCTGATCTGGACATCCGTCCTGCCCCAGTGTCAGGGCCTTGTTCGTATTTAAGGCTACCTTGTAGACACTGCAACATTTATACCCCAAGTGTGCTGTCTGTCACTGGGAAATGCAGACACAGGAAAACAGTGGCCACATGAGCCTCACACAGGTCACAGGTGACAGATGTGAAGCACAAGTTCTCCATCTCCAGCCACGTATTCCGTGTCTCCACCCTGGAGGCCTTCTCAGGCGTCTGTGAATCAGAGAGGAGCTGATGTTAATCCTGGTCATCAGCTGCTCAAGGGGACATCTTGTCCAAGAACTGAAAGCAAATGGACAGTCAGATGTGACTCCAGAAGTAAGCCACGTGTCTTTGAAGGATTTCTGGAGCATTCAGGCCTCCTGAGACCCTGTACTAGACAGGTAGTCATGTGACCTCTGCTGTCCAATAGTCGATCCTCCTGGAACACCATAGACCTGTTTTTGCTTCTCCCTTCCCCCCATTAGATCTGCATCTACCCAGGGCTCCCTTGGCTCAGGAGTCACTGATTTCAATCAAATTTATCATCTCCTTCTCCTCTCACCCGATTGTGCTCTTTAGAGAAATCAACCTTGCGAGGATTGGCTCTAGGTCCTGGGTGATAGTAACAGTGGTCTCACATGGGGAGAGTTAGCATCCCAAATCCCCATCCAGGATCTGCCAAACACCCCTGGCCTCAGGCCCATAGGTGTTGTTCTCTAGGACACAGGAAGTTCCCCATTCTCCAAGTGGGTGTCCCTCTCTCTCCCTGCAGTCATCACATGTACTGGTGTCCCCAGTCCTGCACAGCCGTACACTCAGAGTCAGGACACAGCTCAATGGAATCTACATTTGGTTTCAATTTTCCATGTTCACATAATCTGTGCTCACAGATGCTCTGGGGAACTCCACTGACATTCTGAGCAGTAAGTAAAAGGGCTTCTCAAAGGCATCCATATCATCCTGACTCAGGACAGGCCACCCAGGCACATCCATCCCCTGCTTCTTCTGGCTCCACTGGAGTCAGAGCAGAAGCTGATCACCAGCTGAAAATATAAAGTAGCTGGGACCCAGGAAGACCAACGAGCAGCTGGGCTCAGCCATCATAGCCCAGCCAACCCATAAGGCTGGACGGCTGCCTTGAAACAGTGTGTAGGAAGAGGAGCCCACAGTCCTTTCCAGGACACACCGGTTACCCCTTCCCAATACCAAGATCATGAAACTCCTCACACAGCTTCTCTGGGGCCTCTGTCTTGGGTCAGGAACTTGACTGGTGACATTAGTGATAAAGGGTTTATGTTCATCCCCAGTTGTCACACAGCTGGTCCCTTCCAACCCTCAGAGACATCCCTGTCACCTTCCTGCTGGGAAATCCCACCTTCCCAGAGCACTGAGGACACAGGGCATCCTGGGGCTCAGCTGTGTCTCTGTGTCACAGGGGCACATAGGAAAGATGGGGGCTCCCTCTTTGATGCTGAGAGACTCACCTCCAGGTGTCAGCAGATGTCAGCCCTTGGACGAGTCATTGTTCTCTGAGGGCATGTTGATGTTTATCAGCCTTGTTGCTCAAGGTGCTGTTGGAGGAGAAACATAAAGAGAGAAAAGTTGATAAAGATGCGGGACAGCTCTGAGAGTGGAGGGACTGAGCAGTGCTGTGGACACAGACCCAGCACCCGTGGCCCCTGGGATTCTGGGAAGTCTCCTCCTGAGGGAAACCTCAGCTCAGAAGGGGGAAGGGCAACAGAGACCGGTGCCTTGCAGGAGCTGAAGGTCTTCCTCTCAGAGGAAGGACAGTCCAGTGAGAAGAGATATGGAGGTGTCCTCTGAGCTTCACGGCAAGGGCTGGGACCCCTGGAAGAGGGTCCTGCTCACAGGTTGGTGTTCAAATATCTGATTGTGTGTGAGAAGGGGAACTCAGTAGCCCATGTCTCCTGAAAAGGAGATGTCTAGAGGAGACTTGGTTCCTGTTTCTAGTCACAGTGCAGAAGGTGCAGTGAGGGACAGAGGGTCAGCGCAGGAAGGTCTGAGCAGACAGGAGCGGGGGAGGAGAGTGAAGCCTCCACTGCCCCTATTCAAAGTCAGTCACAGCTGATGTTCCCACCCGTGACAGGGTGACTCTCCACATAGAAATCAAACCTGGGAGGCCAGTGAGGCACCTCAGTGTGTGGGGACATGACAGTCTGCGTTCATTCATTCCTCAGCTGGCAGGGTCGATGGAGATGCAGACTCCTGCAGGCTCTTCTGTGCTCTCCACAGGGGTGTGTGTCATTGGCCTGCAATGTGTCCACCAGGACAGGGGCCTCCCACACCCACACATTCAATATAGAAATGTAAATCACACTTGAATGTAATGATGGCCATTTTCTACAAACCTGGGCAGTATGTAGATCAATTCATGCAGACAGCCCTTTCCCTCCCTCCCTTCTTGCCCCTCTCCTTCGCTCCCTCCCTCCCTCCCTCCTTCCCTCCTTTTCTTCCTTCCTGTTTCCTCTCTTTTTTTCCCCTGTTCTATTTCACCTCCTTTATTTTCTGAGATCTTTTCAGGCTCTTAAACTTCTAAAAAGATAATTCCAATCATTGTCCTCACAAAGCCCTTTTCTAGTGAACCAGAAATCAGAGTATCAAGAGGAGAAACTCACTGGTTTAATGGAACTGTAAATAGAAGAGGAAACATTTCCGAAAGTGCGGACTGTTTGGAGGAGGAGGAGGAGGAAGATGAGGATGAAGAGGAGGTCAGCGAGCCCCCTCTCCTCACACCATACACCCTTTATATGAAGAGTGATATGGGGACTCCGGAGTAGAGGATTCCACAGCGAGGCAATGACACCCTCGAGACTCTGAGGGCATGGAGGTTGTGTTGCTCACCTCCACTGAGGGCGCACCCCTACCCACAGGCATGAGCTGAGGCGTGCTCACACCTGCTCAGGATTGGTGGCTTGTCTCTCTTCCCTTCCAGCCTCCCTCTTTACCTGCTGGATCCTGCCCACCACTGCCCGAGTCACCATGGAATACTTCCCGTCCCACGTGGTGGAAGGAGAAAATGTTCTTCTGCGTGTTGACAATCTGCCAGAGAATCTTCTAGGCTATGTTTGGTTCAAAGGGGAGACAGACACGAAGCACGGAATTGCACTCTATTCACTGGTCTATAGTGTAACTGTGACGGGGCATGTACACAGTGGTAGAGAGATATTGTACAGCAACGGGTCCCTGTGGATCCAAAATGTCACCCAGGAGGACACAGGATTCTACATTTTTCAAACCATAAGTAAACGTGGAGAAATTGTATCAAATACATCCATACACCTTCAAGTGCACTGTAAGTAATTGACTGTGAACTGTGGGTTCTGGGTGGGGTCCTTCCACAAGGTACATGGAAGTGACAGGCCTAGCCCGTGTCTCCTTCCCCCTGCATTGTGTCTCCATGTTGGGACTTGAGCTTTACTGCAGGACACACATGGTGGAGAATAATGTCAACTGTGCACAATTATTCCTTTGACTTCACCTTGGGGAGACCTGGGTGCACGGAGGGCAGGTCATGCAAGGACGTCAGCCTCCGTCTAGACTCTTGGGGTCCTTTGTAGGCAACTGACCTTCAGGAGGACCTTGAGGGGAGTGAGAAGGGTCAGTGGTAGCCATGGGCATCTTACAGAGTTGCATCCCAGAAGCCCCTGTCGCCACACCTGTATTCTAGACTCAATTCCTGATGGCCCCGAGAAGCTTTGTGCTAGGGTTTGGCTTTGACTTTCTGTTTGTAGAGAAGAGTTCTTGTGAGTCATCAATGTCTTGCTCCTGTGGGACAAGCAGTGCACTGCCAGGAGCGCCATGATAGGTTAGCTCTCCTGGTCTCCCTAGTGACCCAAGTGAGAACACACCAGGGAGATTCCCATAGTGACCCGAGTGAGAACACACCAAGGAGATTCCCTAGTGACCCGAGTGAGGGCACACCAGGGAGATTCCCATAGTGACTCAAGTGAGAGCACACCAGGGAGATTCCCATAGTGACCCGAGTGAGAACACACCAGGGAGATTCCCATAGTGACCCGAGTGAGGGCACACCAGGGAGATTCTCATAGTGACCCGAGTGAGGGCACACCAGGGAGATTCCCATAGTGACCCGAGTGAGGGCACACCAGGGAGATTCCCTAGTGACCCGAGTGAGGGCACACCAGGGAGATTCCCATAGTGACCCGAGTGAGGGCACACCAGGGAGATTCCCATAGTGACCCGAGTGAGGGCACACCAGGGAGATTCTCATAGTGACCCGAGTGAGGGCACACCAGGGAGATTCCCATAGTGACCCGAGTGAGGGCACACCAGGGAGATTCCCATAGTGACCCGAGTGAGGGCACACCAGGGAGATTCCCATAGTGACCCGAGTGAGGGCACACCAGGGAGATTCTCATAGTGACCCGAGTGAGGGCACACCAGGGAGATTCACACAGTGACCCGAGTGAGAACACACCAGGGAGATTCCCATAGTGACCTGAGTGAGGGCACACCAGGGAGATTCCCAGGCCATTATCCCAGCATCCTGATGATCTTATGAGAGTTCCAGGAGGCCCAGGGCCCCATCAGGGAGGGACAGATGACACAGTCCTCCTGACCAGTTCTTGTCTTTTGGGACAAGTATGTTTTTCCCCAGGCCAATGCGGACAGGCTCTGCTGCAGTGGACAGTTCCCCAGACATGAGCTGCAGTTCCCACAGTGAGAAGCAGGGAGAGCCTGGGACAGCCAAGGACACTAACCACCCTCTATCCCTGAATCAGGCCCTCACCTTGAACCCGGACATTTATCTCTTTCCTGCAGACCTGGCAGTCACTGTCACAGTCTCCTGAGACCTCTTAGCTGCTTCCTGTATCTGCTGTCCTGCCAGGGGACCTTGTTCACATTCCAGACATGTATTTTCCCTGGAATGAAAGGGCGTCCTATGGGAATCAGCTAGGCAGAGGTCGAGGGCTTCTCAGAAAGGCCAGGGAGCACTTGGGCAGAACCACCACCCAGCTCTGCAGGCAGAGAAAGTGTGAGCACCATCTTGAAACCCTCCATGGGATGACTGAGGCCAGAGGGGTCATTGCGGGTGGCAGGTCAGCTCCTCCCACATTCAGGCTGTGAGCTCCTCACGGGTCTGCTCCTGGGACTTTCTTCTCCCTCAGAACTGTGACTGGTGACTGCAGTGAGTCTGGATCTGTCCCCTTCCCCACTCATCATGCAGCTGGTCCCAATGGGTCCTTCACAGACATCTGTCACTGTCCTCCAGAGAGCAAACTCCATCTTTCCAGAGCACTGAGGACACAGGGCAGACTGGGTGCCTCACTGGGTTTATGGGCCACACAGGGAGTGCAGAGGCTCCTTCTCTGGTGCTGACTGACCCAGGATGAGAACCCAGGAGAGGGCCGCCCCTGTGTGAGCCTCTCATGTCTCAGGGCACAGAGATGATCAGAAGGCTGTTGTTCCTGTGTTCTCTGGAGGGGTGAGATAGAAAGAGGCGAGAAAAGAGGGTAGGTGGGCAGTCCTGAGAATGTGCAGGACAGAGAACACAGAGCTACCCTCAGCCCATGGCCCCTGGAAGATGCTTCTGTCTGGGAGGAGGCTGAGGCTAGAGGATGGAACTGAGATCTGGGCTGGACCAGATGGGATACAGACAGAGGCCACTCTAGGCCACAGAGTCCAGGATGACTCCCTCTGTACTCTCTGCAAAGGTTGAAGAACCTGTCAGGCCCTCCTGACCATGGGTGAGGAGACCATACTTTACAGAGTGTGAGAGGAGCCTTATTCTCAGTTATTGTCTGGAGTCTCCTCAAGAGCTCAATGACCTGAGAGAGTCTCGGGGCTTGTAGGAGAGAAGAGCCAGTGGGACAGAGGCCCAGCAGATGCAGGAGGCTCTAGGAGAAGAAGTGGGGGGAAGGGGAGACCGTTCTCACCCACAGATAATCAGCATGTGCACAGTGGTCAGATGTCTGACATACTCAGCTGTGAAGTCCCAAACAAGAACCCAAGCTAGTATTGATTTTTGATGTGGCTCAGTGGATCTGGGTGATTGCTTCATGTCTGACAATCTGAGAACCAGCCAATGGAAGTTATCCTCTGACTTCTACCTAAGGATCTTATCCTGCACACACACACACACACACACACACACACACACACACACACACACATAGCATAAAATATAAATGAATTTAATGGAAGAATTGTACACTACATCCTCATACTTATAAATTTGTTAAATCTTTGAACATGCCTCTGTGGGACCTTGAAAGGGATGGTTATGAGACATCATTCATTTATTCATTCATTCATTAGTTCCCTGCAGATATGTGATGTGTTTTTAGGCAGCCTCTCTTTAGAAAATATGAGACCACAACCGATTCTCACAATTCTCTTGCCCTTGTGGACTGGAAGAGAGACCAATTAGGAAAGCTAGAAGATGATCAGGTGTTGGGAGCAATCATTAAAGAAACACAACAAAAGCTTCAGAGAGTGAAGACAGGTCTGCTGGAAAGAGGTCGGGAAGCAGCACTCCAACACACATCTACACTGAGTGTGAGCAGGGAACTAAGGACACTGAGGCAGGGCCATGTTGACATCCAAGGAGAGCTCCATAGAGAGGAAATGATGAGCCAGGGGCACAGAGTTCATGGAGGTAATGTGCTGACCTCCCCCACATATGGGCAGGGATATTGTCACCCACACACATCAGCTGAGCAATGCACACAGCCACTCAGGAAACAGGGCGCCATCTTAGCTAAACCCCAAATCCTAATCTGATGGATCTGTCTTCCCTTCTAGCCTCTCGGTACATCTGTGGCAGTCCCTCTCCTCCCACACAGCCCACTATTGAGTCAGTGCCACCCAGAGTTGCTGAAGGGGGCAGCGTTCTTCTCCTTGTTCACGATCTTCCAGAGCATCTTCACAAGTTCTTCTGGTACAGAGGACTGATTGTATTCAACAAGGTTGAGATTGCCCGACAGAGAAGAGCCAAGAATTCAAGTGAGCTGGGCCCTGCCCACAGTGGTAGAGAAATCGTGTTCAGCAATGGCTCCCTGCTGCTCCAGAATGTCACCTGGAAAGACTCGGGATTCTACACCCTACGAACTCTGGATATACACAAGGAAATGGAATTAGCACACATTTACATCCAGGTGGACAGTAAGTTATTCTCTGTGATCATTCAATGCTTGGTGGAGCTTTGCCAGACAGGACTGTCCCTCCTTCCACGTGACTATCTTCTGTCTGTATTTTATCCCCATGATGGGGTTCAACCACTGTTTGCAGGACACACATGTAGGAGAGAAATGCCCATGGCTTAGACTCTGTTTTCTGACTCCCCCTCATTTCCAGGAGGGCCTAAGTTGGCAGACTGCTCTGTCAGTTGAGGATCTTGTGATTCATGTGAGGAAATCGTGGCCTCCTCACAGAGTGGTGAGCATGAGGTAGCTCTGGCCCTAGTTGTCTGACCCAGGTTTGACTAACAAAGTCCTGGGTACCATGTTCCAGGAGTACTCCTGGTCTGAGGAGGCTGTCCTCTGCTGCTCATCAGCTGTCTACATCAATCCAGTGCATTTTGTATCATTAAACATGGGAGTTTCATAAAAAAGAAAAGAAAAGTAAAAAACAACAGAAAAAGACCAAAGCAATGCAAGGTTGTCATAGACAAAATGGAGGGGTGCTGGTTCCTGCCTGTCTCCTCACAGCCAGTTCATACTGATCTTATAGCAGATGTGACCATGAGCCCAGGGTAGAAATGCTCACAGTGGACTGGACCCTCCCACATCAGTGACCAGGTGAAAGATGTACTCTCCATGTGCCCACAGACTCTGGCTTGTGTCATGTTGACATAAAGCCAGCCAGCATAATTCCTGGGCAGGCTAAGAAGACAAGACTGCTCCAAGCGGTCACCCAGCCTTAGTCCTGGGAGTTGCAGGCAGAGCAGTAAGAACATGGAGAGTGTGAGAGCAGAGGTTGACTGCAGGTACAAAGGAAATGAGAAAAGTCAGAAAGTGACAATCCTGGGTGTGTAGTGACCAACGTCAGCAGAGGCATCATCTCAAAGCACAGTGTGTGTGCTGTGTCTGAGGGAGTGCAGTGAGGGGCAGCCATGGAGACACTGAGGAGAGAGCTCCATGTAGAGGAAATGACTCCAGGGCACTGAGGGATCAGAAGCCGCGTTGTTGACTCCCTAGGTGGGAGAGACACACCCACACCTGCATGTCTAGGCTGAGTGAAGAATCCATCTTGTGAGTACTCAGGCTGCCACTTTTATACCCAGCACAATGATCCCATGTGATGACTTTTCTCCTTTTCCTTCCAGCCTCTCTTTCCTCATGCTATGATCCTCTCATGTCTGCCCAGCTCACAATCGATCCAGTGCCAGGACATGCTGCTGAAGGGGGGAATGTTCTTCTCCAGGTCCACAATCTGCCAGAAGAGCTGCAAACCTTTTCCTGGTATAAAGGAGTGTATAGCTCTGAGGCCTTTAAAATTGCAGAATACAGCATAGCGACGAAGTCTGTCAGGAGCGGCCGTGCACACAGCAGAAGAGAGACAGGGTACAGCAATGGATCCCTGCTGCTCCAGGATGTCACTGAGAAAGACTCGGGCTTGTACACACTTGTAACGACAGACAGTAATTTCAAAATTGAAACAGCACGCGTGCAAGTCAATGTGCACAGTAAGTGACTTTCTATGGCTTCCTGCTGTTGGGTGTGGCTTAGCCTACTTCTCCAGTAGACTGTGAGGAGTGGGCTGTGCCTACTTCCCCCAACCCCCACTGCACTAAGTCCTCAAATTGGCATTTGGCAGTTCCTGGAGGGCACACCTGGTGTGGACCAACAGCATTAGATCAGAGCTCTTCCCCCTTCCCTCCCTGCAGAGGTAGGCTCAGCCTAAGAACGTCAGACTCAGCCCTGACCCTTGGGACTCTCACCATGCCCACAGCCCTGATAGAGACTCCGTGGGGTCCGATGAGTCCTTGCTGAGGAAGCCATGGGTTCCCCACACACAGCACCAGGAAGGGCTGGCAGCAAATCTCTGTGATGCTCACATCCATAGGGAGCATGGAGAATGATTTTGTCATTGCTTGGCTGTGGATTTCTGTAGGAGGTGACTTGGTGCAAGGCTGTTGTGGCATGTGTTACCATCCATGCCCTGCCATGGGAGACACAGCTGAGCTAGTGACCCTGGTCATCTTCACAGACTCAGCCAGTATTGCAGAGCTGGACAGGGTTATGTGTGCTGCGGGCCACTCACTGGCTGTGTGGATGGCCATATGAGACCTCACAGGAAGGTCAGGGTCTTCAAAGTGCTGGACAAAGGATACTAGACCTTTTAGCTAATGCTTGTCCTTTGGCGTTCAGCTCCTGGAATTCACTCTCACAGGCAAACAATTTCAGATTTGCTAAACTGGGCAGCTCCCAGACATGAGGAGCTACTCACTAGATGGCGCAGTAACTCAGCCTAAAGCTTCAGAGTCTATGCAATCTCCTGAGGTTCTTGCCATCCTCAGAATGTAGAAAACTCAGAAAAGCAATTCCAGGCAGCCCTCACTTAGGGTGTATCCTGGCTCCATCCCTGACCCTGCATACCTGGAATTCTCTTGGGTAGTCTTTCAGACCTACTAAGCACATTACTCGGTCAGAGGATCCCGTGTTACCAGGTTCAGACTCTCCCTGGCATATCCCATGACTAATCACCTAGACAGAGGACAGCTGCCTCCCAGGATGGACATGGCAGGCAGTAGGTGAGGTTCAGCCAGCACAGGATTCTGAGAGTCCCTCAGAAACTCTGCCTAGGCTTATGGGGCCACTGTCCTCTCTCTAGGGTCCAGGTGACCTCCTGCTTCTCAACCACATGTAACTCCACACACAACCGCTCCTGGGTCTCATGACCACGCACCCTGACTGGTGACTCCAGTGAGCATGGGTCTGTCCCCTTTCTCGACATCAGTCAGCAGGTACCTTCCCAGTCCTCACAAGCATCTCTGTCACCTTCCTGTAGAGTTGATCCCACCTCAGCACTGAGACCAAAGGGCAGCTTAGGATCCTGTGTCATCAAGGACACACTGGGAGAACACAGCAAGGGCAGCCCTGTGGTGAGCTGTTGCTGCCCCAGGGACAGAGATGATGACCAGCATTGTGCGTGGCCCCATCCCTGACAGTATTGGGCATCACCCTGGGAAGGGTCCTGCCTGGGCAGAGGCTGAGCTCAGAGGGGGAAAGCCTGCCCAGCTTGGGGCCTTTGCTGGAGCAAACACTGTTCTCCACTGAGGGAGGGCGGAGCAGACAGCTGCAGCCGTGGTGGCCCACTGTGTCCTACTCTGCAGAGCATGCAGCTGCTGATTGCATCTCTTGCTCACTGGGGAGGACAGTGCCTGACTGTGTGGGAGCACGGGAGCTCAGAGACCTGATGGAACGTCCTAAGGATGAAGAATGAGGAAGGCTCTCTCAGGGAGACCTCTGACCTTCATCTAGGGGCTGTGGCCTGTCATTAAACATACACCTTCACCTCATACACCCACACCCCTCCATGCACCTCCGTATGGTAACTCTAGCTGGAGGTTTAGCTGGTGTCAGTAGCTCCAAATATGAGAATGTCATTACCACCTGGACACCCAAGAACTTTTTACATCTGCCTATCTACCCACAGTCCTACGAGCCTGTGTAGGCACCCTGCCTTCTCGAAATATCAAATTAGATGCTTTTCTAACAAGGCTCTAGCTGTAATGGGCTGGAAGACAGACCAGGATGGCCATCTCGAGGTGAAGGAAGGTGCTGACTGGACCAGAATGGAGGTTGGGGAATGAAAACCCGGGGTATGTAGAGGAAGAAGTGAGAGAAAGTTTGCCTGCACAGCACATCTTCCTAGCGAGAGCAGGCTTGTGCAGACAGTGAGGGTGGAGACTCCTGAGGACAGAGTTTCCCACAGCAGAAGCCACACACAGTCGTATCAAGGAGGCCGTCTGCTCAGTCCCTCTATCTTGTGCACACATGCCCTCCCCCATCTGCTGTGAAATGGATCTAAGTTTCTCTGGGCACAGGGCCCCATCTTTTCACCAAAGACCAAGGTGTCAATAGTGATGTGTTTGTCTCCTTCCCTTCTTTCTTCCCTTTCCGTCTGTGTTCACACTCCCTCCATGGTCCAGCTTCCTACTGCATCAGTGGGAGGAGCATCAGGAAGCCAAGGATCCAGACTAAACTCTAGTTGTCCCAGAGAACTTCTCCTCAGGACTAGCTTTGTACTTCCTGTCAGAGCTGACAGGGAAGAAGGCTTGACTGACTGTCCAAGTCCCATTGGCTGTAGGATCAGCTATGCACTGCCATGACAGCTGCAGTCACACAGGTCACCTGACTACCAAGGGACAGGTGCCAGGACAGAAGCCAACTGTTCTGATGGACTTAGGAGACACAGAGAAAAGTAATGTCCCCAATGAGAGGACAGAGGTCACAGTTGTCCAGGCACCTCCTTTTCCTCAGGAGTCCAGGCTAGGGTTAGTGAAACAGAAGCTGCTGGTGTGAGCAGCTCCCCCATCCCCAGGGCAGAACGTTGCTCATATGTAATCATAACTCATGGGCACTGCACTGAACATGCACAGATCCTGGATCAGCGTCACTTGGCCCATGTGTTGCAGAAGCAAAGCACAAGATATGACTGTGGTCTCAGCTCCAATTTATCTCCCCTGGAAGCTTTTTTTTTTGTGTGTGAGCTATAGAAGGGCTGGTTGAGCTGTCTGAAGAATGACTGTCATTTGTTCCCCTCCTCTGTTTCTTTGCAGAGCTTGTGACACAGCCTTTCATGAGAGCCACGGACAGCACAGTCAGAGTACAGAGCTCAGTGGTCTTCACTTGCTTCTCAGACATCACTGGGATCTCCATCCGTTGGCTCTTCAATAATCAGAGTCTGCAGCTCACAGAGAGGATGACCCTGTCCCCATCAAAATGCCAACTCAGGATTCATACTGTCAGGGAGGAGGATGCTGGAGTGTACCAATGTGAGGCCTCCAACCCAATCAGCTCAAAGCCCAGTCTCCCAGTCAGCCTGGTGGTGATGAAGGAGTGACCCCTCCTCTGATGGTCCATCAGGCTGGGGCCTTTATGTATTCAGATGCCCACACTTACCGACCGTTGCCCGTTACAGATTTTTATTCATTCTCACGGCCACTGGCTATTTCTTCCATCCCTAATGTACTGAGTAGTTTTGTGTGTCAACTTGACACAGACTGGAGTTATCACAGACAAAGAGCTTCAGTTGGGGGAAATGCCTGCATGAAGTCCCAGTTGTGGGGCATTTTCTCAATCAGTGATGAAGCTGGAAGGGCCTCTGATTGGTGGTGTGATGAGTGGGCTGGTCCTCCTGGGTTGTGTAAGAGAGCAGGCTGAGCAAGCCAGTGGAAGAAACCAGGAAGTAACATCCCTCCATGGCCTTGCATGAGCTCCTGCTTCCTGACCTGCTTGAGTTCCAGGCCTGACTTCCTTTGGTGATGAACAGCTGTATGTTAGTGTAAGGTGAATAAACCCTTTTCTCCCCAACTTGCTTCTTGATCATGATGTTTGTGCTGTTATAGAGACCCTTACTAGGACTCTTCCCCACACCTGATCCTGAACCCCTCCACTCTCCTCCCCATCTCCTCCCCTACCCGGTTCCCTCCCTGCCTTCTACAACTATTTTCCCCCTTCTAAGTGAGAGTCAAGCATCCTTACTTGGGCCTCCCAAGTTGTTGTGCTGCATTGGGTCTGTTGAGTGTAGTGTGTGTGTGTCTTGAATTTATGTCTAATGTCCATTTATAAGTGAGTACATACCATGCACACCATTTTTGGACTGAGTCACCTCACTCAGCATGGTGTTCTCCAGTTCCATCCATTTGCCTTCCCAGTACTGATGTCTTTGTTTTTAGTAGTTGAATAGTATTCCACGTTGCGCATGGCACCACATGGCCTGCATCCATTCTTCCATGCTGCTGGCGCCCTCCCCACACTGCTCAGCTCAGTCTTGATGCACAGTGCAGCCCAAGGAGAAAACGTTCCCTTTGTCCTCAATGGACAGAGAGCTTCACACCTTTACTGAAACAAGGGGGGAACTGAGGCTGACAGTTGTCTTAGTTAGGGTTTTCCCTCTGTGAACAGACAGCATGACCAGGGCAAGTCTTATACAAGACAGCATTCCGTTGTGGCTGGTTTATAGGTCAGAGTATCCTGGTATCCTCAAGGCGGGAGCATGGTAGAGCCCGGGCAGGCATCGTGCAGTCTAGCTGAGAGTTCTCCATCTTCATCTGAGGGCTGCTTGCAGGACTCTCCCTTCCAGGCAGCTAGGGCTATGGTCTTAAAGTCCACACCTGCAGTGAAACACCTGCTCCAAACAGGCCAGACCTCCAGCAGTGCCATTCCCTGGCCCAAGCATATATAAACCATCACATTCCACTACTTGACACACATAGGCTTGTCCAAACATATCTGTCTATAGGGGTGTTATCTAAACATCATAATAAAGTATATTTAGTCCAACTTCCAAAGTCCCCATAGTCTATAGCAGTTTCAACAATGTTAAAAGTCAAAAGTTCAAAGTTTCTTCTGAGATTTATCCAATCACTTAACTTAATCCACAAAGCAAGACAGAAAACCTGCTGGGCAGATTCTAACCTGCATCTCCACCTCTGATATCTAAGAGGTTTTCATATCTGCACTCGTTTTTATCTTTCTTGACTGCAACAACCTTCTTTCTCCTGGGCTGTTTCCACTCTCTGTTAGTAGTTTTCCTCAGCAGATATCCCACAGCTCTGGCATCTCGAACACTTTGGGGTCTCCAAGGCAGCTTCAGTGTTGTAGCCTCTTGTTTCAATGTCTGGGATCCACACATGATCTGCTGGTTTCCTCCGTAGCACTCTAAGCTCAGGCTGATCCACCCCAGTGCTGCTGCTGTTCTTGGTCATCATCCCATGGTACTGGCATCTCTGATACACTGGGTTCTCGTTCTGCAAGCAGGCTTCCTCAATGGCCTCTCATAGGCTCTCTTCATGGTGCCAAGCCTCAAATTCTTCAGTCCTGGGCTGACGATTGCCACTGAGGCTGCACCTTCATCGGTGTCCTTCCATGGCCTCTCACAGTGACAAGGCTCAGCTGCTTTTCATGACTCCTTCATGCTTTCAAAACCAGTACCACCTTGGTGTCTCTTACATATTTCCAATTATAGCTGCAGCACAGGGTACAACCTTGGCTATCTCTGGAACACAGCTTCTTTGAGCTCTCAGGAAACACTTTCCAGAAGATTTCCCCTCAGTGATGCTGGTTCCTTCTTTATCACTCCTAATTTCTCAGCTCCAGCTCATTGGCATCAACTGTCCCAGTAGTCCTGTCTATTCTTGGCTCTAAAGCCAGAGCCACATGCCTGAACCTGCTGTGTTCTGCTGCTTTGCTGGGGCTGGAACATGGCCCCCTCTTAGTCTGTTACAAGCCTTCTGTTTTCTGACACCCTCTCTGCTAAGCTTGGCTTTCCTGACGCTTGCCCTGTAGATTGTCCTTGAGCTCAGAGACCTGCATGGCTCTCTTCTCCTGTAATGCTGGCATTAAAGGTGTGAACCACCATGCCAGGATTTAAGCTTTTCTTCACCTAGAACCTGCTTTGTCACAGGCTGGCCTTGAGCTCAAAGATCTGTTTGGGGTGGTGGTCTGGAATTAAAGCTGTTTTATACCATGCTTGGATCTATACTTAGCTGGGTCAGATCTTGTCCCCAAATCCCTTAATATCTTATCTCCTAGAATATAGGATTCAGTTCCATTTTACTTCTGTACTTGAATGATATCTTTTACAATTTTCCTTTCTCAGCTTTCTTTCTTTTTAAATTTTATTTTCTATATTCTTTGTTTAAATTCCAAAGGCTTTCCCCTTTCCCTCTTCCCTCCTCACCATGTGTCCCATAAGTCCTTCCTCTCCCCCTCGCATTCCCCTATGACTCTCATCCCTTTCTCTGTTCTGGTACTCTCCTGCAAAACTTGAACCAGTCTTTTTTGGACCAGTGTCCTGTCAATCCTTCTTCTTGGGAATCTTTTGATTTGCTAATTGTGACTTGAGTATTCAGAGCTTCTGGGCTCATTAATATCCACTTATCAGTGATTGCATTTCATGTGTATTCTTTGTGATTGGGTTAACTTACTTAGATGATATTTTCTAGATCCAACCATTTGCCTACAAATTACATGAATTCATTATTTTTAATTGTCGAGTAGTATTTCATTGTATAAATATACCACATTCTCTGTATCCATTCCTCCTTTGAGGGACATCTGGGCTCCTTACAGCTTCTGGCTATTATAAATAAGGCTGCTATGAACATAGTGTAGCGTGTGTCTTTATTGCATGCAGGGGAATCCTCTGTGTATATGCCCAGGAGTGGTATGACAGGATCCTTTGGAAGTGTCATGCCCATTTTTTCTGAGGAACCGCCAGACTGATTTCCATAGTGGTTGTACCATCTTGCAATCCCACCAACAGTGGAGGAGTGTTCCTCTTTCTCCACATCCTCTCCAGCACCTATTGTCTCTTGAGGTTTTAATCTTAACCATTGTGACTGGTTTGAGGTAGAATCTCAGGGTTGTTTTCATTTGCATTTCCCTGATGACTAATGATGTTGAACATCTCTTAATGTGTTTCTCAGCCATCGAATTTCTTCTGGTGAAAATTCTTTGTTTAGCTCTGTAACCCATTTTATGATAGGATTATTTGGTTCTATGGGGTCTAACTTCTTGAGTTCTTTGTATATATTGGATATTTGCCCTCTGTCAGATGTAGGGTTGTTGATCTTTTCCCAATTTGTTGGTTGCTGTTTTGTCCTTCTGACAGTGTCCTTTGCCAATCCAAGAGCAAGAAATATTTTTCCATCTTCTGAGGTCTTCTTCGATTTCTTTCTCCAAGAACTTGAATTTCTTATCATACAGATCTTTCACTTGTTTAGTAAGAGTCATGCCAAGATACTTTATATTGCTTGTGGCTATTGTGAAGGGTGTTATTTCCCTAACTTCTTTCTCAGCCTGTTTGTCCTTTGAGTACAGGAAGACTACTGATTTGCTTGAGTTGATTTTCTAACCAGCCACTTTGCTGAAGTTGTTTATCAGCTGGAGTTCTCTGGAGGAACTTTTTGGGTCACTTAAATATACTATCATATCATCTGCAAATAATGATAGTTTGACTTCTTCCCTTCCAATTTGTATCCCTTTGACTTCCTTAAGTTGTCTAATAGTTCTCGGTAGACCTTCAAGTACTATATTGAAAAGATATGGAGAGAGAGGGCAGCCTTGTGTAATCCCTGATTTTAGTGGGATTGCTTCAAGTTTCTCTCCATTCAGTTTGATGTGGTCTACTGGTTTGCTGTATATAGCTTTTATTATGTTTAGGTATGGGCCTTGAATTCTTGTTCTTTCCAGGATTTTTAGCATGAAAGGATGCTGAATTTTGTCAAATGCTTTTTCAGCATCTAATGAGATGACCATGTGGTTTATTTTAGTTAGTTTATGTATTGGATTACATTAATGGATTTTCGTATATTGAACCATCCCTGCATCTCTGGGATGAAGTCTACTTGATCACGGTGAAAGAGCATTTTGATGTGCTCTTGGATTCGGTTGGCAAGGATTTTATATAGTATTTTTGCATCAATATTCATAAGGGAAATTGGCCTATAGTTCTCTTTCTTTGTTGGATCTTTGTGTGGTTTTGGTATCAGCGTAATTGTGGCTTTGTAGAATGAGTTGGGCAGGGTTCCTTCCATTTCTCTTTTGTGGAATAGTTTGAAGAGTATTGTTGTTAGGTCTTCTTTGAAAGTCTGATAGAATTCTGCACTAAAACCATCTGGTCCCCTCCTTTTTTTCTTTTGGAGACTTTCTATAACCCCTTCTATTTCTCTAGGGGGCGTGGGACTGTTTACCTGATCTAATTGATCCTGGTTTAATTTTGGTATTTGGTATTTGTCTAGGAAATTGTCCATTTTCTCCAGATTCTCCAGTTGTGGTGAGTATAGGCTTTTGTATTAGAATCTGCTGGTTTTTTTAATTTCCTCAGTTTCTGTTGTTATATCCCCCTTTTCATTTCTAATTTTGTTAATTTTGTTAATTTGGATACTGTCTCTGTACCCATTGGTTAGTCTGGCTAAGGGTTTATCTAGTTGATTTTCTCAAAGAACCAGCTCCTGGTTTGTTGATTCTTTGTATGGTTCTCTTTGTTTCTACTTGATTGATTTCAGCCCTTAGTTTGATGATTTCCTGTCTTGTACTCCTCCTGGGTGAATTAGCTTCTTTTTATTCCAGGGATTTCAGGTGTGCTGTTAAGCTGCTAGTGTATGCTGTCTCTAGTTTCTTTTGGCACTCAGTTCAATGAGTTTTCTTTTTAACACTACTTTCATTGTGTCCCATAAATTTGGGTAGGTTGTACCTTTATTTTCATTGAATACTAAAAAGTCTTTGATTTCTTTCTTTATTTCTTCCTTTACCAAGGTGCCATTGAGTAAAGTATTGTTCAGTTTCCATGTATATGTGGGCTTTCTGTTGTTTTTCTTGCTATTGAAGACCACTTTTACTCCATAGTGATCTGACAGGAGGCATGGGATTAGTTCAATCTTCTTGTATTTGTTGACATCTGTCTTGTGACCAATTATATGATCGATTTTGGAGAAGGTACCATGTGGTGCTGAGAAAACGGTATATTCTTTTGCTTCGGGATGAAATGTTCTATATATATATCTGTTAAATCCAATTGGTCCAAAGTTTCAATTAGTTTCACTGTGTCCCTGTATAGTTTCTGGTTTTCTGATCAGTCCATTGAGGATTTTGGAGTGTTAACGTCATCCACAATTATTGTGTTAGGTCTAATGTGTGCTTTAAGCTCTAGTAGAGTTTCTTTTACGAATGAGGGTGCCCTTGTATTTGGAACATAGATGTTCAGTATTGAGAGTTCTTCTTGGTGAATTTTTCCTTTGACCTGCAAGAAGTGACCTTCTGTGTCTCTTTTGATGACTTTAGGTTGGAAATCAGTTTTATCTGATATTAGAATGGCTACTCTGGCTTGTTTCCTGGGACCATTTGCTTGTAAAATTGTCTTCTAGCCTTTTACTCTAAGGTAGTGTTTGTTTTTGACACTGGGATGTGTTTCCTGTATGCAGGAAAATGTAGGGTCCTGTTTCCATATCCAGTCTGTTAGTCTATGTCTTTTTATTGGGGAATTGAGTCCATTGATGTTAAGAGATATTAAGGAATAGTAATTATTAATTCCTGACCTTTTGTATATTAGCATGGTTATCTTCTTTTGTGTTTGCGGAGAGGGGGATTCTATCTTGCTTTTTCTGGGGTGTGGTTTCCCTCCTTGTGTTGATGTTTTTCCCCCATTATCCTTTGTAGGGCTGGGTTTGTGAATATATAATGTGCAAATTTGGTTTTGTCATGGAATACCTTGGTTTCTCCATTTATGACTATTGAAAGTTTTGCTGGGTATAGTAGTTTTGGCTGAAGTTTGTTTTCTCTTAAAGTCTGCCTGATAATTGCCCAGGAACTTCTAGCTTTCATGTGAGAAGTCTGGTGTAATCCTGATAGATCTTCCTTTATATGTTACTTGGCCTTTTTCTCTTACTGCCCTTAATATTCTTTCTTTGTTTAATACATTTGGGGTTTTGATTATTATGTGACAGGCAGTATTTCTGTTCTACTCCAGTCTGTTTGGAGTTCTGTAGGCTTCTTGTATATTCATGGGCATCTCTCTCTTTAGGTTGTGGAAGTTTTCTTCCATAATTTTGTAGAAGATATTTGTTGGCCCTTTAAGTTGTATATCTTCCCTCTCATCTATGCCTATAATCCTTAGGTTTGGTCTTCTCATTGTGTCCTAGATTTCCTGGATGTTTTGGGTTACAAGCTTTTTGCATTTAGTATTTTCTTGGACTGTTGAATCAATGGTTTCTATGGTATCTTCGGCATCTGAGATTCTTTCTTCTATCGTATTCTATTATTGATATTTGCATCTATGTCCCCTGATTTCTTCCCAAGGTTTTCTATCTCCAAAGTTGTCTCCTTTTGCAATTTCTTAGTTGTTTCTACTTATGTTTTTAGATCCTGGATGGTTTTGCTCAGAACTTCCACTTGCTTGTTTGCATTTTCATGTATTTCTTTAAGAGATTTTTGTGTTTCCTCTTTCATGACTTCTACTTGTTGGCCCTCATTCTCCTTTATTTCTTTAAGTGATTTTTGTACTTCCTCCTTATTGGCCTCTAATTTTTGACCCATATTCTCCTGAATTTCTTTAAGTGATTTTTGTGTTTGCCTTGTAAGGGCTTCAAATTTTTGATCCATTTTCTCCTGTATTTCCTTAAGAGATTTATCTATGTGTTTTGGGTTATCCGAGACTTATTGCTGTTGGGGAACTGGGTTTGGATGCTGCCATATTGCCTTGATTTCTGTTAGTAATGTTCCTACGTTTGCCTTTTGCCATCTGGTTATCTTTGGCCTTAGTTGCTTTTGTAGACACTAGCTGGTGCTTGAACCTCCTGTGGGCTCGAAAGGCTATTTCCCCACCACTGGATGACTGGGTTTCCCCTGCCACAGATTGCTGATGTGTTGTTCTCCCCTTGGGTGCTGTTGGATCCTGGTGGATCTTGCTCTAAGCAATGTTATATTTGGTTATCTCTGTGGACCTGGTGCTGCTTGTCTTCTCTGGTTCTGTTTGCTTCATTCAGTCAGCAGCAAGGATGCTGTCTGTGGCCTCAGGGAGTGTGGAGTTAGGAGTGCAGTGAATCCCAGAGGGCAGGGAACCCATGCCCTGCTGGAACACAGGAACCACTGCTCTGCCAAGCTCCCGTTCTTAGATGACTGGTTGGTGGCCCGGGTCCCCCTAGATCTTAAGCTTGGGATATCTCAGGTATCTGGTTCTGCCCTCTCAGTCTAATCACCCACCACCAAGATGGCCGTGGTTGAGCAGAGTGCAGGGTTCCACTCAGAGTGCAGAGCCCACGCCTGATTGGGGCCCAGGAACCCCTGGTATGCCTGGTTCGCTGTCAGGCAGCCTTGAGTTCCCAAAGATCCTAAGTTCTGGATATCCCGGGTACCTGGCTCAGCTCTCTCTTTCTCAGCTTTCTATACTTGTTCAAAATGCTCTTCCTGAGACTAAAGTAGAGAACCAATTTGATGGTGGGCCTTTCTGATTCTTCCTTTGTCAATGCAATTAATCTGATTCTCTTCACCTTAGCCCCAAGCAGATCTTCAGGGAAGGACAAAAGGTAACCACATTCTTCACCAAAATACCACAAATCAGTCTATACACCACAGACTGAAAGTCTTGTCCTCTGAACCCTCAGGACAAATGGACATCGGCCGGCCGTCACACACACACTTTAGAGGGGGTCCCCTTACCTCCAAGTGTTTGTCGAGTGTGTAGGGGTGTCTGCACTTCCCGGCCAACGCACCAACTGTAAGATCTGAAAGAAAAACGGGGTACCCCAGCACCCCTCGCCTTGAGAACCGGCACCCCAATCACTCACGAGAGAAAGACCTGATGCAATTTGCAAGAGGAATTTTAATTTCCAGAGCTCTGGCGGTCACAGTCTCACCATTCAGGGTAAAAGAAGTGAGCCACGTGGGCCGAATGGGATTGGCTTTTTATAGGCTTATAACAGAACCCGCCTACCACAAGCTTCTAAGCCAATCAATTCAAACCATTCGAACCCACGCTCTCTGAGAACCTATCAGCCTGGACAGAGGCCAGAAGAACTAGTTAAGTAATTTCTGCTTATGTGGCCGCCACACACAGGGTCGTGCCCATCCTCCCCCACTGGCATTAAGTTTTGGGGACCTAAGTGTCCCGAGGCAGGAGTTCCACAGCCCCCCACGGTGATTCTGCCAGCCCCCAGCTGTGCTTGTCCTTGCCATAGCCACTCCGAGGAGGGAGATGGGAAAAGATGCCAGGGACACTCCCAGCCCGAGGCTCGCAGCCAGACTCTGGAGGAAAGAATGGGCCAAACCTCTGCTCCTTTGGGGTCACCCTAGACTCAGGCACGGGGGATTCCTAGCTTGCAACCTTATCCTTTCACAATATGTCCCTGGCATCTCCTTCTGAGTCTCAGACTGGAGAGCACAGCTGCACAGGTGACCAGGCCATCAGCCAATTGTTCTGAGGGCTTATGATACTTAACAGGAAGACCAGTTTCCCCATGAGAGGCACAGAGGACATAGGTCCTCTAGATGATTCATGTCCTCAGGGAATAAGTCTAATGAATCCTCTCCTGCAGACAAATGGTAACAGACACTGCTGATCTGGGCAGCTGTCATGCCCCAGTGTCAAAGCCTTGCAGATAAGTCTACCTTGTAGATACTGCAACATTTGTTCCCCAAGTGTGCTGTCTGTCACTGGGAAATGCAGACACAGGAACACAGTGGCCACATGAGCCTCACACAGTCTACAGGTGACAGATGTGAAGCACAAGTTCTCCATCTCCAGCCACGTATTCCGTGTCTCCACCCTGGAGGCCTTCTCAGGTGTCTGTGAATCAGAGAGGAGCTGATGTTAATCCTGGTCATCAGCTGCTCAGGGGGACATCTTTTCCAAGAACTGAAAGCAAATGGACAGTCAGATGTGACTCCAGAAGTAAGCCATGTGTCTTTGAAGGATTTCTGGAGCATTCAGGCCTCCTGAGACCCTGTACTAGACAGGTAGTCATGTGACCTCTGCTGTCCGATAGTCGATCCTCCTGGAACACCATAGACCTGTTTTTACTTCTCCCTTCCCCCCATTAGATCTGCATCTACCCAGGGCTCCCTTGGCTCAGGAGTCACTGATTTCAATCAAATTTATCATCTCCCTCTCCTCTCACCGGATTGTGCTCTTTAGAGAAATCAACCTTGCGAGGATTGGCTCTAGGTCCTGGGTGATAGTAACAGTGGTCTCACATGGGGAGAGTTAGCATCCCAAATCCCCATCCAGGATCTGCCAAACACCCCTGGCCTCAGGCCCATAGGTATTGTTCTCTAGGACACAGGAAGGTCCCCATTCTCCAAGTGGGTGTCCCTCTCTCTCCCTGCAGACATCACATGTGTTGATGTCCCCAGTTCTGCACAGCCAGACACTTAGAGCCAGGACACAGCTCAAGGGAATCTACATTTGGTTTCAATTTTCCAAGTTCACATAATCTGTGCTCACAGATGCTCTGGTGAACTCCACTGAAATTCTGAACAATAAGAAAAAGGGCTTCTCAAAGGCATCCATATCATCCTGACTCAGGACAGGCCTCTCAGGCACATCCATCCCCTGCTTCTTCTGGCTCCACTGGAGTCAGAGCAGAAGTTGATCACCCACTGAAAAAATAAAGTAGCTGGGACCCAGGAAGCCAAGCGAGAAACTGGGCTCAGCCAACACAGCATAGCCAACCCATAAGTCTGGACGGCTGCCTTGTCAGAATCTGTAGGATGAGGAGCCCAAGACCTTTCCAGGACATACCTGTCACCCCTTCCCAACACCAAGATCATGAAACTCCTAACACAGCTGCTCCCGGGCCTCTGTCTTGGGTCAGGAACTTGACTGGTGACATTATTGATAAAGGGTTTATCTTCATCCCCAGTCGTCACACAGCTGGTCCCTTCCAACCCTCAGAGACATCCCTGTCACCTTCCTGTTGGGAAATCCCACCTTCCCAGAGCACTGAGGACACAGGGCATCCTGGGTGCTCAGATGGGTTGGTCTCTGTGTCTCAGGGGCACATAGGAAAGATGGGGGCTCCCTCTTTGATGCTGAGAGACTCACCTCCAGGTGTCAGCAGATGTCAGCCCTTGGACGAGTCATTGTTCTCTGAGGGCATGTCGATGTTTCTCAGCCTTGTTGCTCAAGGTGCTGTTGGAGGAGAAACATAAAGAGAGAAAAGTTGAGAAAGATGCGGGCCTGCTCTGAGAGTGGAGGGACTGAGCAGTGGTGTGGACACAGACCCAGCTCTTGCAGCCCATGGGATTCTGGCAAGTCTTCTGCTGAGAGAAAACTCAGCTCAGAAGGGGGAAGCAGAGGCTGGTGCCTTGCAGGAGCTGAAGGTCTTCCTCTCAGAGGAAGGACAGTCCAGTGAGAAGAGATATGGAGGTGTTCTCTGCGATTTGCTGCAAGGGGTGGGACCCCTGGAAGATTGTCCTGCTCACAGGTTGGTGTTTAAATATCTGATTGTGTGTGAGAAGGGGAAGTCAGAAGCCCATGTCTCCTGAAAAGGAGATGTCAGGAAACTTGGTTTCTGTTTCTACTCACAGTGCAGAAGGTGCAGTGAGGGACAGAGGGTCAGCGCAGGAAGGACTGAGCAGACAGGAGCTGGTGAGGACAGTGAAGCCTCCACTGCCCCTAATCAAAGTCAGTCACAGCAGCTGCCATCGGAAGCCCGATGTTCCCACCCGTGACAGGCTGACTCTCCACATAGAAATCAAACCTGGGAGGCCAGTGAGGCACCTCAGTGTGTGGGGACATGACAGTCTGCGTTCATTCCTCAGCTGGCGGGGTCGATGGAGATGCAGACTCCTGCAGGCTCTTCTGTGCTCTCCACAGGGGTGCGTGTCATTGGCCTGCAATGTGTCCACCTGGACAGGGGCCTCCCAAACCGCACATTCAATATAGAAATGTAAATCACACTTGAATGTAATGATGGCCATTTCCTACAAACCTGGGCAGTATGTAGATCAATTCATGGAGACAGCCTTTTTCCCATCCTCCCTCCGTCCCTCCGTCTCTCTCTTTCTCCCTCCTTCCCTCCCTCCCTTCCTCCTTTCCTCCCTCCCAGTTTCCCTCCCTTTCTTCCTTCCTGTTTCCTCTGTTTTTCTCCCTTTTATTTTCACCCCCTTATTTTCTGAGATCTTTTCAGGAACTGAACCTTCCAAAAAGATAATTCCAATCGTTGTCCTCACAAAGCCCTTTCTAATGAACCAGAAATCAGAGTATCCAGAGGATATACTGTTTAATGGAACTGTAAATAGAAGTGAATACATTTCAGAAAGTGAGTACTGTTTGGAGGAGGAGGGTTAGGAAAAGGATGGTCGAGGATGACGTGGGGAAGATGAGGATGAAGAGGAGGTCAGCGAGCCCCCTCTCCTCACACCATACACCCTTTATATGAAGAGTGATATGGGGACTTCTGAGTAGAGGCTTCCACAGCGAGGCAATGACACCCTCTGAGGCTCTGAGGGCATGGGGGTCCCGTTTCTCACCTCCACTGAGGGCGCACCCCTACCCACAGTCATGAGCTGAGGCGTGCTCACACCTGCTCAGGATTCGTGGCTTGTCTCTCTTCCCTTCCAGCCTCCCTCTTTACCTGCTGGATCCTGCCCACCACTGCCCGAGTCACCATAGAATACTTCCCGTCCCACGTGGTTGAAGGAGAAAATGTTCTACTGCGTGTTGACAATCTGCCAGAGAATCTTCTAGGCTATGTCTGGCTCAAAGGGGAGTCAGACAAGAGGCACATAATTCCACTGTATTCACTGGCCTTTAATTTGAGTTTGTTGGGGCATATGGAGAGTGGTAGAAAGACATTGTACAGCAACGGGTCCCTGTGGATCCAAAATATCACCCAGGAGGACACAGGATTCTACATTTTTCAAACCATAAGTAAACGTGGAGAAATTGTATCAAAAACAGCCATACACCTTCAAGTGCACTGTAAGTAATTGACTGTGAACTGTGGGTTCTGGGTGGGGTCCTTCCACTAGGTACATGGAAGTGACAGGCCTGGCCCGTGTCTCCTTCCCCCTGCATTGTGTCTCCATGTTGGGACTTGAGCTTTACTGCAGGACACACATGGTGGAGAATAATGTCAATTGTGCACAATTATTCCTTTGACTTCACCTAGGGGAGACCTGGGTGCATGGAGGGCAGGTCATGCAAGGACGTCAGCCTCTGTCTAGACTCTTGGGGTCCTTTGTAGGAAACTGACCTTCAGGAGGACCTTGAGGGGAGTGAGAAGGGCTGGTGGTTGCCATGGGCATCTTACAGAGTTGTGTTCCAGAAACCCCTGTCTCCACATCTGTATTCCAGATTCAACTCCTGATGGCCCCGAAAAGCTTTGTGCCAGGGTTGGGTCTTGACTTTCTGTTTGCAGAGAAGTGTGCTTGTGAGTCATCAGTGTCTTGCTCCTGTGGGACAAGCAGTGCCCTGACAGGAGCGCCATGATAGGTTAGCTCTCCTGGTCTCCCTAGTGACCCGAGTGAGAACAACCCAGGGAGATTCCCATAGTGACCCGAGTGAGAACACACCAGGGAGATTCACACAGTGACCCTAGTGAGAACACACCAGGGAGATTCCCATAGTGACCTGAGTGAGAAGACACCAGGGAGATTCCCATAGTGACCCGAGTGAGGGCACACCAGGGCGATTCCCAGGCCATTAACCCAGTGTCCTGATGGACTTATGAGGGTTCCAGGAGTCCCAGGGTCCCATTAGGGAGAGACAGAGGACACAGTCCTCCTGACCAGTTCTTGTCTTTTGGGACAAGTATGTTTTTCCCCAGGCCAATGGGGACAGGCTCTGCTGCAGTGGACAGTTCCCCAGACATGAGCTGCAGTTCCCACAGTGAGGAGCAGGGATAGCCTGGGACAGCCAAGGACACTAACCACCCTCTATCCCTGAATCAGGCCCTCACCTTGAACCCGGACATTTATCTCTTTCCTGCAGACCTGGCGGTCACTGGCGCAGTCTCCTGAGACCTCTTAGCTGCTTCCTGTATGTGCTGCCCTGCCAGGGGACCTTGTTCACAATCCAGACATGTATTTTCTCTGGGAATGAAAGGGCGTCCTATGGGAATCAGCTAGGCAGAGGTCGAGGGCTTCTCAGAAAGGCCAGGGAGCACTTGGGCAGAACTACCACCCAGCTCTGCAGGCAGAGAAAGTGTGAGCACCATCTTGAAACCCTCCATGGGATGACTGAGGCCAGAGGGGTCATTGCGGGTCACAGGTCAGCTCCTCCCACATTCAGGCTGTGAGCTCCTCACGGGTCTGCTCTTCCTGGGCCTTTCTTCTCCCTCAGTACCATGACAGGTGACTGCAGTGACTCTGGATCTGTCCCCTTCCCCACTCACCATGCAGCTGGTCCCATTGGATCCCTCACAGACATCTGTCACCATCCTCCGGAGAGCAAACTCCATCTTTCCAGAACACTGAGGACAAAGGGCAGACTGGGTATCCCGCTGGGTTTCTGGGCCACACAGGGAGTGCAGAGGCTCCTTCTCTGGTGCTGACTGACCCAGGATGAGAACCCAATAGAGGGCCGCCCCTGGCTGAGCCTCTGATGTCTCAGGGCACAGAGATGCTCCGAAGGCTGTTGTCCCTTTGTTCTCTGGAGGGGTGAGATAGAAAGAGCTGAGAGGAGATGGAAGGTGGTCATTCTGGAGAGTTTTCAGGACAGAGAACACACAGCTACCCTCAGCCCATGGCCTCTGGAAGATGCCTCTGTCTGGGAGGAGGCTGAGGCTAGAGGAGGGAACTGGAGATCTGGGCTGGACCAGATGGGATACAGACAGAGGACACTCTAGGCCACAGAGTCCAGGGAGGCCCCCTCTGTACACTCCGCAAAGGTTGTAGCTCCTGTCAGGCCCTCCTGACCATGGGTGAGGAGACTATACTTTACAGAGTGTGAGAGGAGCCTTATTCTCAGTTATTGTCTGGAGTGTCCTCAAGAGCTCAATGACCTGAGAGAGCCTCGGGGCTTGTAGGAGAGAAGAGCCAGTGGGACAGAGGATCAACAGGCACAGGAGGCTCTTGGGGGAATGAGTAGGGGGAAGGGGAGCCTTTTCTCACCCACAGTTAATCGGCATGTGCACCGCAGTCTGAAGTCTGACATTCTCAGCTGTGAAGTCCCAAACAAGGACCCAAGCTGGTATTGATTCATGATGTGGCTCAGTGGATCTGGGTGTTTGTTTCATGTCTGACAACCTGAGAACCAGTGTATGGAAGTTATCCCCAGACTTCTACCTATGGATGTTATCCTGTAGACACACACACACACACACACACACACACACACACACACACACACAAAGTGTAAAAATAAATGAAGATAATGGAAGAATTGTACACTACATCCTCATACTTATAAATTTGTTAAATCTATGAACATGCATGTGTGGGACCTTGACAGGAATGGTTCTGAGACATCAGTCATTTATTCAATCATTCATTAGTTCCCCACAGATATCTGATGTGTTTTCAGGCAGCCTCTTTTTAAAAAATATGAGACCACAACCGATTCTCACAATACTCTTGCCCTTGTGGACTGGAAGAGAGACCAATGAGGAAAGCTAGAAGATAATCTGGTGTTGGTAGCAATCATTAAAGAGACAGAAACTCCACAAATGCTTCAGAGAATGAAGACAGCTCTACTGGGAAAGAGGTCGGGAGGCAGCACTTCAACACACATCTACACTGAGTGCGAGCCTGGAGCTAAGGACAGTGAGGCGGGGCCATGTTGCCATCCAATGAGAGCTCCATATAGAGTAAATGACAGGCTAGGGGCACGGAGTTCATGGAGGTCATGTGCTGACCTCCACCATGTATGGGCAGGGAGACCCTCATCCACACACATCAGCTGAGCAATGCACACAGCCACTCAGGAAACAGGGCGCCATCTTACCCAAACCCCAAATCCTAATCTGATGGATCTCTCTTCCCTTCTAGCCTCTCAGTACATCTGTGGCAGTCCCTCTCCACGTGCACTGCCCACTATTGAGTCAGTGCCGCCCAGAGTTGCTGAAGGGGGCAGCGTTCTTCTCCTTGTCCACGATCTTCCAGAGTATCTTCAGTCGCTCTTCTGGTACAAAGGACTGATTGTATTCAACAAGGTTGAGATTGCCAGACAGAGAAGAGCCAAGAATTCAAGTGAGCTAGGCCCTGCCCATAGTGGTAGAGAAACAGTGTTCAGCAATGGCTCTCTGCTGCTCCAGAATGTTACCTGGAAAGACTCGGGATTCTACACCCTACGAACTCTGGATATACACAGGAAAATGGAATTAGCACACATTTACATCCAGGTGGACAGTAAGTTAATCTCTGTGATCATTCAGTGCTTGGTGGGGCTTTGCCACACAGGACTGTCCCTCCTTCCACGTGACTATCTCCTGTCTGTATTTTATCCCCATGATGGGGTTTAACCACTGTGTGCAGGACACACATGTAGGAGAGAAATGCCCATGGCTTAGACTCTGTTTTCTGACTCCCCGTTGTTTCTAGGATGGCAGACTGCTCTGTCATTTGAGGATCTTGCAATGCACGTGAGGAAACCGTGGCCTCCTCACAGAGTGGTGAGCCTGAGGTAGCTCTGGCCCTAGTTGTCTGACCCAGGTTTGACTAACAAAGTCCTGGGTACCATGTTCCAGGAGTACTCCTGGTCTGAGCAGGCTGTCCTCTGCTGCTCATCAGCTGTCTACATCAATCCAGTGCATTTGTATCATTAAACATGGGAGATTCATAAAAAGGTAAAGAAAAGTAAAAAACAACAGCAAAGGACCAAAGCAATGCAGGGTTGTCATAGACAAAATGGAGGGGTGCTGGTTCCCGCCTGTCTCCTCACAGCCTGCTCATCCTGATCTTATAGCAGATGTGACCATGAGCCCAGGGTGGAAATGCTTAAAGAGGACTGGTCCCTGCCCCATCAGTCACCAGGTGAAAGATGTACTCTCCATGTGCCCACAGACTGGCTTGCGTCATGTTGACATAAAGCCAGGCAGCATAATTCCTGGGCCAGCTAAGAAGACAAGACTGTACCAAGCATTCACCCAGGCCTAGTCCTTGAGTTTGCAGGCTGAGCAGTAAGAACATGGAGAGTGTGAGAGCAGAGGTTGAGTGCAGGTACAAAGGAAGTGAGATAAGTGAGATAGTGACTATCCCGGGTGTGTAGAGACTAAGGTCAGGGGAGGCGTCATCTCAAAGCACAGTGTGCATGAGTCTGTGCTGTGTCTGAGGGAGTGCAGTGAGGGGCAGCCACGGAGACACTGAGGAGAGAGCTCCACGTAGAGGAAATGACTCCAGGTCACTGAGGGAATGGAGGACATGTTGCTGCTGCCTTCCTCAGGTGGGAGAGACATACCCACACCTGTATCCCTAGGCTGAGTGACAAATCCATCTTGTGAGGACTCAGGCTGCCACTTTTATACCCAGCACAATGATCCTATGTGATGACTTTTCTCCTTTCCCTTCCAGCCTCCCTTTTGTCATGCTATGACCCTCTCATGTCTGCCCAGCTCACAATCGATCCAGTGCCAGGACATGCTGCTGAAGGGGGGAGTGTTTTTCTCCAGGTCCTCAATCTGCCAGAAGAGCTGCAAACCTTTTCCTGGTACAAAGGAGTGTATAGCACTGAGGCCTTTAAAATTGTAGAATACAGCATAGCAACGAAGTCTGTCAGGAGCGGCCGTGCACACAGCAGAAGAGAGACAGGGTACACCAATGGATCCCTGCTGCTCCACGATGTCACTGAGAAAGATTCGGGCTTGTACACACTTGTAACGACAGACGGCAATTTCAAAGTCGACACAGCACGTGTGCAAGTCAACGTGCACAGTAAGTGACTCTATGGATTCCTTCTGTTGGGTGTGGCTTAGCCTACTTCTCCAGTGGACTGTGAAGCAGCTGTGCCTGATTTCCCCCACCCCCACCGCACTGTGTCCTCAAATTGGCATTTGGCAGTTCCTGCAGGGCACACCTGGTGTGGACCAACAGCATTAGATCAGAGCTCTTCCCCTTTCCCTCCCTGCAGAGGTAGGCTCAGCCTAAGAACGTCAGACTCAGCCCTGACCCTTGGGCCTCTCACCATGCCCACAGCCCTGATAGAGACTCCGTGGGGTCTGATGAGTCCTTGCTGAGGAAGCCATGGGTTCCCCACACACAGGATCAGGAAGGCCTGGCAGCAAATCTCTGTGATGCTCACATCCATAGGGAGCATGGAGAATGATTTTGTCGTTGCTTGGCTTTGGATTTCTGTAGGAGCTGACTTGGTGCAAGGCTGTTCTGGCATGTGTTACCATCTATGGCATGCCATGGGAGGCACAGCTGTGGTAGTTACCTCGGCCATCTTTCCCAGATTCAGCCCGGAATGCAGAGCTGGACTGGGCCACTCACTGGCTGTTTGGATGGCCGTATGAGACCTCACAGGACAGTAAGGGTCTCGAAGGTGATGGACAAAGGTTACTGGTCCTTTTGGCTAATACTTGTCTTCTGGCATCCAGCTCCTGGAATTCTCTCTCACAGGCAAACAATCTCAGAGTTGGTAAACTGGGCAGCTCCCAGATATGAGGAGCTACTCACTAGATGGAGAAGTAACTCAGCCTAAGGCTTCAGAGTCTATGCAATCTCCTGAGGTTCTTGCCATTCTCAGAATGCAGAAAACTCAGACAAGCAATGCCAGGCAGCCCTCACTTAGGGTGTATCCTGGCTCCATTCCTGACCCTGCATACCCGGACTTCTCTTGGGTAGTCTTTCAGACCTACTAAGCACATTACTCGGTCAGATGATCCCTTGTTACCAGGTTCAGGCTCTCCCTGGCATATCCCATGAGTAATCACCCAGACAGAGCACAGCTGCCTCCCAGGAAGGACATGGCAGACCCTAGGTGGGGCTCAGTCAGTATAGCATGGTGAGAGTCCCTGGGAAAGTCTGCCTAGGTTTATGGGGCCACTGTCCTCTCTCTAGTGTCTAGGGCACCTCCTGCTTCTCAACCACATGTTACTCCACACACAACTGCTCCTGAGTCTCATGACAACGCACCCTGATTGGTGACTCCAGTGAGAATGGGTCTGTCCCCTTACTCGACATCAGTCACCAGGTCCCTTCCTAATACTCACAGGCATCTCTGTCACCTTCCTGTAGAGTTGATCCCACCTCAGCACTGAGACCAAAGGGCAGCTTAGGATCCTGTGTCATCAAGGATGCACTGGGAGAACACAGCAAGGGCAGCCCTGTGGTGAGCTGTTGCTGCCCCAGGGACAGAGATGATGACCAGCCTTGTGCTTGGCACCATCCCTGACAGCAGTGGGAATCACCCTGGGAAGGGTCCTGCCTGGGTGGGGCAGAGCTCAGAGGGGGAAAGGCTGCCCAGCTTGGGGCCTGTGCTGGAGCAAAGATTTTCTCCACGGAGGGAGGGCGGAGCAGGCAGCCGCAGCCGCTGTGGCCCACTGTGTCCTTCTCCACAGAGCATGCAGCCCCTGGTTGTGTCTCCTGCTAACTGGGGAGGACAGTGCATGACTGTGTGATAACAGGGGAGCTCAGAAACCTGCTGGAATGTCCTACAGAGGAAGCAGGAAGAAGGCTCTCTCAGGGTGACCTCTGACCTTCATCTAGGGGCTGTGGCCGGTCATTAAACATACACACCTGTGTACACCTGCACCTCACACACACCCACACCCCTCCATGCACCTCTGTATGGTAACTCTAGCTGGAGGTTTAGCTGGTGTCAGTAGCTCCAAATATGAGAATGTCAATGACACCTGGACACTCAAGAACTTTTTACATCTGCCTATCTACCCACAGGTCTACAAGCCTGTGTAGGCACTGTACCATCTCGAAATATCAAGTTAGATGCTTTTCTAACAAGGCCCTAGCTGTAATGGGCTGGAAGACAGACCAGGATGGCCATCTCGAGGTGAAGTAAGGAGCTGACTGGACCAGAATGGAGGTTGGGGAATGAAAACCTGGGGTATGTAGAGGAAGAAGTGAGAGAAAGTTTGCCTGCACAGCACATCTTCCTAGCGAGAGCAGGCTTGTGTGGACAGTGAGGGTGGAGTCTCCTGAGGACAGAGTTCCCCACAGCAGAAGCCACACACAGTCGTATCAAGGAGGCCGTCTGCTCAGTCCCTCTATCTTGTGCACACATGCCCTCCCCCATCTGCTGTGCCATGGATCTCAGCTTCACTGGGCACAGGGCCCCATCTTTTCACCAAAGACCAAGGTGTCAATACTGATGTGTTTGTCTCCTTCCCTTCTTTCTTCCCTTTCCGTCTGTGTTTATTCTCCCTCCATGGACAAGCTTCCTACTGCATCAGTGGGAGGAGCATCAGGAAGCCAAGGACCCAGACTCAAGCCTAGTTGTCCCCAGAGAACTTCTCCTCAGGACTAGTTTTTTGCTTCCTGTCAGAGCTGACAGGGAAGAAGGCTTGATTGACTGTCCAAGTCCCATTGGCTGTAGGATCAGCTATGCACTGCCATGACAGCTGCAGTCACACAGGTCACCTGACTACCAAGGGACAGGTACCAGGACAGAAGCCAACTGTTCTGATGGACTTAGGAGACATAGAGAAAAGTAATGTCCGCAATGAGAGGACAGAGGTCACAGTTGTCCAGGCACCTCCTTATCCTAGGGAGTTCAGGCTAGGGTTAGTGAAACAGAAGCTGCTGATGTGAGCAGCTCCCCCATCCCCAGGGCAGAACGTTGCTCATATGTAATCATAACTCAAGGGCACTGCAATGATCACACACAGATCCTGGATCAGCATCAAATGGCCCATGTGTTGCAGATGCAAAGCACAAGAATGACTGTGGTCTCAGCTCCAATTTCTCCTCCCTGGAAGCTTTATTAAGTGTGAGCTCTAGAGGGCTGGAAGAGCTGTCTGAAGGATGACTGTCATTTGTTCCCCTCTTTTTCTTTGCAGAGCTTGTGACACAGCCTTTCATGAGAGCCACGGACAGCACAGTCAGAGTACAGAGCTCAGTGGTCTTCACTTGCTTCTCAGACATCACTGGGATCTCCATCCGTTGGCTCTTCAATAATCAGAGTCTGCAGCTCACAGAGAGGATGACCCTGTCCCCGTCACAGTGCCAACTCAGGATTCATACTGTCAGGGAGGAGGATGCTGGAGTGTACCAATGTGAGACCTTCAACCCAATCAGCTCGAAGCCCAGTCTCCCAGTCAGCCTGGTGGTGATGAAGGAGTGACCCCTGCTCTGATGGTACATCAGTCTGGGGGCCTTTATGTATTCAGATGCCCACACTTACTGACCCTTGCCCATTACAGATTTCCATTCATTCTCATGGCCACTGGCCATTTCTTCCATCCCTAATGTACTGACTGGTTTTGTGTGTCAACTTGACACAGACTAGAGTTATCACAGACAAAGAGCTTCAGTTGGGGGAAATGCCTGCATAAAGACCCAGTTATGGGGCATTTTCTCAATCAGTGATTAAGAGTGGAGGGCCCCTCATTGGTGGTACGATGAATGGGCTGGCCCTTCTGGGTTCTGTAAGATAGCACGTTGAGCAAGCCAGTGGAAGAAACCAGGAAGTAACATCCCTCAATGGCCTCTGCATGAGCTCCTGCTTCTTGACCTGATTGAGTTCCAGTCCTGACTTCCTTTGGTGATGAACAGCTGTATGTTAGTATAAGGTGAATAAACCCTTTTCTCCCCAACTTGCTTCTTGATCATGATGTTTGTGCAGCAATAGAGACCCTGAGTAAGACACCTCCCCACACCTGATCCTGAACCCCTCCATTCTCCTCCCCATCTCCTCTCCTACCCAGTTCCCTCCCTGCCTTCTCCAACTATTTTCCCCCTTCTAAGTGAGAGTCAAGCATCCTTACTTGGGCCTCCCAAGTTGTTGTGCTGCATTGGGTCTGTTGAGTGTAGTGTGTGTGTCTTGTTTTTTTGTCTAATGTTCATTTATAAGTGAGTACATACCATGCACAACATTTTTGGACTGAGTCACCTCACTCAGCATGGTGTTCTCCAGTTCCATCAATTTGCCTTCACAGTACTGATGTCTTTGTTTTTAGTAGTTGAATAGTATTCCACGTTGCGCACGGCACCACATGGCGTGCATCCATTCTTCCACGCTGCTGGCGCCCTCCCCACACTGCTCAGCCCACACTTGATGCACAGTGCAGCCCAAGGAGAAAACGTTCCCTTTGTCCTCAATGGACAGGGAATTTCACACCTTTATTGAAACAAGGGAGGAACCGAGGTTGACAGGTGTCTTAGGGTTTTCCTTGTGTGAACAGACACCATGACCAGTGCAAGTCTTTTACAAGACAACATTCAGTTGTGGCTGGTTTACAGGTCAGAGATTCAGTCTGGCATCTTAAAGGCAGAAACGAGATAGAGCATAGGTAGGCATGGTGCAGCAGAGCTGAGACTTCTCTGTCTTCATCTGAGGGCTGCTTGCAGGACTCTCCCTTCTAGGCAGCTAGGCCCATGGTCTTAAAGTCCACACCTGCAGTGAACCACCTACTCCAACCAGGCCACACCTCCAGCAGTGCCACACCCTGGCCCAAGCATGTACAAACCATCACATTCCCCTCCTTGGCCCACATAGGCTTGCCCAAACATATGTGTCTATAGAGGTGATAACTAAATAGCATAATAAGAGTATATTTAGTCCAACTTCCAAAGTCCCTGTTGTGTATAGCTGTTTCAACAATGCTAAAAGTCGAAAGTTCAAAGTTTCTTCTGAGATTTGTCCAATCATTTAATTGTTATCCCCAAAGACAGACAGGAAACCAGCTGGGCAGACTCCAAACTCCATTTCCACCTCTGATGTCAAAGTGGTTTTCATATCTGCACTCATTTTTCATCTTTGTTGAGTGCATCAACTTTCTTTCTCCTGGGCTGTTTCTACTCTCTGTTAGCAGCTTTCCTCAGCACGTAGCCCATGGCTCTGGCATCTCAAACACCTTGCGGTCTCCAAGGCAGCTTCAGTGTTGTAGCTTGTTGTTTTGATGTCTGGGATCCACACATGATCTGCTGGTTTCCTCCGAATGGCTGACATCTCTTCCCCCGCTCTGCCCTCTGTAGCACTCTAAGCTCAGGCTGATCCACCCCAGTGCTGCTGCTATTCTTGGTCATCATCCCATGGTACTGGCTTCTCTGACACACTGGGTTCTCGCTCTGCAAGCAGGCTTCCTCAATGACCTCCCATAGGCTCTCTTCATGGTGCCAAGCCTCAAATTCTGTGTATGACCCCTTCAATCCTGGGCTGATGACTGCAACTGAGGCTGCACCTTCATCAGTGTCCTTCCATGGCCTCTCACAATGACAAGGCTCAGCTGCTTTTCATGACTCCTTCATGCGTTCAAAACCAGTACCACCTTGGTGTCTCTTACATATTACCAATTATAGCTGCAGCACAGGGTACAACCTTGGCTATCTCTGGGACACAGCTTCTTTGAGCTCTCAGGAAACACTTTCCAGAAGATTTCCCCTCAGTGATGCTGGTTCCTTCTTTATCACTCCTAATTTCTCAGCTCCATCTCACCTGCATCAATTGTCCCTGTAGTCCTGTCTATTTTGACTCTAAAGCCAGAGCCACATGCCTGAACCTGCTGTGTTCTGCTGCTGTGCTTGGGCTGGAACATGGCCGCCTCTTAGTCTGTTACCAGCCTTTTGTTTTCTGACCCCCTCTCTGCTAAGCTTGGCTTTCCTGGTGTTGGCTCTGTAGATTGACCTTGAGCTCAGATACCTGCATGGCTCTCCTCTCCTGTAATGCTGGGATTAAAGGTGTGTACCACCATGCCAGGATTTAAGCTTTTCTTCACCTAGAACCTGCTTTGTCACAGGCTGCCCTTGAGCTCAAAGATTTGTTTGGGGTTGTGTCCTGGAATTAAAGCTGTTTTATACCATGCCTGGATCTATACTTAGCTCGGTGGGATCTTGTCCCCAAATCCCTTAATCTCTTATCTCCGAGAATATAGGATTCAATTCCATTTCACTTTTAGGTTCCCTTTTCTTACTGGAACCAGGTGTTTTATAGTTTTCCTTTCTCAGCATTCCATGCTTGTTCAAAATACTCTTTCTGAGACTAAACTAGAGAACAGATTAGATGATGGGCCTTCTGATTCTTCCTTTGTCAATGCAAATAATATGAGTCTCTTCACCTTAGCCTCAGGCAGATCTTCAGACAAGGAGAAAAGGTAGCCACATTTTTCACTGAAATACTGCAAGACAGTCTTTATACCACATACTGAAATTCTTCTTCTCTGAACCGTCTTGGTCCAGGTCAGCCCAGTTAAAATTAGTTCCAGCAATAAAGTCTTCCACATTCCTATGTGTTTGGCCCATTGATCCCCATGGAAAGCATTCCACTGTTTTCCAAATCCAAAGTCCAATGCTTCCAATGCACAGGCAGGGCTACCACAACAATACACCACTTGTGATACAACTTCTGTGTTGGGGGTTTTCTGCTGTGAACAGACACCATGACCAATGCCAGGCTTATGAAGGACAACAAGTCAGAGTCCAGGCAGGCATGGTGCAGCAGAGCTGAGAATTCTACATCTTCATCTGAAGGGTGCTGGCAGAATACTCACTTCCAGGCATCTAGGGCTATGGTTTCAAAGTCCACACCCACAGTGACACACCTCCTCCAGCAAGGCACACCTCCAATAGTGCCACTCCCTAGCCCAAGCATACACAAACAATCACAGCAGCCATGGACTCACACAGTCTATCATAGACACCAGTCAGTACCTGCTGGGGTCTGCCCACACTTTCCGAGGCACAATGCACACCAACGGATCTCTGTTCCTACAGAATGCCAACCATAGGGATGCAGGATATTTTGAGCCTTTGAATCTGAAACGCTGATGTTGAGCATGAACAAACATGTATATCCCACATAAACAGTCACTGGTTTTATGTGACTTCTGGGTGCTATGTGGGTTTGTTCCATTTTTTTCACATAATGGTTGAGTTCCTGTGTTAGTGTTAATATTACTAATATTCCCTGTGTGGGGTTACAACACTTCTAAGTGTTTTATGTTTCCAAATGAAAGACTCACTGGCATAGCCTTTATATTTTCACATGCCTGAAGCAGCACGGTAGCTCATGGCTTCTGTTAGTTTCACTGTTTCTCTGTTTAGTTTCTATTTCTGTAATCTGTTTATGGATGATGGTGGGGTGCTGACGTCTCCCGCTATTATTGTATGAGATGCAATGTGTGCTTTGAGCTTTAGTAATGATTCTTTTATCAATGTGGGTGCCCTTGCATTTGGAGTGTATATATTCAGGATTAAGAGTTTTTCTTGGAATAATTTTCCTTGGATGAGCATGAAGTGTCCTTCCTTATCCTTTTTGATAACTTTTGGTGGAAAGTCCATTTTATTCGATATTAGTATGGCTACTTCAGCTTGTTTCTTGGGACCATTTGCTTATAAAATTAATTTCCAGCCTTTTACTCTGAGGTAGTGTCTGTCTTTGTGCTGGAGGTGAGTTTCCTGTATACAGCAAAATGTTGAGTCCTGCTTATGTATCCAGTGTGTTCGTCTCTGTCTTTTTATTGGGGCATTGAGTCCATTGATATTAAGTGATATTAAGGAAAGGTGATTGTTGATTCCTTGTGTTATTTTAGTTAAAGTTAGAGTTCTGTTTATGTGGTTGCCCTCTTATTGGTTTGTTTATGAAAGACTACTTTCTTGCTTTTTCTAGGGTGTAGTTTCCCTCCTTGGGTTATAGTTTTCCATTATTATCCTTAGAAGTACTGGGTTTGTGGAAAGATAGTGTATCAATTTGTTTTTGTCATTGAATATCTTGGTTTCTCCACTATGGTAATTGAGAGTTTTGCTGGTTATAGTAGCCATGCTGGCATTTGTGTTTTCTTAGGGTCTGTAAGACATCTGCCCAAGATATTCTAGCTTTCATAGTCTCTGGTGAAATGTCAGTTGTAATTCTGTTGGTGTGCCTTTATATGTTACTTGACCTTTTTCTTTTACTGCTTTTAATATTCTTTTTGTTGTTTTGTGCATTTGTTATTTTGATTATTATGTGATGGGAACAATTTCTTTTCTGGTCCAATCTATTTGGAGTTCTGTAGGGTTCTTGTATGTTCATGGGTATCTCTTTCTTTAGGTTAGGGAAGTTTTCTTCTGTAATTTTTTGAAGATATTTATTGGTCCTTTAAGTTGGAAGTATTTGCTCTTTCTATCCATATTATCTTTTGGTTTGGTGTTCTCACTGTGTCCTGGATTTCCTGGGTGTTTTGAGTTAGGAGCTTTTTGCATTTTGCATTTTCTTTGTTGTGACAGTCTTTTCTATGTTATCTTCTGCACCTGAGACTCTCTCTTCTATCTCCTATATTCTGTTGTTGATGCAAGCATCAATGACTCCTCATTTTTTCCATAGGTTTTCTATCTCTAGTGTTGTCTCCTTTTGTGATTTCTTTATTATTTAAACTAATTCTTAGATCCTGGACGGTTTTGTTCAATTCCTTCACCTGTTTGGTTGTATTTACATATAATTATGTGCTTACCTGTCTTCTCCTGTATTTCTTTACGGAGTTATTTATGTTCTTCTTAAAGTCCCCTATCAGCATCATGAGACACAATTATAAATCCAACTCCTGCTTTTCAGGTGTGTTGGGGTATCCAGGACTTGCTGTAGTGGGTGAAATGGCTTCTGATGTTTCCAAGTAGCTTGGTTTCTGTTGGTAGGGTTCTTGTGCTTGTCTTTCATTATCTGGTTATCTCTGGTGTTAGTTGGTCTTGCAGTCCTTGGCTGGAGCTTGTCCCTCCTGTGGGCCTGTAAGGCCATGTCAGCACTCCTGGGAGACCAGCTCTCTTCTGTTGGGATATGTGTGCAGATGGCTGTGGAGCCCCTCCCATCCCGGGTGCAGATGCTGACTGGAAGACTCCTGTCCCAGCTGCTCCACTGATCGCATGTCCTGAGTGCTCCCAGCTGTTCCCCTCCAGACAGGTAATGGAGAGAAAGTGGAGATCTCACCTCTGTGTCCAGAAGTGAAAGTGTTTGGGGAGATCCCTCTCTCCTGGTGGGCAGTGCACAGAGGGAGGTGGAGCTGCCTGGCTCCCTGGTGCAAATGTGTCATTTGTCTTTCACAGGATGTCCTTATGCTCTGTAGATCTTTGAGAAAGTTTCCAACATTCAGACAGATTAGCTGCCACAATTCTTTTGTGCTCCTGTGCAAGTACTCACCAGCTCAGACCACATAGAAAATTTCTGACATTCAGATTCTTAGCACAGATCAAACCCAGAAGAATCACCATGGTAGCATAAACCACCAGGTTCCACACAAATATACCATCTCAGCAGGAGTGGAAGCGGTCCACAGTTACCTTCACACAAGCTTGCTCCATTCTGTTCTGCAGATCTCACACAAAAAGATCAGACAAGGGGCTTGGACTGAGAGCTAGCATAGTCCAGCAGAGACAACGCTGCCAGAAGAGATCGGCAGAGCCGGGTACCAGCAGCTCAGCCAAGGTCAGGCTGTGGTTTCAGTGGGGCCGCCATCTTGCCTCAGGATACCGCGTGCAAACAGCGGGCACACCGGCACAGCGAGCGGCTGGAGTCAGGTGCGTGGCCAGAGATATAGCTTATCTTAGCTCTGCAGGAGATCTGGGCACAGACAGCTCAGCTACGGGTGCAGACCACCCTGTCTGGGGCCGGCTCTCTGAGCGGGCTAGCAGCGAGGGGCCATCTTGCCTCAGAACACAGCTTGGAATTCTAGCAGCTGGAGTCAGGGGCTTGGACTGAGAGCTAGCATAGTCCAGCACAGACAATGCCGCCAGAAGAGATCGGCAGAGCCGGGTACTAACAGCTCAGCCAAGGTCACTGTCTCCTGGGGACAGGCATGCTATGCTTTCAGCGGGGCTGCCATCTACAATAAGACCAACTAACTCCAGAGATATAGAGATGGCAAAAGGCAAACATAGGAACGTTATTAACAGAAATCAAGGCAATATGGCACCATCTGAACCCAATTCGCCAACCACAGCAAGTCCGGGATACCCCAGCACACCAGAAAAACAAGAGTTAGATATAAAAGCACAGGTTATGATGCTCCTAGAGGAACACAAAAAAGACATAAACAAATCTCTTAAAGAAATGCAGGGGAACATCAATAGGGTAGAAGCTCTTACAATCCAAACACAAAAAACACTTAAAGAACTCCAGGAGAATATGGGTCATCAGACAGAAACCAATAAAGAGGAAATGAGAAAATCAGTTAAAGAAATGCAAACTTGAAACAACAGGCAGAAGTCATGAAAGAGGGAGCACAAAAATATATTAAAGAATTACATGAACACACAAACAAATGAAGGAACTGAGCAAACCCATCCAAGATCTGAACACAGAGGTAGAAACAACTAAGAAATCACAAAAAGAGGCAACTTTGGAGATAGAAAACCTTGGGAAGAAATCAGGGGTCATAGATGCAAACATCAACAACAGAATACAAGAGATAGAAATAAGAATCTCAGATGCTGAAGATAACATAGTAACCATTGACTCCACAGTCAAAGAAAACACAAAATCCAAAAGGCTTGTAACCCAAAACATCCAGGAAATCCAGGACACAATGAGAAGACCAAACCTAAGGATTATAGGGATAGATGAGAGTGAAGATCTACAACTTAAAGGGCCAGCAAATATCTTTAACAAAATTATGGAAGAAAACTTCCCTAACTTAAAGACAGAGATGCCCATGAATACACGAGAAGCCTACAGAACTCCAAACAGACTGGATCAGAACAGAAACACCTCCCGTCACATAATAATCAAAACCCCAAATGTACTAAACAAAGAAAGAATATTAAAGGCAGTAAGAGAAAAAGGTCAAGTAACATATAAAGGAAGACCTATCAGAATCACACCAGACTTCTCTCCAGAAACCATGAAAGCTAGAAGATCCTGGGCAGACCTCATGCAGACCCTAAGAGAACACAAATGTCAGCCAAGACTACTATACCCAGCAAAACTCTCAATCAACATAGATGCAGAAATCAAAATATTCCATGACAGGACCAAATTTACACAATATCTTTCCACTAACCCAGCTCTACAAAGGATAATAGGAGGAAAACTCCAATACAAGGATGGGAACAGTACCCAAGAAAAAGCAAGACAGTAAACTTCTTCCATCAAACTCAAAGGAAGATAACTACTCAAAAACAAAAATAACATAAAAAATGTCAGGAAGTAATAATCTCTATTCCTTAATATCTCTTAACATCAATGGACTCAACTCCCCAATAAAAAGACATAGACTAACAGACTGGATACGGAAACAGGACCCTACATTTTGCTGCTTACAGGAAACACACCTCAGAGTCAAAGACAAACACTACCTTAGAGTAAAAGGATTGAAGACAATTTTGCAAGCAAATGGTCACAGGAAGCAAGCTGGAGTAGCCATTTTAATATCAGATAAAATTGACTTTCAACCCAAAGTCATCAAAAGAGACACAGAAGGTCACTTCTTGCTAGTCAAAGGAAGAAACCACCAAGAAGAACTCACAATTCTAAACATCTATGCTCCAAATGTAAGGGCACCCTCATTCGTAAAAGAAACCTTACTAAAGCTCAAAGCACACATTGCACCTAACACAATGATTGTGGGGGACCTCAATACTCCACTATCCACAGTGGACTGACCAGGAAAACAGAAACTAAACAGAGACACTGAGAAACTCATTGAAACTTTGGACCAATTGGATTTAACATATATATATATATATATAGAACATTTCACCCTAAAGCAAAAGACTATACCTTTTCCTCAGCCCCTCATGGTACCTTCTCCAAAATCGACCATATAATTGGACACAAGACAGACGTCAACAAATATAAAAAGATCGAACTAATCCCATGCCTCTTATCAGATCACCATGGAGTAAGAGTGTTCTTCAATAGCAACAAAAACAACAGAAAATCCTCATACACGTGGAGGCTGAACAATATTCTACTCAATGATACCTTAGTCCAGGAAGAAATAAAGAAAGAAATCAAAGAATTTTTAGAATTTAATGAAAATGAAGGCACAACATACCCAAATCTATGGGACACAATGAAAGCAGTGCTTAGAGGAAAACTCATAGCCCTGAGTGTCTCCAAAAAGAAACAGGAGAGAGCATATACTAGCAACTTAATGGCGCACTTGAAAGCTCTGGAACAAAAAGAAGCAATTTCACCCAGGAGGAGTAGAAGACAGGAAATCATCAAACTCAGGGCTGAAATCAATCAAGTTGAAACAAAGGGAACCATACAAAGAATCAACAAAACCAGGAGCTGGTTCTTTGAGAAAATCAACAAGATAGATAAACCCCTAGCCAGACTTACTAAAGGGCACAGAGACAGTATTCAAATTAACAAAATTAGAAATTAAAAGGGAGATATAACAACAGAAACTGAGGAAATTCAAAAAATCATCAGATCCTACTACAAAAACCTATACTCAACACAACTGGAGAATCTGGAGGAAATGGACAATTTCCTAGACAGTTACCAAATACCAAAATTAAACCAGGATCAAATAGATCATCTAAACAGACCCATAACCCCCAAAGAAATAGAAGGGGTCATAGACAGTCTTCCAAACAAAAAGAGCACAGGACCAGATGGTTTTAGTGCAGAATTCTATCAGACCTTCAAAGAAGTCCTGATACCGATACTCTTCAAACTCTTCCACAAAATAGAAACAGAAGGAACACTACCCAACTCATTCTATGAAGCCACAATTACCCTGATACCAAAACCACACAAAGATCCAACTAAGAAAGAGAACTACAGGCCAATTTCTCTTATGAATATCGATGCAAAAATACTAAACAAAATACTTGCCAATTGAATCCAAGAACACATCAAAATGATCATTCACCATGATCAAGTTGGCTTCATCCCAGGGATGCAGGGATGGTTCAATATACAGAAATCCATCAACGTAATCCACTACATAAACAAACTCAAAGAAAAAAACCACATGGTCATCTCATTGGATGCTGAAAAAGCATTTGACAAAATTCAGCATCCTTTCATGCTAAAGGTCTTAGAAAGAACAGGAATTCAAGGCCCATACCTAAACATAGTAAAAGCAATATACAGCAGACCAGTAGCCAACATCAAGGTAAACGGAGAAAAACTTGAAGCAATCCCACTAAAATCAGGGACTAGACAAGGCTGCCCCCTCTCGCCATATCTCTTCAATATAGTACTTGAGGTACTAGCTAGAGCAATTCGACAACAGAGGGAAGTCAAAGGGATACAAATCGGAAAGCAAGAAGTCAAACTATCACTATTTGCAGATGATATGATAGTATACTTAAGTGACCCAAAAGCTTCCACCAGAGAACTCCTGCAACTGATAAACAACTTCAGCAAAGTGGCTGGCTATAAAATCAACTCAAGAAAATCAGTAGTCTTCCTATACGCAAAGGATAAGCAGGCCGAGAAAGAAATTAGGGAAATGACACCCTTCACAACAGCCACAAATGATATAAAGTATCTCATAAAGAGTGACGCTAACCAAACATGTGAAAGATTTATATGACAAAAACTTCAGGTCTCTGAAGAGGGAAATTGAAGAAGACATCAGAAAATGAGAAAATCTTCCATGCTCGTGGGTTGGCAGGATTAATATAGTCAAAATGGCAATCTTGCCCAAAGCAATATACAGATTCAATGCAATCCCCATCAAAATCCCAACTCAGTTCTTCATAGAGTTAGAAAGAGCAATTCTCAAATTCATCTGGAATAACAAAAAATCCAGGATAGCTAAAACTATCATCAACAGCAAAAGAACTTCTGGGGGAATCAATATCCCGGACCTCAAGAAATATTAGAGAGCAGTAGTATTAAAAACTGCATGGTATTGGTTCAGTGACAGGAAGGCAGATCAATGGAATAGGATCGAAGACCCAGAATTGAATCCACACATCTATGGCCAATTGATCTTTGACAAAGGAGCTGAAAACATCCAGTGGAAAAAAAGATAGCCTTTTCAACAGATGGTGCTGGCTCAACTGGAGGTCAACATGCAGAAGAATGAGAATTGATCCACTCTTATCTCCTTGCACTAAGCTCAACTCCAAGTGGATCAAAGACCTCCACATAAAACCAGATACACTAAAACTAATAGAAAAGAAACTGGGGAAGACCCTTGAAGACATCGGCTCAGGGAGAAAATTCCTGAACAGAACACCAATTGCTTATGCTCTAAGAGCAAGAATAGACAAATGGGACTTCATAAAACTACAAAGTTTCTGTAAGGCAAAAGACACTGTCAAAAGGATAAATCGGCAACCAACAAATTGGGAAAAAATCTTCACCAACCCCACATCCGACAGAGGGCTAATATCCAATGTATACAAAGAACTCAAGAGGTTAGACCCCAGAAAACCAAATAACCCTATCCAAAAATGGGGTACAGAGCTAAACAGAGACTTTTTACCTGAAGAAATTCGGATGGCTGAGAAACACCTTAAAAAATGTTCAACATCACTAGTCATTAGGGAAATGCAAATCAAAACAACCCTGAGATTTCACCTCACACCAGTCAGAATGGCTAAGATTAAAAACTCAGAAGACATCAGGTGTTGGCGAGGATGTGGAGAAAGAGGAACACTCCTCCACTGCTGGTGGGAATGCAAGCTGGTACAACCACTCTGGAAATCAGTATGGCAGTTCCTCAGAAAACTGGATGTGATACTTCTGGAGGACCCAGCCATACCACTCCTGGGAATATACCCAGAAGATTCCCCAGCATGCAATAAGGATACATGCTCCACTATGTTCATAGCAGCCTTATATATAATAGCCAGAAGCTGGAAAGAACCCAGATGTCCATCAACAGAGGAATGGATACAAAAAATGTGGTATATATACACAATGGAGTACTATTCAGCCATTAGAAACAATGAATTCATGAAATTCTTAGAGAAATGGATGGAGCTGGAGAACATCATACTAAGTGAGGTGACCCAGTCTGAAAAGAATACCCATGCTATACAGTCACTGATAAGTGGATATTAGCCTAGAATCTTGGAACACCAAAGACATAAATCACATATCAATTGATGTCTCACAAGAAGAAAGGAGTGGACACTGGTGCTAGAGTGGACCAAAACATCATTTTGGGGGAGTACAAGAACAGTAAGGTGGGAGGGGGTGGATGAGAGAGCAGGGGGAGGGAAAAGGACATGTGGGACCTTTGGGGGTGGGGAACCAGAAAAAGGGAAATGAATTGTAAATATAGAATATAGCCAATAAAAAAAAAAGAAAAAAAATGATGTCGAAGAAAAAAAATCAGACAAATTTAGAGCTCAGCAGGGAAAATGGAGGGAATTTAACACAGTGTTACCAACATAAAATCACAAATATCTAGACGAGTTTTGCCAGCTTTAGGGTCCTTCAGATCAGTAGTCCTCTGTGTTGTAGGGAACTTCCCAGCTAAGGTACCAAAATGTTGTGCCAGGGAAATGTTTGTGGTCCCCCAAAACACACACAGGAGCTAATCTCATGTGATTCCCAGCATGGTCTTTATTCTATTTGAGCAAGCGAGTCCACCCTCCACCCAACATGCCACCATAATGCAGGACATTTTGGTGTTGGGGGAGCCCTGAATGTCTAACAGGAAAAGGCTTTCTAGTAAGCAGCAAGCAGGGAATATGTGTGCAGGCATCTAATTGGAGAGCTGCTGTGGCCTTTACCATAATTGGCTGGTGTTGGGAGTCAATCATAGACTTAACTTCTGCTCCCCTCTGCATTGGTGGTTGTTAGACAAGACATGGGCTTGTAACCTGAGGTGCATATTTGTTGGGGAAATAACCTGTAGACACCAGTCTTGTTGGGGATTAATTGGAGCTAGAGTTGGAGCTAGAGGCTGGATCTAGACTCAGGCTTTGTTGCAGGGCCACTTGGAACCTAATGCTAGGTACTAACCTGTTAGTTTATCTGAGTTCAAACTTAGGCCAGATTTTCTAAAATGGAGTCTGAACGTAAAAGCTTTAGCATCTCCTCATCATCGTCATTTCGCAATTAGAACTGACTGAGTGCAGGTTCCCTGAAGCTACTTGCAGACCCTCTTGTGCAAAGAGTTTTGGGGGACCCAGTTAGTTTTAGCAGCTACATCCTGTCAGAAATTTGTGCCATTTTGGAGTTTCAGAATTCATCAGAAGACACAGCAAGTGTAGACAAACTGAAATATCACATTGTTTTACCCTATTGAGGGCAGGTGTATGTGTGTGTGTGTGTGTGTGTGTGTGTGTGTGTGTGTGTGTGTTTGTTGTATGTGTGTGTGTGTGTGTGTGTGTGTGTGTGAGTGTGTGTGAGAGAGAGATAGAGAGAGAGATAGAGAGAGAGAGAGAGAGAGAGAGAGAGAGAGAGAGAGTGAGAGAGAGAGAGTGAGAGAGAGAGAGAAGGCAAAGCTAATACAGCAGAATGATTCATTAACAGTCTGAGTGTCCTAGCTCAGGGAACCAGAGAACAGTCAGGGAGCAGTGCACTGGTATGAGAGCCACAGGTTCAATATGCCCCTGGGAATCTCCTGCTGAGTCAGACTGGAGAGCACAGCTGCACAGGTGCCCAGCATCAGCCAACTGTTCCGATGGCTTATGAGACTTTACAGGAAGACATGAGAGGGACGAGGACACAGGTCCTCTTGATGATTCATGTCCTCAGGGAATAAGTCTAATGAATCCTCTCCTGCAGACAAATGGTAACAGACACTGCAGATCTGGACACCCGTCCTGCCCCAGTGTCAGGGCCTTGTTCGTATTTAAGGCTACCTTGTAGACACTGCAACATTTGTTCCCCATGTGTGCTGTCTGTCACTGGGAAACGCAGACACAGGAAAACAGTGGCCACATGAGCCTCACACAGGCCACAGGTGACAGATGTGAAGCACAAGTTCTCCATCTCCAGGCACGTATTCCGTGTCTCCGCCCTGGAGGCCTTCTCAGGTGTCTGAATCAGAGAGGAGCTGATGTTAATCCTGGTCATCAGCTGCTCAAGGGGACATCTTGTCCAAGAACGGAAAGCAAATGGACAGTCAGATGTGACTCCAGAAGTAATCCACGTGTCTTTGAAGGATTTCTGGAGCATTCCAGGACTCCTGAGCCCTCAAATGAGACAGGAAGTCGTGTTTTCCTGAGTGCAGCTTCACTCAACACTCAGATCGTTGTTTCCCTGAGACATGGCCTTGCCTAGGAGACTGCTTCCCATCCCTGTCCCTACTGACCTGGATCTCCCTCCCTAGACCCTGCTCTCCTTCCTGTGTCTATGAACACCCTCCTCTCTGGCGGTCCTGAAATTTCCCTCCCTCCTGGCATCTCCCAAGGTTAAGACAGGACATTTGCTGCAGAATCACCCAGTCAAAGGGCCTAGGTGACACAGGAAGACCAGCGAGCAGCTGGGCTCAGCCACCACAGCCCAGCCAACCCATAAGGCTGTACAGCTGCCTTGAAACAGTGTGTAGGAAGAGGAGCCCACAGTCCTTTCCAGGACACACCGGTCACCCCTTCCCAACACCAAGATCATGAAACTCCTCACACAGCTGCTCCCGGGCCTGTGTCTTGGGTCAGGAACTTGACTGGTGACATTATTGATAAAGGGTTTATCTTCATCCCCAGTCGTCACACAGCTGGTCTCTTCCAACCCTCAGAGACATCCCTGTCACCTACCTGCTGGGAAATCCCACCTTCCCAGAGCACTGAGGACACAGGGCATCCTGGGGCTCAGCTGTGTCTCTGTGTCTCAGGGGCACATAGGAAAGATGGGGGCTCCCTCTTTGATGCTGAGAGACTCACCTCCAGGTGTCAGCAGATGTCAGCCCTTGGATGAGTCATTGTTCTCTGAGGGCATGTTGATGCTTCTCAGCCTTGTTGCTCAAGGTGCTGTTGGAGGAGAAACATAAAGAGAGAAAAGTTGAGAAAGATGCGGGACAGCTCTGAGAGTGGAGGGACTGAGCAGTGCTATGGACACAGACCCAGCACCCGTGGGATTCTGGGAAGTCTCCTGCTGAGAGAAAACTCAGCTCTGGAGGGGGAAGGGCAGCAGAGGCTGGTGCTTTGCAGGAGTTGAAGGTCTTCCTCTCAGAGGAAGGACAGTCCAGTGAGAAGAGATATGGAGGTGTCCTCTGAGCTTCGCGGCAAGGGGTGTGACTCCTGGAAGAGTGTCCTGCTCACAGGTTGGTGTTTAAATATCTGATTGTGTGTGAGAAGGGGAAGTCAGAAGCCCATGTCTCCTGAAAAGGAGATGTCAGGAAACTTGGTTTCTGTTTCTACTCACAGTGCAGAAGGTGCAGTGAGGGACAGAGGGTCAGCGCAGGAAGGACTGAGCAGACAGGAGCTGGTGAGGACAGTGAAGCCTCCACTGCCCCTAATCAAAGTCAGTCACAGCAGCTGCCATCGGAAGCCCGATGTTCCCACCCGTGACAGGCTGACTCTCCACATAGAAATCAAACCTGGGAGGCCAGTGAGGCACCTCAGTGTGTGGGGACATGACAGTCTGCGTTCATTCCTCAGCTGGCGGGGTCGATGGAGATGCAGACTCCTGCAGGCTCTTCTGTGCTCTCCACAGGGGTGCGTGTCATTGGCCTGCAATGTGTCCACCTGGACAGGGGCCTCCCAAACCGCACATTCAATATAGAAATGTAAATCACACTTGAATGTAATGATGGCCATTTCCTACAAACCTGGGCAGTATGTAGATCAATTCATGGAGACAGCCTTTTTCCCATCCTCCCTCCGTCCCTCCGTCTCTCTCTTTCTCCCTCCTTCCCTCCCTCCCTTCCTCCTTTCCTCCCTCCCAGTTTCCCTCCCTTTCTTCCTTCCTGTTTCCTCTGTTTTTCTCCCTTTTATTTTCACCCCCTTATTTTCTGAGATCTTTTCAGGAACTGAACCTTCCAAAAAGATAATTCCAATCGTTGTCCTCACAAAGCCCTTTCTAATGAACCAGAAATCAGAGTATCCAGAGGATATACTGTTTAATGGAACTGTAAATAGAAGTGAATACATTTCAGAAAGTGAGTACTGTTTGGAGGAGGAGGGTTAGGAAAAGGATGGTCGAGGATGACGTGGGGAAGATGAGGATGAAGAGGAGGTCAGCGAGCCCCCTCTCCTCACACCATACACCCTTTATATGAAGAGTGATATGGGGACTTCTGAGTAGAGGCTTCCACAGCGAGGCAATGACACCCTCTGAGGCTCTGAGGGCATGGGGGTCCCGTTTCTCACCTCCACTGAGGGCGCACCCCTACCCACAGTCATGAGCTGAGGCGTGCTCACACCTGCTCAGGATTCGTGGCTTGTCTCTCTTCCCTTCCAGCCTCCCTCTTTACCTGCTGGATCCTGCCCACCACTGCCCGAGTCACCATAGAATACTTCCCGTCCCACGTGGTTGAAGGAGAAAATGTTCTACTGCGTGTTGACAATCTGCCAGAGAATCTTCTAGGCTATGTCTGGCTCAAAGGGGAGTCAGACAAGAGGCACATAATTCCACTGTATTCACTGGCCTTTAATTTGAGTTTGTTGGGGCATATGGAGAGTGGTAGAAAGACATTGTACAGCAACGGGTCCCTGTGGATCCAAAATATCACCCAGGAGGACACAGGATTCTACATTTTTCAAACCATAAGTAAACGTGGAGAAATTGTATCAAAAACAGCCATACACCTTCAAGTGCACTGTAAGTAATTGACTGTGAACTGTGGGTTCTGGGTGGGGTCCTTCCACTAGGTACATGGAAGTGACAGGCCTGGCCCGTGTCTCCTTCCCCCTGCATTGTGTCTCCATGTTGGGACTTGAGCTTTACTGCAGGACACACATGGTGGAGAATAATGTCAATTGTGCACAATTATTCCTTTGACTTCACCTAGGGGAGACCTGGGTGCATGGAGGGCAGGTCATGCAAGGACGTCAGCCTCTGTCTAGACTCTTGGGGTCCTTTGTAGGAAACTGACCTTCAGGAGGACCTTGAGGGGAGTGAGAAGGGCTGGTGGTTGCCATGGGCATCTTACAGAGTTGTGTTCCAGAAACCCCTGTCTCCACATCTGTATTCCAGATTCAACTCCTGATGGCCCCGAAAAGCTTTGTGCCAGGGTTGGGTCTTGACTTTCTGTTTGCAGAGAAGTGTGCTTGTGAGTCATCAGTGTCTTGCTCCTGTGGGACAAGCAGTGCCCTGACAGGAGCGCCATGATAGGTTAGCTCTCCTGGTCTCCCTAGTGACCCGAGTGAGAACAACCCAGGGAGATTCCCATAGTGACCCGAGTGAGAACACACCAGGGAGATTCACACAGTGACCCTAGTGAGAACACACCAGGGAGATTCCCATAGTGACCTGAGTGAGAAGACACCAGGGAGATTCCCATAGTGACCCGAGTGAGGGCACACCAGGGCGATTCCCAGGCCATTAACCCAGTGTCCTGATGGACTTATGAGGGTTCCAGGAGTCCCAGGGTCCCATTAGGGAGAGACAGAGGACACAGTCCTCCTGACCAGTTCTTGTCTTTTGGGACAAGTATGTTTTTCCCCAGGCCAATGGGGACAGGCTCTGCTGCAGTGGACAGTTCCCCAGACATGAGCTGCAGTTCCCACAGTGAGGAGCAGGGATAGCCTGGGACAGCCAAGGACACTAACCACCCTCTATCCCTGAATCAGGCCCTCACCTTGAACCCGGACATTTATCTCTTTCCTGCAGACCTGGCGGTCACTGGCGCAGTCTCCTGAGACCTCTTAGCTGCTTCCTGTATGTGCTGCCCTGCCAGGGGACCTTGTTCACAATCCAGACATGTATTTTCTCTGGGAATGAAAGGGCGTCCTATGGGAATCAGCTAGGCAGAGGTCGAGGGCTTCTCAGAAAGGCCAGGGAGCACTTGGGCAGAACTACCACCCAGCTCTGCAGGCAGAGAAAGTGTGAGCACCATCTTGAAACCCTCCATGGGATGACTGAGGCCAGAGGGGTCATTGCGGGTCACAGGTCAGCTCCTCCCACATTCAGGCTGTGAGCTCCTCACGGGTCTGCTCTTCCTGGGCCTTTCTTCTCCCTCAGTACCATGACAGGTGACTGCAGTGACTCTGGATCTGTCCCCTTCCCCACTCACCATGCAGCTGGTCCCATTGGATCCCTCACAGACATCTGTCACCATCCTCCGGAGAGCAAACTCCATCTTTCCAGAACACTGAGGACAAAGGGCAGACTGGGTATCCCGCTGGGTTTCTGGGCCACACAGGGAGTGCAGAGGCTCCTTCTCTGGTGCTGACTGACCCAGGATGAGAACCCAATAGAGGGCCGCCCCTGGCTGAGCCTCTGATGTCTCAGGGCACAGAGATGCTCCGAAGGCTGTTGTCCCTTTGTTCTCTGGAGGGGTGAGATAGAAAGAGCTGAGAGGAGATGGAAGGTGGTCATTCTGGAGAGTTTTCAGGACAGAGAACACACAGCTACCCTCAGCCCATGGCCTCTGGAAGATGCCTCTGTCTGGGAGGAGGCTGAGGCTAGAGGAGGGAACTGGAGATCTGGGCTGGACCAGATGGGATACAGACAGAGGACACTCTAGGCCACAGAGTCCAGGGAGGCCCCCTCTGTACACTCCGCAAAGGTTGTAGCTCCTGTCAGGCCCTCCTGACCATGGGTGAGGAGACTATACTTTACAGAGTGTGAGAGGAGCCTTATTCTCAGTTATTGTCTGGAGTGTCCTCAAGAGCTCAATGACCTGAGAGAGCCTCGGGGCTTGTAGGAGAGAAGAGCCAGTGGGACAGAGGATCAACAGGCACAGGAGGCTCTTGGGGGAATGAGTAGGGGGAAGGGGAGCCTTTTCTCACCCACAGTTAATCGGCATGTGCACCGCAGTCTGAAGTCTGACATTCTCAGCTGTGAAGTCCCAAACAAGGACCCAAGCTGGTATTGATTCATGATGTGGCTCAGTGGATCTGGGTGTTTGTTTCATGTCTGACAACCTGAGAACCAGTGTATGGAAGTTATCCCCAGACTTCTACCTATGGATGTTATCCTGTAGACACACACACACACACACACACACACACACACACACACACACACAAAGTGTAAAAATAAATGAAGATAATGGAAGAATTGTACACTACATCCTCATACTTATAAATTTGTTAAATCTATGAACATGCATGTGTGGGACCTTGACAGGAATGGTTCTGAGACATCAGTCATTTATTCAATCATTCATTAGTTCCCCACAGATATCTGATGTGTTTTCAGGCAGCCTCTTTTTAAAAAATATGAGACCACAACCGATTCTCACAATACTCTTGCCCTTGTGGACTGGAAGAGAGACCAATGAGGAAAGCTAGAAGATAATCTGGTGTTGGTAGCAATCATTAAAGAGACAGAAACTCCACAAATGCTTCAGAGAATGAAGACAGCTCTACTGGGAAAGAGGTCGGGAGGCAGCACTTCAACACACATCTACACTGAGTGCGAGCCTGGAGCTAAGGACAGTGAGGCGGGGCCATGTTGCCATCCAATGAGAGCTCCATATAGAGTAAATGACAGGCTAGGGGCACGGAGTTCATGGAGGTCATGTGCTGACCTCCACCATGTATGGGCAGGGAGACCCTCATCCACACACATCAGCTGAGCAATGCACACAGCCACTCAGGAAACAGGGCGCCATCTTACCCAAACCCCAAATCCTAATCTGATGGATCTCTCTTCCCTTCTAGCCTCTCAGTACATCTGTGGCAGTCCCTCTCCACGTGCACTGCCCACTATTGAGTCAGTGCCGCCCAGAGTTGCTGAAGGGGGCAGCGTTCTTCTCCTTGTCCACGATCTTCCAGAGTATCTTCAGTCGCTCTTCTGGTACAAAGGACTGATTGTATTCAACAAGGTTGAGATTGCCAGACAGAGAAGAGCCAAGAATTCAAGTGAGCTAGGCCCTGCCCATAGTGGTAGAGAAACAGTGTTCAGCAATGGCTCTCTGCTGCTCCAGAATGTTACCTGGAAAGACTCGGGATTCTACACCCTACGAACTCTGGATATACACAGGAAAATGGAATTAGCACACATTTACATCCAGGTGGACAGTAAGTTAATCTCTGTGATCATTCAGTGCTTGGTGGGGCTTTGCCACACAGGACTGTCCCTCCTTCCACGTGACTATCTCCTGTCTGTATTTTATCCCCATGATGGGGTTTAACCACTGTGTGCAGGACACACATGTAGGAGAGAAATGCCCATGGCTTAGACTCTGTTTTCTGACTCCCCGTTGTTTCTAGGATGGCAGACTGCTCTGTCATTTGAGGATCTTGCAATGCACGTGAGGAAACCGTGGCCTCCTCACAGAGTGGTGAGCCTGAGGTAGCTCTGGCCCTAGTTGTCTGACCCAGGTTTGACTAACAAAGTCCTGGGTACCATGTTCCAGGAGTACTCCTGGTCTGAGCAGGCTGTCCTCTGCTGCTCATCAGCTGTCTACATCAATCCAGTGCATTTGTATCATTAAACATGGGAGATTCATAAAAAGGTAAAGAAAAGTAAAAAACAACAGCAAAGGACCAAAGCAATGCAGGGTTGTCATAGACAAAATGGAGGGGTGCTGGTTCCCGCCTGTCTCCTCACAGCCTGCTCATCCTGATCTTATAGCAGATGTGACCATGAGCCCAGGGTGGAAATGCTTAAAGAGGACTGGTCCCTGCCCCATCAGTCACCAGGTGAAAGATGTACTCTCCATGTGCCCACAGACTGGCTTGCGTCATGTTGACATAAAGCCAGGCAGCATAATTCCTGGGCCAGCTAAGAAGACAAGACTGTACCAAGCATTCACCCAGGCCTAGTCCTTGAGTTTGCAGGCTGAGCAGTAAGAACATGGAGAGTGTGAGAGCAGAGGTTGAGTGCAGGTACAAAGGAAGTGAGATAAGTGAGATAGTGACTATCCCGGGTGTGTAGAGACTAAGGTCAGGGGAGGCGTCATCTCAAAGCACAGTGTGCATGAGTCTGTGCTGTGTCTGAGGGAGTGCAGTGAGGGGCAGCCACGGAGACACTGAGGAGAGAGCTCCACGTAGAGGAAATGACTCCAGGTCACTGAGGGAATGGAGGACATGTTGCTGCTGCCTTCCTCAGGTGGGAGAGACATACCCACACCTGTATCCCTAGGCTGAGTGACAAATCCATCTTGTGAGGACTCAGGCTGCCACTTTTATACCCAGCACAATGATCCTATGTGATGACTTTTCTCCTTTCCCTTCCAGCCTCCCTTTTGTCATGCTATGACCCTCTCATGTCTGCCCAGCTCACAATCGATCCAGTGCCAGGACATGCTGCTGAAGGGGGGAGTGTTTTTCTCCAGGTCCTCAATCTGCCAGAAGAGCTGCAAACCTTTTCCTGGTACAAAGGAGTGTATAGCACTGAGGCCTTTAAAATTGTAGAATACAGCATAGCAACGAAGTCTGTCAGGAGCGGCCGTGCACACAGCAGAAGAGAGACAGGGTACACCAATGGATCCCTGCTGCTCCACGATGTCACTGAGAAAGATTCGGGCTTGTACACACTTGTAACGACAGACGGCAATTTCAAAGTCGACACAGCACGTGTGCAAGTCAACGTGCACAGTAAGTGACTCTATGGATTCCTTCTGTTGGGTGTGGCTTAGCCTACTTCTCCAGTGGACTGTGAAGCAGCTGTGCCTGATTTCCCCCACCCCCACCGCACTGTGTCCTCAAATTGGCATTTGGCAGTTCCTGCAGGGCACACCTGGTGTGGACCAACAGCATTAGATCAGAGCTCTTCCCCTTTCCCTCCCTGCAGAGGTAGGCTCAGCCTAAGAACGTCAGACTCAGCCCTGACCCTTGGGCCTCTCACCATGCCCACAGCCCTGATAGAGACTCCGTGGGGTCTGATGAGTCCTTGCTGAGGAAGCCATGGGTTCCCCACACACAGGATCAGGAAGGCCTGGCAGCAAATCTCTGTGATGCTCACATCCATAGGGAGCATGGAGAATGATTTTGTCGTTGCTTGGCTTTGGATTTCTGTAGGAGCTGACTTGGTGCAAGGCTGTTCTGGCATGTGTTACCATCTATGGCATGCCATGGGAGGCACAGCTGTGGTAGTTACCTCGGCCATCTTTCCCAGATTCAGCCCGGAATGCAGAGCTGGACTGGGCCACTCACTGGCTGTTTGGATGGCCGTATGAGACCTCACAGGACAGTAAGGGTCTCGAAGGTGATGGACAAAGGTTACTGGTCCTTTTGGCTAATACTTGTCTTCTGGCATCCAGCTCCTGGAATTCTCTCTCACAGGCAAACAATCTCAGAGTTGGTAAACTGGGCAGCTCCCAGATATGAGGAGCTACTCACTAGATGGAGAAGTAACTCAGCCTAAGGCTTCAGAGTCTATGCAATCTCCTGAGGTTCTTGCCATTCTCAGAATGCAGAAAACTCAGACAAGCAATGCCAGGCAGCCCTCACTTAGGGTGTATCCTGGCTCCATTCCTGACCCTGCATACCCGGACTTCTCTTGGGTAGTCTTTCAGACCTACTAAGCACATTACTCGGTCAGATGATCCCTTGTTACCAGGTTCAGGCTCTCCCTGGCATATCCCATGAGTAATCACCCAGACAGAGCACAGCTGCCTCCCAGGAAGGACATGGCAGACCCTAGGTGGGGCTCAGTCAGTATAGCATGGTGAGAGTCCCTGGGAAAGTCTGCCTAGGTTTATGGGGCCACTGTCCTCTCTCTAGTGTCTAGGGCACCTCCTGCTTCTCAACCACATGTTACTCCACACACAACTGCTCCTGAGTCTCATGACAACGCACCCTGATTGGTGACTCCAGTGAGAATGGGTCTGTCCCCTTACTCGACATCAGTCACCAGGTCCCTTCCTAATACTCACAGGCATCTCTGTCACCTTCCTGTAGAGTTGATCCCACCTCAGCACTGAGACCAAAGGGCAGCTTAGGATCCTGTGTCATCAAGGATGCACTGGGAGAACACAGCAAGGGCAGCCCTGTGGTGAGCTGTTGCTGCCCCAGGGACAGAGATGATGACCAGCCTTGTGCTTGGCACCATCCCTGACAGCAGTGGGAATCACCCTGGGAAGGGTCCTGCCTGGGTGGGGCAGAGCTCAGAGGGGGAAAGGCTGCCCAGCTTGGGGCCTGTGCTGGAGCAAAGATTTTCTCCACGGAGGGAGGGCGGAGCAGGCAGCCGCAGCCGCTGTGGCCCACTGTGTCCTTCTCCACAGAGCATGCAGCCCCTGGTTGTGTCTCCTGCTAACTGGGGAGGACAGTGCATGACTGTGTGATAACAGGGGAGCTCAGAAACCTGCTGGAATGTCCTACAGAGGAAGCAGGAAGAAGGCTCTCTCAGGGTGACCTCTGACCTTCATCTAGGGGCTGTGGCCGGTCATTAAACATACACACCTGTGTACACCTGCACCTCACACACACCCACACCCCTCCATGCACCTCTGTATGGTAACTCTAGCTGGAGGTTTAGCTGGTGTCAGTAGCTCCAAATATGAGAATGTCAATGACACCTGGACACTCAAGAACTTTTTACATCTGCCTATCTACCCACAGGTCTACAAGCCTGTGTAGGCACTGTACCATCTCGAAATATCAAGTTAGATGCTTTTCTAACAAGGCCCTAGCTGTAATGGGCTGGAAGACAGACCAGGATGGCCATCTCGAGGTGAAGTAAGGAGCTGACTGGACCAGAATGGAGGTTGGGGAATGAAAACCTGGGGTATGTAGAGGAAGAAGTGAGAGAAAGTTTGCCTGCACAGCACATCTTCCTAGCGAGAGCAGGCTTGTGTGGACAGTGAGGGTGGAGTCTCCTGAGGACAGAGTTCCCCACAGCAGAAGCCACACACAGTCGTATCAAGGAGGCCGTCTGCTCAGTCCCTCTATCTTGTGCACACATGCCCTCCCCCATCTGCTGTGCCATGGATCTCAGCTTCACTGGGCACAGGGCCCCATCTTTTCACCAAAGACCAAGGTGTCAATACTGATGTGTTTGTCTCCTTCCCTTCTTTCTTCCCTTTCCGTCTGTGTTTATTCTCCCTCCATGGACAAGCTTCCTACTGCATCAGTGGGAGGAGCATCAGGAAGCCAAGGACCCAGACTCAAGCCTAGTTGTCCCCAGAGAACTTCTCCTCAGGACTAGTTTTTTGCTTCCTGTCAGAGCTGACAGGGAAGAAGGCTTGATTGACTGTCCAAGTCCCATTGGCTGTAGGATCAGCTATGCACTGCCATGACAGCTGCAGTCACACAGGTCACCTGACTACCAAGGGACAGGTACCAGGACAGAAGCCAACTGTTCTGATGGACTTAGGAGACATAGAGAAAAGTAATGTCCGCAATGAGAGGACAGAGGTCACAGTTGTCCAGGCACCTCCTTATCCTAGGGAGTTCAGGCTAGGGTTAGTGAAACAGAAGCTGCTGATGTGAGCAGCTCCCCCATCCCCAGGGCAGAACGTTGCTCATATGTAATCATAACTCAAGGGCACTGCAATGATCACACACAGATCCTGGATCAGCATCAAATGGCCCATGTGTTGCAGATGCAAAGCACAAGAATGACTGTGGTCTCAGCTCCAATTTCTCCTCCCTGGAAGCTTTATTAAGTGTGAGCTCTAGAGGGCTGGAAGAGCTGTCTGAAGGATGACTGTCATTTGTTCCCCTCTTTTTCTTTGCAGAGCTTGTGACACAGCCTTTCATGAGAGCCACGGACAGCACAGTCAGAGTACAGAGCTCAGTGGTCTTCACTTGCTTCTCAGACATCACTGGGATCTCCATCCGTTGGCTCTTCAATAATCAGAGTCTGCAGCTCACAGAGAGGATGACCCTGTCCCCGTCACAGTGCCAACTCAGGATTCATACTGTCAGGGAGGAGGATGCTGGAGTGTACCAATGTGAGACCTTCAACCCAATCAGCTCGAAGCCCAGTCTCCCAGTCAGCCTGGTGGTGATGAAGGAGTGACCCCTGCTCTGATGGTACATCAGTCTGGGGGCCTTTATGTATTCAGATGCCCACACTTACTGACCCTTGCCCATTACAGATTTCCATTCATTCTCATGGCCACTGGCCATTTCTTCCATCCCTAATGTACTGACTGGTTTTGTGTGTCAACTTGACACAGACTAGAGTTATCACAGACAAAGAGCTTCAGTTGGGGGAAATGCCTGCATAAAGACCCAGTTATGGGGCATTTTCTCAATCAGTGATTAAGAGTGGAGGGCCCCTCATTGGTGGTACGATGAATGGGCTGGCCCTTCTGGGTTCTGTAAGATAGCACGTTGAGCAAGCCAGTGGAAGAAACCAGGAAGTAACATCCCTCAATGGCCTCTGCATGAGCTCCTGCTTCTTGACCTGATTGAGTTCCAGTCCTGACTTCCTTTGGTGATGAACAGCTGTATGTTAGTATAAGGTGAATAAACCCTTTTCTCCCCAACTTGCTTCTTGATCATGATGTTTGTGCAGCAATAGAGACCCTGAGTAAGACACCTCCCCACACCTGATCCTGAACCCCTCCATTCTCCTCCCCATCTCCTCTCCTACCCAGTTCCCTCCCTGCCTTCTCCAACTATTTTCCCCCTTCTAAGTGAGAGTCAAGCATCCTTACTTGGGCCTCCCAAGTTGTTGTGCTGCATTGGGTCTGTTGAGTGTAGTGTGTGTGTCTTGTTTTTTTGTCTAATGTTCATTTATAAGTGAGTACATACCATGCACAACATTTTTGGACTGAGTCACCTCACTCAGCATGGTGTTCTCCAGTTCCATCAATTTGCCTTCACAGTACTGATGTCTTTGTTTTTAGTAGTTGAATAGTATTCCACGTTGCGCACGGCACCACATGGCGTGCATCCATTCTTCCACGCTGCTGGCGCCCTCCCCACACTGCTCAGCCCACACTTGATGCACAGTGCAGCCCAAGGAGAAAACGTTCCCTTTGTCCTCAATGGACAGGGAATTTCACACCTTTATTGAAACAAGGGAGGAACCGAGGTTGACAGGTGTCTTAGGGTTTTCCTTGTGTGAACAGACACCATGACCAGTGCAAGTCTTTTACAAGACAACATTCAGTTGTGGCTGGTTTACAGGTCAGAGATTCAGTCTGGCATCTTAAAGGCAGAAACGAGATAGAGCATAGGTAGGCATGGTGCAGCAGAGCTGAGACTTCTCTGTCTTCATCTGAGGGCTGCTTGCAGGACTCTCCCTTCTAGGCAGCTAGGCCCATGGTCTTAAAGTCCACACCTGCAGTGAACCACCTACTCCAACCAGGCCACACCTCCAGCAGTGCCACACCCTGGCCCAAGCATGTACAAACCATCACATTCCCCTCCTTGGCCCACATAGGCTTGCCCAAACATATGTGTCTATAGAGGTGATAACTAAATAGCATAATAAGAGTATATTTAGTCCAACTTCCAAAGTCCCTGTTGTGTATAGCTGTTTCAACAATGCTAAAAGTCGAAAGTTCAAAGTTTCTTCTGAGATTTGTCCAATCATTTAATTGTTATCCCCAAAGACAGACAGGAAACCAGCTGGGCAGACTCCAAACTCCATTTCCACCTCTGATGTCAAAGTGGTTTTCATATCTGCACTCATTTTTCATCTTTGTTGAGTGCATCAACTTTCTTTCTCCTGGGCTGTTTCTACTCTCTGTTAGCAGCTTTCCTCAGCACGTAGCCCATGGCTCTGGCATCTCAAACACCTTGCGGTCTCCAAGGCAGCTTCAGTGTTGTAGCTTGTTGTTTTGATGTCTGGGATCCACACATGATCTGCTGGTTTCCTCCGAATGGCTGACATCTCTTCCCCCGCTCTGCCCTCTGTAGCACTCTAAGCTCAGGCTGATCCACCCCAGTGCTGCTGCTATTCTTGGTCATCATCCCATGGTACTGGCTTCTCTGACACACTGGGTTCTCGCTCTGCAAGCAGGCTTCCTCAATGACCTCCCATAGGCTCTCTTCATGGTGCCAAGCCTCAAATTCTGTGTATGACCCCTTCAATCCTGGGCTGATGACTGCAACTGAGGCTGCACCTTCATCAGTGTCCTTCCATGGCCTCTCACAATGACAAGGCTCAGCTGCTTTTCATGACTCCTTCATGCGTTCAAAACCAGTACCACCTTGGTGTCTCTTACATATTACCAATTATAGCTGCAGCACAGGGTACAACCTTGGCTATCTCTGGGACACAGCTTCTTTGAGCTCTCAGGAAACACTTTCCAGAAGATTTCCCCTCAGTGATGCTGGTTCCTTCTTTATCACTCCTAATTTCTCAGCTCCATCTCACCTGCATCAATTGTCCCTGTAGTCCTGTCTATTTTGACTCTAAAGCCAGAGCCACATGCCTGAACCTGCTGTGTTCTGCTGCTGTGCTTGGGCTGGAACATGGCCGCCTCTTAGTCTGTTACCAGCCTTTTGTTTTCTGACCCCCTCTCTGCTAAGCTTGGCTTTCCTGGTGTTGGCTCTGTAGATTGACCTTGAGCTCAGATACCTGCATGGCTCTCCTCTCCTGTAATGCTGGGATTAAAGGTGTGTACCACCATGCCAGGATTTAAGCTTTTCTTCACCTAGAACCTGCTTTGTCACAGGCTGCCCTTGAGCTCAAAGATTTGTTTGGGGTTGTGTCCTGGAATTAAAGCTGTTTTATACCATGCCTGGATCTATACTTAGCTCGGTGGGATCTTGTCCCCAAATCCCTTAATCTCTTATCTCCGAGAATATAGGATTCAATTCCATTTCACTTTTAGGTTCCCTTTTCTTACTGGAACCAGGTGTTTTATAGTTTTCCTTTCTCAGCATTCCATGCTTGTTCAAAATACTCTTTCTGAGACTAAACTAGAGAACAGATTAGATGATGGGCCTTCTGATTCTTCCTTTGTCAATGCAAATAATATGAGTCTCTTCACCTTAGCCTCAGGCAGATCTTCAGACAAGGAGAAAAGGTAGCCACATTTTTCACTGAAATACTGCAAGACAGTCTTTATACCACATACTGAAATTCTTCTTCTCTGAACCGTCTTGGTCCAGGTCAGCCCAGTTAAAATTAGTTCCAGCAATAAAGTCTTCCACATTCCTATGTGTTTGGCCCATTGATCCCCATGGAAAGCATTCCACTGTTTTCCAAATCCAAAGTCCAATGCTTCCAATGCACAGGCAGGGCTACCACAACAATACACCACTTGTGATACAACTTCTGTGTTGGGGGTTTTCTGCTGTGAACAGACACCATGACCAATGCCAGGCTTATGAAGGACAACAAGTCAGAGTCCAGGCAGGCATGGTGCAGCAGAGCTGAGAATTCTACATCTTCATCTGAAGGGTGCTGGCAGAATACTCACTTCCAGGCATCTAGGGCTATGGTTTCAAAGTCCACACCCACAGTGACACACCTCCTCCAGCAAGGCACACCTCCAATAGTGCCACTCCCTAGCCCAAGCATACACAAACAATCACAGCAGCCATGGACTCACACAGTCTATCATAGACACCAGTCAGTACCTGCTGGGGTCTGCCCACACTTTCCGAGGCACAATGCACACCAACGGATCTCTGTTCCTACAGAATGCCAACCATAGGGATGCAGGATATTTTGAGCCTTTGAATCTGAAACGCTGATGTTGAGCATGAACAAACATGTATATCCCACATAAACAGTCACTGGTTTTATGTGACTTCTGGGTGCTATGTGGGTTTGTTCCATTTTTTTCACATAATGGTTGAGTTCCTGTGTTAGTGTTAATATTACTAATATTCCCTGTGTGGGGTTACAACACTTCTAAGTGTTTTATGTTTCCAAATGAAAGACTCACTGGCATAGCCTTTATATTTTCACATGCCTGAAGCAGCACGGTAGCTCATGGCTTCTGTTAGTTTCACTGTTTCTCTGTTTAGTTTCTATTTCTGTAATCTGTTTATGGATGATGGTGGGGTGCTGACGTCTCCCGCTATTATTGTATGAGATGCAATGTGTGCTTTGAGCTTTAGTAATGATTCTTTTATCAATGTGGGTGCCCTTGCATTTGGAGTGTATATATTCAGGATTAAGAGTTTTTCTTGGAATAATTTTCCTTGGATGAGCATGAAGTGTCCTTCCTTATCCTTTTTGATAACTTTTGGTGGAAAGTCCATTTTATTCGATATTAGTATGGCTACTTCAGCTTGTTTCTTGGGACCATTTGCTTATAAAATTAATTTCCAGCCTTTTACTCTGAGGTAGTGTCTGTCTTTGTGCTGGAGGTGAGTTTCCTGTATACAGCAAAATGTTGAGTCCTGCTTATGTATCCAGTGTGTTCGTCTCTGTCTTTTTATTGGGGCATTGAGTCCATTGATATTAAGTGATATTAAGGAAAGGTGATTGTTGATTCCTTGTGTTATTTTAGTTAAAGTTAGAGTTCTGTTTATGTGGTTGCCCTCTTATTGGTTTGTTTATGAAAGACTACTTTCTTGCTTTTTCTAGGGTGTAGTTTCCCTCCTTGGGTTATAGTTTTCCATTATTATCCTTAGAAGTACTGGGTTTGTGGAAAGATAGTGTATCAATTTGTTTTTGTCATTGAATATCTTGGTTTCTCCACTATGGTAATTGAGAGTTTTGCTGGTTATAGTAGCCATGCTGGCATTTGTGTTTTCTTAGGGTCTGTAAGACATCTGCCCAAGATATTCTAGCTTTCATAGTCTCTGGTGAAATGTCAGTTGTAATTCTGTTGGTGTGCCTTTATATGTTACTTGACCTTTTTCTTTTACTGCTTTTAATATTCTTTTTGTTGTTTTGTGCATTTGTTATTTTGATTATTATGTGATGGGAACAATTTCTTTTCTGGTCCAATCTATTTGGAGTTCTGTAGGGTTCTTGTATGTTCATGGGTATCTCTTTCTTTAGGTTAGGGAAGTTTTCTTCTGTAATTTTTTGAAGATATTTATTGGTCCTTTAAGTTGGAAGTATTTGCTCTTTCTATCCATATTATCTTTTGGTTTGGTGTTCTCACTGTGTCCTGGATTTCCTGGGTGTTTTGAGTTAGGAGCTTTTTGCATTTTGCATTTTCTTTGTTGTGACAGTCTTTTCTATGTTATCTTCTGCACCTGAGACTCTCTCTTCTATCTCCTATATTCTGTTGTTGATGCAAGCATCAATGACTCCTCATTTTTTCCATAGGTTTTCTATCTCTAGTGTTGTCTCCTTTTGTGATTTCTTTATTATTTAAACTAATTCTTAGATCCTGGACGGTTTTGTTCAATTCCTTCACCTGTTTGGTTGTATTTACATATAATTATGTGCTTACCTGTCTTCTCCTGTATTTCTTTACGGAGTTATTTATGTTCTTCTTAAAGTCCCCTATCAGCATCATGAGACACAATTATAAATCCAACTCCTGCTTTTCAGGTGTGTTGGGGTATCCAGGACTTGCTGTAGTGGGTGAAATGGCTTCTGATGTTTCCAAGTAGCTTGGTTTCTGTTGGTAGGGTTCTTGTGCTTGTCTTTCATTATCTGGTTATCTCTGGTGTTAGTTGGTCTTGCAGTCCTTGGCTGGAGCTTGTCCCTCCTGTGGGCCTGTAAGGCCATGTCAGCACTCCTGGGAGACCAGCTCTCTTCTGTTGGGATATGTGTGCAGATGGCTGTGGAGCCCCTCCCATCCCGGGTGCAGATGCTGACTGGAAGACTCCTGTCCCAGCTGCTCCACTGATCGCATGTCCTGAGTGCTCCCAGCTGTTCCCCTCCAGACAGGTAATGGAGAGAAAGTGGAGATCTCACCTCTGTGTCCAGAAGTGAAAGTGTTTGGGGAGATCCCTCTCTCCTGGTGGGCAGTGCACAGAGGGAGGTGGAGCTGCCTGGCTCCCTGGTGCAAATGTGTCATTTGTCTTTCACAGGATGTCCTTATGCTCTGTAGATCTTTGAGAAAGTTTCCAACATTCAGACAGATTAGCTGCCACAATTCTTTTGTGCTCCTGTGCAAGTACTCACCAGCTCAGACCACATAGAAAATTTCTGACATTCAGATTCTTAGCACAGATCAAACCCAGAAGAATCACCATGGTAGCATAAACCACCAGGTTCCACACAAATATACCATCTCAGCAGGAGTGGAAGCGGTCCACAGTTACCTTCACACAAGCTTGCTCCATTCTGTTCTGCAGATCTCACACAAAAAGATCAGACAAGGGGCTTGGACTGAGAGCTAGCATAGTCCAGCAGAGACAACGCTGCCAGAAGAGATCGGCAGAGCCGGGTACCAGCAGCTCAGCCAAGGTCAGGCTGTGGTTTCAGTGGGGCCGCCATCTTGCCTCAGGATACCGCGTGCAAACAGCGGGCACACCGGCACAGCGAGCGGCTGGAGTCAGGTGCGTGGCCAGAGATATAGCTTATCTTAGCTCTGCAGGAGATCTGGGCACAGACAGCTCAGCTACGGGTGCAGACCACCCTGTCTGGGGCCGGCTCTCTGAGCGGGCTAGCAGCGAGGGGCCATCTTGCCTCAGAACACAGCTTGGAATTCTAGCAGCTGGAGTCAGGGGCTTGGACTGAGAGCTAGCATAGTCCAGCACAGACAATGCCGCCAGAAGAGATCGGCAGAGCCGGGTACTAACAGCTCAGCCAAGGTCACTGTCTCCTGGGGACAGGCATGCTATGCTTTCAGCGGGGCTGCCATCTACAATAAGACCAACTAACTCCAGAGATATAGAGATGGCAAAAGGCAAACATAGGAACGTTATTAACAGAAATCAAGGCAATATGGCACCATCTGAACCCAATTCGCCAACCACAGCAAGTCCGGGATACCCCAGCACACCAGAAAAACAAGAGTTAGATATAAAAGCACAGGTTATGATGCTCCTAGAGGAACACAAAAAAGACATAAACAAATCTCTTAAAGAAATGCAGGGGAACATCAATAGGGTAGAAGCTCTTACAATCCAAACACAAAAAACACTTAAAGAACTCCAGGAGAATATGGGTCATCAGACAGAAACCAATAAAGAGGAAATGAGAAAATCAGTTAAAGAAATGCAAACTTGAAACAACAGGCAGAAGTCATGAAAGAGGGAGCACAAAAATATATTAAAGAATTACATGAACACACAAACAAATGAAGGAACTGAGCAAACCCATCCAAGATCTGAACACAGAGGTAGAAACAACTAAGAAATCACAAAAAGAGGCAACTTTGGAGATAGAAAACCTTGGGAAGAAATCAGGGGTCATAGATGCAAACATCAACAACAGAATACAAGAGATAGAAATAAGAATCTCAGATGCTGAAGATAACATAGTAACCATTGACTCCACAGTCAAAGAAAACACAAAATCCAAAAGGCTTGTAACCCAAAACATCCAGGAAATCCAGGACACAATGAGAAGACCAAACCTAAGGATTATAGGGATAGATGAGAGTGAAGATCTACAACTTAAAGGGCCAGCAAATATCTTTAACAAAATTATGGAAGAAAACTTCCCTAACTTAAAGACAGAGATGCCCATGAATACACGAGAAGCCTACAGAACTCCAAACAGACTGGATCAGAACAGAAACACCTCCCGTCACATAATAATCAAAACCCCAAATGTACTAAACAAAGAAAGAATATTAAAGGCAGTAAGAGAAAAAGGTCAAGTAACATATAAAGGAAGACCTATCAGAATCACACCAGACTTCTCTCCAGAAACCATGAAAGCTAGAAGATCCTGGGCAGACCTCATGCAGACCCTAAGAGAACACAAATGTCAGCCAAGACTACTATACCCAGCAAAACTCTCAATCAACATAGATGCAGAAATCAAAATATTCCATGACAGGACCAAATTTACACAATATCTTTCCACTAACCCAGCTCTACAAAGGATAATAGGAGGAAAACTCCAATACAAGGATGGGAACAGTACCCAAGAAAAAGCAAGACAGTAAACTTCTTCCATCAAACTCAAAGGAAGATAACTACTCAAAAACAAAAATAACATAAAAAATGTCAGGAAGTAATAATCTCTATTCCTTAATATCTCTTAACATCAATGGACTCAACTCCCCAATAAAAAGACATAGACTAACAGACTGGATACGGAAACAGGACCCTACATTTTGCTGCTTACAGGAAACACACCTCAGAGTCAAAGACAAACACTACCTTAGAGTAAAAGGATTGAAGACAATTTTGCAAGCAAATGGTCACAGGAAGCAAGCTGGAGTAGCCATTTTAATATCAGATAAAATTGACTTTCAACCCAAAGTCATCAAAAGAGACACAGAAGGTCACTTCTTGCTAGTCAAAGGAAGAAACCACCAAGAAGAACTCACAATTCTAAACATCTATGCTCCAAATGTAAGGGCACCCTCATTCGTAAAAGAAACCTTACTAAAGCTCAAAGCACACATTGCACCTAACACAATGATTGTGGGGGACCTCAATACTCCACTATCCACAGTGGACTGACCAGGAAAACAGAAACTAAACAGAGACACTGAGAAACTCATTGAAACTTTGGACCAATTGGATTTAACATATATATATATATATATAGAACATTTCACCCTAAAGCAAAAGACTATACCTTTTCCTCAGCCCCTCATGGTACCTTCTCCAAAATCGACCATATAATTGGACACAAGACAGACGTCAACAAATATAAAAAGATCGAACTAATCCCATGCCTCTTATCAGATCACCATGGAGTAAGAGTGTTCTTCAATAGCAACAAAAACAACAGAAAATCCTCATACACGTGGAGGCTGAACAATATTCTACTCAATGATACCTTAGTCCAGGAAGAAATAAAGAAAGAAATCAAAGAATTTTTAGAATTTAATGAAAATGAAGGCACAACATACCCAAATCTATGGGACACAATGAAAGCAGTGCTTAGAGGAAAACTCATAGCCCTGAGTGTCTCCAAAAAGAAACAGGAGAGAGCATATACTAGCAACTTAATGGCGCACTTGAAAGCTCTGGAACAAAAAGAAGCAATTTCACCCAGGAGGAGTAGAAGACAGGAAATCATCAAACTCAGGGCTGAAATCAATCAAGTTGAAACAAAGGGAACCATACAAAGAATCAACAAAACCAGGAGCTGGTTCTTTGAGAAAATCAACAAGATAGATAAACCCCTAGCCAGACTTACTAAAGGGCACAGAGACAGTATTCAAATTAACAAAATTAGAAATTAAAAGGGAGATATAACAACAGAAACTGAGGAAATTCAAAAAATCATCAGATCCTACTACAAAAACCTATACTCAACACAACTGGAGAATCTGGAGGAAATGGACAATTTCCTAGACAGTTACCAAATACCAAAATTAAACCAGGATCAAATAGATCATCTAAACAGACCCATAACCCCCAAAGAAATAGAAGGGGTCATAGACAGTCTTCCAAACAAAAAGAGCACAGGACCAGATGGTTTTAGTGCAGAATTCTATCAGACCTTCAAAGAAGTCCTGATACCGATACTCTTCAAACTCTTCCACAAAATAGAAACAGAAGGAACACTACCCAACTCATTCTATGAAGCCACAATTACCCTGATACCAAAACCACACAAAGATCCAACTAAGAAAGAGAACTACAGGCCAATTTCTCTTATGAATATCGATGCAAAAATACTAAACAAAATACTTGCCAATTGAATCCAAGAACACATCAAAATGATCATTCACCATGATCAAGTTGGCTTCATCCCAGGGATGCAGGGATGGTTCAATATACAGAAATCCATCAACGTAATCCACTACATAAACAAACTCAAAGAAAAAAACCACATGGTCATCTCATTGGATGCTGAAAAAGCATTTGACAAAATTCAGCATCCTTTCATGCTAAAGGTCTTAGAAAGAACAGGAATTCAAGGCCCATACCTAAACATAGTAAAAGCAATATACAGCAGACCAGTAGCCAACATCAAGGTAAACGGAGAAAAACTTGAAGCAATCCCACTAAAATCAGGGACTAGACAAGGCTGCCCCCTCTCGCCATATCTCTTCAATATAGTACTTGAGGTACTAGCTAGAGCAATTCGACAACAGAGGGAAGTCAAAGGGATACAAATCGGAAAGCAAGAAGTCAAACTATCACTATTTGCAGATGATATGATAGTATACTTAAGTGACCCAAAAGCTTCCACCAGAGAACTCCTGCAACTGATAAACAACTTCAGCAAAGTGGCTGGCTATAAAATCAACTCAAGAAAATCAGTAGTCTTCCTATACGCAAAGGATAAGCAGGCCGAGAAAGAAATTAGGGAAATGACACCCTTCACAACAGCCACAAATGATATAAAGTATCTCATAAAGAGTGACGCTAACCAAACATGTGAAAGATTTATATGACAAAAACTTCAGGTCTCTGAAGAGGGAAATTGAAGAAGACATCAGAAAATGAGAAAATCTTCCATGCTCGTGGGTTGGCAGGATTAATATAGTCAAAATGGCAATCTTGCCCAAAGCAATATACAGATTCAATGCAATCCCCATCAAAATCCCAACTCAGTTCTTCATAGAGTTAGAAAGAGCAATTCTCAAATTCATCTGGAATAACAAAAAATCCAGGATAGCTAAAACTATCATCAACAGCAAAAGAACTTCTGGGGGAATCAATATCCCGGACCTCAAGAAATATTAGAGAGCAGTAGTATTAAAAACTGCATGGTATTGGTTCAGTGACAGGAAGGCAGATCAATGGAATAGGATCGAAGACCCAGAATTGAATCCACACATCTATGGCCAATTGATCTTTGACAAAGGAGCTGAAAACATCCAGTGGAAAAAAAGATAGCCTTTTCAACAGATGGTGCTGGCTCAACTGGAGGTCAACATGCAGAAGAATGAGAATTGATCCACTCTTATCTCCTTGCACTAAGCTCAACTCCAAGTGGATCAAAGACCTCCACATAAAACCAGATACACTAAAACTAATAGAAAAGAAACTGGGGAAGACCCTTGAAGACATCGGCTCAGGGAGAAAATTCCTGAACAGAACACCAATTGCTTATGCTCTAAGAGCAAGAATAGACAAATGGGACTTCATAAAACTACAAAGTTTCTGTAAGGCAAAAGACACTGTCAAAAGGATAAATCGGCAACCAACAAATTGGGAAAAAATCTTCACCAACCCCACATCCGACAGAGGGCTAATATCCAATGTATACAAAGAACTCAAGAGGTTAGACCCCAGAAAACCAAATAACCCTATCCAAAAATGGGGTACAGAGCTAAACAGAGACTTTTTACCTGAAGAAATTCGGATGGCTGAGAAACACCTTAAAAAATGTTCAACATCACTAGTCATTAGGGAAATGCAAATCAAAACAACCCTGAGATTTCACCTCACACCAGTCAGAATGGCTAAGATTAAAAACTCAGAAGACATCAGGTGTTGGCGAGGATGTGGAGAAAGAGGAACACTCCTCCACTGCTGGTGGGAATGCAAGCTGGTACAACCACTCTGGAAATCAGTATGGCAGTTCCTCAGAAAACTGGATGTGATACTTCTGGAGGACCCAGCCATACCACTCCTGGGAATATACCCAGAAGATTCCCCAGCATGCAATAAGGATACATGCTCCACTATGTTCATAGCAGCCTTATATATAATAGCCAGAAGCTGGAAAGAACCCAGATGTCCATCAACAGAGGAATGGATACAAAAAATGTGGTATATATACACAATGGAGTACTATTCAGCCATTAGAAACAATGAATTCATGAAATTCTTAGAGAAATGGATGGAGCTGGAGAACATCATACTAAGTGAGGTGACCCAGTCTGAAAAGAATACCCATGCTATACAGTCACTGATAAGTGGATATTAGCCTAGAATCTTGGAACACCAAAGACATAAATCACATATCAATTGATGTCTCACAAGAAGAAAGGAGTGGACACTGGTGCTAGAGTGGACCAAAACATCATTTTGGGGGAGTACAAGAACAGTAAGGTGGGAGGGGGTGGATGAGAGAGCAGGGGGAGGGAAAAGGACATGTGGGACCTTTGGGGGTGGGGAACCAGAAAAAGGGAAATGAATTGTAAATATAGAATATAGCCAATAAAAAAAAAAGAAAAAAAATGATGTCGAAGAAAAAAAATCAGACAAATTTAGAGCTCAGCAGGGAAAATGGAGGGAATTTAACACAGTGTTACCAACATAAAATCACAAATATCTAGACGAGTTTTGCCAGCTTTAGGGTCCTTCAGATCAGTAGTCCTCTGTGTTGTAGGGAACTTCCCAGCTAAGGTACCAAAATGTTGTGCCAGGGAAATGTTTGTGGTCCCCCAAAACACACACAGGAGCTAATCTCATGTGATTCCCAGCATGGTCTTTATTCTATTTGAGCAAGCGAGTCCACCCTCCACCCAACATGCCACCATAATGCAGGACATTTTGGTGTTGGGGGAGCCCTGAATGTCTAACAGGAAAAGGCTTTCTAGTAAGCAGCAAGCAGGGAATATGTGTGCAGGCATCTAATTGGAGAGCTGCTGTGGCCTTTACCATAATTGGCTGGTGTTGGGAGTCAATCATAGACTTAACTTCTGCTCCCCTCTGCATTGGTGGTTGTTAGACAAGACATGGGCTTGTAACCTGAGGTGCATATTTGTTGGGGAAATAACCTGTAGACACCAGTCTTGTTGGGGATTAATTGGAGCTAGAGTTGGAGCTAGAGGCTGGATCTAGACTCAGGCTTTGTTGCAGGGCCACTTGGAACCTAATGCTAGGTACTAACCTGTTAGTTTATCTGAGTTCAAACTTAGGCCAGATTTTCTAAAATGGAGTCTGAACGTAAAAGCTTTAGCATCTCCTCATCATCGTCATTTCGCAATTAGAACTGACTGAGTGCAGGTTCCCTGAAGCTACTTGCAGACCCTCTTGTGCAAAGAGTTTTGGGGGACCCAGTTAGTTTTAGCAGCTACATCCTGTCAGAAATTTGTGCCATTTTGGAGTTTCAGAATTCATCAGAAGACACAGCAAGTGTAGACAAACTGAAATATCACATTGTTTTACCCTATTGAGGGCAGGTGTATGTGTGTGTGTGTGTGTGTGTGTGTGTGTGTGTGTGTGTGTGTTTGTTGTATGTGTGTGTGTGTGTGTGTGTGTGTGTGTGAGTGTGTGTGAGAGAGAGATAGAGAGAGAGATAGAGAGAGAGAGAGAGAGAGAGAGAGAGAGAGAGAGAGTGAGAGAGAGAGAGTGAGAGAGAGAGAGAAGGCAAAGCTAATACAGCAGAATGATTCATTAACAGTCTGAGTGTCCTAGCTCAGGGAACCAGAGAACAGTCAGGGAGCAGTGCACTGGTATGAGAGCCACAGGTTCAATATGCCCCTGGGAATCTCCTGCTGAGTCAGACTGGAGAGCACAGCTGCACAGGTGCCCAGCATCAGCCAACTGTTCCGATGGCTTATGAGACTTTACAGGAAGACATGAGAGGGACGAGGACACAGGTCCTCTTGATGATTCATGTCCTCAGGGAATAAGTCTAATGAATCCTCTCCTGCAGACAAATGGTAACAGACACTGCAGATCTGGACACCCGTCCTGCCCCAGTGTCAGGGCCTTGTTCGTATTTAAGGCTACCTTGTAGACACTGCAACATTTGTTCCCCATGTGTGCTGTCTGTCACTGGGAAACGCAGACACAGGAAAACAGTGGCCACATGAGCCTCACACAGGCCACAGGTGACAGATGTGAAGCACAAGTTCTCCATCTCCAGGCACGTATTCCGTGTCTCCGCCCTGGAGGCCTTCTCAGGTGTCTGAATCAGAGAGGAGCTGATGTTAATCCTGGTCATCAGCTGCTCAAGGGGACATCTTGTCCAAGAACGGAAAGCAAATGGACAGTCAGATGTGACTCCAGAAGTAATCCACGTGTCTTTGAAGGATTTCTGGAGCATTCCAGGACTCCTGAGCCCTCAAATGAGACAGGAAGTCGTGTTTTCCTGAGTGCAGCTTCACTCAACACTCAGATCGTTGTTTCCCTGAGACATGGCCTTGCCTAGGAGACTGCTTCCCATCCCTGTCCCTACTGACCTGGATCTCCCTCCCTAGACCCTGCTCTCCTTCCTGTGTCTATGAACACCCTCCTCTCTGGCGGTCCTGAAATTTCCCTCCCTCCTGGCATCTCCCAAGGTTAAGACAGGACATTTGCTGCAGAATCACCCAGTCAAAGGGCCTAGGTGACACAGGAAGACCAGCGAGCAGCTGGGCTCAGCCACCACAGCCCAGCCAACCCATAAGGCTGTACAGCTGCCTTGAAACAGTGTGTAGGAAGAGGAGCCCACAGTCCTTTCCAGGACACACCGGTCACCCCTTCCCAACACCAAGATCATGAAACTCCTCACACAGCTGCTCCCGGGCCTGTGTCTTGGGTCAGGAACTTGACTGGTGACATTATTGATAAAGGGTTTATCTTCATCCCCAGTCGTCACACAGCTGGTCTCTTCCAACCCTCAGAGACATCCCTGTCACCTACCTGCTGGGAAATCCCACCTTCCCAGAGCACTGAGGACACAGGGCATCCTGGGGCTCAGCTGTGTCTCTGTGTCTCAGGGGCACATAGGAAAGATGGGGGCTCCCTCTTTGATGCTGAGAGACTCACCTCCAGGTGTCAGCAGATGTCAGCCCTTGGATGAGTCATTGTTCTCTGAGGGCATGTTGATGCTTCTCAGCCTTGTTGCTCAAGGTGCTGTTGGAGGAGAAACATAAAGAGAGAAAAGTTGAGAAAGATGCGGGACAGCTCTGAGAGTGGAGGGACTGAGCAGTGCTATGGACACAGACCCAGCACCCGTGGGATTCTGGGAAGTCTCCTGCTGAGAGAAAACTCAGCTCTGGAGGGGGAAGGGCAGCAGAGGCTGGTGCTTTGCAGGAGTTGAAGGTCTTCCTCTCAGAGGAAGGACAGTCCAGTGAGAAGAGATATGGAGGTGTCCTCTGAGCTTCGCGGCAAGGGGTGTGACTCCTGGAAGAGTGTCCTGCTCACAGGTTGGTGTTTAAATATCTGATTGTGTGTGAGAAGGGGAAGTCAGAAGCCCACGTCTCCTGAAAAGGAGATGTCAGGAAACTTGGTTTCTGTTTCTACTCACAGTGCAGAAGGTGCAGTGAGGGACAGAGGGTCAGCGCAGGAAGCTCTGGGCAGACAGGAGCTGGTGAGGAGAGTGAAGCCTCCGCTGCCCCTATTCAAAGTCAGTCACAGAGGCTGCCATCGGAAGCCCGATGTTCCCACCTGTGACAGGCTGACTCTCCACATAGAAATCAAACCTGGGAGGCCAGTGAGGCACCTCAGTGTGTGGGGACATGACAGTCTGCGTTCATTCCTCAGCTGGCGGGGTCGATGGGGATGCAGACTCCTGCAGGCTCTTCTGTGCTCTCCACAGGGTTGTGTGTCATTGGCCTGTAATGTGTCCACCTGGACAGGGGCCTCCCACACCCACACATTCAATATAGAAATGTTAATCATACTTAAATGTAATGATGACCATTTGCTACAAACCTGGGCAGTATGTAGATCAATTCATGGAGACAGCCCTTTCCTTCCCTCCCTTCTTGCCTCCCTCCCTCCTTCCCTCCCTCCCACCCCCTTCCCTCCCTTTCTTCCTTCCTGTTTCCTCTCTTTTTTCCCCTGTTCATTTTCACCCCCATTATTTTCTGAGATCTTTTCAGGAACTTAAACTTCTAAAAAGATAATTCCAATCATTGTCCTCACAAAGCCCTTTTCTAGTGAACCAGAAATCAGAGTATCAAGAGGAGAAACTCACTGGTTTAATGGAACTGTAAATAGAAGAGGAAACATTTCTGAAAGTGAGGACTGTTTGGAGGAGGAGGGGGGAGAATGATGTGGAGAAGATGAGGTTGAAGAGGAGGTCAGCGAGCCCCCTCTCCTCACATAAGACACCCTTTATATGAAGAGTGATATGGGGACTCCTGAGTAGAGGATTCCACAGCGAGGCAATGACACCCTCGAGGCTCTGAGGGCATGGAGGTTGTGTTGCTCACCTCCACTGAGGGCGCACCCCTACCCACAGCCATGAGCTGAGGCGTGCTCACACCTGCTCAGGATTGGTGGCTTGTCTCTTCCCTTCCAGCCTCCCTCTTTACCTGCTGGATCCTGCCCACCACTGCCGTAGTCACCATGGAATACTTACCATCCCACGTGGTTGAAGGAGAAAATGTTCTTCTGCGTGTTGACAATCTGCCAGAGAATCTTCTAGTCTATGCTTGGTTCAAAGGGGAGACAGACACGAAGCACGGAATTGCACTCTATTCACTGGTCTATAGTGTAATTGTGAAAGGGCTTGTGCACAGTGGTAGAGAGACATTGTACAGCAATGGGTCCCTGTGGATCCAAAATGTCACCCAGGAGGACACAGGATTCTACATTTTTCAAACCAGGAGGAAACGTGGAGAAATTGTATCAAATACATCCATACACCTTCAAGTGCACTGTAAGTAATTGACTGTGAACTGTGGATTCTGAGTGGGGTCCTTCCACTAGGTACATGGAAGTGACAGGCCTGGCCTGTGTCTCCTTCCCCCTGCATTGTGTCTCCATGTTGGGACTTGAGCTTTACTGCAGGACACACATGGTGGAGAATAATGTCAATTGTGCACAATTATTCCATTGTCTTCACCTTGGGGAGACCTGGGTGCACGGAGGGCAGGTCATGCAAGGACGTCAGCCTCTGTCTAGACTCTTGGGGTCCTTTGTAGGAAACTGACCTTCAGGAAGACCTTGAGGGGAGTGAGAAGGGCTGGTGGTAGCCATGGGCATCTTACAGAGTTGTGTTCCAGAAGCCCCTGTTGCCACACCTGTATTCCAGACTCAACTCCTGATGGCCCTGAGAAGCTTTGTGCTAGGGTTGGGCCTTGACTTTCTGTTTGCAGAGAAGAGTGTTTGTGAGTCATCAATGTCATGCTCCTGCGGGACAAGCAGTGCACTGCCAGGAGCGCCGTGATAGGTTAGCTCTCCTGGTCTCCCTAGTGACCCAAGTGAGAACACACCAGGGAGATTCCCATAGTGACCTGAGTGAGAACACACCAGGGAGATTCACACAGTGACCCGAGTGAGGGCATAGCAGGGAGATTCCCATAGTGACCTGAGTGAGAACACACCAAGGAGATTCCCAAACCATTAACCCAATGTCCTGATGGGCTTATGAGAGTTCCAGGAGGCCCAGGGCCCTATCAGGGAGGGTCAGAGGATACGGTCCTCCTGACCAGTTCTTGTCTTTTGGCACAAGTATGTTTTTCCCCAGGCCAATGCAGACAGGCTCTGCTGCTGTGGACAGTTCCCCAGACATGAGCTGCGGTTCCCACAGTGAGGAGCAGGGATAGCCTGGGACAGCCAAGGACACTAACCACCCTCTATCCCTGAACCTGAACATTTATCTCTACTCCGCAGACCTGGCGGTCACTGTCGCAGTCTCCTGAGACCTCTTAGCTGCTTCCTGTATCTGCTGCCCTGCCAGGGGACCTTGTTCACATTCCAGACATGTATTTTCTCTGGGAATGAAAGGGTGTCCTATGGGAATCAGCTAGACAGAGGCCGAGGGCTTCTCAGAAAGACCAGTGAGCACTTGGGCAGAACCACCACTCAGCTCATCAGGCAGAGAAAGTGTGAGCACCATCTTGAAACCCTCCATGGGATGACTGAGGCCAGAGGGGTCATTGCGGGTCCCAGGTCAGCTCCTCCCACATTCAGGCTGTGAGCTCCTCACAGGTCTGCTCCTGGGCCTTTCTTCTCCCTCAGAACCGTGACTGGTGACTGCAGTGAGTCTGGATCTGTCCCCTTCCCCACTCATCATGCAGCTGGTCCCATTGGATCCCTCTCAGACAGCTGTCACCATCCTCCATAGAGCAAACTCCATCTTTCCAGAGCACTGAGGACACAGGGCAGACTGGGTGTCCCGCTGGGTTTATGGGCCACACAGGGAGTGCAGAGGCTCCTTCTCTGGTGCTGACTGACCCAGGATGAGAAGCCAAGAGAGGGCCGCCCCTGTGTGAGCCTCTGATATCTCAGGTGACAGAGATGATCAGAAGGCTGTTGTCCCTGTGTTCTCTGGAGGGGTGAAATAGAAAGAGCTGAGAGGAGAAGGTAGGTGGGCAGTCCGGGGAGTGTGCAGGACAGAGGACACAGAGCTACCCTCAGCCCATGGCCTCTGGAAGACGCTTCTGTCTGGGAGGAGGCTGAGGCTAAAGGAGGGAACCTGAGATCTGGGCTATACCAGATGGGATACAGACAGAGGACACACCAGGCTGCAGAGTCCAGGGAGGCCCCCTCTGTACTCTCTGCAAAGGTTGTAGCACCTGTCAGGCCCTCCTGACCATGGGTGAGGAGATTATACTTTAAAGAGTGTGAGAGGAGACATTTTCTCAGTTATTGTCTGGAGTCTCCTCAAGAGCTCAATGACCTGAGAGAGTCTCAGGGCTTGTAGGAGAGAAGAGCCAGTGGGACAGAGGCCCAGCAGATGCAGGAGGCTCTAGGAGAAGAAGTGGGGGGAAGGGGAGACCGTTCTCACCCACAGATAATCAGCATGTGCACAGTGGTCAGATGTCTGACATACTCAGCTGTGAAGTCCCAAACAAGATCACAAGCTGGTATTGATTTTTGACGTGGTTCAGTGGATCTGGGTGTTTGCGTCATGTCTGACAACCTGAGAACCAGCCAATGGAAGTTATCCTCTGACTTCTACCTAAGGATGTTATCCTGTACACACACACACACACACACACACACACACACACACACACACACATTGTAAAAAAAGAAATTAATTTAATGGAAGAATTGTACACTACATCCTCATACTTATAAATTTGTTATGTCTTTGAACATGTATGTGTGGGACCTTGAAATAAATGGTCCTGAGACATTATTCATTTATTCATTCATTCATTAGTTCCCCGCAGATATGTGATGTGTTTTTAGGCAGCCTCTCTTTATAAAGTATGAATCCACAACCAATTCTCATAATTCTCTTGCCCTTGTGGTCTGGACGAGCGACCAATGAGGAAAGCTAGAAGATGATCAGGTGTTGGGAGCAATCATTAAAGAAATAGAGACTGAAGACAGGTCTGCTGGAAAGAGGTCGGGAAACAGCACTCCGACAGACATCTACACTGAGTGTGAGCAGAGAGCTAAGGACAGTGAGGTGGGGCCATGTTGACATCCAAGGAGAGTTCCATAGAGAGGAAATGATGAGCTAGGGACATGGAGTTCATGGAGGTCATGTGCTGACCTCTACCACCTAGGGCAGGGAGACCCTCACCCACACACCTCAGGGGAGCATTGCACATAGACACTCAGGACACAGGGCACCATCTTAGCCAAACCCCAAATCCTAATCTGATGGATCTCTCTTCCCTTCTAGCCTCTCGGTACATCTGTGGCAGTCCCTCTCCTCCCACACAGCCCACTATTGAGTCAGTGCCGCCCAGAGTTGCTGAAGGGGGCAGTGTTCTTCTCCTTGTTCACGATCTTCCAGAGCATCTTCACTCGTTCTTCTGGTACAAAGGACTGATTGTATTCAATAAGGTTGAGATTGCCAGACAGAGAACAGCCAAGAATTCAAGTGAGCTGGGCCCTGCCCACAGTGGTAGAGAAACCGTGTTCAGCAATGGCTCCCTGCTGCTCCAGTATGTCACCTGGAAAGACTCGGGATTCTACAGCCTACGAACTCTGGATATACACAAGAAAATGGAATTAGCACACATTTATGTCCAGGTGGACAGTAAGTTAATCTCTGTGATCATTCAGTGCTGGGTGGGGCTTTGCCACATAGGACTGTCCTTCCTTCCACGTGACTATCTCCTGTCTGTATTTTATCCCCATGATGGGGTTTAACCACTGTGTGCAGGACACACATGTAGGAAAGAAATGACTATGGCTTAGACTCTGTTTTTTGACTCCCCCTCGTTTCCATGAGGGCCTAAGTTTGCAGACTGCTCTGTCAGTTGAGGATCTTGTGATTCATGTGAGGAAAGCGTTGCCTCCTCACAGAGTGGTGAGCATGAGGTAGCTCTGGCCCTAGTTGTCTGACCCAGGTTTGACTAACAAAGTCCTGGGTACCATGTTCCAGGAGTACTCCTGGTCTGAGCAGGCTGTCCTCTGCTGCTCATCAGCTGTCTACATCAATCCAGTGCATTTCGTATCATTAAACATGGGTGATTCATAAAAAAGTAAAGAAAAGTAAAAAACAACAGCAAAGGACCAAAGCAATGCAGGGTTGTCATAGACAAAATGGAGGGGTGCTGGTTCCCGTGTGTCTCCTCACAGCCAGCTCTTATTGATCTTATAGCAGCTGTGACTATTAGCCCAGGGTAGAAATGCTCACAGTGGACTGTTCCCTCCTACATCTGTCACCTGGTGAAAGATGTACTCTCCATGTTCCCACAGACTCTGGCTTGTGTCATGTTGACATAAAGCAGGCCAGCATAATTCCTGGGCCAGCTAAGAAGACAAGACTGCTTCAAGCAGTCCCCTAGCCCTAGATATTTGGGGTTGCAGGAAGAGCAGTAAGAACATGGAGAGTGTGAGAGCAGAGTTTGACTGCAGGTACAAAGGAAATGAGAAAAGTCAGAAAGTGACTATCCAGGGTTTGTAGTGACCAATGTCAGCAGAGGCATCATCTCAAAGCACAGTGTGTGTGTTGTGTCTGAGGGAGTGCAGTGAGGGGCAGTCATGGAGACACCGAGGAGAGAGCTCCATGCAGAGGAAATGACTCCAGGGCACTGAGGGATCAGAAGCCGTGTTGCTGACTTCCTCAGGTGGGAGAGACACACCCACACCTGTATGTCTAGGCTGAGTGAAGAATCCATCTTTTGAGGTCATAGGCTGCCACTTTTATACCCAGCACAATGATCCCGTGTGCTGAATTTTCTCCTTTTCCTTCCAGCCTCACTTTCCTCATGCTGTGACCCTCTCATGTCTGCGCAGCTCACAATTAATCCAGTGCCAAGACATGCTGCTGAAGGGGGGAGTGTTCTTCTCCAGGTCCACAATCGGCCAGAAGAGCTCCAAACCTTTTCCTGGTATAAAGGAGTGTATAGCACTGAGGCCTTTAAAATTGCAGAATACAGCATAGCGACAAAGTCTGTCAGGAGCGGCCGTGCACACAGCAGAAGAGAGACAGGGTACACCAATGGATCTCTGCTGCTCCAGGATGTCACTGAGAAAGACTCGGGCTTGTACACACTTGTAACGACAGATGGCAATTTCAAAGTCGAAACAGCACGCGTGCAAGTCAATGTGCACAGTAAGTGACTCTTAATGGCTTCCTGCTGTTGGGTGTGGCTTAGCCTACTTCTCCAGTGGACTGTGAGGAGTGGGCTGTGCCTGCTTTTCCCTCACCCCCACCACACTAAGTCCTCTAATTGGCATTTGGCAGTTCCTGCAGGGCACATCTGCTGTGGACCAACAGCATTAGATCAGAGCTCTTCCCTTTTCCCTCCCTGCAGAGGTAGGCTCAGCCTAAGAACGTCAGACTCAGCCCTGACCCTTGGGCCTCTCACCATGCCCACAGCCCTGATAGAGACTCCGTGGGGTCTGATGAGTCCTAGCTGAGGAAGCCATGGGTTCCCCACACACAGCACCAGGAAGGGCTGGCAGCAAATCTCTGTGATGCTCACATCCATAGGGAGCATGGAGAATGATTTTGTCATTGCTTGGCTTTGGATTTCTGTAGGAGCTGACTTGTTTCAAGGCTGTTGTTGCATGTGTTACCATCCATGCCCTGCCATGGGAGACACAGCTGAGCTAGTGACCCTGGTCATCTTCCAGAGAGTCAGCCAGGAATGCAGAGCTGGACAGGGCGATATGTGCTTGGGGGCACTCACTGGCTGTGTGGATGGCCGTATGAGACCTCACAGGAAGGTCAGGGTCTTCAAAGTGATGGACTAAGGATACTGGTCCTTTTGACTAATGCTTGTCCTCTGGCGTCCAGCTCCTGGAATTCTCTCTCACAGGCAAACAAGTTCAGATTTGCTAAACTGGGCAGCTCCCAGACATGAGGAGCTACTTTCTAGATGGTGAAGTAACTCAGCCTAAGGCTTCAGAGTCTATGCAATCTCCTGCATTTTTTGCCTTCCTCAGAATGCAGAAAACTCAGAAAAGCAATTCCAGGCACCTCTCACTTAGGGTGTATCCTGACTCCATCCCTAACCCTGCATACCTGGACTCCTCTTGGGTAGTCTTTCAGACCTACTAAGCCATTACTCGGTCAGAGGATCCTGTGTTACCAGGCTCAGGCTCTCCCTGGCATATCCCATGACTAATTACCTAGACAGAGGACAGCTGCCTCCCAGGATGGACATGGCAGGCAGTAGGTGAGGCTCAGCCAACACAGGATGCTGAGAGTCCCTCAGAATCTCTGCCTAGGTTTATGGGGCCACCGTCCTCTCTCTAGGGTCAAGGTGACCTCCTGCTTCTCAACCACATGTAACTCCACACACAACTGCTCCATGGTCTCATGACCATGCACCCTGACTTGTGACTCCAGTGAGCATGGGTCTGTCCCCTTGCTCAACATCAGTCAGCAGGTCCCTTCCCAGTCCTCACAGGCATCTCTGTCACTTTCGTGTAGAATTGATCCCACATCAGCACTGAGAATAAAGTGCAGTTTAGGATCCTGTGTCATGAAGGACACACTGGGAGAACACAGCAAGGGCAGCCCTGTGGTGAGCGGTTGCTGCCCCAGGGACAGAGATGATGACCTGCCTTGTGCGTGGCCCCATCCCTGACAGCAGTGGGCATCACCCTGGGAAGGGCTCTTGCCTGGGCAGAGGCTGAGATCAGAGGGGGAAAGGCTGCCGAGCTTGGGGCCTGTGCTGGAGCTAATGCTTTTCTCCACGGAGGGAGGGCAGAGCAGGCAGCTGCAGCCGCGGTGGCCCACTGTGTCCTCCGCAGAGCATGCAGCCCCTGTCGAGTCTCCTGCTCACTGGGGAGGACAGTGCCTGACTGTGTGGGAGCACGGGAGCTCAGAGACCTGCTGGAACATCCCATGGAGGAAGGATGAGGAAGGCTCCCTCAGGGTGACCACTGACCTCCATCTAGGGGCTGTGGCCTGTCATTAAACCTACCCACAGGTATATACCTCCACCACACACACCCATACCCCTCCATGCACCTCCGTATGGTAGCTCAAGCTGGAGGTTTAGCTGGTGTCAGTAGCTCCAAATATGAGAATGTCATTACCACCTGGACACCCAAGAACTTTTTACATCTGCCTATCTACCCACAGGCCTACGAGCCTGTATAGGCACTGTACCTTCTCGAAATATCAAATTAGATGCTTTTCTAACAAGGCCCTAGCTGTAATGGGCTGGAAGACAGACCAGGATGGCCATCTCGAGGTGAAGGAAGGTGCTGACTGGCCCAGAATGGAGGTTGGGGAATGAAAACCCGGGGTATGTAGAGGAAGAAGTGAGAGAACGTCTGCCTGCACCGCACATCTTCTGAGAGAGAACAGGCTTGTGCGGACAGTGAGGGTAGAGACTCCTGAGGACAGAGTTCCCCACAGCAGAAGCCATATGATTACATATGAACATTCCTCATATGTAATCATAACTCAAGGGCACTGCACTGATCACACACAGATCCTGGATCAGCGTCACAAGGCCCATGTGTCACAGATTCAAAGCATAAGACATGACTGTGGTCTCAGCTCTAATTTCTCTTCCCTGGAAGCTTTATTAAGTGTGAGCTCTAGAGGGCCGGAAGAGCTGTCTGAAGGATGACTGTCATTTGGTCCCCTCCTCTGTTTCTTTGCAGAGCTTGTGACACAGCCTTTCATGAGAGCCACGGACAGCACAGTCAGAGAACAGAGCTCAGTGGTCTTCACTTGCTTCTCAGACATCACTGGGATCTCCATCCGTTGGCTCTTCAATAATCAGAGTCTGCAGCTCACAGAAAGGATGACCCTGTCCCCGTCAAAGTGCCAACTCAGGATTCATACTGTCAGGGAGGAGGATGCTGGATTGTACCAATGTGAGGCCTCCAACCCAATCAGCTCGAAGCCCAGTCTCCCAGTCAGCCTGGTGGTGATGAAGGAGTGACCCTTCCTCTGATGGTCCATCAGGCTGGGGGCTTTTATGTATTCAGATGCCCACACTTACTGACCCTTACCCGTTACAGATTTCCATTCATTCTCATGGCCACTGGCCATTTCTTCCATCCCTAATGTACTGAGTGGTTTTGTGTGTCAACTTGACACAGACTGGAGTTATCACAGACAAAGAGCTTCAGTTGAGGGAAATGCCTGCATGAAGACACAGTTGTGGCGCATTTTCTCAATCAGTGATGAAGCGCGTAGGGCCCATGGTTGGTGGTGCCATGACTGGGCTGGTCCTCCTGGGTTCTATAAGAGAGCAGGCTGAGCAAGACAGGCATAGAAACCAAGAAGTAACATTCACCCATGGCCTTGCATGAGCTCCTGCTTCTTGACCTGCTTGAGTTCCAGTCCTGACTTCCTTTGTTGATGAACAGCTGTATGTTAGTATAAGGTGAATAAACCCTTTCCTCCCCAACTTGCTTCTTGATCATGATGTTTCTGCAGCAATAGAGACCCTGACTAAGACACCTCCCCACACCTGATCCTGAACCCCTCCACTCTCCTCCCCCTCTCCTCCCCTACCCAGTTCCCTCCCTGCCTTCTACAACTATTTTCCCCCTTCTAAGTGAGAGTCAAGCATCCTTACTTGGGCCTCCCAAGTTGTTGTGCTGCATTGGGTCTTTTGAGTGTAGTGTGCGTGTCTTGTATTTATGTCTAATGTTCATTTATAAGTGAGTACATACCATGCATACCATTTTGGACTGAGTCCCCTCACTCAGCATGGTGTTCTCCAGTTCCATCCATTTGCCTTCCCAGTACTGATGTCTTTGTTTTTAGTAGTTGAATAGTATTCCACGTTGCGCACGGCACCACATGGCGTGCATCCATTCTTCCACGCTGCTGGCGCCCTCCCCACACTGCTCAGCCCACACTTGATGCACAGTGCAGCCCAAGGAGAAAACGTTCCCTTTGTCCTCAATGGACAGAGAGCTTCACGCCTTTACTGAAACAAGGGGGGAACTGAGGCTGACAGGTGTCTTAGTTAGGGTTTTCCCTCTGTGAACAGACAGCATGACCAGGGCAAGTCTTATACAAGACAGCATTCAGTTGGGGCTGGTCTACAGGTCAGAGATTCAGTCTGGTATCCTCACGGCAGGAGCATGGTAGAGCCCGGGCAGGCATGGTGCAGTCTAGCTGAGAGTTCTCCATCTTCATCTGAGGGCTGCTTGCAGGACTCTCCCTTCCAGGCAGCTAGGGCTATGGTCTTAAAGTCCACACCTGCAGTGAAACACCTGCTCCAACCAGGCCAGACCTCCAGCAGTGCCACTCCCTGGCCCAAGCATATACAAACCATCACATTCCACTACTTGGCACACATAGGCTTGTCCAAACGTATCTGTCTATAGGGGTGATATCTAAACATCATAATAAAAGTATATTTAGTCCAACTTCCAAAGTCCCCATTGTCTATAGTAGTTTCAACAATTTTTTTTCCGGAGACAGGATTTCTCTGTGTAGTCCTGGCTATCCTGGAACTCGCTCTGTAGACCAGGCTGGCCACAAACTCAGAAATCTGCCTGCCTCTGCCTCCCAAGTGCTGGGATTAGTTTCAACAATGTTAAAAGTCAAAAGATCGAAGTTTCTTCTGAGATTTATCCAATCACTTAACTCTAATCCACTAAGCAAGACAGGAAACTAGCTGGGCATGTTCTAAACTGCATCTCTACGACTGATGTCAAAGTGCTTTTGCTTTCTGCACTCATTTTTCATCTTTGTTGAGTGCAACAAACTTCTTTCTCCTGGGCTGTTTCTACTCTCTGTTAGCAGCTTTCCTCAGCAGATAGCCCACGGCTCTGGCATCTCGAACACCTTGGGGTCTCCAAGGCAGCTTCAGTGTTGTAGCTTCTTGTTTCGATGTCTGCGATCCACACATGATCTGCTGGTTTCCTCCAAATGGCTCTGCCCTATGTAGCACTCTAATCTCAGGCTGATCCACCCCAGTGCTGCTGCTGTTCATGGTACTGGCATCTCAGATACACTGGGTTCTCGCTCTGCAAGCAGGCTTCCTCAATGGCCTCTCATAGGCTCTCTTCATGGTGCCAAGCCTCAAATTCTGTACACGACCCCTTCAGTCCTGGGCTGACGACTGCCCCTGAGGCTGCACCTTTATCAGTGTCCTTCCATGGCCTCTCACAGTGACAAGGCTCAGCTGCTTTTCATGACCCCTTCATGCCTTCAAAACCAGTACCACCTTGGTGTCTCTTACATATTACCAATTATAGCTGCAGCACAGGGTACAACCTTGGCTATCTCTGGGACACAGCTTCTTTGAGCTCTCAGGAAACACTTTCCAGAAGATTTCCCCTCAGTGATGCTGGTTTCTTCTTTATCACTCCTAATTTCTTAGCTCCAGCTCAGGCACATAAACTGTCCCAGTAGTCCCATCTATTTTTGACTCTAAAGCCATAGCCACATGCCCAAACTTTCTTTGTTCTGCTGCTATGCTTGGGCTGGAACATGGCCCCTCTTAGTCTGTTACCAGCCTTCTGTTTTCTGACCCCCTCTCTGCTAAGCTTGGCTTTCCTGGAGCTGGCTCTGTAGATTGATCTTGAGCTCAGAGACCTGCATGGCTCTCTTCTCCTGTAATGCTCGGATTAAAGGTGTGTACCACCATGCCAGGATTTAAGCTTTTCTTCACCTAGAACCTGCTTTGTCAAAGACTGGCCTTGAGCGTTTTGATGTGCTCTTGGATTCGATTGGCAAGGATTTTTTTTTTTAGTTTTTAAAAATAAAATTTATTGAGATGATATATAGCCATTAACTAATACTACATCTGAGATAAAGGACAAAGAATAGCCAAACCTCTCTCCCTCCCTCTCTCCCTCCCTTTCTCCCTCCCTCTCGTCCTCCTCTTTTTCTTCCTCTTCCTTTTTCTCTCCCCTCCTCTCACCCCGGGACTGAGAATTGAACCCACGGCTCAGGGGCTCATACATGGCTTGTAGGTGCTCTGCTGTTGAGCCCCAAACCCTTAGCATTTTTGCTTTTGTTTTGTTTTGTTTTGTTGTTTTTTGTTTTTGAGAAGGCATCCTGTTAAGTTACTCAGGCTAGACCAGAACTTACGGAGGCAAGCCTGAACTCTCGATAACACCCGCCCACCGCACACTCCCAGGCATTTGGAATTACAGCGCTGTACCACCAGGCCTCAGCTTTCTTCTTCAAATGAGTAATTTTTTCCTGCTCTAATCCTTTGATCTTGGACATAAGCTTTAGCATAAGGGTTGTATACTCTTTTTTTTTATTGGATATATTCTATATTTACAATTCATTTCCCTTTTTCTGGTTCCCCACCCCAAAGGTCCCACCTGCCCTTTTCCCTCCCCCTGCTCCCTCATCCACCCCCTCCCACCTCACTGTTCTTGTACTCCCCCTCAATGATGTTTTGGTCCATTCTAGCACCAGTGTCCACTCCTTTCTTCTTGTCCGACATCACTTGGTATGTGATTTAAGTCTTTGGTGTTCCAAGCTTCTAGGCTAATATCCACTTATCAGTGACTGCATACCATGGGTATTCTTTTGAGACTGGGTCACTTCATTTAGTATGACATTCTCCAGCTCCATCCATTTCTCTACAAATTTCATGAATTCAATAGTATTTTTGCATCAATATTCATAAGGGACATTGGCCTATAGTTCTCTTTCTTTGATGGATCTTTGTGTGGTTTTGGTATCAGCATAATTGTGGCTTCATAGAATGAGTTGGGCAGGGTTCCTTCCATTTCTATTTTGTGGAATAGTTTGAAGGGTATTGGTGTTAGGTCTTCTTTGAAAATCTGATAGAATTCTGCACTAAAACCATCTGGTCCCGTACGTTTTTTGGTTTGGAGACTTTCTATGACCCCTTCTGTTTCTCTAGTGGTTATGGGACTGTTTAGCTGATCTAATTGATCCTGGTTTAATTTTGGTATTTGGTATCTGTCTAGGAAATTGTCCATTTCCTCCAGATTCTCCAGTTGTGGTGAGTATAGGCTTTTGTAGTAGAATCTGATGATTTTTTGAATTTCCTGTTTCTGTTGTTATATCCCCCTTTTCATTTCTAATTTTGTTAATTTTGTTAATTTGAATACTGTCTCTGTGCCCATTGGTTAGTCTGGCTAAGGGTTTATCTATCTTGTTGATTTTCTCAATCAACCAGCTCCTGGTTTGTTGATTCTTTGTATGGTTCTCTTTGCTTCTACTTGATTGATTTCGGCCTTTAGTTTGATGATTTCCTGTCTTTTACTCCTCCTGGGTGAATTAGTTTCTTTTTGTTCCAGGGCTTTCAGGTGTGCTGACAAGCTGCTAGTGTATGCTGTCTCCAGTTTCTTTTTCGAGGCACTCAGTTCAATGAGTTTTCCTCTTAGCACTGCTTTCATGGTGTCCCGTAGATTTGGATAGGTTGTACCTTCATTTTCATTGAATTCTAAAAAGTCTTTGATTTCTTTCTTTATTTCTTCCTTTACCAAGGTGCCATTGAGTAGAATATTGTTGTTTCCATGTGTATGCGGGCTTTCTGTTGTTTTTCTTGCTATTGAAGACCATTTTTACTCCATAGTGATCTGATAGGAGGCATGGGATTAGTTCAATCTTCTTGTATTTGTTGACATCTGTCTTGTGACCAATTATATCATTGATTTTGGAGAAGGTACCATGTGGTGCTGAGAAAACGGTATATTCTTTTGCTTCGGGATGAAATGTTCTATATATATCTGTTAAATCCAATTGGTCCAAAGTTTCAATTAGTTTCACTGTGTCCCTGTATAGTTTCTGGTTTCTTGATCGGTCCATTGAGGATTTTGGAGTGTTGAAGTCACCCACAATTATTGTGTTAGGTCTAATGTGTGCTTTAAGCTCTAGTAGAGTTTCTTTTACGAATGAGGGTGCCCTTGCATTTGGAACATAGATGTTCAGTATTGAGAGTTCTTCTTGGTGAATTTTTCCTTTGACCAGCAAGAAGTGACCTTCTGTGTCCCTTTTGATGACTTTAGGTTGAAAGCAGTTGTATCTGATTTTAGAATGGCTCCTCCACCTTTTTTCCTGAGACCATTTGCTTGTAAAAATGTCTCCCAGCCTTTTTCTCTAAGGTAGTGTTTGTTTTTGACACTGAGATGTGTTTCCTGTATACAGCAAAATGTAGGGTCCTGTTTCTGTATCCAGTCTGTTAGTCTATGTCTTTTTATTGGGGAATTGAGTTCATTGATGTTAAGAGATATTAAGGAATAGTAATTATTAATTCCTGACATTTTTGACGTTATTTTTTTGTATATTAGCATGGTTATCCTCTTTTGCATTTGAGGAGAGGGGGTTTCTATCTTGCTTCTTCTGGGGTGTGGTTTCCCTCCTTGTGTTGGTGTTTTTCCCCTATTATCCTTTGTAGGGCTGGGTTTGTGTATAGATAATGTGCAAATTTGGTTTTGTCATGGAATACCTTGGTTTCTCCATCTATGATGATTGACAGTTTTGCTGCATATAGTAGTTTTGGCTGAAGTTTGTGTTCTCTTAGAGTCTGCCCAGGATCTTCTAACTTTCCTGGTCTCAGGTGAGAAGTTGGGTGTAATCCTGATGGGTCTTCCTTTATATGTTACTTGACCTTTTTCTCTTACTGCCCTTAATATTCTTTCTTTGTTTAGTACATTTTAAATATTATGTGATGGGATGTATTTCTGTTCTAGTCCAGTCTGTTTGGAGTTCTGTAGGCTTCTTGTATATTCATGGGCATCTCTCTCTTTAGGTTGTGGAAGTTTTCTTCCATAATTTTGTAGAAGATATTTGCTGGCCCTTTAAGTTGTATATCTTCCCTCTCATCTATGCCTATAATCCTTACGTTTGGTCTTCTCATTGTGTCCTGGATTTCCTGGATGTTTTGGGTTACAAGCTTTTTGCATTTTGTATTTTCTTGGACTGTTGAATCAATGGTTTCTATGGTATCTTCGGCATCTGAGATTCTTTCCTCTATCTCTTGTATTCTATTGTTGATATTTGCATCTATGTCCCCTGATTTCTTCCCAAGGTTTTCTATCTCCAAAGTTGTCTCCTTTTGCGATTTCTTAGTTGTTTCTAGTTATGTTTTTAGATCCTGGATGGTTTTGCTCAGTACTTCCGCTTGCTTGTTTGTATTTTCATGTATTTCTTTAAGAGATTTTTGTGTTTCCTCTTTCATGACTTCTACTTGTTGGCCCTCATTCTCCTTTATTTCTTTAAGTGATTTTTGTACTTCCTCCTTATTGGCCTCTAATTTTTGACCCATATTCTCCTGAATTTCTTTAAGTGATTTTTGTGTTTGCCTTGTAAGGGCTTCAAATTGTTGATCCATTTTCTCCTGTATTTCCTTAAGAGATTTATCTATGTGTTCTGCTATCAGCATCCTGACCAGTGATTTTAGATCCAAATCTTGTTTTTCTGGTGTGTTGGGGTATCCGGGACTTACTGCTGTCAGGGAACTGGGTTCGGATGCTGCCATATTGCCTTGATTTCTGTTAGTAACGTTTCTATGTTTGCCTTTTGCCATCTGGTTATCTCTGGCCTTGTTCTTGTAGACACTAGCTGGTGCTTGAACCTCCTGTGGGCTTGATAGGCTATTTCCCCACCACTGGATGACTGGTTTTCCCCTGGAACAGATTGTTGATGTGTTGTTCTCCCCTTGGGTGCTGCACTAATCTATCTGGTCCTCGGTTTTTCTTGGTTGGGAGACTATTGATGACTGTTTTTCCTTCATTAGGGGTTATGGGGTTAGTTATCTGATCCTGATTTAACTTTGCTATCTGGTATTTGTATAGGAATTTGTCCATTTCATCTAGATGTTCTAGTTTTGTTGAGCATAGCCTTTTGTATTAGGATCTGATGATCTTTTGGGTTTCCTCGGTTTCTGTTGTTATTCTCCCTTTTCCCTTCTGATTTTGCTGATTTGGATACTGTCTCTGTGCCTCCTGGTTAGTCTGGTTAAGTGTTTATTTATCTCGTTGATTTTCTCAAAGAACCAGCTCCTGGTTTTGTTGATTGTTTGTATGGTTCTTTTTGTTTCTACTTGGTTGATTTCAGCTCTGAGTTTGATTATTTCCTGTGGTCTACTCCTCTTGGGTGTACTTGCTTCTTTTTGTTCTAGAGCTTTCACATATGCTGTCAAGCTGCTAGCATATGCTCTCTCCAGTCTCTTTGTGGAGGCACCCAGAGCTATGAGTTTTCCTCTTAGCACTGCTTTCATTGTGTCCCATAGGTTTGGGTATGTTGTGGCTTCATTAAAAGTCTTTAATATTTTCTTTATTTGTTCCTTGAACAATACATCATTGAGTAGAGTGTTGTTCAGCTTCCATGTGTATGTGGGCTTCCTGTTGTTTTGATGTTATTGAAGATCAGCATTAATCCATGATAATCTGATAGCACACATGGGATTATTTCAATCTTTTCATATCTGATGAGGCCTGTTTTTTGCTTGAGTATATGATCAATTTTGGAGAAGGTACCTTGAGGTGCTGAGAAGAAGGTATATATTTTTTGTTATAGGATAAAATGTTCTATAGATATCTATAGATATCTGCTAAATCATTTTTGGCTCATGGCTTCTGTTAGTTTCACTGTTTCTCTGTTTAGTTTCTATTTCTGTGATCTGTTTATTGATGAGAGTGGGGTGCTGACGTCTCCCACTATTATTGTATGAGGTGCAATGTGTGCTTTGAGCTTTAGTAATGTTTCTTTTATCAATGTGAGTGCCCTTGCATTTGGAGTGTAGATATTCAGGATTAAGAGTAATTCTTGGTATATTTTTCCTTGGATGAGCATGAAGTGTCCTTCCTTATCCTTTTTGATAACTTTTGGTGGAAAGTCGATTTTATTCGATATTAGAATGGCTACTCCAGCTTATTTCTTGGGACCATTTGCTTGTAAAATTGATTTCCAGCCTTTTACTCTGAGGTATTGTCTGTCTTTTTGCTGGAGGTGAGTTTCCTGTATACAGCAAAATGTTGGGTTCTGCTTATGCATCCAGTGTGTTCGTCTATGTCTTTTTATTGGGGAATTGAATCCATTGATATTAAGTGATATTAAGGAAAGGTGATTGTTGCTTCCTTGTGTTATTTTAGTTAGAGTTATGTTTATGTGGTTGTCTTCTCATTGGTTTGTTAATGAAAGATTACTTTCTTGCTTTTCCTAGGGTGTAGTTTCCCTCCTTGTGTTGTAGTTTTCCATTTATTAACCGTTGAAGGGCTGGGTTTGTGGAAAGATAGTGTATCAATTTGTTTTTGTCATGGAATATCTTGGTTTCTCCATCTATGGTAACAGAGTTTTGCAGGGTATAGTAGCCACGGCTGGCATTTGTGTTCTCTTAGGGTCTGTATGACATCTGCCCAGGCTCTTCTGGCTTTCATAGCCTCTCATGAGAAGTCTGTTATAATTCTGATAGGTGTGCCTTTATATGTTACTTAACCTTTTTCTTTTACTGCTTTTAGTATTCTTTGTTGTTTTGTGCATTTGATGTTTTCATTATTATGTGATGGGAACAATTTCTTTTCTGGTCCAATCTGTTCGGAGTTCTGTAGGCTTCTTGTATGTCCACGGGTATCTCTTTCTTTAGGTAAGGAAAGTTTTATTCTGTAATTTTTTGAAGATATTTATTGGCCCTTTAAGTTGGGAGTCTTCCCTCTTTCTATCCCTATTATCTTTTGGTTTGGTCTTCTCATTGTGTCCTGGATTTTCTGGATGTTTTGGGTTAGGAGCTTTTTGCATTTTGCATTTTCTTTGCTGTGACAGTCTTTTCTATGTTATCGTCTACACCTGAGACTCTCTCTTATATCTCCTATATTCTGTTGTTGATGGAAGCATCCATGATTCCTCATTTTTCCTAGGTTTTCTATCTCCAGTGTTGTCTCCCTTTGTGATTTCTTTATTGTTTCAACTACCATTTTTAGATCCTGGATGGTTTTGTTCATTTCCTTCACCTGTTTTTTTTTTTTGTTTTTACCTATAATTCTTTATGTGCTTACCTGTGTTCTCCTGTATTTCTTTAGGGAGTTATTTATGTTCTTAAATTCCTCTATCAGCATCGTGAGACACAATTCTAAATCCAACTCCTGCTTTTCCAGTGTGTTGGGGTATCCAGGACTTGCTGTAGTGGGTGAACTGGCTTCTGATGTTGCCAAGTAGTTTAGTTTCTGTTGGTAGAGTTCTTGTGCTTGTCTTTCTTCATCTGTTTATCTCTGGTGTTAGTTGGTCTTGCTGTCCTTGGCTGGAGCTTGTCCCTCCTGTGGGCCTTCAAGGCCATGTCAGCACTCCTGGGAGACCAGCTCTCTTCTCTTGGGATATGTGTGCAGATGGCTGTGGAGCCCCTCGGATCCCGGGTGCAGATGCTGACTGGAAGACTCCTGTCTCAGCTGCTCCACTGATCGCATGTCCTGAGTGCTCCCAGCAGTTCCCCTCCAGACAGGTAATGGAGAGAAAGTGGAGATCTCACCTCTGTGTCCAGAAGTGAAAGTGTTTGGGGAGATCCCTCTCTCCTGGTGGGCAGTGCACAGAGGGAGGTGGTGCTGCCTGGCTCCCTGGTGTAAATGTGTCATTTGTCTTTCACAGGATGTCCTTATGCTCTGTAGATCTCTCAGAAAGTTTCCAACATTCAGACAGATTAGCAGCCACCAAAATCACAATCTTTTGTGCCCCTGTGCAAGTACTTGCCTGCTCAGACCACATAGAAGATTTCTGTCATTCAGATTCCTTAGCACAGACCAAACCTAGAAGAATCACCATGGTAACATAAGTCACCAGGTTCCACACAAATAAACCATCTCAGCAGGGCTTGAAGCATTCCCCAGTTCCCTTTACATAAGCTTGCTCCATTCTCCTCTGCAGAGCTCACACAGAAATGTCAGACAAATTTAATGGTCAGACAGGGAAAATGGAAGGAGTTTGACATAGTGTTACAAACATAAAAACACAGATACCTAGAAGAGTTTTGCCAGCCTTAGGGCCCTCCAGATCAGTAGGCCTCTGTGTTATAGGGATCTTCCCAGCCAACATACTAAAATGTTGTGCCAGTGAAATATTTGTGGTACCCCAAAACATACACAGGAGCTAATCTCATGTGACTCACAGTATGGTTTTTATTCTATTTGAGCGAGTGAGCCCCAGCTCTCCAAACACACTACCATAATGCAGGACAGTTTTGTGGTGGGGGAGCCACGAATGTCTAACAGGAAAATTGTTTATAGTAAGCAGCGAGTAGGGAATATGTGTGCAAGCTTCTAATTGGAGAGCTGCTGTGGCCTTTACCATAATTGGCTGGTGTTGGGAGTCAATCATAGACTTAACTTCTGCTCCCCTCTGCATTGGTGGTTGTTAGGCAGGGGGCGGGCTTGTAACCTGGGGTGCATATTTGTTGGGGAAATAACCTGGAGACACCAGTCTTGTTGGGGGTTAATTGGAGCTAGAGTTGGAGCTAGAGTTTGGATCTAGTCTCAGGTTTTGTTGCATGGCCACTTGGAACCTAATGCTAGGTACTAACCTGTTAGTTTATCTGAGTTCAAACTTAGGCCAGATTTCTTTTCTTTTTTTAATTTTTAAGGCTTTCCCCTTTCCCAGTTCCCCCCTCACCATATGTCCCATAGGTCCTCTTCCCTCCACCCATTCACCAGTCATCCCTCCCCCCATTTGTCTGTTCTGATACTCTCTTACAAAACTGGATCCAGTGTTTTCAGGACCAGGGTCCTTTCCTTCCTTCTTCTTGGGAATCTTTTGATTTGCTAATTGTGCCTTGAGTATTCAGAGCTTTTGGGCTCATTAATATCCACTTATCAGTGATTGCATTTCATGTGTATTCTTTTGTGATTGGGTTAACTCACTTAGGATGATATTTTCCAGAGCTAACCATTTGCCTACAAATTGCATGAATTCATTATTTTTAATTGCTGAGTAGTATTCCATTGTATAAATATACCACATTTTCTGTATCTATTTCTCCTTTGAGGGACATCTGGGCTCCTTCCAAGTTCTGGCTATTATAAATAAGGCTGCTATGAACATAGTGGAGCATGAGTCTTTATTGTATGCAGGGGATTCTGCTGTGTATATGCCCAGGAGTGGTATGACAGGGTCCTCTGGAAGTGTCATGCCCAATTTTCTGAGGAATCACCAGACTGATTTCCAGAGCAGTTGTACCATCTTGCAATCCCACCAACAGTGGAGGAGTTTTCCTTTTTCTCCACATCCTTGCCAGCACCTGTTGTCCCTTGAGATTTTAATCTTAGCCATTCTGACTGGTGTGAGGTGGAATCTCAGAGTTGTTTTCATTTGCTTTTCCCTGATGACTAATGATGTTGAACATCTCTTAAGGTGCTTCTCAGTCATCTGAATTTCTTCTGGTGAAAATTTTATTGTTTAGCTCTGTACCCCATTTTTTGATAGGGTTATTTGGTTCTTTGGGGTCTAACTTCTTGAGTTGTTTGTATATATTGGATATTAGCCCTCTGTCGGATGTGGGTTTGGTGAAGATCTTTTCCCAATTTGTTGGTTGTCATTTTGTCCTTCTGAGGGTGTCCTTTGCCTTACAGAAACTTTGTAATTTTAAGAGGTCCCATTTGTCAATTCCTGATCTTAGAGCATAAGCTATTGGTGTTCTGTTCAGGAACTTACCCCACTGTGCCCATGTCCTCCAGGGTCTTCCCCAGTTTCTTTTCTATTAGTTTCAGTGTGTCTGGTTTTATGTGGATGTCCTTGATCCACTTTGAGTTGATCTTAGTACAAGGAGATAAGTGTGGGTCAATTCTCATTCTTCTGCATGTTGACCTCGATTTGAATGAGCACCATTTGTTGAAAAGGCTATCTTTTTTCCACTGGATGGTTGTAGCTCCTTTATCAAAGATCAAGTGACCATAAGTCTGTGGGTTCATTTCTGGGTCTTCAATTCTATTCCATTGATCTACTTGCCTGTCGCTATACCAACACCATACAGCTTTTTTTAAATCACAATTTCTCTGTAGTACTGCTTGAGGTCAGGGATATTGATTCCCCCAGAAGTCCTTTTATTGTTGAGAATAGTTTTAGCTATCCTGGGTTTTTTGTTACTCCAGATGAATTTGAGAATTTCTCTTTCTAGATCTATGAAGAATTGATTTGGGATTTTGATGGGGATTTCATTGAATCTGTATATTCCTTTTGGCAAGAGGCCATTTTTACTATATCGATCCTGCAAATCCAAGATCATGGAATGTTTTCCCATCTCCTGAGGTCTTCTTTGATTTCTTTCTTCAAGGACTTGGAGTTCCTGTCATACAGATCTTTCACTTGTTTGGTTAAAGTCATGCCAAGTTACTTTATATTGTTTGTGGCTATTGTGAATGGTGTTATTTCCCTAATTTCTTTCTCAACCTGCTTGTCCTTTGAGCACAAGAAGGCTACTGGTCTGCTTGAGTTGATTTTATAACCAGCCACTTTGCTGAAGTTGTTTATCAGCTGTAGGATTTCTCTGGTGGAATTTTTTGGGTCACTTACTTATACTATCATATCTGCAAAAAGTGATAGTTTGACTTCTTCCTTTCCAATTTGTATCCATTTGACTTCCTAATTGCTCTCGCTAGAACTTCAAGTACTATATTGAAAAGATATGGAGAGAGAGGGCAGCCTTGTCTAGTCCCTGATTTTAGTGGGAGTGCTTCAAGCTTCTCTCCATTTATTTTGATGTTGTTTACTAGTTTGCTGCATATTGCTTTTACTATATTTAGGTATGGGCCTTGAATTCTTGTTCTTTCTAGGACTTTTATCATGAAAGGACACTGAATTTTGTCAAATGCTTTTTCAGCATCTAATGAGATGATCATGTGTTTTTTTTCTTTTATTTGTTTATGTAGTGGATTTCATTGATGGATTTTCATATATTGTACCATCCCTGCATCCCTGGGATGAAGTCTACTTGATCATGGTGAATGAGCATTTTGATGTGCTCTTGGATTCAGTTGGCAAGAATTTTATTTAGTATTTTTGCATCAATATTCATAAGGGAAATTGGCCTGTAGTTCTCTTTCTTTGTAGGATCTTTGTGTGCCTTTGGTATCAGTGTTATTGTGGCTTCGTAGAACGAGTTGGGCAGTATTCCTTCTGCTTGTTGATAGATATCGTGCAATTTTGGTTTTGTCATGGAATACCTTGGTTTCCCCATCTATGGCTATTGAGAGTTTTGCTGGGTATAGTAATTTTGGCTGAAGTTTGCGTTCACTTGTCGTCTGCATGAGATGTTCCCAGGATCTTCTAGCTTTCATGGTCTCAGGTGAGAAGTCTGGTGTAATTCTGATATGTCTTCCTTTATATGTTACTTGTCCTTTTTCTCTTACTGCCTTTAATATTCTTTCTTTGTTTAGTACATTTGGGGTTTTGATTATTATGTGACGGGAAGTAGGGTTCTGTAGTCTTCTTGTATATTCATGGGCATGTCTGTCTTTAGGTTGGGGAAGTTTTCTTCCATAATTTTGTAGAAGATATTTGCTGGCCCTTAAAGTTGTAGATCTTCACTCTCCTCTATGCCTATAATCCTTAGGTTTGGTCTTCTCATTGTGTCCTGGATTTCCCGAATGTTTGGGGTTACCAGCTTTTTGCATTTTGCATTTTCTTTAATTGTTGTATCCATGTTTCCTATGGTATCTTCAGCATCTGAGATTTTTGTCTTCTATCTCTTGTATTCTATTGTTGATATTTGCATCTATGACTCCTGATTTCTTCCCAAGGTTTTCTATCTCCAAAGTTGTCTCCTTTTGTGATTTCTTAGTTGTTTCTACTTCTGTTTTTAGATTCTGGATGGTTTTGCTCAGATCTTTCACTTGCTTGTTTGTGTTTTCCTTTAATTCTTTACGGGATTTTTGTGTTTCCTCTTTTATGTCTTCTACTTGTTGACCCACGTTCTCTTGTATTTCTTTAAGTGATTTTTGTGTTTCCCCCTTATTGGCATCCATTTTTTGATCCATATTCTCCTGAATTTCTTTAAGTGATTTTTGTGTTTGCCTTGTAAGGGCTTCTAGCTTTTGATCCATTTTCTCCTGTATTACTTTAAGAGATTTATCTAAGTGTTCCTCTATCATCATCCTGACCAGTGATTTTAGATATGAGTCTTGTTTTTCTGGTGTGTTGGGTTATCTGAGACTTATTTGTGTTTGCCTTGTAAGGGCTTCTAGCTTTTTATCTATTTTCTCATGTATTACTTTAAGAGATTTGTCTAAGTGTTCCTCTATCAGCATCCTGACCAGTGATTTTTAGATCCGAGTCTTGTTTTTCTTGTGTTTTGGGTTATCTGAGACTTATTGCTGTTGGGGAACTGGGTTTGGATGCTGCCATATTGCCTTGATTTCTGTTAGTAACAATCTTACATTTGCCTTTTGCCATCTGGTTATCTCTGGTGTTAGTTGGTCCTGTAGTTACTAGCTGGTGCTTGAACCTCCTGTGGGCTCATAAGGCTATTTCCCCACGACTGGGACGCGTGAAGCACTCCCCTGTAGGGCTCCTGCTCCCTGATTGCTGACAGTTTTCCTGAGTCCCCCTAGGTCTTAAACTCGGGATATCTCAGGGAATATCTCAGCGGGATATTTCACCCGCTGGTTTAAAGCAGCTGGGAAAATGGCAGAGGCTGCAGGGAGTATGGGGTCCGCCTTCAGGGCACAGAGCTCATGCTTGGCTGCCCCCCCCCAAACTGCTGCTCTGTGTGCAGCTCCTGCTCAAGGCCTGATTCCCCAAAGGTCTTAAACTCAGGATATCTCGAGTACCTGGTTCTGCCAGGTGGATCGAAACAGCTGGGAAGATGGTGGAGGCTGCAGGGAGTGCGGGGTCCGCCTTTAGGCCAGATTTTCTAAAATGGAGTCTGAACATAAAAGCTTTAGCATCGCCTCATCATCGTCATTTCACAATTAGAAGTAACTGAGTGCAGGTTCCCTGAAGCTACTTCTAGACCCTCTTGTGCAAATAGATTTAGGGGACACAGGTAGTATTAGCAGCTACATCCTGTCAGAAATTTGTGCCATTTTGAAGTTTTAGAATTCATCAGAAGACACAGTCAGTGTAGACAAACTGAAATATCACAATGTTTTACCCGATTGAAGGCACGGTGTGTGTGTGTGTGTGTGTGTGTGTGTGTGTTTGTGTGTGAGAGACAGAGAAAGAGAAAGAGACAAGAGAAGACACCGAGAGACAAAGAGTGTGTGCATACATGTCTCTCTGAGTGTGCATACGTGTCTCTGCTACAAGCCACTGCCCCTCGTGGAGTCTAGGCTGTGGGCAGACCCAGGGTTCCCGGGCCAGGAAGGTACAATTCGGTGAAAAATGACGACCCGCAGACAGCAGGTTTGGTTACATACTGTAAATGTGTGTATCATTTCTCTAGTAAGGAGCCCCTTTTGTGAGCACCAGGTTCTGACCTTTACATATTAAAACATGTAGCTAGCCAAGCAAGAACAATTAGCATGACCATATCGCACAAAGGAATGTGAAATCAGCCAGGTAAAATGTATCCTGTGAAACAAGTTTTGAAACTCAAACATAGACAGTTACAACTTTAGTCTAAATGAGTCTTTGTGAGTAAGCTCGCTCTAGCTTTTGTCTGTAAAACTTCAAGTCTCTTATATCTTGTATGAAGCAGACAAGGCAAATTCTGACATTTTTCCTTAGGTTCCACAGAGCCTCATTAATATTTCATGAGCTGAAATCTGAGCTCACCTGGGTAAGCCAAAGATATTTTTGTGACTCCACTTCCTAGATGGCTGGTGACTTCCTAGATGGCTGGTGACTTCCTAGATGGCTGGTGACTTCCTAGATGGCTGGTCACTTCCTAGATGGCTGGTGACTTCCTAAATGGCTGGTCACTTCCTAGATGGCTGGTGACTTCCTAGATGGCTGGTGACTTCCTAAATGGCTGGTCACTTCCTAGATGGCTGGTGACTTCCTAGATGGCTGGTGACTTCCTAGATGGCTGGTGACTTCCTAGATGGCTGGTGACTTCCTAGATGGTTGGTGACTTCCTAGATGGCTGGCGTTAGCAAGACAAAGGCGGCAGCTTCTGCAAGCTTCCTTTGAGGAACTGAGCTTAGCACTAACTCAAATGTAGATATTCTAGTCTGAGCCCATTGTTTCAGACCAGACTAGAACCTGAGTATTCTGCAAAGACTTTTATCAAAATAACAAAAGGGACTCCCGCACTCCTATGATTCCCAGAAGATATTTTACTTGCAGTGTCATATCTTCCATGGGACTCCTGTCTCAAACTAAATATGGCTGAAGCAAAGCATCATGGTTCCAAAAGCAGGTTACTGGCCAGTAATAATACTTCAAAGAGTGAGTTACAAATTATTCTCTTGAATCTATACAGTCTTGGCTACCAGGAAGAAAAGAAATTTAGAAAGGAAAATAAATTGCCAAATGAAAAATTATGGCTTCTATGTTGTGGGAACTCCGCAAACCCTAAGAGGCATTTTTCCAGCCTGATGCAATTTGCAAGAGGAATTTTAATTTCCAGAGCTCTGGGGTCACAGTCTCACCACGCAGGGTAAAAGAAGTGAGCCACATGGGCCGAATGGGATTGGCTTTTTATAGGCTTATAACAGAACCCGCCTACCACAAGCTTCTAAGCCAATCAGTTCAAACCATTCCAACCCGCGCTCTCTGAGAACCTATCAGCCTCGACAGAGGCCAGAAGAACTAGTTAAGTCATTTCTGCTTGTGTGGCCACCACGCACAGGGTCGCGCTCACCCTCCACCCACTGGCATTAGGTTTTGGGGACCTAATTCCCCCCTGCATGAGTTCCGCAGCCCGCGCGGTGATTCTGCCAGCCCCCAGCCATGCCTGCCCTTGCCATAGCCACTCCAAGGAGGGAGACAGGAAAAGATGCCAGGGACACTCCCAGCCCGAGGCTCGCAGCCAGACTCTGGAGGAAAGAATGGGCCAAACCTCTGCTCCTTTGGGGTCACCCTAGACTCAGGCACGGGGGATTCCTAGCTTGCAAACTTATCCTTTCACAATATGTCCCTGGGCATCTACTTCTGAGTCTCAGACTGGAGAGCACAGCTGCACAGGTGACCAGGCCATCAGCCAATTGTTCTGAGGGCTTATGATACTTAACAGGAAGACCAGTTTCCCCATGAGAGGCACAGAGGACATAGATCCCCTAGATGATTCATGTCCTCAGGGAATAAGTCTAATGAATCCTCTCCTGCAGACAAATGGTAACAGACACTGCAGATCTGGACAGCCATCCTGCCCCAGTGTCAAAGCCTTGCAGATAAGTCTACCTTGTAGATACTGCAACATTTGTTCCCCAAGTGTGCTGTCTGTGACTGGGAAACGCAGACACAGGAAAACAGTGGCCACATGAGCCTCACACAGTCTACAGGTGACAGATGTGAAGCACAAGTTCTCCATCTCCAGCCACGTATTCCGTGTCTCCACCCTAGAGGCCTTCTCAGGTGTCTGTGAATCAGAGAGGAGCTGATGTTAATCCTGGTCATCAGCTGCTCAAGGGGACATCTTGTCCAAGAACTGAAAGCAAATGGACAGTCAGATGTGACTCCAGAAGTAAGCCATGTGTCTTTGAAGGATTTCTGGAGCATTCAGGCCTCCTGAGACCCTGTACTAGACAGGTAGTCATGTGACCTCTGCTGTCCAATAGTCGATCCTCCTGGAACACCATAGACCTGTTTTTGCTTCTCCGTTCCCCCCATTAGATCTGCATCTACCCAGGGCTCCCTTGGCTCAGGAGTCACTGATTTCAATCAAATTTATCATCTCCTTCTCCTCTCACCCGATTGTGCTCTTTAGAGAAATCAACCTTGCGAGGATTGGCTCTAGGTCCTGGGTAATAGTAACAGTGGTCTCACATGGGGAGAATTAGCATCCCAAATCCCCATCCAGGATCTGCCAAACACCCCTGGCCTCAGGCCCATAAGTGTTCTGTAGGACACAGCTCAAGGGAATCTACATTTGGTTTCAGTTTTCCAAGTTCACATAATCTGTGCTCATGGATACTCTGGTGAACTCCACTGAAATTCTGAACAATAAGAAAAAGGGCTTCTCAAAGGCATCCATATCATCCTGACTCAGGACAGGCCTCCCAGGCACATCTATCCCCTGCTTCTTCAGGCTCCACTGGAGTCAGAGCAGAAGCTGATCACCCACTGAAAAAATAAAGTAGCTGGGACCCAGGAAGCCCAGCGAGAAACTGGGCTCAGCCAACACAGCCTCGCCAACCCATAAGTCTGGACGGCTGCCTTGTCAGAATCTGTAGGAAGAGGAGCCCAAAACCTTTCCAGGACACACCTGTCACCTCTTCCCAACACTAAGATCATGAAACTCCTCACACAGCTTCTCCTGAGCCTCTGTCTTGGGTCAAGAACTTGACTGGTGACATTAGTGATAAAGGGTTTATCTTCATCCCCAGTTGTCACACAGCTGGTCCCTTCCAACCCTCAGAGACATCCCTGTCACCTTCCTGCTGGGAAATCCCACCTTCCCAGAGCACTGAGGCCACAGGGCAACCTGGGTGCTCAGATGGGTCTCTGTGTCTCAGGGGCACATAGGAAAGATGGGGGCTCCCTCTTAGATGCTGAGAGACTCACATCCAGGTGTCAGCAGATGTCAGCCCTTGGACGAGTCATTGTTCTCTGAGGGCATGTAGATGCTTCTCAGCCTTGTTGCTCAAGGTGCTGTTGGAGGAGAAACATAAAGAGAGAAAAGTTGAGAAAGATGCAGGCCTGCTCTGAGAGTGGAGGGACTGAGCAGTGCTGTGGACACAGACCTAGCACCCACGGCCTGTGGGATTCTGGGAAGTCTCCTGCTGAGAGGAAATTCAGCTTAGGAAAGGGAAGGGCAGCAGAGGCCAGTGCCTTGCAGGAGCTGAAGGTCTTCCTCTCAGAGGAAGGACAGTCCAGTGAGAAGTGATATGGAGGTGTCCTCTGAGCTTCGCGGCAAGGGCTGGGACCCCTGGAAGATTGTCCTGCTCACAGGTTGGTGTTTAAATATCTGATTGTGTGTGAGAAGGGGAAGTCAGAAGCCCACGTCTCCTGAAAAGGAGATGTCAGTAAACTTGGTTCCTGTTTCTAGTCACAGTGCAGAAGGTGCAGTGAGGGACAGAGGGTCAGCGCAGGAAGCTCTGGGCAGACAGGAGCTGGTGAGGAGAGTGAAGCCTCCACTGCCCCTATTCAAAGTCAGTCACAGCAGCTGCCATCGGAAGCCCGATGTTCCCACCCGTGACAGGCTGACTCTCCACCTAGAAATCAAACCTGGGAGGCCAGTGAGGCACCTCAGTGTGTGGGGACATGACAGTCTGCGTTCATTCCTCAGCTGGCAGGGTCGATGGGGATGCAGACTCCTGCAGGCTCTTCTGTGCTCTCCACAGGGGTGTGTGTCATTGGCCTGTAATGTGTCCACTTGGACAGTGGCTTCCCACATCTGCACATTCAATATAGAAATGTAAATCACACTTGAATATAATGATGTCCATTTCCTACAAACCTGGGCAGTATGTAGATAAATTCTTGGAGGTAGCCTTTTTCCCATCCTCCCTCCGTCCCTCAATCCCTCTTTTCCTCCCTCCTTCCCTCCCTCCCTTCCTCCTTCCCTACCTCCCTCCCTCTTTCCCTCTCTTTCTTTCTTCCTGTTTCCTCTGTTTTTCCCCCTTTTATTTTTACCCCCATTATTTTCTGAGATCTTTTCAGGAACTGATCCTTCCAAAAAGATAATTCCAATTGTTGTCCTCACAAAGCCCTTTTCTAGTGAACCAGAAATCAGAGTATCCAGAGGAAAAACTCACTTTTTTTTTTTTTGCAATTTGCAAGAGGATTTTAATATCCAGAGCTCTGAGGGATTACAACCTCCCCACGCAGGGTAAAAGAAGTAAGCCCAGCGCGGACTGGCTTGCCTTGGCCTTTTATAGACTTATAACAGAACCCACCTACCACAAGCTTCTAAGCCAATCAGTTCAAACCATCTGAACCCGCGCTCTCTGACAACCTACCAGCCTCTCACAGAGGCAGGAAGAACTAGTTAAGTCATTGCCGCTTACGTGGCCTCCACGCAGTGTCGTGCCCACACTCCCCCACTGGCGTTGGGGACCCAAGTGCCCCCCACGTGCCCAGGCACGGGGGATTCCTTGCTTACAACCTTATCCTTTCATTCCTCACTTCCTGTCTTGTTAATAGTTCTAACCTTAGAACTAGGAGAAGATGAGGATGAAGAGGAGGTCAGCGAGCCCCCTCTCCTCACATAAGACACCCTTTATATGAAGAGTGATATGGGGACTCCTGAGTAGGGGATTCCACAGCAAGGCAATGACACCCTCTGTGGCTCTGAGGGCATGGGGGTAGCGTTGCTCATCTCCACTGAGGGCGCACCACTACCCACAGGCATGAGCTGAGGCATGCTCACACCTGCTCAGGATTGGTGGCTTGTCTCTCTTCCCTTCCAGCCTCCCTCTTTACCTGCTGGATCCTGCCCACCACTGCCTGAATCACCATGGAATACTTCCTGTCCCATGTGGTTGAAGGAGAAAATGTTCTTCTGTGTGTTGACAATCTGCCAGAGAATCTTCTAGGCTATTTCTGGTACAAAGCAGAGACAGACAGGAGGCACATAATTCCACTGTATTCACTGGCCTTTAATTTGAGTGTGTTGGGGCATATGGACAGTGGTAGAGAGACATTGTACAGCAACAGGTCCCTGTGGATCCAAAATGTCACCCAGGAGGACACAGGATTCTACATTTTTCAAACCATAAGTAAACGTGGAGAAATTGTATCAAAAACAGCCATACACCTTCAAGTGCACTGTAAGTAATTGACTGTGAACTGTGGGTTCTGGGTGGGGTCCTTCCACTAGGTACATGGAAATGACAGACCTGGCCTGTGTCTCCTTCCCCCTGCATTGTGTCTCCATGTTGGGACTTGAGCCTTACTGCAGGACACACATGGTGGAGAATAATGTCAATTGTGCACAATTATTCCTTTGACTTCACCTTGGGGAGACCTGGGTGCATGGAGGGCAGGTCATGCAAGGACGTCAGCCTCTGTCTAGACTCTTGGGGTCCTTAGTAGGAAACTGACCTTCAGGAGGACCTTGAGGGGAGTGAGAAGGGCTGGTGGTAGCCATTGGCATCTTACAGAGTTGCATCCCAGAAGCCCCTGTCTCCACATCTGTATTCCAGATTCAACTCCTGATGGCCCCGAAAAGCTTTGTGCCAGGGTTGGGTCTTGACTTTCTGTTTGCAGAGAAGTGTGTTTGTGAGTCATCAGTGTCTTGCTCCTGTGGGACAAGCAGTGCCCTGACAGGAGCGCCATGATAGGTTAGCTCTCCTTGTCTCCCTAGTGACCCGAGTGAGAACAATCCAGGGAGATTCCCATAGTGACCCGAGTGAGGGCACAAGAGTGAGAGTCTCAGGCCATTAACCCAGTGTCCTGATGGGCTTATGAGAATTCCAGGAGGCCCAAGGTCCCATCAGGGAGGGACAGAGAACACGGTCCTCCTGACCAGTTCTTGTCTTTTCGGACAAGTATGCTTTTATCCAGGTCAACACAGACAGGATCTGCTGCAGTGGACAGTTCCCCAGACATGAGCTGCGGTTCCCACAGTGAGGAGCAGGGATAGCCTGGGACAGCCAAGGACACTAACCACCCTCTATCCCTGAATCAGGCCCTCACCTTGAACCCGGACATTTATCTCTTTCCTGCAGACCTGGCAGTCATTGGTGCAGTCTTCTGAGACCTCTTAGCTGCTTCCTGTATCTGCTGCCCTGCCAGGGGACCATGTTCACATCCCAGACATGTATTTTCCCTGGAATGAAAGGGCGTCCTATGGGAATCAGCTAGACAGAGGTCGAGGGCTTCTCAGAAAGGCCAGGGAGCACTTGGACAGTACCACCACCCAGTTCTGTAGGCAGAGAAAGTGTCAGCACCATCTTGAAACCCTCCATGGGATGACTGAGGCCAGAGGGGTCATTGCGGGTCACAGGTCAGCTCCTCCCACATTCAGGCTGTGAGCTCCTCACAGGTCTGCTCCTGGGCCTTTCTTCTCCCTCAGAACCGTGACTGGTGACTGCAGTGAGTCTGGATCTGTCCCCTTCCCCACTCATCATGCAGCTGGTCCCATTGAATCCCTCACAGACATCTGTCACCATCCTCCAGAGAGCAAACTCCATCTTTCCAGAGCACTGAGGACACAGGGCAGACTGGGTGCCCTGCTGGGTTTCCATGTCACACAGGGAGTGCAGAGGCTCCTTCTCTGGTACTGACTGACCCAGGATGAGAAACCAAGAGAGTGCTGCCCCTGGCTGAGCCTCCGATGTCTCAGGTGACAGAGATGATCAGAAGGCTGTTGTCCCTTTGTTTTCTGGAGGGGTGAAATAGAAAGAGCCAAGAGGAGATGGTAGGCGGGCATTCTGGAGAGTTTTCAGGACAGAGAACACAGAGCTGCCCTCAGCCCATGGCTTCTGGAAGACACTTCAGTCTGGGAGGAGGCTGAGGCTAGAGGAGGGAACTGGAGATCTGGGCTGGACCAGATGGGATAAAGACAGAGGACACTCTAGGCCACAGAGTCCAGGGAGGCCCCTCTGTACACTCCGCAAAGGTTGTAGCACCTGTCAGGCCCTCCTGACCATGGGTGAGGAGACTATACTTTACAGAGTGTGAGAGGAGACTTATTCTCAGTTATTGTCTGGAGTGTTCTCAAGAGCTCAATGACCTGAGAGAGCCTGGGGCTTGTAGGAGAGAAGAGCCAGTGGGACAGAGGCCCAGCAGGAGCAGGAGGCTCTCGGGGGAATGAGTAGGGGGAAGGGGAGCCTTTTCTCACCCACAGTTAATCGGCATGTGCACCGCAGTCTGAAGTCTGACATTCTCAGCTGTGAAGTCCCAAACAAGGACCCAAGCTGGTATTGATTCATGATGTGGCTCAGTGGATCTGGGTGTTTGTTTCATGTCTGACAACCTGAGAACCAGTGAATGGAAGTTATCCCCGGACTTCTACCTATGGATGTTATCCTGTAGACACACACACACACACACACACACACACACACATAGTGAAAATAAATGAATATAATGGAAGAATTGTACACTACATCCTCATACTTATAAAATTATTATTTTTTTTACAATTACAAAATTTCTGTAAGGCAAAGTATATTTCTTTTTTTTTATTGGATATATTCTATATTTACAATTCATTTCCCTTTTTCTGGTTCCCCACCCCCAAGGGTCCCACATGCCCTTTTCCCTCCCCCTGCTCCCTCATCCACCTCCTCACACCTCACTGTTCTTGTACTCCCCCAAAATGATGCTTTGGTCCATTCTAGCTCCAGTGTCCACTCCTTTCTTCTTGTCAGACCTCACTTGGTATGTGATTTATGTCTTTGGTGTTCCAAGATTCTAGGCTAATATCTACTTATCAGTGACTGCATACCATGGGTATTCTTTTGAGACTGGGTCACCTCACTTAGTATGATGTTCTCCAGCTCCATCCATTTCTCTAAGAATTTCATGAATTCATTGTTTCTAATGGCTGAATAGTACTCCATTGTGTATATATACCACATTTTTTGTGTCCATTCCTCTGTTGATGGACATCTGGGTTCTTTCCAGCTTCTGGCTATTATATATAAGGCTGCTATGAACATAGTGGAGCATGCATCCTTATTGCATGCTGGGGAATCTTCTGGGTATATTTCCAGGAGTGGTATGGCTGGGTCCTCCGGAAGTATTACGTCCAGTTTTCTGAGGAACCGCCAGACTGATTTCCAGAGTGGTTGTACCAGCTTGCATTCCCACCAGCAGTGGAGGAGTGTTCCTCTTTCTCCACATCCTCGCCAACACCTGATGTCTTTTGAGTTTTTAATCTTAACCATTCTGACTGGTGTGAGGTGAAATCTCAGGGTTGTTTTGATTTGCATTTCCCTAATGACCAATGATGTTGAACATTTTTTAAGGTGTTTCTCAGCCATCTGAATTTCTTCTGGTGAAAAGTCTTTGTTTAGCTCTGTACCCCATTTTTGGATAGGGTTATTTGGTTTTCTGGGGTCTAACCTCTTGAGTTCTTTGTATACATTGGATATTAGCCCTCTGTCAGATGTGGGGTTGGTGAAGATCTTTTCCCAATTTGTTGGTTGCCGATTTATCCTTTTGACAGTGTCTTTTGCCTTACAGAAACTTTGTAATTTTATGAGGTCCCATTTGTCTATTCTTGCTCTTAGAGCATAAGCAATTGGTGTTCTGTTCAGGAATTTTTCCCCTGAGCTAATGTCCTCAAGGGTCTTCCCCAGTTTCTTTTCTATTAGTTTTAGTGTGTCTGGTTTTATGTGGAGGTCTTTGATCCACCTGGAGTTGAACAGTGCAAGGAGATAAGAGTGGATCAATTCTCATTCTTCTGCATGTTGACCTCCAGTTGAGCCAGCACCATCTGTTGAAAAGGCTATCTTTTTTCCCACTGGATGTTTTCAGCTCCTTTGTCGAAGATCAATTGGCCATAGATGTGTGGATTCAATTCTGGGTCTTCGATCCTATTCCATTGATCCGCCTCCCTGTCACTGAACCAATACCATGCAGTTTTTAATACTACTGCTCTGTAATATTGCTTGAGGTCCAGGATATTGATTCCCCCAGAAGTTCTTTTGCTGTTGATGATAGTTTTAGCTATCCTGCGTTTTTTGTTATTCCAGATGAATTTGAGAATTGCTCTTTCTCACTCTATGAAGAACTGAGTTAGGATTTTGATGGGGATTGCATTGAATCTGTATATTGCTTTGGGCAAAATTGCCATTTTGACTATATTAGTCCTGCCAACCCACGAGCATGGAAGATTTTCCCATTTTCTGATGTGTTTTGCAATTTCCCTCTTCAGAGACCTGACGTTTTTGTCATATAAATCTTTCACATGTTTGGTTAGCGTCACTCCAAGATACTTTATATCATTTGTGGCTATTGTGAAGGGTGCCATTTCCCTAATTTCTTTCTTGGCCTGCTTATCCTTTGCGTATAGGAAGGCTACTGATTTGCTTGAGTTGATTTTATAGCCAGCCACTTTGCTGAAGTTGTTTATCAGTTGCATGAGTTCTCTGGTGGAGTTTTTTTTGGGTCACTTAAGTATACTATCATATCATCTGTGAATAGTGATAGTTTGACTTCTTCCTTTCCGATTTGTATCCCTTTGACTTCCCTCTGTTGTCGAATTGCTCTAGCTAGTACCTCAAGTACTATATTGAAGAGATATGGTGAGAGGGGACAGCCTTGTCTAGTCCCTGATTTTAGTGGGATTGCTTCAAGTTTTTCTCCGTTTACCTTGATGTTGGCTACTGGTCTGCTGTAGAATGCTTTTACTATGTTTAGATAAGGGCCTTGAATTCCTGCTCTTTCCAAGACCTTTAGCATGAAAGGATGCTGAATTTTGTCAAATGCTTTTTCAGCATCCAATGAGATGACCATGTGGTTTTTTTCTTTGAGTTTGTTTATGTAGTGGATTACATTGATGGATTTCCGTATATTGAACCATCCCTGCATCCCTGGGATGAAGCCAACTTGATCATGGTGAATGATCATTTTGATGTGTTCCTGGATTCGGTTGACAAGTATTTTGTTTAGTATTTTTGCATCGATATTGATAAGACAAATTGGCCTGTAGTTCTCTTTCTTAGTTGGATCTTTGTGTGGTTTTGGTATTAGGGTAATTGTGGCTTCATAGAATATGTTGGGTAGTGTTCCTTCTGTTTCTATTTTGTGGAATAGTTTGAAGAGTATCGGTATCAGGACTTCTTTGAAGGTCTGATAGAGTTCTGCACTAAAACCATCTGTTCCTGTGCTTTTTTTTTTGGTTGGGAGACTTTCTATGACCCCTTCTATTTCTTTGGGGGTTATGGGTCTGTTTAGACGATCTATTTGATCCTGGTTTAATTTTGGTATTTGGTAACTGTCTAGGAAATTGTCCATTTCCTCCAGATTCTCCAGTTGTGTTGAGTATAGGTTTTTGTAGTACGATCTGATGATTTTTTAAATTTCCTCAGTTTCTGTTGTTATATCTCCCTTTTCATTTCTAATTTTGTTAATTTGAATACTGTCTCTGTGCCCTTTAGTAAGTCTGGCTAGGGGTTTATCTATCTTGTTGATTTTTTCAAAGAACCAGCTCCTGGTTCTGTTGATTTTTTGTATGGTTCTTTTTGTTTCCACTTGATTGATTTCAGCCCTGAGTTTGATGATTTCCTGTCTTCTACTCCTAACCCTAACCCTAACCCTAACCCTAACCCTAACCCTAACCCTAACCCTAACCCTAACCCTAACCCTAACCCTAACCCTAACCATTCACAAAGAAGGTGAAATTGCTTCTTTTTGTTCCAGAGCTTTCAAGTGTGCCATTAAGTTGGTAGTATATGCTCTCTCCTGTTTCTTTTTGGAGACACTCAGGGCTATGAGTTTTCCTCTAAGCACTGCTTTCATTGTGTCCCATAGATTTGGGTATGTTGTGTCTTCATTTTCATTAAATTCTAAGAAATCTTTGATTTCTTTCTTTATTTCTTCCTGGACTAAGGTATCATTGAGTAGAATATTGTTCAGCCTCCACGTGTATGAGGATTTTCTGTTGTTTTTGTTGCTATTGAAGAACACTCTTACTCCATGGTGATCTGATAAGAGGCATGGGATTAGTTCGATCTTTTTATATTTGTTGACGTCTGTCTTGTGTCCAATTATATGGTCGATTTTGGAGAAGGTACCATGAGGCGATGAGAAAAAAGTATACTCTTTTGCTTTAGGGTGAAATGTTCTATATATATCTGTTAAATCCAAATGGTCCAAAGTTTCAATGAGTTTCTCCGTGTGTCTGTTTAATTTCTGTTTTCCTGATCGGTCCACTGTGGATAGTGGAGTATTGAGGTCCCCCACAATCATTGTGTTAGGTGCAATGTGTGCTTTGAGCTTTAGTAAGGTTTCTTTTACGAATGGGGGTGCCCTTACATTTGGAGTGTAGATGTTTAGAATTGTGAGTTCTTCTTGGTGGATTCTTCCTTTGACTAGCAAGAAGTGACCTTCTGTGTCTCTTTTGATGACTTTGGGTTGAAAGTCAATTTTATCTGATTTTTTAATTTAATTTTTATTTTCTATATTCTATGTTTACATTCCAAAGGCTTTCCCCTTTCCCAGTTCCCCCCCACCATATGTCCCATAATTCCTCTCCACCCCAGCTATTCCCCAATCATTCCCCCCCCACGATTTCTCTGTTCTGGGTCTACAAAACTGGATCCAATCTTTACAGGCCCAGGGTCCTCTCCTTTCTTCTTCTTGGGAGTCATTTGACTTGCTAATTGTGCCTTGAGCATTTAGGGCTTCTGGGCTCATTAATATCCACTTATCAGTGATTGCATTTCATGTGTATTCTTTTGTGATTGGGTTAGCTCACTTAGGATATTTTCCAGATCTAACCATTTACCTACAAATTGCATGAGTTCATTATTTTTAATTGCTGAGTAGTATTCCATTGTATAAATATACCACATTTTCTCTATCTATTCCTCTTTTGAGGGATATCTGGGCTCCTTCCAATTTCTGGCTATTATAAATAAGGCTGCTATAAACATAGTGGAGCATGTGTCTTTATTGTATGCAGGGGAATCCTCTGGGTATATGCCCAGGAGTGGTATGCCACGGTCCTCTGGAAGTGACATGCCCAATTTTCTGAGGAACCGCCACACTGATTTCCTGAGCGGTTTTACCATTTTGCAATCCCACCAACAGTGGAGGAGTGTTCCTCTTTCTCCACATCCTCACCAGCACTTGTTGTCTCTTGAGTTTTTAATCTTAGCCATTCTGACTGGTGTGGGGTGGAATCTCAGGGTTGTTTTGATTTGCATTTCCCTGATGGCTAATGATGTTGAACATCTCTTAAGGTGTTTCTCGGCCATCCGAATTGCTTCTGGTGAAAATTCTTTGTTTAGCTCTGTACCCCATTTTTTGATAGGGTTATTTGGTTCTTTGGGGTCTAACTTCTTGAGTTCTTTGTATATATTGGATATTAGCCCTCTGTCGGATGTGGGATTGGTGAAGATCATTTCCCACTTTGTTGGTTGCCATTTTGTCCTTCTGACGGTGTCCTTTGCCTTACAGAAACTTTGTAATTTTATGAGGTCCCGTTTGTCAGTTCTTGATCTTAGAGCATAAGCTATTGGTGTTCTGTTCAGGAACTTTCCCCCTGTGCCCATGTCCTCCAGGGTCTTCCCAAGTTTCTTTTCTAATAGTTTCAGTGTGTCTGGTTTTATGTGGATGTCCTTCATCCACTTGGAGTTGATCTTAGTACAAGGAGATAAGAGTGGGTCAATTTGCATTCTTCTTCATGTTGACCTCCAGTTGAACCTGCACCATTTGTTGAAAATGCTTTCTTTTTTCCACTGGATGGTTGTGGCTCCTTTATCAAAGATCAAGTGACCATAAGTCTGTGGGTTAACCTCTGGGTCTTCAATCCTATTCCATTGATCTACCTGCCTGTTGCTGTACCAATACCATGCAGTTTTTTAACACAATTGCTCTGTAGTACTGCTTGAGGTCAGGGATATTGATTCCCCCAGAAGTCCTTTTATTGTTGAGAATAGTTTTTAGCTATCCTGGGTTTTTTGTTACTCCAGATGAATTTGAGAATTGCTCTTTCTAGATCTATGAAGAATTGATTTGGGATTTTGATGGGGATTGCATTGAATCTGTATATTGCTTTTGGCAAGATGGCCATTTTTACTATATTGATCCTGCCAATCCAGGAGCGAGAAATATTTTTCCATCTTCTGAGGTCTTCTTCGATTTCTTTCTCAAGGACTTGAAGTTCCTCTCATACAGATCTTTCGCTTGTTTGGTTAGTGTTATGCCAAGGTACTATATGTTGTTTGTGGCTATTGTGAAGGGTGTTATTTCCCTAACTTCTTTCTCAGCCTGCTTGTCCTTTGAAAGTCAATTTTATCTGATATTAAAATAGCTATTCCAGCTTGCTTCCTGTAACCATTTGCTTGCAAAATTGTCTTCCATCCTTTTACTCTAAGGTAGTGTTTGTCTTTGACTCTGAGGTGTGTTTCCTGTAAGCAGCAAAATGTAGGGTCCTGTTTCCGTATCCAGTCTGTTAGTCTATGTCTTTTTATTGGGGAATTGAGTCCATTGATGTTAAGAGATATTAAAGAATAGAGATTATTACTTCTTGACATTTTTGATGTTATTTTTGTTTTTGAGTATTTATCTTCCTTTGAGTTTGATGGAAGAAGGTTACTGTCTTGCTTTTTCTTGGGTGCAGTTTCCTTCCTTGTATTGGAGTTTTCCTCCTATTATCCTTTGTAGAGCTGAGTTAGTGGAAAGATATTGTGTAAATTTGGTCCTGTCATGGAATATTTTGATTTCTCCATCTATGTTGATTGAGAGTTTTGCTGGGTATAGTAGTCTTGGCTGACATTTGTGTTCTCTTAGGGTCTGCATGAGGTCTGCCTAGGATCTTCTAGCTTTCATGGTTTCTGGAGAGAAGTCTGGTGTGATTCTGATAGGTCTTCCTTTATATGTTACTTGGCCTTTTTCTCTTACTGCCTATATTAGTCTGGGTTCTCTAGAGTCACAGAATGTATGGGTAGTCTCTATGTAGTTAGGGAATTTGTCGATGACTTACAGTCTGTAGTCCAACTCCCCAACAGTAGTCAGCAGCAGCTGTGGATGGAAGTCCAAGGATCTTGCAGTTGCTCAGTCCCACGAAGCAAGCCGGCAAGGAAGAAATGAGTCTTCCTTCTTTCAATGTCCTTATATATGTCTCCAGTAGAAGGTGTAGCCCAGATTGAAGGTGTGTGTATCCATGCCTTTAATCCGAGATGTTCTTGAACTAGAATCCATAGCCATACTGGGATTAAAGATGTATGTCTCCCCCACTCCTGGTACCAACTTCTGTCTTAGGGTTTCACTGCTGTGAACAGACACCAAGACCAATGCAAGTTTTATAAAAGACAACATTTAATTGGGGTTGGCTTACAGGTTCAGTGGTTCAGTCCATTGTCATCAAGGCAGAAACATTGCAGCATCCAGGCAGGCTTGGTGCAGGAGGAGCTGAGAGTTCTAGATCTTCACCTGAAGGCTTCTAGTAGAAGACTGACTTTCAGGCAACTATGGTGAAGCTCTTAAGCTCACACCCACAGTGACACACCTACTCCAACAAGGCCACACCTCCTAATAGGCTCACTTCCTGGGCCAATCATATACAAACCATCACACTGCCTTTAATATTCTTTCTTTGTTTAGTACATTTGGGGGTTTGATTATTATGTGATGGGAGGTGTTTCTGTTCTGGTCCAGTCTGTTTGGAGTTCTGTAGGCTTCTTGTATATTCATGGGCATCTCTCTCTTTAAGTTAGGGAAGTTTTCTTCCATAATTTTGTTAAAGATATTTGCTGGCCCTTTAAGTTGTAGATCTTCACTCTCATCTATCCCTATAATCCTTAGGTTTGGTCTTCTCATTGTGTCCTGGATTTCCTGGATGTTTTGGGTTACAAGCCTTTTGGATTTTGTGTTTTCTTTGACTGTGGAGTCAATGGTTACTATGTTATCTTCAGCATCTGAGATTCTTATCTCTATCTCTTGTATTCTGCTGTTGATGTTTGCATCTATGTCCCCTGATTTCTTCCCAAGTTTTTCTATCTCCAAAATTGTCTCCTATTGTGATTTCTTAGTTGTTTCTATCTCTGTGTTCAGATCTTGGATGGTTTTGCTCAGTTCCTTCATTTGTTTGTGTGTTCATGTAATTCTTTAATATATTTTTGTGTTTCCTCTTTCATGACTTCTGCATGTTGTTTCAAGTTCTCCTGCATTTCTTTAACTGATTTTCTCATTTCCTCTTTATTGGTTTCTGTCTGTTGGCCTATATTCTCCTGGAGTTCTTTAAGTGTTTTTTGTGTTTGCATTGTAAGAGCTTCTACCCTATTGATGGTCCCCTGCATTTCTTTAAGCGATTTGTTTATGTCTTTTTGTGTTCCTCTAGGAGCATCATGACCTGTGCTTTTATATCTAAGTCTTGTTTTTCTGATGTGCTGGGGTATCCAGGACTTGCTGTGGTTGGCGAATTGGGTTCAGATGGTGCCATATTGCCTTGATTTCTGTTAGTAACGTTCCTACATTTGCCTTTTGCCATCTGTTTATCTCTGGAGTTAGTTGGTCTTATTGTAGATGGCAGCCCCGCTGAAAGCACAGCCCGCCTGTCCCCAGGGGACAGTGACCGTTGCTGAGCTGTCGGTGCCCGGATCTGCCGATCTGTTCTGGTTCTGGGTGCGAGCCAGAGCCTGGCAGAGTTGTCTGCGCTAGAGTAAGCTAGGTCTCAGTCCAAGCCCCTGACTCCAGCTGCTAGAATTCTGTGCAGTGTCCCGAGATAAGATGGCACCTCGCTGCCAGCCCGCCCGGAGAGCCCATACATATCAATTTATTAAATCTATGAACATGCATGTGTGGGACCTTGAAAGAAATGGTTCTGAGAGATCATTCATTTATTCAATCATTCATTAGTTCCCCACAGATATCTGATGTGTTTTCAGGCAGCCTCTCTTTAAAAAATATGAGACCACAACCGATTCTCACAATTCTCTTTCCCTTGTGGACTGGAAGAGAGACCAGTGAGGAAAGCTAGAAGATAATCTGGTATTGGGAGCAATCATTAAAGAGACAGAAACTCCACAAATGCTTCAGAGAATGAAGACAAGTCTACTGGGAAAGGGGTCGAGAGGCAGCACTTCAAAACACATCTACACTGAGTGTGAGCCAGGAGCTAAGGACAGTGAGGTGGGGCCATGTTGACATCCAAGGAGAGCTCCATAGAGAGGAAATGACAAGCCAGGGGCAAGGAGTTCATGGAGGTCATGTGCTGATCCCCACCACATAGGGCAGGGAGAACCTCACCCACACACATCAGCTGAGCACTGCACACAGCCACTCAGGACACAGGGCGCCATCTTAGCCAAACCCCAAATCCTAATCTGATGGATCTCACTTCCCTTCTAGCCTCTTGGTACATCTGTGGCAGTCCCTCTCCACGCACACAGCCCACTATTGAGTCAGTGCTGCCCAGAGTTCCTGAAGGGGGCAATGTTCTTCTCCTTGTTCACAGCAGTGGGCATCACCCTGGGAAGGGCACCTGCCTGGGTGGTGCAGACCTCCGAGGGGGAAAGCCTGCTGAACGTGGGTCCTGTGCTGGAGCTAATGCTGTTCTCCACAGAGGGAGGGAGGAGCAGGCAGCTGCAGGTGTGGTGGCCCACTGTGTCCTTCTCTGCAGACCATGCAGCACCTGGTCGAGTTTCTTGCTCAGTGGGGAGGACAGTGCATGACTGTGTGGGAACAGGGGAGCTCAGACATCTGCTAGATCATCCTAAGGGGGAAGAATGGAAAGGCTCCCCCAGGGTTACTTCTGACCTCCATCTAGGGGCTGTGGCCTGTCATTAAACATACACACAGGTGTACACCTGCACCTCACACACACCCACACCTCTCGATGCGCCTCTGTATGGTAACTCTAGCTGGATGTTTAGCTGGTGTCAGTAGCTCCAAATATGAGAATGTCATTACCACCTAGACACCCAAGAACCTTTTACATCTGCCTATCTACCCACAGTCCTACGAGCCTGTGTAGGCACTGTGCCTTCTCGAAATATCAAATTAGATGCTTTTCTAACAAGGCCCTAGCTGTAATGGGCTGGAAGACAGACTAGGATGGCCATCTCAAGGTGAAGTAAGGTGCTGACTGGACCAGAATGGAGGTCGGGGAATGAAAACCCGGGGTATGTAGAGGAGGAAGTGAGAGAAAGTCTGCCTGTACCGCACATCTTCTGAGAGAGAGCAGGCTTGTGCATACAGTGAGGGTGGAGACTGCTGAGGACAGAGTTCCCCATAGCAGAAGACACACACAGTCGTATCAAGGATGCCGTCTGCTCAGTCCCTCTATCTTGTGCACACATGCCTTCCCCCATCTGCTGTGCCATGGATCTAAGTTTCTCTGGGCACAGGGCCCCATCTTTTCACCAAAGACCAAGGTGTCAATACTGATGTGTTTGTCTCCTTCCCGTCTTTCTTCGCTTTCTGTCTGTGTTCATTCTCCCTCCATGGACAAGCTTCCTACTGCATCATTGGGAGGAGCATCAGGAAGCCAAGGATCTAGACTCAATTCTAGTTGTCCCCAGAGAACTTCTCCTCAGGACTAGCTTTTTACTTCCTGTCAGAGGTGACAAGGAAGAAGGCTTGACTGACTGTCCAAGTCCCATTGGCTGTAGGATCAGCTATGCACTGCCATGACAGCTGCAGTCACACAAGTCACCTGACTACCAAGGGACAGGTACCAGGACAGAAGCCAACTGTTCTGATGGACTTAGGAGACATAGAGAAAAGTAATGTCCCCAATGAGAGGACAGAGGTCACAGTTTTCCATGCACCTCCTTTTCCTCAGGAGTCCAGGCTAGGGTTAGTGAAACAGAAGCTGCTGATGTGAGCAGCTCCCCCATCCCCAGGGCAGAACGTTGCTCATATGTAATCAAAACTCATGGGCACTGCACTGATCACACACAGATCCTGGATCAGTGTCACATGGCCGATGTGCCGTAGATGCAACGCACTAGACATGACTGTGGTTACAGCTCCAATTTCTCCTCCCTGGAAGCTTTATTAAGTGTGAGCTCTAGAGGGCTGGAAGAGCTGTCTGAAGGATGACTGTCATTTGTTCCCCTCCTCTGTTTCTTTGCAGAGCTTGTGACACAGCCCTTCATGAGAGCCACGGACAGCACAGTCAGAGTACAGAGCTCAGTGGTCTTCACTTGCTTCTCAGACATCACTGGGATCTCCATCCGTTGGCTCTTCAATAATCAGAGTCTGCAGCTCACAGAGAGGATGATCCTGTCCCCGTCAAAGTGCCAACTCAGGATTCATACTGTCAGGGAGGAGGATGCTGGAGTGTACCAATGTGAGGCCTCCAACCCAATCAGCTCGAAGCCCAGTCTCCCAGTCAGCCTGGTGGTGATGAAGGAGTGACCCCTCCTCTGATGGTACATCAGGCTGGGGGCCTTTATGTATTCAGATGCCCACACTTATCGACCCTTGCCCGTTACAGATTTCCATTCATTCTCATGGCCACTGGCCATTTCTTCCATCCCTAATGTACTGAGTGGTTTTGTGTGTCAACTTGACACAGACTGGAGTTATCACAGACAAAGAGCTTCAGTTGGGGGAAATGCCTGCATGAAGACCCAGTTGTGGCGCATTTTCTCAATCAGTGATGAAGCAGGGAGGGCCCCTGGTTGGTGGTGTCATGAATGGGCTGGTCCTCCTGGGTTCTATCAGAGAGCAGGTTGAGAAAGCCAGTGGAAGAAACCAGGAAGTAACATCCCTCCATGGCCTCTGCATGAGTTCCTGCTTCCTGACCTGCTTGTGAAAGGATAAAGTTATAAGCTAGGAATCCCCCATGCCTGGGCATGTGGGGGGGGCACTTGAATCCGCAAGGCTAGTGGGGGAGGGTGGGCGCGCGCGACACTGCGTGGCGGCCACGTAAGCGGATATGACTTAACTAGTTCTTCCGGCCTCTGTGAGAGGGTGATAGGTTGTCAGAGAGCTCAGGTTCGGATGGTTTGAACTGATTGGCTTAGAAGCTTGTGGTAGGCGGGTTCTGTTATAAGTCTATAAAAGACCAAGGCAAGCCAGCTTGGGCGGGCTTACATCTTTACCTTGCTGGGGAGACAGTAACCCCCCAGAGCTCTGGAAATTAAAACCCTCTTGCGAAATTGCATCAGGTCTGTCTCTCGTGAGTGTTTGGGGTGCCGGTTTCTGAGGCATGGGGGTACAGAAGTACCCCGGTTTTTCTTTCGGATCTTACACTTGAGTTCCAGTCCTGACTTCCTTTGGTGATGAACAGCTGTATGTTAGTGTAAGGTGAATAAACCCTTTTCTCCCTAACTTGCTTCTTGATCATGTTTGTGCAGGAATAGAGACCCTGACTAAGACACCTCCCCACACATGATCCTGAACCCCTCCACTCTCCTCCCCATCTCCTCTCCTACCCAGTTCCCTCCCTGCCTTCTACAACTATTTTCCCCCTTCTAAGTGAGAGTCAAGCATCCTTACTTGGGCCTCCCAAGTTGTTGTGCTTCATTGGGTCTGTTGAGTGTAGTGTGTGTGTGTCTTGTATTTTATGTCTAATGTCCATTTATAAGTGAGTACATACCATGCATACCATTTTTGGACTCAGTCAACTCACTCAGCATGGTGTTCTCCAGTTCCATCAATTTGCCTTCAAATTACTGATATCTTTGTTTTTAGTAGTTGAATAGTATTCCACGTTGCACATGGCACCACATGGCGTGCATCCATTCTTCCAAGCTGCTGGCGCCCTCCCCACACTGCTCAGCCCACTCTTGATGCACAGTGCAGCCCAAGGAGAAAACGTTCCCTTTGTCCTCAATAGACAGAGAGCTTCACGCCTTTACTGAAACAAGGGGGGAACTGAGGGTGACAGGTGTCTTAGGGTTTTCCTTGTGTGAACAGAGACCATGACCAGTGCAAGTCTTTTACAAGACAGCATTCAGTTGTGGCTGGTTTTCAGGTCAGAGATTCAGTCTGGCATCTTCAAGGTGGGAACGTGGTAGAGCCCGGGTAGGCATGGTGCAGCAGAGCTGAGAGTTCTCTGTCTTCATCTGAGGGTTGCTTGCAGGACTCTCCCTTCTATGCAGCTAGGCCCATGGTCTTAAAGTCCACACCTGCAGTGAAACACCTACTCCAACCAGGTCACACCTCCAGCAGTGCCACACACTGGCCCAAGCATATACAAACATCACATTCCCCTCCTTGGCCCACATAGGCTTACCTAAACATATGTGTCTATAGAGGTGATACCTAAATAGCATAAGAGTATATTTAGTCCAACTTCCAAAGTCCCCATTGTCTATAGCAGTTCTAACAATGCTAAAAGTCGAAAGTTCAAAGTTTCTTCTGAGATTTGTCCAATCACTTAATTGTAATCCCCAAAAGTAAGACAGAAAACCAGCTGGGCAGACTCCAAACTCTGCATTTCTACCTCTGATGTCAAAGTGCTTTTCATATCTGCACTCATTTTTCATCTTTGTTGAGTGCAAAAACCTGCTTTCTCCTGGGCTGTTTTCAATCTCTGTTAACAGCTGTCCTCAGCAGATAGCCCACAGCTCTGGCATCTCAAACACCTTGCGGTCTCCAAGGCAGCTTTAGTGTTGTAGCTTGTTGTTTTGATGTCTGGGGTCCACACATGATCTGCTGGTTTCCTCCAAATGGCTGACATCACTTCCCCCGCTCTGCCCTCTGTAGCACTCTAAGCTCAGGCTGATCCACCCCAGTGCTGCTGCTGTTCTTGGTCATCATCCCATGGTACTGGCATCTCTGACACACTGGGTTCTCGTTCTGCAAGCAGGCTTCCTCATTGACCTCTCATACGCTCTCTTCATGGTGCCAAGCCTTAAATTCTGTGCACAACCCCTTCAGTCCTGGGCTGACGACTGCAACTGAGGCTGCACCTTCATCAGTGTCCTTCCATGGCCTCTCACAGTGACAAGGCTCAGCTGCTTTTCATGACCCCTTCATGCCTTCAAAACCAGTACCACCTTGGTGTCTCTTACATATTACCAATTATAGCTGCAGCACAGGGTATAACCTTGGCTATCTCTGGGACACAGCTTCTTTGCATTCTCAGTAAACATTTTCCAGAAGATTTCCCCTCAGTGATGCTGGTTTCTTCTTTATCACTCCTAATTTCTTAGCTCCAGCTTACCTGCATCAATTGTCCCAGTTGTCCCGTCTATTCTTGACACTAAAGCCAGAGCCACATGCCCGAACCTACTGTGTTCTGCTGCTTAGCTGGGGCTGGAACATGGCCCCCTCTTAGTGTGTTCCCAGCCTTCTGTTTTCTGCCCCCCTCTCTGCTAAGCTTGGCTTTCCTGGATCTGGCTCTGTAGATTAACCTTGAGTTCAGATATCTGCATGGCTCTCTTCTCCTGTAATGCTGGGATTAAAGATGTGTACCACCATGCCAGATTTAAGCTTTTCTTCACCTAGAACCTGCTTTGTCACAGGCTGGCCTTGAGCTCAAAGATCTGTTTGGGGTTGTGTTCTAGCATTAAAGTTTTATACCATGCCTGGATCTATACTTAGCTGGGTGGGATCTTGTCCCCAAATCTCTTAATCTCTTATGTCCTAGAATATAGGATTCAATTCCATTTCACTTACAGGTTCCCCCCCCTTTTTTTTTTTGAGACAGGGTTTCTCCGTGTAGTCCTGGCTGTCCTGGAACTCACTCTGTAGACCAGGCTGGCCTCGAAATCAGAAATCCGCCTGCCTCTGCCTCCCAATTGCTGGGATTACAGGCGTGTGCCACCACGTCCAGCTTTTCAGGTTCCCTTTTCTTACTGGAACCAGGTGTTTTATAGTTTTCCTTTCTCAGCATTCCATGCTTGTTCAAAATACACTTCCTGAGACTAAAGTAGAGAACAGATTAGATGATGGGCCTTCTGATTCTTCCTTTGTCAATGCAAATAATATGAGCCTCTTCACCTTAGCCTCAGACAGATCTTCAGACAAGGAGAAAAGGTAGCCACATTTTTCACCGAAATACTGCAAGACAGTCTTTATACCACATACTGAAATTCTTCTCCTCTGAATCCTCTTAGACCAGGTCAGCACAGTTAAAATTAGCCCCAGCAATAAAGTCTTCCACATTCCTATGTGTTTGGCCCATTGATCCCCATGGAAAGCATTCCACTGTTTTCCAAATCCAAAGTCCAATGCTTCCAAATTAAAGCACAGGTAGGGCTACCACAACAATACACCACTTGTGATACAACTTATGTCTTGGGGGTTTTCTGCTGTGAACATGACCAATGCCAGGCTTATGAAGGACAACAAGTCAGAGTCCAGGGAGGCATGGTGCAGCAGGGTTGAGAATTCTACATCGTCATCTGAAGGGTGCTGGCAGAATACTCACTTCCAGGCATCTAGGGCTATGGTTTCAAAGCCCACACCCACAGTGACACACCTCCTCCAGCAAGGCACACCTCCAATAGTGCCACTCCCTGGCCCAAGCATACACAAACCATCACAGCAGCCATGGACTCACACAGTTTGTCATAGTCACCAGTCAGTACCTGCTGGGGACTGCACATAGTGTCCAAGGCCCAATGCACACCAGTTCTTGCAGTCATTGGCTGGAGCTTGTCCCTCCTGTGGGCCTGTAAGGCCATGTCAGCACTCCTGGGAGACCAGCTCTCTTCTCTTGGGATATGTGTGCAGATGGCTGTGGAGCCCCTCGGATCCCAGGTGCAGATGCTGACTGGAAGACTCCTGTCCCAGCTGCTCCACTGATCGCATGTCCTGAGTGCTCCCAGCAGTTCCACTCCAGACAGGTAATGGAGAGAAAGTGGAGATCTCACCTCTGTGTCCAGAAGTGAAAGTGTTTGGGGAGATCCCTCTCTCCTGGTGGGCAGTGCACAGAGGGAGGTGGAGCTGCCTGGCTCCCTGGTGTAAATGTGTCATTTGTCTTTCACAGGATGTCCTTATGCTCTGTAGATCTTTGAGAAAGTTTCCAACATTCAGACAGATTAGCTGCCACTATTCTTTTGTGCCCCTGTGCAAGTACTCATGTGCTCAGACCACATAGAAAATTTTGACATTCAGATTCCTTAGCACAGATGAAACCCAGAAGGGTCACCATGGTAGCATAAACCACCAGGTTCCACACAAATATACCATCTCAGCAGGAGTAGAAGCGGTCCACAGTTACCTTCACACAAGCTTGTTCCATTCTGTTCTGCAGAGCTCACACAGAAAGGTCAGACAAATTTAGTGCTCAGCAGGGAAAATGGAGGGAGTTTAACACAGTGTCACCAACATAAAATCACAAATACCTAGACGAGTTTTGCCAGCTTTAGGGTCCTTCAGATCAGTAGTCCTCTGTGTTGTAGGGAACTTCCCAGCTAAGGTACCAAAATGTTGTGCCAGGGAAATGTTTGTGGTCCCCCAAAACACACACAGGAGCTAATCTCATGTGACTCGCATCATGGTCTTTATTCTATTTGAGTGAGCGAGTCCCCCCTCCACCCAACATGCCACCATAATGCAGGACAGTTTTGTGTTGGGGGAGCCCTGAATGTCTATTGGGAAAAGGCTTTCTAGTAAGCAGCAAGCAGAGAATATGTGTGCAGGCATCTAATTGGAGAGCTGCTGTGGCCTTTACCATAATTGGCTGGTGTTGGGAGTCAATCATAGACTTAACTTCTGCTCCCATCTGCATTGGTGGTTGTTAGACAAGACATGGGCTTGTAACCTGAGGTGCATATTTGTTGGGGAAATAACCTGTAGACACCAGTCTTGTTGGGGATTAATTGGAGCTAGAGTTGGAGCTAGAGGCTGGGTCTAGACTCAGGTTTTGTTGCAGGGCCACTTGGAACATAATGCTAGGTACTAACCTGTTAGTTTATCTGAGTTCAACCTTAGGCCAGATTTTCTAAAATGGAGTCTGAACGTAAAGGCTTTAGCATCTCCTCATCATCGTCATTTCGCAATTAGAACTGACTGAGTGCAGGTTCCCTGAAGCTACTTGCAGACCCTCTTGTGCAAAGAGTTTTGGGGGACCCAGTTAGTTTTAGCAGCTACATCCTGTCAGAAATTTGTGCCATTTTGGAGTTTCAGAATTCATCAGAAGACACAGCAAGTGTAGACACACTGAAATATCACAAGTTTTACCCTATTGAGGGCAGGTGTGTGTGAGTGTGTGTGTGTGTGTGTGTGTGTGTATGTGTGTTTGGTGTGTGTGTGTGTGTGTGTGTGTGTGTGAGAGAGAGAGAGAGAGAGAGAGAGAGAAGGCACAGAGAGACAAAGTATATGTGCATACATGTCTCTGTGTGTGTGCATATGTGTTTCTGTGTGTGCATATGTTTCTCTGTGTGCATATGTGTCTGTGTGTAACTCTGCCATAGAATCAGGATAAGACCAATTTTTGTGGTTCTCATCATAAACACATCATGATAAAGACCCTTGGGCCTGAGAATCTGGCTGCAGAAGCAGTGGGATCTTTCTAGAAGGAGGACAACCAGGAAGTCCTGGCTCTGTATGACTGTCCCAGAATACTGACTCTAGGTGCCCTGGGGTAGTGCGTGCAGTCTTGGGATCTGACTTGTCAGAGCTAATACAGCAGAATGATTCATTAACAGTCTGAGTGTCCTAGCTCAGGGAACCAGAGAACAGTCAGGGAACAGTGCACTGGTATGAGAGCCACAGGTACAATATGTCCCTGGGAATCTCCTGCTGAGTCTGACTGGAGAGCACAGCTGCACAGGTGCACAGGCCATCAGCCAACTGTTCCGATGGCTTATTAGACTTTACAGGAAGGCCAGTGTCCCCATGAGAGGGACAGAGGACACAGGTCCTCTTGATGATTCATGTCCTCAGGGAAGAGTCTAATGAATCCTTTCCTGCAGACAAGTGGTAACAGACACTGCTGATGTGGACACCCGTCCTGCCCCAGTGTCAGGGCCTTGTTCGTATTTAAGGCTACCTTGTAGACACTGCAACATTTGTTCCCCATGTGTGCTGTCTGTCACTGAGAAACGCAGACACAGGAACACAGTGGCCACATGAGCCTCACACAGGCCACAGGTGACAGATATGAAGCACAAGTTCTCCGTCTCCAGCCAAGTATTCCATGTCTCTGCCCTGGAGGCCTTCTCAGGTGTCTGTGAATCAGAGAGGAGCTGATGTTAATCCTGGTCATCAGCTGCTCAAGGGGACATCTTGTCCAAGAACTGAAAGCAAATGGACAGTCAGATGAGACTCCAGAAGTAATCCACGTGTCTTCGAAGGATTTCTGGAGCATTCCAGGACTCCTGAGCCCACAAATGAGACAGGAAGTCGTGTTCTCCTGAGTGCAGCTTCACTCAACACTCAGATCGTTGTTTCCCTGAGACATGGCCTTGCCTAGGAGACTGCTTCCCATCCCTGTCCCTACTGACCTGGATCTCCCTCCCTAGACCCTGCTCTCTTTCTTGTGTATATGAACACCCCCTCTCTGGGGGTCCTGAAATTTCCCTCCCTCCTGGCATCTCCCAAGGTTAAGACAGGACATTTGCTGCAGAATCACCCAGTCAAAGGGCATAGGTGACCCAGGAAGACCAGCGAGCAGCTGGGCTCAGCCACCATTGCCCAGCCAACCCATAAGGCTGGACAGCTGCCTTGAAACAGTGTGTAGGAAGAGGAGCCCACAGTCCTTTCCAGGACACACCGGTCACCCCTTCCCAACACCAAGATCATGAAACTCCTCACACAGCTGCTCCAGGGCCTCAGTCTTGGGTCAGGAACTTGACTGGTGACATTAGTGATAAAAGGTTTATCATCGTCCCCAGTTGTCACACAGCTGGTCCCTTCCAACCCTCAGAGACATCCCTGTCACCTTCCTGCTGGGAAATCCCACCTCCCAGAGCACTGAGGACACAGGGCATCCTGGGGCTCAGCTGTGTCTCTGTGTCTCAGGGGCACATAGGAAAGATGGGGGCTCCCTCTTTGATGCTGACAGACTCACATCCAGGAGTCAGCAGATGTCAGCCCTTGGACGAGTCGTCGTTCTCTGAGGGCATGTCTATGCATTTCAGCCTTGTTGCTCAAGGTGCTGTTGGAGGAGAAACATAAAGAGAGAAAAGTTGAGAAAGATGCGGGACAGCTCTGAGAGTGGAGGGACTGAGCAGAGCTGTGGACACAGACCCAGCACCCGTAGCCCATGGGATTCTGGGAAGTCTCCTGCTGAGAAAAACTCAGCTCAGAAGGGGGAAGGGCAGCAGAGGCCGGTGCCTTGCAGGAGCTGAAGGTCTTCCTCTCAGAGGAAGGACAGTCCAGTGAGAAGTGATATGGAGGTGTTCTCTGAGCTTTGCTGCAAGGGGTGGGACCCCTGGAAGAGAGTCCTGCTCACAGGTTGGTGTTTAAATATCTGATTGTGTGTGAGAAGGGGAAGTCAGAAGCCCACGTCTCCTGAAAAGGAGATGTCAGGACCCTTGGTTCCTGTTTCTAGTCACAGTGCAGAAGGTGCTGTGAGGGACAGAGGGTCAGCGCAGGAAGGTCTAGGCAGACAGGAGCTGGTGAGGAGAGTGAAGCCTCCGCTGCCGCTATTCAAAGTCAGTCACAGAGGCTGCCATCGGAAGCCCGATGTTCCCACCCGTGACAGGCTGACTCTCCACATAGAAATCAAACCTGGGAGGCCAGTGAGGCACCTCAGTGTGTGGGGACATGACAGTCTGCGTTCATTCCTCAGCTGGCGGGGTCGATGGAGATGCAGACTCCTGCAGGCTCTTCTGTGCTCTCCACAGGGGTGTGTGTCATTGGCCTGCAATGTGCCCACCTGGACAGGTGCCTCCCAAACCGCACATTCAATATAGAAATGTAAAAAATCATACTTGCTACAAACTAGGGCAGTATGTAGCATCATTCATGGAGAGCCTTTTCCCCTCCCTCCTTGTGTACTTCCCTCTCTCCCTTCTTCTACCCTTCCTTCCCTCTCTCCCTCCTTCCCTCCCTTTTTTCCTTCCTGTTTCCTCTGTTTTTTCCCCCTTCTATTTTCACCCCCATTATTTTCTGAGATCTTTTCAGGAACTGAACCTTCTAAAAACATTATTCCAATTGTTGTCCTCACAAAACCCTTTTCTAGTGAACCAGAAATCAGAGTATCCAGAGGATAAACTCACTTGTTTAATGGAACTGTAAATAGAACAGAATACATTTCAGAACGTGTGGACTGTTTGGAGGAGGAGGGGTAGGAAAAGGAGGGTCAAGGATGAAGTGGAGAAGATGAGGATGAAGAGGAGGTCAGCGAGCCACCTCTCCTCACATAAGACACCCTTTATATGAAGAGTGATATGGGGACTCCTGAGTAGAGGATTCCACAGCGAAGCAATGACACCCTCTGAGGCTCTGAGGGCATGGGGGTCGCGTTGCTCACCTCCACTGAGGGCGCACCCCACCCACAGGCATGAGCTAAGGCGTGCTCACACCTGCTCAGGATTGGTGGCTTGTCTCTCTTCCCTTCCAGCCTCCCTCTTAACCTGCTGGATCCTGCCCACCACTGCCCTAGTCACCATGGAATACTTACCGTCCCCTGTGGTTGAAGGAGAAAATGTTCTTCTGCGTGTTGACAATCTGCCAGAGAATCTTCTAGGCTATTTCTGGTACAAAGCAGAGACAGACAAGAGGCATATAATTCCACGGTATTCACTGGCCTTTAATTTGAGTGTGATGGGGCATATGGACAGTGGTAGAAAGACATTGTACAGCAATGGATCCCTGTGGATCCAAAATGTCACCCAGGAGGACACAGGATTCTACATTTTTCAAACCATAAGTAGACGTGGAGAAATTGTAACAAATACAGCCATACACCTTCAAGTGCACTGTAAGTAATTGACTGTGAACTGTGGGTTCTGGGTGGGGTCTTTCCACTAGGTACATGGAAGTGACAGGCCTGGCCTGTGTCTCCTTCCCCCTGCATTGTGTCTCCATGTTGGGACTTGAGCTTTACTGCAGGACACACATGGTGGAGAATAATGTCAATTGTGCACAATTATTCCTTTGACTTCACCTTGGGGAGACCTGGGTGCACGGAGGGCAGGTCATGCAAGGACGTCAGCCTCTGTCTAGACTCTTGGGGTCCTTTGTAGGAAACTGACCTTCAGGAGGACCTTGAGGGGAGTGAGAAGGGCTGGTGGTAGCCATGGGCATCTTACAGAGTTGTGTTCCAGAAACCCCTGTCTCCACATCTGTATTCCAGATTCAACTCCTGATGGCCCCGAAAAGCTTTGTGCCAGGGTTGGGTCTTGACTTTCTGTTCGTTTGCAGAGGAGAGTGCTTGTGAGTCATCAATGTCTTGCTCCTGTGGGACAAGCAGTGCCCTGACAGGAGTGCCATGATAGGTTAGCTCTCCTGGTCTCCCTAGTGACCCCAGTGAGAACAATCCAGGGAGATTCACACAGTGACCTGAGTGAGAACACACCAGGGATATTCACACAGTGACCCGAGTGAGAACACACCAGGGAGATTCCCATAGTGACCCGAGTGAGAACACACCAGGGAGATTCACACAGTGACCCGAGTGAGAACACACCAGGGATATTCACACAGTGACCCGAGTGAGGGCACACCAGGGAGATTCCCATAGTGACCCGAGTGAGAACACACCAGGGAGATTCCCATAGTGACCCGAGTGAGAACACACCAGGGAGATTCCCATAGTGACCCGAGTGAAGGCACACTAGGGAGATTCCCAGGCCATTATCCCAGCATCCTGATGATCTTATGAGAGTTCCAGGAGGCCCAGGGCCCCATCAGGGAGGGACAGAGGACACGGTCCTCCTGACCAGCTCTTGTCTTTTGGGACAAGTACATTTTTCCCCAGGCCAATGCGGACAGGCTCTGCTGCAGTGGACAGTTCCCCAGACATGAGCTGCGGTTCCCACAGTGAGGAGCAGGGAGAGCCTGGGACAGCCAAGGACACTAACCACCCTCTATCCCTGGATCAGGCCCTCACCTTGAACCCCGGCATTTTTATCTTCCCTGCAGACCTGGCGGTCACTGGCGCAGTCTCCTGAGACCTCTTAGCTGCTTCCTGTATCTGCTGCCCTGCCAGGGGACCTTGTTCACATTCCAGACATGTATTTTCTCTGGGAATGAAAGGGTGTCCTATGGGAATCAGCTAGACAGAGGTCGAGGGCTTCTCAGAAAGGCCAGGGAGCACTTGGGCAGAACCACCACCCAGTTCTGCAGGCAGAGAAAGTGTCAGCACCATCTTGAAACCCTCCATGGGATGACTGAGGCCAGAGGGGTCATTCCGGGTCGCAGGTCAGCTCCTCCCACATTCAGGCTGTGAGCTCCTCACAGGTCTTCTCCTGGACCTTTTTTCTCCCTCAGAATCCAGACTGGTGACCGCAGTGAGTCTGGATCTGTCCCCTTCCCCACTCATCATGCAGCTGGTCCCATTGGATCCCTCACAGACAGCTGTCACCATCCTCCAGAGAGCAAACTCCATCTTTCCAGAGCACTGAGGACAAAGGGCAGACTGGGTGCCCCACTGGGTTTCCATGTCACACAGGGAGTGCAGAGGCTCCTTCTCTGGTGCTGACTGACCCAGGATGAGAACCTAAGAGGGGGCCGTGCCAGGGTGAGCTTCAGATGTCTCAGGACACAGAGATGCTCGGAAGGCTGTTGTCCCTGTATTCTCTGGAGGGATGAAACAGAAAGAGCCGAGAGGAGAGGGTAGGTGGGCATTCTGGAAACTGTAGGACAGAGAACACAGAGCTACCCTCAGCCCATGGCCTCTGGAAGATGCTTCTGTCTGGGAGGAGGCTGAGGCTAGAGGAGGGAACTGAGATCTGGGCTGGACCAGATGGGATAAAGACAGAGGACACACCAGGCTGCAGAGTCCAGGCAGGTCCCCTCTGTACTCTCTGCAAAGGGTGAAGAACCTGTCAGGCCCTCCTGACCATAGCTGAGGAATCTATACATTTTTTTTATTTTTTATTTTTTTTCATTTTGCTTTCTTTTTTTTATTTTTATTTTCTATATTCTATGTTTACATTCCAAAGGCTTTCCCCTTTCCCAGTTCCCACCCACCATAGTTCCCATAGTTCCTCTCCCCCCCAACTATTCCCCAATCATTCCCCCTCCCCCCTCGGTTTCTTTACTAAACTGGATGCAATCTTTACATGCCCAGGGTCCTCTCCTTTCTTCTTCTTGGGAATCATTTGACTTGCTATTTGTGTCTTGAGTATTTAGGGCTTCTGGGCTCATTAATATCCACTTATCAGTGATTGCATTTCATGTGTATTCTTTTGTGATTGGATTAATTCACTCAGGATGATATTTTCCAGGTCTAACCATTTACCTACAAATTGCATGAATTCATTATTTTTAATTGCTGAGTAGTATTCCATTGTATAAATATACCACATTTTCTGTATCCATCCCTCCTTTGAGGGATATTTGGGCTCCTTCCAATTTCTGGCTATTATAAACAAGGCTGCTATAAACATAGTGGAGCATGTGTCCTTATTGCATGCAGGGGAATCCTCTGGGCATATACCCAGGAGTGGTATGCCAGGGTCCTCTGGAAGTGACATGCCCAATTTTCTGAGGAACTGCCAAACTGATTTCCAGAGCGGTTTTACCATTTTGCAATCCCACCAACAGTGGAGGAGTGTTCCTCTTTCTCCACATCCTCGCCAGCACTTGTTGTCTCTTGAGTTTTTAATCTTAGCCATTCTGACTGGTGTGAGGTGGAATCTCAGGGTTGTTTTGATTTGCATTTCCCTGATGACTAATGATGTTGAACATCTTTTAAGGTGTTTCTCGGCCATCCGAATTTCTTCTGGTGAAAATTCTTTGTTTAGCTCTGTGCCCCATTTTTGATAGGGTTATTTGGTTCTTTGGGGTCTAACTTCTTGAGTTCTTTGTATATATTGGATATTAGCCCTCTGTCGGATGTGGGGTTGGTGAAGATCTTTTCCCACTTTGTTGGTTGCCGTTTTGTCCTTCTGACAGTGTCCTTTGCTTTGCAGAAACTTTGTAATTTTCTTTGAGAAAATCAACAAGATAGATAAACCCTTAGCCGGACTAACCAAAGGACACAGAGACAGTATCCAAATTAACAAAATTAGAAATGAAAAGGGAGACATAACAACAGAAACTGAGGAAATTCAAAAGATCATCAGATCCTACTACAAAGGTCTATACTCAAAACAACTGGAGAATCTGGAGGAAATGGACAATTTCCTAGACAGATATCAAATACCAAAATTAAATCAGCATCAAGTAGACCAGCTAAATAGTCCCATAACCCCTAAAGAAATAGAAGGGGTTATAGAAAGCCTCCCAACCAAAAAAAGTACGGGACCAGATGGTTTTAGTGCAAGAATTCTACCAGACCTTCAAAGAAGACTTAACACCAATACTCTTCAAACTATTCCACAAAATAGAGACAGAAGGGACACTGCCCAACTCATTCTTCGAAGCCACAATTACGCTAATACCTAAACCACAAAAAGATCCAACAAAGAAAGAGAACTTCAGGCCAATTTCTCTTATGAATATAGATGCAAAAATACTAAATAAAATTCTTGCTAACCGAATCCAAGAGAACATCAAAACGATCACCCACCATGATCAAGTAGGCTTCATCCCAGGGATGCAGGGATGGTTCAATATACGGAAATCCATCAATGTAATCCACTACATAAACAAACTGAAAGAAAAAAACCACATGGTCATCTCATTAGATGCTGAAAAATCATTCGACAAAATTCAGCATCCTTTCATGCTAAAAGTCTTGGAAAGAGCAGGAATTCAAGGCCCATACCTAAACATAGTAAAAGCAATCTACAGCAAACCAGTAGCCAACATCAAAATAAATGGAGAGAAACTTGAAGCATTCCCACTAAAATCAGGGACTAGACAAGGCTGCCCTCTCTCTCCATATCTTTTCAATATAGTACTTGAAGTTCTAGCAAGAGCAATTAGACAACATAAGGAAGTCAAAGGGATACAAATTGGAAAGGAAGAAGTGAAACTATCATTATTTGCAGATGATATGATAGTTTACCTAAGTGACCCAAAAAACTCCACCAGAGAACTTCTACAGCTGATAAACAACTTCAGCAAAGTGGCAGGTTATAAAATTAACTCAAGCAAGTCAGTGGCCTTCTTGTACTCAAAGGACAAGCAGGCTGAGAAAGAAATTAGGGAAATAACACCCTTCACAATAGCCACAAACAACATAAAGTATCTTGGCGTAACTCTAACCAAACAAGCGAAAGATCTGTACAACAGGAACTTCAAGTCCTTGAAGAAAGAAATCGAAGAAGACCTCAGAAGATGGAAAAATATTTCTTGCTCCTGGATTGGCAGGATCAATATAGTAAAAATGGCCATCTTGCCAAAAGCAATATACAGATTCAATGCAATCCCCATCAAAATCCCAAATCAATTCTTCATAGATCTAGAAAGAGAAATTCTCAAATTCATCTGGAGTAACAAAAAACCCAGGATAGCTAAAACTGTTCTCAACAATAAAAGGACTTCTGGGGGAATCAATATCCCTGACCTCAAGCAGTACTACAGAGAAATTGTGATTTAAAAAAAGCTGTATGGTGTTGGTATAGCGACAGGCAAGTAGATCAATGGAATAGAATTGAAGACCCAGAAATGAACCCACAGACTTATGGTCACTTGATCTTTGATAAAGGAGCTACAACCATCCAGTGGAAAAAAGATAGCCTTTTCAACAAATGGTGCTCATTCAAATCGAGGTCAACATGCAGAAGAATGAGAATTGACCCACACTTATCTCCTTGTACTAAGATCAACTCCAAGTGGATCAAGGACCTCCACATAAAACCAGACACACTGAAACTAATAGAAAAGAAACTGGGGAAGACCCTGGAGGACATGGGCACAGTGGGGTAAGTTCCTGAACAGAACACCAATAGCTTATGCTCTAAGATCAAGAATTGACAAATGGGACCTCATAAAATTACAAAGTTTCTGTAAGGCAAAGGACACCCTCAGAAGGACAAAATGACAACCAACAAATTGGGAAAAGATCTTCACCAAACCCACATCCGACAGAGGGCTAATATCCAATATATACAAACAACTCAAGAAGTTAGACCCCAAAGAACCAAATAACCCTATCAAAAAATGGGGTACAGAGCTAAACAATAAAATTTTCACCAGAAGAAATTCAGATGACTGAGAAGCACCTTAAGAGATGTTCAACATCATTAGTCATCAGGGAAAAGCAAATGAAAACAACTCTGAGATTCCACCTCACACCAGTCAGAATGGCTAAGATTAAAATCTCAAGGGAAAACAGGTGCTGGCAAGGATGTGGAGAAAAAGGAAAACTCCTCCACTGTTGGTGGGATTGCAAGATGGTACAACTGCTCTGGAAATCAGTCTGGTGATTCCTCAGAAAATTGGGCATGACACTTCCAGAGGACCCTGGCATACCACTCCTGGGCATATACACAGCAGAATCCCCTGCATACAATAAAGACTCATGCTCCACTATGTTCATAGCAGCCTTATTTATAATAGCCAGAACTTGGAAGGAGCCCAGATGTCCCTCAAAGGAGAAATAGATACAGAAAATGTGGTATATTTATACAATGGAATACTACTCAGCAATTAAAAATAATGAATTCATGCAATTTGTAGGCAAATGGTTAGCTCTGGAAAATATCATCCTAAGTGAGTTAACCCAATCACAAAAGAATACACATGAAATGCAATCACTGATAAGTGGATATTAATGAGCCCAAAAGCTCTGAATACTCAAGGCACAATTAGCAAATCAAAAGATTCCCAAGAAGAAGGAAGGAAAGGACCCTGGTCCTGAAAACACTGGATCCAGTTTTGTAAGAGAGTATCAGAACAGACAAATGGGGGGAGGGATGACTGGTGAATGGGTGGAGGGAAGAGGACCTATGGGACATATGGTGAGGGGGGAACTGGGAAAGGGGAAAGCCTTAAAAATTAAAAAAAGAAAAGAAATCTGGCCTAAGTTTGAACTCAGATAAACTAACAGGTTAGTACCTAGCATTAGGTTCCAAGTGGCCATGCAACAAAACCTGAGACTAGATCCAAACTCTAGCTCCAACTCTAGCTCCAATTAACCCCCAACAAGACTGGTGTCTCCAGGTTATTTCCCCAACAAATATGCACCCCAGGTTACAAGCCCGCCCCCTGCCTAACAACCACCAATGCAGAGGGGAGCAGAAGTTAAGTCTATGATTGACTCCCAACACCAGCCAATTATGGTAAAGGCCACAGCAGCTCTCCAATTAGAAGCTTGCACACATATTCCCTACTCGCTGCTTACTATAAACCATTTTCCTGTTAGACATTCGGGGCTCCCCACCACAAAACTGTCCTGCATTATGGTAGTGTGTTTGGAGAGCTGGGGCTCACTCGCTCAAATAGAATAAAGACAATACTGTGAGTCACATGAGATTAGCTCCTGTGTATGTTTTGGGGTACCACAAATATTTCACTGGCACAACATTTTAGTATGTTGGCTGGGAAGATCCCTATAACACAGAGGCCTACTGATCTGGAGGGCCCTAAGGCTGGCAAAACTCTTCTAGGTATCTGTGTTTTTATGTTTGTAACACTATGTCAAACTCCTTCCATTTTCCCTGTCTGATCATTAAATTTGTCTGACATTTCTGTGTGAGCTCTGCAGAGGAGAATGGAGCAAGCTTATGTAAAGGGAACTGGGGAATGCTTCAAGCCCTGCTGAGATGGTTTATTTGTGTGGAACCTGGTGACTTATGTTACCATGGTGATTCTTCTAGGTTTGGTCTGTGCTAAGGAATCTGAATGACAGAAATCTTCTATGTGGTCTGAGCAGGCAAGTACTTGCACAGGGGCACAAAAGATTGTGATTTTGGTGGCTGCTAATCTGTCTGAATGTTGGAAACTTTCTGAGAGATCTACAGAGCATAAGGACATCCTGTGAAAGACAAATGACACATTTACACCAGGGAGCCAGGCAGCACCACCTCCCTCTGTGCACTGCCCACCAGGAGAGAGGGATCTCCCCAAACACTTTCACTTCTGGACACAGAGGTGAGATCTCCACTTTCTCTCCATTACCTGTCTGGAGGGGAACTGCTGGGAGCACTCAGGACATGCGATCAGTGGAGCAGCTGGGACAGGAGTCTTCCAGTCAGCATCTGCACCCGGGATCCGAGGGGCTCCACAGCCATCTGCACACATATCCCAAGAGAAGAGAGCTGGTCTCCCAGGAGTGCTGACATGGCCTTGAAGGCCCACAGGAGGGACAAGCTCCAGCCAAGGACAGCAAGACCAACTAACACCAGAGATAAACAGATGAAGAAAGACAAGCACAAGAACTCTACCAACAGAAACTAAACTACTTGGCAACATCAGAAGCCAGTTCACCCACTACAGCAAGTCCTGGATACCCCCAACACACTGGAAAAGCAGGAGTTGGATTTAGAATTGTGTCTCACGATGCTGATAGAGGAATTTAAGAACATAAATAACTCCCTAAAGAAATACAGGAGAACACAGGTAAGCACATAAAGAATTATAGGTAAAAACAAAAAAAACAGGTGAAGGAAATGAACAAAACCATCCAGGATCTAAAAATGGTAGTTGAAACAATAAAGAAATCACAAAGGGAGACAACACTGGAGATAGAAAACCTAGGAAAAATGAGGAATCATGGATGCTTCCATCAACAACAGAATATAGGAGATATAAGAGAGAGTCTCAGGTGTAGACAATAACATAGAAAAGACTGTCACAGCAAAGAAAATGCAAAATGCAAAAAGCTCCTAACCCAAAACATCCAGAAAATCCAGGACACAATGAGAAGACCAAACCAAAAGATAATAGGGATAGAAAGAGGGAAGACTCCCAACTTAAAGGGCCAATAAATATCTTCAAAAAATTACAGAATAAAACTTTCCTTACCTAAAGAAAGAGATACCCGTGGACATACAAGAAGCCTACAGAACTCCGAACAGATTGGACCAGAAAAGAAATTGTTCCCATCACATAATAATGAAAACATCAAATGCACAAAACAACAAAGAATACTAAAGCAGTAAAAGAAAAAGGTTAAGTAACATATAAAGGCACACCTATCAGAATTATAACAGACTTCTCATGAGAGGCTATGAAAGCCAGAAGAGCCTGGGCAGATGTCATACAGACCCTAAGAGAACACAAATGCCAGCCGTGGCTACTATACCCTGCAAAACTCTGTTACCATAGATGGAGAAACCAAGATATTCCATGACAAAAACAAATTGATACACTATCTTTCCACAAACCCAGCCCTTCAACGGTTAATAAATGGAAAACTACAACACAAGAAGGGAAACTACACCCTAGGAAAAGCAAGAAAGTAATCTTTCATTAACAAACCAATGAGAAGACAACCACATAAACATAACTCTAACTAAAATAACACGAGGAAGCAACAATCACCTTTCCTTAATATCACTTAATATCAATGGATTCAATTCCCCAATAAAAAGACATAGACGAACACACTGGATGCATAAGCAGAACCCAACATTTTGCTGTATACAGGAAACTCACCTCCAGCAAAAAGACAGACAATACCTCAGAGTAAAAGGCTGGAAATCAATTTTACAAGCAAATGGTCCCAAGAAATAAGCTGGAGTAGCCATTCTAATATCGAATAAAATCGACTTTCCACCAAAAGTTATCAAAAAGGATAAGGAAGGACACTTCATGCTCATCCAAGGAAAAATATACCAAGAATTACTCTTAATCCTGAATATCTACACTCCAAATGCAAGGGCACTCACATTGATAAAAGAAACATTACTAAAGCTCAAAGCACACATTGCACCTCATACAATAATAGTGGGAGACGTCAGCACCCCACTCTCATCAATAAACAGATCACAGAAATAGAAACTAAACAGAGAAACAGTGAAACTAACAGAAGCCATGAGCCAAAAATGATTTAGCAGATATCTATAGATATCTATAGAACATTTTATCCTATAACAAAAAATATATACCTTCTTCTCAGCACCTCAAGGTACCTTCTCCAAAATTGATCATATACTCAAGCAAAAAACAGGCCTCATCAGATATGAAAAGATTGAAATAATCCCATGTGTATTATCAGATTATCATGGATTAATGCTGATCTTCAATAACATCAAAACAACAGGAAGCCCACATACACATGGAAGCTGAACAACACTCTACTCAATGATGACTTGTTCAATGAACAAATAAAGAAAATATTAAAGACTTTTAATGAAGCCACAACATACCCAAACCTATGGGACACAATGAAAGCAGTGCTAAGAGGAAAACTCATAGCTCTGGGTGCCTCCACAAAGAGACTGGAGAGAGCATATGCTAGCAGCTTGACAGCATATGTGAAAGCTCTAGAACAAAAAGAAGCAAGTACACCCAAGAGGAGTAGACCACAGGAAATAATCAAACTCAGAGCTGAAATCAACCAAGTAGAAACAAAAAGAACCATACAAACAATCAACAAAACCAGGAGCTGGTTCTTTGAGAAAATCAACGAGATAAATAAACACTTAACCAGACTAACCAGGAGGCACAGAGACAGTATCCAAATCAGCAAAATCAGAAGGGAAAAGGGAGAATAACAACAGAAACCGAGGAAACCCAAAAGATCATCAGATCCTACTACAAAAGGCTACGCTCAACACAACTAGAACATCTAGATGAAATGGACAAATTCCTATACAAATACCAGATAGCAAAGTTAAATCAGGATCAGATAACTAACCCCATAACCCCTAATGAAGGAAAAACAGTCATCAATAGTCTCCCAACCAAGAAAAACCGAGGACCAGATAGATTAGTGCAGCACCCAAGGGGAGAACAACACATCAACAATCTGTTCCAGGGGAAAACCAGTCATCCAGTGGTGGGGAAATAGCCTATCAAGTCCACAGGAGGTTCAAGCACCAGCTAGTGTCTACAAGAACAAGGCCAGAGATAACCAGATGGCAAAAGGCAAACATAGAAACGTTACTAACAGCCCGCCCAGCTGGTGGCGGGGAGCCGGAGTGTCACCCAGCGTGCCAGGTGCTCAGAACCATCCGGCGGCGGCGGCGGAACCAGGTACCCGAAACAGCCCGAGCTTAAGACCTTCGGGGACTCAGGCCTGGAGTGGGAGTTGGGCACAGAATAGCAGGTGCACTCTGCACTCGCGGGGGGAACCCGAGCTCCCTGAAGGCAGCTGCCATATTGCCTGCAGCTTCCCGCCCAGCTGGTGGTGGGGAAGCCGAGTGTCACCCAGCGTGCCAGGTGCTCAGAACCATCCGGCGGCGGCGGCGGAACCAGGTACCCGAGACAGCCCGAGCTTAAGACCTTCGGGGACTCAGGCCTGGAGTGGGAGTTGGGCACAGAATAGCAGGTGCACTCTGCACTCGCGGGGGGAACCTGAGCTCCCTGCAGGCAGCTGCCATATTGCCTGCAGCTTCCCGCCCAGCTGGTGGTGGGGAAGCCGAGTGTCACCCAGCGTGCCAGGTGCTCAGAACCATCCGGCGGCGGCGGCGGAACCAGGTACCCGAGACAGCCCGAGCTTAAGACCTTCGGGGACTCAGGCCTGGAGTGGGAGTTGGGCACAGAATAGCGGGTGCACTCTGCACTCGCGGGGCGGACCCCGAGCTCCCTGCAGGCAGCTGCCATATTGCCTGCAGCTTCCCGTCCAGCTGGTGGTGAGGAAGCCGGAGTCAGCCAGTGTGCCAGGTGCCCAGACCCAGCCGGAGGCCGAACCAGCCTCCCATCCAGCCAGTGGCAGGGAAGCTGGAAACTGGACCCAGCCAGCTTCCCAGCAGCTTGGGACCAGCAGGCAGAACCAGATAACTGAGATATCCCAACTTTAAGACCCCTGGGGAAACAGGATATCAGACAGCAAACCCTGAGCAGGAGCAGTGCAGAGCAGCCGCCCAACAGGCGGAACCAAATACCTGGGATATCCTGAGTTTAAGACCTCGGGGGACTCAGGCCACCTGTCAGCAATCTGTGAGCAAGACCCCCGCAGGACAGTGATTCAGGTACCCCAGTCGCTGGGAAATAGCCTTACAACCCCACAGGAGGGTCAAGCACCAGCTAGTATCTACAGGACCAACTAACACCAGAGTTAACCAGATGGCAAAAGGCAAACGTAAGATCGCTACTAACAAAAATCAAGGCAATATGGTGGCATCCGAACCCAGTTCCCCAACAGCAATAAATATTGGATACCCTGAAACACCAGAAAAACAAGACTCAGATCTAAAATCACTGGTCAGGATGCTGATAGAGGAACACTTAGATAAATCTCTTAAAGTAATACATGAGAAAGATCAAAAGCTAGAAGCCATTGCAAGACAAACACAATTAAATCCCAGATATCTCAACACACCAGAAAAACAAGACTCAGATCTAAAATCACTGGTAAAGATGCAGATTGAGGATCACTTAGATAAATTTCTTAAAGTAATAGAGGAGAAAATAGATCAAAAACTAGAAGCCCATACAAGGCAGACACAAAAATCACTTAAAGAAATCCAGGAGAATATAGAGTAAAAAATGAATCCCAATAAGGGGGAGAAACAAAAATCACCTAAAGAAATACAAGAGAACATGGGTCAACGAGTAGAAGTCATAAAGGAGGAAACACAAAAATCCCTTAAAGAATTACAGGAAAACACAAACAAGCAACTGAAAGATCTGAGCAAAACCATACAAAATCTAAAAACAGAAGTAGAAACAACTAAGCAATCGCAAAGGGAGACAATGTTGGAGATAGAAAACCTTGGGAAGAAATCAGGAGTCATAGATGCAAATATCAACAATAGAATACAAGAGATAGAAGACAGAATCTCAGATGCTGAAGATACCATAGGAACCATGGATTCAACAATTAAAGAAAATGCAAAATGCAAAAAGCTGGTAACCCAAAACATTCAGGAAATCCAGGACACAATGAGAAGACCAAACCTAAGGATTATAGGGATAGATGAGAATGAAGATCTACAACTTAAAGGGCCAGCAAATATCTTCTACAAAATTATGGAAGAAAATTTCCCCAACCTCTAAAGAGAGAGATGCCCATGAATATACAAGAAGCCTATAGAACCCCAAATAGACTGGACCAGAACAGAAATACTTCCCGTCACATAATAATCAAAACCCCAAATGTACTAAACAAAGAAAGAATATTAAAGGCAGTAAGAGAAAAAGGACAAGTAACATATAAAGGAAGACCTATCAGAATTACACCAGACTTCTCACCTGAGACCATGAAAGCTAGAAGATCCTGGGCAGACCTCATGCAGACCCTAAGAGAACACAAACTTCAGCCAAGACTACTATACCCAGCAAAACTCTCAATTGCCATAGATGGGGAAACCAAGATATTCCACGACAAAACCAAATTTGCAAGATACTTATCTACAAACCCAGCCCTACAAAGGATAATAGGGGAAAAATACCAACACAAGGGGGGAAACAACACCCCAGAAGAAACAAGATAGAAACCCCATCTCATCCAACCCAAAAGAAGAGAACCACTCAAATACAAATAATAATAACAATTCCCAAAATGTCAGGAAGTAATAATTACTACTCCTTAATATCTCTTAATATCAATGGACTCAATTCCCCAATCAAAAGACACAGACTAACAGACTGGATACGGAAACAGGACCCTACATTTTGCTGCATACAGGAAACACATCTCAGTGTCAAAGACAAACACCACCTTAGAGTAAAAGGCTGGAAGACAGTTCTACAAGCAAATGGTCCCAGGAAACAAGCTGGAGTAGCTATTCTAATATCAGATAAAATCGACTTTCAACCTAAAGTCATCAAAAGAGACACAGAAGGTCACTTCCTGCTTGTCAAAGGGAAAATCCACCAAGAAGAATTCTCAATACTGAACATCTATGCGCCAAATGCAAGGGCACCCTCATTCGTAAAAGAAACTTTACTAAAGCTTAAAGCACACATCGCACCTAACACAATGATTGTAGGTGACTTCAACACTCCACTCTCCTCAATGGACCGATCAGGAAAGCAGAAACTAAACAGGGACACAGTGAAACTAATTGAAGCTTTGGACCAATTGGATTTAACAGATATATATAGAACATTCCATCCTAAAACAAAAGAGTATACCTTTTTCTCAGCACCGCACGGTACCTTCTCAAAAATTGATCATATAATTGGTCACAAGACAGACCTCAACAAATACAAGAAGACCGAACTAATCCCATGTCTCCTATCGGATCACTATGGAGTAAAAGTGGTCTTCAATAGCAAGAAGAACAACAGAAAGCCCACATACACATGGAAACTGAACAATACTCTACTCAATGACACCCTGGTCAAGGAAAAAATAAAAAAAGAAATCAAAGACTTTTTAGACTTCAATGAAAATGAAGGTACGACCTACCCAAATCTCTGGGATACAATGAAAGCAGTGCTAAGAGGAAAACTCATAGCCCTGAGTGCCTCCAAAAAGAAACTGGAAAGAGCATACACTAGCAACTTAACAGCACACCTGAAGGCGCTGGAACAAAAAGAAGCTAACTCACCCAGGAGGAGTAGAAGAGAGGAAATCATCAAACTAAGGGCTGAAATCAATCAAGCAGAAACAAAGAGAACCATACAAAGAATCAACAAAACCAAGAGCTGGTTCTTCGAGAAAATCAACAAGATAGATAAACCCTTAGCTAGACTAACCAAAGGGCACAGAGATAGTATCCAAATTAACAAAATTAAAAATGAAAAGGGGGATATAACAACAGAAACAGGGGAAATTCAAAAGATCATCAGATCCTACCACAAAGGCCTATACTCAAAACAACTGGAGAATCTGGAGGAAATGGACAATTTCCTAGACAGATACCAAATACCAAAATTAAATCAGCATCAAGTAGACCAGCTAAACAGTCCCATAACCCTTAAAGAAATAGAAGGGGTTATAGAAAGCCTCCCAACCAAAAAAAGTACGGGACCAGATGGTTTTAGTGCAGAATTCTACCAGACCTTCAAAGAAGACTTAACACCAATACTCTTCAAACTATTCCACAAAATAGAGACAGAAGGGACACTGCCCAACTCGTTCTTCGAAACCACAATTACGCTGATACCTAAACCACAAAAAGATCCAACAAAGAAAGAGAACTACAGGCCAATTTCTCTTATGAATATAGATGCAAAAATACTAAATAAAATTCTTGCTAACCGAATCCAAGAGCATATCAAAACGATCATTCACCATGATCAAGTAGGCTTCATTCCAGGAATGCAGGGATGGTTCAATATACGGAAATCCATCAATGTAATCCACTACATAAACAAACTAAAAGAAAAAAACCACATGGTCATCTCATTAGATGCTGAAAAAGCATTGGACAAAATTCAGCATCCTTTCATGCTAAAAGTCTTGGAAAGAGCAGGAATTCAAGGCCCATACCTAAACATAGTAAAAGCAATCTACAGCAAACCAGTAGCCAACATCAAAATAAATGGAGAGAAACTTGAAGCAATTCCACTAAAATCAGGGACTAGACAAGGCTGTCCTCTCTCTCCATATCTTTTCAATATAGTACTTAAAGTTCTAGCGAGAGCAATCAGACAACATAAGGAAGTCAAAGGGATACAAATTGGAAAGGAAGAAGTCAAAGTATCATTATTTGCAGATGATATGATAGTCTACTTAAGCGATCCAAAAAACTCCACCAGAGAACTTCTACAGCTGATAAACAACTTCAGCAACGTGGCTGGTTATAAAATTAACTCAAGCAAATCAGTAGCCTTCTTGTACTCAAAGGACAAGCAGGCTGAGAAAGAAGTTAGGGAAATAACACCCTTCACAATAGCCACAAACAACATAAAGTACCTTGGCGTAACTCTAACCAAACAAGTGAAAGATCTGTATGACAGGAACTTCAAGTCCCTGAAGAAAGAAATCGAAGAAGACCTCAGGAGATGGAAAAATATTTCTTGCTCCTGGATTGGCAGGATCAATATAGTAAAAATGGCCATCTTGCCAAAAGCAATCTACAGATTCAATGCAATCCCCATCAAAATCCCAAATCAATTCTTCATAGATCTAGAAAGAGCAATTCTCAAATTCATCTGGAGCAACAAAAAACCCAGGATAGCTAAAACTATTCTCAACAATAAAAGGACTTCTGGGGGAATCAATATCCCTGACCTCAAGCAGTACTACAGAGCAATTGTGTTAAAAACTGCATGGTATTGGTATAGCAACAGGCAAGCAGATCAATGGAACAGGATTGAAGACTCAGAAATTAACCCACAGACTTCTGGTCACTTGATCTTTGATAAAGGAGCCACAACCATCCGGTGGAATAAAGATAGCCTTTTCAACAAATGGTGCTGGTTCAACTGGAGGTCAACATGCAGAAGAATGCGAATTGACCCACTCTTATCTCTTTGCACTAAGATCAACTCCAAGTGGATCAAGGACCTCCACATAAAACCAGACACACTGAAACTATTAGAAAAGAAACTTGGGAAGACTCTGGAGGACTTGGGCACAGGGGAAAAGTTCCTGAACAGAACACCAATAGCTTACGCACTAAGATCAAGAATCGACAAATGGGACCTCATAAAATTACAAAGTTTCTGCAAAGCAAAGAATCTATACTTTATAGAGTGTGAGAGGAGACTTATTCTCAGTTATTGTCTGGAGTGTCCTCAAGAGCTCAATGACCTGAGAGAGTCTCGGGGCTTGTAGGAGAGAAGAGCCAGTGGGACAGAGGCTCAGCAGGAGCTGAGGCTCTTGGTGAAGAAGTAGGAGGATGGGGAGCCTTTTCTCACCCACAGTTACTTGGCATGTACACCACAGTCTGAAGTCTGTCATTCTCAGCTGTGAAATCCCAAACAAGTACCCAAGCTGGTATTGATTCATGACGTGGCTCAGTGGATCTGGGTGTTTGTTTCATGTCTGACAACCTGAGAACTAGTGAATGGTAGTTATGCCCGGACTTCTACAGCCACCCCCCCCACACACATACACACCCATAGTGTAAAAATAAATGAAGATAATGGAAGAATTGTACACTACATCCTCATCCTTATAAATTTGTTAAATCTATGAACATGCATGGGTGGGACCTTGAAAGGAATGTTTCTGAGACATCATAAATGTATTCCATCATTCATTAGTACCCCTCAGATATCTGATGTGTTTTTAGGCAGCCTCTCTTTAAAAAATATTAGACCACAACCGATTCTCACAATTCACTTGCCCTTATGGACTGGAAGGGAGACCAATGAGGAAAGCTAGAAGATAATCTGGTGTTGGGAGCAATCATTAAAGAAACAGAGAATGAAGACAGGTCTGCTGGAAAGAGGTCGGGAGGCAGCACTTCAACACACATCTACACTGAGTGTGAGCCGGGAGCTAAGGACAGTGAGGCGGGGCCATGTTGACATCCAAGGAGAGCTCCATAAAAAGGAAATGACATGCTAGGGGCACGGAGTTTGTGGAGGTAATGTGCTGAACTCCACCACATAAGGCAGGGAGACCCTCACCCACACACCTCAGCTGAGCAATGCACCCAGCCACTCAGGACACAAGGCGCCATTTTAGCCAAACCCCAAATTTTAATCTGATGGATCTCTCTTCCCTTCTAGCCTCTTGGTACATCTGTGGCAGTCCGTCTCCACGAGCACAGCCCAGTATTGAGTCAGTGCCGCTCAGCGTTGCTGAAGGGGGAAGTGTTCTTCTCCTTGTTCAAAATCTTCCAGAGTATCTTCAATCACTCTTCTGGTACAAAGGACTGATTGTATTCAACAAGGTTGAGATTGCCAGACAGAGAAGAGCCAAGAATTCAAGTGAGCTGGGCCCTGCCCACAGTGGTAGAGAAACCGTGTTCAGCAATGGCTCCCTGCTGCTCCAGAATGTCACCTGGAAAGACTCGGGATTCTACACCCTACGAACTCTGGATATACACAAAAAAATGGAATTAGCACACATTTATGTCCCGGTGGGCAGTAAGTTAATCTCTGTGATCATTCAGTGCTGGGTGGGGCTTTACCACACAGGACTGTCCCTCTTGCCACGTGACTACGTCCTGTCTGTACTTTATTCCCATGATGGGGTTTAACCACACTGTGTAGGACACACATGTAGGAGAGAAATGTCCATGGGTCAGACTCTGTTTTCTGACTCCCCCTCATTTCTAGGAGGGCCTAAGATGGCAGACTGCTCTATCAGTTGAGGATCTTGTGATGCATGTGAGGAAACTGTGGCCTCCTCACAGAGTGGTGAGCATGAGGAAGCTTTTGCCCTGGTTGTTTGACCCAGGATTGACTAGCAATGTCCTGGGTACCATGTTCCAGGAGTACTCATGGTCTGAGCAGGCTGTCCTCTGCTGCTCATCAGCTGTCTACATCAATCCAGTGCATTTCGTATCATTAAACAGGAGAGTTTCATAAAAAAGAAAAGACAAGTAAAAACCAACAGAAAAAGACCGGAGTGATGCAGGGTTGTCATAGACAAAATGGAGGGTTGCTGGTTCCTGCGTGTCTCCTCACAGCCTGCTTATCCTGACCTTATAGCAGATGTGACCATGAGCCCAGGGTGGAAATACTCAAAGTGGACTGGTCCCTGCCATGCCAGTCACCAGGTGAAAGATGTACTCTCCATGTGCCCACAGACTCTGGCTTGTGTCATGTTGACATAAAGCCAGCCAGCATAAGTCCTGGGCCATTTAAGAAGACTAGACTGTACCAAGTGGTCACCCAGCCCTAGTCCTGGAGTTTGCAGGCTGAGCAGTAAGAACATGGAGAATGTGAGAGCAGAGGTTGACTGCAGGAACAAAGGAAATGAGAAAAGTCAGATAGTGACTATCCCGGGTGTGTAGAGACCAAGGTCAGGGGAAGCGTCATCTCAAAGCACAGTGTACATGAGTGTGTGCTGTGTGTGAGGGAGCGCAGTGAGGGGCAGCCATGGAGACACCAATGAGAGAGCTCCATGCAGAGGAAATGACTGCAGGTCACTGAGGGAACGGAAGCTGTGTTGCTGACTTCCTCAGGTGGGAGTGACATACCCACACCTGCATGTCTAGGCTGAGTGAAGAATCCATCTTGTGAGGACTCAGGCTGCCACTTTTATACCCAGCACAATGATCCCATGTGATGACTTTTCTCCTTTTCCTTCCAGCCTCCCTTTACTCATGCTGTGACCCTCTCATGTCTGCCCAGCTCACAATCGATCCAGTGCCAGGACATGCTGCTGAAGGGGGGAGTGTTCTTCTCCAGGTCCACAATCGGCCAGAAGAGCTGCAAACCTTTTCCTGGTACAAAGGAGTGTATAGCACTGAGGCCTTTAAAATTGCAGAATACAGCATAGCAACGAAGTCTGTCAGGAGCGGCCGTGCACACAGCAGAAGAGAGACAGGGTACACCAATGGATCCCTGCTGCTGCAGGATGTCACTGAGAAAGACTCGGGCTTGTACACACTTGTAATGACAGACAGCAATTTCAAAGTCGACACAGCACGTGTGCAAGTCAACGTGCACAGTAAGTGACTCTATGGATTCCTTCTGTTGGGTGTGGCTTAGCCTACTTCTCCAGTGGACTGTGAAGCAGCTGTGCCTGCTTCCCCCAACCCCCACCACACTGTGTCCTCACATTGGCATTTGGCAGTTCCTGGAGGGCACACCTGGTGTGGACCAACAGCATTAGATCAGAGCTTTCCCCCTTTCTCTCCCTGCAGAGGGAGGCTCAGCCTAAGAACGTCAGACTCAGCCCTGACCCTTGGGCCTCTCACCATGCCCACAGCCCTGATAAAGACTCCGTGGGGTCCGATGAGTCCTTGCTGAGGAAGCCCTGGGTTCCCCACACACAGCACCAGGAAGGCCTGGCAGCAAATCTCTGTGATGCTCACATCCATAGGGAGCATGGAGAATGATTTTGTCATTGCTAGCTTTGGATTTCTGTAGGAGGTGACTTGGTGCAAGGCTGTTGTGGCATGTGTTACCATCCATGCCCTTGCCATGGGAGACACAGCTGTGGTAGTTACCATGGCCATCTTCCCCAGACTCAGGCAGGAATGCAGAGCTGGACAGGATGGTCTGTGCTCCCGGGCCACTCACTGGCTGTGTGGATGGCCGTATGAGACCTCACAGGACAGTCAGGGTCTCTAAGGTGATGGACAAAGGACAAGCAAATGCTTGTCCTCTGGTATCCAGTTCCTGGAACTGTCTCTCACAGGAAAACAATCTCAGAGTTGGTAAACTGGGCAGCTCCCAGACATGAGGAGCTACTCACTAGATGGCGAAGTAACTCATCCTACAGCTTCAGAGTCAATGCAATCTCCGGAGGTTCTTGCCACCATCAGAATGCAGAAAACTCAGACAAGCAATGCCAGGCAGCCCTCACTTAGGGTTTATCCTGCTTCCATCCACGACTCTGCATACCTGGACTTCTCTTGGGTAGTCTTTCAGACCTACTAAGCATATTACTGGGCCACAGGATCCCGTGTTACAAGGTTCAGGCTCTCCCTGGCACATCCCATGACTAATCACCCCGACAGAGTACAGCTGCCTCTCAGGAAAAACATGGCAGACCCTAGCTAGGGTTCATCCAGCATAGGATGATGCGAGTCCCTGGGAAAGTCTGCCTAGGTTTATGGGGCCACTGTCCTCTCTCTAGTGTCTCATTAACCTACTGCTTCTCAACCATTTGTAACTCCACACACAACTGCTCCTGAGTCTCATGACCACACACCCTGATTGGTGACTCCAGTGAGCATAGGTCTGTCCCCTTACTCGACATCAGTCAGCAGGTCCCTTCCCAGTCCTCACAAGCATCTCTGTCACCTTCCTGTAGAGTTGATCCCACCTCAGCACTGAGCACCTAAGCACCAAAGGGCAGCTTAGGATCCTGTGTCATCAAGGACACACTGGGAGAACACAGCAAGGGAAGCCCTGTGGTGAGCCATTGCTGCCCCAGGGACAGAGATGATGACCAGCCTTGTGCTGAGCACCATCCCTGACAGCAGTGGGCATCACCCTGGGAAGGGCTCCTGCCTGGGTGGGGCAGAGCTCCGAGGGAGAAAGTCTGCCGAGCTTGGGGCCTGTGCTGGATCTAATGCTGTTCTCCACAGAGGGAGGGAGGAGCAGGCAGCTGCAGCCATGGTGGCCCACTGTGTCCTTCTCCACAGAGCATGCAGCCCCTGGTCGAGTTTCCCACTCAGTGGGGAGGACAGTGCCTGACTGTGTGGGAACAGGGGAGCTCAGACATCTGCTAGAACTTCCTAAGGAGGAAGCATGGGAAAGGCTCCCTCAGGGTGACCTCTGACCTCCATCTAGGGGCTGTGGCCTGTCATTAAACATACACACAGGTGTACACCTGCACCTCACACACACCAACACCCCTCCATGCACCTCCATATGGTAACTCTAGCTGGAGGTTTAGCTGGTGTCAGTAGCTCCAAATATGAGAATGTCATTACCACCTGGACACCCAAGAACTTTTTACATCTGCCTATCTACCCACAGGCCTACGAGCCTGTGTAGGCATTGTACCTTCTCCAAATATCAAATTAGATGCTTTTCTAACAAGGCCCTAGGTGTATTGGGCTGGAAGACAGACTATGATGGGCATCTCGAGGTGAAGTAAGGTGCTGACTGGATCAGAATGGAGGTTGGGGAATGAAAACCCGGGGTATGTAGAGGAGGAAGTGAGAGAAAGTTTGCCTGCACAGCACATCTTCTGAGAGAGAGCAGGCTTGTGAATACAGTGAGTGTGAAGTCTCCTGAGGACAGAGTTCCCCACAGCAGAAGCCACACACAGTCGTATCAAGGATGCCGTCTGCTCAGTCCCTCTATCTTGTGCACACATGCCCTCCCCCATCTGCTGTGCCATGGATCTAAGTTTCTCTGGGCACAGGGCCCCATCTTTTCACCAAAGACCAAGGTGTCAATGCTGATGTGTTTGTCTCCTTCCCTTCTTTCTTCCCTTTCCGTCTGTGTTCACTCTCCCTCCATGGTCCAGCTTCCTACTGCATCAGTGGGAGGAGCATCAGGAAGCCAAGAATCCAGTCTCAAGTCTAGTTGTCCCCAGAGAATTCTCCTCAGGACTAGCTTTGTACTTCCTGTCAGAGCTGATGGGGAAGAAGGCTTGACTGACTGTCCAAGTCCCATTGGCTGTAGGATCAGCTATGTACTGCCATGACAGCTGCAGTCACACAGGTCACCTGACTACCAACGGACAGGTGCCAGGACAGAAGCCAACTCTTCTGATAGACTTAGGAGACATAGAGAAAAATAATGTCTCCAATGAAAGGACAGAGGTCACAGTTGTCCAGGCACCTCCTTATCCTCAGGAGTCCAGGCTAGGGTAAGTGGAACAGAAGCTGCTGGTGTGAGCAGCTCCCCCATCCCCAGGGCAGAACGTTGCTCATATGTAATCATAACTCATGGGCACTGCACTGATCACGCACAGATCCTGGATCAGCGTCACACAGCCCAGGGGCCCCAGATGCAAAGCACAATCATGACTGTGGTCTCAGCTCCAATTTCTCCTCCCTGGAAGCTTTATTAAGTGTGAGCTCTAGAGGGCCGGAAGAGCTGTCTGAAGGATGACTGTCATTTGTTCCCCTCCTCTGTTTCTTTGCAGAGCTTGTGACACAGCCCTTCATGAGAGCCACGGACAGCACAGTCAGAGTACAGAGCTCAGTGGTCTTCACTTGCTTCTCAGACATCACTGGGATCTCCATCCGTTGGCTCTTCAATAATCAGAGTCTGCAGCTCACAGAGAGGATGACCCTGACCCCGTCAAAGTGCCAACTCAGGATTCATACTGTCAGGGAGGAGGATGCTGGAGTGTACCAATGTGAGGCCTTCAACCCAGTCAGCTCGAAGCCCAGTCTCCCAGTCAGCCTGGTGGTGATGAAGGAGTGACCCCTCCTCTGATGGTCCATCAGGCTGGGGCCTTTATGTATTGATATGCCCACACTTACCGACCGTTGCCCGTTACAGATTTTTATTCATTCTCATGGCCACTGGCTATTTCTTCCATCCCTAATGTACTGAGTAGTTTTGTGTGTCAACTTGACACAGACTGGAGTTATCACAGAGAAAGAGCTTCAGTTGGGGGAAATGCCTGCATGAAGACCCAGTTGTGGGGCATTTTCTCAATCAGTGATGAAGCTGGGAGGGCCTCTGATTGGTGGTGTGATGAGTGGGCTGGTCCTCCTGGGTTGTGTAAGAGAGCATGCTTAGCAAGCCAGTGGAAGAAACCAGGAAGTAACATCCCTCCATGGCCTTGCATGAGCTCCTGCTTCCTGACCTGCTTGAGTTCTAGGCCTGACTTCCTTTGGTGATGAACAGCTGTATGTTAGTACAAGGCGAATAAACCCTTTTCTCCCCAACTTGCTTCTTGATCATGATGTTTGTGCTGTTATAGAGAGCCTGACTAAGACACCTCCCCACACCTGATCCTGAACCCCTCCACTCTCCTCCCCATCTCCTCTCCTACCCGGTTCCCTCCCTGCCTTCTACAACTATTTTCCCCCTTCTAAGTGAGAGTCAAGCATCCGTACTTGGGCCTCCCAAGTTGTTGTGCTGCATTGGGTCTGTTGAGTGTAGTGTGTGTGTCTTGTAATTTATGTCTAATGTCCATTTATAAGTGAGTACATACAATGCACACCATTTTTGGACTGAGTCACCTCACTCAGCATGGTGTTCTCCAGTTCCATCCATTTGCCTTCCCAGTACTGATGTCTTTGTTTTTAGTAGTTGAATAGTATTCCACGTTGCGCATGGCACCACATGGCCTGCATCCATTCTTCCACGCTGCTGGCGCCCTCCCCACACTGCTCAGCCCACTCTTGATGCACAGTGAAGCCCAAGGAGAAAATGTTCCCTTTGTCCTCAATGGACAGAGAGCTTCACGCCTTTACTGAAACAAGGGGGGAACTGAGGCTGACAGGTGTCTTAGTTAGGGTTTTCCCTCTGTGAACAGACACCGTGACCAGGGCAAGTGTTATACAAGACAGCATTCAGTTGGGGCTGGTCTACAGGTCAGAGATTCAGTCTGGTATCCTCACGGCAGGAACATGGTAGATCCCGGGCAGGCATGGTGCAGTCGAGGTGAGAGTTCTCCCTCTTCATCTGAGGGCTGCTTGCAGGACTCTCCCTTCCAGGCAGTTAGGTCTATGGTCTTAAAGTCCACACCTGCAGTGAAACACCTACTGCAACCAGGCCACACCTCCAGCAGTGCCACACCCTGGCCCAAGCGTATACAATCCATCATATTCCACTCCCTGGCCCACATAGGCTTGCCCAAATATATGTCTCTAGAAGGGTGATTCCTAAATATCATAATAAGTGTATATTTATTCCAACTTCCAAAGTCCCCATTGTCTATAGCAGTTTCAACAGTGCTAAAAGTCGAAAGTTCAAAGTTTCTTCTGAGAATTGTCCAATCACTTAATTATAATTCCCAAAGTAAGACAGGAAACCAGCTGGGCAGACTCCAAACTCTGCATTTCCACCTCTGATGTCAAAGTGGTTTTCATATCTGCACTCATTTTTCATCTTTGTTGAGTGCAAAAACCTTCTTTCTCCTGAGCTGTTTCCACTCCCTGTTAGCAGCTTTCCTCAGCAGATAGCCCATGGCTCTGGCATCTCAAACACCTTTGGGGTCTCCAAGGCAGCTTCAGTGTTGTAGCTTGTTGTTTCGATGTCTGGGATCCACACATGATCTGCTGGTTTCCTTCGAATGGCTGACATCAGTTCCCCCCCCCACACACACACATGGTACTGGCATCTCTGACACACTGGGTTCTCGTTCTGCAAGCAGGCTTCCTCAACGGACTCTCATAGGCTCTCTTCATGGTGCCAAGCCTTAAATTCTGTGCATGACCCCTTCAATCCTTGGTTGATGACTGCAACTGAGGCTGCACTTTCATCAGTGTCCTTCCATGGCCTCTCACAGTGACAAGGCTCAGCTGCTTTTCATGACCGCTTCATGCCTTCAAAACCAGTACCACCTTGGTGTTTCTTATATATTACCAATTATAGCTGCAGCACAGGGTACAACCTTGGCTATCTCTGGGACACAGCTTCTTTGTGCTCTCAGGAAACATTTTCCAGAACATTTCCCCTCCGTGATGCTGGTTTCTTCTTTATCACTCCTAATTTCTTAGCTCCAGCTTACCTGCAGTAATTGTCCCAGTAGTCCCGTCTATTTTGACTCTAGCCAGAGCCACGTGCCCGAACCTGCTGTGTTCTGCTGCTTAGCTGGGGCTGGAACATGGGCCACTCTTAGTCTGTTACCAGCCTTCTGTTTTCTGACCCCCTCTCTGCTAAGCTTGGCTTTCCTGGATCTGGCTCTGCAGATTGACCTTGAGCTCAGATATCTGCATGGCTCTCTTCTCCTGTAATGCTGTTATTAAAGGTGTGTACCACCATGCCAGGATTTAAGCTTTTCTTCACCTAGAACCTGCTTTGTCACAGGCTGGCCTTGAGCTCAAAGATCTGTTTGGGGTTGTGTCCTGGAATTAAAGCTGTTTTATACCATGCCTGGATCTATACTTAGCTCGGTGGGATCTTGTCCCCAAATCCCTTAATCTCTTATCTCCTAGAATATAGGATTCAATTCCATTTCATTTCCAGGTTCCATTTTCTTACTGGAACCAGGTGTTTTATAGTTTTCCTTTCTCAGCATTCTATACTTGTTCAAAATACTCTTCCTGAGACTAAACAAGAGAACAGATTAGATGATGGGCCTTTCTGATTCTTCCTTTGTCAATGCAATTAATCTGAGTCTCTTCACCTTAGCCTCAGGCAGATCTTCAGACAAGGAGAAAAGGTAGTCACATTTTTTACTGAAATACCACAAGACAGTCTTTATACCACATCCTGAAATTCTTCTCTTCTGAACCCTCTTGGGCCAGGTCAGCACAGTTAAAATTAGTTCCAGCAATAAAGTCTTCCACATTCCTATGTGTTTGGCCCATTGATCCCCATGGAAAACATTCCACTGTTTTCCAAATCCAAAGTCCAATGCTTCCAATGCACAGGCAGGGCTACCACAACAATACACCACTTGTGGTACAACTTCTGTCTTGGGGGTTTTCTGCTGTGAACAGACACCATGACCAATGCCAGGCTTATGAAGGACAACAAGTCAGAGTCCAGGCAGGCATGGTGCAGCAGAGTTGAGAATTCTCATCTTCATCTGAAGGGTGCTGGCAGAATACTCACTTCCAGGCATCTAGGGCTATGGTTTCCAAGCCCACACCCACAGTGACACACCTCCTCCAGCAAGGCACACCTCCAATAGTGCCACTCCCTGGCCCAAGCATACACAAACAATCACAGCAGCCATGGATTCACACAGTCTGTCATAGACACCAGTCAGTACCTGCTGGGGTCTGCCCACACTTTCCGAGGCACAATGCACACCAATGGATCTCTGCTCCTACAAAATGCCAACCAGAGGGATGCAGGATATTTTGAGCCTTTGAATCTGAAACGATGATGTTGAGCATGAACAAACATGTATATCCCCACATAAACTGTCACTGATTTTGTGTGACTTTTGGGTGCTATGTGGGTTTGTTCCATTTTTTTCACATAATGGTTGAGTTCCTGTGTTAGTGTTAATATTACTAATATTCCCTGTGTGGGGTTACAACACTTCTAAGTGTTTTATGTTTCCAAATGAAAGACTCACTAGCATAGCCTTTATATTTTCACATGCCTGAAGCAGCACAGTAGGTCATGTCCTTTCTTAGTTTCACTGTTTCTCTGTTTAGTTTCTATTTCTGCAATCTGTTTATGGATGAGAGTGGGGTGCTGACATCTCCCACTATTATTGTATGAGATGCAATGTGTGCTTTGAGATTTAGTAATGTTTCTTTTATCAATGTGGGTGCCCTTGCATTTGGAGTGTAGATATTCAGGATTAAGAGTTATTCTTGGTATATTTTTCCTTGGATGAGCATGAAGTGTCGTTCCCTATCCTTTTTGATAAATTTTGGTGGAAAGTCCATTTTATTTGATATTAAAATGGCTACTTCAGCTTGTTTCTTGGGACCATTTGCTTATAAAATTAATTTCCAGCCTTTTACTCTGAGGTAGTGTCTGTCTTTGTGCTGGAGGTGAGTTTCCTGTATACAGCAAAATGTTGAGTCCTGCTTTTGTATCCAGTGTGTTCGTCTATATCTTTTTATTGGGGAATTGAGTCCATTGATATTAAGGAAAGGTGATTGTTGCTTCCTTGTGTTATTTTAGTTAAAGTTAGAGTTCTGTTTATGTGGTTGCCTTCTTATTGGTTTGTTTATGAAAGATTACTTTCTTGCTTTTTCTAGGGTGTGGTTTCCCTCCTTGTGTTGTAGTTTTCCATTTATTAACCGTTGAAGGGCTGGGTTTGTGGAAAGATAGTGTATCAATTTGTTTTTGTCATGGAATATCTTGGTTTCTCCACTATGGTAATTGAGAGTTTTGCTGGGTATAGTAGCCAAGGCTGGCATTTGTGTTTTCTTATTGTCTGTGAGACATCTGCCCAAGATATTCTAGCTTTCACAGACTCTGGTGAAATGTCAGTTGTAATTCTGATAGGTGTGCCTTTATATGTTACTTGACCATTTTCTATTACTACTTTTAGTATTCTTTTTGTTGTTTTGTGCATTTGTTGTATTGATTATTATGTGATGGGAACAATCTCTATTCTGGTCCAATCTGTTTGGAGTTCTGTAGAGTTCTTGTATGTTCATGGGTATCTCTTTCTTTAGGTTAGGGAAGTTTTCTTCTGTAATTTTTTGAAGATGTTTATTGGTCATTTAAGTTGGAAGTATTTGCTCTTTCTATCCCTATTTTCTTTTGGTTTGGTCTTCTCATTGTGTCCTGGATTTGCTGGATGTTTTGGGTTAGGAACTTTTTGCATTTTGCATTTTCTTTGTTGTGACAGTCTTTTCTATGTTATCTTCTGCACCTGAGACTCTCTCTTATATCTCCTATATTCTGTTGTTGATGCAAGCATCAATGATCCTCATTTTTCCCTACGTTTTCTATCTCTAGTGTTGTCTCCTTTTGTAATTTCTTTATTATTTAAACTATTTTTTAGATTCTGGATGGTTTTGTTCAATTCCTTCACCTGTTTGGTTGTATTTACATATAATTCTTTATGTGCTTACCTGTGTTCTCCTGTCTTCTTTACAGAGTTATTTATGTTCTTCTTAAAGTCCCCTATCAGTATCATGAGACACAATTATAAATCCAACTCTTGTTTTTCAGTTGTGTTGGGGTATCCAGGACTTGCTGTAGTGGGTGAAATGGCTTCTGGTGTTTCCAAGTAGCTTGGTTTCTGTTGGTAGGGTTCTTGTGCTTGTCTTTCTTCATCTATTTATCTCTGGTGTTAGTTGGTCTTGGTGTCCTTGGCTGGAACTTGTCCCTCCTGTGCACCTGTTAGGCCATGTCAGCACTCCTGGGCGACCAGCTCTCTTCTGTTGGGATATGTGTGCAGATGGCTGTGGAGCCCCTGGGATCCCAGGTGCAGATGCTGACTGGAAGGCTCCTGTTCCAGCTGCTCCACTGATCGCATGTCATGAGTGCTCCCAGCAGTTCCCCTCCAGACAGGTAATGGAGAGAAAGTGGAGATCTCACCTCTGTGTCCAGAAGTGAAAGTGTTTGGGGAGATCCCTCTCTCCTGGTGGGCAGTGCACAGAGCGAGGTGGAGCTGCCTGGCTCCCTGATGCAAATGTGTCATTTGTCTTTCACAGGATGTCCTTATGCTCTGTAGATCTTTGAGAAAGTTTCCAACATTCAGACAGATTAGCTGCCACTAATCTTTTGTGCTCCTGTGCAAGTACTCACCAGCTCAGACCACATAGAAAATTTCTGACATTCAGATTCCTTAGCACAGATCAAACCCAGAAGGGTCACCATGGTAGCATAAGCCACCAGGTTCCACACAAATATACCATCTCAGCAGGAGTAGAAGCGGTCCACAGTTACCTTCACACAAGCTTGTTCCATTCTGTTCTGCAGATCTCACACAGAAAGATCAGACAAATTTAGTGCTCAGCAGGGAAAATGGAGGGAGTTTAACACAGTGTTACCAACATAAAATCACAAATACCTAGATGAGTTTTGCCAGCTTTAGGGTCCTCCAGATCAGTAGTCCTCTGTATTGAAGGGAACCTCCCAGCTAAGGTATTAAAATGTTGTGCCAGGGAAATGTTTGTGGTCCCCCAAAACACACGCAGGAGCTAATCTCATGTGACTCGCATCATGGTCTTTATTCTATTTGAGTGAGCGAGTCCCCCCTCCACCCAACATGCCACCATAATGCAGGACAGTTTTGTGTTGGGGGAGCCCTGAATGTCTAACAGGAAAAGGCTTTATAGTAAGCAGCAAGCAGGGAATATGTGTGCAGGCATCTAATTGGAGAGCTGCTGTGGCCTTTACCATAATTGGCTGGTGTTGGGAGTCAATCATAGACTTAACTTCTGCTCCCCTCTGCATTGGTGGTTGTTAGACAAGACATGGGCTTGTAACCTGAGGTGCATATTTGTTGGGGAAATAACCTGGAGACACCAGGCTTGTTGGGGATTAATTGGAGCTAGAGTTGGAGCTAGAGGCTGGATCTAGACTCAGGTTTTGTTGCAGGGCCACTTGGAACCTAATGCTAGGTACTAACCTGTTAGTTTATCTGAGTTCAACCTTAGGCCAGATTTTCTAAAATGGAGTCTGAATGTAAAGGCTTTAGCATCTCCTCATCATCGTCATTTCGCAATTAGAACTGACTGAGTGCAGGTTCCCTGAAGCTACTTGCAGACCCTCTTGTGCAAAGAGTTTTGGGGGACCCAGTTAGTTTTAGCAGCTACATCCTGTCAGAAATTTGTGCCATTTTGGAGTTTCAGAATTCATCAGAAGACACAGCAAGTGTAGACACACTGAAATATCACAAGTTTTACCCTATTGAGGGCAGGTGTGTGTGTGTGTGTGTGTATGTGTGTTTGTTGTTTGTGTGTGTGTGTGTGTGTGTGTGTGTGTGTGTGTGTGTGTGTGTGAGAGAGAGAGAGAGAGAGAGAGAGAGAGAGAGAGAGAGAGAAGGCACAGAGAGACAAAGTGCAAACATGTCTCTGTGTGTGCGTGCATATGTGTCTCTGTGTGTGCATATGTTTCTCTGTGTGCATATATGTCTGTGTGTAATTCTGCCATAGAATCAGGATAAGACCAATTTTTGTGGTTCTCATCATAAACACATCATGATAAAGACCCTTGGGCCTGAGAATCTGGCTGCAGAAGCAGTGGGATCTTTCTAGAAGGAGGACAACCAGGAAGTCCTGATTCTGTATGACTGTCCCAGAATACTGACTCTAGGTGCCCTGGGGTAGTGCATGCAGTCTTGGGATCTGACTTGTCAGAGCTAATACAGCAGAATGATTCATTAACAGTCTGAGTGTCCTAGCTCAGGGAACCAGAGAACAGTCAGGGAGCAGTGCACTGGTATGAGAGCCACAGGTACAATATGTCCCTGGGAATCTCCTGCTGCGTCTGACTGGAGAGCACAGCTGCACAGGTGCACAGGCCATCAGCCAACTCTTCCAATGGCTTATTAGACTTTACAGGAAGACATGAGAGGGACAGAGGACACAGGTCCTCTTGATGATTCATGTCCTCAGGGAATAGTCTAATGAATCCTTTCCTGCAGACAAGTGGTAACAGACACTGCTGATCTGGACATCCGTCCTGCCCCAGTGTCAGGGCCTTGTTCGTATTTAAGGCTACCTTGTAGACACTGCAACATTTGTTCCCCAAGTGTGCTGTCTGTCACTGGGAAACGCAGACACAGGAACACAGTGGCCACATGAGCCTCACACAGGCCACAGGTGACAGATGTGAAGCACAAGTTCTCCATCTCTAGCCACGTATTCCGTGTCTCCACCCTGGAGACCTTCTCAGGCGTCTGTGAATCAGAGAGGAGCTGATGTTAATCCTGGTCATCAGCTGCTCAAGGGGACATCTTGTCCAAGAACTGAAAGCAAATGGACAGTCAGACGTGACTCCAGAAGTAAGTAAGCCACGTGTCTATGAAGGATTTCTGGAGCATTCCAGGACTCCTGAGCCCTCAAATGATACAGGAAGTCGTGTTCTCCTGAGTGCAGCTTCACTCAACACTCAGATCGTTGTTTCCCTGAGACATGGCCTTGCCTAGGAGACTGCTTCCCATCCCTGTCCCTACTGACCTGGATCTCCCTCCCTAGACCCTGCTCTCTTTCCTGTGTCTATGAACACCCCCTCTCTGGGGGTCCTGAAATTTCCCTCCCTCCTGGCATCTCCCAAGGTTAAGACAGGACATTTGCTGCAGAATCACCCAGTCAAAGGGCATAGGTGACCCAGGAAGACCAGCGAGAAGCTGGGCTCAGCCACCATAGCCCAGCCAACCCATAAGGCTGGACGGCAGCCTTGAAACAGTGTGTAGGAAGAGGAGCCCACAGTCCTTTCCAGGACACACCGGTCACCCCTTCCCAACACCAAGGTCATGAAACTCCTCAAACAGCTGCTCCCGGGCCTCTGTCTTGGGTCAGGAACTTGACTGGTGACATTAGTGATAAAAGGTTTATCTTCATCCCCAGTTGTCACACAGCTGGTCCCTTCCAACCCTCAGAGACATCCCTGTCACCTTCCTGCTGGGAAATCCCACCTTCCCAGAGCACTGAGGACACAGGGCATCCTGGGTGCTCAGCTGTGTCTCTGTGTCACAGGGGCATATAGGAAAGATGGGGGCTCCCTCTTAGATGCTGAGAGACTCACATCCAGGAGTCAGCAGATGTCAGCCCTTGGACCAGTCATCATTCTCTGAGGGCATGTCGATGTTTATCAGCCTTGTTGCTCAAGGTGCTGTTGGAGGAGAAACATAAAGAGAGAAAAGTTGAGAAAGATGCGGGACAGCTCTGAGAGTGGAGGGACTGAGCAGTGCTGTGGACACAGACCCAGCACCCAAGGCCCGTGGGATTCTGGGAAGTCTCCTGCTGAGAGAAACCTCAGCTCAGAAGGGGGAAGGGCAGCAGAGGCCGGTGCCTTGCAGGAGCTGAAGGTCTTCCTCTCAGAGGAAGGACAGTCCAGTGAGAAGAGATATGGAGGTGTCCTCTGAGCTTCGCGGCAAGGGCTGGGACCCCTGGAAGAGAGTCCTGCTCACAGGTTGGTGTTTAAATATCTGATTGTGTGTGAGAAGGGGAAGTCAGAAGCCCACGTCTCCTGAAAAGGAGATGTCAGGAGACTTGGTTTCTGTTTCTAGTCACAGTGCAGAAGGTGCAGTGAGGGACAGAGGGTCAGCTCAGGAAGGTCTGAGCAGACAGGAGCTGGTGAGGAGATTGAAGCCTCCACTGCCCCTATTCAAAGTCAGTCACAGAGGATGCCATCAGAAGCCCGATGTTCCCACCCGTGACAGGGTGACTCTCCACATAGAAATCAAACCTGGGAGGTCAGTGAGGCACCTCAGTGTGTGGGGACATGACAGTCTGCGTTCATTCCTCAGCTGGCAGGGTCGATGGAGATGCAGACTCCTGCAGGCTCTTCTGTGCTCTCCACAGGGGTGCGTGTCATTGGCCTGCAATGTGTCCACCTGGACAGGGGCCTCCCAACCCACACATTCAATATAGAAATGTAAATCATACTTCAATGTAATGATGGCCATTTTCTACAAACCTGGGCAGTATGTAGATAAATTCGTGGAGACAGCCTTTTTCCCTCCCTCCCTCCCTTCCTCCCTCCCTCCCTCCCTCCCTCCCTCCCTCCCTCCCTCCCTCCTTCCCTCCCTTTCTTCCTTCCTGTTTCCTCTCTTTTATTTCCCCTGTTCATTTTCACCCCCATTATTTTCTGAGATCTTTTCAGGAACTTAAACTTCTATAAAGATAATTCCAATCATTGTCCTCACAAAGCCCTTTTCTAGTGAACCAGAAATCAGAGTATCAAGAGGAGAAAATCACTGGTTTAATGGAACTGTAAATAGAAGAGGAAACATTTCTGAAAGTGCGGACTGTTTGGAGGAGGAGGAGGAGGAGGAAGATGAGGATGAAGAGGAGGTCAGAGAGCCCCCTCTCCTCACACCATACACCCTTTATATGAAGAGTGATATGGGGACTCCTGAGTAGAGGGTTCCACAGCGAGGCAATGACACCCTCGAGGCTCTGAGGGCATGGAGGTTGTGTTGCTCACCTCCACTGAGGGCGCACCCCTACACACAGGCATGAGCTGAGGCGTGCTCACACCTGCTCAGGATTGGTGGCTTGTCTCTCTTCCCTTCCAGCCTCCCTCTTTACCTGCTGGATCCTGCCCACCACTGCCCGAGTCACCATGGAATACTTACCGTCCCACGTGGTTGAAGGAGAAAATGTTCTTCTGCGTGTTGACAATCTGCCAGAGAATCTTCTAGGCTATGTTTGGTTCAAAGGGGAGACAGACACGAAGCACGGAATTGCACTCTATTCACTGGTCTATAGTGTAACTGTGACGGGGCATGTACACAGTGGTAGAGAGACATTGTACAGCAATGGGTCCCTGTGGATCCAAAATGTCACCCAGGAGGACACAGGATTCTACATTTTTCAAACCATAAGTAAACCTGGAAAAATTGTATCAAATACAGCCATACACCTTCAAGTGCACTGTAAGTAATTGACTGTGAACTGTGGGTTCTGGGTGGGGTCCTTCCACTAGGTACATGGAAGTGACAGGCCTGGCATGTGTCTCCTTCCCCCTGCATTGTGTCTCCATGTTGGGACTTGAGCTTTACTGCAGGACACACATGGTGGAGAATAATGTCAACTGTGCACAATTATTCCTTTGACTTCACCTTGGGGAGACCTGGGTGCATGGAGGGCAGGTCATGCAAGGACGTCAGCCTCTGTCTAGGCTCTTGGGGTCCTTTGCAGGAAACTGACCTTCAGGAGGACCTTGAGGGGAGTGAGAAGGGCTGGTGGTAGCCATGGGCATCTTACAGAGTTGCGTCCCAGAATCCCCTGTCTCCACATCTGTATTCCAGACTCAACTCCTGATGGCCCTGAGAAGTTTTGTGCTAGGGTTGGGCCTTGACTTTCTGTTTGTAGAGAAGAGTGCTTGTGAGTCGTCAATGTCATGCTCCTGTGGGACAAGCAGTGCACTGCGAGGAGCGCCATGATAGGTTAGCTCTCCTGGTCTCCCTAGTGACCCGAGTGAGGGCACACCAGGGAGATTCCCATAGTGACTCGAGTGAGAACAAGGAGATTCCCAGGCCATTAAGCCAATGTCCTGATGGGCTTATGAGGGTTCCAGGAGGCCCAGGGCCCCATCATGGAGGGACAGAGGACACAGTCCTCCTGACCAGTTCTTGTCTTTTGGGACAAGTATGTTTTTCCCCAGGCCAATGCGCACAGGCTCTGCTGCTGTGGACAGTTCCCCAGACAGGAGCTGCAGTTCCCACAGTGAGAAGCAGGGAGAGCCTGGGACAGCCAAGGACACTAACCACCCTCTATCCCTGAATCAGGCCCTCACCTTGAACCCGGACATTTATCTCTTTCCTGCAGACCTGGCGGTCACTGGCGCAGTCTCCTGAGACCTCTTAGCTGCTTCCTGTATCTGCTGCCCTCCCAGGGGACCTTGTTCACATTCCAGACATGTATTTTCTCTGGGAATGAAAGGGTGTCCTATGGGAATCAGCTAGACCGAGGTCGAGGGCTTCTCATTAAGGCCAGGGAGCACTTGGGCAGAACCACCACCCAGCTCTGCAGGCAGAGAAAGTGTGAGCACCATCTTGAAACCCTCTATGGGATGACTGAGGCCAGAGGGGTCATTCCGGGTCACAGGTCAGCTCCTCCCACATTCAGGCTGTGAGCTCCTCACAGGTCTGCTCCTGGGCCTTTCTTCTCCCTCAGAACCATGACGGGTGACTGCAGTGAGTCTGGATCTGTCCCGTTCCCCACTCATGCAGCTGGTCCTATTGGATCCCTCACAGACATCTGTCACCATCCTCCATAGAGCAAACTCCATCTTTCCAGCGCACTGAGGACACAGGGCAGACTGGGTGCTCCGCTGGGTTTCTGGGCCACACAGGGAGTGCAGAGGCTCCTTCTCTGGTGCTAACTGACCCAGGATGAGAACCCAAGAGAGGGCCGCCCCTGTGTGAGCCTCTGATATCTCAGGTGACAGAGATGATCAGAAGGCTGTTGTCCCTCTGTTCTCTGGAGGGGTGAAATAGAAAGAGCTGAGAGGAGAAGGTAGGTGGGCAGTCCGGGGAGTGTGCAGGACAGAGGACACAGAGCTACCCTCAGCCCATGGCCTCTGGAAGACGCTTCTGTCTGGGAGGAGGCTGAGGCTAAATGAGGGAACCTGAGATCTGGGCTATACTAGATGGGATACAGACAGAGAACACACCAGGCTGCAGAGTCCAGGGAAGCCCCCTCTGTACTCTCTGCAAAGGTTGTAGCACCTGTCAGGCCCTCCTGACCATGGGTGAGGAGACCATACTTTATAGAGTGTGAGAGGAGACATTTTCTCAGTTATTGTCTGGAGTGTCCTCAAGAGCTCAATGACCTGAGAGAGTCTCGGGGCTTGTAGGAGAGAAGAGCCAGTGGGACAGAGGCCCAGCAGATGCAGGAGGCTCTAGGAGAAGAAGTGGGGGGAAGGGGAGACCGTTCTCACCCACAGTTAATCAGCATGTGCACAGTGGTCAGATGTCTGACATACTCAGCTGTGAAGTCCCAAACAAGGACCCAAGCTGGTATTGATTTTTGACATGGCTCAGTGGATCTGGGTGTTTGCTTCATGTCTGACAACCTGAGAACCAGCCAATGGAAGTTATCCTCTGACTTCTACCTAAGGATGTTATCCTGTACACACACACACACACACACACACACACACACACATTGTAAAAAAGAAATTAATTTAATGGAAGAATTGTACACTACATCCTCATACTTATAAATTTGTTATATCTTTGAACATGCATGTGTGGGACCTTGAAATAAATGGTCCTGAGACATTATTCATTTATTCATTCATTCATTAGTTTCCCGCAGATATGTGATGTGTTTTTAGGCAGCCTCTCTTTATAAAGTATGAAACCACAACCAATTCTCATAATTCTCTTGCCCTTGTGGTCTGGAAGAGCGACCAATGAGGAAAGCTAGAAGATGATCAGGTGTTGGGAGCAATCATTAAAGAAATAGAGAATGAAGACAGGTCTGCTGGAAAGAGGTCGGGAAACAGCACTCCGACAGACATCTACACTGAGTGTGAGCAGAGAGCTCAGGACAGTGAGGCTGGGCCATGTTGACATCCAAGGAGAGTTCCATAGAGAGGAAATGATGAGCTAGGGACATGGAGTTCATGGAGGTCATGTGCTGACCTCTACCACCTAGGGCAGGGAGACCCTCACCCACACACCTCAGGGGAGCATTGCACATAGCCACTCAGGACACAGGGCAACATCTTAGCCAAACCCCAAATCCTAATCTGATGGATCTCTCTTCCCTTCTAGCCTCTCGGTACATCTGTGGCAGTCCCTCTCCTCCCACACAGCCCACTATTGAGTCAGTGCCGCCCAGAGTTGCTGAAGGGGGCAGCGTTCTTCTCCTTGTTCACAATCTTCCAGAGTATCTTCACTCGTTCTTCTGGTACAAAGGACTGATTGTATTCAACAAGGTTGAGATTGCCAGACAGAGAAGCGCCAAGAATTCAAGTGAGCTGGGCCCTGCCCACAGTGGTAGAGAAACCGTGTTCATCAATGGCTCTCTGCTGCTCCAGAATGTCACCTGGAAAGACTCAGGATTCTACACCCTACGAACTCTGGATATACACAAGAAAATGGAATTAGCACACATTTATGTCCAGGTGGACAGTAAGTTAATCTCTGTGATCATTCAGTGCTGGGTGGGGCTTTGCCACACAGGACTGTCCTTCCTTCCACGTGACTATCTCCTGTCTGTATTTTATCCCCATGATGGGGTTTAACCACTGTGTGCAGGACACACATGTAGGAAAGAAATGACTATGGCTTAGACTCTGTTTTTTGACTCCCCCTCGTTTCCAGGAGGGCCTAAGTTTGCAGACTGCTCTGTCAGTTGAGGATCTTGTGATTCATGTGAGGAAAGCGTTGCCTCCTCACAGAGTGGTGAGCATGAGGTAGCTCTGGCCCTAGTTGTCTGACCCACGTTTAGCTAACAAAGTCCTGGGTACCATGTTCCAGGAGTACTCCTGGTCTGAGCAGGCTGTCCTCTGCTGCTCATCAGCTGTCTACATCAATCCAGTGCATTTCGTATCATTAAACAGGGGAGTTTCATAAAAAAGTAAAGAAAAGTAAAAAACAACAGCAAAGGACCAAAGCAATGCAGGGTTGTCATAGACAAAATGGAGGGGTGCTGGTTCCCGTGTGTCTCCTCACAGCCAGCTCTTATTGATCTTATAGCAGCTGTGACTATTAGCCCAGGGTAGAAATGCTCACAGTGGACTGTTCCCTCCTACATCAGTCACCTGGTGAAAGATGTACTCTCCATGTGCCCACAGACTCTGGCTTGTGTCATGTTGACATAAAGCCAGCCAGCATAATTCCTGGGCAGGCTAAGAAGACAAGACTGCTCCAAGCGGTCACCCAGCCTTAGTCCTGGGAGTTGCAGGCAGAGCAGTAAGAACATGGAGAGTGTGAGAGCAGAGTTTGACTGCAGGTACAAAGGAAATGAGAAAAGTCAGAAAGTGACTATCCAGGGTTTGTAGTGACCAATGTCAGCAGAGGCATCATCTCAAAGCACAGTGTGTGTGTTGTGTCTGAGGGAGTGCAGTGAGGGGCAGCCATGGAGACACCGAGGAGAGAGCTCCATGCAGAGGAAATGACTCCAGGGCACTGAGGGATCAGAAGCCGTGTTGCTGACTTCCTCAGGTGGGAGAGACACACCCACACCTGTATGTCTAGGCTGAGTGAAGAATCCATCTTTTGAGGTCATAGGCTGCCACTTTTATACCCAGCACAATGATCCCGTGTGCTGAATTTTCTCCTTTTCCTTCCAGCCTCACTTTCCTCATGCTGTGACCCTCTCATGTCTGCCCAGCTCACAATTAATCCAGTGCCAAGACATGCTGCTGAAGGGGGAAGTGTTCTTTTCCAGGTCCACAATCGGCCAGAAGAGCTCCAAACCTTTTCCTGGTATAAAGGAGTGTATAGCACTGATGCCTTTAAAATTGCAGAATACAGCATAGCGACAAAGTCTGTCAGGAGCGGCCGTGCACACAGCAGAAGAGAGACAGGGTACACCAATGGATCTCTGCTGCTCCAGGATGTCACTGAGAAAGACTCGGGCTTGTACACACTTGTAACGACAGATGGCAATTTCAAAGTCGAAACAGCACGTGTGCAAGTCAATGTGCACAGTAAGTGACTCTTAATGGCTTCCTGCTGTTGGGTGTGGCTTAGCCTACTTCTCCAGTGGACTGTGAGGAGTGGGCTGTGCCTGCTTCCCCCCCATCTCCACTGCACTAATTCCTCACATTGGCATTTGGCAGTTCCTGCAGGGCACACCTGGTGTGGACCAACAGCATTAGGTCAGAGCTCTTCCCCTTTCCCTCCCTGCAGAGGTAGGGTCAGCCTAAGAACGTCAGACTCAGCCCTGACCCTTGGGACTCTCACCATGCCCACAGCCCTGATAGAGACTCTGTGGGGTCCGATGAGTCCTTGCTGAGGAAGCCATGGGTTCCCCACACACAGCACCAGGAAGGCCTGGCATGAAATCTCTGTGATGCTTACATCCATAGAGAGCATGGAGAATGTTTTTGTTGTTGCTTGGCTTTGGATTTCTGTAAGAGCTGACTTGTTTCAAGGCTGTTGTGGCATGTATTACCATCCATGCCCTGCCATGGTAGACACAGCTGAGCTAGTGACCCTGGTCATCTTCCAGAGAGTCAGCCAGGAATGCAGAGCTGGACAGGGTGATATGTGCTGCGGGCCACTCACTGGCTGTGTGGATGGCCGTATGAGACCTCACAGGAAGGTCAGGGTCTCCAAAGTGATGGACAAAGGATACTGGTCCTTTTGACTAATGCTTGTCCTCTGGCGTCCAGCTCCTGGAATTCTCTCTCACAGGCAAACAAGTTCAGATTTGCTAAACTGGGCAGCTCCCAGACATGTGGAGCTACTTTCTAGATGGTGAAGTAACTCAGCCTAAGGCTTCAGAGTCTATGCAATCTCCTGCATTTTTTGCCTTCCTCAGAATGCAGAAAACTCAGAAAAGCAATTCCAGGCACCTCTCACTTAGGGTGTATCCTGGCTCCATCCCTAACCCTGCATACCTGGACTCCTCTTGGGTAGTCTTTCAGACCTACTAAGCCATTACTCGGTCAGAGGATCCTGTGTTACCAGGCTCAGGCTCTCCCTGGCATATCCTATGACTAATCACCTAGACAGAGGACAGCTGCCTCCCAGGATGGACATGGCAGGCAGTAGGTGAGGCTCAGCCAACACAGGATGCTGAGAGTCCCTCAGAATCTCTGCCTAGGTTTATGGGGCCACTGTCCTCTCTCTAGGGTCCAGGTGACCTCCTGCTTCTCAACCACATGTCACTCCACACACAACTGCTCCATGGTCTCATGACAATACACCCTGACTGGTGACTCCAGTGAGCATGGGTCTGTCCCCTTGCTCAACATCAGTCAGCAGGTCCCTTCCCAGTCCTCACAAGCATCTCTGTCACTTTCGTGTAGAATTGATCCCACATCAGCACTGAGAATAAAGTGCAGTTTAGGATCCTGTGTCATGAAGGACACACTGGGAGAACACAGCAAGGGCAGCCCTGTGGTGAGCGGTTGCTGCCCCAGGGACAGAGATGATGACCTGCCTTGTGCGTGGCCCCATCCCTGACAGCAGTGGGCATCACCCTGTGAAGGGCTCTTGCCTGGGCAGAGGCTGAGCTCAGAGGGGGAAAGGCTGCCCAGCTTGGGGCCTGTGCTGGAGCTAATGCTGTTCTCCACAGAGGGAGGGCGGAGCAGACAGCTGCAGCCGTGGTGGCCCACTGTGTCCTCTGCAGAGCATGCAGCCCCTGCTCGAGTCTCCTGCTCACTGGGGAGGACAGTGCCTGACTGTGTGGGAGCACGGGAGCTCAGAGACCTGATGGAACGTCCTATGGAGGAAGGATGAGGAAGGCTCCCTCAGGGTGACCACTGACCTCCATCTAGGGGCTGTGGCCTGTCATTAAACCTACCCACAGGTATATACCTCCACCACACACACCCACACCCCTCCATGCACCTCTGTATGGTAGCTTGAGCTGGAGGTTTAGCTGGTGTCAGTAGCTCCAAATATGAGAATGTCATTACCACCTGGACACTCAAGAACTTTTTACATCTGCCTATCTACCCACAGGCCTACGAGCCTGTATAGGCACTGTACCTTCTACAAATATCAAATTAGATGCTTTTCTAACAAGGCCCTAGCTGTAATGGGCTGGAAGACAGACCAGGGTGGCCATCTCGAGGTGAAGGAAGGTGCTGACTGGACCAGAATGGAGGTTGGGGAATGAAAACCCGGGGTATGTAGAGGAAGAAGTGAGAGAAAGTCTGCCTGCACCGCACATCTTCTGAGAGAGAACAGGCTTGTGCGGACAGTGAGGGTAGAGACTCCTGAGGACAGAGTTCCCCACAGCAGAAGCCATATGATTACATATGAACGTTCCTCATATGTAATCATAACTCAAGGGCACTGCACTGATCACACACAGATCCTGGATCAGCGTCACAAGGCCCATGTGTCACAGATTCAAAGCATAAGACATGACTGTGGTCTCAGCTCTAATTTCTCTTCCCTGGAAGCTTTATTAAGTGTGAGCTCTAGAGGGCCGGAAGAGCTGTCTGAAGGATGACTGTCATTTGTTCCCCTCCTCTGTTTCTTTGCAGAGCTTGTGACACAGCCTTTCATGAGAGCCACGGACAGCACAGTCAGAGAACAGAGCTCAGTGGTCTTCACTTGCTTCTCAGACATCACTGGGATCTCCATCCATTGGCTCTTCAATAATCAGAGTCTGCAGCTCACAGAGAGGATGACCCTGTCCCCGTCAAAGTGCCAACTCAGGATTCATACTGTCAGGGAGGAGGATGCTGGATTGTACCAATGTGAGGCCTCCAACCCAATCAGCTCGAAGCCCAGTCTCCCAGTCAGCCTGGTGGTGATGAAGGAGTGACCCTTCCTCTGATGGTCCATCAGGCTGGGGGCTTTTATGTATTCAGATGCCCACACTTACTGACCCTTACCCATTACAGATTTCCATTCATTCTCATGGCCACTGGCCATTTCTTCCATCCCTAATGTACTGAGTGGTTTTGTGTGTCAACTTGACACAGACTGGAGTTATCACAGACAAAGAGCTTCAGTTGAGGGAAATGCCTGCATGAAGACACAGTTGTGGCGCATTTTCTCAATCAGTGATGAAGCGCGTAGGGCCCATGGTTGGTGGTGCCATGACTGGGCTGGTCCTCCTGGGTTCTATAAGAGAGCAGGCTGAGCAAGACAGGCATAGAAACCAAGAAGTAACATTCACCCATGGCCTTGCATGAGCTCCTGCTTCTTGACCTGCTTGAGTTCCAGTCCTGACTTCCTTTGTTGATGAACAGCTGTATGTTAGTATAAGGTGAATAAACCCTTTCCTCCCCAACTTGCTTCTTGATCATGATGTTTCTGCAGCAATAGAGACCCTGACTAAGACACCTCCCCACACCTGATCCTGAACCCCTCCACTCTCCTCCCCCTCTCCTCCCCTACCCAGTTCCCTCCCTGCCTTCTACAACTATTTTCCCCCTTCTAAGTGAGAGTCAAGCATCCTTACTTGGGCCTCCCAAGTTGTTGTGCTGCATTGGGTCTTTTGAGTGTAGTGTGCGTGTCTTGTATTTATGTCTAATGTTCATTTATAAGTGAGTACATACCATGCATACCATTTTGGACTGAGTCCCCTCACTCAGCATGGTGTTCTCCAGTTCCATCCATTTGCCTTCCCAGTACTGATGTCTTTGTTTTTAGTAGTTGAATAGTATTCCACGTTGCGCACGGCACCACATGGCGTGCATCCATTCTTCCACGCTGCTGGCGCCCTCCCCACACTGCTCAGCCCACACTTGATGCACAGTGCAGCCCAAGGAGAAAACGTTCCCTTTGTCCTCAATGGACAGAGAGCTTCACGCCTTTACTGAAACAAGGGGGGAACTGAGGCTGACAGGTGTCTTAGTTAGGGTTTTCCCTCTGTGAACAGACAGCATGACCAGGGCAAGTCTTATACAAGACAGCATTCAGTTGGGGCTGGTCTACAGGTCAGAGATTCAGTCTGGTATCCTCACGGCAGGAGCATGGTAGAGCCCGGGCAGGCATGGTGCAGTCTAGCTGAGAGTTCTCCATCTTCATCTGAGGGCTGCTTGCAGGACTCTCCCTTCCAGGCAGCTAGGGCTATGGTCTTAAAGTCCACACCTGCAGTGAAACACCTGCTCCAACCAGGCCAGACCTCCAGCAGTGCCACTCCCTGGCCCAAGCATATACAAACCATCACATTCCACTACTTGGCACACATAGGCTTGTCCAAACGTATCTGTCTATAGGGGTGATATCTAAACATCATAATAAAAGTATATTTAGTCCAACTTCCAAAGTCCCCATTGTCTATAGTAGTTTCAACAATTTTTTTTCCGGAGACAGGATTTCTCTGTGTAGTCCTGGCTATCCTGGAACTCGCTCTGTAGACCAGGCTGGCCACAAACTCAGAAATCTGCCTGCCTCTGCCTCCCAAGTGCTGGGATTAGTTTCAACAATGTTAAAAGTCAAAAGATCGAAGTTTCTTCTGAGATTTATCCAATCACTTAACTCTAATCCACTAAGCAAGACAGGAAACTAGCTGGGCATGTTCTAAACTGCATCTCTACGACTGATGTCAAAGTGCTTTTGCTTTCTGCACTCATTTTTCATCTTTGTTGAGTGCAACAAACTTCTTTCTCCTGGGCTGTTTCTACTCTCTGTTAGCAGCTTTCCTCAGCAGATAGCCCACGGCTCTGGCATCTCGAACACCTTGGGGTCTCCAAGGCAGCTTCAGTGTTGTAGCTTCTTGTTTCGATGTCTGCGATCCACACATGATCTGCTGGTTTCCTCCAAATGGCTCTGCCCTATGTAGCACTCTAATCTCAGGCTGATCCACCCCAGTGCTGCTGCTGTTCATGGTACTGGCATCTCAGATACACTGGGTTCTTGCTCTGCAAGCAGGCTTCCTCAATGGCCTCTCATAGGCTCTCTTCATGGTGCCAAGCCTCAAATTCTGTACACGACCCCTTCAGTCCTGGGCTGACGACTGCCCCTGAGGCTGCACCTTTATCAGTGTCCTTCCATGGCCTCTCTCAGTGACAAGGCTCAGCTGCTTTTCATGACCCCTTCATGCCTTCAAAACCAGTACCACCTTGGTGTCTCTTACATATTACCAATTATAGCTGCAGCACAGGGTACAACCTTGGCTATCTCTGGGGCACAGCTTCTTTGAGCTCTCAGGAAACACTTTCCAGAAGATTTCCCCTCAGTGATGCTGGTTTCTTCTTTATCACTCCTAATTTCTTAGCTCCAGCTCAGGCACATAAACTGTCCCAGTAGTCCCATCTATTTTTGACTCTAAAGCCATAGCCACATGCCCAAACTTTCTTTGTTCTGCTGCTGTGCTTGGGCTGGAACATGGCCCCCTCTTAGTCTGTTACCAGCCTTCTGTTTTCTGACCCCCTCTCTGCTAAGCTTGGCTTTCCTGGAGCTGGCTCTGTAGATTGATCTTGAGCTCAGAGACCTGCATGGCTCTCTTCTCCTGTAATGCTGGGATTAAAGGTGTGTACCACCATGCCAGGATTTAAGCTTTTCTTCACCTAGAACCTGCTTTGTCAAAGACTGGCCTTGAGCGTTTTGATGTGCTCTTGGATTCGATTGGCAAGGATTTTTTTTTTTAGTTTTTAAAAATAATATTTATTGAGATGATATATAGCCATTAACTAATACTACATCTGAGATAAAGGACAAAGAATAGCCAAACCTCTCTCCCTCCCTCTCTCCCTCCCTTTCTCCCTCCCTCTCGTCCTCCTCTTTTTCTTCCTCCTCTTCCTTCTTCTCTCCCCTCCTCTCACCCCAGTACTGAGAATTGAACCCACGGCTCAGGGGCTCATACATGGCTTGTAGGTGCTCTGCTGTTGAGCCCCAAACCCTTAGCATTTTTGCTTTTGTTTTGTTTTGTTGTTTTTTGTTTTTGAGAAGGCATCCTGTTAAGTTACTCAGGCTAGACCAGAACTTACGGAGGCAAGCCTGAACTCTCGATAACACCCGCCCACCGCACACTCCCAGGCATTTGGAATTACAGCGCTGTACCACCAGGCCTCAGCTTTCTTCTCCAAATGAGTAATTTTTTCCTGCTCTAATCCTTTGATCTTGGACATAAGCTTTAGCATAAGGGTTGTATACTCTTTTTTTTATTGGATATATTCTATATTTACAATTCATGTCCCTTTTTCTGGTTCCCCACCCCAAAGGTCCCACCTGCCCTTTTCCCTCCCCCTGCTCCCTCATCCACCCCCTCCCACCTCACTGTTCTTGTACTCCCCCACAATGATGTTTTGGTCCATTCTAGCACCAGTGTCCACTCCTTTCTTCTTGTCAGACATCACTTGGTATGTGATTTATGTCTTTGGTGTTCCAAGCTTCTAGGCTAATATCCACTTATCAGTGACTGCATACCATGGGTATTCTTTTGAGACTGGGTCACTTCACTTAGTATGACATTCTCCAGCTCCATCCATTTCTCTACAAATTTCATGAATTCAATAGTATTTTTGCATCAATATTCATAAGGGACATTGGCCTATAGTTCTCTTTCTTTGATGGATCTTTGTGTGGTTTTGGTATCAGCATAATTGTGGCTTCATAGAATGAATTGGACAGGGTTCCTTCCATTTCTATTTTGTGGAATAGTTTGAAGGGTATTGGTGTTAGGTCTTCTTTGAAAATCTGATAGAATTCTGCACTAAAACCATCTGGTCCCGTACGTTTTTTGGTTTGGAGACTTTCTATGACCCCTTCTGTTTCTCTAGTGGTTATGGGACTGTTTAGCTGATCTAATTGATCCTGGTTTAATTTTGGTATTTGGTATCTGTCTAGGAAATTGTCCATTTCCTCCAGATTCTCCAGTTGTGGTGAGTATAGGCTTTTGTAGTAGAATCTGATGATTTTTTGAATTTCCTGTTTCTGTTGTTATATCCCCCTTTTCATTTCTAATTTTGTTAATTTTGTTAATTTGAATACTGTCTCTGTGCCCATTGGTTAGTCTGGCTAAGGGTTTATCTATCTTGTTGATTTTCTCAATCAACCAGCTCCTGGTTTGTTGATTCTTTGTATGGTTCTCTTTGCTTCTACTTGATTGATTTCGGCCTTTAGTTTGATGATTTCCTGTCTTTTACTCCTCCTGGGTGAATTAGTTTCTTTTTGTTCCAGGGCTTTCAGGTGTGCTGACAAGCTGCTAGTGTATGCTGTCTCCAGTTTCTTTTTCGAGGCACTCAGTTCAATGAGTTTTCCTCTTAGCACTGCTTTCATGGTGTCCCGTAGATTTGGATAGGTTGTACCTTCATTTTCATTGAATTCTAAAAAGTCTTTGATTTCTTTCTTTATTTCTTCCTTTACCAAGGTGCCATTGAGTAGAATATTGTTGTTTCCATGTGTATGCGGGCTTTCTGTTGTTTTTCTTGCTATTGAAGACCACTTTTACTCCATAGTGATCTGATAGGAGGCATGGGATTAGTTCAATCTTCTTGTATTTGTTGACATCTGTCTTGTGACCAATTATATCATTGATTTTGGAGAAGGTACCATGTGGTGCTGAGAAAACGGTATATTCTTTTGCTTCGGGATGAAATGTTCTATATATATCTGTTAAATCCAATTGGTCCAAAGTTTCAATTAGTTTCACTGTGTCCCTGTATAGTTTCTGGTTTCTTGATCGGTCCATTGAGGATTTTGGAGTGTTGAAGTCACCCACAATTATTGTGTTAGGTCTAATGTGTGCTTTAAGCTCTAGTAGAGTTTCTTTTATGAATGAGGGTGCCCTTGCATTTGGAACATAGATGTTCAGTATTGAGAGTTCTTCTTGGTGAATTTTTCCTTTGACCAGCAAGAAGTGACCTTCTGTGTCCCTTTTGATGACTTTAGGTTGAAAGCAGTTGTATCTGATTTTAGAATGGCTCCTCCACCTTTTTTCCTGAGACCATTTGCTTGTAAAATTGTCTCCCAGCCTTTTTCTCTAAGGTAGTGTTTGTTTTTGACACTGAGATGTGTTTCCTGTATACAGCAAAATGTAGGGTCCTGTTTCTGTATCCAGTCTGTTAGTCTATGTCTTTTTATTGGGGAATTGAGTTCATTGATGTTAAGAGATATTAAGGAATAGTAATTATTAATTCCTGACATTTTTGACGTTATTTTTTTGTATATTAGCGTGGTTATCCTCTTTTGCATTTGAGGAGAGGGGGTTTCTATCTTGCTTCTTCTGGGGTGTGGTTTCCCTCCTTGTGTTGGTGTTTTTCCCCTATTATCCTTTGTAGGGCTGGGTTTGTGTATAGATAATGTGCAAATTTGGTTTTGTCATGGAATACCTTGGTTTCTCCATCTATGATGATTGACAGTTTTGCTGCATATAGTAGTTTTGGCTGAAGTTTGTGTTCTCTTAGAGTCTGCCCAGGATCTTCTAACTTTCCTGGTCTCAGGTGAGAAGTTGGGTGTAATCCTGATGGGTCTTCCTTTATATGTTACTTGACCTTTTTCTTACTGCCCTTAATATTCTTTCTTTGTTTAGTACATTTTAAATATTATGTGATGGGATGTATTTCTGTTCTAGTCCAGTCTGTTTGGAGTTCTGTAGGCTTCTTGTATATTCATGGGCATCTCTCTCTTTAGGTTGTGGAAGTTTTCTTCCATAATTTTGTAGAAGATATTTGCTGGCCCTTTAAGTTGTATATCTTCCCTCTCATCTATGCCTATAATCCTTACGTTTGGTCTTCTCATTGTGTCCTGGATTTCCTGGATGTTTTGGGTTACAAGCTTTTTGCATTTTGTATTTTCTTGGACTGTTGAATCAATGGTTTCTATGGTATCTTCGGCATCTGAGATTCTTTCCTCTATCTCTTGTATTCTATTGTTGATATTTGCATCTATGTCCCCTGATTTCTTCCCAAGGTTTTCTATCTCCAAAGTTGTCTCCTTTTGCGATTTCTTAGTTGTTTCTAGTTATGTTTTTAGATCCTGGATGGTTTTGCTCAGTACTTCCGCTTGCTTGTTTGTATTTTCATGTATTTCTTTAAGAGATTTTTGTGTTTCCTCTTTCATGACTTCTACTTGTTGGCCCTCATTCTCCTTTATTTCTTTAAGTGATTTTTGTACTTCCTCCTTATTGGCCTCTAATTTTTGACCCATATTCTCCTGAATTTCTTTAAGTGATTTTTGTGTTTGCCTTGTAAGGGCTTCAAATTGTTGATCCATTTTCTCCTGTATTTCCTTAAGAGATTTATCTATGTGTTCTGCTATCAGCATCCTGACCAGTGATTTTAGATCCAAATCTTGTTTTTCTGGTGTGTTGGGGTATCCGGGACTTACTGCTGTCAGGATACTGGGTTCGGATGCTGCCATATTGCCTTGATTTCTGTTAGTAACGTTTCTTTTTTTTTATTTTTTTTATTTTCTATATTCTTTGTTTACATTCCAAAGGCTTTCCCCTTTCCCAATTACCCCCCCCCACCATATGTCCCATAATTCCTCTCCCCCCCATGCTATTCCCCACTCTTTCCCCCCCCCCCCACGATTTCTCTGTTCTGGGTCAACAATACTGGATCCAATCTTTGCAGGCCCAGGGTCCTCTCCTTTTTTTCTTCTTGAGAGTCATTTGACTTGCTAATTATGCCTTGAGTATTTAGGGCTTCTGGGCTCATTAATATCCACTTATCAGTGATTGCATTTCGTGTGTATTCTTTTGTGATTGGGTTAGCTCACTTAGGATGATAGTTTCCAGATCTAACCATTTACCTACAAATTGCATGAATTCATTATTTTTAATTGCTGAGTAGTACTCCATTGTATAAATATACCACATTTTCTGTATCCATTCCTCCTTTGAGGGATATCTGGGCTCCTTCCAATTTCTGGCTATTATAAACAAGGCTGCTATAAACATAGTGGAGCATGTGTCTTTGTTGTATGCAGAGGAATCCTCTGGGTATATGCCCAGGAGTGGTATGCCAGGGTCCTCTGGGAGTGGCATGCCCAATTTTCTGAGGAACCGCCACACTGATTTCCAGAGTGGTTTTACCATTTTGCAATCCCACCAACAGTGGAGGAGTGTTCCTCTTTCTCCACATCCTCGCCAGCACTTGTTGTCTCTCGAGTTTTTAATCTTAGCCATTCTGACTGGAGTGAGGTGGAATCTCAGGGTTGTTTTGATTTGCATTTCCCTGATGACTAATGATGTTGAACATCTCTTAAGGTGTTTCTCGGCCATCCGAATTTCTTCTGGTGAAAATTCTTTGTTTAGCTCTGTACCCCATTTTTTGATAGGGTTATTTGGTTCTTTGGGGTCTAACTTCTTGAGTTCTTTGTATATATTGGATATTAGCCCTCTGTCGGATGTGGGGTTGGTGAAGATCATTTCCCACGTTGTTGGTTGCCGTTTTGTCCTTCTGACAGTGTCCTTTGCCTTACAGAAACTGTAATTTTATGAGGTCCCATTTGTCAATTCTTGATCTTAGAGTATAAGCTGTTGGTGTTCTGTTCAGGAACTTTTCCCCTGTGCCCATGTCCTCCAGGGTCTTCCCAAGTTTCTTTTCTAATAGTTTCAGTGTGTCTGGTTTTATGTGGAGGTCCTTGATCCACTTGGAGTTGATCTTAGTGCAAAGAGATAAGAGTGGGTCAATTTGCATTCTTCTTCATGTTGACCTCCAGTTGAACCAGCACCATTTGTTGAAAAGGTTATCTTTATTCCACCGGATGGTTGTGGCTCCTTTATCAAAGATCAAGTGACCATAAGTCTGTGGGTTAATTTCTGAGTCTTCAATCCTGTTCCATTGATCTGCTTGCCTGTTGCTATACCAATACCATGCAGTTTTTAACACAATTGCTCTGTAGTACTGCTTGAGGTCAGGGATATTGATTCCCCCAGAAGTCCTTTTATTGTTGAGAATAGTTTTAGCTATCCTGGGTTTTTTGTTGCTCCAGATGAATTTGAGAATTGCTCTTTCTAGATCTATGAAGAATTGATTTGGGATTTTGATGGGGATTGCATTGAATCTGTAGATTGCTTTTGGCAAGATGGCCATTTTTACTATATTGATCCTGCCAATCCAGGAGCAAGAAATATTTTTCCATCTCCTGAGGTCTTCTTCGATTTCTTTCTTCAGGGACTTGAAGTTCCTGTCATACAGATCTTTCACTTGTTTGGTTAGAGTTACGCCAAGGTACTTTATGTTGTTTGTGGCTATTGTGAAGGGTGTTATTTCCCTAACTTCTTTCTCAGCCTGCTTGTCCTTTGAGTACAAGAAGGCTACTGATTTGCTTGAGTTAATTTTATAACCAGCCACGTTGCTGAAGTTGTTTATCAGCTGTAGAAGTTCTCTGGTGGAGTTTTTTGGATCGCTTAAGTAGACTATCATATCATCTGCAAATAATGATACTTTGACTTCTTCCTTTCCAATTTGTATCCCTTTGACTTCCTTATGTTGTCTGATTGCTCTCGCTAGAACTTTAAGTACTATATTGAAAAGATATGGAGAGAGAGGACAGCCTTGTCTAGTCCCTGATTTTAGTGGAATTGCTTCAAGTTTCTCTCCATTTATTTTGATGTTGGCTACTGGTTTGCTGTAGATTGCTTTTACTATGTTTAGGTATGGGCCTTGAATTCCTGCTCTTTCCAAGACTTTTAGCATGAAAGGATGCTGAATTTTGTCCAATGCTTTTTCAGCATCTAATGAGATGACCATGTGGTTTTTTTCTTTTAGTTTGTTTATGTAGTGGATTACATTGATGGATTTCCGTATATTGAACCATCCCTGCATTCCTGGAATGAAGCCTACTTGATCATGGTGAATGATCGTTTTGATATGCTCTTGGATTCGGTTAGCAAGAATTTTATTTAGTATTTTTGCATCTATATTCATAAGAGAAATTGGCCTGTAGTTCTCTTTCTTTGTTGGATCTTTTTGTGGTTTAGGTATCAGCGTAATTGTGGTTTCGAAGAACGAGTTGGGCAGTGTCCCTTCTGTCTCTATTTTGTGGAATAGTTTGAAGAGTATTGGTGTTAAGTCTTCTTTGAAGGTCTGGTAGAATTCTGCACTAAAACCATCTGGTCCCGTACTTTTTTTGGTTGGGAGGCTTTCTATAACCCCTTCTATTTCTTTAAGGGTTATGGGACTGTTTAGCTGGTCTACTTGATGCTGATTTAATTTTGGTATTTGGTATCTGTCTAGGAAATTGTCCATTTCCTCCAGATTCTCCAGTTGTTTTGAGTATAGGCCTTTGTGGTAGGATCTGATGATCTTTTGAATTTCCCCTGTTTCTGTTGTTATATCCCCCTTTTCATTTTTAATTTTGTTAATTTGGATACTATCTCTGTGCCCTTTGGTTAGTCTAGCTAAGGGTTTATCTATCTTGTTGATTTTCTCGAAGAACCAGCTCTTGGTTTTGTTGATTCTTTGTATGGTTCTCTTTGTTTCTGCTTGATTGATTTCAGCCCTTAGTTTGATGATTTCCTCTCTTCTACTCCTCCTGGGTGAGTTAGCTTCTTTTTGTTCCAGCGCCTTCAGGTGTGCTGTTAAGTTGCTAGTGTATGCTCTTTCCAGTTTCTTTTTGGAGGCACTCAGGGCTATGAGTTTTCCTCTTAGCACTGCTTTCATTGTATCCCAGAGATTTGGGTAGGTCGTACCTTCATTTTCATTGAAGTCTAAAAAGTCTTTGATTTCTTTTTTTATTTTTTCCTTGACCAGGGTGTCATTGAGTAGAGTATTGTTCAGTTTCCATGTGTATGTGGGCTTTCTGTTGTTCTTCTTGCTATTGAAGACCACTTTTACTCCATAGTGATCCGATAGGAGACATGGGATTAGTTCGGTCTTCTTGTATTTGTTGAGGTCTGTCTTGTGACCAATTATATGATCAATTTTTGAGAAGGTACCGTGCGGTGCTGAGAAAAAGGTATACTCTTTTGTTTTAGGATGGAATGTTCTATATATATCTGTTAAATCCAATTGGTCCAAAGCTTCAATTAGTTTCACTGTGTCCCTGTTTAGTTTCTGCTTTCCTGATCGGTCCATTGAGGAGAGTGGAGTGTTGAAGTCACCTACAATCATTGTGTTAGGTGCGATGTGTGCTTTAAGCTTTAGTAAAGTTTCTTTTACGAATGAGGGTGCCCTTGCATTTGGCGCATAGATGTTCAGTATTGAGAATTCTTCTTGGTGGATTTTCCCTTTGACAAGCAGGAAGTGACCTTCTGTGTCTCTTTTGATGACTTTAGGTTGAAAGTCGATTTTATCTGATATTAGAATAGCTACTCCAGCTTGTTTCCTGGGACCATTTGCTTGTAGAACTGTCTTCCAGCCTTTTACTCTAAGGTGGTGTTTGTCTTTGACACTGAGATGTGTTTCCTGTATGCAGCAAAATGTAGGGTCCTGTTTCCGTATCCAGTCTGTTAGTCTGTGTCTTTTGATTGGGGAATTGAGTCCATTGATATTAAGAGATATTAAGGAGTAGTAATTATTACTTCCTGACATTTTGGGAATTGTTATTATTATTTGTATTTGAGTGGTTCTCTTCTTTTGGGTTGGATGAGATGGGGTTTCTATCTTGTTTCTTCTGGGGTGTTGTTTCCCCCCTTGTGTTGGTATTTTTCCCCTATTATCCTTTGTAGGGCTGGGTTTGTAGATAAGTATCTTGCAAATTTGGTTTTGTCGTGGAATATCTTGGTTTCCCCATCTATGGCAATTGAGAGTTTTGCTGGGTATAGTAGTCTTGGCTGAAGTTTGTGTTCTCTTAGGGTCTGCATGAGGTCTGCCCAGGATCTTCTAGCTTTCATGGTCTCAGGTGAGAAGTCTGGTGTAATTCTGATAGGTCTTCCTTTATATGTTACTTGTCCTTTTTCTCTTACTGCCTTTAATATTCTTTCTTTGTTTAGTACATTTGGGGTTTTGATTATTATGTGACGGGAAGTATTTCTGTTCTGGTCCAGTCTATTTGGGGTTCTATAGGCTTCTTGTATATTCATGGGCATCTCTCTCTTTAGAGGTTGGGGAAATTTTCTTCCATAATTTTGTAGAAGATATTTGCTGGCCCTTTAAGTTGTAGATCTTCATTCTCATCTATCCCTATAATCCTTAGGTTTGGTCTTCTCATTGTGTCCTGGATTTCCTGAATGTTTTGGGTTACCAGCTTTTTGCATTTTGCATTTTCTTTAATTGTTGAATCCATGGTTCCTATGGTATCTTCAGCATCTGAGATTCTGTCTTCTATCTCTTGTATTCTATTGTTGATATTTGCATCTATGACTCCTGATTTCTTCCCAAGGTTTTCTATCTCCAACATTGTCTCCCTTTGCGATTGCTTAGTTGTTTCTACTTCTGTTTTTAGATTTTGTATGGTTTTGCTCAGATCTTTCAGTTGCTTGTTTGTGTTTTCCTGTAATTCTTTAAGGGATTTTTGTGTTTCCTCCTTTATGACTTCTACTCGTTGACCCATGTTCTCTTGTATTTCTTTAGGTGATTTTTGTTTCTCCCCCTTATTGGGATTCATTTTTTACTCTATATTCTCCTGGATTTCTTTAAGTGATTTTTGTGTCTGCCTTGTATGGGCTTCTAGTTTTTGATCTATTTTCTCCTCTATTACTTTAAGAAATTTATCTAAGTGATCCTCAATCTGCATCTTTACCAGTGATTTTAGATCTGAGTCTTGTTTTTCTGGTGTGTTGAGATATCTGGGATTTAATTGTGTTTGTCTTGCAATGGCTTCTAGCTTTTGATCTTTCTCATGTATTACTTTAAGAGATTTATCTAAGTGTTCCTCTATCAGCATCCTGACCAGTGATTTTAGATCTGAGTCTTGTTTTTCTGGTGTTTCAGGGTATCCAATATTTATTGCTGTTGGGGAACTGGGTTCGGATGCCACCATATTGCCTTGATTTTTGTTAGTAGCGATCTTACGTTTGCCTTTTGCCATCTGGTTAACTCTGGTGTTAGTTGGTCCTGTAGATACTAGCTGGTGCTTGACCCTCCTGTGGGGTTGTAAGGCTATTTCCCAGCGACTGGGGTACCTGAATCACTGTCCTGCGGGGGTCTTGCTCACAGATTGCTGACAGGTGGCCTGAGTCCCCCGAGGTCTTAAACTCAGGATATCCCAGGTATTTGGTTCCGCCTGTTGGGCGGCTGCTCTGCACTGCTCCTGCTCAGGGTTTGCTGTCTGATATCCTGTTTCCCCAGGGGTCTTAAAGTTGGGATATCTCAGTTATCTGGTTCTGCCTGCTGGTCCCAAGCTGCTGGGAAGCTGGCTGGGTCCAGTTTCCAGCTTCCCTGCCACTGGCTGGATGGGAGGCTGGTTCGGCCTCCGGCTGGGTCTGGGCACCTGGCACACTGGCTGACTCCGGCTTCCTCACCACCAGCTGGACGGGAAGCTGCAGGCAATATGGCAGCTGCCTGCAGGGAGCTCGGGGTCCGCCCCGCGAGTGCAGAGTGCACCCGCTATTCTGTGCCCAACTCCCACTCCAGGCCTGAGTCCCCGAAGGTCTTAAGCTCGGGCTGTCTCGGGTACCTGGTTCCGCCGCCGCCGCCGGATGGTTCTGAGCACCTGGCACGCTGGGTGACACTCGGCTTCCCCACCACCAGCTGGGCGGGAAGCTGCAGGCAATATGGCAGCTGCCTGCAGGGAGCTCAGGTTCCCCCCGCGAGTGCAGAGTGCACCTGCTATTCTGTGCCCAACTCCCACTCCAGGCCTGAGTCCCCGAAGGTCTTAAGCTCGGGCTGTCTCGGGTACCTGGTTCCGCCGCCGCCGCCGGATGGTTCTGAGCACCTGGCACGCTGGGTGACACTCGGCTTCCCCACCACCAGCTGGGCGGGAAGCTGCAGGCAATATGGCAGCTGCCTGCAGGGAGCTCGGGTTCCCCCCGCGAGTGCAGAGTGCACCTGCTATTCTGTGCCCAACTCCCACTCCAGGCCTGAGTCCCCGAAGGTCTTAAGCTCGGGCTGTTTCGGGTACCTGGTTCCGCCGCCGCCGCCGGATGGTTCTGAGCACCTGGCACGCTGGGTGACACTCCGGCTCCCCGCCACCAGCTGGGCGGGCTGTTAGTAACGTTTCTATGTTTGCCTTTTGCCATCTGGTTATCTCTGGCCTTGTTCTTGTAGACACTAGCTGGTGCTTGAACCTCCTGTGGACTTGATAGGCTATTTCCCCACCACTGGATGACTGGTTTTCCCCTGGAACAGATTGTTGATGTGTTGTTCTCCCCTTGGGTGCTGCACTAATCTATCTGGTCCTCGGTTTTTCTTGGTTGGGAGACTATTGATGACTGTTTTTCCTTCATTAGGGGTTATGGGGTTAGTTATCTGATCCTGATTTAACTTTGCTATCTGGTATTTGTATAGGAATTTGTCCATTTCATCTAGATGTTCTAGTTGTGTTGAGCGTAGCCTTTTGTAGTAGGATCTGATGATCTTTTGGGTTTCCTCGGTTTCTGTTGTTATTCTCCCTTTTCCCTTCTGATTTTGCTGATTTGGATACTGTCTCTGTGCCTCCTGGTTAGTCTGGTTAAGTGTTTATTTATCTCGTTGATTTTCTCAAAGAACCAGCTCCTGGTTTTGTTGATTGTTTGTATGGTTCTTTTTGTTTCTACTTGGTTGATTTCAGCTCTGAGTTTGATTATTTCCTGTGGTCTACTCCTCTTGGGTGTACTTGCTTCTTTTTGTTCTAGAGCTTTCACATATGCTGTCAAGCTGCTAGCATATGCTCTCTCCAGTCTCTTTGTGGAGGCACCCAGAGCTATGAGTTTTCCTCTTAGCACTGCTTTCATTGTGTCCCATAGGTTTGGGTATGTTGTGGCTTCATTAAAAGTCTTTAATATTTTCTTTATTTGTTCATTGAACAAGTCATCATTGAGTAGAGTGTTGTTCAGCTTCCATGTGTATGTGGGCTTCCTGTTGTTTTGATGTTATTGAAGATCAGCATTAATCCATGATAATCTGATAATACACATGGGATTATTTCAATCTTTTCATATCTGATGAGGCCTGTTTTTTGCTTGAGTATATGATCAATTTTGGAGAAGGTACCTTGAGGTGCTGAGAAGAAGGTATATATTTTTTGTTATAGGATAAAATGTTCTATAGATATCTATAGATATCTGCTAAATCATTTTTGGCTCATGGCTTCTGTTAGTTTCACTGTTTCTCTGTTTAGTTTCTATTTCTGTGATCTGTTTATTGATGAGAGTGGGGTGCTGACGTCTCCCACTATTATTGTATGAGGTGCAATGTGTGCTTTGAGCTTTAGTAATGTTTCTTTTATCAATGTGAGTGCCCTTGCATTTGGAGTGTAGATATTCAGGATTAAGAGTAATTCTTGGTATATTTTTCCTTGGATGAGCATGAAGTGTCCTTCCTTATCCTTTTTGATAACTTTTGGTGGAAAGTCGATTTTATTCGATATTAGAATGGCTACTCCAGCTTATTTCTTGGGACCATTTGCTTGTAAAATTGATTTCCAGCCTTTTACTCTGAGGTATTGTCTGTCTTTTTGCTGGAGGTGAGTTTCCTGTATACAGCAAAATGTTGGGTTCTGCTTATGCATCCAGTGTGTTCGTCTATGTCTTTTTATTGGGGAATTGAATCCATTGATATTAAGTGATATTAAGGAAAGGTGATTGTTGCTTCCTCGTGTTATTTTAGTTAGAGTTATGTTTATGTGGTTGTCTTCTCATTGGTTTGTTAATGAAAGATTACTTTCTTGCTTTTCCTAGGGTGTAGTTTCCCTTCTTGTGTTGTAGTTTTCCATTTATTAACCGTTGAAGGGCTGGGTTTGTGGAAAGATAGTGTATCAATTTGTTTTTGTCATGGAATATCTTGGTTTCTCCATCTATGGTAACAGAGTTTTGCAGGGTATAGTAGCCACGGCTGGCATTTGTGTTCTCTTAGGGTCTGTATGACATCTGCCCAGGCTCTTCTGGCTTTCATAGCCTCTCATGAGAAGTCTGTTATAATTCTGATAGGTGTGCCTTTATATGTTACTTAACCTTTTTCTTTTACTGCTTTAGTATTCTTTGTTGTTTTGTGCATTTGATGTTTTCATTATTATGTGATGGGAACAATTTCTTTTCTGGTCCAATCTGTTCGGAGTTCTTTAGGCTTCTTGTATGTCCACGGGTATCTCTTTCTTTAGGTAAGGAAAGTTTTATTCTGTAATTTTTTGAAGATATTTATTGGCCCTTTAAGTTGGGAGTCTTCCCTCTTTCTATCCCTATTATCTTTTGGTTTGGTCTTCTCATTGTGTCCTGGATTTTCTGGATGTTTTGGGTTAGGAGCTTTTTGCATTTTGCATTTTCTTTGCTGTGACAGTCTTTTCTATGTTATCGTCTACACCTGAGACTCTCTCTTATATCTCCTATATTCTGTTGTTGATGGAAGCATCCATGATTCCTCATTTTTCCTAGGTTTTCTATCTCCAGTGTTGTCTCCCTTTGTGATTTCTTTATTGTTTCAACTACCATTTTTAGATCCTGGATGGTTTTGTTCATTTCCTTCACCTGTTTTTTTTGTTTTTACCTATAATTCTTTATGTGCTTACCTGTGTTCTCCTGTATTTCTTTAGGGAGTTATTTATGTTCTTAAATTCCTCTATCAGCATCGTGAGACACAATTCTAAATCCAACTCCTGCTTTTCCAGTGTGTTGGGGGTATCCAGGACTTGCTGTAGTGGGTGAACTGGCTTCTGATGTTGCCAAGTAGTTTAGTTTCTGTTGGTAGAGTTCTTGTGCTTGTCTTTCTTCATCTGTTTATCTCTGGTGTTAGTTGGTCTTGCTGTCCTTGGCTGGAGCTTGTCCCTCCTGTGGGCCTTCAAGGCCATGTCAGCACTCCTGGGAGACCAGCTCTCTTCTCTTGGGATATGTGTGCAGATGGCTGTGGAGCCCCTCGGATCCCGGGTGCAGATGCTGACTGGAAGACTCCTGTCCCAGCTGCTCCACTGATCGCATGTCCTGAGTGCTCCCAGCAGTTCCCCTCCAGACAGGTAATGGAGAGAAAGTGGAGATCTCACCTCTGTGTCCAGAAGTGAAAGTGTTTGGGGAGATCCCTCTCTCCTGGTGGGCAGTGCACAGAGGGAGGTGGTGCTGCCTGGCTCCCTGGTGTAAATGTGTCATTTGTCTTTCACAGGATGTCCTTATGCTCTGTAGATCTCTCAGAAAGTTTCCAACATTCAGACAGATTAGCAGCCACCAAAATCACAATCTTTTGTGCCCCTGTGCAAGTACTTGCCTGCTCAGACCACATAGAAGATTTCTGTCATTCAGATTCCTTAGCACAGACCAAACCTAGAAGAATCACCATGGTAACATAAGTCACCAGGTTCCACACAAATAAACCATCTCAGCAGGGCTTGAAGCATTCCCCAGTTCCCTTTACATAAGCTTGCTCCATTCTCCTCTGCAGAGCTCACACAGAAATGTCAGACAAATTTAATGATCAGACAGGGAAAATGGAAGGAGTTTGACATAGTGTTACAAACATAAAAACACAGATACCTAGAAGAGTTTTGCCAGCCTTAGGGCCCTCCAGATCAGTAGGCCTCTGTGTTATAGGGATCTTCCCAGCCAACATACTAAAATGTTGTGCCAGTGAAATATTTGTGGTACCCCAAAACATACACAGGAGCTAATCTCATGTGACTCACAGTATTGTCTTTATTCTATTTGAGCGAGTGAGCCCCAGCTCTCCAAACACACTACCATAATGCAGGACAGTTTTGTGGTGGGGAGCCCCGAATGTCTAACAGGAAAATGGTTTATAGTAAGCAGCGAGTAGGGAATATGTGTGCAAGCTTCTAATTGGAGAGCTGCTGTGGCCTTTACCATAATTGGCTGGTGTTGGGAGTCAATCATAGACTTAACTTCTGCTCCCCTCTGCATTGGTGGTTGTTAGGCAGGGGGCGGGCTTGTAACCTGGGGTGCATATTTGTTGGGGAAATAACCTGGAGACACCAGTCTTGTTGGGGGTTAATTGGAGCTAGAGTTGGAGCTAGAGTTTGGATCTAGTCTCAGGTTTTGTTGCATGGCCACTTGGAACCTAATGCTAGGTACTAACCTGTTAGTTTATCTGAGTTCAAACTTAGGCCAGATTTCTTTTCTTTTTTTAATTTTTAAGGCTTTCCCCTTTCCCAGTTCCCCCCTCACCATATGTCCCATAGGTCCTCTTCCCTCCACCCATTCACCAGTCATCCCTCCCCCCATTTGTCTGTTCTGATACTCTCTTACAAAACTGGATCCAGTGTTTTCAGGACCAGGGTCCTTTCCTTCCTTCTTCTTGGGAATCTTTTGATTTGCTAATTGTGCCTTGAGTATTCAGAGCTTTTGGGCTCATTAATATCCACTTATCAGTGATTGCATTTCATGTGTATTCTTTTGTGATTGGGTTAACTCACTTAGGATGATATTTTCCAGAGCTAACCATTTGCCTACAAATTGCATGAATTCATTATTTTTAATTGCTGAGTAGTATTCCATTGTATAAATATACCACATTTTCTGTATCTATTTCTCCTTTGAGGGACATCTGGGCTCCTTCCAAGTTCTGGCTATTATAAATAAGGCTGCTATGAACATAGTGGAGCATGAGTCTTTATTGTATGCAGGGGATTCTGCTGTGTATATGCCCAGGAGTGGTATGCCAGGGTCCTCTGGAAGTGTCATGCCCAATTTTCTGAGGAATCACCAGACTGATTTCCAGAGCAGTTGTACCATCTTGCAATCCCACCAACAGTGGAGGAGTTTTCCTTTTTCTCCACATCCTTGCCAGCACCTGTTGTCCCTTGAGATTTTAATCTTAGCCATTCTGACTGGTGTGAGGTGGAATCTCAGAGTTGTTTTCATTTGCTTTTCCCTGATGACTAATGATGTTGAACATCTCTTAAGGTGCTTCTCAGTCATCTGAATTTCTTCTGGTGAAAATTTTATTGTTTAGCTCTGTACCCCATTTTTTGATAGGGTTATTTGGTTCTTTGGGGTCTAACTTCTTGAGTTGTTTGTATATATTGGATATTAGCCCTCTGTCGGATGTGGGTTTGGTGAAGATCTTTTCCCAATTTGTTGGTTGTCATTTTGTCCTTCTGAGGGTGTCCTTTGCCTTACAGAAACTTTGTAATTTTATGAGGTCCCATTTGTCAATTCTTGATCTTAGAGCATAAGCTATTGGTGTTCTGTTCAGGAACTTACCCCACTGTGCCCATGTCCTCCAGGGTCTTCCCCAGTTTCTTTTCTATTAGTTTCAGTGTGTCTGGTTTTATGTGGAGGTCCTTGATCCACTTGGAGTTGATCTTAGTACAAGGAGATAAGTGTGGGTCAATTCTCATTCTTCTGCATGTTGACCTCGATTTGAATGAGCACCATTTGTTGAAAAGGCTATCTTTTTTCCACTGGATGGTTGTAGCTCCTTTATCAAAGATCAAGTGACCATAAGTCTGTGGGTTCATTTCTGGGTCTTCAATTCTATTCCATTGATCTACTTGCCTGTCGCTATACCAACACCATACAGCTTTTTTAAAATCACAATTTCTCTGTAGTACTGCTTGAGGTCAGGGATATTGATTCCCCCAGAAGTCCTTTTATTGTTGAGAACAGTTTTAGCTATCCTGGGTTTTTTGTTACTCCAGATGAATTTGAGAATTTCTCTTTCTAGATCTATGAAGAATTGATTTGGGATTTTGATGGGGATTTCATTGAATCTGTATATTCCTTTTGGCAAGAGGCCATTTTTACTATATCGATCCTGCAAATCCAAGATCATGGAATATTTTTCCATCTCCTGAGGTCTTCTTTGATTTCTTTCTTCAAGGACTTGGAGTTCCTGTCATACAGATCTTTCACTTGTTTGGTTAAAGTCATGCCAAGTTACTTTATATTGTTTGTGGCTATTGTGAATGGTGTTATTTCCCTAATTTCTTTCTCAACCTGCTTGTCCTTTGAGCACAAGAAGGCTACTGGTCTGCTTGAGTTGATTTTATAACCAGCCACTTTGCTGAAGTTGTTTATCAGCTGTAGGATTTCTCTGGTGGAATTTTTTGGGTCACTTACTTATACTATCATATCTGCAAAAAGTGATAGTTTGACTTCTTCCTTTCCAATTTGTATCCATTTGACTTCCTAATTGCTCTCGCTAGAACTTCAAGTACTATATTGAAAAGATATGGAGAGAGAGGGCAGCCTTGTCTAGTCCCTGATTTTAGTGGGAGTGCTTCAAGCTTCTCTCCATTTATTTTGATGTTGTTTACTAGTTTGCTGCATATTGCTTTTACTATATTTAGGTATGGGCCTTGAATTCTTGTTCTTTCTAGGACTTTTATCATGAAAGGACGCTGAATTTTGTCAAATGCTTTTTCAGCATCTAATGAGATGATCATGCGTTTTTTTTCTTTTATTTGTTTATGTAGTGGATTTCATTGATGGATTTTCATATATTGTACCATCCCTGCATCCCTGGGTTGAAGTCTACTTGATCATGGTGAATGAGCATTTTGATGTGCTCTTGGATTCAGTTGGCAAGAATTTTATTTAGTATTTTTGCATCAATATTCATAAAAGAAATTGGCCTGTAGTTCTCTTTCTTTGTAGGATCTTTGTGTGCCTTTGGTATCAGTGTTATTGTGGCTTCGTAGAACGAGTTGGGCAGTATTCCTTCTGCTTGTTGATAGATATCGTGCAATTTTGGTTTTGTCATGGAATACCTTGGTTTCCCCATCTATGGCTATTGAGAGTTTTGCTGGGCATAGTAATTTTGGCTGAAGTTTGCATTCACTTGTCGTCTGCATGAGATCTTCCCAGGATCTTCTAGCTTTCATGGTCTCAGGTGAGAAGTCTGGTGTAATTCTGATATGTCTTCCTTTATATGTTACTTGTCCTTTTTCTCTTACTGCCTTTAATATTCTTTCTTTGTTTAGTACATTTGGGGTTTTGATTATTATGTGACGGGAAGTAGGGTTCTGTAGTCTTCTTGTATATTCATGGGCATGTCTGTCTTTAGGTTGGGGAAGTTTTCTTCCATAATTTTGTAGAAGATATTTGCTGGCCCTTAAAGTTGTAGATCTTCACTCTCCTCTATGCCTATAATCCTTAGGTTTGGTCTTCTCATTGTGTCCTGGATTTCCCGAATGTTTGGGGTTACCAGCTTTTTGCATTTTGCATTTTCTTTAATTGTTGTATCCATGTTTCCTATGGTATCTTCAGCATCTGAGATTTTTGTCTTCTATCTCTTGTATTCTATTGTTGATATTTGCATCTATGACTCCTGATTTCTTCCCAAGGTTTTCTATCTCCAAAGTTGTCTCCTTTTGTGATTTCTTAGTTGTTTCTACTTCTGTTTTTAGATTCTGGATGGTTTTGCTCAGATCTTTCACTTGCTTGTTTGTGTTTTCCTTTAATTCTTTACGGGATTTTTGTGTTTCCTCTTTTATGTCTTCTACTTGTTGACCCACGTTCTCTTGTATTTCTTTAAGTGATTTTTGTGTTTCCCCCTTATTGGCATCCATTTTTTGATCCATATTCTCCTGAATTTCTTTAAGTGATTTTTGTGTTTGCCTTGTAAGGGCTTCTAGCTTTTGATCCATTTTCTCCTGTATTACTTTAAGAGATTTATCTAAGTGTTCCTCTATCATCATCCTGACCAGTGATTTTAGATATGAGTCTTGTTTTTCTGGTGTGTTGGGTTATCTGAGACTTATTTGTGTTTGCCTTGTAAGGGCTTCTAGCTTTTTATCTATTTTCTCATGTATTACTTTAAGAGATTTGTCTAAGTGTTCCTCTATCAGCATCCTGACCAGTGATTTTTAGATCCAAGTCTTGTTTTTCTTGTGTTTTGGGTTATCTGAGACTTATTGCTGTTGGGGAACTGGGTTTGGATGCTGCCATATTGCCTTGATTTCTGTTAGTAACAATCTTACATTTGCCTTTTGCCATCTGGTTATCTCTGGTGTTAGTTGGTCCTGTAGTTACTAGCTGGTGCTTGAACCTCCTGTGGGCTCATAAGGCTATTTCCCCACGACTGGGACGCGTGAAGCACTCCCCTGTAGGGCTCCTGCTCCCTGATTGCTGACAGTTTTCCTGAGTCCCCCTAGGTCTTAAACTCGGGATATCTCAGGGAATATCTCAGCGGGATATTTCACCCGCTGGTTTAAAGCAGCTGGGAAAATGGCAGAGGCTGCAGGGAGTATGGGGTCCGCCTTCAGGGCACAGAGCTCATGCTTGGCTGCCCCCCCAAACTGCTGCTCTGTGTGCAGCTCCTGCTCAAGGCCTGATTCCCCAAAGGTCTTAAACTCAGGATATCTCGAGTACCTGGTTCTGCCAGGTGGATCGAAACAGCTGGGAAGATGGTGGAGGCTGCAGGGAGTGCGGGGTCCGCCTTTAGGCAAGATTTTCTAAAATGGAGTCTGAACATAAAAGCTTTAGCATCGCCTCATCATCGTCATTTCACAATTAGAAGTAACTGAGTGCAGGTTCCCTGAAGCTACTTCTAGACCCTCTTGTGCAAATAGATTTAGGGGACACAGGTAGTATTAGCAGCTACATCCTGTCAGAAATTTGTGCCATTTTGAAGTTTTAGAATTCATCAGAAGACACAGTCAGTGTAGACAAACTGAAATATCACAATGTTTTACCCGATTGAAGGCACGGTGTGTGTGTGTGTGTGTGTGTGTGTGTGTTTGTGTGTGAGAGACAGAGAAAGAGAAAGAGACAAGAGAAGACACCGAGAGACAAAGAGTGTGTGCATACATGTCTCTCTGAGTGTGCATACGTGTCTCTGCTACAAGCCACTGCCCCTCGTGGAGTCTAGGCTGTGGGCAGACCCAGGGTTCCCGGGCCAGGAAGGTACAATTCGGTGAAAAATGACGACCCGCAGACAGCAGGTTTGGTTACATACTGTAAATGTGTGTATCATTTCTCTAGTAAGGAGCCCCTTTTGTGAGCACCAGGTTCTGACCTTTACATATTAAAACATGTAGCTAGCCAAGCAAGAACAATTAGCATGACCATATCGCACAAAGGAATGTGAAATCAGCCAGGTAAAATGTATCCTGTGAAACAAGTTTTGAAACTCAAACATAGACAGTTACAACTTTAGTCTAAATGAGTCTTTGTGAGTAAGCTCGCTCTAGCTTTTGTCTGTAAAACTTCAAGTCTCTTATATCTTGTATGAAGCAGACAAGGCAAATTCTGACATTTTTCCTTAGGTTCCACAGAGCCTCATTAATATTTCATGAGCTGAAATCTGAGCTCACCTGGGTAAGCCAAAGATATTTTTGTGACTCCACTTCCTAGATGGCTGGTGACTTCCTAGATGGCTGGTGACTTCCTAGATGGCTGGTGACTTCCTAGATGGCTGGTCACTTCCTAGATGGCTGGTGACTTCCTAAATGGCTGGTCACTTCCTAGATGGCTGGTGACTTCCTAGATGGCTGGTGACTTCCTAAATGGCTGGTCACTTCATAGATGGCTGGTGACTTCCTAGATAGCTGGTGACTTCCTAGATGGCTGGTGACTTCCTAGATGGCTGGTGACTTCCTAGATGGTTGGTGACTTCCTAGATGGCTGGCGTTAGCAAGACAAAGGCGGCAGCTTCTGCAAGCTTCCTTTGAGGAACTGAGCTTAGCACTAACTCAAATGTAGATATTCTAGTCTGAGCCCATTGTTTCAGACCAGACTAGAACCTGAGTATTCTGCAAAGACTTTTATCAAAATAACAAAAGGGACTCCCGCACTCCTATGATTCCCAGAAGATATTTTACTTGCAGTGTCATATCTTCCATGGGACTCCTGTCTCAAACTAAATATGGCTGAAGCAAAGCATCATGGTTCCAAAAGCAGGTTACTGGCCAGTAATAATACTTCAAAGAGTGAGTTACAAATTATTCTCTTGAATCTATACAGTCTTGGCTACCAGGAAGAAAAGAAATTTAGAAAGGAAAATAAATTGCCAAATGAAAAATTATGGCTTCTATGTTGTGGGAACTCCGCAAACCCTAAGAGGCATTTTTCCAGCCTGATGCAATTTGCAAGAGGAATTTTAATTTCCAGAGCTCTGGGGTCACAGTCTCACCACGCAGGGTAAAAGAAGTGAGCCACATGGGCCGAATGGGATTGGCTTTTTATAGGCTTATAACAGAACCCGCCTACCACAAGCTTCTAAGCCAATCAGTTCAAACCATTCCAACCCGCGCTCTCTGAGAACCTATCAGCCTCGACAGAGGCCAGAAGAACTAGTTAAGTCATTTCTGCTTGTGTGGCCACCACGCACAGGGTCGCGCTCACCCTCCACCCACTGGCATTAGGTTTTGGGGACCTAAGTGCCCCCAGCATGAGTTCCGCAGCCCCCGCGGTGATTCTGCCAGCCCCTAGCCATGCCTGCCCTTGCCATAGCCACTCCAAGGAGGGAGACAGGAAAAGATGCCAGGGACACTCCCAGCCCGAGGCTCGCAGCCAGACTCTGGAGGAAAGAATGGGCCAAACCTCTGCTCCTTTGGGGTCACCCTAGACTCAGGCACGGGGGATTCCTAGCTTGCAAACTTATCCTTTCACAATATGTCCCTGGGCATCTCCTTCTGAGTCTCAGACTGGAGAGCACAGCTGCACAGGTGACCAGGCCATCAGCCAATTGTTCTGAGGGCTTATGATACTTAACAGGAAGACCAGTTTCCCCATGAGAGGCACAGAGGACATAGGTCCCCTAGATGATTCATGTCCTCAGGGAATAAGTCTAATGAATCCTCTCCTGCAGACAAATGGTAACAGACACTGCAGATCTGGACAGCCATCCTGCCCCAGTGTCAAAGCCTTGCAGATAAGTCTACCTTGTAGATACTGCAACATTTGTTCCCCAAGTGTGCTGTCTGTGACTGGGAAACGCAGACACAGGAAAACAGTGACCACATGAGCCTCACACAGTCTACAGGTGACAGATGTGAAGCACAAGTTCTCCATCTCCAGCCACGTATTCCGTGTCTCCACCCTAGAGGCCTTCTCAGGTGTCTGTGAATCAGAGAGGAGCTGATGTTAATCCTGGTCATCAGCTGCTCAAGGGGACATCTTGTCCAAGAACTGAAAGCAAATGGACAGTCAGATGTGACTCCAGAAGTAAGCCATGTGTCTTTGAAGGATTTCTGGAGCATTCAGGCCTCCTGAGACCCTGTACTAGACAGGTAGTCATGTGACCTCTGCTGTCCAATAGTCGATCCTCCTGGAACACCATAGACCTGTTTTTGCTTCTCCCTTCCCCCCATTAGATCTGCATCTACCCAGGGCTCCCTTGGCTCAGGAGTCACTGATTTCAATCAAATTTATCATCTCCTTCTCCTCTCACCTGATTGTGCTCTTTAGAGAAATCAACCTTGCGAGGATTGGCTCTAGGTCCTGGGTAATAGTAACAGTGGTCTCACATGGGGAGAATTAGCATCCCAAATCCCCATCCAGGATCTGCCAAACACCCCTGGCCTCAGGCCCATAAGTGTTCTGTAGGACACAGCTCAAGGGAATCTACATTTGGTTTCAGTTTTCCAAGTTCACATAATCTGTGCTCATGGATACTCTGGTGAACTCCACTGAAATTCTGAACAATAAGAAAAAGGGCTTCTCAAAGGCATCCATATCATCCTGACTCAGGACAGGCCTCCCAATCACATCTATCCCCTGCTTCTTCAGGCTCCACTGGAGTCAGAGCAGAAGCTGATCACCCACTGAAAAAATAAAGTAGCTGGGACCCAGGAAGCCCAGCGAGAAGCTGGGCTCAGCCAACACAGCCTCGCCAACCCATAAGTCTGGACGGCTGCCTTGTCAGAATCTGTAGGAAGAGGAGCCCAAAACCTTTCCAGGACACACCTGTCACCTCTTCCCAACACTAAGATCATGAAACTCCTCACACAGCTTCTCCTGAGCCTCTGTCTTGGGTCAAGAACTTGACTGGTGACATTAGTGATAAAGGGTTTATCTTCATCCCCATGTTGTCACACAGCTGGTCCCTTCCAACCCTCAGAGACATCCCTGTCACCTTCCTGCTGGGAAATCCCACCTTCCCAGAGCACTGAGGACACAGGGCAACCTGGGTGCTCAGATGGGTCTCTGTGTCTCAGGGGCACATAGGAAAGATGGGGGCTCCCTCTTAGATGCTGAGAGACTCACATCCAGGTGTCAGCAGATGTCAGCCCTTGGACACGTCATTGTTCTCTGAGGGCATGTAGATGCTTCTCAGCCTTGTTGCTCAAGGTGCTGTTGGAGGAGAAACATAAAGAGAGAAAAGTTGAGAAAGATGCGGGCCTGCTCTGAGAGTGGAGGGACTGAGCAGTGCTGTGGACACAGACCTAGCACCCACGGCCTGTGGGATTCTGGAAAGTCTCCTGCTGAGAGGAAATTCAGCTTAGGAAAGGGAAGGGCAGCAGAGGCCAGTGCCTTGCAGGAGCTGAAGGTCTTCCTCTCAGAGGAAGGACAGTCCAGTGAGAAGAGATATGGAGGTGTCCTCTGAGCTTCGCGGCAAGGGCTGGGACCCCTGGAAGATTGTCCTGCTCACAGGTTGGTGGTTAAATATCTGATTGTGTGTGAGAAGGGGAAGTCAGAAGGCACGGCTCCTGAAAAGGAGATGTCAGGAAACTTGGTTCCTGTTTCTAGTCACAGTGCAGAAGGTGCAGTGAGGGACAGAGGGTCAGCGCAGGAAGCTCTGGGCAGACAGGAGCTGGTGAGGAGAGTGAAGCCTCCGCTGCCCCTATTCAAAGTCAGTCACAGATGATGCCATCGGAAGCCCGATGTTCCCACCCGTGACAGGCTGACTCTCCACATAGAAATCAAACCTGGGAGGCCAGTGAGGCACCTCAGTGTGTGGGGACATGACAGTCTGCGTTCATTCCTCAGCTGGCGGGGTCGATGGAGATGCAGACTCCTGCAGGCTCTTCTGTGCTCTCCACAGGGGTGTGTGTCATTGGCCTGTAATGTGTCCACTTGGACAGGGGCCTCCCACATCCGCACATTCAATATAGAAATGTAAATCACACTTGAATATAATGATGGCCATTTCCTACAAACCTGGGCAGTATGTAGATAAATTCTTGGAGGTAGCCTTTTTCCCATCCTCCCTCCATCCCTCAATCCCTCTTTTCCTCCCTCCTTCCCTCCCTCCCTTCCTCCTTCCCTACCTCCCTCCCTCTTTCCCTCTCTTTCTTTCTTCCTGTTTCCTCTGTTTTTCCCCCTTTTATTTTTACCCCCATTATTTTCTGAGATCTTTTTAGGAAGTGATCCTTCCAAAAAGATAATTCCAATTGTTGTCCTCACAAAGCCCTTTTCTAGTGAACCAGAAATCAGAGTATCCAGAGGAAAAACTCACTTTTTTTTTTTGCAATTTGCAAGAGGATTTTAATATCCAGAGCTCTGAGGGATTACAACCTCCCCACGCAGGGTAAAAGAAGTAAGCCCAGCGCGGACTGGCTTGCCTTGGCCTTTTATAGACTTATAACAGAACCCACCTACCACAAGCTTCTAAGCCAATCAGTTCAAACCATCTGAACCCGCGCTCTCTGACAACCTACCAGCCTCTCACAGAGGCAGGAAGTACTAGTTAAGTCATTGCCGCTTACGTGGCCGCCACGCAGTGTCGTGCCCACACTCCCCCACTGGCGTTGGGGACCCAAGTGCCCCCCACGTGCCCAGGCACGAGGGATTCCTTGCTTACAACCTTATCCTTTCATTCCTCACTTCCTGTCTTGTTAATAGTTCTAACCTTAGAACTAGGAGAAGATGAGGATGAAGAGGAGGTCAGCGAGCCCCCTCTCCTCACATAAGACACCCTTTATATGAAGAGTGATATGGGGACTCCTGAGTAGGGGATTCCACAGCAAGGCAATAACACCCTCTGTGGCTCTGAGGGCATGGGGGTAGCGTTGCTCATCTCCACTGAGGGCGCACCACTACCCACAGGCATGAACTGAGGCATGCTCACACCTGCTCAGGATTGGTGGCTTGTCTCTCTTCCCTTCCAGCCTCCCTCTTTACCTGCTGGATCCTGCCCACCACTGCCTGAATCACCATGGAATACTTCCTGTCCCATGTGGTTGAAGGAGAAAATGTTCTTCTGTGTGTTGACAATCTACCAGAGAATCTTCTAGGCTATTTCTGGTACAAAGCAGAGACAGACAGGAGGCACATAATTCCACTGTATTCACTGTCCTTTAATTTGAGTTTGTTGGGGCATATGGACAGTGGTAGAGAGACATTGTACAGCAACAGGTCCCTGTGGATCCAAAATGTCACCCAGGAGGACACAGGATTCTACATTTTTCAAACCATAAGTAAACGTGGAGAAATTGTATCAAATACAGCCATACACCTTCAAGTGCACTGTAAGTAATTGACTGTGAACTGTGGGTTCTGGGTGGGGTCCTTCCACTAGGTACATGGAAGTGACAGACCTGGCCTGTGTCTCCTTCCCCCTGCATTGTGTCTCCATGTTGGGACTTGAGCTTTACTGCAGGACACGCATGGTGGAGAATAATGTCAATTGTGCACAATTATTCCTTTGACTTCACCTTGGGGAGACCTGGGTGCATGGAGGGCAGGTCATGCAAGGACGTCAGCCTCTGTCTAGACTCTTGGGGTCCTTAGTAGGAAACTGACCTTCAGGAGGACCTTGAGGGGAGTGAGAAGGGCTGGTGGTAGCCATGGGCATCTTACAGAGTTGCATCCCAGAAGCCCCTGTCTCCACATCTGTATTCCAGATTCAAGAGTGAGAGTCTCAGGCCATTAACCCAGTGTCCTGATGGGCTTATGAGAATTCCAGGAGGCCCAAGGTCCCATCAGGGAGGGACAGAGAACACGGTCCTCCTGACCAGTTCTTGTCTTTTCGGAGAAGTATGCTTTTATCCAGGTCAACACAGACAGGCTCTGCTGCAGTGGACAGTTCCCCAGACATGAGCTGCGGTTCCCACAGTGAGGAGCAGGGATAGCCTGGGACAGCCAAGGACACTAACCACCCTCTATCCCTGAATCAGGCCCTCACCTTGAACCCGGACATTTATCTCTTTCCTGCAGACCTGGCAGTCATTGGTGCAGTCTTCTGAGACCTCTTAGCTGCTTCCTGTATCTGCTGCCCTGCCAGGGGAGCATGTTCACATTCCAGACATGTATTTTCCCTGGAATGAAAGGGCGTCCTATGGGAATCAGCTAGACAGAGGTCGAGGGCTTCTCAGAAAGGCCAGGGAGCACTTGGACAGTACCACCACCCAGTTCTGTAGGCAGAGAAAGTGTCAGCACCATCTTTCTTCTCCCTCAGAACCGTGACTGGTGACTGCAGTGAGTCTGGATCTGTCCCCTTCCCCACTCATCATGCAGCTGGTCCCATTGAATCCCTCACAGACATCTGTCACCATCCTCCAGAGAGCAAACTCCATCTTTCCAGAGCACTGAGGACAAAGGGCAGACTGGGTGCCCTGCTGGGTTTCCATGTCACACAGGGAGTGCAGAGGCTCCTTCTCTGGTACTGACTGACCCAGGATGAGAAACCAAGAGAGTGCTGCCCCTGGCTGAGCCTCCGATGTCTCAGGTGACAGAGATGATCAGAAGGCTGTTGTCCCTTTGTTTTCTGGAGGGGTGAAATATAAAGAGCCAAGAGGAGATGGTAGGTGGGCATTCTGGAGAGTTTTCAGTACAGAGAACACAGAGCTGCCCTCAGCCCATGGCTTCTGGAAGACACTTCAGTCTGGGAGGAGGCTGAGGCTAGAGGAGGGAACTGGAGATCTGGGCTGGACCAGATGGGATACAGACAGAGGACATTCTAGGCCACAGAGTCCAGGGAGGCCCCTCTGTACACTCCGCAAAGGTTGTAGCACCTGTCAGGCCCTCCTGACCATGGGTGAGGAGACTATACTTTACAGAGTGTGAGAGGAGACTTATTCTCAGTTATTGTCTGGAGTCTCCTCAAGAGCTCAATGACCTGAGAGAGCCTCGGGGCTTGTAGGAGAGAAGAGCCAGTGGGACAGAGGCCCAGCAGGAGCAGGAGGCTCTCGAGGGAATGAGTAGGGGGAAGGGGAGCCTTTTCTCACCCACAGTTAATCGGCATGTGCACCGCAGTCTGAAGTCTGACATTCTCAGCTGTGAAGTCCCAAACAAGGACCCAAGCTGGTATTGATTCATGATGTGGCTCAGTGGATCTGGGTGTTTGTTTCATGTCTGACAACCTGAGAACCAGTGAATGGAAGTTATCCCCGGACTTCTACCTATGGATGTTATCCTGTAGACACACACACACACACACACACACACACACACACACACATAGTGAAAATAAATGAATATAATGGAAGAATTGTACACTACATCCTCATACTTATAAAATTATTATTTTTTTTACAATTACAAAATTTCTGTAAGGCAAAGTATATTTCTTTTTTTTTATTGGATATATTCTATATTTACAATTCATTTCCCGTTTTCTGGTTCCCCACCCCCAAGGGTCCCACATGCCCTTTTCCCTCCCCCTGCTCCCTCATCCACCTCCTCACACCTCACTGTTCTTGTACTCCCCCACAATGATGCTTTGGTCCATTCTAGCTCCAGTGTCCACTCCTTTCTTCTTGTCAGACCTCACTTGGTATGTGATTTATGTCTTTGGTGTTCCAAGATTCTAGGCTAATATCTACTTATCAGTGACTGCATACCATGGGTATTCTTTTGAGACTGGGTCACCTCACTTAGTATGATGTTCTCCAGCTCCATCCATTTCTCTAAGAATTTCATGAATTCATTGTTTCTAATGGCTGAATAGTACTCCATTGTGTATATATACCACATTTTTTGTGTCCATTCCTCTGTTGATGGACATCTGGGTTCTTTCCAGCTTCTGGCTATTATATATAAGGCTGCTATGAACATAGTGGAGCATGCATCCTTATTGCATGCTGGGGAATCTTCTGGGTATATTTCCAGGAGTGGTATGGCTGGGTCCTCCGGAAGTATTACGTCCAGTTTTCTGAGGAACCGCCATACTGATTTCCAGAGTGGTTGTACCAGCTTGCATTCCCACCAGCAGTGGAGGAGTGTTCCTCTTTCTCCACATCCTCGCCAACACCTGATGTCTTTTGAGTTTTTAATCTTAACCATTCTGACTGGTGTGAGGTGAAATCTCAGGGTTGTTTTGATTTGCATTTCCCTAATGACCAATGATGTTGAACATTTTTTAAGGTGTTTCTCAGCCATCTGAATTTCTTCTGGTGAAAAGTCTTTGTTTAGCTCTGTACCCCATTTTTGGATAGGGTTATTTGGTTTTCTGGGGTCTAACCTCTTGAGTTCTTTGTATACATTGGATATTAGCCCTCTGTCAGATGTGGGGTTGGTGAAGATCTTTTCCCAATTTGTTGGTTGCCGATTTATCCTTTTGACAGTGTCTTTTGCCTTACAGAAACTTTGTAATTTTATGAGGTCCCATTTGTCTATTCTTGCTCTTAGAGCATAAGCAATTGGTGTTCTGTTCAGGAATTTTTCCCCTGAGCCAATGTCCTCAAGGGTCTTCCCCAGTTTCTTTTCTATTAGTTTTAGTGTGTCTGGTTTTATGTGGAGGTCTTTGATCCACCTGGAGTTGAACAGTGCAAGGAGATAAGAGTGGATCAATTCTCATTCTTCTGCATGTTGACCTCCAGTTGAGCCAGCACCATCTGTTGAAAAGGCTATCTTTTTTTCCACTGGATGTTTTCAGCTCCTTTGTCGAAGATCAATTGGCCATAGATGTGTGGATTCAATTCTGGGTCTTCGATCCTATTCCATTGATCCGCCTCCCTGTCACTGAACCAATACCATGCAGTTTTTAATACTACTGCTCTGTAATATTGCTTGAGGTCCGGGATATTGATTCCCCCAGAAGTTCTTTTGCTGTTGATGATAGTTTTAGCTATCCTGCGTTTTTTGTTATTCCAGATGAATTTGAGAATTGCTCTTTCTCACTCTATGAAGAACTGAGTTAGGATTTTGATGGGGATTGCATTGAATCTGTATATTGCTTTGGGCAAAATTGCCATTTTGACTATATTAGTCCTGCCAACCCACGAGCATGGAAGATTTTCCCATTTTCTGATGTGTTTTGCAATTTCCCTCTTCAGAGACCTGACGTTTTTGTCATATAAATCTTTCACATGTTTGGTTAGCGTCACTCCAAGATACTTTATATCATTTGTGGCTATTGTGAAGGGTGCCATTTCCCTAATTTCTTTCTTGGCCTGCTTATCCTTTGCGTATAGGAAGGCTACTGATTTGCTTGAGTTGATTTTATAGCCAGCCACTTTGCTGAAGTTGTTTATCAGTTGCATGAGTTCTCTGGTGGAGTTTTTTTTGGGTCACTTAAGTATACTATCATATCATCTGTGAATAGTGATAGTTTGACTTCTTCCTTTCCGATTTGTATCCATTTGACTTCCCTCTGTTGTCGAATTGCTCTAGCTAGTACCTCAAGTACTATATTGAAGAGATATGGTGAGAGGGGACAGCCTTGTCTAGTCCCTGATTTTAGTGGGATTGCTTCAAGTTTTTCTCCGTTTACCTTGATGTTGGCTACTGGTCTGCTGTAGAATGCTTTTACTATGTTTAGATAAGGGCCTTGAATTCCTGCTCTTTCCAAGACCTTTAGCATGAAAGGATGCTGAATTTTGTCAAATGCTTTTTCAGCATCCAATGAGATGACCATGTGGTTTTTTTCTTTGAGTTTGTTTATGTAGTGGATTACATTGATGGATTTCCGTATATTGAACCATCCCTGCATCCCTGGGATGAAGCCAACTTGATCATGGTGAATGATCATTTTGATGTGTTCCTGGATTCGGTTGACAAGTATTTTGTTTAGTATTTTTGCATCGATATTGATAAGACAAATTGGCCTGTAGTTCTCTTTCTTAGTTGGATCTTTGTGTGGTTTTGGTATTAGGGTAATTGTGGCTTCATAGAATATGTTGGGTAGTGTTCCTTCTGTTTCTATTTTGTGGAATAGTTTGAAGAGTATCGGTATCAGGACTTCTTTGAAGGTCTGATAGAATTCTGCACTAAAACCATCTGTTCCTGTGCTTTTTTTTTTTTGGTTGGGAGACTTTATATGACCCCTTCTATTTCTTTGGGGGTTATGGGTCTGTTTAGATGATCTATTTGATCCTGGTTTAATTTTGGTATTTGGTAACTGTCTAGGAAATTGTCCATTTCCTCCAGATTCTCCAGTTGTGTTGAGTATAGGTTTTTGTAGTAGGATCTGATGATTTTTTGAATTTCCTCAGTTTCTGTTGTTATATCTCCCTTTTCATTTCTAATTTTGTTAATTTGAATACTGTCTCTGTGCCCTTTAGTAAGTCTGGCTAGGGGTTTATCTATCTTGTTGATTTTTTCAAAGAACCAGCTCCTGGTTCTGTTGATTCTTTGTATGGTTCTTTTTGTTTCCACTTGATTGATTTCAGCCCTGAGTTTGATGATTTCCTGTCTTCTACTCCTAACCCTAACCCTAACCCTAACCCTAACCCTAACCCTAACCCTAACCCTAGCCCTAACCCTAACCCTAACCCTAACCCTAACCCTAACCCTAACCCTAACCCTAACCCTAACCCTAACCCTAACCATTCACAAAGAAGGTGAAATTGCTTCTTTTTGTTCCAGAGCTTTCAAGTGTGCCATTAAGTTGGTAGTATATGCTCTCTCCTGTTTCTTTTTGGAGACACTCAGGGCTATGAGTTTTCCTCTAAGCACTGCTTTCATTGTGTCCCATAGATTTGGGTATGTTGTGTCTTCATTTTCATTAAATTCTAAGAAATCTTTGATTTCTTTCTTTATTTCTTCCTGGACTAAGGTATCATTGAGTAGAATATTGTTCAGCCTCCACGTGTATGAGGATTTTCTGTTGTTTTTGTTGCTATTGAAGAACACTCTTACTCCATGGTGATCTGATAAGAGGCATGGGATTAGTTCGATCTTTTTATATTTGTTGAGGTCTGTCTTGTGTTCAATTATATGGTCGATTTTGGAGAAGGTACCATGAGGCGATGAGAAAAAAGTATACTCTTTTGCTTAGGGTGAAATGTTCTATATATATCTGTTAAATCCAAATGGTCCAAAGTTTCAATGAGTTTCTCCGTGTGTCTGTTTAATTTCTGTTTTCCTGATCGGTCCACTGTGGATAGTGGAGTATTGAGGTCCCCCACAATCATTGTGTTAGGTGCAATGTGTGCTTTGAGCTTTAGTAAGGTTTCTTTTACGAATGGGGGTGCTCTGCAAGCAGGCTTCCTCAATGGCCTCTCATAGGCTCTCTTCATGGTGCCAAGCCTCAAATTCTGTACACGACCCCTTCAGTCCTGGGCTGACGACTGCCCCTGAGGCTGCACCTTTATCAGTGTCCTTCCATGGCCTCTCACAGTGACAAGGCTCAGCTGCTTTTCATGACCCCTTCATGCCTTCAAAACCAGTACCACCTTGGGGTCTCTTACATATTACCAATTATAGCTGCAGCACAGGGTACAACCTTGGCTATCTCTGGGACACAGCTTCTTTGTGCTCTCAGGAAACACTTTCCAGAAGATTTCCCCTCAGTGATGCTGGTTTCTTCTTTATCACTCCTAATTTCTTAGCTCTGGCTCACCTGCATCAGTTGTCCCAATAGTCCCGTTTATTCTTCACTCTAAAGCCAGAGCCACATGCCCGAACCTGCTGTGTTCTGTTGCTTAGCTGGGGCTGGAACATGGCCCCCTCTTAGTCTGTTACCAGCCTTCTGTTTTCTGACCCCCTCTCTGCTAAGCTTGGCTTTCCTGGATCTGGCTCTGTAGATTGACCTTGAGTTCAGATTCCTGCATGGCTCTCTTCTCCTGTAATGCTGGGATTAAAGGTGTGTACCACCATGCCAGATTTAAGCTTTTCTTCACCTAGAACCTGCTTTGTCACAGGCTGGCCTTGAGCTCAAAGATCTGTTTGGGGTTGTGTTCTAGCATTAAAGTTTTATACCATGCCTGGATCTATACTTAGCTGGGTGGGATCTTGTCCCCAAATCTCTTAATCTCTTATGTCCTAGAATATAGGATTCAATTCCATTTCACTTACAGGTTCCCCCCCCCCTTTTTTTTGAGACAGGGTTTCTCCGTGTAGTCCTGGCTGTCCTGGAACTCACTCTGTAGACCAGGCTGGCCTCGAAATGAGAAATCCGCCTGCCTCTGCCTCCCAAGTGCTGGGATCACAGGCGTGTGCCACCACGCCCGGCTTTTCAGGTTCCCTTTTCTTACTGGAACCAGTTGTTTTATAGTTTTCCTTTCTCAGCATTCCATGCTTGTTCAAAATACACATCCTGAGACTAAACTAGCGAACAGATTAGATGATGGGTCTTTTTGATTCTTCCTTTGTCAATGCAATTAATCTGAGTCTCTTCACCTTAGCCTCAGACAGATCTTCAGACAAGGAGAAAAGGTAGCCACATTTTTCACCGAAATACTGCAAGACAGTCTTTATACCACATACTGAAATTCTTCTCCTCTGAATCCTCTTAGACCAGGTCAGCACAGTTAAAATTAGTTCACCCACAGTGACACACCTCCTCCAGCAAGGCACACCTCCAATAGTGCCACTCCCTGGCCCAAGCATACACAAACCATCACAGCAGCCATGGACTCACACAGTCTATCATAGACACCAGTCAGTACCTGCTGGGGACTACACATAGTGTCCGAGGCCCAATGCACACCAGTTCTTGCAGTCATTGGCTGGAGCTTGTCCCTCCTGTGGGCCTTCAAGGCCATGTCAGCACTCCTGGGAGACCAGCTCTCTTCTGTTGGGATATGTGTGCAGATGGCTGTGGAGCCCCTCGGATCCCAGGTGCAGATGCTGACTGGAAGACTCCTGTCCCAGCTGCTCCACTGATCGTATGTCCTGAGTGCTCCCAGCAGTTCCCCTCCAGACAGTTATTGGAGAGAAAGTGGAGATCTCACCTCTGTGTCCAGAAGTGAAAGTGTTTGGGGAGATCCCTCTCTCCTGGTGGGCAGTGCACAGAGGGAGGTGGAGCTGCCTGGCTCCCTGGTGTAAATGTGTCATTTGTCTTTCACAAGCTTTACTTATGCTCTGTAGATCTTTGAGAAAGTTTCCAACATTCAGACAGATTAGCTGCCACTATTCTTTTGTGCCCCTGTGCAAGTACTCATGTGCTCAGACCACATAGAAAATTTCTGACATTCAGATTCCTTAGCACAGATCAAACCCAGAAGGGTCACCATGGTAGCATAAGCCACCAGGTTCCACACAAATATACCATCTCAGCAGGAGTAGAAGCGGTCCACAGTTACCTTCACACAAGCTTGTTCCATTCTGTTCTGCAGATCTCACACAGAAAGATCAGACAAATTTAGTGCTCAGCAGGGAAAATGGAGGGAGTTTAACACAGTGTTACCAACATAAAATCACAAATACCTAGACGAGTTTTGCCAGCTTTAGGGTCCTCCAGATCAGTAGTCCTCTGTATTGAAGGGAACCTCCCAGCTAAGGTATTAAAATGTTGTGCCAGGGAAATGTTTGTGGTCCCCCAAAACACACACAGGAGCTAATCTCATGTGACTCCCAGCATGCTCTTTATTCTATTTGAGTGAGCGAGTCCCCCCTCCACCCAACATGCCACCATAATGCAGGACAGTTTTGTGTTGGGGGAGCCCTGAATGTCTAACAGGAAAAGGCTTCATAGTAAGCAGCAAGCAGGGAATATGTGTGCAGGCATCTAATTGGAGAGCTGCTGTGGCCTTTACCATAATTGGCTGGTGTTGGGAGTCAATCATAGACTTAACTTCTGCTCCCCTCTGCATTGGTGGTTGTTAGACAAGACATGGGCTTGTAACCTGAGGTGCATATTTGTTGGGGAAATAACCTGGAGACACCAGGCTTGTTGGGGATTAATTGGAGCTAGAGTTGGAGCTAGAGGCTGGATCTAGACTCAGGTTTTGTTGCAGGGCCACTTGGAACCTAATGCTAGGTACTAACCTGTTAGTTTATCTGAGTTCAAACTTAGGCCAGATTTTCTAAAATGGAGTCTGAACGTAAAGGCTTTAGCATCTCCTCATCATCGTCATTTCAGAATTAGAACTGACTGAGTGCAGGTTCCCTGAAGCTACTTGCAGACCCTCTTGTGCAAAGAGTTTTGGGGGACCCAGTTAGTTTTAGCAGCTACATCCTGTCAGAAATTTGTGCCATTTTGGAGTTTCAGAATTCATCAGAAGACACAGCAAGTGTAGACACACTGAAATATCACAATGTTTTACCCTATTGAGGGCACAGTGTGTGTGTATGTGTTTGTGTGTTTGGTGTGTGTGTGTGTGTGTGTGTGTGTGTGTGTGTGTGTGAGAGAGAGAGAGAGAGAGAGAGAGAGAGAGAAGGCACAGAGAGACAAAGTATATGTGCATACATGTCTGTGTGTGTGTGCATATGTGTCTCTGTGTGTGCATATGCTTCTCTGTGTGCATATGTGTCTGTGTGTAACTCTGCCATAGAATCAGGATAAGACCAATTTTTGTGGTTCTCATCATAAACACATCATGAGAAAGACCCTTGGGCCTGAGAATCTGGCTGCAGAAGCAGTGGGATCTTTCTAGAAGGAGGACAACCAGGAAGTCCTGGCTCTGTATGACTGTCCCAGAATACTGACTCTAGGTGCCCTGGGGTAGTGCATGCAGTCTTGGGATCTGTCTTGTCAGAGCTAATACAGCAGAATGATTCATTAACAGTCTGAGTGTCCTAGCTCAGGGAACCAGAGAACAGTCAGGGAACAGTGCACTGGTATGAGAGCCACAGGTACAATATGTCCCTGGGAATCTCCTGCTGAGTCTGACTGGAGAGCACAGCTGCACAGGTGTGCAGGCCATCAGCCAACTGTTCCGATGGCTTATTAGACTTTACAGGAAGGCCAGTGTCCCCATGAGAGGGACAGAGGACACAGGTCCTCTTGATGATTCATGTCCTCAGGGAAGAGTCTAATGAACCCTTTCCTGCAGACAAGTGGTAACAGACACTGCTGATGTGGACATCCGTCCTGCCCCAGTGTCAGGGCCTTGTTCGTATTTAAGGCTACCTTGTAGACACTGCAACATTTGTTCCCCAAGTGTGCTGTCTGTCACTGGGAAATGCAGACACAGGAAAACAGTGGCCACATGAGCCTCACACAGGCCACAGGTGACAGATATGAAGCACAAGTTCTCCGTCTCCAGCCACGTATTCCATGTCTCCGCCCTGGAGGCCTTCTCAGGTGTCTGTGAATCAGAGAGGAGCTGATGTTAATCCTGGTCATCACCTGCTCAAGGGGACATCTTGTCCAAGAACTGAAAGCAAATGGACAGTCAGATGAGACTCCAGAAGTAAGCCACGTGTCTTCGAAGAATTTCTGGAGCATTCCAGGACTCCTGAGCCCACAAATGAGACAGGAAGTCGTGTTTTCCCGAGTGCAGCTTCACTCAACACTCAGATCGTTGTTTCCCTGAGACATGACCTTGCCTAGGAGACTGCTTCCCATCCCTGTCTCTACTGACCTGGATCTCCCTCCCTAGACCCTGCTCTCCTTCCTGTGTCTATGAACAGCCCCTCTCTGGGGGTCCTGAAATTTCCCTCCCTCCTGGCATCTCCCAAGGTTAAGACAGGACATTTGCTGCAGAATCACCCAGTCAAAGGGCATAGGTGACCCAGGAAGACCAGCGAGCAGCTGGGCTCAGCCACCACAGCCCAGCCAACCCATAAGGCTGGACGGCTGCCTTGAAACAGTGTGTAGGAAGAGGAGCCCACAGTCCTTTCCAGGACACACCGGTCACCCCTTCCCAACACCAAGATCATGAAACTCCTCACACAGCTGCTCCAGGGCCTCAGTCTTGGGTCAGGAACTTGACTGGTGACATTAGTGATAAAAGGTTTATCATCGTCCCCAGTTGTCACACAGCTGGTCCCTTCCAACCCTCAGAGACATCTCTGTCACCTTCCTGCTGGGAAATCCCACCTCCCAGAGCACTGAGGACACAGGGCATCCTGGGTGCTCACCTGTGTCTCTGTGTCTCAGGCGCACATAGGAAAGATGGGGGCTCCCTCTTTGATGCTGACAGACTAACCTCCAGGTGTCAGCAGATGTCAGCCCTTGGACGAGTCATTGTTCTCTGAGGGGATGTCTATGCATTTCAGCCTTGTTGCTCAAGGTGCTGTTGGAGGAGAAACATAAAGAGAGAAAAGTTGAGAAAGATGCGGGCCTGCTCTGAGAGTGGAGGGACTGAGCAGAGCTGTGGACACAGACCCAGCACCCGTAGCCCATGGGATTCTGGGAAGTGTCCTGCTGAGAAAAACTCAGCTCAGAAGGGGGAAGGGCAGCAGAGGCCTGTGCCTTGCAGGAGCTGAAGGTCTTCCTCTCAGAGGAAGGACAGTCCAGTGAGAAGTGATATGGAGGTGTTCTCTGAGCTTTGCTGCAAGGGGTGGGACCCCTGGAAGAAAGTCCTGCTCACAGGTTGGTGTTTAAATATCTGATTGCGTGTGAGAAGGGGAAGTGAGAAGCCCACATCTCCTGAAAAGGAGATGTCAGGAAACTTGGTTCCTGTTTCTAGTCACAGTGCAGAAGGTGCAGTGAGGGACAGAGGGTCAGCGCAGGAAGCTCTGGGCAGACAGGAGCTGGTGAGGAGAGTGAAGCCTCCGCTGCCCCTATTCAAAGTCAGTCACAGAGGCTGCCATCGGAAGCCCGATGTTCCCACCCGTGACAGGCTGACTCTCCACATAGAAATCAAACCTGGGAGGCCAGTGAGGCACCTCAGTGTGTGGGGACATGACAGTCTGCGTTCATTCCTCAGCTGGCGGGGTCGATGGAGATGCAGACTCCTGCAGGCTCTTCTGTGCTCTCCACAGGGGTGTGTGTCATTGGCCTGCAATGTGCCCACCTGGACAGGTGCCTCCCAAACCGCACATTCAATATAGAAATGTAAAAAATCATACTTGCTACAAACTAGGGCAGTATGTAGCATCATTCATGGAGAGCCTTTTCCCCTCCCTCCTTGTGTACTTCCCTCTCTCCCTTCTTCTACCCTTCCTTCCCTGTCTCCCTCCTTCCCTCCCTTTTTTCCTTCCTGTTTCCTCTGTTTTTCCCCTTCTATTTTCACCCCCATTATTTTCTGAGATCTTTTCAGGAACTGAACCTTCTAAAAACATTATTCCAATTGTTGTCCTCACAAAACCCTTTTCTAGTGAACCAGAAATCAGAGTATCCAGAGGATAAACTCACTTGTTTAATGGAACTGTAAATAGAACAGAATACATTTCAGAACGTGTGGACTGTTTGGAGGAGGAGGGGTAGGAAAAGGAGGGTCAAGGATGAAGTGGAGAAGATGAGGATGAAGAGGAGGTCAGCGAGCCCCCTCTCCTCACACCATACACCCTTTATATGAAGAGTGATATGGGGACTCCTGAGTAGAGGATTCCACAGCGAAGCAATGACACCCTCTGAGGCTCTGAGGGCATGGGGGTCGCGTTGCTCACCTCCACTGAGGGCGCACCCCACCCACAGGCATGAGCTGAGGCTTGCTCACACCTGCTCAGGATTGGTGGCTTGTCTCTCTTCCCTTCCAGCCTCCCTCTTAACCTGCTGGATCCTGCCCACCACTGCCCTAGTCACCATGGATTACTTACCGTCCCCTGTGGTTGAAGGAGAAAATGTTCTTCTGCGTGTTGACAATCTGCCAGAGAATCTTCTAGGCTATTTCTGGTACAAAGCAGAGACAGACAAGAGGCACATAATTCCACGGTATTCACTGGCCTTTAATTTGAGTGTGATGGGGCATATGGACAGTGGTAGAAAGACATTGTACAGCAATGGATCCCTGTGGATCCAAAATGTCACCCAGGAGGACACAGGATTCTACATTTTTCAAACTATAAGTAAACGTGGAGAAATTGTAACAAATACAGCCATACACCTTCAAGTGCACTGTAAGTAATTGACTGTGAACTGTGGGTTCTGGGTGGGGTCCTTCCACTAGGTACATGGAAGTGACAGGCCTGGCTTGTGTCTCCTTCCCCCTGCATTGTGTCTCCATGTTGGGACTTGAGCTTTACTGCAGGACACACATGGTGGAGAATAATGTCAACCGTGCACAATTATTCCTTTGACTTCACCTTGGGGAGACCTGGGTGCACGGAGGGCAGGTCATGCAAGGACGTCAGCCTCTGTCTAGACTCTTGGGGTCCTTTGTAGGAAACTGACCTTCAGGAAGACCTTGAGGGGAGTGAGAAGGGCTGGTGGTAGCCATGGGCATCTTACAGAGTTGCGTCCCAGAAGCCCCTGTCTCCACATCTGTATTCCAGATTCAACTCCTGATGGCCCCGAAAAGCTTTGTGCCAGGGTTGGGTCTTGACTTTCTGTTCGTTTGCAGAGGAGAGTGCTTGTGAGTCATCAATGTCTTGCTCCTGTGGGACAAGCAGTGCCCTGACAGGAGCGCCATGATAGGTTAGCTCTCCTGGTCTCCCTAGTGACCCGAGTGAGAACACACCAGGGAGATTCCCATAGTGACCCGAGTGAGAACACACCAGGGAGATTCCCATAGTGACCTGAGTGAGGGCACACCAGGGAGATTCCCAGGCCATTATCCCAGTATCCTGATGGGCTTATGAGAGTTCCAGGAGGCCCAGGGCCCCATCAGGGAGGGACAGAGGACACGGTCCTCCTGACCAGCTCTTGTCTTTTGGGACAAGTACGTTTTTCCCCAGGCCAATGCGGACAGGCTCTGCTGCAGTGGACAGTTCCCCAGACATGAGCTGCGGTTCCCACAGTGAGAAGCAGGGATAGCCTGGGACAGCCAAGGACACTAACCACCCTCTATCCCTGGATCAGGCCCTCACCTTGAACCTGGGCATTTTTATCTTCCCTGCAGACCTGGCGGTCACTGACGCAGTCTCCTGAGACCTCTTAGCTGCTTCCTGTATGTGCTGCCCTGCCAGGGGACCTTGTTCACATTCCAGACATGTATTTTCTCTGGGAATGAAAGGGCGTCCTATGGGAATCAGCTAGACAGAGGTCAAGGGCTTCCCAGAAAGGCCAGGGAGCACATGGGCAGACCCACCACCCAGCTCTGCAGGCAGAGAAAGTGTGAGCACCATCTTGAAACCCTCCATGGGATGACTGAGGCCAGAGGGGTCATTCCGGGTCGCAGGTCAGCTCCTCCCACATTCAGGCTGTGAGCTCCTCACAGGTCTGCTCCTGGACCTTTTTTCTCCCTCAGAATCCAGACTGGTGACCGCAGTGAGTCTGGATCTGTCCCCTTCCCCACTCATCATGCAGCTGGTCCCATTGGATCCCTCACAGACAGCTGTCACCATCCTCCAGAGAGCAAACTCCATCTTTCCAGAACACTGAGGACACAGGGCAGACTGGGTGCCCCACTGGGTTTCCATGTCACACAGGGAGTGCAGAGGCTCCTTCTCTGGTGCTGACTGACCCAGGATGAGAACCTAAGAGGGGGCCGTGCCAGGGTGAGCTTCAGATGTCTCAGGACACAGAGATGCTCGGAAGGCTGTTGTCCCTGTATTCTCTGGAGGGGTGAAACAGAAAGAGCCGAGAGGAGAGGGTAGGTGGGCATTCCGGAAACTGTAGGACAGAGAACACAGAGCTACCCTCAGCCCATGGCCTCTGGAAGATGCTTCTGTCTGGGAGGAGGCTGAGGCTAGAGGAGGGAACTGAGATCTGGGCTGGACCAGATGGGATAAAGACAGAGGACACACCAGGCTGCAGAGTCCAGGCAGGTCCCCTCTGTACTCTCTGCAAAGGGTGAAGAACCTGTCAGGCCCTCCTGACCATAGCTGAGGAATCTATACATTTTTTTTTATTTTTTATTTTTTTTGATTTTGCTTTCTTTTTTTATTTTTATTTTCTATATTCTATGTTTACATTCCAAAGGCTTTCCCCTTTCCCAGTTCCCACCCACCATAGTTCCCATAGTTCCTCTCCCCCCCAACTATTCCCCAATCATTCCCCCTCCCCCCTCGGTTTCTTTACTAAACTGGATGCAATCTTTACATGCCCAGGGTCCTCTCCTTTCTTCTTCTTGGGAATCATTTGACTTGCTATTTGTGTCTTGAGTATTTAGGGCTTCTGGGCTCATTAATATCCACTTATCAGTGATTGCATTTCATGTGTATTCTTTTGTGATTGGGTTAATTCACTCAGGATGATATTTTCCAGGTCTAACCATTTACCTACAAGTTGCATGAATTCATTATTTTTAATTGCTGAGTAGTATTCCATTGTATAAATATACCACATTTTCTGTATCCATTCCTCCTTTGAGGGATATTTGGGCTCCTTCCAATTTCTGGCTATTATAAACAAGGCTGCTATAAACATAGTGGAGCATGTGTCTTTATTGCATGCAGGGGAATCCTCTGGGTATATGCCCAGGAGTGGTATGCCAGGGTCCTCTGGAAGTGACATGCCCAATTTTCTGAGGAACCGCCAAATTTCCAGAGCGGTTGTACCATTTTGCAATCCCACCAACAGTGGAGGAGTGTTCCTCTTTCTCCACATCCTCGCCAGCACTTGTTGTCTCTTGAGTTTTTAATCTTAGCCATTCTGACTGGTGTAAGGTGGAATCCCAGGGTTGTTTTGATTTGCATTTCCCTGATGACTAATGATGTTGAACATCTTTTAAGGTGTTTCTCGGCCATCCGAATTTCTTCTGGTGAAAATTCTTTGTTTAGCTCTGTGCCCCATTTTTTGATAGGGTTATATGGTTCTTTGCGGTCTAACTTCTTGAGTTCTTTGTATATATTGGATATTAGCCCTCTGTCGGATGTGGGGTTGGTGAAGATCTTTCCCCACTTTGTTGGTTGCCGTTTTGTCCTTCTGACAGTGTCCTTTGCTTTGCAGAAACTTTGTAATTTTCTTTGAGAAAATCAACAAGATAGATAAACCCTTAGCCAGACTAACCAAAGGACACAGAGACAGTATACAAATTAACAAAATTAGAAATGAAAAGGGAGACATAACAACAGAAACTGAGGAAATTCAAAAGATCATCAGATCCTACTACAAAGGTCTATACTCAAAACAACTGGAGAATCTGGAGGAAATGGACAATTTCCTAGACAGATATCAAATACCAAAATTTAATCAGCATCAAGTAGACCAGCTAAATAGTCCCATAACCCCTAAAGAAATAGAAGGGGTTATAGAAAGCCTCCCAACCAAAAAAGGTACGGGACCAGATGGTTTTAGTGCAGAATTCTACCAGATCTTCAAAGAAGACTTAACACCAATACTCTTCAAACTATTCCACAAAATAGAGACAGAAGGGACACTGCCCAACTCATTCTTCGAAGCCACAATTATGCTAATACTTAAACCACAAAAAGATCCAACAAAGAAAGAGAACTTCAGGCCAAGTTCTCTTATGAATATAGATGCAAAAATACTAAATAAAATTCTTGCTAACCGAATCCAAGAGCACATCAAAACGATCATCCACCATGATCAAGTAGGCTTCATCCCAGGGATGCAGGGATGGTTCAATATATGGAAATCCATCAATGTAATCCACTACATAAACAAACTGAAAGAAAAAAACCACATGGTCATCTCATTAGATGCTGAAAAAGCATTCGACAAAATTCAGCATCCTTTCATGCTAAAAGTCTTGGAAAGAGCAGGAATTCAAGGCCTATACCTAAACATAGTAAAAGCAATCTACAGCAAACCAGTAGCCAACATCAAAATAAATGGAGAGAAACTTGAAGCATTCCCACTAAAATCAGGGACTAGACAAGGCTGCCCTCTCTCTCCATATCTTTTCAATACAGTACTTGAAGTTCTAGCAAGAGCAATTAGATAACATAAGGAAGTCAAAGGGATACAAATTGGAAAGGAAGAAGTGAAACTATCATTATTTGCAGACAATATGATAGTTTACCTAAGCGACCCAAAAAACTCCACCAGAGAACTTCTACAGCTGATAAACAACTTCAGCAAAGTGGCAGGTTATAAAATTAACTCAAGCAAGTCAGTGGCCTTCTTGTACTCAAAGGACAAGCAGGCTGAGAAAGAAATTAGGGAAATAACACCCTTCACAATAGCCACAAACAACATAAAGTATCTTGGCATAACTCTAACCAAACAAGCGAAAGATCTGTACAACAGGAACTTCAAGTCCTTGAAGAAAGAAATCGAAGAAGACCTCAGAAGATGGAAAAATATTTCTTGCTCCTGGATTGGCAGGATCAATATAGTAAAAATGGCCATCTTGCCAAAAGCAATCTACAGATTCAATGCAATCCCCATCAAAATCCCAAATCAATTCTTCATAGATCTAGAAAGAGCAATTCTCAAATTCATCTGGAGCAACAAAAAACCCAGGATAGCTAAAACTATTCTCAACAATAAAAGGACTTCTGGGGGAATCAATATCCCTGACCTCAAGCAGTACTACAGAGCAATTGTGTTAAAAACTGCATGGTATTGGTATAGCAACAGGCAAGCAGATCAGTGGAACAGGATTGAAGACTCAGAAGTTTAACCCACAGACTTATGGTCACTTGATCTTTGATAAAGGAGCCACAACCATCCGATGGAATAAAGATAGCCTTTTCAACAAATGGTGCTGGTTCAACTGGAGGTCAACATGCAGAAGAATGCGAATTGACCCACTCTTATCTCTTTGCACTAAGATCAACTCCAAGTGGATCAAGGACCTCCACGTAAAGCCAGACACACTGAAACTATTATAAAAGAAACTTGGGAAGACCCTGGAGGACTTGGGCACAGGGGAAAATTTCCTGAACAGAACACCAATAGCTTACGCACTAAGATCAAGAATCAACAAATGGGACCTCATAAAATTACAAAGTTTCTGCAAAGCAAAGAATCTATACTTTATAGAGTGTGAGAGGAGACTTATTCTCAGTTATTGTCTGGAGTGTCCTCAAGAGCTCAATGACCTGAGAGAGTCTCGGGGCTTGTAGGAGAGAAGAGCCAGTGGGACAGAGGCTCAGCAGGAGCTGAGGCTCTTGGTGAAGATGTAGGAGGAGGGGGAGCCTTTTCTCACCCACAGTTACTTGGCATGTACACCACAGTCTGAAGTCTGTCATTCTCAGCTGTGAAATCCCAAACAAGTACCCAAGCTGGTATTGATTCATGACGTGGCTCAGTGGATCTGGGTGTTTGTTTCATGTCTGACAACCTGAGAACCAGTGAATGGAAGTTATCCCCGGACTTCTACAGCCACCCCCCCACACATACACACCCATAGTGTAAAAATAAATGAAGATAATGGAAGAATTGTACACTACATCCTCATATTTATCAATTTGTTAAATCTATGAACATGCATGGGTGGGACCTTTAAAGGAATGGTTCTGAGACATCATAAATTTATTCCATCATTCATTAGTACCCCACAGATATCTAATGTGTTTTTAGGCAGCCTCTCTTTAAAAAATATTAGACCACAACCGATTCTCACAATTCACTTGCCCTTATGGACTGGAAGGGAGACCAATGAGGAAAGCTAGAAGATAATCTGGTGTTGGGAGCAATCATTAAAGAAACAGAGAATGAAGACAGGTCTGCTGAAAAGAGGTTGGGAGGCAGCACTTCAACACACATCTACACTGAGTGTGAGCCGGGAGCTAAGGACAGTGAGGCGGGGCCATGTTGACATCCAAGGAGAGCTCCATAAAAAGGAAATGACATGCTAGGGGCACGGAGTTCATGGAGGTAATGTGCTGAACTCCACCACATAGGGCAGGGAGACCCTCACCCACACACCTCAGCTGAGCAATGCACGCAGCCACTCAGGACACAAGGCGCCATTTTAGCCAAACCCCAAATTTTAATCTGATGGATCTCTCTTCCCTTTTAGCCTCTTGGTACATCTGTGGCAGTCCCTCTCCACGCGCACAGCCCAGTATTGAGTCAGTGCCGCTCAGCGTTGCTGAAGGGGGAAGTGTTCTTCTCCTTGTTCAAGATCTTCCAGAGTATCTTCAATCACTCTTCTGGTACAAAGGACTGATTGTATTCAACAAGGTTGAGATTGCCCGACAGAGAAGAGCCAAGAATTCAAGTGAGCTGGGCCCTGCCCACAGTGGTAGAGAAACTGTGTTCAGCAATGGCTCCCTGCTGCTCCAGAATGTCACCTGGAAAGACTCAGGATTCTACACCCTACGAACTCTGGATATACACAAAAAAATGGAATTAGGACACATTTATGTCCCAGTGGGCAGTAAGTTAATCTCTGTGATCATTCAGTGCTGGGTGGGGCTTTACCACACAGGACTGTCCCTCTTGCCACGTGACTACGTCCTGTCTGTACTTTATTCCCATGATGGGGTTTTACCACAGTGTGTAGGACACACATGTAGGAGAGAAATGTCCATGGGTCAGACTCTGTTTTCTGACTCCCCCTCAATTCTAGGAGGGCCTAAGATGGCAGACTGCTCTATCAGTTGAGGATCTTGTGATGCATGTGAGGAAACTGTGGCCTCCTCACAGAGTGGTGAGCATGAGGAAGCTTTTGCCCTGGTTGTTTGACCCAGGATTGACTAGCAATGTCCTGGGTACCATGTTCCAGGAGTACTCATGGTCTGAGCAGGCTGTCCTCTGCTGCTCATCAGCTGTCTACATCAATTCAGTGCATTTTGTATCATTAAACAGGAGAGTTTCATAAAAAAGAAAAGACAAGTAAAAACCAACAGAAAAAGACCGGAGTGATGCAGGGTTGTCATAGACAAAATGGAGGGGTGCTGGTTCCTGCTTGTCTCCTCACAGCCTGCTTATCCTGACCTTATACCAGATGTGACCATGAGCCCAGGGTGGAAATGCTCAAAGTGGACTGGTCCCTGCCATGCCAGTCACCAGGTGAAAGATGTACTCTCCATGTGCCCACAGACTCTGGCTTGTGTCATGTTGACATAAAGCCAGCCAGCATAAGTCCTGGGCCAGTTAAGAAGACAAGACTGCTCCAAGCGGTCACCCAGCCCTAGTCCTGGAGTTTGCAGGCTGAGCAGTAAGAACATGGAGAATGTGAGAGCAGAGGTTGACTGCAGGAACAAAGGAAATGAGAAAAGTCAGATAGTGACTATCCCGGGTGTGTAGAGACCAAGGTCAGGGGAAGCGTCATCTCAAAGCACAGTGTACATGAGCGTGTGCTGTGTGTGAGGGAGCTCAGTGAGGGGCAGCCATGGAGACACCAAGGAGAGAGCTCCATGCAGAGGAAATGACTGCAGGTCACTGAGGGAATGGAAGCTGTGTTGCAGACTTCCTCAGGTGGGAGTGACATACCCACACCTGCATGTCTAGGCTGAGTGAAGAATCCATCTTGTGAGGACTCAGGCTGCCACTTTTATACCCAGCACAATGATCCCGTGTGATGACTTTTCTCCTTTCCCTTCCAGCCTCCCTTTACTCATGCTGTGACCCTCTCATGTCTGCCCAGCTCACAATCGATCCAGTGCCAGGACATGCTGCTGAAGGGGGAAGTGTTCTTCTCCAGGTCCACAATCTGCCAGAAGAGCTGCAAACCTTTTCCTGGTACAAAGGAGTGTATAGCACTGAGGCCTTTAAAATTGTAGAATACAGCATAGCAACGAAGTCTGTCAGGAGCGGCCGTGCACACAGCAGAAGAGAGACAGGGTACACCAATGGATCCCTGCTGCTGCAGGATGTCACTGAGAAAGACTCGGGCTTGTACACACTTGTAACGACAGACAGCAATTTCAAAGTTGACACAGCACGTGTGCAAGTCAACGTGCACAGTAAGTGACTCTCTATGGCTTCCTGCTGTTTGGTGTGGCTTAGCCTACTTTTCCACTGGACTGTGAAGCAGCTGTGCCTACTTCCCCCCCCATCTCCACTGCACTAAGTCCTCACATTGGCATTTGGCAGTTCCTGCAGGGCACACCTGCTGTGGACCAACAGCATTAGATCAGAGCTCTTCCCTTTTCCCTCCCTGCAGAGGTAGGCTCAGCCTAAGAACGTCAGACTCAGCCCTGACCCTTGGGACTGTCACCATGCCCACAGCCCTGATAGAGACTCCGTGGGGTCCGATGAGTCCTTGCTGAGGAAGCCCTGGGTTCCACACACACAGCACCAGGAAGGCCTGGCAGCAAATCTCTGTGATGCTCACATCCATAGAGAGCATGGAGAATGATTGTGTCATTGCTTGGCTTTGGATTTCTGTAGGAGGTGACTTGGTGCAAGGCTGTTGTGGCATGTGTTACCATCCATGCCCTGCCATGGGAGCCACAGCTGTGGTAGTTACCATGGCCATCTTCCCCAGACTCAGGCAGGAATGCAGAGCTGGACAGGATGGTCTGTGCTCCCGGGCCACTCACTGGCTGTTTGGATGGCCGTATGAGACCTCACAGGACAGTCAGGGTCTCTAAGGTGATGGACAAAGGACAAGCAAATGCTTGTCCTCTGGTATCCAGTTCCTGGAACTGTCTCTTACAGGAAAACAATCTCAGAGTTGGTAAACTGGGCAGCTCCCAGACATGAGGAGCTACTCACTAGATGGCGAAGTAACTCAGCCTAAGGCTTCAGAGTCTATGCAATCTCCAGAGGTTCTTGCCACCATCAGAATGCAGAAAACTCAGACAAGCAATGCCAGGCAGCCCTCACTTAGGGTGTATCCTGCTTTCATCCACGACTCTGCATACCTGGACTTCTCTTGGGTAGTCTTTCAGACCTACTAAGCATATTACTGGGCCAGAGGATCCCGTGTTACAAGGTTCAGGCTCTCCCTGGCACATCCCATGACTAATCACCCCGACAGAGTACAGCTGCCTCTCAGGAAAAACATGGCAGACCCTAGGTAGGGTTCATCCAGCATAGGATGATGCGAGTCCCTGGGAAAGTCTGCCTAGGTTTATGGGGCCACTGTCCTCTCTCTAGTGTCTCATTAACCTACTGCTTCTCAACCATTTGTAACTCCACACACAACTGCTCCTGAGTCTCATGACCACGCACCCTGATTGGTGACTCCAGTGAGCATGGGTCTGTCCCCTTTCTTGATATCAGTCAGCAGGTCCCTTCCCAGTCCTCACAAGCATCTCTGTCACCTTCCTGTAGAGTTGCTACCACCTCAGCACTGAGACCAAAGGGCAGCTTAGCATCCTGTGTCATCAAGGACGCACTGGGAGAACACAGCAAGGGCAGCCCTGTGGTGAGCTGTTGCTGCCCCAGGGACAGAGATGATGACCAGCCTTGTGCATGGCCCCATCCCTGACAGCAGTGGGCATCACCCTGGGAAGGGCTCCTGCCTGGGTGGGGCAGAGCTCCGAGGGGGAAAGTCTGCCGAGCTTGGGGCCTGTGCTGGATCTAATGCTGTTCTCCACAGAGGGAGGGAGGAGCAGGCAGCTGCAGCCGTGGTGGCCCACTGTGTCCTTCTCCACAGAGCATGCAGCCCCTGGTCGAGTTTCCCACTCAGTGGGGAGGACAGTGCCTGACTGTGTGGGAACAGGGGAGCTCAGACATCTGCTAGAACTTCCTAAGGAGGAAGCATGGGAAAGGCTCCCTCAGGGTGACCTCTGACCTCCATCTAGTGGCTGTGGCCTGTCATTAAACATACACACAGGTGTACACCTGCACCTCACACACACCCACACCCCTCCATGCACCTCCATATGGTAACTCTAGCTGGAGGTTTAGCTGGTGTCAGTAGCTCCAAATATGAGAATGTCATTACCACCTGGACACCCAAGAACTTTTTACATCTGCCTATCTACCCACAGGCCTACCAGCCTGTGTAGGCACTGTCCCTTCTCCAAATATCAAATTAGATGCTTTTCTAACAAGGCCCTAGGTGTATTGGGCTGGAAGACAGACTATGATGGGCATCTAGAGGTGAAGTAACATGCTGACTGGATCAGAATGGAAGTTGGGGAATGAAAACCCGGGGTATGTAGAGGAAGAAGTGAGAGAAAGTCTGCCTGCACAGCACATCTTCTGAGAGAGAGCAGGCTTGTGCATACAGTGAGTGTGAAGTCTCCTGAGGACAGAGTTCCCCACAGCAGAAGCCACACACAGTCGTATCAAGGAGGCCGTCTGCTCAGTCCCTCTATCTTGTGCACACATGCCCTCCCCCATCTGCTGTGAAATGGATCTAAGTTTCTCTGGGCACAGGGCCCCATCTTTTCACCAAAGACCAAGGTGTCAATGCTGATGTGTTTGTCTCCTTCACTTCTTTCTTCCCTTTCCGTCTGTGTTCACTCTTCCTCCATGGTCCAGCTTCCTACTGCATCAGTGGGAGGAGCATCAGGAAGCCAAGGATCCAGTCTCAAGTCTAGTTGTCCCCAGAGAATTCTCCTCAGGACTAGCTTTTTACTTCCTGTCAGAGCTGACAGGGAAGAAGGCTTGACTGACTGTCCAAGTCCCATTGGCTGTAGGATCAGCTATGCACTGCCATGTCAGCTGCAGTCACACAGGTCACCCGAGTACCAACGGACAGGTGCCAGGACAGAAGCCAACTGTTCTGATGGACTTAGGAGACATAGAGAAAAGTAATGTCCCCAATGAGAGGACAGAGGTCACAGTTGCCCAGGCACCTCCTTATCCTCAGGAGTCCAGGCTAGGGTAATTGAAACAGAAGCTGCTGATGTGAGCAGCTCCCCCATCCCCAGGGCAGAACGTTGCTCATATGTAATCATAACTCATGGGCACTGCAATGATCACACACAGATCCTGGATCAGCGTCACACAGCCCAGGGGCCCCAGATGCAAAGCACTAGACATGACTGTGGTCACAGCTCCAATTTCTCCTCCCTGGAAGCTTTATTAAGTGTGAGCTCTAGAGGGCCGGAAGAGCTGTCTGAAGGATGACTGTCATTTGTTCCCCTCCTCTGTTTCTTTGCAGAGCTTGTGACACAGCCCTTCATGAGAGCCACGGACAGCTCAGTCAGAGTAAAGAGCTCAGTGGTCTTCACTTGCTTCTCAGACATCACTGGGATCTCCATCCGTTGGCTCTTCAATAATCAGAGTCTGCAGCTCACAGAGAGGATGACCCTGTCCCCGTCAAAGTGCCAACTCAGGATTCATACTGTCAGGGAGGAGGATGCTGGATTGTACCAATGTGAAGCCTTCAACCCAGTCAGCTCGAAGTCCAGTCTCCCAGTCAGCCTGGTGGTGATGAAGGAGTGACCCCTCCTCTGATGGTCCATCAGGCTGGGGGCCTTTATGTATTCAGATGCTCACACTTACCAACCCTTGACCATTCATTCTCATGGCCACTGGCCATTTCTTTCATCCCTAATATTCTGAGTGGTTTTGTGTGTCAACTTGACACAGACTGGAGTTATCACAGACAAAGAGCTTCAGTTGGGGGAAATGCCTGCATGAAGACCCAGTTGTGGCACATTTTCTCAATCAGTGGTGAAGCAGGGTGGGCCCCTGATTGGTGGTGTCATGAATGGGCTGGTCCTCCTGGGTTCTATAAGAGAGCAGGCTGAGCAAGCCTGTGTAAGAAACCAGGAATTGATAGCCCTCCATGGCCTCTGCATGAGCTCCTGCTTCCTGACCTGCTTGAGTTCCAGTCCTGACTTCCTTTGGTGATGAACAGCTGTATGTTAGTACAAGGTGAATAAACCCTTTTCTCCCCAACTTGCTTCTTGATCATGATGTTTGTGCTGTTATAGAGAGCCTGACTAAGACACCTCCCCACACCTGATCCTGAACCCCTCCACTCTCCTCCCCATCTCCTCTCCTACCCGGTTCCCTCCCTGCCTTCTACAACTATTTTCCCCCTTCTAAGTGAGAGTCAAGCATCCTTACTTGGGCCTCCCAAGTTGTTGTGCTGCATTGGGTCTGTTGAGTGTAGTGTGTGTGTCTTGTATTTATGTCTAATGTCCATTTATAAGTGAGTACATACCATGCACACCATTTTGGACTGAGTCACCTCACTCAGCATGGTGTTCTCCAGTTCCATCCATTTGCCTTCCCAGTACTGATGTCTTTGTTTTTAGTAGTTGAATAGTATTCCACGTTGCGCATGGCACCACATGGCGTGCATCCATTCTTCCACGCTGCTGGCGCCCTCCCCACACTGCTCAGCCCACTCTTGATGCACAGTGAAGCCCAAGGAGAAAATGTTCCCTTTGTCCTCAATGGACAGAGAGCTTCACGTCTTTACTGAAACAAGGGGGGAACTGAGGCTGACAGGTGTCTTAGTTAGGGTTTTCCCTCTGTGAACAGACACCGTGACCAGGGCAAGTGTTATACAAGACAGCATTCAGTTGGGGCTGGTCTACAGGTCAGAGATTCAGTCTGGTATCCTCACGGCAGGAGCATGGTAGAGCCCAGGCAGGCATGGTGCAGTCGAGGTGAGAGTTCTCCCTCTTCATCTGAGGGCTGCTTGCAGGACTCTCCCTTCCAGGCAGTTAGGTCTATGGTCTTAAAGTCCACACCTGCAGTGAAACACCTACTGCAACCAGGCCACACCTCCAGCAGTGCCACACCCTGGCCCAAGCGTATACAAACCATCATATTCCCTCCCTGGCCCACATAGGCTTGCCCAAATATATGTCTCTAGAAGGGTGATTCCTAAATATCATAATAAGTGTATATTTATTCCAACTTCCAAAGTCCCCATTGCCTATAGCAGTTTCAACAGTGCTAAAAGTCGAAAGTTCAAAGTTTCTTCTGAGAATTGTCCAATCACTTAATTATAATTCCCAAAGTAAGACAGGAAACCAGCTGGGCAGACTCCAAACTCTGCATTTCCACCTCTGATGTCAAAGTGATTTGCATATCTGCACTCATTTTTCATCTTTGTTGAGTGCAAACACCTTCTTTCTCCTGGGCTGTTTCCAATCCCTGTTAGCAGCTGTTCTCAGCAGATAGCCCATGGCTATGGCATCTCAAACACCTTTGGGGTCTCCAAGGCAGCTTCAGTGTTGTAGCTTGTTTCGATGTCTGGGATCCACACATGATCTGCTGGTTTCCTTCGAATGGCTGACATCAGTCCCCCCCCCCCCCCGATGGTACTGGCATCTCTGATACACTGGGTTCTCGCTCTGCAACAGGCTTCCTCAATGACCTCTCATAGGCTCTCTTCATGGTGCCAAGCCTTAAATTCTGTGCATGACCCCTTCAATCCTTGGTTGATGACTGCAACTGAGGCTGCACCTTCATCAGTGTCCTTCCATGGCCTCTCACAGTGACAAGGCTCAGCTGCTTTTCATGACCCCTTCATGCCTTCAAAACCAGTACCACCTTGGGGTCTCTTACATATTACCAATTATAGCTGCAGCACAGGGTACAACCTTGGCTATCTCTGGGACACAGCTTCTTTGTGCTCTCAGGAAACATTTTCCAGAAGATTTCCCCTCCGTGATGCTGGTTTCTTCTTTATCACTCCTAATTTCTTAGCTCCAGCTTACCTGCATCAATTGTCCCAGTAGTCCTGTCTATTTTGACTCTAGCCAGAGCCACATGCCCGAACCTGCTGTGTTCTGCTGCTTAGCTGGGGCTGGAACATGGCCCCCTCTTAGTCTGTTACCAGCCTTCTGTTTTCTGCCCCCCTCTCTGCTAAGCTTGGCTTTCCTGGATCTGGCTCTGTAGATTGACCTTGAGCTCAGATACCTGCATGGGTCTCTTCTCCTGTAATGCTGTTATTAAAGGTGTGTACCACCATGCCAGGACTTAAGCTTTTCTTCACCTAGAACCTGCTTTGTCACAGGCTGGCCTTGAGCTCAAAGATCTGTTTGGGGTTGTGTCCTGGAATTAAAGTTGTTTTATACCATGCCTGGATCTATACTTAGCTCGGTGGGATCTTGTCCCTAAATCCCTTAATCTCTTATCTCCTAGAATATAGGATTCAATTGCATTTCATTTCCAGGTTCCATTTTCTTACTGGAACCAGGTGTTTTATAGTTTTCCTTTCTCAGCATTCTATACTTGTTCAAAATACTCTTCCTGAGACTAAACAAGAGAACAGATTAGATGATGGGCCTTTCTGATTCTTCCTTTGTCAATGCAATTAATCTGAGTCTCTTCACCTTAGCCTCAGGCAGATCTTCAGACAAGGAGAAAAGGTAGCCACATTTTTTACTGAAATACCACAAGACAGTCTTTATACCACATCCTGAAATTCTTCTCTTCTGATCCCTCTTGGGCCAGGTCAGCACAGTTAAAATTAGTTCCAGCAATAAAGTCTTCCACATTCCTATGTGTTTGGCCCATTGATCCCCATGGAAAACATTCCACTGTTTTCCAAATCCAAAGTCCAATGCTTCCAATGCACAGGCAGGGCTACCACAACAATACACCACTTGTGGTACAACTTCTGTCTTGGGGGTTTTCTGCTGTGCACAGACACCATGACCAATGCCAGGCTTATGAAGGACAACAAGTCAGAGTCCAGGCAGGCATGGTGCAGCAGAGTTGAGAATTCTCATCTTCATCTGAAGGGTGCTGGCAGAATACTCACTTCCAGGCATCTAGGGCTATGGTTTCAAAGCCCACACCCACAGTGACACACCTCCTCCAGCAAGGCACACCTCCAATAGTGCCACTCCCTGGCCCAAGCATACACAAATAATCACAGCAGCCATGGATTCACACAGTCTGTCATAGACACCAGTCAGTACCTGCTGGGGTCTGCACACATTGTCCGAGGCACAATGCACACCAACGAATCTCTGTTCCTACAGAATGCCAACCAGAGGGATGCAGGATATTTTGAGCCTTTGAATCTGAAACGATGATGTTGAACATGAACAAACATGTATATCCCCACATAAACTGTCACTGATTTTGTGTGACTTTTGGTTGCTATGTGGGTTTGTTCCATTTTTTTCACATAATGGTTGAGTTCCTGTGTTAGTGTTAATATTACTAATATTCCCTGTGTGGGGTTACAACACTTCTAAGTGTTTTATGTTTCCAAATGAAAGACTCACTGGCATAGCCTTTATATTTTCACATGCCTGAAGCAGCACAGTAGCTCATGTCCTTTCTTAGTTTCACTGTTTCTCTGTTTAGTTTCTATTTCTGCAATCTGTTTATTGATGAGAGTGGGGTGCTGACGTCTCCCGCTATTATTGTATGAGATGCAATGTGTGCTTTGAGCTTTAGTAATGTTTCTTTTATCAATGTGGGTGCCCCTGCATTTGGAGTGTAGATATTCAGGATTAAGAGTTATTCTTGGTATATTTTTCCTTGGATGAGCATGAAGTGTCGTTCCCTATCCTTTTTGATAAATTTTGGTGGAAAGTCCATTTTATTTGATATTAGAATGGCTACTTCAGCTTGTTTCTTGGGACCATTTGCTTATAAAATTAATTTCCAGCCTTTTACTCTGAGGTAGTGTCTGTCTTTGTGCTGGAGGTGAGTTTCCTGTATACAGCAAAATGTTGAGTCCTGCTTTTGTATCCAGTGTGTTTGTCTATATCTTTTTATTGGGGAATTGAGTCCATTGATATTAAGGAAAGGTGATTGTTGCTTCCTTGTGTTATTTTAGTTAAAGTTAGAGTTCTGTTTATGTGGTTGCCTTCTTATTGGTTTGTTTATGAAAGATTATTTTCTTGCTTTTTCTAGGGTGTGGTTTCCCTCCTTGTGTTGTAGTTTTCCATTTATTAACCGTTGAAGGGCTGGGTTTGTGGAAAGATAGTGTATCAATTTGTTTTTGTCATGGAATATCTTGGTTTCTCCACTATGGTAATTGAGAGGTTTGCTGGGTATAGTAGCCAAGGCTGGCATTTGTGTTTTCTTATTGTCTGTGAGACATCTGCCCAAGATATTCTAGCTTTCACAGTCTCTGGTGAAATGTCAGTTGTAATTCTGATAGGTGTGCCTTTATATGTTACTTGACCATTTTCTTTTACTACTTTTAGTATTCTTTTTGTTGTTTTGTGCATTTGTTGTGTTGATTTTTTTTATTGTATATATTCTATATTTACAATTCATTTCCCTTTTTCTGGTTCCCCACCCCCAAAGGTCCCACATGTCCTTTTCCCTCCCCCTGCTCCCGCATCCACCCCCTCCCACTTTACTGTTCTTGTACTCTCCCACAATGATGTTTTGGTCCATTCTAGCACCAGTGTCCACTCCTTTCTTCTTGTGAGACATCACTTGATATGTGATTTGTGTCTTTGGTGTTCTAAGCTTCTAGGCTAATATCCACTTATCAGTGACTGTATACCATGGGTATTCTTTTGAGACTGGGTCACCTCACTTAGTCTGACATTCTCCAGCTCCATCCATTTCTCTAAGAATTTCATGAATTCATTGTTTCTAATGGCTGTATAGTACTCCATTGTGTATATATACCACATTTTTTGTATCCATTCCTCTGTTGAGGGACATCTGGGTTCTTTCCAGCTTCTGGCTATTATATATAAAGCTGCTATGAACATAGTGGAGCATGTATCCTTATTGCATGCTGGTGAATCTTCTGGGTATATTCCCAGGAGTGGTATGGCTGGGTCCTCCGGAAGTATCACGCCCAGTTTTCTGAGGAACCGCCATACTGATTTCCAGAGTGGTTGTACCAGCTTGTTGTGTTGATTATTATGTGATGGGAACAATCTCTATTCTGGTCCAATCTGTTTGGAGTTCTGTAGAGTTCTTGTATGTTCATGGGTATCTCTTTCTTTAGGTTCGGGAAGTTTTCTTCTGTAATTTTTTTGAAGATATTTATTGGTCATTTAAGTTGGAAGTATTTGCTCTTTCTATCCCTATTTTCTTTTGGTTTGGTCTTCTCATTGTGTCCTGGATTTGCTGGATGTTTTGGGTTAGGAACTTTTTGCATTTTGCATTTTCTTTGTTGTGACAGTCTTTTCTATGTTATCTTCTGCACCTGAGACTCTCTCTTATATCTCCTATATTCTGTTGTTGATGCAAGCATCAATGATCCTCATTTTTCCCTAGGTTTTCTATCTCTAGTGTTGTCTCCTTTTGTAATTTCTTTATTATTTAAACTATTTTTTAGATTCTGGATGGTTTTGTTCAATTCCTTCACCTGTTTGGTTGTATTTACATATAATTCTTTATGTGCTTACCTGTGTTCTCCTGTATTCTTTACAGAGTTATTTATGTTCTTCTTAAAGTCCCCTATCAGTATCATGAGACACAATTATAAATCCAACTCTTTCTTTACAGTTGTGTTGGGGTATCCAGGACTTGCTGTAGTGGGTGAAATGGCTTCTGGTGTTTCCAAGTAGCTTGGTTTCTGTTGGTAGGGTTCTTGTGCTTGTCTTTCTTCATCTATTTATCTCTGGTGTTAGTTGGTTGTGGGGAGCTGACGGCCGGCCCAAAACATCCTGCCGGCCCAAAACATCCTGCTGGCTTGAAGTAAACAAGTCAGTGCCAGGTGCTGGGTAGTTTACCATCCCTTGGTCTCCGCCTCTCCCGAGCTGCAGCCAATCAGGGGATGACACGTCCGAGGCAGGGGTTGCAGCCTATATAAGGGATGGGCTTCTGGGTATCTGGGTCTCCGCTCTGTAGGCTTATGCTCTCCCTCTCAAGAGCATTAAAGCTTTGCTGCAGAAGGATCTTGAGTGTGCCGTGTCGTTCTTGCTGGCGAGACGGTAGCGCGGGACATCTGGTGCTGAAACCCGGGAATACGAGACTTCATCATCGTCAGCACCATCGGAGACCCCTTGGCTTCAAGGAAGATTCAGAACTGCAGGCAGATACGTTCGGAGAGGTATGTTCTTCTTTGGCTTCGACTTGGGATTGTCGCCACCCTGGGAAGGTAGTATTGAAGCTTTTGTGACCATTCTTGGAGCCCTTTTAATCTTTCTCTTTGCCATGTATGAATGCTCCAGGTCTTTGACTCTTGCCTCGTGGAACAAATTAGGTAGAGATCTTGACCGCAAAATGGTGGAAAGAGACTTGAGGCAGGGGACAAAAGCAATTGGGAAACTTGTTAAAAACTGTTTAGAAGATAAAGCTTGTAGGGCTGCCGTGGCAGAAGGTTGGAACACCCTTGAAGAAGTCCAGGATAGCATATCAGAAACCGAGCGTAGTGAGAGGTTGGGCGCGCGCAAGAAAAAAACAGTCCCAAAAAAGGAAAAAGGCCCTCCCGGAGAGTCTAGAGACAAGGGAGTGAATGTGTCAGATCTTATGGAACCTTCTCCTATTGTTAAGCCAAGAGGAGGAGCTAGCTTGTATACAGTACATGATCTTGAGGCTTTAAACTTTGATAACTCTGATAGCTCTAATAGCTCAGAGGATGAGGTCTTGGACCCCGATGAAGAGGCTGAGTTAGAGGAGGAAGCTGCCAGATATGAGGAGGAAAGATACCATCCGGATGATCGAAGGCAGAATAGTAAAGAACCTCGAAAACGGCAGCCCCTAACAGCCCTTTCATAGGTTGTTCCTTCGGTGCCCTCTCCCTATGAGACACGCCCGAAGTCTTGTTCCTTTTTGTCTGAAAAGGTAAAAAGAAAGCTGCGCCTTGCTTACCCAGTCTTTGAAGGCGCTGAAGGAGGGTGGGTAGAACCTATATCCCCCGTCCAAAATCAAGGAAGACAGGACCTGGGTTTTTCCTAGGTGCCACTGGGGCAGCACGACCCATACCATGGAAGACAGAGGACCTGGTGTGGGTTCCCCAGTTGCCGTTAACCTCTGAAAAACTAGAAGCTGTGACTAATCTTGTTGCAGAACAATTGGCTTTGGGACACATAGAACCATCAACCTCCCCACAGATAGTAGAATGTTTGGTGGTGCTAGATGTTCTTCAAAAGTTTTCAGGTCCCCTTAACATTGTCTCTGACTCCTCCTACCTGCTTACACTTCTCAAAAATTTAAACAATTCTGTTTACAAATGCAAGTCACACATATTACGGGCTTGCCATATATCCCTCAAGGAAGGACAAGGTATCATTGAGCATGCACACCGTACGCTCAAATCATATTTAATTAAACAAAAAGGGGGAATAATAAAAGATCTGCCCCCCGTGCCCCGGGTTGCCATAGCATGGGCACTCTTTACTATAAATTTTCTAAATTCAGATAAGCATGATCAGACTGCAGCAGAGCGACATTGCTCAGACCCGCATCGACCTAAAGAATTGGTAAAAATGGAAGGATGTGTTGACTAATGAATGGAAAGGCCTGGATCCTATTCTAATAAGATCCAGGGGAGCCGTTTGTGTCTTCCCACAGAATGAAGAAAACCCCTTCTGGGTCCCTGAGAGGCTTACTAGAACAATTTTGGAGCAGAAGGACACCGCAGATCCCAGTCACTCACACTCCGAGAGTTGAGAGCAGCCATTATCCGGGTCAACTCTACGAGCCTTGACCTGTCCTTGACGGAGGGACTATCATCATGGATCGTTTCAGCTGTCTCCTATTTTAAGGAATGGGTGGGGGTGGGATTGTTTGGCGCAGCCCTTTGCTGTGGACTGATGTTACTTCTCTGGCTGGTCTGTAGGCTCAGGGCTTAAACCAAGAGAGACAAGGTGGTTATTGCCCAAGCGCTTGTGGCTCTGGAACAAGGAGCTCCCACTGACATTTGGCCAACAATGCTCAAGCAGTAGGCCGCCGGCTGGACAGCTCTTGCACAACCAGAGCTTAGATTCATTGCACAGGGTAGAGTGTTCAGCTTGAGCAGCCCATGGGGGATGCCGAGCAAAGCATCGCACAGAGAGACACCTGACATAAGGGTCTCTCTGGGAGGCATGTTGTCCTGCATAAGGGTTGCCTGCCCTAGTTTCCCTTTCCCAGAAAAACGGCAGAGTGACAGGTCGAGGGCGCTTCGGGTCAAACCAACAGCCTAGTGGCGACTCTCGTACGAAGTCTTAATTTTGTTGCTTGGGAGTTCGACCTCTGTCTCCACCCCTTAAAGATTGGGTGACCTACTTGCTATAAGAGCAAAAGGGCCTCATTATTAGATTGTTTTGAACCTTGAAGGTCCAGACAAGAGCCTGAAGGTTGATCGACAATCTGAGGTCTTTATTTTAAATAATAAAAAAGGGGGAGATGTGGGGAGCCGACGGCCGGCCCAAAACATCCTGCCGGCCCAAAACATCCTGCCGGTCCAAAACATCCTGCTGGCTTGAAGTAAACAAGTCAGTGCCAGGTGCTGGGTAGTTTACCATCCCTTGGTCTCCGCCTCTCCCGAGCTGCAGCCAATCAGGGGATGACACGTCCGAGGCAGGGGTTGCAGCCTATATAAGGGATGGGCTTCTGGGTATCTGGGTCTCCGCTCTGTAGGCTTATGCTCTCCCTCTCAAGAGCATTAAAGCTTTGCTGCAGAAGGATCTTGAGTGTGCCGCGTCGTTCTTGCTGGCGAGACGGTAGCGCGGGACAGTTGGTCTTGCTGTCCTTGGCTGGAACTTGTCCCTCCTGTGCACCTGTTAGGCCATGTCAGCACTCCTGGGCGACCAGCTCTCTTCTGTTGGCATATGTGTGCAGATGGCTGTGGAGCCCCTCGGATCCCAGGTGCAGATGCTGACTGGAAGGCTCCTGTCCCAGCTGCTCCACTGATCGCATGCCCTGAGTGCTCCCAGCAGTTCCCTTCAAGACAGGTAATGGAGAGAAAGTGGAGATCTCACCTCTGTGTCCAGAAGTGAAAGTGTTTGGGAAGATCCCTCTCTCCTGGTGGGCAGTGCACAGAGGGAGGTGGAGCTGCCTGGCTCCCTGATGCAAATGTGTCATTTGTCTTTCACAGGATGTCCTTATGCTCTGTAGATCTTTGAGAAAGTTTCCAACATTCAGACAGATTAGCTGCCACTAATCTTTTGTGCTCCTGTGCAAGTACTCACCAGCTCAGACCACATAGAAAATTTCTGACATTCAGATTCCTTAGCACAGATCAAACCCAGAAGGGTCACCATGGTAGCATAAGCCACCAGGTTCCACACAAATATACCATCTCAGCAGGAGTAGAAGCGGTCCACAGTTACCTTCACACAAGCTTGTTCCATTTTGTTCTGCAGATCTCACACAGAAAGGTCAGACAAATTTAGTGCTCAGCAGGGAAAATGGAGGGAGTTTAACACAGTGTTACCAACATAAAATCACAAATATCTAGACGAGTTTTGCCAGCTTTAGGGTCCTTCAGATCAGTAGTCCTCTGTGTTGTAGGGAACTTCCCAGCTAAGGTACCAAAATGTTGTGCCAGGGAAATGTTTGTGGTCCCCCAAAACACACACAGGAGCTAATCTCATGTGACTCCCAGCATGCTCTTTATTCTATTTGAGTGAGCGAGTCCCCCCTCCACCCAACATGCCACCATAATGCAGGACAGTTTTGTGTTGGGGGAGCCCTGAATGTCTAACAGGAAAAGGCTTTATAGTAAGCAGCAAGCAGGGAATATGTGTGCAGGCATCTAATTGGAGAGCTGCTGTGGCCTTTACCATAATTGGCTGGTGTTGGGAGTCAATCATAGACTTAACTTCTGCTCCCCTCTGCATTGGTGGTTGTTAGACAAGACATGGGCTTGTAACCTGAGGTGCATATTTGTTGGGGAAATAACCTGTAGACACCAGTCTTGTTGGGGATTAATTGGAGCTAGAGTTGGAGCTAGAGGCTGGATCTAGACTCAGGTTTTGTTGCAGGGCCACTTGGAACCTAATGCTAGGTACTAACCTGTTAGTTTATCTGAGTTCAACCTTAGGCCAGATTTTCTAAAATGGAGTCTGAATGTAAAGGCTTTAGCATCTCCTCATCATCGTCATTTCGCAATTAGAACTGACTGAGTGCAGGTTCCCTGAAGCAACTTGCAGACCCTCTTGTGCAAAGAGTTTTGGGGGACCCAGTTAGTTTTAGCAGCTACATCCTGTCAGAAATTTGTGCCATTTTGGAGTTTCAGAATTCATCAGAAGACACAGCAAGTGTAGACACACTGAAATATCACCTTTTACCCTATTGAGGGCAGGTGTGTGTGTGTGTGTGTGTGTGTGTGTGTGTGTGTATGTGTGTTTGTTGTATGTGTGTGTGTGTTTGTGTGTGTGTGTGTGTGTGTGTGAGAGAGAGAGAGAGAGAGAGAGAGAGAGAGAGAGAAGGCACAGAGAGACAAAGTGCAAACATGTCTCTGTGTGTGCATGCATATGTGTCTCTGTGTGTGCATATGTTTCTCTGTGTGCATATATGTCTGTGTGTAATTCTGCCATAGAATCAGGATAAGACCAATTTTTGTGGTTCTCATCATAAACACATCATGATAAAGACCCTTGGGCCTGAGAATCTGGCTGCAGAAGCAGTGGGATCTTTCTAGAAGGAGGACAACCAGGAAGTCCTGGTTCTGTATGACTGTCCCAGAATACTGACTCTAGGTGCCCTGGGGTAGTGCATGCAGTCTTGGGATCTGACTTGTCAGAGCTAATACAGCAGAATGATTCATTAACAGTCTGAGTGTCCTAGCTCAGGGAACCAGAGAACAGTCAGGGAGCAGTGCACTGGTATGAGAGCCACAGGTACAATATGTCCCTGGGAATCTCCTGCTGAGTCTGACTGGAGAGCACAGCTGCACAGGTGCACAGGCCATCAGCCAACTGTTCCAATGGCTTATTAGACTTTACAGGAAGACATGAGAGGGACAGAGGACACAGGTCCTCTTGATGATTCATGTCCTCAGGGAATAGTCTAATGAATCCTTTCCTGCAGACAAGTGGTAACAGACACTGCTGATCTGGACATCCGTCCTGCCCCAGTGTCAGGGCCTTGTTCGTATTTAAGGCTACCTTGTAGACACTGCAACATTTGTTCCCCAAGTGTGCTGTCTGTGACTGGGAAACGCAGACACAGGAACACAGTGGCCACATGAGCCTCACACAGGCCACAGGTGACAGATGTGAAGCACAAGTTCTCCATCTCTAGCCACGTATTCCGTGTCTCCACCCTGGAGGCCTTCTCAGGCGTCTGTGAATCAGAGAGGAGCTGATGTTAATCCTGGTCATCAGCTGCTCAAGGGGACATCTTGTCCAAGAACTGAAAGCAAATGGACAGTCAGACGTGACTCCAGAAGTAAGTAAGCCACGTGTCTATGAAGGATTTCTGGAGCATTCCACGACTCCTGAGCCCACAAATGAGACAGGAAGTCGTGTTCTCCTGAGTGCAGCTTCACTCAACAGTCAGATCGTTGTTTCCCTGAGACATGGCCTTGCCTAGGAGACTGCTTCCCATCCCTGTCCCTACTGACCTGGATCTCCCTCCCTAGACCCTGCTCTCTTTCCTGTGTCTATGAACACCCCCTCTTTGGCGGTCCTGAAATTTCCCTCCCTCCTGGCATCTCCCAAGGTTAAGACAGGACTTTTGCTGCAGAATCACCCAGTCAAAGGGCCTGGGTGACCCAGGAAGACCAGCGAGCAGCTGGGCTCAGCCACCATAGCCCAGCCAACCCATAAGGCTGGATGGCTGCCTTGAAACAGTGTGTAGGAAGAGGAGCCCACAGTCCTTTCCAGGACACACCGGTCACCCCTTCCCAACACCAAGGTCATGAAACTCCTCAAACAGCTGCTCCCGGGCCTCTGTCTTGGGTCAGGAACTTGACTGGTGACATTAGTGATAAAAGGTTTATCTTCATCCCCAGTTGTCACACAGCTGGTCCCTTCCAACCCTCAGAGACATCCCTGTCACCTTCCTGCTGGGAAATCCCACCTTCCCAGAGCACTGAGGACACAGGGCATCCTGGGGCTCAGCTGTGCCTCTGTGTCTCAGGGGCACATAGGAAAGACGGGGGCTCCCTGTTTGATGCTGAGAGACTCACATCCAGGTGTCAGCAGATGTCAGCCCTTGGACGAGTCATCATTCTCTGAGGGCATGTCGATGTTTATCAGCCTTGTTGCTCAAGGTGCTGTTGGAGGAGAAACATAAAGAGAGAAAAGTTGAGAAAGATGCGGGACAGCTCTGAGAGTGGAGGGACTGAGCAGTGCTGTGGACACAGACCCAGCACCCAAGGCCCGTGGGATTCTGGGAAGTCTCCTGCTGAGAGAAACCTCAGCTCAGAAGGGGGAAGGGCAGCAGAGGCCGGTGCCTTGCAGGAGCTGAAGGTCTTCCTCTCAGAGGAAGGACAGTCCAGTGAGAAGAGATATGGAGGTGTCCTCTGAGCTTCGCGGCAAGGGCTGGGACCCCTGGAAGAGAGTCCTGCTCACAGGTTGGTGTTTAAATATCTGATTGTGTGTGAGAAGGGGAAGTCAGAAGCCCACGTCTCCTGAAAAGGAGATGTCAGGAGACTTGGTTTCTGTTTCTAGTCACAGTGCAGAAGGTGCAGTGAGGGACAGAGGGTCAGCGCAGGAAGGTCTGAGCAGACAGGAGCTGGTGAGGAGATTGAAGCCTCCACTGCCCCTATTCAAAGTCAGTCACAGAGGATGCCATCGGAAGCCCGATGTTCCCACCCGTGACAGGGTGACTCTCCACATAGAAATCAAACCTGGGAGGCCAGTGAGGCACCTCAGTGTGTGGGGACATGACAGTCTGCGTTCATTCCTCAGCTGGCGGGGTCGATGGAGATGCAGACTCCTGCAGGCTCTTCTGTGCTCTCCACAGGGGTGCGTGTCATTGGCCTGCAATGTGCCCACCTGGACAGGGGCCTCCCAACCCACACATTCAATATAGAAATGTAAATCATACTTGAATGTAATGATGGCCATTTTCTACAAACCTGGGCAGTATGTAGATAAATTCATGCAGACAGCCCTTTCCCTCCCTCCCTCCGTCCCTCCCTCCCTCCCTCCCTCCCTCCCTCCTTCCCTCCCTTTCTTCCTTCCTGTTTCCTCTCTTTTATTTCCCCTGTTCATTTTCACCCCCATTATTTTCTGAGATCTTTTCAGGAACTTAAACTTCTATAAAGATAATTCCAATCATTGTCCTCACAAAGCCCTTTTCTAGTGAACCAGAAATCAGAGTATCAAGAGGAGAAACTCACTGGTTTAATGGAACTGTAAATAGAAGAGGAAACATTTCTGAAAGTGTGGACTGTTTGGAGGAGGAGGAGGAGGAGGAGGAAGATGAGGTTGAAGAGGAGGTCAGAGAGCCCCCTCTCCTCACACCATACACCCTTTATATGAAGAGTGATATGGGGACTCCTGAGTAGAGGATTCCACAGGGAGGCAATGACACCCTCGAGGCTCTGAGGGCATGGAGGTTGTGTTGCTCACCTCCACTGAGGGCGCACCCCTACCCACAGGCATGAGCTGAGGCATGCTCACACCTGCTCAGGATTGGTGGCTTGTCTCTCTTCCCTTCCAGCCTCCCTCTTTACCTGCTGGATCCTGCCCACCACTGCCCGAGTCACCATGGAATACTTACCGTCCCACGTGGTTGAAGGAGAAAATGTTCTTCTGCGTGTTGACAATCTGCCAGAGAATCTTCTAGGCTATGTTTGGTTCAAAGGGGAGACAGACACGAAGCACGGAATTGCACTCTATTCACTGGTCTATAGTGTAACTGTGACGGGGCATGTACACAGTGGTAGAGAGACATTGTACAGCAATGGGTCCCTGTGGATCCAAAATGTCACCCAGGAGGACACAGGATTCTACATTTTTCAAACCATAAGTAAACCTGGAAAAATTGTATCAAATACAGCCATACACCTTCAAGTGCACTGTAAGTAATTGACTGTGAACTGTGGGTTCTGGGTGGGGTCCTTCCACTAGGTACATGAAAGTGACAGGCCTGGCCCGTGTCTCCTTCCCCCTGCATTGTGTCTCCATGTTGGGACTTGAGCTTTACTGCAGGACACACATGGTGGAGAATAATGTCAACTGTGCACAATTATTCCTTTGACTTCACCTTGGGGAGACCTGGGTGCATGGAGGGCAGGTCATGCAAGGACGTCAGCCTCTGTCTAGACTCTTGGGGTCCTTTGCAGGAAACTGACCTTCAGGAGGACCTTGAGGGGAGTGAGAAGGGCTGGTGGTAGCCATGGGCATCTTACAGAGTTGCGTCCCAGAATCCCCTGTCTCCACATCTGTATTCCAGACTCAACTCCTGATGGCCCTGAGAAGTTTTGTGCTAGGGTTGGGCCTTGACTTTCTGTTTGTAGAGAAGAGTGCTTGTGAGTCGTCAATGTCATGCTCCTGTGGGACAAGCAGTGCACTGCGAGGAGCGCCATGATAGGTTAGCTCTCCTGGTCTCCCTAGTGACCTGAGTGAGAACACACCAGGGAGATTCCCATAGTGACCCGAGTGAGAACACACCAGGGATATTCCCATAGTGACCCGAGTGAGAACAAGGAGATTCCCAGGCCATTAAGCCAATGTCCTGATGGGCTTATGAGGGTTCCAGGAGGCCCAGGGCCCCATCATGGAGGGACAGGGGACACAGTCCTCCTGACCAGTTCTTGTCTTTTGGGACAAGTATGTTTTTCCCCAGGCCAATGCGCACAGGCTCTGCTGCTGTGGACAGTTCCCCAGACATGAGCTGCGGTTCCCACAGTGAGGAGCAGGGATAGCCTGGGACAGCCAAGGACACTAACCACCCTCTATCCCTGAATCAGGCCCTCACCTTGAACCCGGACATTTATCTCTTTCCTGCAGACCTGGCGGTCACTGGCGCAGTCTCCTGAGACCTCTTAGCTGCTTCCTGTATCTGCTGCCCTGCCAGGGGACCTTGTTCACATTCCAGACATGTATTTTCTCTGGGAATGAAAGGGTGTCCTATGGGAATCAGCTAGACAGAGGTCGAGGGCTTCTCATTAAGGCCAGGGAGCACTTGGGCAGAACCACCACCCAGCTCTGCAGGCAGAGAAAGTGTGAGCACCATCTTGAAACCCTCTATGGGATGACTGAGGCCAGAGGGGTCATTCCGGGTCACAGGTCAGCTCCTCCCACATTCAGGCTGTGAGCTCCTCACAGGTCTGCTCCTGGGCCTTTCTTCTCCCTCAGAACCATGACGGGTGACTGCAGTGAGTCTGGATCTGTCCCGTTCCCCACTCATGCAGCTGGTCCTATTGGATCCCTCACAGACATCTGTCACCATCCTCCATAGAGCAAACTCCATCTTTCCAGCGCACTGAGGACACAGGGCAGACTGGGTGCTCCGCTGGGTTTCTGGGCCACACAGGGAGTGCAGAGGCTCCTTCTCTGGTGCTAACTGACCCAGGATGAGAAGCCAAGAGAGGGCCTCCCCTGTGTGAGCCTCTGATATCTCAGGTGACAGAGATGATCAGAAGGCTGTTGTCCCTGTGTTCTCTGGAGGGGTGAAATAGAAAGAGCTGAGAAGAGAGGGTAGGTGGGCAGTCTGGGGAGTGTGCAGGACAGAGGACACAGAGCTACCCTCAGCCCATGGCCTCTGGAAGACGCTTCTGTCTGGGAGGAGGCTGCGGCTAAAGGAGGGAACCTGAGATCTGGGCTGGACCAGATGGGATACAGACAGAGGACACACCAGGCTGCAGAGTCCAGGGAGGCCCCCTCTGTACTCTCTGCAAAGGTTGTAGCACCTGTCAGGCCCTCCTGACCATGGGTGAGGAGATTATACTTTATAGAGTGTGAGAGGAGACATTTTCTCAGTTATTGTCTGGAGTCTCCTCAAGAGCTCAATGACCTGAGAGAGTCTCGGGGCTTGTAGGAGAGAAGAGCCAGTGGGACAGAGGCCCAGCAGATGCAGGAGGCTCTAGGAGAAGAAGTGGGGGGAAGGGGAGACCGTTCTCACCCACAGTTAATCAGCATGTGCACAGTGGTCAGATGTCTGACATACTCAGCTGTGAAGTCCCAAACAAGGACCCAAGCTGGTATTGATTTTTGACATGGCTCAGTGGATCTGGGTGTTTGCTTCATGTCTGACAACCTGAGAACCAGCCAATGGAAGTTATCCTCTGACTTCTACCTAAGGATGTCATCCTGTACACACACACACACACACACACACACACACACACACACACAGAGTAAAAAATAAATGAATTAATGGAAGAATTGTACACTACATCCTCATACTTATAAATTTGTTATATCTTTGAACATGCATGTGTGGGACCTTGAAACGAATGGTCCTGAGACATCATTCATTTTTTCATTCATTCATTAGTTCCCCGCAGATATGTGATGTGTTTTTAGGCAGCCTCTCTTTATAAAATATGAGACCACAACCAATTCTCATAATTCTCTTGCCCTTGTGGTCTGGAAGAGAGACCAATGAGGAAATCTAGAAGATGATCAGGTGTTGGGAGCAATCATTAAAGAAACAGAAACACAACGAAAGCTTCAGAGAGTGAGGACAGGTCTGCTGGAAAGAGGTCGGGAAGCAGCACTCCAACAGACATCTACACTGAGTGTGAGCAGGGTGCTAAGGACAGTGAGGCGGGGCCATGTTGACATCCAAGCAGAGCTCCATAGAGAGGAAATGATGAGCTAGGGGCAAGGAGTTCATGGAGGTCATGTGCTGACCTCCACCACGTAGGGCAGGGAGACCCTCACCCACACACCTCAGGGGAGCATTGCACATTGCCACTCAGGACACAGGGTGCCATCTTAGCCAAACCCCAAATTCTAATCTGATGGATCTCTCTTCCCTTCTAGCCTCTCGGTACATCTGTGGCAGTCCCTCTCTTCCCACACAGCCCACTATTGAGTCAGTGCCGCCCAGCGTTGCTGAAGGGGGCAGCGTTCTTCTCCTTGTTCACGATCTTCCAGAGCATCTTCACAAGTTCTTCTGGTACAAAGGACTGATTGTATTCAACAAGGTTGAGATTGCCCGACAGAGAACAGGCAAGAATTCAAGTGAGCTGGGCCCTGCCCACAGTGGTAGAGAAACCGTGTTCAGCAATGGCTCCCTGCTGCTCCAGAATGTCACCTGGAAAGACTTGGGATTCTACACCCTACGAACTCTGGATATACACAAGAAAATGGAATTAGCACACATTTACGTCCAGGTGGACAGTAAGTTAATCTCTGTGATCGTTCAGTGCTTGGTGGGGCTTTGCCACACAGGATTGTCCCTCCTTCCACGTGACTATCTCCTGTCTGTATTTTATCCCCATGATGGTGTTTAACCACTGTGTGCAGGACACACATGTAGGAGAGAAATGCCCATGGCTTAGACTCTGTTTTCTGACTCCCCCTCGTTTCTAGGAGGGCCTAAGTTGGCAGACTGCTCTGTCAGTTGAGGATCTTGTGATGCATGTGAGGAAACCATTGTCTCCTCACAGAGTGGTGAGCATGAGGTAGCTCTGGCCCTAGTTGTCTGACCCAGGTTTGACTAACAAAGTCCTGGGTACCATGTTCCAGGAGTACTCCTGGTCTGAGCAGGCTGTCCTCTGCTGCTCATCAGCTGTCTACATCAATCCAGTGCATTTCGTATCAATACACATAGGAGTTTCATAAAAAAGTAAAGAAAAATAAAAAACAACAGCAAAGGACCAAAGCAATGCAGGGTTGTCATAGACAAAATGGAGGGGTGCTGGTTCCCGCGTGTCTCCTCACAGCCAGCTCTTACGGATCTCATAGCAGCTGTGAACATTAGCCCAGGGTAGAAATGCTCACAGTGGACTGGTCCCTCCCACATCAGTCACCAGGTGAAAGATGTACTCTCCATGTGCCCACAGATTCTGGCTTGTGTTATGTTGATAGAAAGCCAGCCAGCATAATTCCTGGGCCAGCTAAGAAGACAAGACTGCTCCAAGTGGTCACTGAGCCTTAGTCCTGGGAGTTGCAGGCAGAGCAGTAAGAACATGGAGAGTGTGAGAGCAGAGTTTGACTGCAGGTACAAAGGAAATGAGAAAAGTCAGAAAGTGACTATCCGGGGTGTGTAGTGACCAACATCAGCAGAGGCATCATCTCAAAGCACAGTGTGTGTGCTGTGTCTGAGGGAGTGCAGTGAGGGGCAGCCATGGAGAGACTGAGGAGAGAGCTCCATGCAGAGGAAATGACTCCAGGGCACTGAGGGATTGGAAGCCATGTTGCTGACTTCCTCAGGTGGGAGAGACACACCCACACCTGCATGTCTAGGCTGAGTGAAGAATGCATCTTGTGAGGTCACATGTTGCCACTTTCATACCCAGCACAATGATCCCGTGTGCTGAATTTTCTCCTTTTCCTTCCAGCCTCACTTTCCTCATGCTGTGACCCTCTCATGTCTGCCCAGCTCATAATCGATCCAGTGCCAGGACATGCTGCTGAAGGGGGGAGTGTTCTTCTCCAGGTCCACAATCTGCCAGAAGAGCTGCAAACCTTTTCCTGGTACAAAGGAGTGTATAGCACTGAGGCCTTTAAAATTGCAGAATACAGCATAGCGACGAAGTCCGTCAGGAGTGGCCGTGCACACAGCAGAAGAGAGACAGGGTACAGCAATGGATCCCTGCTGCTCCAGGATGTCACTGAGAAAGACTCGGGTTTGTACACACTTGTAACGACAGACAGCAATTTCAATGTCGAAACATCACGCGTGCAAGTCAATGTGCACAGTAAGTGACTCTCTATGGCTTCCTGCTGTTTGGTGTGGCTTAGCCTACTTCTTCAGTGGACTGTGAGGAGTGGGCTGTGCCTGCTTCCCCCCCATCTCCACTGCACTAAGTCCTCACATTGGCATTTGGCAGTTCCTGCAAGGCACACCTGGTGTGGACCAACAGCATTAGATCAGAGCTCTTCCCCTTTCCCTCCCTGCAGAGGTAGGCTCAGCCTAAGAACGTCAGACTCAGCCCTGACCCTTGGGACTCTCACCATGCCCACAGCCCTGATAGAGACTCCGTGGGGTCTGATGAGTCCTTGCTGAGGAAGCCATGGGTTCCCCACACACAGCACCAGGAAGGGCTGGCAGCAAATCTCTGTGATGCTCACATCCATAGGGAGCATGGAGAATGATTGTGTCATTGCTTGGCTTTGGATTTCTGTAGGAGCTGACTTGGTGCAAGGCTGTTGTGGCATGTGTTACCATGTATGCCATGCCATGCGAGCCAAAGAAGCAGTAATTACCATGTCCATCTTCCCCAGACTCAGGCAGGAATGCAGAGCTGGACAGGATGGTCTGTGCTCCCGGGCCACTCACTGGCTGTTTGGATGGCCGTATGAGACCTCACAGGACAGTCAGGGTCTCTAAGGTGATGGACAAAGGACAAGCAAATGCTTGTCCTCTGGTATCCAGCTCCTGGAAATGTCTCTTACAGGAAAACAATATCAGAGTTGGTAAACTGGGCAGCTCCCAGACATGAGGAGCTACTCACTAGATGGCGAAGTAACTCAGCCTAAGGCTTCAGAGTCAATGCAATCTCCGGAGGTTCTTGCCACCATCAGAATGCAGAAAACTCAGACAAGCAATGCCAGGCAGCCCTCACTTAGGGTGTATCCTGGCTCCATTCATGACCCTGCATACCTGGACTTCTCTTGGGTAGTCTTTCAGACCTACTAAGCATATTACTTGGCCAGAGGATCCCATGTTACCAGGTTCAGGCTCTCCCTGGCATATCCCATGAATAATCACTCAGACCAAGCATAGCTGCCTCCCAGGAAGAACATGGCAGACCCTAGGTGGAGCTCATCCAGCATAGGATTGTGCGAGTCCCTGGGAAAGTCTGCCTAGGTTTATGGGGCCACTGTCCTCTCTCTAGTGTCTAGGGAACCTACTGCTTCTCAACCACATGTAACTACACACACAACTGCTCCTGAGTCTCATGACTACGCACCCTGATTGGTGACTCCAGGGAGCATGGGTCTGTCCCCTTACTCGACATCAGTCAGCAAGTCCCTTTCCAATCCTCACAGGCATCTCTGTCACCTTCCTGTAGAGTTGATCCCAACTCAGCCCTGAGAACAAAGAGCTGCTTAGGATCCTGTGTCATCAAGGACACACTAGGAGAACACTGCAAGGGCAGCCCTGTGGTGAGCCCTTGCTGCCCAAGGGTACAAAGATGATGACCAGCCTTGTGCTGGGCACCATCCCTGACAGCAGTGGGCATCACCCTGGGAAGGGCTCCTGCCTGGGTGGGGCAGAGCTCAGAGGGGGAAAGGCTGCCCAGCTTGGGGACTGTGCTGGAGCTAATGCTGTTCTCCACAGAGGGAGGGAGGAGCAGGCAGCTGCAGGTGTGGTGGCCCACTGTGTCCTTCTCCACAGAGCATGCAGCCCCTGGTTGTGTCTCCTGCTCACTGCGGAGGACAGTGCATGACTGTGTGGGAACAGGGGAGCTCAGACACCTGCTGGAAATTCCTAAGGGGGAAGGATGGGAAAGGCTCCCTCAGGGTGACCTCTGACCTCCATCTAGGGGCTGTGGCCTGTCTTTAAACATACACACAGGTGTATACCTGCACCTCACACACACCCACACCCCTCCATGCACCTCCATATGGTAACTCTAGCTGGAGGTTTAGCTGGTGTCAGTAGCTCCAAATATGAGAATGTCATTACCACCTGGACACCCAAGAACTTTTTACATCTGCCTATCTACCCACAGGCCTACGAGCCTGTGTAGGCACTGTACCTTATCGAAATATCATTAGATGCTTTTCTAACAAGGCCCTAGCTGTACTGGGCTGGAAGACAGACTAGGATGGCCATCTGGAGGTGAAGGAAGGTGCTGACTGGACCAGAATGGAGGTTGGGGAATGAAAACCCAGGGTATGTAGAGGAAGAAGTGAGAGAAAGTTTGCCTGCACTGCACATCTTCTAAGAGAGAGCAGGCTTGTGCATACAGTGAGTGTGAAGTTTCCTGAGGACAGAGTTCCCCACAGCAGAAGCCACACACAGTCGTATCAAGGAGGCCGTCTGCTCAGTCCCTCTATCTTGTGCACACATGCCCTCCCCCACCTGCTGTGCGATGGATCTCAGCTTCACTGGGCACAGGGCCCCATCTTTTCACCAAAGACCAAGGTGTCAATACTGATGTGTTTGTCTCCTTCCCTTCTTTCTTCCCTTTCAGTCTGTGTTCACTCTTCCTCCATGGTCCAGCTTCCTACTGCATCAGTGGGAGGAGCATCAGCAAGCCAAGGATCCAGTCTCAACTCTAGTTGTCCCTAGAGAACTTCTCCTCATTACTACCTTTGTACTTCCTGTCAGAGCTGACAGGGAAGAAGGCTTGACTGACTGTCCAAGTCCCATTGGCTGTAGGATCAGCTATGCACTGCCATGACAGCTGCAGTCACACAGGTCACCTGACTACCAAGGGACAGGTGCCAGGACAGAAGCCAACTGTTCTGATGGACTTAGGAGACATAGAGAAAAATAATGTCCCCAATGAGAGGACAGAGGTCACAGTTGTCCAGGCACCTCCTTATCCTCAGGAGTCCAGGCTAGCGTAAGTGGAACAGAAGCTGCTGATGTGAGCAGCTCCCCCATCCCCAGGGCAGAACGTTGCTCATATGTAATCCTAACTCATGGGCACTGCACTGACCACACACAGATCCTGGATCAGCGTCACATGGCCCATGTGCCGTAGATGCAAAGCACAAGACATGACTGTGGTCACAGCTCCAATTTCTCCTCCCTGGAAGCTTTATTAAGTGTGATCTCTAGAGGGCCGTAAGAGCTGTCTGAAGGATGACTGTCATTTGTTCCCCTCCTCTGTTTCTTTGCAGAGCTTGTGACACAGCCCTTCATGAGAGCCACGGACAGCACAGTCAGAGTACAGAGCTCAGTGGTCTTCACTTGCTTCTCAGACATCACTGGGATCTCCATCCGTTGGCTCTTCAATAATCAGAGTCTGCAGCTCACAGAGAGGATGACCCTGTCCCCGTCAAAGTGCCAACTCAGGATTCATACTGTCAGGGAGGAGGATGCTGGACTGTACCAATGTGAGGCCTTCAACCCAGTCAGCTCGAAGTCCAGTCTCCCAGTCAGCCTGGTGGTGATGAAGGAATGACCCCTCCTCTGATGGTCCATCAGGCTGGGGGCCTTTATGTATTCAGATGCCCACACTTACTGACCCTTGCCCATTACAAATTTCCATTCATTCTCATTGCCACTGGCCATTTCTTCCATCCCTAATGTACTGACTGGTTTTGTGTGTCAACTTGACACAGACTGGAGTTATCACAGACAAAGAGCTTCAGTTGGGGGAAATGCCTGCATGAAGACCCAGTTGTGGCGCATTTTCTCAATCAGTGGTGAAGCAGGGTGGGCCCCTGATTGGTGGTGTCATGAATGGGCTCTTCCTTCTGGGTTCTATCAGAGAGCAGGTTGTGCAAGCCAGTGGAAGAAACCAGGAAGTATCATCCCTTTATGGCCTCTGCCTGAGGTCCTGCTTCCTGACCTGCTTGAGTTCCAGTCCTGACTTCCTTTGGTGATGAACAGCTGTATGTTAGTACAAGGTGAATAAACCCTTTTCTCCCCAAACTTCTTCTTGATCATGTTTGTGCAGGAATAGAGACCCTGACTAAGACACCTCCCCACACCTGATCCTGAACCCCTCCACTCTCCTCCCCATCTCCTCTCCTACCTGGTTCCCTCCCTGCCTTCTACAACTATTTTCCCCCTTCTAAGTGAGAGTCAAGCATCCTTACTTGGGCCTCCTAAGTTGCTGTGCTGCATTGGGTCTGTTGAGTGTAGTGTGTGTGTCTTGTATTTATGTCTAATGTCCATTTATAAGTGAGTACATACCATGCACACCATTTTTGGACTGAGTCTCCTCACTCAGCATGGTGTTCTCCAGTTCCATCCATTTGCCTTCACATTACTGATGTCTTTGTTTTTAGTAGTTGAATAGTATTCCACGTTGCGCATGGCACCTCATGGCCTGCATCCATTCTTCCAAGCTGCTGGCACCCTCCCCACACTGCTCAGCCCACTCTTGATGCACAGTGAAGCCCAAGGAGAAAACATTCCCTTTGTCTTCAATGGACAGAGAGCTTCACGCCTTTACTGAAACGAGGGGGGAACTGAGGCTGACAGGTGTCTTAGTTAGGGTTTTCCCTCTGTGAACAGACACCATGACCAGGGCAAGTCTTATACAAGACAGCATTCAGTTGGGGCTGGTCTACAGGTCAGAGATTCAGTCTGGTATCTTCAAGGCAGGAGCATAGTAGATCCCGGGCAGGCATGGTGCAGCTGAGCTGAGAGTTCTCCCTCTTCATCTGAGGGCTGCTTGCAGGACTCTCCCTTCCATGCAGCTAGGGCTATGGTCTTAATGTCCACACCTGCAGTGAAACACCTGCTCCAACCAGGCCAGACCTCCAGCAGTGCCACACCCTGGACCAAGCATATACAAACATCACATTCCCCTCCTTGGCCCACATAGGCTTACCCAAACATATGTGTCTATAGGGGTGATCCCTAAATAGCATTAGAGTATATTTAGTTCAACTTCCAAAGTCCCTGTTGTCTATAGCTGTTTCAACAATGCTAAAAGTCGAAAGCTCAAAGTTTCTTCTGAGATTTGTCCAATCACTTAATTGTAATCCCCAAAGTAACACAGGAAACCAGCTGGGCAGACTCCCAACTCTGCATTTCCACCTCTGATGTCAAAGTGATTTGCATATCTGCACTCATTTTTCATCTTTGTTGACTGCAAAAACCTTCTTTCTCCTGAGCTGTTTCCACTCTCTGTTAGCAGCTGTCCTCAGCAGATAGCCCACGGCTCTGGCATCTCAAACATCTTGGGGTCTCCAAGGCAGCTTCAGTGTTGTAGCTTGTTGTTTCGATATCTGGGATCCACATATGATCTGCTGGTTTCCTCCAAATGACTGACATCACTTTCCCCACTCTGCCCTCTGTAGCACTCTAAGCTCAGGCTGATCCACCCCAGTGCTGCTGCATCATCCCATGGTACTGGCATCTCTGATACACTGGGTTCTCGCTCTGCAACAGGCTTCCTCAATGGCCTCTCATAGGCTCTCTTCATGGTGCCAAGCCTTAAATTCTGTGCATGACCCCTTCAGTCCTGGGCTGATGACTGCAACTGAGGCTGCACCTCCCTCAGTGTCCTTCCATGGCCTCTCACAGTGACAAGGCTCAGCTACTTTTCATGACCCCTTCATGCCTTCAAAACCAGTACCACCTTGGTGTCTCTTACATATTACCAATTATAGCTGCAGCACAGGGTACAACCTTGGCTATCTCTGGGACACAGCTTCTTTGTGCTCTCAGGAAGCACTTTCCAGAAGATTTCCCCTCAGTGATGCTGGTTTCTTCTTTATCACTCCTAATTTCTTAGCTCTGGCTCACCTGCATCAGTTGTCCCAATAGTCCCGTTTATTCTTCACTCTAAAGCCAGAGCCACATGCCCGAACCTGCTGTGTTCTGTTGCTTAGCTGGGGCTGGAACATGGCCCCCTCTTAGTCTGTTACCAGCCTTCTGTTTTCTGACCCCCTCTCTGCTAAGCTTGGCTTTCCTGGATCTGGCTCTGTAGTTGACCTTGAGTTCAGATTCCTGCATGGCTCTCTTCTCCTGTAATGCTGGGATTAAAAGTGTATACCACCATGCCAGGATTTAAGCTTTTCTTCACCTAGAACCTGCTTTGTCACAGGCTGGCCTTGAGCTCAAAGATCTGTTTGGGGTTGTGTCCTGGAATTAAAGCTGTTTTATACCATGCCTGGATCTATACTTAGCTGGGTGGGATCTTGTCCCCAAATCCCTTAATCTCTTATGTCCTAGAATATAGGATTCAATTCCATTTCATTTCCAGGTTCCCTTTTCTTACTGGAACCATGTGTTTTATAGTTTTCCTTTCTCAGCATTCCATGCTTGTTCAAAATACTCTTCCTGAGACTAAACTAGAGAACAGATTAGATGATGAGTCTCTTTGATTCTTCTTTTGTCAATGCAATTAATCTGAGTCTCTTCACCTTAGCTTCAGGCAGATCTTCAAAAAAGGAGAAAAGGTAGCCACATTTTTTTTCACCGAAATACCACAAGACAGTCTTTATACCACATACTGAAATTCTTCTCCTCTAAACCCTCTTAGACCAGGTCAGCAGTTAAAATTAGTCCCAGCGATAAAGTCTTCCACATTCCTATGTGTTTGGCTCATTGATTCCCATGGAAAGCATTTCACTGATTTCCAAATCCAAAGTCCAATGCTTCCAAATTAAAGCACAGGTAGGGCTACCACAACAATACACCACTTGTGATACAACTTCTGTCTTGGGGGTTTTCTGCTGTGAACAGACACCATGACCAATGCTAGGCTTATGAAGGACAACAAGTCAGAGTCCAGGCAGGCATGGTGCAGCAGAGTTGAGAATTCTACATCTTCATCTGAAGGGTGCTGGCAGAATACTCACTTCCAGGCATCTAGGGCTATGGTTTCAAAGCCCACACCCACAGTGGCACACCTCCTCCAGCAAGGCACACTTCTAATAGCACCACTCCCTGGCCCAAGCATACACAAAGCATCACAGCAGCCATGGACTCACACAGTCTGTCATAGACACCAGTCAGTACCTGCTGGGGTCTGCACACAGTGTCCGAGGCACAATGCACACCAACGGATCTCTGCTCCTACAGAATGCCAACCAGAGGGATGCAGGATATTTTGAGCCTTTGAATCTGAAACGATGATGTTGAACATGAACAAACATGTATATCCCCACATAAACAGTCACTGGTTTTGTGTGACTTCTGGGTGCTATGCGGGTTTCTTCCTATTTTGCACATAATGGTTGAGTTCCTGTGTTTGTGTTAATATTACTAATATTCCCTGTGTAGGGTTAAACACTTCTAAGTGTTTTATGTTTCCAAATGAAAGACTCACTGGCGTAGCCTTTATATTTTCACATGCCTGAAGTAGCAAAGTAGCTCATGGCTTCTGTTAGTTTCACTGTTTCTCTGTTTAGTTTCTATTTCTGCAATCTGTTTATTGATGAGAGTGGGGTGCTGACGTCTCCCACTATTATTTTTTTTAATTTTTATTTTCTATATTCTATGTTTACATTCCAAAGGCTTTCCCCTTTCCCAGTTCCCCCCCCATACGTCCCATAATTCCTCTCCCCCAACTATTCCCCAATCATTCCCCCTCCCCCCATGGTTTCTCTACCAAACTGGATCCAATCTTTACAGGCCCAGGGTCCCCTCCTTTCTTCTTCTTTGGAATCATTTGACTTGCTAATTGTGCCTTGAGTATTTAGGGCTTCTGGGCTCATTAATATCCACTTATCAGTGATTGCATTTCATGTGTATTCTTTTATGATTGGGTTAACTCACTCAGGATGATATTTTCCAGGTCTAACCATTTACCTACAAATTGCATGAATGCATTATTTTTAATTGCTGAGTAGTATTCCATTGTTTAAATATACCACATTTTCTGTATCCTTTCCTCTTTTGAGGAATATCTGGGCTCCTTCCAATTTCTGGCTATTATAACAAGGCTTCTATAAACATAGTGGAGCATGTGTTTTTATTGTATGCAGGGGAATCCTCGGGGTATATGCCCAGGAGTGGTATGCCACGGTCCTCTGGAAGTGACATGCCCAATTTTCTGAGGAACCGCCAAACTGATTTCCAGAGCAGTTTTACCATTTTGCAATCCCACCAACAATGGAGGAGTGTTCCTCTTTCTCCACATCCTCGCCAGCACTTGTTGTCTCTTGAGTTTTTAATCTTAGCCATTCTGACTGGTGTGAGGTGGAATCTCAGGGTTGTTTTGATTTGCATTTCCCTGATGACTAATGATGCTGAACATCTCTTAAGGTGTTTCTCGGCCATCCGAATTTCTTCTGGTGAAAATTCTTTGTTTAGCTCTGTACCCCATTTTTTGATAGGGTTATTTGGTTCTTTGCGGTCTAACTTCTTGAGTTGTTTGTATATATTGGATATTAGCCCTCTGTCGGATGTGGGGTTGGTGAAGATCTTTTCCCACTTTGTTGGTTGCCATTTTGTCCTTCTGACAGTGTCCTTTTCCTTGCAGAAACTTTGTAATTTTATGAGGTCCCATTTGTCAATTCTTGATCTTGGTGTGTAAGTTATTGGTGTTCTGTTCAGGAACTTTCCCCCTGTGCCCATGTCCTCCAGGGTCTTCCCCAGTTTCTTTTCTAATAGTTTCAGTGTGTCTGGTTTTATGTGGAGGTCCTTGATCCACTTGGAGTTGGTCTTAGTACAAGGAGATAAGAGTGGGTCAATTTTCATTCTTCTGCATGTTGACCTCGATTTGAACGAGCACCATTTGTTGAAAAGGCTATCTTTTTTTCCACTGGATGGTTGTAGCTTCTTTATCAAAGATCAAGTGACCATAAGTCTGTGGGTTCATTTCTGGGTCTTCAATTCTATTTCATTGATCTACTTGCCTGTCACTGTAACAATACCATGCAGTTTTTTTTAATCACAATTTCTCTGTAGTACTGCTTGAGGTCAGGCATATTTATTCCCCCAGAAGTCCTTTTATTGTTGAGAATAGTTTTAGCTATCCTGGGTTTTTTGTTACTCCAGATGAATTTGAGAAATGCTCTTTCTAGATCTATAAAGAATTGATTTGGGATTTTGATGGGTATTGCATTGAATCTGCATATTGCTTTTGGCAAGATGGCCATTTTTAGTATATCTATCCTGCAAATGAGGTCTTCTTTGATTTCTTTCTTCAAGGACTTGAAGTTCCTGTCATACAGATCTTTCACTTGTTTGGTTAAAGTCATACCAAGTTACTGGGTTAGCCAGCCAGGGGTAGAAACCAGGAAGTAACATTCCCCCATGGCCTTGCATGAGCTCCTGCTTCCTGACCTGCTTGAGTTCCATTCCTGACTTCCTTTGGTGATGAACAGCTGTATGTTAGTGTAAGGTGAATAAACCCTTTTCTCCCCAACTTGCTTCTTGATCATGATGTTTGTGCAGGAATAGAGACCCTGAGTAAGACACCTCCCCACACCTGTTCCTTAAGCCCTCCACTCTCCTCCCCATCTCCTCTCCTACCCGGTTCCCTCCCTGCCTTCTACAACCATTTTCCCCCTTCTAAGTGAGAGTCAAGCATCCTTACTTGGGCCTCCCAAGTTGTTGTGCTGCATTGGGTCTGTTGAGTGTAGTGTGTGTGTCTTGTATTTATGTCTAATGTTCATTTATAAGTAAGTACATACCATGCATACCATTTTTGGACTGAGTCCCCTCACTCAGCATGGTGTTCTCCAGTTCCATCCATTTGCCTTCACATTACTGATGTCTTTGTTTTTAGTAGTTGAATAGTATTCCACGTTGCGCATGGCACCACATGGCCTGCATCCATTCTTCCACGCTGCTGGCGCCCTCCCCACACTGCTCAGTCCACTCTCGATGCACAGTGCAGCCCAAGGAGAAAATGTTCCCTTTGTCTTCAATGGACAGAGAGCTTCACACCTTTACTGAAACGAGGGGGGAACTGAGGCTGACAGGTGTCTTAGTTAGGGTTTTCCCTCTGTGAACAGACACCATGACCAGGGCAAGTCTTATACAAGACAGCATTCAGTTGGGGCTGGTGTACAGGTCAGAGATTCAGTCTGGTATCCTCACGGCAGGAGCATAGTAGATCCCGGGCAGGCATGGTGCAGCTGAGCTGAGAGTTCTCCATCTTCATCTGAGGGCTGCTTGCAGAACTCTCCCTTCCAGGCAGCTAGGACTATGGTTTTAAAGTCCACACCTGCAGTGAAACACCTGCTCCAACCAGGCCAGACCTCCAGCAGTGCCACTCCCTGGCCCAAGCATATACAAACCATCACATTCCACTACTTGGCCCACATAGGCTTGTCCAAACATATATGTCTATAGGGGTGATACCTAAACATCATAATAAAAGTATATTTAGTCCAACTTCCAAAGTCCCCTTAGTCTATAGCAGTTTCAACAATGTTAAAAGTCAAAAGTTCAAAGTTTCTTCAGAGATTTATCCAATCACTTAACTTAATCCACAAAGCAAGACAGAAAACCTGCTGGGCAGATTCTAACCTGCATCGCCACAACTGATGTCTAAGAGGTTTTCATATCTGCACTCATTTTTCATCTTTGTTGACTGCAACAACCTTCTTTCTCCTGGGCTGTTTCCACTCTCTGTTAGCAGCTTTCCTCAGCAGATAGCCCACGGCTCTGTCATCTCGAACACCTGGGGGTCTCCAAGGCAGCTTCAGTGTTGTAGCTTCTTGTTTCAATGTCTGGGACCCACACATGATCTGCTGGTTTCCTCCAAATGGCTCTGCCCTCCGTAGCACTCTAAGCTCAGGCTGATCCACCCCAGTGCTGCTGCTGTTCTTGGTCATCATCCCATGGTACTGGCATCTCTGACACACTGGGTTCTCACTCTGCAAGCAGGCTTCCTCAATGGCCTCTCATAGGCTCTCTTCATGGTGCCAAGCCTTAAATTCTGTGCATGACCCCTTCAGTCCTGGGCTCACGACTGCAACTGAGGCTGCACCTTCATCAGTGTCCTTCCATGGCCTCTCACAATGACAAGGCTCAGCTGCTTTTCATGACCCCTTCATGCCTTCAAAACCAGTACCACCTTGGTGTCTCTTACATATTACCAATTATAGCTGCAGCACAGGGTACAACCTTGGCTATCTCTGGGCCACAGCTTCTTTGAGCTCCCAGGAATCTTTTTCCAGAAGATGTCCCCTCAGTGATGCTGGTTTCTTCTTTATCACTCCTAATTTCTTAGCTCCAACTCACCCGCATCAATTGTCCCAGTAGTCCCATCTATTTTGACTCTAAAGCCAGAGCCACATGCCTGAACCTGCTGTGTTCTGCTGCTGTGCTTGGGCTGGAACATGGCCCCCTCTTAGTCTGTTGCCAGCCTTCTGTTTTCTGATCTCCTCTCTGCTCAGCTTGGCTTTCCTGGTGCTGGCTCTGTAGATTGACCTTGAGCTCAGATACCTGCATGGGTCTCTTCTCCTGTAATGCTGTTATTAAAGGTGTGTACCACCATGCCAGGATTTAAGCTTTTCTTCACCTAGAACCTGCTTTGTCACAGGCTGGCCTTGAGCTCAAAGATCTGTTTGGGTTTGTGTCCTGGAATTAAAGCTGTTTTATACCATGCCTGGATCTGTACTTAGCTGGGTGGGATCTTGTCCCCAAATCCCTAAATCTCTTATCTCCTAGAATATAGGATTCAATTCCATTTTACTTCTGTACTTGAATAATGTCTTTTACAATTTTCCTTTATCAGCTTTCTTTTTTTTTAAATTTTATTTTTTATATTCTTTGTTTACATTCCAAAGGCTTTCCCCTTTCCCAGTTCCCCCCTCACCATGTGTCCCATAAGTCCTCCCTCTCCCCCTCACATTCCCCTATCATCCCCAACCCTTTCTCTGTCCTGGTACTCTCCTGCAAAACTGGAACCAGTCTTTTTTGGACCAGTGTCCTGTCATTCCTTCTTCTTGGGAATCTTTTGATTGGCTAATTGTGACTTGAGTATTCAGAGCTTCTGGGCTCATTAATATCCACTTATCAGTGATTGCAATTCATGTGTATTCTTTGTGATTGGGTTAAGTCACTTAGATGATATTTTCTAGATCCAACCATTTGCCTACACATTGTATAAATTCATTTTTAATTGCTGAGTAGTATTTCATTGTATAAAAATACCACATTCTCTGTATCCATTCCTCCTTTGAGGGACATCTGGGCTCCTTACAGCTTCTGGCGATTATAAATAAGGCTGCTATGAACATAGTGGAGCATGTGTCTTTATTTCATGCAGGGGACTCCTCTGTGTACATGCCCAGGAGTTGTATGACAGTATCCTTTGGAAGTGTCATGCCCAATTTTCTGAGGAACCGCCAGACTGATTTCCAGAGCGGTTGTACCATCTTGCAATCCCACCAACAGTGGAGGAGTGTTCCTCTTTCTCCACATCCTCTCCAGCACCTGTTGTCTCTTGAGGTTTTAATCTTAACCATTCTGACTGGTGTGAGGTGGAATCTCAGGGTTGTTTTGATTTGCATTTTCCTGATGACTAATAATGTTGAACATTCTTAAGGAGCTTCTCAGGCATCCACATTTCTTCTGGTGAAAATTCCTTGTTTGGCTCTGTACCCCATTTTTAATAGGGTTATTTGGTTCTTTGGGGTTTAATTTCTTGAGTTGTTTGTATATATTGGATATTAGCCCTCTGTTGGATGTGGGGTTGGTGAAGATCTTTTCCCAATTTGTTGGCTGTCGTTTTGTTTTTCCGACAGTGTCTTTTGCCTTACAGAAACTTTGTAATTTTATGAGGTTCCAGTTGTCAATTCTTGACTAATATCCACTTATCAGTGAGTGCATACCATGGATATTCTTTTGAGGCTGGGTTCCCTCACTTAGTATGATGCTCTCCAGCTCCATCCATTTCTCTAAAATTTTCATGAATTCATTGTTTCTAATGGCTGAATAGTACTCCATTGTGTATATATACCACATTTTTTGTATCCATTCCTCCGTTGAGGGACATCTGGGTTCTTTCCAGCTTCTGGCTATTATAAATAAGGCTGCTATAAACATAGTGGAGCATGCATCCTTATTACATGTTGGGGAATCTTCTGGGTATATGCCCAGGAGTGGTACGGCTTGGTCCTCTGGAAGTATCATGTCCAGTTTTTTGAGGAACTGCCAGACTGATTTCTAGAGTGGTTGTATCAGCTTGCAGTCCCATCACCATTGGAGGAGTGTTCCTCTTTCTCCACATCCTCGCCAACACCTGATGTCTCCTGAGTTTTTAATCGTAGCCATTCTGACTGGTGTGAGGTGAAATCTCAGGGTTGTTTTCATTTGTATTTTCCTGATGACTAATGATGTTGAACATCTCTTAAGGTGCTTCTCAGCCATCCAATTTTCTTCTGGTGAAAATTCTTTTTTAGCTCTGTAACCCAGTTTTGATAGGATTATTTGGTTCTATGGGGTCTAACTTCTTGAGTTCTTTGTATATATTGGATATTAGCCCTCTGTTGGATGTAGGGTTGTTGAAGATCTTTTCCCAATTTGTTGGTTGCTGTTTTGTCCTTCTGACAGTGTCCTTTGCCAATCCAAGAGCAAGAAATATTTTTCCATCTTCTGAGGTCTTCTTTGATTTCTTTCTCCAAGAACTTGAATTTCTTATCATACAGATCTTTCACTTGTTTGGTAAGAGTCACGCCAAGATACTTTATATTGCTTGTGGCTATTGTGAAGGGTGTTATTTCCCTAACTTCTTTCTCAGCCTGTTTGTCCTTTGAGTACAGGAAGGCTACTGATTTGCTTGAGTTGATTTTCTAACCAGCCACTTTGCTGAAGTTGTTCATCAGCTGGAGGAGTTCTCTGGAGGCGCTTTTTGGGTCACTTAAGTATACTATCATATCATCTGCAAATAATGATAGTTTGACTTCTTCCTTTCCAATTTTTATCCATTTGACTTCCTTAAGTTATCTAATAGCTCTTGCTAGAACTTCAAGTACTGTATTGAAAAGATATGGAGAGAGAGGGCAGCCTTGTCTAGTTCCTGATTTTAGTGGGATTGCATCAAGTTTCTCTCCATTCATTTTGGTGTTGGCTACTGGTTTGCTGTAAATCGCTTTTATTAAGTTTAGGTATGGGCCTTGAATTCTTGTTCTTTCCAGGACTTTTAGCATGAAAGGATGCTGATTTTTTTCAAATGCTTTTTCAGAATCTAATGAGATGACTATGTGGGTTTTTTTTTTTAGTTTGTTTATGTATTGGATTACATTGATGGATTTTCGTATATTGAACCATCCCTGCATCCCTGGGATGAAGTCTACTTGATCATGGTGAATGAGTATTTTGATGTGCTCTTGGATTCGGTTGGCAAGGATTTTATATAGTATTTTTGCATCAATATTCATAAGGGAAATTGGCCTATAGTTCTCTTTCTTTGTTGGATCTTTGTGTGGTTTTGGTATCAGCGTAATTGTGGCTTTGTAGAATGAGTTGGGCAGGGTTCCTTCCATTTCTCTTTTGTGGAATAGTTTGAAGAGTATTGTTGTTAGGTCTTCTTTGAAAGTCTGATAGAATTCTGCACTAAAACTATCTGGTCCCGTACTTTTTTTTTGTTTGTTTGCAGACTTTCTATAATCCCTTCTATTTCTCTAGGGGGTGTGGGACTGTTTAGCTGATCTAATTGATCCTGGCTTAATTTTGGTATTTGGTATCTGTCTAGGAAATTGTCCATTTCCCCCAGATTCTCCAGTTGTAATGAATATAGTCTTTTGTAGTAGAATCTGATGATTTTTTTAATTTCCTCAGTTTCTGTTGTTATATCCCCCTTTTCATTTCTAATTTTGTTAATTTTGTTAATTTGGATACTGTCTCTGTGCCCATTGGTTAGTTTGGCTAAGGGTTTATCTATCTTGTTGATTTTCTCGAAGAACCAGCTCCTGGTTTGTTGATTCTTTGTATGGTTCTCTTTGTTTCTACTTGATTGATTTCAGCCCTTAGTTTGATGATTTCCTGTCTTCTACTCCTCCTGGGTGAATTAGCTTCTTTTTATTCCAGGGCTTTCAGGTGTGCTGTTAAGCTGCTAGTGTATGCTGTCTCCAGTTTCTTTTTGAAGGCACTCAGTGCAATGAGTTTTCCTCTTAACACTACTTTCATTGTGTCCCATAGATTTGGGTAGGTTGTACCTTTATTTTCATTGAATTCTAAAAAGTCTTTGATTTCTTTCTTTATTTCTTCCTTTACCAAGGCGCCATTGAGTAGAGTATTGTTCAGTTTCCATGTGTATGTGGGCTTTTCGTTGTTTTTCTTGCTATTGAAGACCACTTTTACTCCATAGTGATCTGATAGGAGGCATGGGATTAGTTCAGTCTTCTTGTATTTGTTGACATCTGTCTTGTGACCAATTATATGATCGATTTTGGAGAAGGTACCATGTGGTGCTGAGAAAAAGGTATATTCTTTTGCTTCAGGATGAAATGTTCTATATATATCTGTTAAATCCAATTGGTCCAAAGTTTCAATTAGTTTCACTGTGTCCCTGTATAGTTTCTGGTTTTCTGATCAGTCCATTGAGGATTTTGGAGTGTTGAAGTCACCCACAATTATTGTGTTAGGTCTAATGTGTGCTTTAAGCTCTAGTAGAGTTTCTTTTACGAATGAGGGTGCCCTTACATTTGGAGCATAGGTGTTCAGTATTGAGAATTCTTCTTGGTGGATTTTCCCTTTGACAAGCAGGAAGTGACCTTCTGTGTCTCTTTTGATGACTTTAGGTTGGAAGTCAGTTTTATCTGATATTAGAATGGCTACTCCGGCTTGTTTCCTGAGACCATTTGCTTGTAAAATTGTCTTCTAGCCTTTTACTCTAAGGTAGTATTTGTTTTTGACACTGAGATGTGTTTCCTGTTTGCAGGAAAATGTAGGGTCCTGTTTCCATATCCAGTCTGTTAGTCTATGTCTTTTTATTGGGGAATTGAGTCCATTGATGTTAAGAGATATTAAGGAATAGTAATTATTAATTCCTGACATTTTGTATATTAGCGTGGTTATCTTCTTTTGTGTTTGCAGGGAGGGGGTTTCTATCTTGCTTTTTCTGGGGTGTGGTTTCCCTCCTTGTGTTGGTGTTTCCTCCCCATTATCCTTTGTAGGGCTGGGTTTGTGAATATATAATGTGCAAATTTGGTTTTGTCATGGAATACTTTGGTTTCTCCATCTATGACGATTGAAAGTTTTGCTGGGTATAATAGTTTTGGCTGAATTTTGTGTTCTCTTAGAGTCTGCATGAGATCTGCCCAGGATCTTCTAGCTTTCATGTGAGAAGTCTGGTGTAATCCTGATAGGTCTTCCTTTATATGTTACTTGGCCCTTTTCTCTTACTGCCCTTAATATTCTTTCATTGTTTAGTACATTTGGGGTTTTTATTATTATGTGACAGGAGGTATTTCTGTTCTAGTCCAGTCTGTTTGGAGTTCTGTAGGCTTCTTGTATATTCATGGGCACCTCTCTCTTTAGGTTGTGGAAGTTTTCTTCCATAATTTTGTAGAAGATATTTCCTGGCCCTTTAAGTTGTATATCTTCCCTCTCATCTATGCCTATAATCTTTAGGTTTGGTCTTCTCATTGTGTCCTGGATTTCCTTGATATTTTGGGTTACAAGGTTTTTGCATTTAGTATTTTCTTGGACTGTTGAATCAATGGTTTCTATGGTATCTTCGGCATCTGAGATTCTTTCTTCTATCTCTTGTATTCTATTGTTGATATTTGCATCTATGTCCCCTGATTTCTTCCCAAGGTTTTCTATCTCCAAAGTTGTCTCCTTTTGCGATTTCTTAGTTGTTTCTACTTATGTTTTTAGATCCTGGATGGTTTTGCTCAGTACTTCTGCTTGCTTGTTTGTATTTTCATGTATTTCTTTAAGAGATTTTTGTGTTTCCTCTTTCATGACTTCTACTTGTTGGCCCACGTTCTCCTTTATTTCTTTAAGTGATTTTTGTACTTCCTCCTTATTGGCTTCTAATTTTTGACCAATATTCTCCTGAATTTCGTTAAGTGATTTTTGTGTTTGCCTTGTAAGGGCTTCAAATTTTTGATCCATTTTCTCCTGTATTTTCTTAAGAGATTTATCTATGTGTTCTGCTATCATCATCCTGAACAGTAATTGTAGATCCAAATTTTGTTTTTCTGGTGTGTTGGGGTATCCGGGACTTACTGCTGTTGGGGAACTGGGTTCGGATGCTGTCATATTGCCTTGATTTCTGTTAGTAACGTTCCTATGTTTGCCTTTTGCCATCTGGTTATCTATGGCCTTAGTTGCTTTTGTAGACACTAGCTGGTGCTTGAACCTTCTGTGGGCTTGAAAGGCTATTTCCCCACCACTGGATGACTGGGTTTCCCCTGGCTCAGATTGCTGATGAGTTGTTCTCCCCTTGGGTGCTGTTGGACCCCTGGTGGATCTTGCTCTAAGCAATGTTATATTTGGTTATCTCTGTGGACCTGGTGCTGCTTGTCTTCTCTGGTTCTGTTTTCTTAGTTCAGTCAGCAGCAAGGATGCTGTCTGCGGCCTCGGGTAGTGTGGAGTGAGAAGTGCAGGGAATCCCAGAGGGCAGGGAACCCACGCCCTGCTGGAACATAGGAACCGCTGCTCTGCCAAGCTCCCGTTCTTAGATGACTGGCTGGCAGCCCAGGTCCCCCTAGATCTTAAGCTTGGGATATCTTGGGTATTTGGTTCTGCCCGCTCAGTCTAAGCACCCGCCACCAAGATGGCCGCGGTTGAGCAGAGTGCAGGGTTCCCCTCAGAGTGCAGAGCCCATGCCTGGTTGGGGCCCAGGAACCACTGCTGTGGCTGGTTCGCTGCCAGGCAGGCTTGAGTCCCCAAAGATCCTAAGTTCTGGATATCCTGGTTACCTGGCTCAGCTCTCCCTTTCTCAGCTTTCTATACTTGTTCAAAATGCTCTTTCTGAGACTAAACTAGAGAACAAATTTGATGGTGGGCCTTTCTGATTCTCCCTTTGTGAATACAATTAATCTGAGTCTCTTCACCTTAGCCCCAAGCAGATCTTCAGAGAAGGGCAAAAGGTAACCACATTCTTCGCCGAAATACCACAGAACAGTCTTTACACCACAGACTGAAAGTCTTCTTCTCTGAACCCTCTTGGGCCACGTCAGGACAGTTCAACTTACTCCCAGCAACAAGATCTTCCACATCCCTACTAGGGTGGCACATTAATCCCCATGGAAAGCATTTCACTGTTTTCCAAATCCAAAGTCCAATGCTTCCAAATTAAAGCACAGTTAGTGCTACCATAACAATTCACCACTTCTGATACAACTTCTGTCTTAGGGGTTTTCTGCTGTGAAAAGATGCCATGACCAATGCCAGGCTTATGAAGGACAACATTTTATTGTGCTTGACTTATAGGTCAGATATTGAGTCCATTCTCATCAGGGTGGGGGCATGTCAGAGTCCAGGAAGGCGTGGTGCAGCAGAGCTGAGATTTCTACATCTCCATCTGAAGGGTGCTGGCAGAATACTCACTTCCAGGCATCTAGGGCTATGGTTTTAAAGCCCACACCCACAGTGACACACCTCCTCCAGCAAGGCACACCTCCAATAGTGCCACTCCCTGGCCCAAGCATACACAAACCATCACAGCAGCCATGGACTCACACAGTTTGTCATAGACACCAGTCAGTACCTGCTGGGGTCTGCACACAGTGTCCGAGGCACAATGCACACCAATGGATCTCTGCTCCTGCAGCACACTAACCGGATGGATGCAGGATATTTTGAGCCTTCAAATCTGAAACACTGAGGTTGAGCATGAATAAACATGTATATCCCCACATAAACAGTCCCTGGTTTCTGGGTGCTATGTGGGTTTGTTCAAGTTTTGCACAGAATGGTTGACTTTCTGTCTTAGTGTTAATATTATTAATATTCCCTATGTGGGGTTAGTACACTTCTAAATGTTTTATGTTTCCAAGTGAAAGACTCACTTGCGCAGCCTTTATATTTTCACGTGCCTGAAGCAGCACTGTAGCTGGGCCACTGCCTAACCTCCACTCTGGGCAGTCTGCCTCCCACCGAGAACTCTGAGATACAAGTTACTAAATTCTGTGTTCCATCTTGGCTGCTCTTGACCACATCCATCAGCCCTCTCAGCCCTGTTCTCCTGGTCCTTTCACATGGCCCTCTGTTTCTTTCTCCTGCATGCCTCCTCTGGCATGGTAGCTTTCTCTGCTTCTTCCTATTACAGCGTCCTGCCGCTCTCTTCTCCCGGCTGTTGGCCGTGCTGTTGCTGCTGTGCCGGGGACACGTTAGCAGTGATCCGCAAACACACCCAGGACCAATCTGACACAGCTCACAGGAGCGTCTTTGCTCTGTTGAAGCCACCTCGTGCTCCCCCAGCACACTACCATCAGGCAGGATGTTTTTGGTGGTTTAGGAGCCTCGAGTATTTATTGGGAAAAAGACTTCATAGCAAGCAGCAGCAGGGAATGTGTGGTGTCTAAGTTTCTAATTGGAGAGCTGTTGTGGTTTTTGCCATAATTGGCTGGTGCAGGGAGTCATATCATAAACTTAACTTCTGCTCCCCTCTGCATTGGTGGTTGTTAGACCAGGGGTGGGCTTGTAACCTGGGGTGCATATTATTTTGGGGAAAAACCTGGAGACATTGGTCTTGTTGGTGATTAGGCTTGAGATTGGAGCTTGGCTCAGATTTTGTTGGGGGGCGCAATTTGGAACCTAATGCTTGGTACCAGCCTGTTAGTTTACCTGAGATCAAACTTAGGTCAGGTTCTCCAAAATGGAGTCTGAACTTAAAAGCTTTGGCATCTCATCTCCCCTCCCTGCCCCATTCCCCTTGTGACTAGAAGGCCTGATTATTTGACTTACTGAAACTTCATGAAAACAGTTTGTAATAGGGCTATGGTGTCCCTGGGGCATGGATAGGGCCCATCAGCGGAAGACAGGAAGGAGTCTTGAGGCCAAATTATTTTCCTGCCAGCCAGGCTCATCTTCAACTGCAAACAGATGTGCAGTGGGTCTCTGTAGCCCAGGGACCCTTTCAGCGAGGCTCTAGTCACCCCTGGCAGTGTCTCTTGACCCGGACCCAATCTCCAGGCCAAAGTTGGTGGAGCTCCAGTGGTGAACCTGTTTTATGGAAAGCACAACATTTAAGCCAAACCCATTTATGTACCCATTGGACACTCTTGAAGTTGTGTAACAATTAGCAATCATCTGTTTCTGTACTAACTTCTACCCATATGAAAACCAAATATAACTTCAGAACTGGTGAGTCCCATCTAGTATGGGCAGTTCTTTACCCTCTAACCGTGAATGGGAGAAGAGTCCCCCTGTCACAGTCAGCCTCTAAGGTCAGGTCAGCTAAGGTCTCTTTTAGGGCACTGTTTGTTCTTCTCTAGCTGTCTTGAACTCTGGGGTCTGTAAGCACAATGAAGCTTCCAATCAATCAATATTAGCTAATCTCTAATTTACTTGGGACACAAATGTTGGTCCTTTGTCTGACCCTATAAACATAGAAAAAACCATATCAAGGAAGAATTTCTTTCAGTAGTTTCTTTGTTACCTTCTGTACAGTCTCATGTGTATTTGAGAGTCTCAGTCCATCCTGAGAAGGTATCTATAAACACCAGCTACAAATATTTGTAGCTGAATTTTCCTGGTTTAGCCTCAATGAGGTCTATTTCCTGATAGACTTCTGCCTTGGTGGTCCAGTATTGAGTACCAGGTTCCTTCTCATTGGCAACTGCATTAGTCAATAGACAGACCTTATAGTTTTTAACAATTTCAGTCATTTTTGAATGTAATTCATCTCTAATTCTGGTTTGGGACCGTCAAACTACGTCCTGCATTCTCTCATGTGTGAAGAACAGTGGATCTTCTCCCTCTGTCATCTCTTATGACACTGAAACATGGGCAAGTTTTTGGCCCAGATCCCATCTTCTGTCCAGGGTCTCCTGGGTCTAGTGTCATCAAGGACGTGAGGGGCCCAGTTTCCAGGGGACACGCGCTGGTTTGTTATGTTTCCTCTGGGATGGAGTTTAGTCCTTCCTTTTGCTGTGTAATTGTGGCTTCATAGGACACATTGAGTAGTGTTCCTTCTGCTTCTATATTGTGGAGTTGTTTGGAGAGTATTGGTCTTCTTTGAAGGTCTGATAGAATTCTGCACTAATCTATCTGGTCCTGGGTTTTTCTTGGTTGGGAGACTATTGATGACTGTTTTTCCTTCATTAGGGGTTATGGGGTTAGTTATCTGATCCTGATTTAACTTTGCTATCTGGTATTTGTATAGGAATTTGTCCATTTCATCTAGATGTTCTAGTTGTGTTGAGCATAGCCTTTTGTAGTAGGATCTGATGATCTTTTGGGTTTCCTCGGTTTCTGTTGTTATTCTCCCTTTTCCCTTCTGATTTTGCTGATTTGGATACTGTCTCTGTGCCTCCTGGTTAGTCTGGTTAAGTGTTTATTTATCTCGTTGATTTTCTCAAAGAACCAGCTCCTGGTTTTGTTGATTGTTTGTAAGGTTCTTTTTGTTTCTACTTGGTTGATTTCAGCTCTGAGTTTGATTATTTCCTGTGGTCTACTCCTCTTGGGTGTACTTGCTTCTTTTTGTTCTAGAGCTTTCACATATGCTGTCAAGCTGCTAGCATATGCTCTCTCCAGTCTCTTTGTGGAGGCACCCAGAGCTATGAGTTTTCCTCTTAGCACTGCTTTCATTGTGTCCCATAGGTTTGGGTATATCGTGGCTTCATTAAAAGTCTTTAATATTTTCTTTATTTGTTCATTGAACAAGTCATCATTGAGTAGAGTGTTGTTCAGCTTCCATGTGTATGTGGGCTTCCTGTTGTTTTGATGTTATTGAAGATCAGCATTAATCCATGATAATCTGATAGCACACATGGGATTATTTCAATCTTTTCATATATGATGAGGCCTGTTTTTTGATTGAGTATATGATCAGTTTTGGAGAAGGTACCTTGAGGTGCTGAGAAAAAGGTATATATATTTTGTTTTAGGATAAAATGTTCTATAGATATCTATAGATAACTGCTAAATCATTTTTGGCTCATGGCTTCTGTTAGTTTCACTGTTTCTCTGTTTAGTTTCTATTTCTGCGATCTGTTTATTGATGAGAGTGGGGTGCTGACGTCTCCCACTATTATTGTATGAGATGCAATGTGTGCTTTGAGCTTTAGTAATGTTTCTTTTATCAATGTGGGTGCCCTTGCATTTGGAGTGTAGATATTCCGGATTAAGAGTTATTCTTAATCCTGGCATTTGTGTTCTCTTAGGGTCAGTATGACATCTGCCCAGGCTCTTCTGGCTTTCATAGCCTCTCATGAGAAGTCAGTTGTAATTTTGATAGGTGTGCCTTTATATGTTACTTGAACTTTTTCTTTTACTGCTTTTAGTATTCTTTGTTGTTTTGTGCATTTGATGTTTTCATTATTATGTGATGGAAACAATTTCTTTTCTGGTTCAATATGTTCGGAGTCCTGAAGGCTTCTTGTATGTCCATGGGTATCTCTTTCTTTAGGTTAGGGAAGTTTTCTTCTGTAATTTTTTGAAGATATTTATTGGCCCTTTAAGTTGGGAGTCTTTGCTCTTTCTATCCCTGTTATCTTTTGGTTTGGTTTTCTTATTGTGTCCTGCATTCCTGGATGTTTTGGGTTAGGAACTTTTTGCATTTTGCATTTTCTTTGTTGTGTCAATCTTTTCTATGTTATCTTCTGCACCTGAGACTCTCTCTTTTATCTCCTATATTCTGTTGTTGATGGATACATCAATGACTCCTCATTTTTTCCTAGGTTTTCTATCTCCAGTGTTGTCTCCCTTTGCGATTTCTTTATTGTTTTAACTACCACTTTTAGATCCTGGATGGTTTTGTTCATTTCCTTCACCTGTTTGGTTGTTTTTACCTATAGTTCTTTATGTGCTTACCTGTGTTCTCTTGTATTTCTTTAGGGAGTTATTTATGTTCTTCTTAAAGCTCTCTATCAGCATCATGAGACACTATTCTAAAACCAACTCCTGCTTTTCCAGTGTGTTGGGGTATCCAGGACTTGCTGTAGTGGGTGAACTGGCTTCTGATGTTGCCAAGAAGTTTGGTTTCTGTTGGTAGAGTTCTTGTGCTTGTCTTTCTTCATCTGGTTATCTCTGGTGTTAGTCGGTTTTGCTGTCCTTGGCTGGAGCTTGTCCCTCCGGTGGGCCTTTAAGGTCATGTCAGCAGTCCTGGGAGACCAAATTTCTGTTGTGATATGTGTGCAGATGGCTGTGGAGCCCCTTGGATCCCGGGTGCAGATGGTGACTGGAAGACTCCTGTTCCAGCTGCTCCACTGATCGTATGTCCTGAGTGCTCCCAGCAGTTCCCCTCCAGACAGGTAATGGAGGGAAAGTAGAGATCTCACCTCTGTGTCCAAAAGTGAAAGTGTTTGGGGGAGATCCCTCTTTCCTGGTGGGCAGTGCACAGAGGGAGGTGAAGCTGCCTGGCTCCCTGGTGTAAATGTGTCATTTGTCTTTCACAGGATGTCCTTATGCTCTGTAGATCTCTCAGAAAGTTTCCAACATTCAGACAGAGCAGCTGCCACCAAAATCACAATCTTTTGTGCCCCTGTGCAAGTACTCACCTGCTCAGACCACATAGAAAATTTCTGGCATTCAGATTCCTTAGCACAGACCAAACCTAGAAGAATCACCATGGTAACATAAGTCACCAGCTTTCACACAAATATACCATCTCAGCCGGTTTGCTGGAAACATTCCCCAGTTCCCTTTACACAAGCTTGCTCCATTCTCCTCTGCAGAGCTCACACAGAAATGTCAGACAAATTTAATGCTCAGACAGGGAAAATGGAAGGAGTTTGACACAGTGTTACAAACATAAAAACAACGATACCTAGACGAGTTTTGCCAGCCTTAGGGCCCTCCAGATCAGTAGGCCTCTGTGTTATAGGGAACTTCCCAGCCAACATACCAAAATGTTGTACCAGTGAAATGTTTGTGGTACCCCAAAACACACACAGGAGCCAATCTCATGTGACTCACAGTATGGTCTTTATTCTATTTGAGCGAGTGAGTCCCCAGCTCTCCAAAAACACTACCATAATGCAGGACAGTTTTGTGGTGGGGAGCCCCGAATGTCTATTGGGAAAAGGTTTATAGTAAGCAGCAAGCAGGGAATATGTGTGCAAACATCTAATTGGAGAGCTACTGTGGCCTTTACCACAATTGGCTGGTGTTGGGAGTCAATCATAGACTTAACTTCTGCTCCCCTCTGCATTGGTGGTTGTTAGGCATGGGGTGGGCTTGTAACCTGAGGTGCATATTTGTTGGGGAAATAACCTAGAGACACCTGTCTTGTTGGAGATTAATTGGAGCTAGAGTTGGAGCTAGAGGCTGGATCTAGACGTAGGCTTTGTTGCAAGGCCACTTGGAACCTAATGCTAGGTACTAACCTGTTAGTTTAAACTTAGGCCAGATTTTCTAAAATGGAGTCTGAACGTAAAAGCTTTAGCATCTCCTCATCATCGTCATTTCACAATTAGAACTGACTGAGTATAGGTTCCCTGAAGCTACTTGCAGACCCTCTTGTGCAAAGAGTTTTGGGGGACCCAGTTAGTTTTAGCAGCTACATCCTGTCAGATATTTGTGCCATTTTGGAGTTTCAGAATTCATCAGAAGACACAGCAAGTGTAGACAAACTGAAATATCACATTGTTTTACCCTATTGAGGGCACGGTGTGTGTGTATATATGTATGTGTGTTTGTTGTATGTGTGTGTGTGTGTGTGTGTGTGAGAGAGAGAGAGAGAGAGAGAGAGAGAGAGAGAGAGAGAGAAGGCACAGAGAGACAAAGTGTATGTGCATACATGTCTCTCTGTGTGTGCATATGTGTCTCTGTGTGTGCATATGTTTCTCTGTGTGCACATGTGTCTCTGTGTGTAACTCTGCCATAGAATCAGGATAAGACCAATTTTTGTGGCTCTTATCATAAACACATCATGATAAAGACCCTTGGGCCTGAGAATCGGGCTGCAGAAGCAGTGGGATCTTTCTAGAAGGAGGACAACCAGGAAGTCCTGGCTCTGTATGACTGTCCCAGAATACTGACTCTAGGTGCCCTGGGGTAGTGCATGCAGTCTTGGGATCTGACTTGTCAGAGCTAATACAGCAGAATGATTCATTAACAGTCTGAATGTCCTAGCTCAGGGAACCAGAGAACAGTCAGGGAGCAGTGCCCTGGCATGAGAGCCACAGGTACAATATGTCCCTGGGAATCTCCTGCTGAGTCGGACTGGAGAGCACAGCTGGACAGGTGCACAGGCCATCATCCAACTGTTCCGATGGCTTATGAGACTTTACAGGAAGACCAGTGTCCCCATGAGAGGGACAGAGGACACAGGTCCTCTTGATGATTCATGTCCTCAGGGAATAGTCTAATGAATCCTCTCCTGCAGAGAAGTGGTAACAGACACTGCTGATGTGGACACCCGTCCTGCCCCAGTGTCAGGGCCTTGTTCGTATTTAAGGCTACCTTGTAGACACTGCAACATTTGTTCCCCAAGTGTGCTGTCTATGACTGGGAAATGCAGACACAGGAAAACAGTGGCCACATGAGCCTCACACAGGCCACAGGTGACAGGTGTGAAACACAAGTTCTCCGTCTCCAGCCATGTATTCCGTGTCTCCGCCCTGGAGGCCTTCTCAGGTGTCTGTGAATCAGAGAGGAGCTGATGTTAATCCTGGTCATCAGCTGCTCAAGGGGACATCTTGTCCAAGAACTGAAAGCAAATGGACAGTCAGATGAGACTCCAGAAGTAATTCACGTGTCTTTGAAGGATTTCTGGAGCATTCCAGGACTCCTGAGCCCACAAATGAGACAGGAAGTCGTGTTCTCCTGAGTGCAGCTTCACTCAACACTCAGATCGTTGTTTCCCTGAGACATGGCCTTGCCTAGGAGACTGCTTCCCATCCCTGTCCCTACTGACCTGGATCTCCCTCCCTAGACCCTGCTCTCCTTCCTGTGTCTATGAACACCCCCTCTCTGGTGGTCCTGAAATTTCCCTCCCTCCTGGCATCTTTCAAGGTTAAGACAGGACATTTGCTGCAGAATCACCCAGTCAAAGGGCCTAGGTGACCCAGGAAGACCAGCGAGCAGCTGGGCTCAGCCACCACAGCCCAGCCAACCCATAAGGCTGGACGGCTGCCTTGAAACAGTGTGTAGGAAGAGGAGCCCACAGTCCTTTCCAGGACACACCGGTCACCCCTTCCCAACACCAAGATCATGTAACTCCTCACACAGCTGCTCCCGGGCCTGTGTCTTGGGTCAGGAACTTGACTGGTGTCATTAGTGATAAAAGGTTTATCTTCATCCCCAGTCGTCACACAGCTGGTCCCTTCCAACCCTCAGAGACATCCCTGTCACCTTCCTGCTGGGAAATCCCACCTCCCAGAGCACTGAGGACACAGGGCATCCTGGGGCTCAGCTGTGTCTCTGTGTCTCAGGGGCACATAGGAAAGATGGGGGCTCCCTCTTTGATGCTGACAGACTCACATCCAGGAGTCAGCAGATGTCAGCCCTTGGACGAGTCATTGTTCTCTGAGGGCATGTCGATGCTTCTCAGCCTTGTTGCTCAAGGTGCTGTTGGAGAAGAAACATAAAGAGAGAGAAAAGTTGAGAAAGATGCGGGACAGCTCTGAGAGTGGAGGGACTGAGCAGTGCTGTGGACACAGACCCAGCACCCAAGGCCCGTGGGATTCTGGGAAGTCTCCTGCTGAGAGAAACCTCAGCTCAGAAGGGGGAAGGGCAGCAGAGGCCGGTGCCTTGCAGGAGCTGAAGGTCTTCCTCTCAGAGGAAGGACAGTCCAGTGAGAAGAGATATGGAGGTGTCCTCTGAGCTTCGCGGCAAGGGCTGGGACCCCTGGAAGATTGTCCTGCTCACAGGTTGGTGTTTAAATATCTGATTGTGTGTGAGAAGGGGAAGTCAGAAGCCCACGTCTCCTGAAAAGGAGATGTCAGGAAACTTGGTTTCTGTTTCTAGTCACAGTGCAGAAGGTGCAGTGAGGGACAGAGGGTCAGCGCAGGAAGGTCTGAGCAGACAGGAGCTGGTGAGGAGAGTGAAGCCTCCACTGCCCCTATTCAAAGTCAGTCACAGCGGCTGCCATCGGAAGCCCGATGTTCCCACCCGTGACAGGCTGACTCTCCACATAGAAATCATACCTGGGAGGCCAGTGAGGCACCTCAGTGTGTGGGGACATGACAGTCTGCGTTCATTCCTCAGCTGGCGGGGTCGATGGAGATGCAGACTCCTGCAGGCTCTTCTGTGCTCTCCACAGGGGTGTGTGTCATTGGCCTGCAATGTGCCCACCTGGACAGGGACCTCCCAACCCGCACATTCAATATAGAAATGTAAATCACACTTGAATGTGATGATGGCCATTTCCTACATAGACAAACCCATTGAGACATCTTTCTTTCTTTCTTTCTTTCTTTCTTTCTTTCTTTCTTTCTTTCTTTCCTTCCTTCCTTCCTTCCTTCCTTCCTCCCTCCCTCCCTCCCTCCCTCTCTCCCTTTCTTCCTGTTTCCTTCATTTCCCTTCCGTTTCACCTCCATTGTTGTCTAAGATCTTTTCAGTTACTCAACCTTCCAAAAGACTATACAGATTCCTGTCCTCACAAAGCCCTTTTCTAGTGGCCTGGAAGTTAGGGTATCTAGAGGAGAAAGTCAAGTGTTTAGTGGACCCACAAGGAAACAGAAAATAATTCAGAAAGTGAGGATCATGTGGAGGAGGAGGAGGAGGACGAGGAGGACGAGGAGGAGGAGGAGGAGGAGGAGGAGGAGGAGGAGGAGGAGGAGGAGGCCAGAGAGCCACTTCTGTTCACACCAGACACTCGGTGTGAAGAATGATACCGAGACACCTGAGTTGAGGATTCCTCAGAGGCCCCGACACCCTCTGAGACTCTTCCGAGAGGCAACTGTCTTCATTTGCTGTGAACAATGGCTATATCGTTTTTGAGAAGGGGGTAGGTATTAGTATTCTGTCTAAGCTCCACCCCACAATTGCCTGGCAACATCCAGGTATGCCCCGCCCCATAGACCTGGCCCACTATAAAAGGGGATGCTTTCCCCTCCTCTCTCTCTCTCTCTCTCTCTCTCTCTCTCTCTCTCTCTCTCTCTCCCTCTCTCATCACTCTTGCCTCTTGGCACTCTCACCTCTCTGCCCCTCTTGGGCTCTCCTCCCCTCCCCTCCTCCAGGTGGTCAGAGCTGGCCTCCACTTCTCTTCTCTTCTCTTCTCTTCTCTTCTCTTCTCTTCTCTTCTCCTCTCCTCTCCTCTCCTCTCCTCTCCTCTCCTCTCCTCTCTTCTTCTTCTTCTTCTTCTTCTTCTTCTTCTTCTTCTTCTCTCTCTCTCTCTCTCTCTCTCTCTCTCTCTCTCTCTGCCTCCACTACCTCATTAACTCCCATCCTCTGCCCTGAATAAACTCTATTCTATATTATGCTATCCTGTGGCTGGTCCCTCAGGGGAAGGGATGCCTCGGCATGGGCCTGCCTAGGCATCCCCTTCCCCATACTGCTGTGTGCCACATTTCCTAAACCTCTCTCTCTTTATGAACCCAACAGTAGGTATTTCCAGAGTGGGCATATCTCATTGGCTGGAGCTCAAGGTACTAGGCACGCCTCCTTGTGTGCAGAGGTAGTCTGAATTCCAGGTGCTTGCTGGACAGACCCTTAGTGGGAGGAACAAGCTGAACCTGTAATGGTGCCCAGGACTATGTAACGTTCCTAAAGTAGAGGATGTTGAGGTCAGGCTCCCCAGAAAAGTTCAGGCGGAGAAGAGGAAGCCCTGCAGGGAAAGGCAGTCCTTCATTTTGCACGGAGCACAGGGGGCTGTCCAGACATGGCCGACTGTGCTCTTCATCCGGTGTGATAGGCACACCTGCATGTCCAGGCAGTGATGACTCCGTCTCCTCTGGATGGAGGCGGCCATCTTTCCACCAAGCGCCATGATCTCCTGTGATGGTCTCTGTCTCTTTTTCATGCCAGCCTTCCTTTCTACACGATGTGGCATTCTCACCTTCTCCCGACTTCTGATGGAACCCGAATGGCCGCCACTGCATGCTGCCAAAGGGGAAAACGGTCTTCTCCATGTTCATTATAAGCCAGATCTTGGCGCCTTCTCCTGGTGCGGAGGAGCGGATTGAATCCAGTTCTTCAAACCTGCAGAGTCTAGCAGAGTCCTGGTTTCCACCGCCATGGGGCCTGCACAGAGCAGAAGAGCGGAGGCATTAGCCGACCGACCGGTGCCTGCTGATCAAGAGCGTCGTCGTCGGTGGGAACGATGCAAGCCTGCACACACTCGGGTCTGTACACAGTGTCTCAGTCAGGGTTTCTGCTCCTGCACAAAACACTGTGAAGCAAGTTGGGGAGGAAACGGTTTATTCAGCTTACACTTCCACAATCCTGTTTATCACCAAAGGACGTCAGGATAGGAACTCACACAGGACGGGAACCTGGAGGCAGGATCTGATGCAGAAGCCGCGGAGGGGTGCTGCTTACTGGCTTGCTTCCCCTGGCTTGCTCAGCCTGCTTTCTTATAGAACCCAGGACCAACAGCCCAGGGATGGCACCACTCACAATGGACTAGACCCTCCCATCCTTGATCACTAGTTGAGAAAATGCCTTACAGCTGGATTTCATGGAGGCATTTTCTCAAGGGAGGCTCCTTTCTCTGTGATAATGTCAGCTTGTGTCAAGTTCGTACACAAAGCCGCCAGTGCACAGAGATTTGAAAGTTGAAGTCTCACGGGCAAGTCAATGTGCACAGTAAGTAAGTGACTCTGTGGCTTCCAGCTGCTGAGTGTGGCCTTGCCTACTTCACAACTGGACTGTGAGGAGTGGGCAGGGCCCGCTCTCTCCCCCACTACACTGTGTCCTCACATTGGGGTTTGGACGCTTTACTGCAGGGCACACCTGGTGCGGACCAACAGCATTAGATCAGAACCCATCACCTGTCTCTACCCGCAGAGAGGAAGGCCTGTGTGGGGTAAACTCAGGCCGAGGATGGCAGGCACAGCCAGACCCTTGGGTCTCTCACCTTGCACATGGCCCTTTAACAGACTTTTCGGGAGTCCAGGCAAGGCCTGACTGAAGAGGCCACAGGGTCCTCACCGACGGCACCGAGGAGTTCTGGCTGCTAATCTCCACGCCTGGCTAGATTGCAGGTGACACTGGAGAACATTTTTATCACTGCTTGTGAAAGGATAAGGTTATAAGCTAGGAATCCCCCATGCCTGGGCACGTGGGGGGCACTTGGATCCCCAACGCCAGTGGGGGAGGGTGGGCACGACACTGCGTGGCGGCTATGTAAGCAGATATGACTTAACTAGTTCTTCCGGCCTCTGTGAGAGGCTGGTAGGTTATCAGAACGCGAGTTCGGATGGTTTGAACTGATTGGCTTAGAAGCTTGTGGTAGGCGGGTTCTGTTATAAGTCTATAAAAGGCCAAGGCAAGCCACTCCTCGCGGGGCTTACTTCTACCCTGTGCAGGGAGACTGTAACCCCCCAGAGCTCTGGAAATTAAAATCCTCTTGCAAAATTGCATCAGGTCTGTCTCTCGTGAGTGTTTTGGGGTGCCGGTTTCTGAGGCATGGGGTACAGGAGTACCCCCGTGTTTTCTTTCGGGTCTTACATTTGGTACATTGGCCGGGAAATGCGGGCATTCCTACACACTCGAGAAACAACTTGGAGGTAAGGGGACCCCCTCTGAAGTGTGTGTGTGCGCTGGCCGGCCGATGTGGTGTTGTTCGTTCGTCCTGAGTGTTCTGTTCTATTCTGTTCTTGGGATCTGAATCTGATGAGACGCGCGCTTTTAGATATGCAGCTGTCTTCTCGGACCGTGATGGCCAGGAGACCGTGGTATAGGCAGACGTGCTAGTGGAGGCCACAAGCTGTAACTCGGGGAGACGTCCCATGAGTGAAGGGAAAATCCAGGGACGCCTGGAAAATTCCCATCTGGGTGTCGGGGAGGATACGGTAGTTCTAAATTGGAGAACTTACACGCCCTCCCGGCCGTCTGGTTTTCTGATCTGGTTCTGTTTTCTGTTTGTCTCACTGTTTTGTCAAAAGCCTGACTGGGGCGGAGAGTTCCGACTGGCAATCGAAACCTCGGGGGTCTGGAGGAAGCTAGAGAAGGCCGAATAGGGTTGTTCTCTTTGTATTTGTTTCCTGCAACTGGCGGGAACATTCGGTATCTGAAACTGGGTTGTCTAGAGGCAAACTGTCTTGAACTGAGATGCCTGATGGTGGCAGGGTCAGGCTGTCTATGTGGTGATTGTTTCTGTTTTGTATAGTCTTGTGTTCTCGGACTTAGATGACTGACGCATAGGGATTTAGACCGACTGATAATTTTGTTAAGAATTTAGACCAACTGAAAGGACCGCCATGGTGGGCTCTGTGGCGGCAAGATCAGGTCCCGTGACTCAGGCCCGCCATGTTAGTGTCTGGCGGCAAGATCGGGTCACGTGACTCCAGCCCGCCATGTTAGAACAAGAAAGAGACAAAATATTTAAGCTGTGAGGCCCCCTAGTGGGGGGAATAATTTTTAACAAGACACTCAAAGTGGCGGATGTAGGAATTCTGAGTTTAAGTTAGATATAATGTTAAGCTGTGGTTTTATTGTTTCTCTGGGGAAGAGGTCAAAAATAAGGGGGACCTCCAGAAGACTAGATTCTGAAACATTAAGCAAAAATCTGTCTCGGTGATACTAAAATCTTGTTTTGAGAATTATATTATGTTCAAGGCATAAATTACTGATTTTATTTTGATACAAAATCAAGGTTTTCATTGGTATAAATACTAAAAATGTAAACATGCAGGATTTACACCCAGTCCTTTCTTGCTGTTATTATTATAAATCTGAAATGTTTAAGCCTATGAGTTTGGGGCCATACAAAAATATAAGGCTCTGAGTTTATTATTAGGGTGTTTTCAATGTTTTAATTAGAGTTGCTTCTGTTATGGAGAGAGAGAGAAAGAGAGAGCGCAACGAGATTGCCTCTCTTCATTTACAGACAAACTCAATGTGTCTATAGATTATTATATGACTTAATAATTCCTGATTCTTTAAGTCTGTCAGATGTTCTTGTGCCAGAAGGCTGAAGATCAATGTTTCAACATTTTGAAGTATAAACTGTTCAGGTGTTTAGCAATCTCTATCATTTGGCTAAGTCTTAAAAGGTGTGTTAAGCTTTCTATATATTTTCAGTTAATATTGGTCACTCTTGGATTTCTGACGGGGATAAAAACTGTTAGTCTCATAGTCAGCTCAAGCTCTTTAATCTTGAAAGTGGATATAGGTTTACAGAAATGATTTTCAGGTGATATAAAATTTATAGCCAAAACATGAGTCAGGTGTTAATTCTTATAGTCTTTCAAGATAGTAAAGATGACAAAGGTTCTGTTTGACAGAGATTGGATGTTAGGCCTATCTTATAGTTTACAAAATGATAATAGTATGCTCAATTTATATTTAGAGAAGACCACAGAATGGAGCAGAAGATCTGAGACCACCTATCCTGATTCACAGTGACTCTCTCACTAAAGACATATTTCCCAAGAGACTGATTAATCTCTTTGAGACTGTTTTATTTGTAATACAGGAAGCCAGAAAAGAATACCCCCTCAGACGAAAGGTAAGAGGCACCTGAAGGACCAACACCAGACTCCATTGGCAGGTCTTGAGGGCATGATAGCCCACAGATTTGGCGAAGGTATGTGAAGCATGGACCAGAGGAGTCACTGGCAGCCTTTCTAGTGCAGCTCAGAAGCATTTTGCTATACACCCCAGACTAGAAGGACTTTAGTTTGCTGAGAAAGTATGTAGAGGGATTTGGTACAAGTTATTTAGAAGGTCTGTAGAGAGATTTGGTGGTGCAGGTTGTTAGAAAAGTCTGTAGAGAGATTTAGTATACTTTGCTGAGACAGGGAGACAGAGGAGAAAGAAAAATGAGAGAAGGAAGCTACAGAAAATCCTGGCTAAAAGGCAGAAAGGAATCAATGTGCATACTATATGGGGAGGCCACTGAGCCAGAGTGTGCCCTAACACGCTGGGAGCAAGAACTCACAGGTCTTGGGAGAAGTGGCCCCCAAATGGCAAAGGTGTTATCCCTGGATAAAGACAATGACTATGGGAGATGGGTGTTCTGACCACCTCCCCCAACCCTGGATAACTGTGAGAGGGAAAGAGAAATCCACTCAGTTCTTGATGGACACGGGGGCTTAACACATGGTCTTCCAACCCAATGGCCCTGTTTCCAAGAAAAGATCTAGGGTCCAAGAAGCCACTGGCACCAAAATATGTTCATGGACTACCCGAAGAACAATGGACCTAGGGATGGGATGGGTAACCCATTCATTTAAGGTCACCCCAGGATGTTCCTAACTGTTGGAGCAAGGCATACTCTCCAAAATGGTGGGGAGGACAGATATACTTACTGTCCAAAGGGCTGCAGCAACTGGCCTAAAAGGAAAGACTGACCCCTGCTGAAAGTTGCTACAGACAGGAGCAATTTTCTCCGTGAAGGACAGGGACAAGCAGGTGCTGCTATGGTGGGCAGCACAAATGGCATCTGGGTAGAAGAATCTTTACCCCCTGGTATGTCAACGCAAAAAGTGGAGCTAATGGCCCTTACCAAGACCTTGGAACTTGGAGACAGCAAGAAAATCAACATCCACATGGATAACAGGTATGCCTTTGCCACAGCCCACGTCCACAGGTGTATATGCCAAAAGGACTGCTCACATCAGAGAAAACCAACAGGAAATCTTGGACCTCTTAGATGCCCTAATGAAGCCGACAACCGTGAGTATCACCCTCTGCCCAGGACTCAGTGGGCAATAGCCCGGCAGAGCAAATGGCTCCAAGGATAGATATACAGGAGCCTATACTGGTTGTGGGTCTGCGAGAGGCACCCACTGAAAAATGGGACAAAGTGAGATAGCCTCACTTAAAATATGCTGAAGAAAAAAGGACTGAGATTGGTAGCCATCTGACCAATTATTACCAAGGAAAGGTGCACACAAGACGGGAGAATTATACTCCCCAGAAAGTAAGCCAAGGACTCGCCAGGGCAAATGCATACATGAACTCATTTAAGGGATCAATAAAACAGTGTAAGGTATGCCAGTGAGTGAATGCTTATGCAGCAAAGAGTAAATAGGGCAGAAGACCTAGAAGAGAACAACCTAGAGTATATAGAGGTTTTATAAAAGATAAGGCAGGAAAGTATGGTTATGAATATCTTCTAGCACTTGTAGATAGTTAATCTAGATAGATTGAGACTTCCCCTAGCAGGCAGGAAACAGCAGCCAGGGTTAAAAGAAATTTTCCCGAGTTTGAGTGCCCAAGGTAATTGGATCAGACAATAGTTCTGTTTTTGTTTCTAAGGTAAGTCAGAAATTGACAGATATTGGGGACTAATTGGAAACATTATTGGATGTACTGTCCCCAGGGCTCAAGACAGCTAGAGAAAATAAACAAAACTCTATGAGAGACCTTAACTAAATTGACCTTGGAGACTGGTTTAGGCTGGGTGGTGCCTCTCCCCTTGTTTCTGAATAGTCCTTGCCATTTTAATCCTCTTTGTTACCCCAATTTCTTTGTCATCTACTGGGTCCTCCCGAGAGGTGTAGCACAACATGAGATTTGGCTCAAACTGTCTGCTTTAATGCTCTAGGCATGTCAGAGACTCCTCGCTGCTTCCAGACAGGTTACTGGATCTGTCAAAGAAGGCTTCAGAAACAGTTTCTGGAACCCTGGTGAAAGAGATCCTCACCAAATTGATCACAGATACTGGACCTTTGCTCTCTAGGCTCGAGGCGCTCCAATGGATAATGCATTGAGGTCCCAGAGGCCTACTCAGGAGGAGATCCACAAGTCCCACATCGCTTCCAAGTTGGAGATATGGTCTACATTAGATGCTACCTCGCAGGAAACTTTAAGACTCAGTGACAAGACCCTTATCTTGTACTCTTGACCACCCTGTTTTCTGCCCTGATAGGACCCCTAATGATAATGCTCCTGTTTCTTACAGTTAGACTTATACAGTCAATAGATTAGTTGCCTTCATCAGGGACCAGGTGAGCGCGGTCCAGATTATGGTACTTAGGCAGCAGTATAAGAGCCTTCTGAGACAAGAAGAGGCTGACCTTTAATTCCCCTAGTTCTAAGGTTAGAACTATTAACAAGACAGGAAGTGGGGAATGAAAGGATAAGGTTATAAGCTAGGAATCCCCCATGCCTGGGCACGTGGGGGGCACTTGGATCCCCAACGCCAGTGGGGGAGGGTGGGCGCGACACTGCGTGGCGGCCACGTAAGCGGAAATGACTTAACTAGTTCTTCCGGCCTCTGTGAGAGGCTGATAGGTTGTCAGAGAGCGTGGGTTCGGATGGATTGAACTGATTGGCTTAGAAGCTTGTGGTAGGCAGGTTCTGTTATAAGTCTATAAAAGGCCAAGGCAAGCCAGTCCTCGCTGGGCTTACTTCTTTACCCTGCTGGGGAGGCTGTAACCCCCCAGAGCTCTGGAAATTAAAATCCTCTTGCTAAATTGCATCAGGTCTGTTTCTCATGAGTGTTTCGGGGTGCCGGTTTCCGAGGCATGGGGTGCAGGAGTACCCCCGTGTTTTCTTTCGGGTCTTACACTTGGTTTTGACTTCCTGTGACAGCTGACTTGGGACAAGGCTTTACTGGCATGTGGAACCAGCCAGTGAACCCTGAGAGCCACGGTTAGGCTAGGTCCCCTGGACGTCTACCTCAGAGACTCAGCAGGGAGCGCACAGCTGGACAGGTGCCCAGGCTATTAACCAATTGTCCTGTTGGGCTCATGAGATTTCCAGGATAGTCAGGATCCCTAAGGAGAGGGACAGAGGACGCAGGTCCTCCTGAGAAGCGCTTGTCCTCTCCTGAAGGCAAACAATAACACTTGCTGAATTGGACAGCACCAGCCGTGACCTGCAGTTTCCATGATCGTCAGTAGATGGCGATATAAGCATGTACCAGTCTCAGAAAAATGTTTCCAGGCGCCTTGAGCCGGATCCTTGGCACAGCCTTCTCAGAACTGCTGTGAGCGTCCTGTATTTCTCAGCACACGACTTTGCCATGGGATCCAGTGTCACCTTCGTCTTGGTATGTCCAATGGGAAAATCTCCTAGATAGAGGACATCTGCCTCCCAGTAGGACATGGCCCGGCAAGGCTCGGCCATCGCGGGGTTCTGGAGAATCCCTCTGAAACCCTCCGGGACGACGGAGCCACCCTTCTCTGTTGCGACCCAGGTCACCCTCAGCTTTGCTCTCACATTAAACTCCTCACACAACCGCCCCTGGGCCTTGTAACCATGCTCCCGGCCTGGTGGCCCCACTGGGAATGGGTCTGTCCCCTTTTCTAAGCAGGTTCCTTTCCAGGCCTCACAGACATGCTCATCACCTACCGGCATGGGGCAAATCCCCTGTGCCCAGGGCATCAGGAACACAGGGTAGAGTCCGCATTCAGCTGGGACTGTGAGGACGACGGGCTAGGCCAGCAGAGGGCATCTTCAGGGTGAGACGCTCTTCTAGGACGCGTGGATGTCATCAGCTCTATTGCCCACTGTGTGATCTGGAGGACTGAGACACAGAAGGCTGGTGCGACCACAGGCAGGACGCGGTGCGGGAGGGAACAGAGACCTCGGCCCCATCCCTGACAGCAGTGGGCAGCACCCTGGGAAGGGCTCCTGCCTGGTCGGGGGCGGAGCTCAGAGGGGGGAAGGCTGCCGAGCTTGGGGCCTGTGCTGGGGAAAACGCTGTTCTCCACAGAGGGAGGGCGGGGCAGGCAGCTGCAGCCGTGGTGGCCCACTGTGTCCTTCTCCGCAGAGCATGCAGCACCTGGTCGAGTCTCCTGCTCACTGGGGAGGACAGTGCCTGACTGTGTGGGAGCACGGGAGCTCAGAGACCTGATGGAACATCCTAAGGAGGAAGGATGAGGAAGGCTCCCTCAGGGTGACCTCTGACCTCCATGTAGGTGCTGTGTCCCGCACTCACCCATACACACGAGGGTGCACACTTGCGCCTGCACTGGCACACATACACACCCACTGTTAGGATTCTGTTTAAACTCCTCTCCACAGCTACCTGGCAAGGTATGGTCCTCCCCACAGCAACAGCTGGGCAGGCCTGGTCCACCATAAAAGGGGCTGCTCGCCCTCCTCTCTCTGTTGCCCCTCCTCTCTCTCTTACCCTCTTGTTCTTGCTGGCCCTCTTGGGCCCTTCCCTTCCCCCTTCCCTTCCCCCCTCTCTCCAAGTGGTCATGGCCCGCCTCTATTTACTCTCTCCTTCTCTCTGCCTTTCTCTGCCTCTACTACCCCCTTAACTCCCCTCCCCATGCCCTAAATATTCTCCATTCTGTACTATTCCATTGTGTGTCTAGTCCCTCAGGGGGAAGGGCCCACTGAGGCACCCCCCTCCCCCACACATCCATAGAACATATTTTTATGCCTCTTTCTCTTTTTATGATCACAACATTGGTGCCTTGTGACTCGGATCTAGAAACTCTGTGGGTTTGCGTCTCGGCCTCCGCGAGAGATCCACGCTCGCTAGCCCAGGCCTAGTAAGTCCCCATCCCTTCCCTCCCTTCCGCATGGTCCCAGGGGAGAATTCTTGAGCTTGGAGCTGCCCCTGTGCTGCCCTCGGGAATGGGAGGCACTCACTTTTTTACTGACCCTCAGTTTAGGACTTTTCCCTTGGGTGAGATTTCCTTCTCCTTGAGACAGTCTATTTCTTGTGACTGAGAATTTCAGGCCGGGCTGGACAGCACCGGCTCTGAGTTTTAGACTTCCCCTCCCCCTCCCTCATTTGCAGCCTGCTGCAGACTAGGTCAACCAGTTCCCCTGGGAAGCAGGCTTGGATCGCTCCCTGCAGAGACCCTACTGGCTGCCCGTCCTGCCCCCCTACAAATGTAGGGAGCTTTTGGTACTGCTTATAGAAATGTGTCAAGTACTGGTTATCAGTGGGCTCAAGGAAGTAGGCTCAGATAAGGCTCAGGTAACATCTGGGCTAATGAAGGGTCAAGGTGAACACGGCCTAGGAATGCGGATAAGCCCCCAGATCCAGGGACTTGGGGACTTTGTTTATTGCTTTGTTTGATTACTACCTGGTGTGATCTCTTTGTTCATTGCCTTCTCTGACCACTCTGTCTCTGATCTAAGAACTGAGCCTATTCTCTGCTAGTACCTCGGATGGTTTACGAACTGGAACTGCCTGGGAAGACGAAAGCCGTTTCGGCCTCAGCACTGGCTGGGGTCCTGTTGGGATGTTTGTCGACCGGCTTTTTCTTTTCACTTGCTGCCCTCACCCCTCTGCTCCTTAGCTCTGCTCCTGGTTCTCAGCCTGAAAAGTGGGCCCTGCCCCTTGTGACCGGCCAGAGGCCCTGGCTGTTAGATTTGACACAGTCAAATGGCCCCAAACCAACCACTCAGCTCCACAATTCCTGATACCAGACTGTGGACGCTCACAGACACACACTGGCATATTGATTGATAAGGAGTTTCTCCAATCAGCAGGAGAACCCCTAATTTCCCAGGTAGGGTCTGACCAGCTTTCTTCTGGGGACTAAGGGGTGGACATTTCACAGCTCATGATCCTTATGTCCAGCCTCCCAGTAGACATACGAGATAGGACATCGACCCCTCGAAGGCTTCTCCCTCTCCCTTCCCCCTCTGGTCTCTTGCAGCTGTTTAAGAATCCCCTAGGCCTAGGGTAGGGAAGCTTTCACAGTAAGTCCGGGACTTACTGAGTAGCCTCTAGGGGCCTTCATGATGACCTAGGCCTCTAGCCCGGCTAGAATATTTGGTTATTGGATTATTCTTGGGATGCCAGTACGAATAATTCAATAACCCCCTAATGGGTGCTTTGATGTCTTTGGAGGTATATTTTAAGGGATCTTCACACATGCTGCCAACAGTCTGGTAAATGGGAAAAGTCCCCAGTGCCCTCTCCACGCTCCGCACCCTGGGCCTGTTCTCACGGCCTGTGTGCTCGGTTTGTGTCACAGGCCCAAACCTGCCTGGACAAACTCCTTTTCTGTCACCACTGCTGCCAGAGTTCTTGTTCTGGTCCTAGCCACGTGGCTCTCTGCTAATCAACAATGCACTTCTCTCTACCTACACAGCATGTGAATGCTGCTTAAGATTCTCATTTCTGTCCTGCCTTGACTGCTGCTTCTAAATTCTATTCAGTTATAACCATTGCACTCAATCCTGTCAGAAGTTTGTTAATTGTTAAGTTTATGACAGACAGAATTCCCAAAAGCCTCCAACAATTTCTCCCACGCGGTCTCAGAGGATGTGGACACTGCTACAGGATGCTGCCTAGAGTGTGTGTGATATGAAAGTCACTGAAGAACCGCGGTGGACAAAACTGGATACTCCTGAGTCGAGCGACCTGTCTAAACCAAGGTGAGCCATTTCTCATGTCATGCGTGTCCATTTCACAGAGAAAAAGCTCTGCGTCTCCTGCGCTTGAAAGCCAGACTGACAGCCCCAGTCGCCACAGAGACCATGGAGACCACAAAAACTGTTGGCTACCGGACTCTGTCATTTTTTAATATATAACTGCTAAATGGTTTATTCCTCAGGCTTCTGACTACATTGATAGCTAGAAAAACTTCACAGACATGATCTGTTATGTCCTTACCCAAACTGTTTCCATTATTAAGTGCTTCCTATTTCCTCTTCTTGCGTTGCCACTGTCCTAACAGTATCTGAGTTCCTATAGATTTTCCTAACTCTAATAAGATATTCCACTATACTACCTAACTTTTTAATATTCTTCCTTCTGCTCCACAAAAGGCTCATCTTAAAGACTGTTCATGTGCTTAACTCATGTTGTTATCTCTTTTATAAACTTGTTAGCTACAGGAAACCTACCCAGATCTACCTCTCATGGACCAAATCGGCTCCATCCAGATAAGTACCTCTGCCCAAGTTCCCACTTGTTACCTTTTCCAAACGGTGGGATTCCTCTGGGTTCCAAATGGACACCTTAAGACATTTTTTTTTTCTCCCAAATGTACTTAATCTTATTCTCTACCTATACTAATGTGTTTCAACATCTTGTCAAGCCCAGGCGCTTACCACACTCTGGACAGCAAGGAGACAGCCAATTCTCCTGAGACTGGACAAACATCCCCATACCCATTCCTCCAGGTTCCCCAGAGACATACCGGCCCCAGCGTCAGCACGAAGCAGCCAGATGTCACAACGACACTATTCCTGCATCACCATCACCTCTTTCTAATTGTTTCTTTTTTTAAATTAAACCAAAGCAGGAGAATGTTAGGATTCTGTCTAAACTCCACCCCACAGTTACCTGGCAACAGCCAGGCAGGCCCCGCCCCATATTCCTGGCCCACCGTAGAAGGGTCTGCTCGCCCCTCCTCCCGCTCTTGCCTCTTGGTTCTCTTATCCTCTTGTTCTCTCTTGCCTTCTTGGGCCCTTCCCTTCCCCCTTCCCTTCTCCCCTCTCTCCACGTGGTCATGGCCGGCCTCTACTTCTCTTCTCTCTCTCTCTCTGCCTTTCTCTGCCTCCACTACTCTCTGAACTCCCCTCCCCACGCCCTGAATAAACTCTGTTCTCTCCTATACCGTTGTGTCTGGTCCCTGGGGGGAAGGGATGCCTTGGCATGGCCCCACGGAGGGAGCCCCTGCCCCTGCATGTCATAGAACATATTCTTGCAGCTCTTTCTCTTTTATGATCACAGCACCTGCACACTTCCACATACTCCCACACACCAACACATCCCCCCCACACCCACTTCCACACTCCCACATATGCACAAGGTAATGAAAGCTGGAGGTGTAACCACTGTCGGCAGCTTTAAATATGAGAATTTCATTAACACCTGGCCTTGCTAGGCCCTGAGACATTCATTTCTTCACCCACTCACGTGCCTGAGCCGGCCCACTCACTGAAATTCCCAGAAAGATTAAACTACGTTGTTAAAACGTGGTCCTAGTTTTAGTGGGACTGGAAGTCAGACCAGGCGGCCCATCTCAAAGTGAAGTCAGCGTTAAGTGCGTGCGGAGAGGGAAGAGATCAAAGAGGTCAGAAGGTGAACTCCTGGGGCTTGTAGAGGAAGAGGTGAGGCAGGGTACCCCATCCCCCACATCTTTTGAGCGAGAGCAGGCATGTGAGGACAGAGAGGGTGGAGACTCACAGGGACAGAGTTCCCCACAGAGGCAGCAACCACAGTCAGGTGACAAGGAGGTTGAAGGAACAAATCTGATTGACAGGTAACAGACCTGAACTAGAACTAGAATCACAGGGTCAATTTAACTCGACCTAGTTGGGAAGTGCCCAGCTACCGTTCCTTAACCTTTCTAAGTAATAATAACTCTTAGTGTCATCATTCAGGAGATGGTCCGACAGTAACACCTCGCAGGGAGACAAACTGAAGAAGATAAGAATCCCTCACCTGCGTCCGCCTGCAGCGGCCACAGCTCACCCCAAGGATGTTAGCCTCAGCCAGGAATCCTGGGGCTCTCAGCATGAACATGGCCCAGAGGCAGGGCCTGACTGAGGGAATCATGGGATACTAACAGTGAGGCGGGCACCCGGAAGCCCTGGTTTCATACCTCTGTCCCAGACTCTAGAGACCGTCTCCTCAGGGCTAGCACTGGGCTTCTGTCAGAGCTGGTTGTGCACAGGGCATTGGACTACGCAGGTCACCTGTGCACCTCCTCCTCCTGTGTCCCCATAAATAGGTACCAGGTACCAACTGTTCCGATGGGCTTACATGACACACAGGTCCTCAAGGGAAGGGACAGAGGTGACAGTTCTCCAGGAAAAATGGTGCAGCATGTTTGTGCAGACAAACATACATGCATCTCTCTCTCTACACACAGTATTTCTTCCTTTAGCTGTCTGGAAGCACACAGCTGGGGGCATTCAGCACATTTGTATTGTCATGTGGCCGCCACCACTGCCCATTTCTAAATCATCCTGATCTCTCCACTGCTGTGGCACCCCACTGACAGCTGTCTCTGAGCATTTGACGAAATGGTTCATCCAGTTGTGTGTGCTCAGTCTTAGTTTGCATAAGTACTGCTCAAGGGCGCGTCCTTGCTCAGTTCCAGGAACTTCTGTGGAATCTTTGGGATTTTCTCCAAGTTTCATGTCATCTGCAGATACATTCCACAGCCGGCTCACTGGCCACCCTCCGCTCCTTTGTGTTGCCGAATTGTTGTGTCCAGGATTCCTAAGGGAATACTGAGCAGATGTGGTCACCAGAGCGCCCTCGTGTCAGTCACACTCTTAGAGCAGAAGCCGTCAGTGTGTTTCTGTCAGTGGGGGAGCGGTCAGTGTCCCTCGACTGCAGATTCCCACGGGCGTCCCTCCTTTGCTGGTGTGGCCTCCACCCTTAGTTGTCTGTCATCACTGAACTGTGTTCACACTTGTCAAAGGTCTTCATTGATCCAGTTGTGAGTTACTCATGGAGTCTGTTTTGTGTCTCTTCCATCTCTGTAGGTTCTGGGGATGTGTCTGCTTCATCTCAGTCTACAGTAAGCACATAAGTATTGCGTGCTCCTGGGGTTCCTAGTATTCTGAAGAATGGTAAGGCCTCAAATTTCATTTCTGGTATTAATAATGTTAATCTCTTTTAAACACAATGCTGATCTCTTCAAAGGTTGCCAATATCGTTAATCTGTCTGAAGATTAAAATTTTGATCTGTTTATTTTTCTCTACTGTTTTATTTATTTATATCCTTAGTCTAATCTGTGGGAACTCCAGCAGGGACCATGGAGGAAAGATGCTGCCTGGCTTTCTCTCCATGGTCGACTTAGGTCACTTTTTCATGTATCGCCCAGGACCACCTGCCAGGAATGGTGCCGCCCACAGTGGGCCGCGCCTTCACACATGGATCAATAACCAAGTAAACGCTCCATGCACATATCCACATATCAAGCTCATGGAGGCAATCCCTTGGGGTTCCCAGATGTCTCTAGCGTGTGTCAAGTGACACAAACTAGCCAGCACAGCTGTCATTAGGCCAGAGTTAGCAAGTTATTGATTCTGGTGTCTATAGGTCAGCTAATCAGTAAACCTATAAGCCTCAAGAAACCTTCCACGTGATGTACACATGTGATAGACCTGTGTGTGTAACATGTCTTTGGGATGTTAATACCCAAGGATAAAAGACTCTGCTACAAAGCCTGCCTGACCCTTCATGTTCCTAGATCACTCCTAGATTCATGCCTCTATCGGACATTAGTGGCTCATGTCAGTCATCATGAACCACCTGATCAGAATGGCTCCTGCTGTGGTCCAGCTGTACCTCAACCATGGGCTGAGGGCTGGGGGGCTGCTCTTGCTTCTCGGCTGAGGCTCCTGGTCACACACCACGTCCTGAGGACAGGCTGTGAGGCTCCTCAGAGGAGCAGCATGGGAATGCTCCTCCCAGCCTACCCGTGGGGCAGGCTTGGCCAGCAAAGCCTCGGAGGGCGCTGGCTCCTGCTGAGCAGTGAAGGCCAGCGCGTCCGGAAGGACACAGGGCCGTGTGCCGTGAGGCGGTCCTAGGTCTACCAGCAGCCTCTGCAGCTCGGCTCACATGCGACACAGTCGGTGTGCGTCCCACACAGCGCGGCGGGGCCCACCGTGTTTGAGCCCTCAGGTTTGTCTTTGTCTACCTGTGATTCACTCTTTCATCATTTCCTTTGGTGTCTGTTTGGCAGGGAGGGTGGCGGCCAGCATTAGTGCAATGGGATCCTTGCACAGCCAGAAGTCCCACACAGGACCATCTCATCTCTGTGGTCTGCACGCCACTGCTACACACAACCGTGAGCAACCTCTCCAGCCCAGTGGAGGCTGAGGACTCCGTAACAGTAACCGTGCATTTGAGGCTCAGTATATGACCTACTGTGTGCTGGGTAAACCCACAGAGGAGTGCTGCTCTCACTGTCATCAAACAAACCTTCTTTTTGAAACACCACAGGGGGCCCAGCCTCAGTTATCTGTCTGTGATACAACCCAATTGTTTCAGGCCCAGGGTATGTGTCAGATCTAGAGGGGTAAGATTGTGGTTCTGGGTTCTGCATGTCCTCTAGGTATGTCTGGACACCGCTGCTGCTGGTACACCAGCTCAGAGAGGACTCCTCGGAGTCCCAGTAGGGTGAGGTTCTGAGTCTGCCTCTTCCCTCTGGTGCAGTAGATGTCTTTGCATGCCAAGCCGGAAGGGGGAAGCAGAGTCCCGGACTAATGCTGTGGTTCCGAATTTTCTGGTCTCTCCCTCCCAGGGTGCCCAGATGCTGCTGGAAGGATGATGCGGAGTTGCTATCTGAATCCCAGTCAGATCCCGGTCAGGTTGGGAGCAAGCGTGGTTGTGTTTGTGTGGGGGAGGGGTGGTGGAGAGGGCCTTCTCCAGTGGTCTCTGAGACAGTCTCAGCCTGTTTGCGTTTCTTTATTTGGAGTGCGTTTGAATGTATACCGTCTGTCGGGGTGAGCCAAGAGTTATATAGTTTTGGAGGCGGTCATCGCTGAAGGCTAAGCTACGGAAAGGCTCATTTGCAAGGGGAAGAACTCTAGGTGCTACGTGACTGACGACTTGTGATCACCTAATTGTGTGTGGGGGGTGTCTCTGGGTTCTGTGCTCTGAGGCAGGTACAGAAACAGGGTGCGATGTCCAGGGTTTGAACATGCTCTACCTCACCAGTTCCATGCAGGTTCCTCTTGTGGCATTGTCCACGTGCCCCACATACGAGTGTAAGACCCAGAGGAGACCTGCTGTGAGATTATGCCTTCTGTATGTGAGAGGACAGCGGGGTCCAGGGCGTCTCAGTCCCATGGCTACCTAAACAGATCTGAGTGATGGCAGCACCGACTGGCCTGCCAGCAAAGACGGGCACCTCTCACGGAGCTCCTCCATAAATAAAGAGGGATTGTCAGTTAATAGGAATTGAGAGAGGGAAATCAGTATTCCCCAGGGACAAACTCCTGCTAGGTCATCCAGCCCCAAGTGCTCAGACATATACATCGCAGCAACACTAAATGGGCCCGACAGATGGTATTCATGCATTTATTAGTTTGTTTACAAATTTATATGTGAAAATAGTAATTAAAGGTGAAGTCTCGTAGTTGAGAGGAAGGCAGGGGAGGAAGTGGACTGGGAGGGGTAGGGATGGAAATGACATAAGTGCAGGAAACGTTTAGAAATTAAATTATGCTTTAAAACATTTTTATTTTTAAAGTGAAAGAGAGAACTATGGAGAGCCTCTCAGCCTTTTTTTAAAAATACATTCTTAGATAAGAGTTCTTTATAAAATTACCTCATAGAGAAAATGTTACACAAAAGGAGAGTTCAAAAGGATGTTGTTCAAAAGGATAGTAAGTTCACGGCACGTTTTCACTCTATAAGTTCAGTATAAGTTCAAAGCAACAGTTTCCCGTGGCCTCGCTTTATCATAGTGCACACCTGTGGCTTCATCCTTGGACCTGACCTAGAAAGAATGTTTTTCTCTCATCACAAATCTGTCTTAATCCTATTTATCTTCTCAGTGCAACATATGAAAGCTCACTGTACTCCTTATTAAGCAGCCTTTACTTACCATTCATTCTATGGGGAGGGGGCACATTCTAGTCTTGATTCTAACTTTATTACATCTTTCTGGCAAAACAGCCACCTAAACAGCATTAATTCATGAACGCTCATCTTCATGTTGATCTGCAGGAAAATTTCCCAGTAGGGTGGCTAGCGCCCAGGAAGCCATCACCCCAGACTGTGGGCAGTGAGGGTCCCCAGGGTCCACGCACATCAGGCCAAATTCACGAGGCTCACGGCAATGACAAACACGAGGAGGCACATCAGTAGCAGGAAGCAGTGCCAGGACGAAGTCTCCGGGCAAGACCCAGAGCACGCCCATCACAGCAGAGCAAGATGGCGGCCTTCTCCAGGGCGCTCACCTGCCCCTGCAGCTCTTCCTGCACGGCCTCTGCCAATTAACAAACAGGCAGTGTGCCCTCGTGGGGTAAGGCTCGCTGTGGAAGCAGCTGTAGACGCTAACAGCAGAGAGTCTGCAAAAATGCGAGTTAAAACAAGACCTGAAAACCTCACTTTTTCTAGGACGAGACTGATGTGGAATCTTGTTTGAAATCACACGGAGTGTCACCAGGGAGCCATAAGGAAAGCAGGAAGGGCTGGAGTCCTCACCTGGTGAGTCCAGTAACGCAGGATGGAGGTGTGGAGTCAGCGAGAGAGGACTCTGGCCACGCGACGTCCTTCAAACAGGTGGTCCCGAGGAACTCGAGCCATCTTTATACAGAATCTCAGAGCATTCGAACACATGCAGTGTCAATTCTCCGTAATCATCCTCCAAGCATCTCAGAAGGCGTTTACTGAAACTCATTTCACATTTCCCTCATTTCCTTGTGGCCAGTGCTTAATGTTTTCTCATCTCTAGGCAGTATAGTGTTACAACCCAAATGATTATGTTATAGCTAAGCAAACCCGAATACTTCAAACCATCATGACTTAAGCATTGCATTGCAAGCAAAAATGATGTATCTGGTTGGGCATATCTAGTTTGTGCACAGGCCGGCGGCAGACATACATGCAGTTTCAAAGTAAAAGCCAATAGAAATCTAAACATTTAAGAGGCCCATAACCTCTGCATTTTATCACCTCCTAATTCAGTATGCTCACAATCTATTGTAAGATATATATATATGTAAGATGTATATATATTGTAAGATATATATATTGTAAAATATATATTGTAAGATATATATTGTAAGATATATATATATATAGTAAGATATATATATAGTATATATGTGTATATATATATATATATATATATGAATGTGGCAGTGGATTTCCTTTAATCAAAGACAACCATGACAAATCCAATAACTATCAAAAGCTACATTTTACAGAAAACAAATCTTCATCTTTAAAACATTTAATCATACACATGTACAATGCACGCCGCTTTCCCATCAGGATTTCACTGTTGCCTCCAGCTCTTCAGCTAGCATCAGGCCCATAGCCGCTGCTGGCCCTGGCTCAGAGAGTTCACGGGCTCAGAGAGATCACGGGCTCAGAGAGATCACGGGCTCAGAGAGATCACGGCCTCAGAGAGATCACGGGCTCAGAGAGATCACGGCCTCAGAGAGATCACGGCCTCAGAGAGACCACGGGCTCAGAGAGATCACGGGCTCAGAGAGATCACGGCCTCAGAGAGATCACGGGCTCAGAGAGATCACGGGCTCAGAGAGATCACGGCCTCAGAGAGACCACGGGCTCAGAGAGATCACGGGCTCAGAGAGATCACGGCCTCAGAGAGATCACGGGCTCAGAGAGATCACGGGCTCAGAGAGTTCACGGGCTCAGAGAGATCACGGGCTCAGAGAGTTCACGGGCTCAGAGAGACCACGGCCTCAGAGAGATCACGGGCTCAGAGAGATCACGGGCTCAGAGAGATCACGGACTCAGAGAGATCACGGCCTCAGAGAGATCACGGGCTCAGAGAGATCACGGCCTCAGAGAGATCACGGCCTCAGAGAGATCACGGGCTCAGAGAGATCACGGCCTCAGAGAGATCACGGGCTCAGAGAGACCACGGGCTCAGAGAGACCACGGGCTCAGAGAGATCACGGCCTCAGAGAGATCACAGGCTCAGAGAGATCACGGGCTCAGAGAGATCGCGGGCTCAGAGAGATCACGGGCTCAGAGAGATCACGGGCTCAGAGAGACCACGGCCTCAGAGAGACCACGGCCTCAGAGAGATCACGGCCTCAGAGAGATCACGGCCTCAGAGAGATCACGGGCTCAGAGAGATCACGGCCTCAGAGAGATCACGGGCTCAGAGAGATCACGGACTCAGAGAGATCACGGGCTCAGAGAGATCACGGGCTCAGAGAGATCACGGCCTCAGAGAGATCACGGCCTCAGAGAGATCGCGGGCTCAGAGAGATCGCGGCCTCAGAGAGATCGCGGGCTCAGAGAGATCACGGCCTCAGAGAGACCGCGGGCTCAGAGAGACCACGGGCTCAGAGAGACCGCGGGCTCAGAGAGACCACGGGCTCAGAGAGACCACGGGCTCAGAAATCTCAAAGGTCTTCACGATCTCCTCCCAAGAGTGATAACTCAAAGCTCCTAATTAGAATGTTTTGGTCAATCCCCCCCCTTCTTCATTAATCACTGGCTCTATTATTGGCAGTCGGTCTTGGTCGAGTCTTATTCATGCAAAACCATCCTGTATGATGAAGGAAACATGGAAGATGTTTCCCACAGTACAGGGGAGAGAAGGTGGATCAATCACAAAATCAAAAAATGACATTGGAGTATCAGGGTCTTCTCGAAGGTATGTCTGCACCAATCCCGGGGCCTTGACTTCTTCCTCAGTTGCTTCCTGTGAGACTCTTCCAGGCGTCTCGGCCGCGCGGGCACTGCACGGAGCTCCTCTGTCATGCGAGGCTGTCTCGGCCGGTCACTGCGTGGCTTTGACACAGGGGATTCCCCATGTATTGAACCCGATGGAAGGTGGAATGTATGGGCGTTATTAAAGGTGTTTCCCGCGGTTTTGCCTGGTGTTTTCCAGGAGTCACAGACAGTTAATTCAACATCAGTTCTGTCTACGTCTCGGATGAACTCTTCAGCTTTCTAGTGGATTTACACCCATGTGTGTCAGTAGCCTGTCAACGTATCTTAACATCTCAAGCGAGCTCAGGTCGGAGCGCAGCTGTTTGCTTTCTCTTTGCCCAAGTCTGAAGCCAGAACAAGAGACTGGGCATCTGGAACCGCTTCTCTTGCTCGAGACACTCCATTAAACAGAGTGTTGGCTTCTTCGAGGGCCTCTGTTAGTTTCTCCCCAGCACTAAGCATGTCCTCCCGGTTTTCTTACGTTGGACGGAACTGATGAGAGCGCGGTACTGATGAGGATCTGGTGGCACAGGCCCTGGTCGTGCAAGCCGGGTCTATCAGCTGGTCCCCAGAATCTGAAGGATCGCCGTCCTCCAAGCTCGGGCGCGGCAGGCCAGTGGGGGACCATGAGTGGAACGAGAGTGGGTGAGATCGCGGTGCAGGCTGTGGGTCCCGGGCCCCCAGACCGGCGGCCGCTGCTGTCCTGTGAGTTATTTATGCCATAGTCTTAGTTTGACAGTATGTTCCTGCCCTGTACTTTCCAATAAACAGCAGAAACCAACAAGTAACACTTTCTCATCAACTAACACTGTTTCTTTCTTTTATATAAGCTGTTGCTATGCCCTAATGGTAATTTCGATACTGTTATGAATAGTAATGTAAATATCTTATATACAGATTTGGGGGTTGTGACCCACAGGTGAAGAGCCACTGAAGAAAATCAGTGACAGCATTCTGATACTTAAAGAGAACATGCAATATTTTAAAAGCCAGATTCTTTTTTTCCACATTCCAAAGTCATCTCCCAGAGCCCCCCTCCTTCCCCTTTGTCCCTGAGAGTGGGGCTCGCCATCTCCCAGCGCCCCCTCCTTCCCCTTTGTCCCTGAGAGTGGGGCTCACCGTCTCCCAGCACCCCCTCCTTCCCCTTTGTCCCTGAGAGTGGGGCTCACCGTCTCCCAGTGCCCCCTCCTTCCCCTTTGTCCCTGAGAGAGGGGCTCGCACTAGGTACCCTCCTGCCCTGGCACACCAAGCCTCTGCAGGGTTAGACACACTGTCTCTCAAGGCCACCGTGGAGACAGAGCTGTGTGTTTGCTGCATATGTTCTGGGGGCCTCGGCTCAGCCCGTGCGTGCTCTTGGGTTGGTCATTCTGTTTCCGGGAGCCCAAGGGTCTAGGTTATTTGACTCTACTGGGCTTCCTGTGGAGTTCCTACCCCCGTCAGCACCTTCAATCCTTTCCCCAGCTCTTCCACGAGAGTCCCAGACCGCTGGACGATGTATGGCTATGGGGTCTGCCTCTGGTTTGGTCAGCTGCTGGGTGGAGCCTGGCTCCTGGCTGCACGCATTGCAGATGTCATTAATAACTCCAGGGGTCGGTGCTTGCCTGTGGGGTGGGTCTTGAGTTGGTCCAGTTATTGGTTGGCCATTCCCTCAGTCTCTGCTCCATCTTTGTTCCGTATTTTGGGTTAAAAGTTTTACGTATGGGTTGGTGTCCTTATCCCTCTACTGCGGGTCCTGTCTAAAAACCAGATATTTTAAAATGAACCCTGATTTGACGTACATTATAGCCACTTTAAAAATAATTGTTAATCATAGACCTTCAAAACATCATAAGTGTTATTTTTAAGTCTTATCATTTATATACATTAATTACTTACTCATAACTTATAAAACAACATTTCAGTGTTTTATTCTGTAACCATATATCCATTTACTTTTCTGCATACATCTTTGCTAAAATAAATTTTAATATTTTTATAAAATTTTATTATTTAGTACTATATATTTTTATTTTTGTAACATTTTTATTTTTAAAACCATTATAGCAATATAATTTTTAATTTTAATTTATTTCATTTTAAAAATAAATTGGTTGGGATGACTTGTTCTTCTCCTTTTGTGGTGGAGGCGTGTTAACGTTTAACAAGGTTTGCTGTGGTCACTTTAGGCGGCCTGGTGAAGGCAGGAGAATAGTAGTTTAACTAAGAAGATAGGGTGGAAACCCGGTGTTGGACCCGAAGAATCCGCTTGACTATTAGTGTGAATTTAAAGAGACCATAGAGAATAAAATACCTTCAAAATCTTTAAATGTTTATATATATATATATATATATATATATATATATATACATACAATATCTTCCCTAGAGGTTTCATATCTTTGAGAAGTTTCCGTGTTTGAATGATAAAATTGGAATCGACATCCTCACTGGGTAAAATGACTCGGTCAGCTCTTGGACTCTCAGGTCTCTGTCTTATTTGGCTGTTTGTTTATATGTATTTGGTGAAGAGACGGGGACATTTGTAGGTTGCCTCAACTCTGTCGTGGAGGCTCAGCCTGCTTCGGAAGTAGCCCTGGACTTCCACCAGGGGGCGGTGCTCCCAACAGCAGGGCAGGTACGCTAACTCCTTAGGCCCCTCCATTCGCAAGCGTGGGAAAATGGTGGGTGTGTGACTACCTTTCTACCTGTAAAATCTACAGAGAGAAGAAAAGGCCTCTCACCTCTCCTGCAGCCCGCAGGGAAGCTCACCTGGTGTCTTGCTGCCCTGTGTGTTCTTGCTGCTCTAGGCGAGGGTTAGAACTGCCAGCACTGTAGAGAGCAGAAGCCCCGAGCAGAGGCACAGTGGGGCTCTGCCAGTTGTCCTGGCCTGATGTCCAGAAGGGCACCATGAAAGCTGCAGTCACTGCCCTGCACAGGCTTTCCCTGGCCCTGCCTCCCACGCCTGCCTGGACGGCTGTTCCACTTTCTCACCAGAGACAGGGACCTCAGTGACCGCAGGCATCTCAGTGTTGTAGCCGTCATGCTTCAGGTCGCAGGGGGTCGCAGGGGGTCGCAGGGGAACGGTGGTTCCTGTCCGGGAAGAAGCCGAGTGGACACCCAGGCCTGGTAGGTGCCGTCCCCGCTGGGCACGGTGGTCTCAGGTCCAAAGGTTTTCTGCCGTACTGGCTTCTCATACTGAAGCCAGGCGGGAAGCCAGTGTGATCCTGCCCACTGGATCGTTCCTGACGGTCACCATCGGGGAACCTGGGAGAAGGTAAAGCCGTCGGCGAGGGTGAGGATCCCCCTCTCTCAGCGTGGCGGGCTGCCCGGAAGAGCCGCCGTGTTCATACTCGCCTCCATCTCCCGTCCCTGGAGGCTCCCGGTGGTGGTAGGATGGTGCGAGGAGGCTGGGGCTCAGTTCCCATGGCTCCCGCCGCTCTTTAGGGCCGGGTCCCTGATTTGCAAGATCCCTGCTCTCAGGGTCAACAGTGCCTCCTTCCTGCACAGGGAGCAGCAGGCTCAGCGTGACAGGGCGGGATGCGCCTCGTTTCTGTTTTAAAGCCTTAAGGGACTACAAGCCTTAAGGGACTAGTGAGGGACTCCCAAAGTAGAGCCAGTCAACTGCCTATAGCCCCGATTCGGGAAGGCAGGACTGGTGGCCAGTGTCTGCATCCCACCTTTCTCCCTCCACAGATTTCTCAGGGCACCCTTTCATTTTCTGTCACTTGGTCAAAGCTTTCAACGTCACCTTTCAGATCCCAGACTGGGTGACGCATGCCTATATAATCATAGCACTAGGAAGGTATAGGTAGGAGATGTGTGTGTGTGGGTGATGGGCGTTATGAGACTTTTAAAAGACAAAGCCATTTAAAAAGAAAACATAACCTTTTAAATATATTTATTTACACTTGTTTATGTATATGATTATTCCACCCGCATGAATCATGTGTACCATGTATATACCTAGTGCTCATGGAGGAAGTCAACAGAGGGCACAGGATCCCCCAGAACTGGAGTTACAAATGGGTTTAAACCACCTGGGCTCTGGGAATTAGCATGGGTCCTCTGCAAGAGCCCCCAGAGCTCTTACCTGCGAGTCATCTCTCCATCCCCAGGCTGACCATTTTAAAGGAGCCGAGCAACAGTAAGAGGACCTTGATTGGGTCCTATGGGGGTCATGTGATATGGGGGTCATGTGACCCGGGGTAGCTTGCGGTTGAGTCTGTAGCACAGCTCCAGGGTTGCATCCTCCTCTCCCATCTTAGCTCCCAGTGAGGACGGCTCTGACCCCGCCCAGTCCTACCCAGTGCTCTCCTCTCCCCAGGACTGTCTCTATCCTAGAGTAGGAGGTTGTTGGAAAGAGGGGGTGCTCTTCATTCTGCATGTGAGGCGCTTGTCTTGTGTCTGAGATCCAGGCAGCATCCGGGAACCCCTCCTTTCTAACTGAGGCCACCAGCAGTGGCTCTGGAAAAGACTCTATGTCCCAACTTCCAGGCATTACCCTCGGCTGTGCCACCACTGTACACAAGTGAGACCCCCACAAATACCGTGGAAGGAGCCACTTGGCCACAGCAATGTTCCCCTGGGATCTGAGAACCATCTCTGGTGACAGTACCTGTATCCAGTGGAGCGTTTCTCAAGGAAGTGAGGCATCTCTGACGCCGAGCAGGGCGTGTGTCATCCAAGAATGTCTAAACTAAACTGAATCAGCGCTGGGTGCAGGAGAACGGCTTGCTCTGCTTGGTGAGGACACAGCCATTGTCCATGTGAGTGTCTTCAGGTCTAAGGTGCGCAAGTCCTGCCCATCGTAGCCCAAGTGCCAGAAGCCTGCGGTGCTTCCATTTCTTTGACGCTCACAGCCCAAGGTTGCCCGGAGGGTGTGAAGATCTGGCCACCCACGCAGTGACCTGTTACCTTCTTGTCTCTGAACCTCATCTCTCAGTGGGGCTGCGGGCAGGGAGGATGGATCCTGTGATCCATCAAAGTGTGGGGATTTTGTGCTTCTTGGGGAAAGAAAGACCACTGGTTTGTTCAATCAGCTTGGCCATACCCCGCCCCCACCCCGACTTCAGAAACCAATGCTGCATCTGCATGCACCAAGCCCTGCCCACTCACTGCATCCTGGCCATTCTGGGCGTGGCCTCAGCCAGCATCCCTTCGAGAGCCGCGCCTCCTCTTCCTGCAGATCCTCAGCTTCTCTCGCCCTGTCTCAGCTCTCCCAAGGCTCTTGATCCTGGTTTCCCGCTGCTCTCACTATAGGGCAGGAAGAGCTAGCTCTTCATCAAAGGATCTCAGGGTCTGGACCTGGGGCAACCCAGGCTCCTCCAGAAACAAGGCCATGAGGTCATAGCGCAAAGTGTGGGGTTCTGAGAGGTCAGATTCCTGGGTTCCCATGGTCAGTTTTAAAGTGAAGGGTTGAAACCAGACTACTCCGTGCCTCTGTCTCACAGGTAGATTACTGAGTCTGGCATGGCCTTGGTGGGGACAGAATGATGGGGTTCCTTCCCCTGGGGCAGGGCCAGTGGACATGGGCCTCTACAAGTGTCAATAGCTGCCTTGTTTGTGTAATAATATATATATTTTCACATTCCTCCAAGGAATGCCCTCCCTGTTAATGTTAATGACTCCATGATAATCTGAGACAGCATGAGTCCACGAGGTGAAGGTAGAGCTAAAGTCTCAGCAAAATGGTAAATACTGGGCCTTCAGGACAGCCCATAAGGCTGTGGGGGGGGGACTCTAAAAGCATGAGCTAAAAAATATATAATTTCTTAACTATGCCAAAGCACAAGGATGTAATGTGAATTGTGTCAGGAGCTTCACAGATCTAAAGGAACAGAGGCAGCCGCACTGAGAGCCAGTTTGTCAGGAAGGCACAGAGACGGGCACGGACAACTGCAGGCAGATTCCTGAGTTCAAAGGGACACGGTGAGTCCAGGCCCAGGTGTGGTAGAAATGTCAATTTCAGGACTGGGTCCCACCCAGCCAGTTTACTATCTGAGGAGAGAGGCTTCTCTCTGAATTCTTTTGCAAGGTTAAAAGAAAATGTGTGTTTGCTGTTTACTAAGAATTAAGGTGCTGATTCTTAGGATAATCAAAAGGGAACCTGGAATAAGTAACTGAACTGATATGTAAATAAAAAACTGGACTCTTGGTCTGTATGAGCTGAGCTAGCAGAACGTGATAGCAGGTAGTTCTTTTCAGAATTGTCTCCAGCAGGAGCTGAATAGTCTGGAGATCTGGAGAGCGGAAACAGCTCTTCAAGGGTGCTTTTCTAACGGGATTTCTGACTTGGTCAGAATTACTTAGCAAACCTATGTCTTCTTTAGGATGCTTTCTGGCAGCTATCCAGAGAAGGCTCTCTGAAGAGCGAATGCAGGGCTTTTAGAATTTTCCTGACTTTCTAGTTTCGATTGAGAGACTTACAATTTTTCTAGCAGGATTGGGGAGATCAAAGATTTTTCTTTTTACAGTAGCTTTTCTGACTTTGGTCAGAAAACCCATGAGCTATTCAGAGAGCTTTTAGAAGTTTTACTAGGAAAGAGAGCTGTCTAGAGCAGAAAGCTATTGTGTCAACCAGAGAGCTTTTAGAATAGCAAGAAAAAGTTGTGTAGAGGAAGAGAGGAGAGGAGAGGAGAGAGGGGGGAGGGGGAGGGAAGGGGAGGGAGGGAAGGGGAGGGAGGGAGAGGGAGAAGGAGAAGGAGGGAGACAGACAGACAGACAGACAGACAGAGAGAAGTCTGAAAAACCATCTTAGCAGAACCTAGGCCTCCAGCTCGAACCCACGATGTGACTTCTGGTTGGTTGTTTTTCTGATCCCAAACACGCCTCTCTCTGGAACCCAGGCCTAGGCAAGGTTGGTCCTTGGCAGTAGATATGCAGAGCATGAGCTGTGCCTCCAATATATAAACAAAAAGTAAAAAAAAAAAAAAAATTAAAGACAAACGCCAAAATAAAAAAAGAAAGAAAAAAATCATTGAATTTAAAAAATATTTAAGGGGCTGAAAAGGTGGCTCAGTGGTTAAGCACACTGGCTGCTCTTCCAGAGGGCCTGGGTTCAGTTCCCAGCACCCATGTGGCAGCTCATAGCTGTCTGTAACTCCAGTTCTAGGGGATCTCACACCCTCACACAGACATACATGCAGGAAGAACACCAACACGCGTGAAACAATAAAAAAGAATTAAAAATAAAAAAGTCAAGGTCTCTAAAACATTTAAGAAATTAACCTAAGGGCTGGAGAAATAGCTCTGTGGTTAAGAACACTGACTGTTTCGGAAGAAAAATGGAATTTGGTTCCTAGCAACCACACGGTGGCTCACAACCATCTATAATTTCAGTTCCAGGGGTCTGATGCTCTCTTCTGACCTCTGAGGTCATTGCATGCATGTGTTATACAGATCAGCATGTAGATAATACACCCATACAGATGAAAAAAATGATCAAATATCAAAGGAATTCACCTCTAGGTCTGTCCTCTGAAGCTGCCGCTCACATGTGTTACACCGCCTACCATATGGACTAAACATCTATATACATAAAAACAGATTAAACTGTAGGTGTGGGGAGGTGAGCTGAGGCGACTGTCGCCTGCCAGGATCGGCAGGGGTTTGGCCATGTCCTTTGGGCCCCTGGCTCCTGTCACATAGCTACAGCCTCCCACAGCCGTCCTGTAGAGAGGCCTGTGGCCACCAGTCAGTCAGGAGCAGCACCAAACCCTCCCACATGCAGATAAGGTGTCTTCAAGCTCCCAGGTCGAGCCAAGGAGAATGAGAAGCACCTGAGGGTGATGTGGAGTAACGGAGCAGGCAACGGCGGACACAGGGGTGGAGGCGGCTGCAGCAGCCGAGGCAGCTGGGATGACCCTCCTTCCTGCCCACGCTCTCCCCCCTTTGCCCGAACCCTCGCACCTGGCCAGGCCAGAGATATCTGTGGAACGCCTCCGGTACACAAGCCCTCATGTAGGTGGGTGTGGTGGCGTGTGCACTGGAGTGGCTGAGGCGGGAGGATGACAGGGCTTCCACAGAGTGAGAAACTGTCAGAGTGAGTTACGACGTGCCATGGCCTCAGGGGCTCTCTTGGTGTCTACCCACACTAGGATCCTGCCTGCCCACTGCACCTGCACCAGATCTGCATCTGCTCCACTGAGCGCCAAGCATTCCGCCCAACACTGACGCCTCGTGAGTTCTCGCTCTTACTCAGTTTAAGTGCTTCTCTGAACTGAGCGCTTCCCGGGTTGAGGCTTCATTTCTCCAGCACAGTTTCTCACCCACTTGGCTTCTCTAGGAAAGCCTGGCACCAGGTGAGCCATGTCTGCTTGTGCTTGTAGTACTGTTCACTGTCCACTGAAGGGTAAGTCACCTGGACGGCTCGTGCCTCCTCAGTCCCGCTTCCCCGGGGCTCCTGGGACTCCTCAGACCCACACTTGGCACTCCTCCATACCACATCCATTAGATTAAAATCTATATACATAAGCATATATATGATTTGACTCTTGTTTAAAGCACATATATATGTGCATCTACATATGTGTGTATGTAACTCAAATTCAACTCTCTCTATATGTAACTGTGATTTAACTCTGTCGTTACATGTGCATGTAACTTGGATTCAACTCTCTCTTTCTCTCTCACACACACACAATACACTCACACTCACACACTGACTCACACACACACACACACACACACAACTCACACACTCACACATACACACACTCACACATACACACACACTCACACACACTCACACATACACACACACACTCACACACACTCACACATACACGCTCACACATACACACACACTCACACATACACACACATACATTCACACACACTCACACATACACATACTCACACACACTCACACATACACACACTCACACATACACACACTCACACAACTCACACACTCACACATACACACACTCACACATATACACACACACTCACACATATACACACACACTCACACACACTCACACACACTCACACATACATACTCACACATACACACACACTCACACATACACACACATATATTCACACACACTCACACATACACACACACTCACACACACATACACACACATACACACACACTCACACACACACTCACACCCACCCACACACACACTCATACACACATACACAGACACACTCATACACATACACACTCACACACACACACTCATACACACATACACACACTCATACACACTCACAAACACACACTCACACACACACTCACACACCCCGAATATTTTTAAGTAGCCACCATGTTGGCCACATGGCTTGCGACCTGCCATGTGACTTCACCATCTTATGACCACATAGTTCAAAGCGACAGATGTTAAACTTCTTAGTCCTAATGAACTCTCTGTTATTGTATCTCCGTTTAGACTAGAAAAGCAACAGCAAGTCTTAAATGTTTTAGATTGGTGTGGATTTTGTATGATGGTAGACATTCAAAGTCATATTTGCTCTAACATGCTGTATATGTGATTCAACTCTGACTTAGAATATACTGTGTATGATGATGAAATTTCATGCTTATAAACAAAAGCTAATTTAGGATGCACTTCTGGTTACTCATGTCTTTTCTAACTATTCAACACAAAGCTGCTAGAAAAATAGATAAATAACATATGCTTGATGAATAAGGCATATCTAATAATCAAGATCTATAAACTTCTAAAGTCTAATGAGGTTCACAGAAATATTTATACAGTTTCCTTGTCTTTTAAGATTTAGCTCTTTGGCACAAGGTCCCCAATGGAGGAGCTAGAGAAAGGACCCAAGGAGTTGAAGGAGCTTGCAGTCCCAGGAGGAACAATACTATGAACCACCCAGTACCCCCAGAGCTCCCAGGGAGTAAACCACCAACCAAAGAGCACACATGGAGGGAGCCATGGCTCCAGCTGCATATGCAGCAGAGAATGGCCTTGTTGGACGTCAAAGGGAGGAGAGGCCACTGGTCCTGAGATGCCCCAGCACAGGGGAATGCCAGGACAGGGAAGCGGGATTAGGTGGGTTGGAGAGCAGAGGGAGGGGGATAGGACTGGGGGTTTTCAGGGGGGAAATCAGGAAAGGGGATAACATGTAAATAAAGAAAATATCTAATAAAAAAGGGGAAAAAAAAGCTCTTTGGATAAACTAAGCCATACATAAAATTACGATGGTCTGTAATGGTGTTGTATAGTAGGACCAGTAAAGTTGCAGTCTCTATGGACTGTATCTACAATTAAAATTTTCATTTTGATACTAGAAAGGCTTCAATTCAAAATTATTAAACCTAACAGGGACATAATGTAAAGTTCTAGTCTTTATGAAAGTTACTGAATTATTATAAACTCTTAAGGATAATTAAGAAATGCAAGTTAGTAGTCAGTTACCTTATAAATGATATAAATCCCTTAGTGTTTTCAGAAATATATTTGTGTCATGCTAAGAACTGAAGTAATCAATTACAGTAATAAGCCTTACTAAGCCTCCTGTATATGTTTTCAAAGTAAATAACTAGAAACAAGCAAAGTTCGTCTATTTAGGTATACTTTAGATAGACAGATGGGCCTCAACCATTTCAGATATTTGCAGAATATAGCATTTAAAATGTGTAATAATAAAGCTTTTCGTGATAAACACATCGGCTTGCAGTACCCCTCCTCCAGAGAAGATGATAGGCACAGAAGAATCTCCATCTGGAGCTCACTGTGAGCATGCAGGGCCAGCCACCGGGCTGTAATCGCCTCTGTCTCTACTGCTGACAGCACACTGTCCAGCTCTGCACACCCCTCGAGTGATATTTTATGTCTCTGGCATCTCAAAAATCTTGGTGTCTCCAAAGCAACTTCAATGTTACAGCTTCTTGTTTCGATGTCTGGGTTCCACACACCGTCTTCTAGGCTCCTCCAAAGAGCTGTCATTACTTCTCCACCCCACTCCTGGTATATACCTGGCTTCTATGAAAGGAAAAAAAAGATTGATTTTGGTTTGATATCCTTGTTCATTAGAATTCCTACCTTAAAGTTAAAATGGGATGCGGCAAGCTCGTGGCAAGGCTGGTGTGAGCCTGGAGAGACTCCCGCGCAAGACCAAGGGTGCAGCTTCTGGGAACCGTCTCCGGCGTGGGGTGTGGTGGTTGTCCTAGCTCTCCTGCGTCTGAGGTTTTCCACGCTCTCTGCCGGCACCGTGGCTTTCCGTGGTTGTGTCCCCTCTGTGACCGGCACACACGAAGCAGCACTTCAGCGAGCTCTCTGGGCACAGGACCGGGTAGGTGAGGCCCCTGGTTGCAGCTACTGTCTGTCCTCTCTCTTTCCTGTCACCCGTCCTCCCGGTCTGCATCTCCCTGAGAAGGCGTCCCTAAGATGATCACTGCCTCCTCGGTCTGTCTCGGGATTTGAACTCTTAAACCCTCAACTATGCCTGCTACCAAGCTGGACACGCAGTGCGCCGTTCCTGGTCCTTCTCACAGACGCTGGACTTGTTCTTGTGGCCGTGGAATCATAGCAGCCCCGGGCAGCGTCTGCTTCCCGAACTCAGTGCTAGCAAAGCTCGGGGCCACCAGCTCCGGATAACCGCGGGTCATTCGGCCCTAGCACGGTCACTGGAGTCTGTGGTTATACTACCTCACTAGGACAGCCAAGGACGCTTCCTCCCAAAGTCGCAGTGTCCTTTAGACACAAAAGTTCCCCCGAAAGGCTACCAGATATGCACTTTTTCAGGGACTTAACTAGATAATACACACAGGCACATACACAGACACACAGAAACACACACAGACATACACACAGAAACACACACCACACACATACCACACACATACAACACATACAGACAGACACAGATATACACAGACACACATATACCACACACAGATACACATGGAGATACACAGACACACACAGACACATACAACACAGTAATACACACAGACATACACACCATACACACATATAACACACGCAGACATAGACACATAGAGACACATACACACACAATACACACAGTGTGTATGTATATATACATACACAGACACAGAGGCATACATAGACATACACATACAGAAAGGCAGAGACAGGCACATACTACATAGACATACACACAGACACATACACCACACACACAGCAAACACACACATGCAAAGACCCCCCCCAACAACACACACCAAGTTTGCTCATGCTACAGCCCATAGCACAGGGACACAGCAAGTTCCTCCCCTTGCTCAGTGGTCACCTGCACGAACGCCCAGCGATTCCTCCGGGAGTGGGTACACTATCCACAGCCAGATGGCGGCTCGGGTGAGGCCCCTGGACAACATCTCCAGCTGCCTTTCTGAGATTTCTGAGTTCACTTTGAAGATTCAAAGCCAGCCGGTCCTCTTACTAGCTCCACCTGCCCCAGGAATCCAAGGAGAACTTAGGTTATCACCTGGGACTTCAGACGGTGTCGGGGCTGGCAGGGGGACCGCGGGTGCAGGCACCGGAAGCTGAGAAACACCGGGGCGCCGCAGCCCTGATTCAAGAGCTCCTCCCTGAGATCATCAAAGCATTCCTTCACAGCGACTCCTGCTGCATTCTCTACAATAAACAGGGGGGTTTCTTCTTAATATTTTGGCTAGGAGTCTGGAATACATGTAAAGCCCTCATCACAGGAGCAGACAGGTTCTCAACGGGGACTCATTACTGCTCCCAGTATCAAGAGTCCGTGCACGCTCACACTGCACTCAAGAAAATTTCCCTCTACAACCACAAAAACAATGATGTGTGTTTCCTATTAGTAACTGACTGGGAGTGAGTAACGCTGTGGAAGGTGCTGGAGGGCAACTTGAAACAATGTAGTTAACTGTTGTTTGCTCTTTGGAGGCAACAGAGACCAGGAGGCAGCAGAGACCAGGGGACTAAACTCACCGCCCTCTGCGGCTGAGTAGACCCTGTCCAGCCTGTTCTTAAGCATTTTAAAGTAGAACAATGAAGTAAAAGTAATTATAGCAAGAAGAGACGGGTTGTACACTTTCTCAGTAATTTAGAAACTGAGGGCTGAGGGGGGTGGTGCTGCCTTTAATCCCAACCCTTTAATTCCAGGCAGACGCAGGCGGACCTCTGAGTTTGATGCCAGACTGGACATCCGACAGAGTTCCAGGACGGCAAGGACTATGTAGAGAGACCCCTTCTGAGAGGAGAGAGAGAGAGAGAGAGAGAGAGAGAGAGAGAGAGAGAGAGAGAGAGAGAGAGAGAGAGAAAGGGAAGGAGGGAGGGAGGGAGGGAGAGAGAGAGAGAGAGAGAGAGAGAGAGGAAGGGAAGGAGGGAGGGAGGGAGGGAGGGAGAGAGAGAGAGAGAGAGAGAGAGAGAGAGAGAGGGAGAGAGAGAGAGGAAGGGAAGGAGGGAAGGAGGGAGGGAGGGAGAGAGAGAGAGAGAGAGAGAGAGAGAGAGAGAGCTTTGTAAGAGCCCACAGTCTGGGCATCTCACCCACTGTGGGTGGAAACTTGCTATTCCGTCAGATGGCTCCAGTTCGAATGGCCCCGCTCTCACGTCCTCGACACCCCCCACCCCATAGGCGCCTCCTTTCAACCTTCTTCAACTTTGGCCACTCCAACACCGAGAAATTAAGATTCCATTACACAAATCTCCAGGGGACAGGGAGCACACACAAATCATAGTGATGGTTATAAATAGCATCATCCACCGACATCAGATTCTCTGTGACCTACAAATCCGTTGCCTAAAACGACCTAGATAAAATCGGATCCGATAGAGAGTGGCTTCAGTGGTAAGGAGTATCCTTTCCCCAGAGAGGGAGAGCAGGAAAGAGACAAGTGTGAGGAGGGACAGAGCCAGGAGAGGAACCCCGCGTGGTTATCCAGCGGTGTGGGGGCAGGTCTCAGCAGAGACTTCTGGGACACACAGCCATGCTGTCCCTCCTCCCTTCGCCCCATGTCTGGAATGGAATATGATCTCCAACTGGGCACAGATGCTAGAAAAGGGGGAGGACCCCATTTCTGTGCCATCAGGATTTGCGTCTGGGATCCTGGACTGTGCAACCCTGACTTAGGAAATCCTGGGACTCCAGGCAGCATTGCTGGGAAGATAGCCCGGCAATGCTGTCAGGTAGAAAGATGCCATTTCATGTTGCTCCCAGGGTGGTGTGTCTGGTTCCCTATCCAGGTGCTAGCTGGCTCAGTCATAAGCCAGTATCTGGAAGAGACAGGTCTGGGCCATAGTTTTGTGTGCCGTGTACTCAGAAGCTGATTTCGATGCCCAGACATCTGGTTGCAGTGCACATGGTCTCAATGTTATGCACAAATTGTTTTCCATCACTTATGATTGGTTGACAAAGAGCTGATCAGCCAATTGACTGACCACAAGACAACAGGGCAGGACTTCCGATCCCAGTCACAGGGTCCCAAGAAACCAGGGATAGAGGAGAAGAGGTGAAGAGACCACGTGCATGGACCAGGAGCAGCCATGAAGACACACACGGGCCAGAGCAAGCCAGGACAAGACCAGATGGCACGCAATGGGGCCTTTGGCTGAGTATTTTCAACCTCGTCGGGTTACAGGAGCTCAGAACTGATGCTCTATCATGCTTGCAGGCAGGAGCCTGCGAGGCTCCAGGCACGGCTGATGGAGGCGGATGCAGAGATCCACAGCCACATTGTATGGAGCTCGGGGCTCTTGTGGGAGAGCTGGGGGAAGACCGAGGGACCCAGAGAGGATAGGAAGTCCTCGGAAGGCCATCAGAGTCAACTAACCTGCACCCTTAGGGGCTCTCAGAGACGGAACCACCAACCAGAGACTGAGTGCGCGCTGGACCTGGCCCCCTGCACATGGGTAGCAGAAGTGCTGCTTGGTCGTCATGCAGGTCCCGCACAGCTGGAGCGGGGCTGTCCCCGACTGTCGCCTGCCCGCGGATCCCGTTCTGCTACCTGGGCTGCCACGTATGGCCTCAGTAGGAGAGGATGTGCCTAGTCCTGCAGTAACTTGAGGTGCCAGGGTGTGTGTGTGGGGGGTGGATACCCAGAAGGGGCTTCCCCTCCTCAGAGAAGAAGGGGAGTGGGGGGAAGAACTGGGTGAGGGGAGGGCTATGGGAGGAGGGGGAGCTGATATTGGGATATAAAGTGAATAAATAAATGGGAAAAAAGGATAGCTCAGCAC